>JAQPPZ010016890.1:3750000-5000000 GCA_028583015.1 Wollemia nobilis
GATAAATCAGAATAATGGTTACATAAATTTCCCCTTGAGGGCTTTGTATTGTGATACAATTGTTTACAAAATGATGGGTGCCCAAGGATCAAATCCTTCAAGTAACTCAAGTGCACTTCCAATGTTCTTCCTCATACCCACAATCAAAGTGGGTGGACCTACGATGCCACCAATTTGTTA
The DNA here is from genome assembly GCA_028583015.1 of Wollemia nobilis. Classification (NCBI taxonomy): domain Eukaryota; kingdom Viridiplantae; phylum Streptophyta; class Pinopsida; order Araucariales; family Araucariaceae; genus Wollemia; species Wollemia nobilis. The sequence goes on from JAQPPZ010016890.1 coordinate 3,750,181, forward strand.
TATGATCTTGTGTTCTTTCATTGTATGTTGTAGGACCTGTACCTACACATAAGGAAACCATAATCATTACATATCAAGTGTGTATATTGAAAATATGCAATCCCCACAAGCACTAAAATACTAGAAAATTTAAATATGAAATATGCCTATCTAAATCAACTAAAAATGACTTGAAATTGCATATGTATGTAAAATATATGTTTTTGGTAAGATATTACTAAAAAAGGAACTGAAATTGCATTTAATGGCATGGCATAATCAAAGTGCGCTTTTCCAACCTACAAAACCCAAAGCAAGTGATTTTTACCCCTAAAAATATTCATAATGCATGAAACTTTTACAGAATACATAAAATGACATTTAAAGATAACCCATATGGTAATATTTAAAAAATCAATAAAATTTTTATGTGCATCTCCATATGAGCTCCGTAGACCTGCATAAGACCCTAAAAAACACTAAAAATGTGATATCTCACTTAATATAGCTCCAATATATATAAAATTTGGAAATAATGTTCATATACTAATATAGAATCTAAATAAAAAATTAAATTAAATAAAGAATGCATATATCTATCCTCATCTCTTGCAGGGATGGTGGGGACTATCACAAAATGGGGACCGTCTAGGGGTGGGACGACCACCAATTTTGCACGTATTTTATCACCAATTACTATTTTAATTGGTCAAAAATCCTCATAATATTTTTAATCAAATTTTGTGGTGAAATTCACTCAATTGATCCAATTTTGTAAATAAATTGTGCCTCCTAGATCACTCATAAACCTCCTTTGCTACGTAGATATTTTGAGGGAAAAATGCACAAAAAGGGTGAGGGGAAATCTTGGTAGCACTCTGTTGCCATGTCTCAAAACTCCTCTCTATGATTTATGTGGAAAATGGATCCACTTTGTAGTCAAAGGAAGCCTTTGGGAAAGAAGGCATGCGAGGGCATACAGGGTAAGAGGCACCATTTGGCTAATAGGGTGGCATGAATTAGAGGGGGAAGAGAATCTCCCTATTTGGTCTCTCTCATGAAGTATGTCATAAGTATGGTGTGCCCTATGAATTGCATGCTTGAATAGGTGGGGTAAATGGTAATTTTTGGGCACCATTTGTCTAAATTTAACTTTTTGGGAGTCAAACCTTATGGTCATCCTACCTTGGGATGCCCATTTTGCTACCATCCCTAGGTGGGATGGCCATAAAATGTGACCATAACAGGGTGGGAAGGTCATGCCTATATGGCCCAAAACCCAAAAGTGGGGTAGAGCCTTCTAAGAGTGGTTAGGACCACTGTAAAACCTCTGAGGGTTACCCAAATGGGCCATATGGTGTCATCTAGACTTTGTCTTAGTCGCCTAATCATATTGACCAGATTTTAGTGTCTACACTATCACATTTATTTTTCACTATTATACTACTCTCAAAAGAAATTAGCTTTTGTGTTCTTGAAGGGCACAAAATATGATTTGTATCAAGTGTCTAAAGACACTATTAAAGCACATAAATTTGTAACTCATAGTGGCCAAAAGAAGCCACCCAAAAAGGTTAGAATCCTCCAAAACTTGGAGAAGAATACAACTAACCAAAAATAGAAATAGAAGCTACAATATTGAGAATTGATGAGTCTCAAATCCAAAGCATTACAAGATTGGATGCAAGAAAAGAAAATTCTAAAAATTGCATAAACAAAAAAGATTCTATCTACTATTATCTAAGATTGTATTTAATATAAAAGTGTCCAAGAAAAAATGGAAGGTGTCTACTGATAAAATACAACCACAAAACCCTTGTATTTGCAAGAATAAAAATCTGGCATGAAACCAGAATTTCATATCTAAAATAAGAGTGCAAAAGAAGGAGCTTATGTACAATCTATAGTACATTTCATTGCACCATTTTTAATCTAGTTTTTTATAGCCCAAGAGTAGATTTAGATGTGTCTCCAAAGGGCACAATATCAATAGGGAAAGTATCCAATAAAGAAAAAATGGAAGCAATATTCTTTCCAAGCAACAAGAGCCACTCGAAGGGCTCATATTGGATGGAGGAACCTGAAAAACAAAGCCCACAAGAGGCCATCATCAAAGCTACATCTATGTAGAGAAAATATTGCATATCTACCAACATACAACAATGTTAGATGGATAGGGACAACAACATGAGACAAAAAAATATGAGATGAACAACATCTACACTATAAAAGAAGGCGTCTACTCCTACCAACGTAAGACAGACAACAATGCAAGATGGACAACATCAAAAAGGTGTATACTTCTACCAAAGAGAAAAAAACAACATCTACACTACAAATATGAACATGTTTAATATGTTGGAGGCATAGAAGATAAATAGAAAAGGAGCTACATTCAAAACTTAGTGAATATCATCCACCAAACAAAGCATTGAAATTGCTATTCAAGATCTATAACACATTATCAATCCACCTACTGAAAACAAGGTTGCTTTCTGCTCAAGAAACATAGCATAGCAAAGGAATGGTAAACTAAAAAAACTGAGTTATAATAATCTCCTTGGAAGGTGTTACAGTGAAGGTCTACATGCAAAAAGCATGAATACCACTTGTCATCAATATTTTGAAGAGCAAGTGTTACCAGAAGCTTCATCTCTCAAGTGCTCAATCATATGTTTCAAAGAACCTCACTCAAGAATACACTACTAGAAGCTTCATATCTCAATGCACTAGAATATATGGTGATACTTGTTATTCTTCTCAAGTCCCACATGATTGAGCAGGCATTAAAAAGTGACCAACAACATTGAACAAGAAAGAGTTGTAAAAAATAAGCACCCATACGTAATGGACGTGACACGTGTCACAAAGTTTGAGTTTTCTCCTCCAATAAAAGTTCCCAAAATCTAAATAACACACCAGGTAGAGAGAGAGTGAAATATAGTCAAAGCCATTCAAGCACAACATGGAAGGAAGATAGAAGGAGCATATAAGTCTTCAGGTCTTTGAAGGTCAAATCTTCCATATTCAATAGTGTATATATTCCAACATTAAATATGAGTATCTCCATTGATTCCAACACCCAAGGGAACCTTATCATCACTATTACATTCAGCAAAAGGGAGCACCGAAGAGTGGGGAGATTAGCATCAAAAATGTAAGGGTGAAATCCCATTTGATTATTGATTTCAACTTTGGAGATATGAGGGTTATAAACTAAGGTAGAAAAATATAATTTAATGAAAGCAAATCTATAAGGGATAACTTACCAAATTAAAATAGTATTTGCATCTCAACCTAGGAGAAAGAAGGAATTCAACTTGGATTAATTTATTTGATATTTTTCAAATATTATTTATCTTCTAATTTTCCAAATTTGGGAGTGATAAGGGTTACAACATCAAACTAGGTCTTTAGAAATTAGAAATTAAAACCTAAGGGTTATAAAAAGAGGTTATTAAATATTTATTGCTGAAGTTGGAAATTAATATTTTTCTTGTATCTAAATTTCTCAAAAGGGACTAAAGGATTCCAACATTAAAACCTCTTCAAAATTGGAAAAGTTCTTAATTCAATTAGGATAAATAAGGTGTTAGAAAATTTGATTTTTGACTATACAAAATCAATCATAAAATTGAACAATATTTTTACAAAAGCACTATATCATATTCCAAAAACACTAGGGAGATATAAGGCAGCCTACAAATCTTAGGTTTGACATTAGGAAGATCTAAATGGCATATAACAAATTCTTCCTAGAAGAATCTCAACTACTCAAGGGTCCTAATTATTTCTCTTGGAAAATTAAAGTGAAAGAAATCTTAGTGTATGAAAAAATTTAGGATGTTGTAAAATGGAAAACATAGAGGCCTACCACAGGTGAAACTGAAATCTTAAAGTTTAAATAAAATGTTTCAAAAGCTCTTATGATAATAATAGTTTATATCACTAATGAGATTCAACCTTATATCAGTTCAGCTAAGACATCTTCAAAATAATGGAAAATCCTAGAGAAAGTATTTAAAGGAAAGAATAAGGCAACTATTTTTCATCTTCAAACTCAACTTCACTCATTGAAAATGAATAGTGGAGAAAGCATAGAACTGTTCCTAAGAAAGGTAGAAAATATTAAAGGGAAATTGTTAACCTTAGAAGAAATAGTAAAGGATGAACTTCTTACTCAAGTAACCATGAGAGCACTTGCAGACAACTATAAGCATTTGGTCAAATATTTACATGTCTTAAGTAAATATATGTATTTTAATGATCTAGTCAATATACTTAAGGAATATGAAGTAGAAAACACTTTGAAATATGATATGACTAACACTACATTGGCATCAAAAGATAACCCACAGGGAAAAAATGCTACATCAACAAGAGGACAAAAAGCATGGTATTGCAAAATATGCAGAAAGAAAGTCCATAGTACTAGCTGTTGTAGATACAATCCTAAAAATAGGAACCAAGAAAATCATATGAATAATGGGAATCAATTTCAACCATTATAATATCAAAGAAACCCTCATCAATAGCAATTTCAAAGATAAAAAAATTATCCTCAAATAGAATATCAGAAGAGAAATTAGAGAGGTCATCTAGTTCAGAGGATAGAAGAAATTGAAGAACTAAAACAACCTTCAAAGGATTATGAAGTGAAATATCTATCAACAAATGTAACATATTACAAAAATACTGACTATTTTCTTGAACAAGTTACAAAGAATATAGAGGAAGAATACGAAGCTCAAGAAGAAGATGAAGATCCATATTGAAGACTAAAATTCTTCAATACCCAAATAATGTAATACGGGGGGTGTTAGAAATAGATTATATTCTATCATTTGGGTTATGTAAATATATCTTCCATGGTACGTACTTAGAACATTATATTACTTTAGGGGGAAGTTATTCAATTACTTCATGCAATGTAATAAATGCAAAAGTGCCAATGTGCAAGTTGTAAATGTACAAGGTGTCACTTGTACAACTAGATAGATTTTTGACCAAGTATCATATTTTTCCTATATAAGGAAGGCCTCATTAATAGATAGAAAATAAGGAGAGAATCAGTGACACAATAGATTAGGGATATTAATAGGTAGGACAATTCTATGTGGATCAACATCCATTCATGATGGGTGTAATGTAGTCCAATAGCTTTATTGATGGAGTGTTCATTTCCTCAATAGCTACATTGTATTTATTTATAAATAATTTATGTTTATTGCATATATCAATCATTTAGCATAATTACTTTCTTTCATATTATTCTGCATCTCGTGATTGTTATCTACCTTTGGATATTGTATCAAAAGGTAACACTTCTCTTCAATAGAATTTACAAGGTTTACCATACTATCATCATATTTATTCAATTCAATAGAGTATTTGTTAAAAGGTTTCCTCCTCAAGGCAACATTTTCTTTTTATTGTAAAGGGATGGTTGCATAAGACTAGTCTAATTGGATTGAGCCTCCCAACTGTTCAACCCAATGTCTACATAGAAATAGATAGAAGAAAGGATCTACATCTATAACTACAACATCCATGATTATAAATTTCTTAGGATATTGGTCCAAAAAAAAAATTAACCCAGATATAACACCTACACATGGTACTTGTCTACTATTCATAATAGAAATTGGGGGGCACTCTTTTGTATAAATTAATATCAATTGATCAACTACCTATTTTAGCATTATATTATGTGAAGATCTGCTATCTATCATGCAATTATAGACAACATATTGATCACCAAAATATAAAGTATACCTCAAATAAATATAAAATGGCCTCACTAAATATGGGCATATAACTTCATAGATTTTTGGCCTTAGGGAACTATATGTCTATTTTTTTTACTAGTCAATCAACCCAAAAGCCTTACATACTTGGTCTTTATACTTAAGAATATTCATTAATTCTCCAAAGGTAATATTGAATTTTTTCTTGGAAAGTTCTAATCCAACATCAAATTCATATTTCTTGATATCCATTATTTTCCTAGATTCTTGTTTCAATACTTCATTTTGTTGTTTTTGAATATCTTCTTCTATATTAGTATCTTTAGGGATGACTTGGTATTTTTTATCATTTGATTTCTTTATAATTTTTAATTTAGGTACAAACTTAATTTTATTTTTTTGCCATCCATTTCCATTATTAGACTTTTTATCAACTTTGTTTCCTACTATCTTGTTTCATAGATTGATGGTATGAATTATTTCTAGTTCTTCAATATCTTTTGTATTGGGTGTAAGTTTACCCTACTTCATTATTTCAAGCCTTGTGTTTGGTGACATCTATATAATATATACATTCTCAAGTACTATATCTTTTTTTTTTTTTTGTGGAAAACATCCCAAAAGGGATGCCACTTTCGGGTAAGACCCAAGGAGGCAGGGGTATCCATTCCACCAAAAACGCCCAGGACTCGGACCTGGCCTACCACCTTTGACATACTCAAGGAGCAAACAAACACACAAAACCAATTTAAAAATAAGTAAATAACAACAAAAATAATAAAATAAAATAAAAAACATGCTCCTTGAGTGTGTCAAAAACAAAAGCACAACCAAACACGCACAATAAGAAAAAAGAAACCACAACACAAACCACATAGAAAAACACAAGAACCACATAACAAAACACAAACAAGACAAAAACAACAGAACACTACAAAGACATAACCCAAAAAAAACATGAAAAATAAACACAACCAAAACCTAAAAAATAAAATAAAAATAAAAAACAACCAACAACAGACAATAAACAAAAACAAAAAACATAGAAGACACTCACACATAAAAACACGAAATAACACAAACAAAGAGAAACCCAAGAACAAGAACGAAAAAAACACAAGAACAATAACAAAAAACATAAAAAAAACAAAACAACAAAAACACAAGAACAAAGAAAAACAACACAAAGAACACAAAAACAAAACAAAACAAAAGAACCCACCCACCTTAAAAAACTAAACAAAAAAAACAAAGAAAAGAAAAAAGAAAAAAAAAAATGAACAAAACAATGACCTATCTAGACCATAAGACTATTAAGGCAAGAATCAACAGAGGAAACAAAATAAAGAATAGAATGAGCTAGGGAACTAAAAAAAACTGAATGAACCAAAGAGAAGCAAAAAAAAAAACAAGAAGAAACTAGGTACCTTCAGAACTGGAGCCATCCAAAGAAATGATAGAAAGAAGAGCTTCCCTAATTTGAGAAGCCCACCATATAGGAGGGTGGCCATAACAAGTAAGATCACCTTTGTCCAAAGCCCAATTAGCTAAAGCATCAAGCACTCTTGTTTTGATCTCTCGACCACATGACTGTAATCAACTTTCAAAAATCCCATTCGGATTAACCGAATCTTCTCAATAATTCTTTTTATTCTCCAATCCACCTTATGATTCTTAGAAGGAGTCTTCAAGAGATTAATCATAAGTTGAGAGTCAGACTCAACTAACACCTTTTCCCATCCAACCTTAGTAGCCTCCTGAAGGCCTCTCAGGATACCATACCCCTCAACAAGGTTATTAGAAAGAATACCCAAATTCCCAACAAAAGTAAAAACCAGAGAGCCATCTGAAAGTCTACCAATTCCTCCCACACTCGGCTTTTCCAGGGTTCCCTCTAGAGGCTCCATCAGCATTGACTTTTCCAAAATCCTTAGGAGGAGGTTGCCAATTTCTAGTCCTATCCATCTTACTAATACTCACATTCCCTTTAAGTTGGTTGCCCTTAGAAGGTTTAATCTTCAATATTTGCATCACTTGATCCCATCTTTGGTGGGAGTTTTGAGGGTGATTAAGGAGTTGATGGACTGATTCAACTAAGTTGGCTATGGTATTTTGCCAAATATAGTGAATATCCTTCCTATCTTGATTAAAAATTCGGTTGTTCCTTTCATTCCAAATATTCCAAAGAAGAATGGTAGAACCCATCCAAACTAACTCGCCTAATAAAATGATCAACACCCTCTTGATTAGGCCAATCCCTCCAAAGTTGTTCAAAAGTAAAAAAATTGGACCACTGTAAGCCAAGTAAAGTGGCCATTCTCCTCCATAGCTCAGAGGCTAAAGTACACTCAATAAAAATATGGTTGATATTTTCTACATTCTCTTCACACATTTCACATCTAAAAGGGCCATGAAAACCACGCTTCATAAGTTGCTCACCAATAAGCACCCTACGATGCAATAAAAGCCAATTAAAGAACCTCACCTTAGGCCAAAGATTTTGAGCCCACAATTGAGAAAATATGTCAGAAGAATGGTTGGGATTATTATGGCATAAGGTCAAATAACCTTGAGCAACGGAATACTCACCCTTAGTAGTGTTGTTCCATCCAAAACAATCTTTTTCATGGGACCAAGAGAGGGATCTCATATGAAGGATGCCTTGGATATCTTGTCTTTGCCTTTCTGGGATTTGAATAGGCCAGTCCTCAATAGGGATCCAATATCTACCAACCTTTGAATTACCAAGCATGGTACCGAAAGTAATTAGCCACCTTTATCCAATTAGCTCGGTGAAGCTCCTCCATCAAAGGCCTCCAATCGGGAAACTGAGTTATCAAAGGCTTGTGACCATCCCAAGAATCTGTCCAAAAATTTGCATGTTGACCATTATGAATGATCCAAAATAATTTTTTCTTTATCAAATCCTCACCAGCCTTAAGAACTCGCTAAAATGGGAGAACCTTTGGTAGGAAGTTGATAGCGAACAAGGTCTTCAGGACTTTTGTTCTCAAGATATTTAGCACGGAGATTATTGGCCCAAAGAGCATTGGGGTTATGCAACATCCTCCAATATAATTTAGCAGCTAAAGCTTTGTTGTTATTAATTGAAGACCGAATCCTAACCCCCCTTCACTCTTAGGAAGACATAAAGTATCCCATTTCACCAAGGCCCATTTTCTTTTCTCCTTAGTACCACTCCAAAGGAAACGATGACTGATTTGATCCAATTCTCGAAGAACAACCTTTGGGATATTCAAAATGGAAGAAACATAAATAGGAATAGCTTGAAGGACTGATTTTACCAAGGTGATTCTACCCCTATAAGAAAGCCACTTGTTGGTCCACTTTCCAATTTTCTTCTTGACTTTGTCCAACAACCAATTCCAATCTTTATTTTTTTGCCTTTGAATATTTATGGGAATACCTAAATAAGTGATTGGAAGAGAGGTCTTCTTATATCTTAATTTATCCAAGACCATGGATTCCTCATGTCTAGCATAGCAATGAAAGAAAATAACTTTATATTTGTCTTCATTGATCAACTGCCCAAGAGCCTTAGAAAAACAGCTAATTATTTGCTTAATATTAGAAGCTTCCTTAACTTGTAGCTTTACCTAAAAGAGTAGAGTCATCCACAAATTGAAGATGAGAGATAGGTCTAGCTCCATGAGCAATGGTAACTCCCTCAAGGGTTTTGTTTTCCCTCTTTTGGTTATAGTCCTACCCAAGCATTCAACAAGAATGATGAATAAATAAGGGGATAGCGGGTCACCTTGCCTAATACCTCCGGAAGCTGGGAAAGACCGAGAAGGCCTACCATTGATAAGAACTAAGTAGGAAACTAAAGAGATACATCCCATAATCCAATCCATCCAATCCTTAGAGAAACCAAATTGCCTCAAAACTTTGATAAGGAAGTGCCAATCCACTCGTCATAAGCTTTGGATAAGTCTAACCGAATGAACATAGAAGGAGAATTTTGCATATCCATGGAATGGATGGCTTCCTGAGCAAGAACTATCTCATCTACTATTTGACGTCCTTCCACATATCCCCCTTGCTCTGGGGAAATAATCTTATGCAAAAGAGGCTTCAACCTTTCTAGCCATGATTTTAGTAATGATTTTGAGAAGAACATTACATAAAGCAATAGGTCTAAAAGCTGAGATATGATCAACCTCTTGAGCTTTTGGAACAAGAGTAATATAAGTTTTATTGATAACCTTCAAAATTTCTTTGGCTTTCCCGGCTTCTTCCACCACCTCTAATAAATCAACATGAAGGATATCCCATAACTCTTGGTATAACTCAATGGAAAAACCATCAGACCTGGGGTTTTCCCTTTTTGCATTTTAAAAACTACTTGTTGAAGCTCATTGATAGTAACAGGAGCAATCAAAATAGAGTTCTCCTCATAAGTGATAAGAGAAGGGATTGCTTGAAGAACATTTTGTTGAGAAGTCGAGTCAAGAGGAGTAGCAAGTAAAAATATTGGAAAAGTAATCAACAACAATAGAGTTCATGCCATCCCAAGTATAAACAACATCTCCAAGATCTCGAAGTTAAGGAAGAAATAAAGTTGTGAGATCTTCGAGCTAGAAGAGATTTGTGAAAGAAATTTGTGTTTCGATCTCCTTCTTTGAGCCATTGAATTCTAGATTTTTGCTTCCATAAGATTTCTTCTCTTTTTTCCCATTCCTCTAACCGAGTTGTGAATTTAATTTCATCTCGCACTTCTCTTCTCTCGTGAGGCCATCTAAACGGATTTTCTTATTCAAATTTTCAATATGAGCAATAACTTCATGTTTTTTTTTATGAACATCCCCAAACTCTTTCCAGCTCCAAGTCTTGATTTTGGATTTAATGTATTGCGATCTTTTGGCAAAATAGAACATCTTAGTCCCATGCCTAGGTTTACCTTCCTTCCACCATTGTTGCACACGAGGTCCGAAGGAAATGTCTCTAAGCCACATTAATTGAAAACGAAAAGGAGAGAAACTCACATTGGTTTTCCACATTTCCACCATGACCGGCCAATGATCCGAACCAAGCATTATTAAGAGTCTTCACTTTAGGAATGTGACCATGGATTAAGAAATTTTCAGAGAGCAAAAACCTATCCAATCTCTCCATTATACAAGCTAAGCCTTGCCTTCTGTTAGACCAAGTCATAAGGCCATTATCTCGGTTGGATATCCACAAGATGGAGGTTTGCAATATATTCGCTCATGAGGTCGGTGCTTTTGTCCAAATTTCTATTTCCCCCTTTTCTCATCCAGAGAGAGGATGGTATTGAAATCTCCTCCGATCAAGATCCAAGCTTTAGGAAAATGAGAGATAATATGAGTAATATCCTTCCACTGTCTTCTTTTTTCCTCCAAAGAAGTCGGGGCATAAAAAGTAATGCAGAGCATAATCTGGTTGGAATGTCTACTTTGAATAGCTATAGCCAACAAACCCCAACCGCCAACCATATGGTGAATAACTACCTCTTTTGGGTCCCAAAGACAAGCAATGCCACCCGAAGTCCCTTGGGAACTGAGGGAAACCACTTTTCCAGCTGGCCAAATTTTATTGGCAATTAAGTCCATATCCTCCATTGACATCTTTGTTTCTTGAAGGAAAACAAGATGTGGATGATTTATTTGAATCATTCTTCTAATTTCATTTTGTTTTGAAAGACTCCCTTTGAGTCCTCTAATATTCCAAGTGATGATCTTCATTAATACCAGTGGCTAAAAAATTTGGGAAGGGCATTAATCTTACCTTCCTCTACAAGCTTTTCACCTTCTTTTACCATATGATATTGATTGGTCTTGCGACCTATTTTTTGATTGGAATCCATCTTCAATTTTTTTTCCTTGTTTCTTGACTTATTCCAATTGAATCTGAGATGGCTTCTAACCTTGAAGAATGCTCATACACTGCCAAAATTTTACTAGATGGTTCAATGGAGTCTATATTGGGACCTGCATTATTTGAAGTTTTGACATTTGAAATATTGTTTTTCTTGTGTAAATTTTCTCCCTTTTTTTCTCGTTGAAAACCTTTGATTTGTTGGTTTGTCTCTCGAGTTCTTCCCTTCATATTTAAATTGTGTTTCTAAGATTTCAGTTTCCATTATTTCCTCTTCCTCACTTGGGACATCATTTGTGGAAAGTATTTCAAACATATTAGCAAATGACTTTGATTGATCCTTCATAACTATTTTTTTTCGAGTGTTCTTCTTCTTAGGTATTTGGAAACCTGCTGAGTTTATATCTTCTTTCTTTTGATCAGGAATTTTATTTGGGCAAGCACTGGCCAAATGACCATATTCATGGCAAATTCTACAACGAAAAGGAATGTTCTCATAGTCCACTACTTGCTCCCAAGTGTCTTCCCCAAATTGTAATGTGATCTTTTTAGGAAGGGGTTTGTCAAAATCCATTAAAACACAAATTCGAGCATAAATAATATGTTCAAAATTTTGAGTACAATCAGCAGACATCATAAAAGTTCCTAAAGAGTTTCCAATTGAAGAAAAAATAGTAGGATTCCAAAATTCAATAGGGAGGCCAAAGAGTCTAACCCACACGGGAGCTATAGAAGGCATCTCTTCTTCGGCTTTAAATTTAGTATGCCAGGGCTTCATGAAAAGCCCCGCCCTTCCAAAAAACCAAGGACCCCCTTGAAAAGTTTTCTCTCTATCTTCATTATTAGCAAATAAAACAAGAAAATAACCATTTGGATAAATAGAGATTTGTAACTCACCTTTAGTTTTCCAGCTTTTTGCAGCCCAGACTTTGAAAGCAGATAGACTCGGACGAAAACCCACGAACCGACAAATTAGTCCTCTTTTTTCCAAATCTTCAATGCCAATCTGAATGTTCCCCATATCAAGCTTAACAATAGGAGTTCCATCACCGCTTTAAGACATCCCGACTCTATTTTCCCGGGATCAATCTTAGGCATTCTTAGAGGTTTATGGGAAGCCCTAATATTGATATTAGCATTGGGCCGAGGCTGTCCACCATGAAGGGCATCCCTAAAATTCATTTTTGGGACCGAGTCTTCAAAATTCTTACCCTTGACAAGGGTTTTCATAGTAGAATTATTTTGTGGGTGCACCTTAGCACCAGATTCATTTGAGATATGAGCCATTTTTTGATCAACTGCTTGAAACTTGTTTCGAGATCTCTTTAATCCTTGCCCTAGACGCCGTGGAAAGGTATGGTTTTCACTTTTCTTTTGAGCAGCAAATTGGAAGCCGTTGTCACTCAAGTTCACAGTATGATCTATTGAAAGACAAATTTCTAACCCATATTGTATCCCCTGCAACATTTCCTGCTAAAATATTGAGCATAAACCACAAAAATATTGGCCGCTAGGGCCCGAAGGCCCTAAAAACCAACCTCTGGAGCCGCTTGCACTCAACCCGGATGAAACCCTCGCATAGCCGCTTGCCAAATATATCGTTCACACATAGGGATGCGCTAGGATCTGTGTTGCTCCAAATGATATGAAAATTGGTGGAGACGTTCTAGGGTTTTTCAGGCATCTACCCTCAAAATTTTAGCTCAATCCGAGTTCGGATGAGTGAGATATGGCCGAAACGAGTTCGGTAGTTTGGGCAGTCCTGCGAAAATCGTCCTACTTTACTTTAGCTCATATCCTTGCAAACTTTAACCCTCAAGTACTATATCTCTCTATTGATGTTTTGTAGCATATTAATTCATATCTTTTTCAAATTATAATTCTCTAGTTTCATCTTCTTGATTCCAACATAAGTTGACCCTAATGTCATCTTCAAACTCTTCTTCTAGATCAATGTTAGAATGTAGACTTAGGTAAATACCACAATCAACAAAATTATGAGGAGCATCACAAGAAGAATAGTAAAAGGGAAAATTTGAAGCTACATTAGTATATGGAATGGGGTTGGGGATGCATCTAAGTATTTTTTAACTTCTTTCTTTTTCAAATTGTTGCCACCATTCCTATTTTTATCCTATGAACCATAGTTATTCCAATTTCTATTGAAGTTTATTATAAAGGGAGGTCTATTATCACCTTGAGGTTGTGAAGAATCAATATTGTTTTTTTTTTCTCTTTCTATTCTAACCAATATATTGTTCATGGTATTGAATATTTTAGATATTGAACTTAGTTGACTAGTTATCTTATCCATGGGATCTTGTTCAGTTTTCTTAAGCATAGTGAACCCTACCTTTTTAGATTTCCTCTCAAGTAGATTAATCTCAAAAGAATATGGATTCATATTTCCACTATCAATCATATTCCTTTCTATTTGAATAGCTTTATCCATGCACTCATCAATGGTGTTTACTTGTTCTTGCCTTAATTCATAATTAAATTCTCCAAGGAAAGCATTTTTATAAAATCAAATGGACTAGCTATCATTAGGTCTCAAACCAATAGGAATATTATTTTTTATTTTAATAAATATTCTATTAAAATATTCTATTGATTCATTTTCTTTCTTTTTCATAGTAGCCAATTCAGTCAACAAAGATTGTTCATTCTTCTTTTCTCCATATTTTCTAAGAAATTCTTGTTCCATAGGTTTAACATTAGTTATGGAGCCATTTTTAATGTTGTTAAACCATTCACAAGAATATTTTTCTAGGTTCTAAAAGACCATCCTGAGGACTACATCTTCTTCATCGACTTCTATATTATCAATTGCATTGAAGAAATATTTGAGATGATCTTTGCTAGTTATAGAGGTATTCCCTTAGAATTTTGGTAAGTACTTATTGGCTTTACTAGGGAGGGGGTTTAGATTTTGAGGTAAGACAAAAGGTCTATATCTATTGGCCCTCCACTAATTGATATTTTGGTTTTGGTGAGGATTAGTCATATTTGCTACTAGGTTCTAGAAATAGGAAAAGAGGAAGAACTAATGCTAGGACTAGTAATATAGCTTAAGTTTGGACTAATAGAATTAAATGATATAGATGGATTTCTACAAGATTTAAAAATACCTCTAGATTTGGTAGTTTAGGATGCAGATCCTTATCACTTCTTCTCATGAATGACAGATCAAGCCCCTCATTTTTTCTTTGAGATTTAAATTCTAGGTATGATCAAGTCAGAGTCACCAGCATAGATGTGTAAAAAAGAACATAATCACTCACTAGCCAAGATTACTCAATGTAGTATCCCTTAATTCTCATGAATTTTACTTCAAGGAATAAAAGGGATTGTGGTTTAAGAATTATAGGTAAAACCTTAATTACTGATAAGACCCATGATCATTGATTTTTCAATTTTGAAAACCTAAAACAAGAAATACCATAAAATCTTCAAAAACTAAAAAGTATATAGTTGTCCCCAACAATGGCACCAAAAACTGTTGGAAAATATTTTTGCATCCCTTAGAGATTGTCATGCCATAGAATTTCTTGAATCCATAGGAAATAATTATACGATGAATTATGATAGACTAAGTTAGGTAAGGAAACCCTAAATTAAGCTTATGATATAATTCAATTATGTTAAACCAAATAACAAAACAAATGTAGAACATTCATTTTTTGACCAAGATATACAAAATCCAACAATTAAAACCCTATTAGTTAGATCGATATCTTTTCCATTGTGCAATTGTAGCAAATATATCAATGATTTAATAAAAAATAAAGGAGGGAAAAAAATAAACTGGGTCAATTATGTTCATTCAAATAATGTAATAAACATAATTGGATTTTACTAGTGAAAGAATATGCCATTCACACATTCAAATAATGTAACATGTAAATGTGACACACACTTAATTGACAAAATAATTGCTCAAATATGGAAGTAGGATTTGTATTAATATCAAGATGTAATTACAACTTGAGTAAAAAACAAAGGGGATTTTTTGTTCAAATAATGTAACAAAAACCCTTGTCTGTTCACTAAAATAATGTAATAAATAAGCTCCTAGCATCCAATCCAACCACTAGAAATAATCTTAGCAAACTAAATTCTTCTTGAACAAGACCTACACAATTACAAATAAGAATAAGGAATGGATCTAGGATACAAGACACAAAAGAAGATAAAACTAACAAGACAAGAACACTTAGAAATACCTTTGTAAAAATTTGGCTATGCATTTTTTTTCTAATGCAGCCTATATTTATAAATTGAATCTTCTCTATTCTACTACAAATAGCTCCATTTGATCCCTCCATGTGGTTGCATCTACACCACTGATATTTTTTATGGTTTACAAATGAATTATAATTATCCTAAACTATCTCTTCTAGAATTTTATACTTCGCTACCTTTTGATTGTTAGATTTTCTAGTAGGCTACATCTATGCCAAATCTAGACCTTAAATCTTATCCCTATGCAATATTTTACTACAATGGTCTATTAGTTTAATTTTTGGTTGTGTAATACTTTAGTGCTTTTGTTGTCCTTAATTAATTTTATAAATTTTAAGAGACCACTTTCTTATCTTCACAATATGATCAAAAATTTGGATTCTATGTTTGGTGTTTCTTTGATAGCCTTCTTTTAAATTTAGCACTTTAAAAGGAGAGAGAATGATGTGTGAAGTGAGGAGAATGTGGGGATCATACAAAGTGGAATATAATTATTGATGAAGAGATATACATGCAAAAAGTGGGTAAAAATATGGTGAAGAGGAAAAGAGTTAAAGGAAAGGATAAGGATAAAATATTATATGAAATAAAAAATGGGTGAATGATGGTAGAAGTGATATTATAGTAAGAATAAAATGAAGAAAATAAGGGGGATATAGTAAAAAAGGGGATCTAGATCATGAGACACCCCATAAAATTGTATTTCCATGAGTATACTTCACTATAGCTAATAATTGCTTCAAGTGTAGACAAGACACCTTGAGTGGATATTCCAGGCACTTATAAGCTAAAATTCACTATTTCTATGTTACTTTCTCTTCTTTACATAATCTAGAAAGAATATTTCTACCAATCACTCATCATCATCTGAGTATTTTATTTCACTCTTAGACTAATACCCATATTGCGAGATGTTATCTTCTAATTTTGAATGAATTTCCATCCTTATATAAAATGAAGTTCTAAGTGACAATATTGCTAGTTGGTAATTCCACAATTATTACAAAATTGTGCTTTTCTCATGAAGTGATTTTCTCAAAATAGTGATTATATGTGAATTGTCTATTCACATCCTTCTTCCTTCCAACTAAGCTTCTTATTTTTGAGCTACTTACTATGTATTTACCACCATACCAAGTGTAGTATGATGTGTGATCTTGTTCACACAAATATTATCAACTTGATTTGACTATGTATGAACTATTTTTAGTTTTACTCATAGAAATACATAATTAGTGAAATTATGATGGTTGTGCTATACAAAATTTTGAAGGTAAATTTATCTATCTTTCCAAAAATTTTGCCTCATTCTCAATATGACCATGTTTCAGATTATTTTTATGTACAAAAAAGATATATAGGACAAATTATTTCTAGCTATGACAAGATTGTACTCATCATTTTATTTGCTTGTTACCCATATACATGAAAATGTAGTGCATCTACCTATGCCTACCCCATACGATATTTTACATTTTATCTTGTAGATGAAATCACTTAGCTATCAATATTATGATGATGTTCATCAATAGAATATTGGTTGTTTGCTATATTTTGTGATCACTTTGGGTCATATCATTCTTCATATACCTTAGCTCCATGTTTTAATTATCTTCCTATTAGCCTTAGAAGGCAACTTCTTTTTGTTTTTTTTTTTGTTGTCCCCTTCCTCTATTTTTAGATGTGGTCTACCAGCAAGGACGCCACTTGCATTATTGATGATGTGACCCAGGTTCAATACCCACCATGGATGTGTATAATAAGTATTACTAAAAACAAATTGCACAAGGTGGTGTGCCCAAATTTGAGCCTATGCTCTCCACTCTCTAGTGGAGTAAGCAAAAACAATTCCAAGGGTGCAAAAACATGTGCACCACAAGTCGGGTCCATGTACTCCACAAGTGGAGCACATGAGAGTTTCTTTGGGTGCAATAAGCCATGCACACAAATTTTATTCATGCACTCCATTGGGGAATGGAATGCACAAAAGTGTCTAAAGGGTGCATGAATCTGTGTGCCCTGGTTTGGATATGTGCACTCCATGAGAGGGTGGAGCACGTGAAGTTTTCAAGGGGTGCACAACTCCATGCACTCCAAACTGGGTTCATATGCTGCACTTATATGGAGTGTACAAAAGTTATTATGAGCACACAAGGTTTTGTGCTTGTCTTAGAGTTTGTGCACTCCAATCCAATGGAGCACATGAACGTCTTAGGGACATACAATTTTGTGCACCCCAAGTTATATCCATGTGCTCCACTCTAATGGAGCACATGAGGGTTCAAATGGGAACACCAAGCCATGCACCCACCTTTAGGTTTGTGTGCTCCACTAGAGGGTGGATTTCATAAGGGTTTTAAGGGTGCATGAGCCCATGCACCCCATTTCCATCCATGCACTCCACTCCCTTGGAGTGCATGAAATTTTTGTGGGTGCACAAGGTCATGTACCCAACTCAAGGTCCATGTGCTCCACTCCCTAATGGAGTGCACAAAGTTTTGGTGGGTGCATGAATCTTTACACCTAGTCCTATTCGAGGTGTGCAAAGAATTAATGGTGCACAGATCTCATCCGCCTCTTCCCAAAAGCTGTGAAACTAGCTTGAGCATGCCCCACCTAAGCTAATTAAAATTTGCCATGTGGTTAGAGATCCCATAACACCATAACTAAACTTGGAAAATGTGAAAATAAATCAATCCATAACTAATAAGGAGAGTGACATGGTGCGCTCAACTTCATGGCATGACTAGTCATAATTTCCTAGCTAATGAGAAAGCATGCACCCCACCTAATCAAATTAATATGAGATTTTTAAATGGAAGGTGGTGGACCTCCCCCATGGCATTAGTATAAACATGCATGTAGAGTGCATTATCAATGAGGTAAAGCACAGTTCTTCAAAGCCCCTTTCTATCCATGAAGATGTGCTTTAATGGCTTCCACCAGCGTGGCTGTAGCAAAAGTACCTAATGTTAAGACCTATATTGGTAGAATTACAGGGGCATGGCTAGTTACCAAAATGGAAGGGAGATCCCAAGATCCAAAGGTGCTTAGAAATTCATCGGATCTGAGCAAAGATATTACAGTGGACCAGTAGTGGGAGGTGGAAGGCATGAAAATTTATAGCTTTGAACCTATTGAGGAAGATAGCCAATGCCACCCTACCTTGTTGAGGAGTCTATTTATGAGGGTGCAATTGGATAGCACCAAATTGAGCCCATTCTATGATAAATGGAACACAAACCTAGGCCAGTTAACTTGCCCAAATGTATACCATTCCTTGGACCTCTTAGCATGGTTGGTAGTGGTCTACGACTCCAAAAATAGGACCATCCATGATCATAAAAATCAAGTTGTGGCTAGGTGGATGGCCAATAGCATTAGGCAAGTGTTCGGGCTTGCCACAACCTTGCAGGTTTTGGACTTCCACGCATTGGCCCTCCAGGACAATTTTATGTTGAACACTACATTTACATAGATGATCTTGAATAGGGTAAGCACAAACCTCCTAGCTTCCTAGTTCATAAATTCTTCCTTAAGCCCTAGGCGTAAGATTACACAGATATGATCAACCTAGTGCTGGGGAAAAATATTTGGAGCACATTACTAAGGAGGTCATGTTCTTGATTATCCAGTGTAATAGGATAGATAATACACCTCTCTAATAGTGAGAGGATGTCAAAAGTGACAATATAAATAGATAATTGGTAAAATTACATAAAGCTATACTGGCTTATAAGGAAGAGCTCCTCCCATTCTCCTACTATTTATTTTTTATTCAATTGGTTATAACACAGTTTGAAAAATTGTTGGTGGCTTGATTGGGAGGAGTACATGTATATGCTATTTAGGATGCATTGCTATATATACAAGAAGGATTTTAAATCTCCACAACCTTCTTCAAAAATTTCCTCCCAATGGTACACGCTTGTGCAGCATAGAACATGATAAACTTGGAGTCGAGGTGACAAAATTTTTGCACGAAGCCAGGGTAGGATATTTCTTCTATATAGAATAATTCTATTATATGATAATATATGGTTCTAAATTTCCCTTTAAGGCATTACCAAATAACTACCTTACCTCCATAGCTATCTTGGAGATAACCCAACAGATTGCTAAGGAGGTAAAAATTAGATTCCTTAGAAATAAGGGGAATGTGTTGTGGCTACCCATTCCTTACTCGATGGGTCCTTACACATATCTACACCATTTTTCAATGTTGTGGGCCATGTGGAATATGGATACATATGGCTTCCTTGAAGTTATGTGGAGACCCTACGACCCCGATGGCCATCATATGCAAGCTATTGCTGGTAAAATTACTCTCCTGCAAGTTACTCATATGGGAGACAACTTTGAAGATGATATGCAGAAGGCCATAATATAAAACTAAACATTAGAATTGGTCTAGATAATGGATATGAGACCTTATAGCAAGCTATAAGTAGTTGGATATTATGGATCCAAGCTAATATTACACCAAGAATTTTTGGTGCATAAGGTGGTGCCACTGGTCCCAGATGCTCCTCTAGAGGAATTCTAGGATCCCATATTTCAAGTTTTCCATCAAGATACTAACCTATTTGAAATCATGATGATAATAGTGGATGAAGTGCAACAAGAGTAAGCAAAAATTCCCTCTTCTTCTAGTTGTCCTAATACTACTTCAAAGGGTAAGGAGTTGGTTACTTATTCCCTGTAGCAATCACAAAGTCACACTTCATCAGTTTAAACATTGAGTTGTCCACCCAATCAAACTGATGTGGTAGTGGACCAACCTTCATTTTTCACCACAACCTTAGTGATCAACCAAGAGGAATGTACCATTCCTACAAGGCTCTTAAGAAAATATAAAAAGTGGGGGAATTATCTAGCATACTCAGGGAATATGAGGTCCAAGAAAGAAGTCCCCCCTTGTCGGGGTCAGGAAGAAATATAGAATTGAATCTTCTACTATAGATACAAAAAATTTCACACTGGAAAGGGTGAGGGACACACTCCAGTTCACTTCATATTAAGAATATCAGATACAAGATATGGAGGAGCAAATATCCCCTAGTAAAGGAGTAAGCAGACCCCAGGGTACAACTGGGTAGGAAACATACGATGTGTTCACCACTACATTTGACATTTCTTTACCATTGAGCCTGAAGGAAGCCACCATTGATATTATTAAGGATATAATAATGGTAGAGGTTAGCCCAATAGATATGATGAGGTCCCACATAGCCTCTCAAGTACAGGTGGCAAAAATAGTGGAAAAAAAGATGGAAGTTTTAAAGACCAAGGTTGTGGAAGTGGGGCAACTACAACTTAAAGTGTAGTAGCTTCAGACCAAGGTCGATCAATTGAAGTAGATGCCAGTTCCCTCCCAGGACATTATTGCATAGGCTAGTGACCACTTTGGGTCTGTTGAAGAATTAAAATAGGAGATGAAGTAGAATATGTTGTATAAAATGGAGGATCTTATATCCATATTTTATGAAATCTATACTGGCAAGCACACAATTGGTCTCCTGTGTGAATGATTGCAACAAGCTGATAAAAAGATAAATTCAATATATTTTGTATACAAAAGGTTTAGGCAAAACTACATGGAAATCAGTGAAGCAGTAGTTTCATTGGGAGATAGAACTATCTATTTCTTTTTAGAGGAATACTCTAAAGTTTTTGTGTATTTGCAAACAGATCCAATTGGATCCTCTAGAACTAAGAAGTTATCGATGTTGAGCATGAGGTTGAGGATGAACTAAATGACTATGGGTTCACTCTAAAAAAATTCATCCAAACTCCTAAAATCAAGGAGTTTGTGCTAAATAAAATACAAAACTTTGACTTTGGCCCATATGGAAAATTATCAAAGCAGTTTACAACTCTGGTGCAAATGGTGGATCGCTTCTGTGTCTTCATCAAAAATACCATGGAATGGACCAAGGAAAGGGTGAATAAAGTCAAAAAGGACCTCAAACTATTAATATTCACCTTAACCTTCCATGATGAAGCATGGGGTCACATTGACCAAGGTCTACAAGATCTCAAAATGGAAGAAGTGGGGCCCGGATCACCAGGGAGAGCTCACAATCCAAGTTCTACCTAGTTGCCAACCTAGGATAGCAGGAAGGATAGCCCACAAAAGCCTCAACTACCATCTATGTAGATAGGAAGATGTGGTCTACATGCCCTTTTTTATTACATCATACTTTTAGAGGGAGCGATATTGGGCCATCCAGAAGAAACGGTTACAACCTTGCTCGAGCAAACACTATATAAGGGAGACCATTGTAGTAGCTAATTTTTTTATCAAACCTCTGAGAGAGAAGCCTAAGACTAGGTATAGCTATGTTTTGAGTATTAGTCGTATTTCCCTTTCTATGTTGATCCCTGTGTATCTTACACCATATCTTCTTCTACCATTTATGCAAGATTTCCTAGGATGCTTTGTTTGCTAAGATCATTTCCTATGGACGAGCTAGAGTTGGAGGCTCTTACATCACTACCATTCGGATGGAGAGAAGTAATTCCATATTACGATGTTTGAATAAGAGTTTTATTGTAATCACCATCATATAAGAGTCGAGCATTCTGTCGATCCCATATGTAAATCATTTCATGTTAATAGAAACTCCAACTCTATTCCTGGCTTGCTTTGTGTGTTTGGTTTATGTGTCTTTCTCATTTATGTATTACAACAATCTAAATGTATGAATGACACATTTTTTTTCTAGTTAAATTATTTTTATTGATTACATTATTTGAATGAATGAAAATAAACTAGTTCTCCTTTTCTTTTCTTTTTTGAGTCATTTGATATAAATATGCTAAGACTACCCAATGGACATGGCATCGATCTAGTCTTGATGTGTTCTAACAACATTTGGTTTGGTCACAAGTAATCAAAATAACACAAAATCATTTAATCTTGTAATGCATGAGTGATTGTATCAAAATGGCAAATATTTACAACTGTTATCTAGGGTTTCCTTACCCGACCTGGTCTATCTAGAGCCCCATAGGTAATCTATTCCTAGGTCAAAGAGGTAGATCCACCAGAGTCTACAATACTCATGATTTTTGGGATTCCTATGACATGACAAATTTTAAGGAGGTAAGCAGGAAATCCCCACAACACTTCCTAGGTTATGATAATTTCCTTTAATATTAGCCTTTGAATGAAATATTTGAACAACCATGGACCGTTGATTTGATTTTTAAAACTTTTATGCTTTCCTGCTATGTAATTTGGATCATCAATATTTGCTACATGGAGCACAATAGTCTATTAGATTTGGGTACCCATAACACATTATGGACCATAAGACCACTAATAAATTGGATTAATTAAATTTTGTAATGATCAACTATAGCCATTGATCTAAATATTCCGGAGCAATGTGGACCATCAATTGTCCAAATACTTGAAGTGTTTTTTATTGATCAACGTAGGACACTCAATGGAACAATGCATGTTGCATATTTTATAACAGGTCTAGTCAAGGTATTTTATCATTATTCTTTAGCCAATGCACATTGTTAGTTTGTTTTAATTAATAAATGTGAGCCTTAGATTTTATTTTATTTTTCAAATTTTTGTTAGGCTAATCAACTTCCTCCATATGTATCACCCTTAATCGCTAAATATTATCAATAAATTGTGGCAATTAATTATGAAAATCCCAAAACAACACAAACCATTCATTTTACAAAGACTTCAGGCACTTTTTATCAAGTAATATAGGTTGTTATTTCTTCTTATAATGAATAAATATAGACCACACATGTTTTGGTAGGTTTGACCAAGGATTTATTTTTGTCTCTATTTGCTAACAAATGCAAAATATGGAATTTCTTGGAAAATTTATTGGTGATTGTGGACTATTGATCATTTGGATACTATAGGTCTTTGATCTCTATCCATATGGTAGAACACACACTGTTAATTCATGGCTTTTAAATTTAGTCAAAATTATTTATATTTTTCTATCATGCAAGGAAATCCATTGATTCAATTGATGTGGTGAATTGTAGACCATATATATTATGATGACTATGATAAATTTGGACTATATGGAGGATGAGACAAATGTGGTGGATGTGGCAATCAAGACAAGGGAAAGGCTTTGACAACAATGTAGGTTTTTAATCTTATTTGACATGATTAAAGTGGAGGATCCATTTTTAGTCAAGGAAATTATGAGGACTTTCTAAATGGGGGGATGCTTTAGTAGCTTGTATTTATTGGTAGTGTGGGAATGAATGTGAATTGTTAATAATGTGAAAGGGTATTTTGCATATAGCTTGGAATAAAATAATGATGGATGACTGATATTATTGCAAATTAAAATGGGTGGTAGATGATGGGGAAAGATGCATGAGTTTTAACCACAAAGGGGGCACCAAATGAGACAAAACAAATGGAATGGTATTTACACATGAGGAAAAAGTGAGAAAATTGAACAAAAATTTGTGACACTCCTATCATAATTAGACTAAAAATAAAATATAAACTATTCTTTTTATTGGATGGGAATTATCAAGGGAAAGTATGGAATTTTATACAAATGATAGAAATATTATGGTGCCCCTTATCACTCTTAAGGAAAATATGACTAGGTATTGAATTTAGACTATTAAAGAAAATAAGGGCTAGCTAATAAACTTTATTTAAAAAACTTGAAAATAAAATATTCAATTTGAAAGAACTTAATATTCAAAGGCTATGGACTAATGAGGAATTTAGCCTAGAATTTTATAGATAGAATACATTGATATTTTGGACTAAGATCATTATCAACAAATGAACCCATGAAATAATTTGAAGTTAAGACTAGGGGTATTGGATTTTATGAGATCTAACACTGCTTGTAGGTGTGGACTCGGATGACCATTAGATTTGGATAGAAGCTCCCTAGGAACCAAAAGAACATTTTCTCTAAAGGAAAGTTTTGTCAAGCTAAGCTAGATCCAATCACATAGAGAGGTATTTTTCATAGTCAACACCATACCCAAGGTTACAATTCCCTCTAGGAACCAATTTCAATCATCTATAGACCAAAGACCTAGAAATCTAGGTGGATAAAGATGCTTTTATCTATTTTTAGCTTATTTTAGATTTATTATAATGTAATAAATTATAATTCCAATTGTTTTTACTTTCATAAATTTGGGTCTAATCAAAATAGGCCCATAGGTGCTATTGATAGATTTTTTTGGTTGTGTGTAGGTCTTGGACTCATTCAATGAGTGGTGGTAGGCATAAACCCTCCCTTTTGATATGGTCAAAAGAAGATGGATAGTTCCATAATAATATATTGTAAAGGGATTCTTCATTGGAAGACCCTAATTGTATCCCAAGTGAAAAAATTTGTAAAAGTGATTCAAATTTTAACACTCCTTTATTTATCAATGAATTGACATGTATTTTTCTAACTACATTTTGTCGATCACGATGGGACATTGTGAAATATTATGTGAATGATTTATTGGAAAAATATAAAAAGTGCAACCAAGTGAAGGCCATCATAAAAATTTTACCCCTAAAAAACATAAATTAATTGCTTAGCTTACAAGGAAATATTCAAGAAAGTCATCGATTTATTGTACAATTGATTGACAAATGCAAGCCATTCAACCACCTGATGCAAAATGGGGTCACATACGAGCGGACCCAAGAGTGGTAGGATTATTGTGAAGTTATTAAGAAATACCTCACATACCCACCAATTTTTCCCTACCTAGGTCAGGTTACCCCTTCCACTTATATATTTTTGCAACTAATTTTACCTTAGGAACCATGCTAGCCCAAAAGAATGAGGCCAATCAAAAGCAATCCATTTACTGCATTAGACATACCTTGGTGAGCTATGAAACCCAATATGTTTATATGGATAAGTTGTTCTTAGTAGTATTTTTTACCACTAATAAAATTTACCATTATATTCTTAATCATACCACTTATGTTATTACTAAGGAAAACCCATTACAATACATGATGGATCTATCCTACAATAACAGTTGAACCGCAAAATGGATAATGCTTTTAATATAATTCAACCTTAAATTTATCAATCAAAAATGCATAAAAGGTCAAGTAATTACAGATCAACTTGTGAAATCTCCACTCATATATGATAAAATTCTTATCATTGAGCTTCTTGATGACTCCTTCAATATTACTAAGCTCAAAGAGCATGTTGAACCTAAAGATAAATCTAACCTAAAAATCCTTTTTTTTTATGATTAAAATTGTGAGTATGGGGGAGGTGCTAGATTATTTTTCTTAACATCACAAGGGGCTCCAATCATATTTTAATTTAAATTCAATTTCCCCTACACCAACAACAATTTTGAATATGAATCTCTTATCCTTGACCTTAAAATTACAATTTCTATGCACATCAAGTGACTTAAAATAATTAGTGATTCTCTTCTCATTTCCAAACAAGTGAAGGAAATTTATCAATGTAGATGCAAAGTGCTCAAATAGTACAAGCAAATTGTAGAATATTTACCATAATTTGAGTGGTATAATATTGAAGCTTCTCCTAGGTCTTAAAATCAATTTATTGACACCATGGCCTCTCTTAATTCTCTCATTCCTCATAACCTACATGATAAATTAATATATGTATATGTAACAACCCTCCAAAAATATTATATTTCTTAGAAGACATCTCCCAATGATGTGGATGTCAATTTTGTTCAAACACAACTTTATGATTCTTGGTTTTCACAAATCAAGTATTACCTTAAACTTAGTGTTCTTTCTCATAATTTGCTTCATGCCGGGAAGTGAACCTTCAAGTAGAAAACTATGAGATACACCCTATGAGACATCATCTATATGAAAAACTATGATGGTATCCTCCTCTATTTTCTAGAACCACATTGTAGAGGGGAAAAACAACCCATTGTGTATGATTCTTGATAGATCCGCTATGAGTTGAGGTGACCATGGGGCTATGTTTCTCTAGACTCAAGGGATTGAGTGATATAAGGGTTTACCAAGAATGGTTTAAGGACTCACTCCAATTTTGATATGGAATGTTTGATGTGTTTATTGAGCAAGCACCTAATTTTGGTCTTACTAAGATCTAAACTATAAAGAATTGAAGAACAATGTAAGGAAAACAATGATGCAAGCAAACAAAGGACTAGCCCTAATATTATGATAAAATAAATCTTTTTTTTCAAAAAAATGTCCTAGAGTGCACAAACATGATTAACCTAAATGTAAACTATATTATTTACTTTGTTTGATACCTAGATCTAAAAGAAAAAATATAATTTTATAATCTATCAACTTTATGTTACGTTTTTTAAACTACAAAAATAAAAATTATCATAGACACTAAAAAAATAGCCTAAAATATCTAACAAATAATTTACTTGACCTAATGGTTGATCCTAGCCAAATTTATGCCCTATAAATACCAACTACAAATTTGGTCAAACCCATAAAACAAATTCAAAACCTTCGAAAATTGATCAGTGTTTGGGGAACTACTTAGGCTGATATATGACTAAGCTTAGAGGTGCAGTAGGCAATCCCCCTTGGTCCTTTTAGTTTTTTGTTAAAAATTAATAGGATTGTTGAACTTTGGGAACAAGTTGAAAGAATCTAAAAATATAACACCTAAGCATAATATGTAATCAAATAAGCATGATAAAGCATGTAATAAAATAAAAGATAAGAACATAGAAGTAGTGTCCATTTTATTCATATTCAAATTTCTCTTTTACATAGAGGTTACAAGTGCATCTCTCTTAGAGATTGACCATTTGATACATATTACAATAGAATCACTCCATGTGATTAGGTGCCTTCAATAGACTATTAGGATCCTCAAAACTTGTTTATAGGAGGATTTATATTTAGAACCTCCACTATGTGATGTTTGAAAATGACCTAAAATATGAGATGCTTCCATGGAAGTTTGAACATGCGCACAAGGAAGCTCACAATGCATTAGTAGCAAAGGTGCAGCCTCTCAAGATGAAGCTATTTTATGATAAAATGCAAGATATAAGGTAAATGCTTAAAGATATGCAAAGGTAAATAAAATACTATAAGTAAAGCATAAATAAATGCATGAAACTTGTAGATAAAGCATAAATATGCATTTATAATTGGAAATTAAACATAAATATGCATGAAAATTATAAATAAAGTATAAAGATACATATAATATTGGAAATGAAGCATAAATATCTACTACAAAGTACCTATTCTATGTCAAGAAAGCTAATAATATTGTAAAGAATGACGAATCTATAGACTAAATGCAATAAAGGATCAATCAAACCTTATCCATTGATGATAAAAGTAGATGGATCTACTAGTCGCTAACAACATCGATGGCTATGCATATGGGCCACTATAAAAAATAGTATCTGCATGATAAGGATTCTGCTCCTTGAATCCTTAACCTGGATTGATCGATTCAGTTGTAGAATTTATGTTCAAGGGTTGCTTATTTTTTAGCACATGGTTTTGTGATGAAATTTGTCTTTATACATAGTAATTTAGCACTTGAATGGTGAGGTTGATATAGTCTCTAATGGTGGAAATAAATGTGTCATTCTGCAATTGGATAGGGCTTCACTTCACCTCAAGGGATCTTAGTTCTATCCTTAATACAATAGATCTTTGCTATGGCATCTAACACATGAAATCTATAGGGTTTGCTATTAAAATTTAGGGCTTTAAATAGGCACCCAATCCCCTTGTATTAGCTTCACATGGAAGCCAAGATCAAGAAGCAATTACGTTCAAGCAGTTGAGAAGATGTATCTAGAAGATTCGATCTCCCAACCATCCAAGAATCCATTACGCTCAATGGATTTCACTTGGATTTGGTAGCCTGAGTTGGTTATAGAGTTAGTCATTATCAACCAGCATGGCTAGGGGTAAGTATCCCTTATCCACTATCAACAGGTACAACTAGTTCCTAGCCGCTCTGATCATCGATGGCTATGATTGTAATTGCTATTGATGTTAACGGCTAGAGTTGCAAAGGACTAGGCTGCCCTAAATGAGTTGTTAGAACCATTTTTGGATCTTGGAAAGGTCCAATATTAGTCATATGGTTTGCAAAGGAATCCATATGAGTAACTTCCTAAAAATGATGTATTTTAGATGTCTATAGATACCCCTTTTTGAGATGCATTATGGGAAAACACAACACTGAGCAAAAATAAAAAACCTAAAGCTATATTATAGGTTAATTGGTGTTCATTGATCTGGTCAACATTAGATACCCAATCATGAAAAGTATGCATGTCTTGGATTCATTGCCTCCAAAAAATTCAGGAACTTGATTCGAGTACGACTTTTCACTTTCAACTTACTTGTTCTTGAATATTGTTCAGTTTATGAAGATGCAAGGAACTTCCTTCATTCTTCAAGAATGCCAAGCATTTGTTTAATTAATTTGCTTTTTTTTTCCCCAAGTAGGAGCATAATTATCTTTGGCAATGATTCGATGGATGAATGTAATTCACATAATTAAGTGTTTAATTATTGATTTTGATTATGAATTCTTTGAGTATGATTGCCCCCTCAAACGATAAGTCGATGAGGAAAATGGTAAGTGATGAAAGTGATGAGTCACTTGACTAAGATGATTGACTTGGATAGTTCAAGATTATTACTATTGTTGTATGGCATATCCTATTATAGTTGTGAGTTAAACCATTAATAATAATTGTACATATCTATCCCATGGAGCAATCTCGCCAAAATGGCCTTCTTAGAGAATCAATATGATAGCAATTCAATTTGAGCATGTGATGAATATCTATGTTCTATGATTTGATGAAATTTCATAGAAGAAATAAAATTAATACCTCATTCCCATGGAGTAGTCTGACCGTAATGGCCTTCTTTGGTAGATATGCATTAATTTCCATTATGAAACTCCTTGTGGTGATAAAATATATGCATTTATTACTAGTTTTCGACTATCATCAAAGTCAATGATAGAGATTTGAAAATTCCATCACCGCTATCAACGTCAATGGGTGGGGCTTATAGATCTACTTTTTGGATATTTGACTAAAGGAAACTAGGATTATTTGGATATATTGGGGATTGACCAAAGAAATTAGGCATATTTTGGGCCTTTTGGGATTGACCAAAGAAATTAGGCATATTTGGGACCTTTGGGGGTTGAACAAATAAATTAGGCATCTTTGGGGTATTTGGGATTGACCAAAGAAATTAGGTATATTTGGGGCCTTTAGGGATTGAACAAATAAATTAGTCATATTTGGTGCCATTGGGGATTGAACAAATAAATTTAACATCTTTGGAGCCTTTGGAATTGACCAAATAACTAATGCATCTTTGGAGCCTTTTGGGATTGACCAAAGGAAACTAAACATATTTGGAGCCTTTTGAGATTGACCAAAGAACTAAGGCATCTTTGGAGTCTTTTGGGATTGACCAAAGGAAACTAAACATATTTGGAGCCTTTTGGGATTGACCAAATAACTAAGGCATCTTTGGGGCCTTTGGGTATTGATATAGTGAGGCAAAGGGCACAACCTTTTGGAAACCTAGCAATTTATTATGCTTATGCAAGGCAAAGGGCTCAACCTTTGACAAAAGGATGCAACCTTTTGAACCTAGCAATTGATTGATTAATTGATGATGGGATTGACTTATGTTGTTGATTAGAAAGGTGCACTATCTTGATTTACCCCATGTTTCTTGATTTTTTGATTAATGATTAGGTGAGGTATGATACCAATAATACCTGTTGATGTGTGCAAATGTTTGTATGATTTGCAATTGTAAAATTTTGGTCTGTAAAATATGTTATGTGTTATGATTTATGGATGCATTAATAGATGTAATACCTATATGATTATGTTATTATTCTATATGAATGCTATGTACTAATGACATGGACTAGCTAGATGATAGATGTATGCTTAGATGTTGTGATTTAGATGTGGATGCACTATTATGTATGCATTTATGGATGTGATGATGTATGTTTAAATGCATGTTTAATTTTTTTGGTAGATAAGATACTATAGCATTAATACCGGGTTTTACAGGTTAACCCAAAACCTTTTACAAAAATTAGCCCAGGGTTGTTGATGAACATGTCCTTACTAAGGATCCTATATATGTAAAATCTACATGTCGCCAAAGCCATTACATCCGGTAAGGTACATAGCCTATTATAAAAAAAAAACTTCCCATACAACATTTTGGGTATACCCCGAGAAAACACACCTACATCATAATTACAAAAAAATAAATAGACACAGATCCCTTCCTTGAAAAAGTGGAGAAACAAAAAGTTGAAGACACACATAGAAGATTACTAAAAAAACTCTCACAAGCTCTGTATTGATAGTTATTCTTAATAATTCTTTGGTAATTGCTTTCTTTTGTATATTACATGCTTTGGGACCACATCCCATCTTGTCCAATCAGCCTTGGAGAAGTGAACCTACTGGCTAGATTTATGGTGGTGGTTATCTGGTGGTCCACGTGGCTCTGGTTCGAAGTCTTATATTGTCATTTCTTTCCTACCCTGTCATTATCAACCAACCTCAAATTACTAAGATGACTAGGAGCCATGTTATATGATGTGTGACTATCCCCATTAGTCTTTGTGGTATTTCCAAGAAGCATACACAAATACTGACAACTCGGATAATTTTTATTGTGAGTCCATTTCAAAAAAAGAGACGGGAATACTCATAGCCTTCAAACATACAGTGCCTTACCTATTGGTAAATTTGACTATCATTATTGGAATTCTTATTGAATAAGCTCATCTACTTTGCTTGGGACATTGTGTTCCCATTTAAAAAGTTTGTCACCATAGACACCCAAATTGGCTAGCTTATCAGCAACTTTGTTAGCTTCTCGAAAGACATGTTGGGCTTTTTTGTCATCTCTTCCCTGGAAAAGGATCCTAGTCTCTTCAACAATTGTTTTAATCCTCAAAGGAGGTGTTTTAAAATTATTGAGGAGATTTATAACATGCATAGAGTCTCCTATGATCAAATTATCTTTTAAGTCTTGAGTCATTTGAAGGCCTCTCCACATAACTCTAGCTTCAGCTTCATTTTTCATCCTTGTTCCCAAATATTCAGAAAATGCAAGCATCATATTCCCATTATGATCTTGCATAATGCAACCAGTGCCTGCTCTTCCAGGATTTTCCTTAGTCGTTCCATAAAAATTAAGCTTAAACCAACCCGTAGGAGGTGGGGACCACTTAACATTGGCTTTGGGGTTGACTACCATAAAACTCATCTAATAAGGTTAAGATTAAATATTGAGCAATCATGGTCTCCTGTAGATGAGGTTTCGACTATTAAAAGGGATAAGGTTCACATTCTCATTGGCAAAGGATAGGATCCTGGCAATGATAGTTTGATGATCATGGGTAGACTCATTAAAGACTCTATGGTTCCTTTCTAACCACACTTGCCAAATATAGTGATTGAGACAAATTTTCCACATGTATCTATGTCTTTTTCTTGAAAATGGGTAAGGAAACTAGACAAACAAATCAAGTACGATGGCTGGTTTAACCTAGGAAATATTGACGGCCTAAAAAACCCCACTTAGGACAGTTAAGGAAAAAGGGCACTCAAGTAAAATGTGATAAATGGTCTCCCAATTAGCCCTGCATAGATAACAATGATTAGTGATACAAATACCTTTACGCATCATATTATCAATGGTTAGAATTATTCCTTGGATAACCAACCATAAAAATACTACAATTTTTGGAATTAATTTTTTTATCCAAACTAAGTCCTTTATGAGGATAAAATCCTCATCATCAAGCAGAATATTATAAGTTGATTTAACAGTGAACTGCCTATTTTTAGTAGGAGACCAGGTCACTTGATCTTCCTTGGGTCTCATGGGAATAAATTGTTGCCCAAGAATGTTACAAATATCATTTGATTCTACTTGAAATCTTTGAATCTTTATTTGTTTCCACTTCATTCTGCCTTTGTCCTCAACTATATAATCAAAGACTTTTCTGCCAATGAGTTCTTCTGTGATATCTATGATTCAGGATAAATTAGGATATTGCATCAGTGGTTCATCCTTAGCCCACATATCATTCTAGCAATTTATCCTCTCACCATTGCCTAAAACCTATATTAAACATTTTTTGATGATTTCCTTACAATTGAGAATTGCTTTCCAAAAAGTAGAACCTCTGATTGGAACTGAGTCACTTAGAAATTCCATATTTTGAAGATACTTTCGTTTGATGATAGTTGTCCATTAATTTTCTTCACCAAAAATGAGGTGCCACCCCTTCTTAGCTAGTAAATCTAAATTCATATGAGCAATTCTCCTTAGACCTAAGCCCCCATTTTCCATGGGTCTGCACACTTTGGTCCATCCTACAAGGTGTATCCTTTTTTTCTCCTCTGATCTAGTCCATAAAAATTATTTTTGGAGTTTCTTAATTTTTTGGAAAACCTTCACAGGGGCTTTGAAAATGGAGAGGAAATAGACTGGAATGCTCTAAAGAGAGGCCTTAGTGAGGGTCAACTTTCCTTCTTGAGATAGAATATGACCTTTCCATCTAGTAAGTTTTTTTTAATTCTTTCAATAACCCTATCCCACATTGACTCTCTCGAAGAACCAATGAAAAGAGGGAGACCAAGATATGAAGTGGGGAGGTTTGCTATATCACACCCTAAAATTTTTGCAATCCTTCCTTACCTCTGAATGGGGGTGTTCAAGAAATATAACTTTCTTTTATTGAAATTAACTTTCTGACCAACAACGTCCTCGTAGAGTTGTAGGATTTATTTAATTATTTTGGCCTCAACCACTGATGCCTTATTCAATATAAGGGTATCATAGATGAATTTTTGGTGAGAAACAACCCTAGTGAGATATTTTGCCTTGATTCCTGATATTAGCCTTGAATTGCAAGCATTTTTTATGGTTCTACCTAAAGCTTCTACCATAATGATGAATAACATGGGGCTGATAGGGTCCCCCTACCGAATTCCTCTATGACTTTGAAAGTAACTAGCAGTTGTTCCATTAACCAGAATCAAGAACCATGCTTTATAAATGCATTCTTTGATCAAATTAACCCATTGGTGGTGAAAACCAAACTTAAGGAGGACAACAATTAGAAAGTCCCAATTTAGCTTATCAAATGCTTTGTTCATATCAAGCTTAAGGGAAAAAACAAACCTGTTAGTCTTATGAGCAGAGTACAGAGATTCCTTGGCATGGATCTATGATGTGGGTTAGAACATCTCCCATTCTATTTTCAATGGATTTATTTAGGATCTTGTAAGAAACATTGCACAAAATGATTGGCCTGAAGTCAACCATAGATTTAGGGGTTTGCTTCTTAGGAATTAGAGAAATAAAATTAGAGTTGAGACATTTTGGGATATGATTGCTTTCTTGGAATTATTTGATAGTATAAATTACATCCTCACTTACGATGTCCCAAAAAGATTTATAGAAATGAGGGGGAAATCCATCGGGTCCCAGGGCTTTGTCTGGATCCATGCTAAACAAGGCTTCCTTAATTTCCTCATCATAAAAGGGAGCTAGAAGTTTAAGGTTTATATCCTTATTTATTATGCTAGGAATGGATTGCAAGAGAATATCTTTGGCCTCCTCATTACACTACGATTCTTGACCAAGGATAGAATTGAAATAAGTTATTGCCTCCTTTCTAATTTCTGTTAAGTCCTAAGTAATAGAACCATCTACTTTTTAAAAAAAATTATCTTGTTATTGCTTCTGTTTCTAAGTTTGGTGATGTGAAAAAACTTAGAATTTGAATCTCCATATTTCAACCAAAGAGCCCTTGATTTTTACCTCCAATAGATTTCCTCACAAACCAAAATTTTATGAAACAATGCTATTTTTATCCATTCCTCTTGCCTTGTAGTTTCATCAACATCACCATGTTGAATCCTATGATCAATTATATTTAAACTTTAAACAACCTATTTTTTATTTTCAAATAGGTTCCCAAAGACCTCTTTGTTCCAATTTTGAAGCTTTTCCTTAACAAAATTTAATTTTCTAGTAAGTTTAAAAGCTGCACTATCCCTGACAGGCTTCTGCCACCACTAAATTAAGTTATCTCTAAAACTAGAATGTTTTATCCACATATATTGAAATCTAAAAGGTTTCTTGAAGGACAGAGAGTTAGGGATCTCAAAAAAAATGGGATTATGATCAGAGGAAATTTTAGGAAGGGCTTGTGGGGTAGAATCATCGAACAAAGTTATAGCCTCCTTTGATAGAAAAACATGTCAAGATTTTTTTGAATGAGATGACACCTTATCCGTTGATTGCTCTAGGTATAATTCACTCCTCTAAGTTTTACATCCATCAACATGTTGGAGTTCATAAAGTCATGAACTCATCCATGCTCCTGATAGGTGGTCCATTTCCACCCATTTTATCTGAAGGGTAAAGAGAAGTGTTAAAATTCCTAGCCATAATCCAGGGGATATTATGGAATATTTCACTCAAATTGCCTAAGTAATCCCATAGTAGAGCTCTCCCTTGAATTGAAGTAGGTACATAAATATTTGAAAGGATCCATGACCTGTTGTTTATTTCCTTAAATAAAACACTAATAACCCTATCATATTTTTGAATAATGGTGCCTTCTACTATCTGGGGATCCCACAAAGTCATAAGGCCTCTAGATGCTCCTCTAGCTAATTTGCAAACCATCTCCCCTTGATTCCAAATTTTTTTTGCTACTTTTTTGACTGAATCTCATCAGTTTTTGTTTCTTGCAACATGATAATAGTTGGATTCACTTGATTTCTTATTGCATTGACTTCCTTGTGTTTGGGCAGGCCATTGAGGCCTCTCACATTCCATGAGAGGAATTTAATTTATATTGTTTGGTATTTCTTCCTCTCCCCCTCTCTTGAGGGGGTTTTCCTAATTTGTTGTCTTCAAAACCCATAATAACCTTTTGAAATAAGGTTCTCTATTTTCCATTAGCAATGTCATTATCAGTTTTATTTTTTTGATGCTCAACATTTGATATTATCCCTCTTATTTTTTCACTTCCAAAATCTATAAGAGACTTCATAGTGCTCCTAGTTTGTTTAGGACTAAACTGGGGGAGGCAATTTGTTGCAAAACCAGACTGCCATATTCCTTAGTCTAAAGAGTTTGACATATCTCCACCCCTACATCCAAATCTTCTCCTTTTTTCCTGTATTACCCTAGTCTATGAGACAAGCCCTCAATAGGATTTACCTGGCTCCTAGTTATGATGCTAGGGAGATGAGATTTTTTATTTTCCAATGCCTCAAATTTATTCCTAAGTTCTTCAGCATTAGGGTTTGGCTTTGGTATGCCCACTGGGCTTGAAGTATTTTCAACATTGGGGTTTAAGGATCCTAACTTGGATGGAGATTCTAGAGATCGGGCATTAGGGTTTGGCTTTGTGATTCCCATGGGGATTACAGTAATTTCAGCATTAGGGTTTGAGGATCCTAACTTGGATGGGGATTCTAGAGAGTCAAAAAGGTTAGCCTGAAGGTTCTGGGCTTCCATATCTTATAATAATCCTCCTACTCCCATATTGGATAGAATTGAAAATTTATTTGAAACTAGAGGATTGGAACTTACCTGAGTATTTTGGTTGCCAACAACCTATTGTTTTCCTTTGTCTTGTTGGGACCCTACACCCTCTCTTTTATTTTTTTGGTAGACATAGTTTACCTAATTGAAATTGTCTTTGCTAGGGAAAATTCTCAAATTTCCTCTGTCTAGCATTCCCTAATTTTGATTTTCTCTATTCATTGCCAAGTTAGGGTACTGATTGTATAGATGTCATTAATTTTTACATTCTACATAGAATGTCATTCTATTCTCGTATTATACCAATTTTTTCAATAGTATTCTCCATACTCTAGCTCCACAAACCTTGGCAATTCATTATCCAAATTAGCATTTACACAGATGTGTACATGACTCATCCTTTTCTTGGTCAAGGTCACATGGTCAATGGAGATCAGGTCCCCTATAGTTCTGGCTATGCCTTGTAGCCAATATTCATTGAAGAATTGGGTAGGTAGACTCGGGAGATGAACCCAAATAGGGGTAATGTTAATATTTTGCTTTTTAGGGTCAAAATCTTCACCCCATCATTTGAGAAAAAGACTCCTTTTGCCCAAAAACCAAGGACCTCCTATTAAAATGCATTTAGCATCCTCCATATTGTTAAAACTTATAATGAAGAACCCTCGAGTTACAGCTACCAACTCCAAGCTACCTATCGGTCACCATTTACCTATCGCCCAAGCCCTGATAGTCTCCAAGTCCGACCTACCTCCCAAAAACTTACCTACCAAGGAGAATTCTTCCATTGAAACAATAGGGCTCATGGAACTTGTCGGGGTAGAAATTTTATTATTTACTGGAACTAGGAATGGAAGATAGAGAACCTCCTTTATTTTTCCTCTAATAGCCTCAGCAAAATATATCCACTTCTTGGGACCCAAATTTTCCTTCGTATCTTTTTTGTCGGGGTCTTTCTGAGGAGGGTCGGGCCCCCGCATGATGCTCACCTCCAAATATGTTGTAGCCTGACCACCTTCCTCTAGATCCTCGCTTGATCCATGCTCAAGGTTCCCACCCATCCCTTCCATACCTGCTCTACCTCTACCACCTTGGCTAAGATTCTTTCCTAGAAAATTCAAACCCTCACTTCCGTCGCACCCGCTAAACCTTAGCTTACTTATTCTTCTTTTCAGCCTCCAAATACATGTTTAATTTATTTCCATTGTTTATGCATCTAATCTTTGTGATATGACATGATTAATGTAATGCATGTAATGCATTAATTACATAGGAATGATCTAATATAAATGAACCTGTATGCT
This sequence comes from Wollemia nobilis, assembly GCA_028583015.1. Classification (NCBI taxonomy): domain Eukaryota; kingdom Viridiplantae; phylum Streptophyta; class Pinopsida; order Araucariales; family Araucariaceae; genus Wollemia; species Wollemia nobilis. Next base: position 3,787,905 of record JAQPPZ010016890.1, read on the forward strand.
TTAATCTCTTACAACATAAATAATGAATCTAATATGTGTTACAAACTAATTGAAGACACCACAAAATGTATGGAAATCATGAATAAAAATGGTAACTGTTATCATAATAATTAATAATTTAAGAATCCATATGTGAGATGATATGATGTGATATGTATGGGGTTTTTCCTATAAGTTTTTGTAAATTAAAATATATACACAAAACAATTAGTGGTCATCTAAATATCATTATTTATATCCATCTAGCATCTATCCTATTTTATGAACACCCATTACTAAACAAAACCTCATAAGAAAAATGGTGATTGATTAATGAGATGATTTGTTGCTATAGGGTATTTTTGAGGTTTTCCATGAGACTCAAACACCCTATTTGATCAATCAAACCTTGTATAATGACTACACAAGACTCCTAAAATATAAAAGCTTTTGTTCTGAAGATCAAGATATTCATTATCCCTATGTGTGCAAATGAATATATTAGATGAAGCATAAGACCACCTCATTTCTAGGTGGGACTCAAACACCCTATTTGATTAATCAAACCTTGTATAACGACTACACATGACTCCTAAAATATAAAAGCTTTTGTTATGAAGACCAAAATATTCATTATCCCTATGTGTGCAAATGAATATATTAGATGAATGAATCCCACCTAGAAATGAGGTAGTCGTATTAGCTAGTAGTCTAGTTGGATTAGACTACTAGCTAATACAAGCCATCTAAAGCTAGCTCATCTGTAAATTGCTTAGAACTACCACATTTCCAGGTGGGATTCATTCATCCCATTATTGTAATGGGGATCACTCAAAAAATTTTGAATACTGATCATTCCAGGGATTCAAGCTCTTCACCCCCTTATTTTCTTTTCATTTATTGGGATATTTTCTCAAGCAGTTGAGAAGATACATCTAGAAGATTCGATCTCCCAATTATCCAAGAATTCATTACGCTCAATGGATTTCACTTGGCTTTGGTAGCCTAAGTTTGTTATAGAGTTAGTCATTATCAACCATCATGGCTAGGGGTAAGTATCCCTTAGCCACTATAGACAGGTACAAATAGCTCCTAGCCACTTTGATCATCGATGGCTATGATCGTAACTGTTATTGATGTTAGCAGCTAGAGCTGCATAGGACTAGGCTACCCTAAATGAGTTGTTAGAACTATTTTTGGATCTTTTAAAGGTCCAATATTAGTCATATGGTTTGAAAAGGAATCCATATGAGTAGCTTCCTAAACATGACATGTTTTAGGTGTCTATAGATACCCTTTTTGAGATGCATTATGGGAAAACACAACATTGAGCAAAAATAAACAACCTAAAGCTATACTATAGGTTAATTGGTGTTCATTGATCTGGTCAACATTAGATACCCAATCATGAAAAGGGTGCATGTATTAGATTCATTACCTCCAACAAGTTAAGGAACTTGATTCAAGTACAACCTTTCACTTTAGGCTTACTTGATCTTGGATATTGTTCAGTTCATGAAGAGGCAAGGACCTTCCTTCATGCTTCAAGAATGCCAAGCATTTGTTTAATTAATTTGCTTGTTTTTTGCCCCAAGTAGGAGCATGATTATATTTGGCAATGATTCAGTGGATGAATGCAATTAACATAATTAAGTGTTTAATTGTTGATTTTTATTATGAATTATTTGAGTACGATTACCCCCTCAAACGATAAGTCGATGAGGAAAATAGTAAGCGATGAAAGTGATGAGTCGCTTGACTAAGATGATTTATTTGGATAGTTCAAGATGATTACTGTTGTTTTATGGCATATCCTATTATTATTAAATTTTTTTAAGTGAAAAACCCCTTGCGGGGCCACCTTGGTCTGAGAGACCACGAACAAGGGGTTATACACCATCAAAGTCACCCGGGAGTCGCACTCGACCCTACCCGTACCAACATTATCAATTGGATTTTGGATACCCAATTCAGCTTTTTGGTAGGGTTGAGATTTGAACATAGGACCTCCCTTGGAGGATTACCCTCTCCTCTCCAACTCACCTACAACACCTGGTGTATGGCATATCCTATTATAGCTGTGAGTTAAACCATTAATAATAATTGTACATCTCTATCCCATGGAGCATTCTAGCCAAAATGGCCTTCTTAAAGAATCAATATGATAACAATTCAATTTGAGCATGTGATGAATCACTATGTTCTATGATTTGATGAAATTTCATAGAAGAAATGAAATGAACACCTCATTTTTGTGGAGCAGTCTGACCGTAATGGCCTTCTTAGGGAGTGAAGTGAGAAAATTTAAATTCATCTATGAATAATTTTGTTCAAATGGTCTTATGTTAATTTACTCATATTGCTAGATTGCATGGAGCATAATTCACTACAACCACCAAGTGCATAGGGTAAATAACTTGGTACGAGGCACACTTGAGATTTGATTTATTTGAGATTTGATTTTTTTTTTGTTAATTTTGTGATTTTGATAATGTAGTTATTAAATGAAATTTCATATAAGAAATGAAAAGAATGCCTCATTCTCATGGAGCATTCCAATCACAATGGGCTTCTTGGGGATTGGAGTGAAGACATTGCGATTCATCGATGAATAATTTGGATAAAATGACCTTGTGGTAATTTACTCATATTTTTGGATTGCATGGAGCATAAGTCACTACAAGTGCCAAGTGTATAAGGTAAATAACTAGGTATGAGGCACACTTAAGATTTGATTTTTTTGTGATTTTTTATTATTATGGTTTGGTAGATATGCATTAATGTCAATTATGAAACTCATTGTGGCGATAAAATATGTGCATTTATTACTAGTTCTTGACTTTCATCAAAGTCAATGATAGATATTTGAAAATTTTATCACCGCTATCAACGTCAATGGGTGGGTTTTATAGATCTACTTTTTGGATATTTGACCAAAGAAAACTAGGCTTATTTGGATATTTTGGGAATTGAAAAAATAAATTAAGTATATTTGGGGCCTTTTGGGATTGACCAAAGAAATTAGACATATTTGGGGCCTTTGGGGGTTGACCAAAAAAATTAGACATATTTGGGACCTTTGGGGATTGACCAAAGAAATTAGGTATATTTGGGGCCTTTAAGGATTGAACAAATAAATTAGTCATATTTGGGGCTATTAGGGATTGACCAAATAAATTAGGTATCTTTCAGGCCTTAGGGGATTAACCAAATAAATTTAACATCTTTGGAGCCTTTGGAATTGACCAAATAACTAATGCATCTTTGGGTCCTTTTGGGATTGACCAAAGGAAACTAAACATCTTTGGAGCCTTTTGGGATTGACCAAAGAACTAAGACATCTTTGGAGCCTTTTGGGATTGACCAAAGGAAACTAAACATATTTGGAGCCTTTTGGGATTGACCAAAGAAATAATGCATCTTTGGGGTATTTGGGTATTGATATAGCGAAGTAAAAGGCACAACCTTTTGGAAACCTAGCAATTTATTATGCTTATGAAAGGTAAAGAGCTCAACCTTTGAAAAAAGGATGCAACCTTTTGAACCTGACAATTGATTGATTAATTGATGATGGGATTGACTTATGTTGTTTATTAGGAAGGTGCACTATCTTGATTTACCCCATGTTGCTTGATTATTTGATTACTTATTAGGTGAGGTATGATACCAATAATGCCCGTTGATGTGTGCAAATGTTTGTATGATTTGCAATTGTAAAATTTTGGGCCATTAAATACGTTATGCGTTATGATTTATGGATGCATTAATAAATGTAAAACCTATATGATTATGTGATTATTCTATATGAATGTGATGTACTAATGACATGCACTAGCTAGATGATAGATGTATGCTTAGATGTTGTGATTTAGATGTGGATGCACTATTATGTATGCATATATGGATGTGATGATGTATGTTTAAATGCATGTTTAATTTGTTTCCATTGTTTATGCATCTAATATGTGATATGACATGATAAATGTAATGTATGTAATGCATTAATTTCATGAGAATTATCTAATTTAATTGAACATGTATACTTTAATGTATTACAACATAAAGAATGAATCTAATATGTGTTACAAACTAATTGAAGACATCACAAAATGTATGGAAATCATGAATAAAAATGGTAACTGTTATGATAAGAATTAATCATTTAATAATCCATATGTGAGATGAGATGATGTGATATGTATGGGGTTTTTCCTATAAGCTTTTGTAAATTAAAATATATACACAAAATAGTTAGTTTCCATCTAAATATTATTGTTTATATCCATCTAGTATCTATCATATTTTATGAACACCCATTACTAAACAAAACCTCATAAGGAAAATGGTGATTGATTGATGAGATGATTTTTTGCTATATGGTATTTTTGAGGTTTTCCATAAGACTCAAACACCCTATTTGATTAAAAAGACCTTGTATAATGACTACACAAGACTCCTAAAAGATAAAATCTTTTGTTATGAAGACCAAGATATTCATTATCCCTATGTGTGTGCAAATGAATATATTAGATGAAGCATAAGACTACCTCATTGCTAGGTGGGATTCATTCAACCCATTGTTGTAATGAGGATCATCATAAGTTCATCATGATCCTAGATTTGGATGCAGTTGGATTAGACTACTAGCTAATACAAGCCATATAAAGCTAGGTCATATGTAAATTGCTTAGAACAACCCCATTTCCAGGTGGGATTCATTCATCCAATTATTGTAATGGGGATCACTCAATGGTTTTAAAATACTAACCATTCCAGGGATTCAAGCTCTTCACCCCCTTATTTTCTTTTCATTTATTGGGATACTTGCTCATGCTTAGTGATGACAATCATTGTTTATTTTGAATTTTGTTTTATTTTGGAGCAAGGGATTTACTTAGTGATGAAAATCACTATTTATTTTGCTTTGCTTTTATTTGGGAATTTTCTCATTTTGTATGAAAGCAAGGGATTTATTTGGGTAGGGGGGATCTTGTCCCACCATGATCACCATTAAAAGAAGATAAATATCCAACACCTAAGCATAATATGTAATCAAATAAAAGAGAATAACATAGAAGAAGTAGTATCCATTTTATTCATATTCAAAGTTCTCTTTTACATAGAGGTTACAAGTGCATCTCTCTTAGAGATTGACCATTTGATACATATTACAATAGAATCACTCCATGTGATTAGGTGCCTTCAATAGACTCTTAGGATCCTCAAAACTTGATTATAGGAGGATTTATCTTGAGAACCTCCGCTTTGTGATGTTTGAAGATGACCTCAAAGGTGAGATGCTTCCATGGAAGTTTGAACCTGCACACAAGGAAGCTCATAAAGCATTAATAGCAAAGGTGCAGCCTCTCAATATGAGGTTATTTTGTGATAAATACAAGATTTAAATTAAATGCTTAAATACATGTAAACATAAATGAAATACTAGAAGTAAAGCATAAAGTAATGCATGAAACTTGTAGATACAGCATAAATATGCATATATAATTGGAAATGAAACATAAAGATGCATGGAAATTGTAAATAATGCATAAGTATGCATATAAGACTAGAAATGAAGCATAAATATCTACTACAAAGTACCTATTCTATGTCAAGAAAGCTAATAATATTGTAAATAAAATTGAATCTACGGACTAAATTAAAGAAAGGATCAATCAGACCTTAGCCATTGATGATCAGAGCAGCTGGCTCTACTAGCCACTAACAATGTTTGTAGTTGCACCCATAGGCCATTGTCAAAAATAGCAACTATGGGATAGGCATTTTTCTCCTTAAATACTCAACTTGGGTTGATCAATTCAATTGTAGAATTGATGTTCAAGGGTTTCTTATATCTTAGTACATGGTATTGTGGTGAAATTTGTCTTTATCTACATCAATTCAACCCTTGAATGATGAGGTTGATCTCAAGCTAGGGTAGTCTCCAATGGTGGAAATGCATGTGTCATTATGCAATTGGATAGGTATTCGCTTCACCTCAAGGGATCTTATTTCTATACTTAATTTGGTAGAGCTTCACTATGGCATATAGCACATGCAATATCCAGGATTTGCTATTAAAATTTGGGGTCTTAAATAGGCACCCAATCCCCTTGTCTTAGCTTCATAAGGAAGCCAAGATCAAGAAGCAGTTACATTTAGACAGCTGAGAAGATGCATCTAGAAGCTTCGATATCCCAACCATCCAAGAAGTTCTTGTGCTCAACGGATTTCACTTGGATTTGGTAGCCTGAGTTGGTAACAAAGTATAAGACCACTTTTTACTTTTCTTTTCCAATCAATATTATGCAATGTATATATAGTAATATCAATAATAGTAATTAAAGTAATGCACAAATCACCACACACAATAGATACACCAATTTAATTTGGTTCACCCTACTCCATAGAGAAAATATTTCACTAAATTTTTCTCAATCAATCTCTTGGGAATTATTTCCCTATTATAATGTTTATGGATATTTGTCCAAAGGAGATACCAATTCCCTAATCAAGTTTGTGGATATCTATCCATAGGATAACTCTTTCTCCTTAGCTCTTACTGGTGATATTCTAGAAGAACTGGTGCCCCCATTGCTCTAGCTAATAGATATATATCCATTAAACACATTTGTCCTTACTACCCTGGCTAATGGATCTCTATCCACTAGAGACTATCGTCCTCTATACTTTGTCACCTTCAAAGCTCTATATCAAATCTACACTAAACATAGTTATTCGATCTAGCACAAATCTACTCAATCTCTATATCTGGTCTAGCATAAATCTATCCTCAAATCTACACAAAACTCTATCCTCAAATCTATACTAAACATAGTCCTTTGGTCTAGCACAAATATATTCTCAATCTCTATCCTCTAATCTATACTAAACATAGTCCTTCAGTATAGCACAAATCTATCCTCAATATTTTCCTCTGATCTATACTAAACACAATCCTTCAATATAGTACAAATCTATCCTCAATATTTTTCCTTTGATCTTTACTAAACATAATCCTTCAATATACCACAAATCTATACTCAGTATTTGTCCTCGAGCCTTAACACAAAGCTTGATCCAATCACAAATCAATACTACTAGATCTACCCCAAATATTAACTCAAGGTTTGAACAAATCAATCAATCAATTTTGATCACAAGTCTTCTCAAAGACTTATCTCAAATATGCCTTGTAAGCTTCCACAAAATCTCACACTTATCTATCCACAAGTCCTCTCTACAACTTGTTCAAATCAGCTCTCAATATCTGTCCTCAAATCTACATTGTAAGCTTTGACAAAAGCTCACACAAATCTATCCACAAGTCTTCTCTAAGACTTACCTCAAATCTTGCACAATAAGTCCTCACTAGAACTTGTCCAATATCATAGAAACATAAAGAGAATTATTAGAGATTCAATATGCTTCACACTCACAAACTCTCAATCACTCTTTTATCATATAAACATATAGAGAATTGTTAGAGACTCAATATGTTTCACATTCATCAACACTCAATCTCTTTCTCAACTCAATTCATAATATAGAATAATTTGGTTCATAGAACATCAACACATCCACTTGACTAGGCTCAACCAACTTTACTTAACCAATCACTCAATGAAATAATTATTGCTCACAAACCCTAGTACAATTTCTTCACTCAAACAATCACAACAACAATGCTTATAAAACAATATTCACATAACAATGATAATCATGATCTTGGCAAACCCTAGTTCAATTTCTTCACTCAACTAATCACTTCAACAACAATGCTTATAAAATAAGGTTTTATCAACAACTCTTTATTCCAAAAAACCTTGAAGCATTAATTCAAAGCACACTCAACAATGCTTACCAAACAATCCTTTTCACTCCAACTTTGCATTCACAACATTCAACATTCACAACATTCAACAATCACAACATTCAATAATCACTCACTAGGAATATGTGCCCATACCTTTTGTTTGATGTAGAAAAGCCCTTAGAAAACCTGTTTCAATCACAATTTTCTTCCTTGCCAATTTTAATGATTAGATGAAAAAATATCACAATAAATATCTTTCAATATATTTCTCAAACACAAAAATAATCAATCTCAAATACACATTATTATTCCTTGAAATTAGCAATCATCAAATCACACATAAAAATAATCACTCAAATTGCTTCCTTATAATATCCAATTTAATAAATAAATATTTCAAAAATAACTCTTCAGAAATAATAATTGCCTACCCTTTTATCTCCCTCAAAACACTTAATAACCAATATAAATTTAGGCAAAAATTAAATATTATAAACCATAAAATCATTTATTTTTCAACCTTAGGAACATAAAAATATTTTATTTTCCTTCAACCTTAGCACATCCCAAGTTAAGCGACCAACATAACAACTTCAGTGCATACCTTTGTCTCAACCACAAAAAATCCTTGGTGGGTTTCAAACAAGAGACCTTTCCATCGAACACCTTACCAAGGCGCTAGCCCACCACGTGGGCTAGGTGCTCCCATGAGGAGGGGAAGGCACTAGCCTCCCTTTTTTGCTTGTGTTAGGTGATGTTCACAAAACAAATACTTCCTTCCTTCCAAAACATGAACCTCGTGGGATTAAAACCACATCCTTCCTACCAACAACACATCTTAACACCTTCCACCATTGCCAACTGTGCTACATGGAAATTGTGTAGGGTGAGAGGAGTCTTGCTCCTATTTCTTTGTTCTTCTACCATTAAAGAATTTTCAACACAAAAATTGTTGCATCTGAAGAACACAACCTTATACTGAGAGGGGGGGTGAACATTATAAGACCTCTTTTTACTTTTTCCTTTAAACTTCAAAACAGTAAAGCAATATACCCAAATTAATAACAAAGAAATGCATAATATCATCCACAAAGTGACACCAATTTTAACGTGGTTCACCCAGAATGGCTGGGCTACGTCCACAAAACTTTTCTCTAAAAGTTATCTCAAAGTTCTTTGGGAAACCTTCCCAATTACAATGTTTATGAGCCTCAGCCCAAAGGAGATACCTTCCCCCAATATGAATTTATGAGCCTCTGCTCAAAGGAGATACCTTCCCCTATATCTAAATTTATGAGCCTCTGTTTAAAGGAGATACCTTCCCCTCTGCTCTGGAAATGATCCCTCAGAAGATCAACTACCTCTTGCTAGCACGTGCAACTCTTTTCCACCAAAGACTTCCTATCCTCAATACTTAGCCTAAGAGACCTGTGCATTCTATGATCACATCCATAGCAGCTCAACAACCTATACCAAACACAGTTAGTCGGTCTAGTACAAGTCTTCCTCCGTCTGTCAGATCTGTCCAACACTTGAACAAATCAATCCTCTGCACACAAGCCTTCTCAAAGACTTGCCAAATCTGTCCTCAGGTTCTTCTCATAGAACCAATGCACCTCTATCCTCAAGTTCTATGATAGAACTATCAAACTCATATCACAAGTCCTCTACTAGGACCTGTCCAGATCTGCTCACAAGTCCCCACCAGAACCTGTCCAAAAATTGCTCACAATTCCCCATCGAAACCTGTCAAAAACTGCTCACAAGTTCATCAAGAAAAACTTGCTTAGCATGAACCCACAAAGAGAATTGTTAGAGACCCAATGTGATTCATCAACCTCATAGAATCATAAAAAGAATTGTTAGAGACTCAATATGTTCTATACTTAACTCCCAATCTCAATCTCAAATCTCAATCTCAACAGAATAAGATAGATGTAGTATGCTTTTCTCAAGAACATGAAACACAACCCAACAATTGCCAACCATGCAATATCTCATATAACAATGATACTCATGTTCTTTCCACAACCAATATCTTTTCTCAACCAATTAGGGCTTTAACAACAATGCTTATAGACAAGGTTTAACCAACATCATTCAAATCAACATTAACCTTGAAGCATTCAACCAATCATCACAAGAAAAGGAAACAAGTAGAAATCCTTTTCCCTTCAAAGAAATTTGAACAAAACAACCACCAACACAATATCACCAAATGCAAAGAATAACTTGCTCAAATCAACTCAATGGAGTAAGCCCAATATCATGAATCAAGTAAAGCAATAACTTGATCAAACAACCTCTATGGAAGCAACTCAACCATCAAACTCAAAACAACCAACCAAGGGTTCTACCAACTCAATGCAAGTAGCTAGACTCACAAATATAAACCCTAGTGCACAAATATTCCACTATCTCAAACCAAAAATTATGCATTCACTAAAAACTCTCCTTAAGAATAACAATGCATAAGTAGTCTTCAACAAACCATAAAATAGGATTTACACCTAGCCAAAGGATACCTAGTAGAATACCTTTTCACTCCAACCTTATTTCAGAAAACACACCATCAACAATATACATGGAAGAAGTTGCCCATACCTTTACTTTGATGAAGAAGGAGGACTCAAAACCTATCACAACACTTGGCCAACCTTAGTTCTCCAACCTTTGGAGAAAATGAATAACACCACCACATATGCTAAAGCGCTTTCATTGCTGCTATCCTCGTGCATCACAACAAAAATGAAATTGCCCACAACATGGGTCAAACTTGGCACCTCTTCCCAATGCTTCTTCACTCAACACACCACCACCATTGGAGCACAAGTGCCCATTGAAAAATATAATGTAATCCTATGTGTTGTCTTCCTTCAATCGCCAAGGATCTGAAAACGTAAACGTTTTCCTCAAGTCACCACCATCATCATGAGCGCTGTCCAAAAACATAACTCCTTGGCAGCAGAATTAAATGTCCACACAACACAAACAAAAACCATTATCCCTCATGCAATCCAATCAACAAGTGTGAAGCACAAAAAATTGGATGTCAAGGCACAACCAGAAAACACAATTCGCAGTCTTATCAAATGTCAGAGAAACGCAATCTGCCGGACGTCAAGCGCACGAAAAGCTTGGGCCATTCAATATGGATGGACAATGAAATACAACAAAAACATCGCTTTTACGGAGGACATAGAGCTATGAAATTGCATCGATCGGTGGTACCATTACTTTAGAAAATCATCCCCACTTATATAGCCATTTCTCCTTAATTGTTTGACGTCAACGCTCCTCCAACGATGGCAACACGTCGGCGAATGAATTCTTTATTTGCGTTGCTTAAGGGTTAAAAGACCCTTTAATAATAATTAAAATAATAATTATTATTATTTTATTAATAATAAATTAAAATTAGACCTTTGTCAAAGGTTTGAGTTAATTTAATTATTAATAATAAACATGGACCTTCAAGGTTTTTCAAGAAAAAACCTTTGCATTAAGTTAAGCTTGGTTTTAATAAAAACCCTTAATGAGTCCAACTGGTTTTAAGAAAAACCATCACCATGGTTTTAATAAAAACCCTTTAACATTATGAAGCTTCTCAAGATATTTTTGACATCACACTCTTTTTGATATCAACACAAAAATGCCTTTTGACATCAATGACAACTTATACACTTGAGCAAAGGCATTGTACCCAAAGTACCCAAAATTGCCAACAACATCCTTTCTTTGCACAATCTAGAACATAGGCATTTAAATAAAGCATTGGGGTTTTTAAGGCAAAGGTTTTACCTTTATTTATACATGAAGCCTTATTACCCAGGTGTTGTAGGTGAGTTGGAGAGAGGGAAATCCTCCAAGGGAAGTCCCAGGTTTGAATCTCCACTCTACCAAAAAGTTGAATTGGGTACCCAAAATCCAATTGATAATGTTGGTGCGGGCAAGTTCGAGTGTGACTCTTGGGTGAATTTGACGGTGTAGAACCCCCTTTTTCATGGTCTCTCAGACCAAGGCGATCCCACAAGGGGTTTTTCACTTTTAAAAAAATACATGAAGCCTTATTTCCATAACATGTCGACACTCAAATCGAATTTAAAATTTGATTTATAGCCTTAACTTTATAACCCTTTTTAGGGTTTATTAAATTAATAAAAATTAATTTATAATTAAATTAAAATTAACTTATAATTAAATTAACATAAAAGTTAATTTAATTAATTAATAAATTAATTTATAATAAAATTATATTAATTAATTTAAATTTCTTTTTAATATTATAATAAACTATTATAATATTATTTTTTTGGGCCTCTTCTTTGCCCTTTGGACCTCATATGACTTCTTGGAACCGGGTCTTGATCAAATGAAGGTTGAATAGCCTTTTACACTTATTGAAGAACCTAAAACTGATGCTACCCACTGAAACTGCCACTGACTGGTGCTGAAATCTTGACATAAATCACCAATCACTCTTGAAATCAATGACAATTCATCTTCTCAAAATGTCCAACAATCTCCCCCTTTGTCATTGATGGCAACCCAAATTATTTTTACCAAAACTTGACCTTTTTCCTGTTCTGCTCCCCCTGGTAAATTGCTCCCCCTGAATCAATGATATCTCCTTAAACCAAATATCTCCCCATACTCAAATATCTACCCATTTAACATCAATGGCAAAGGGTCACATTTAGGTCTTGGAGCTAAGAATGAGTCTCTTAGCTTAGCCCCTCTCCCACCTCCTCTTGAGGTGGTTAATTTTGGGGTGGGAGTATTTCTACTCCTAGCAAGCACCAGTATTTACCTTTGTCCTCTTTCCTTATCATATGATCCTTTTGATTCCTTTGAATGTTCCTATTCATGTCCATGTTCCTATTCTTGTTTATGTCCATATTCATGTTCCTGTTCATGTCCATATTCCTGTTCCTATTCATGTTCATGCTTGATTTTGGAATGTCTGCTCTACACCACTTTGTTGTATGTCCATCATTATTACACTTATAACACTTAATGTTATTATTTCTTGGAGGTGCAAATATCTTGGAATTTCTCTTGATGAAGCCATATTTGTTCCTATCATGTACCTTGCAATTCATTACCTTGTGACCAAACTGATTACATGAGTAGCAATACCCATGAAAAAATTGTCTGCTTCTGAAGTTTCCATATTCCTATCTTTCATGTGTCCTACACTGTGAAGCCATGTGCCCAAATATATGACATGAGAAACATCATCCATTGAAATTTTCTTGCCTTGAAATTATTGGTCACTTAGTCTCTTTTTCTCTATGTTGGTTCTTGTTCCATCTGTTTCTTCTTTGTACATTGTTACTTTCCTTGTTGAACTTTTTATTATCTAACTCATCCTCAGAAGTCTCACTTTATCTTATAATATCTTCTTCTAAAGTTTATTCTTCTTCAAAACTTTAGGTTGACTCATCTTCTTGTTTCTTTTGAACCTCTTCAAAACCAAGACCTATTTTATTTGTTGACCTTCTTTGTACCTTGATCATCTTATCCAAATTATTTGAGCTTCTTCCAAACTTGTGTAGCTTATCCTTAGACTTCTCTACTTATTCCCTTAGTAGAGCTACTTCTTGTTCTAACTTTTCACATTCTAAGACATTTTCTTCTAATTTATCCTTGAACTTCTTTGTCTTAGCCATTGACTTGTTTATATCCTCTATAATATTTCCTCTCTCTTATTCACATTCTTGAAATTGAATCTCAATTTGAGATTTTTGCTTTCTATAGACACCTAAAACACGTAATATTGAGGCAACAACTCATATGGGACATTCTAGAAGACCATATGGAAGACCTTGGATAGATACCAAGGTATAGCAATGGTTTTTACGACTCAATTTGGGCACCTTTACTTAGTCAGTTCTAGCCATTATTGACACCCACGGTTAGCATATTTGATCATGCTTATCATCCATGATCAGGCCTCAAAGTTAGTTGGCCTTTGACCAATTCAAAGTTGGTTAAAATAGAAAATTGGTTGTGGATTGGAGTGGTTTGAGTGAGGAAGGTTCCGGATCCTTCCATACAATAAGCTCAACCACCCAATATTGTTCTTGGCTTCCTCATGAAGCCATCCCTAGCCCTTGGTGAATGCTATAAAATCCTCCTCCAATTGGGAGAAAAGATATAGATAAATCTCGAGTTGAAACATAGTGAAGCCCTATTGAATTGCATACTCACCTATATGCATTGAGAGGAATACTTTGATTAACCAATTGGAGATCACATGCCATGGAGGTCCTAGGAGGCTAGGATATTCAAGAAACATTAATTCATGCAATCCATGCACCAACTAAGTAATTCAAATGCTAAATATATCAAAGGATATAGTGGTGACCCTTGATCATCAATTCCTCAAGGAGAATTGAAGATTGGACACCAAATTGGGAGCCCAAAAATATTTCAAGCTCAACCATGGCTATCAGTCACGGTGGATACTGCCCACCATGAATTAGACCCATGGTCAGGTTGTCGTATTTGGTTTCCTTATTTTCTAGCTTTAAGATTTGTCTAAGTGCATTATATTAGACATATATCATGTTAATTTTCTTTAGTAGAGACTTTGACCAATGCAATTAGGGTTTTTAGTCATTTCCTTTCATTATTGTAATTATGCTACTAATGGATATTTTCATGCTTCCATGCTTTCAATTCCATAATTAGACCATTAGATAGATGCATATGCTTTTCTTTTTACATGTTCTATGGTTCTATTTCATGTTAGCATAGGTTTAATATGTTTCTTTCACTTTCTTGATTTCATGTTAATTACATCATCCATTATGCAAGATTCTCTTAAAATCCTCATCAAGAGAGGCCTCTTTTGTATCTAATGTTTCTTGTTGTTTATTTCACACAATATCAATAGGGTTTTGACATGAAAGGAAGAAAATACTTCTAATAATGGAGAAGAAGGTCATCGACACCTTGGAGCAGTTCGTGTCCTCCTAAAAGGAATTTTGATTACATCTACCCTTGAGAGGGATTATAACACTATTGTAATTGATGTATCAAATGGGTATACCTAAGGGGAAAAATATAGTAATTTGACTCCATTGGAATTAATAAAGGATTCCTTGTATTTATTTTATTTAATATTGTCAATTTATGAATACCTATTTGTGTATCTTTCACCAATTGCAATAGTTAGACTAGATGCAAGCCTTTTTGGTGGTTATATAATGATATCATGATGGAACCTCCACATTTTATGACACTTAAAATTGATGTTATTGGTTTTCTAATGATAGGTGGTCACTGTGGTTGATAGCCATGGTCAATAAGTTGTCACCGCGACTGACACCCACGAGCAATAGTGGTCACCACGTTACAAATATGCGGTCAACATATGATAAACCAGACAGTAGAGGAGTAAAGCTCACTCATATGGGGACTGAGGTAGGTGCCACTATCAGTTTATATATATATTTTTTATCTTTATAAATTTCTAGAATGCTAAAATGTTAGACTAATTAGGGAAGACAACAAAATTAGTAATATGCATATGAGTCCTTAGGTATTTCTCTTTTTAGGTCTTTACTAGGCACTTCTAGGAATAGTGGACCTTTGAGTGCAGTCCACCCTAGTCTCCAACGTTCTAGAACCTCTTTTATGCTCTATTTTCTTGCTTGAGTCCCGATCAATGGCCATACCATAGTTAGTATGCATTGTCAAAATATCATGTAAAACTAATCATGCATGCTTTCTTAATTTGAAACATTCTTTTTTTTGCATTGCATATAGAAAATAATCATTTGAATGTTGTATTATGCATCTTTATTTCATGCAAATTAAAAGGAACCACACACACCATGACACATTGTAAACGCTAGTGAGTTGGAAGTCACATCCAACCACTAGTAGGGTTTCAATGACAATGGCAGTGATTTCCATCCATTGGACCAAATCCCATGTACCTTATGTTCCAGACCAATATCGGATCCAATATGCCATCATAGCCCATGAAAAATAGCATTCATGCCTCCTTAGAGGGGTGTATCACTACACAAAGGTGAACTAGGTGAGGACTGGGAGGACCTGTGTTCCCTTCCTAAGTGTGAGTTTTATCTCCACATTTTGGGGGGTTTATGTGACCATGAATTTCATTTTTGGTTGTTGAGCTATGAGTATATAGGTGAAAGCCCTTTAACAATTGATAAAATCATCAACATATTACAAACATGACAAGATTTACTATTGGGCATTGAATTGCACCAAGTTTTCACTTGATAATGTAGCTATCTATCTTTCTATTTTCTGTCTAGGCTTGCACCCGATAGCTACAACTCAACACTCAATATTGTATGGACCAAAATAGGGGTTTATGATCCAACCTCTAGAGTAGGCTGGTTCCTTGTCAACTTAACATGTTGTTGACTCAATTATGCTCACTTGGGTCTTGAATTTTAGGGTAAGAGAATATTAGGGTTAGATAAATGAGAATAATAGTGGACAGATAGGTTAACAGTATTGCAACACCATAGAAAGCTCCCAAGAACAAACCAAAGACACATAACTTAGATCAACATTATCTCAAATTAGATTATTCCTCATTCATTAATGCACAACAAATAAATATTGCAGCAAGCAATTTCAATATCTTAGCAATGATAATCCAAATAACAAAATTCACCAAAACCTAGATTTTATAGAAATGCACTCCCCAAAAATAAATAACAAACTCATAAGCAGATTTCAATTACTCTAATAGCTAGTAATCCATTAATTAGGCACAAACTAACCATTCAAGAATTTACAAAAATACAACTAAAGAATCTAAACCTTTGATATTAAGCATGAGAACATATATTTGAGGTGAAGATCAATGTAATGCTCCTTCCATTAGATTTTTAGGAATATTTACAATAGTACAGGCAAACACGCTAGAGCCGACCATTAAAAATGAGGGTTCAACCTCTACTTATAGTTTTGCAAAATTAAAATAATCAAGAAGCATTACAAAGATCTTATTTTGATAGTACAATAGAGAGATATAGCTGGCATCTACTTACTGGTGCATCCTCTAGGAAATCCATTGAAAATGGTCCACCATGGTAGCTCGGGTCTCTATAACTTGCTGGTCACTCAATAGAACTGGAGTCCAGGTCGTTAGAAGTCATTCATTACCATTGATGTTTCTTGGAGGTCATATGCCATTGTCGATCTGTAATTGCCTCTGGTTAGATCTTCTGAAAAACATTTGATGCTTCATCTTTCAACTAATTTTTCCAATCCTGGTGAAGAAATTTTCTTTAAAAATGTAATATTCATCAACACAATCTCCACCGTTGATCCTCCTCATTGTATGGTTCAAATTAAATCTGATATAAGCTTATCAAAAATGGTGGGGAGAATATTGCACCATTTCGCTTATAATTTAGGTGATGTCATCATTCTGTATCAAAAGCTATGGAATCTCCAATATGGACCTCTAAAAGCTAAACAAGATCAAATACATTCTTGTTCCTTAGCATCCTTCAATTTGCACTAGAATATAAATTACATCATCCTTTCCTTATCATTTTTTGGATTTCATTCTAGGTAGAACAAGTGTATTAGCACATGATTGCTAATTCGGGTCTGCCATAGTGCAAAGTAACTCCTTCTCCATTTTGGATAGCCTTTAGGATAAAACACCCTGCCACCATTTTGGAAGAAAATACTTCATTCATCCTCTGAGTCGCCAATCCACACTTTTTCATCACTGACATCACTATTTCCTTGAAACTTTTATGGATTCTAGAGCATAGCCAATCTAGAGCTGAAAACAAAGAAGACTCTCAGAATCACTAATTTCAATACTTAATTGTTCACAAATATGTCAATCCACACTTTTCCATAGTTGATGTCACCACTTTCTAAAAACTTTGTGGATTCAAACTTGCCACCAATACAGAGCTTAAAACAAGTCTAGTGGAATCACTTTAATCATGAAAAAATAACTAAGTGTCAGGTAGGCTCATACCTCTTGTTGTGGATCTGCTCCAAAGTGCACTGCAAGATGTGCAAAATGATGAATTTATCCCTTAGGCAAAATTTTGCAAAATTTTACTAAGCATGTGGCCATTTTGGGCCTACATTTTAGCACCTCCCAGGTGGATTTGCTTGCAAAGCCAATCAAACTCAGAGTCTTATCAATTGGGACTTAGGATTCAAATATACTTCTATTAAAAAATATAATTTTATAGAATAACTTCCATACAAACACTACTCTCTAAAATTTTTACCAATTTCCCTGAGAGAGTAGAGGTTCATATCAAAGTGATACCAAAAATACATAGCACTTATCCGCTCATACAGAGACTATATCAAAAATACCAATTATTGCTACTATCTTCAAGGACTATAGACAAATCTACCTCCTCTATAAGGCCTTATTTTAAAGAATACCTTCACATAAATTCTACTGCTTTGTGGGCTTCATGCCTTTATTGCTTATTCTGACAAATTGTCAGAGTAAAAATAGAAATACAAAACTTATGTATATGTACAAAACAAAAATGAACTAAGTGTGAGCCCCTTCTAGACTTGTAACTACTCCATATTGTTCTCCTTCTTCATGGGCCACTTATTTGACCTCCTCATATGCTTATTCTTCTTTTGGAGTAGGTATTTTCTGATTAACCTCACAAGAGTTATCTCCAAACAATTGAATCATCAATTCTAGATATTGTAGAGCCTGTTTCCAGGATTTTTCAAAGGGATTTGACATTTATTTAAGTTGATTGAAAACATACTATAATTCTCCAACATATTTGTAGTTAGCAGCATTCCCTCTAGTCACAAAATCCTCCATGAGGTCTCTCAATCTAGTACAGTCCATGAGCAGTTTGGCAACTTGTTCTTGGGATAGTGGCTCTTCTAAAGAATCAATTCTAGCTTCATCCTATAAATTATCATTGATGCTTTGTTGTATCTCTTTCACATATTACAAGTTGTGATCCTCCTTCTAGAGTCCTTTAAAACCAACATAGATCATTTCCTCATTTATTTCAACAATATCTTTAATCCCCCTCTCCATCCTATCAACCAGTAACCAGGCCCTTTGAATTACCCTGTGCTTTTTTACACTATTTTGGCAGTAATTCTAGCCATATTCCATTCTTTATTAGGAATTGGTTTAGCATAATTATTGAGTCTACCATCAACCAGCCTGTATATTTGTTCTTCCAGAATCACCATAGGCTGTAACTCTCCAGTTATTTTATTTAAATCTTTCTGAATGATGGAGAGTAATCGACTGATGTATTTAAGGTAATCAATCATAAGTTGAAGTCTTGAACACTTTTCTTTAACCTGAAAAAAAAACTCCTTATTAATATTTTTCAATTCATCCTTAGAAAAGCCTAAGGACTTAGCTTTCTCAATCTGAATCTGATGCTTTAAGTTCTAAATTTATTTTTCCTGATCTTCATTCAACTTCTTCAGTTCTTCTAATTGGTCCTTCAACTTATTGACCTTTTGAAACTTTTCTTGCCAATCCTTGGCCTCCTTCCTTAGAGCATTTTCTATCTCCTTTTTATCATTGAGGTTCTTTTTAAGCTTATCAACACTTTTTTCTAGCTTATCCAACTTCTCTATGACTATATCATTTTTCACATAGAAGGTATCTAAGTGGGCCTTATCTATCCCTAGCTCATCTTCAGCAAGGATTTTTTCAATATCTTCTATGACCTCATCCATTCGATAATCTTGAACTGTCATTTCAATCTTAGGTTTAATCACTAGTGGAGTCATAGATCTTGGTATACTCTATCTAGCAATAGGGTCAACATACTTCTTATTACATCCATCCTGTTAGAAGGCTTAGTAAGATTCTCTACCCAGTAATCATTTATGCTCTGAGTGACTGCTTGCTCTTTTGGTATAGTCAAGGGCTTCAAAATACCAGTAGCGATGGGAGATACCAAAAAAAAAAGGGTGAACTGACTTGTTTTCAATGGGGGTGAAGATATAGCTATAGTAGCCTCTGTTACAACAATGGAATTTGTAACTACTAGTGTTGTTAAAATAGGTAAACTCAAAGAAATAGATACATGACTGACAGTGGAATGGGTGGATGTACTTGTAACACAATGTTCCATTGATGAAAATGGTGAAAATATGGAAGTGGAGCAATGGTGGATGTTGAAGTAGGACCCTTAGAATTGGTAGGTGGGGCTTGAGGTGATTATGACAAAATAGAACTGACCTGTACCTCCATAGCTACTAATGAAACAGAGGTGGACCATGAGAGAGAGGAGGTACATCTGCCACATATTCTTCATTAGAAAGGGACTGAGGTTCCTTTGGTAATTCTTGGATATGAAGAGGATAAGAGGGATTATAATCCATACCTTCACCTACATAATTAGGATGTTGTTCTACTTCTATTTCTAGCTATTGATCTTGCTCAATCAATTCTTTCATGGCTAAATCAACTACCTCTTTAGCAATTTCCTCCATATCAATTTTCTATTTCTTCAAAATTTCTATCTCCTCTCTTTCTAGAGTTTTTTTAGTCCTTCTATAAACCAATTGAAAATTAGTTATCTCATCTTTAGAATCTTCTTCCAACTCATCTTCTTGTACTACTCTTGAAAGTAGTGACTGCTCAAAAATAGGTCACAATTCAATTGGTGCTACAGGGGCAAAATAAAGAGGTCAGAACCTAAAACTTTCATCCCTATCTCTCCAATAAATATCTATGTCCAGAGGTTGACCTCTCAGAGCTAAAAATTTAGGCTTGGACATTATTTCAATTACTGGGGTATTGACAAATTTTTCTTTGTAATATTGCATTTTGCTCATTAATTTAGCCCCCTTGGGAAACTTCTCCACCTACTAAGTGGTATAATTGAAGGTTTTGAGTACCTCAGTCATAGCCGAAGAAGCTTCTAGCTCCTTTGTTTGAGCCTCTTGGTGTGTAGGAGGAGGGAGGGATTCAGAGCCATTTTGGGGTTTTTCAACCATCAACACTATATGTTTGACATATTTTGGTCTCCAGGTTTTGATGTTCTTATTATATATTCTCAAAAATTCCTTATCAATTTTCATTCCAAATTTTGATTTGGGTTTTCCAATTTTGACCCTCATACGCCACCAATTTGTAATATTTGCTTCCTTCCATGGTCCATTTTTCTCCTCTTCTCTTCCTCTCTCTATGACTTCTTCCTCAGGAGGAGTGTCCTTCATTTTTGTAGATTCAAATTTAATCCTATTAATTATATCCTCTAAAATTTGATGACTGAGCTTATGGTTAGGATCGAAATCAACAATCTATTCATAAAAATCCAACCATTGTGGTAACTAATCCATATTTGAGACTTTCCACTCCAAAAGATCAGTTTCATCATTATTTCTTCCCTGCTCAAAATTAGCCCTAGGCCTTCTTTCAAAATTATAGGCCTTATCTCTATTTAGGGTTTTATTTCTTGCAATTAAAATACCATTATGGTCATAGCTCCATCTTTGGGGAATATAAAACAAAACTAACCTATCAAGGTATTGGTCAATTTGCTTGCTCTACCACTTAGTGATAGTAATACCATTCGTAGGGTGGTAAGTAAGTAAATATTTCTTATTCCTCCTTGAACCATAGTTCGCATCAATGTACTCCACCTACCTTAAATACTCTAGGGTGAAAAGCCTCTTTGTAATGAAGTGGGATAGGAGAAAGGGTTTATCCATAAAACCATATAACCTGATTACTGTGCCCTTTGTTAGAAAATACCAATCCCCTTCATTTATATCCTTCTTTATCAGAATATGTTCAGCTAAGGGTGGCAACCTAGGGCACTTATTATACATTATTCTTAGGGTAGGTTCCAAAAATTCCAAGTTGAATCTGTAATAGGACTCACTGCTCTTTAAACAATTTATCCAATAATACACTGACAAGGGTTCCCCATCACTATTTTTATCTTTGGCCAGAATCCACTACATTCTGTCTTTGGTGGCTGCATAGAAAATCCATACCAGATTTGAATAATGCCTAAAAATAGGAGCATCAATGACCCTTTTCATGTTTACCAGCTACTCATGTAATCTTTGTGCGAGAAAAGTTGGCCAATCAAAATAAATCACTCTAGTACCCTTGTCTCTGGCATATTTCTTATACATATTTTCCATCATTCAATTCGGCAGCTCGATGGTGGCGTCCTATATTTTCATTAGTCAAAATTTCAAATTGTGTTTCCAGCTCATCACACCCCTTCAACTACTCTTTGATTTTGATGCGAGTTCATTAGAACTAAATGCGGGAGAACTCTCTAGTCTCCACATTTTAGTTTTGAACTTGTCGTTTGGCTCTAGATTGATTTCACTCCGATGGCTTAAGAGCCCTTCGAGTCCGCTTGATACTTAGAAATATTATGCACAAAAATTTACCTCGATTCTACTCTGACTATCTTTAGCTTTAGGAGGTCCCCATATTGGTACCACTTTGTTCTTCTTTATGCGGGATGGAAACCAATACATCATTCTGCTAAAATATGATGCATTTTTATGCATATTTGAAAGCGCAACGCCGTTTCAAAAAAAAATTATATAGTACTCAGTGCATAGTAGAACATTATCATGCTCTCTTGCCCGTACTTAGTCATTTTTTGTAATTTTTTTTCTTTTTTAAATTTTTTTTGAAACAAACCAATTACACAGTGCAAAAAGAATTCAAAATAAAAATTGCAAAAAGGAGGGGAAATTATTATACAATATATATACACATGTTACAATGAGCTCACTTATTACCCTTGGTAGAGCTTTAGGTGAAAACCATTCACCAGAATGGGTTGTATGTTTCCCTATGGACCTTCCAGCTAGAATACATTAGAATCCTTAGCTTCCACTATTTTGAAATGACCATCCCAAAAAGAGTCAAACTTTACATGATTACCCAATTTTTCTCTGTCAACATTCTATCTGAGCACTGAATCCTCAACTTGGAATTTTTTGAACCTGGCTTTCTTATAAAACCATGCTTTAATGTCTGATAAATATTTTTGAAAAATATCATATGCCTAAGCTCTACTCTCTTCCAACTATAGCAAGTGTGTTAGCCTAGTCTTCACAGGATCTTCCTCTAACTCTTGTCCTTGACTAACAAGCTTAAGTGCTAGAATCTCTAAATGAATCGGCAACGCTGCCTCTTTGCCATATACCAGTGCATAAGTAGAATTCCTAATGGAATTTTTAATAGTAATCCTATTTTCCCACAGAGCTTGGTCCAAAAATAGGTGTCAACTTCTTTTGTTACCTTCCAGAGATTTCTTCAAAATCCTTACTAGGTTTTTGTTGGTAGATTCTACAAGTACATTACCTTGTGGATAATAATTTGAAGTATTTTTAAGAGTGATGCCATACTTGCTGGTAAATTCCATGTACTTGGCTCCTTTGAAAGCTGGCCATTGTCACTCACCAAGGCTTCTAGAACTCCAAACCTAGAAATCAAATTTTCCATAAAATTTATCACAACTTCCTGGTTTGCCTTCTTGGTAGGAATGGATTCTACCCATATGGTAATATAATATATGGCAGGTAAGATAAAATTATGCTCTGATGAATAATTTGGGTTGATAACCCCTATGAAATCTAGCCCCCATTAATGAAAAGGCTCCTCAAACTATATAGGCTTCAGGGGGGATGAAGTATTCCTTGTTCTTCCAACATACCTCTCACATTTGTCACAATCCCAAGTAGTTTTGAAAGCATCAATGAATATAGTGGGCCAATAATAGCCTACTATTATGATATTCAAATCTGTAACCCTACCTGAGCTATGTCCACCCACTAATCCTCCATGAAATTCTTCCATGACTCTTTTTTGTTGATCATACTTTAAACATTTTAAAAGAACTCCATCCAAGTTTCTTTTGTATAAGCCCTCTGGTAGTAATACATATTTCAAATAATGAAGTCAATATCTCCTTCTTTGAGATGCATTCAGATTATGAGGGTATACTCCAATTTGCAAATACCTGATCATCTAGTTTATCCAATCAGAGTCTACATTTTGTACCATTTCCACTTGGTTTTCTTCTACTACCTGGCAAGTTGTTACTTCTGCCAATGTTGCAGCTTCTATTAACCCTTGGCACAAGTATCTGCCTCTCACAAACTTGGTGGGATGTATTTCCACATCATATTCTTGGATTTTTGTAATCCAACCAACTCTTTTATCTCCTAGATCACCCTACAAGATAAAACTTCTTACATCTGGATGAACCACATACACCAGGGTTTTTCTTTGTACCATATATTGCCTAAATTTATTTAGTGATTTCATCACAAAAAACACTTGTCTTTCTATGAAGTTATATTTGACCTAATAATCATGCAGTTTCTGGATCCAAAAGAACACAGAGTGTACATCCCCTTGATCATATTTTTGGGTGAGTATTGAGGCGTAACTCTCTTCAGATCCATATGCATAAAGAATAAAATATTTGCTAAAGTCTGGATTTATCATTATTGGAGCTATTGCAATGGATTTATTGATGACCTTAAAAGCTTGTTTCCTAACTTCAATCCACTTGAACTCAACCTTTTTATTAAGTAGCTCAGATATAGGCCTTACCTTCTATGTAAAATTATAAATGAATTTCTTGACAAAGTTGATTTGGCCTAGGAAAGACTGCAAAGTCTTCTTGTTCGTAGGCAAGGGAAGAGCAAGATTTGATCTAATTCTACTTGGTTATATGGCAATGCCTTCTTTTGAGACCACATGGCCTAATAGGTTTCCCTCATGAACTACAAATAATGATTTCTTAGAATTGAGCTAAATTCCAAATTCTCTGCATCTCTGAAAAACTTGTTCCAAATGAGACAGATGATCCTTTTTATTATGAGAAAACACAGTCATGTCATCTAGGTAAATTAGAATAAATTTGTTGATTAGTGTTCCAAAGTCATAATCCATGGCTATCTGAAATGTAGCTCTTGCATTGGATAGCCCAAAAGGCATTCTTTGATAGGCAAAAGTACCCTATTTTGTGTTAAATGCGTTTTTGAACCGGTCTTCATCTTTTACCTAAATTTGGTTGTATCTGGAGTAACCATCCAGTAGTAAGAATCTATTTGCTCCTACCACTACTTGTAAAATATGATTAATCTAAGGTAGGGGATAGTGATATTTAAGGGATTCTTGATTCATATTTCTAAAGTCTACACACAAGCGTATATCCCCATTCTTCTTTCTTACAAGTACCAAATTGGCTACACAAGTGGAATGTTTTATTCGGTATATTATCTTGGCTTTTAACAACTTTAAGAGCTTATCTCTCATAATGGCCTATATCCTCAGATTGACAGGCCTCTACTTCTTCCAGAATGGTTTTGCATCAGGTTCTAACTCAATAGTATGATGGATAACCTTTTTGTCATACACCTTAAGGTCCTCATATGACCAAGCCACAATGTTTGGGTATTTCAAACATAGAGATTTAATATATTATGATTCCTTAGGTGAGCATTGGACTTCGACATTCAACCTCTTTTCTATTTCGACCTCTACTTATTTATAAATTTTTTGCTGACCTTCACAGCTCTGACTTTATTTCTGTCCTCATTATCGAATAAAATTTAGAGGGTGACCAACCCTCTTGCAATATGATTGTTTCTTAGTTGGATAATGTATTTCTGATCAATTTCCTCCAAATTATCCTCTTGTACCATTTAGAGACATGCTTATCTTACCAAAAAGTCAAGAATTTTTTCATCACTTTCAAAAACCTGCCAAAAAAATTGCTTCTTTGGTACTGCAGACCTGAAAATAATTTTAATTCCCTTGGTCTTCTTGGTTCCAAATTCTACATAAGTGTTGAAGTTAGCACCCTTTTTTGCTAATAAATCAGCCAAGGTATTCTTTTCTCTAGGAAAAAAGTTTAAATTTAGGGCATCAAATGATTCCATTAGATCCCATACCCTATTTTTGTAAGCTTTCAATTAATGATGCTTACTAATGCACCTATTCCTTACCTAACGGACAAATAACTTGGACTCACCATATTTGTTCAAAATATTGATGCCCATGCTTTCAACTTGTATCAATACGAGACACAGGGCCTCATATTTTGTAGCATTGTTAGTACATGACCATTTCAGTATGTAGGCAAATTTTTTAGTCCCTTCTGATTGGGATTGTAGGACCACACCAAATATTGCATCATTTTTGCATTTAGCACCATCAAAGTGCATGACCCATATTTCTTTCTCCCTCAAGGATTGGTTGGATATAGTAGGAATTATCTTTTCTATTTTAGTTGTGATGCTATATGTACCCATACTAGTTCCAAACTGACTATAATCTTCTTTGAAAGGCAATTCATCTTCAATTTTTAGCTCTTGAATATTTTCTATCAACTCAAATTCCTCCAAAGGTTTAATATTACACATATCCTCTTCAATATTTTCAATATGATAAGCTACTAGTTTCTTAGGCATTATCCTTATCCTTTTCCATTTAAAAGGGATTAGCATGCTAGAATAATCCATGTACATATTGTATCGCTCCAAATTTTTCGCATCCCTACCTTCAGGCTATTGGATCCGCGCCCGGAAGGAGGATGGTGCGGTACCTCGGACGAGAGGACTTCACGAAGGTCCCGCCTCTCAAGGGAGGTGCATTTTGGTGATTTTTCGACGGATGGTGGGTTCACCAGGAAACATTTGGTGGCAGTTTCCACGCCTAGGTTTTGGGAATGAGTTTTGATGAGTTCGTTTTATTTTTAAACATTCATCCTAGGTTTGGCCGAATGATTCTAACTTAAACTACATGAAAATGCAATTTAAATGAATACAGCAAATAGAAAAGAAAGCAGAAATAGAGAATTTGTAGGAGGCCAATGAAGATTACCTGATCCGAAAGTCTGATGAAGTTTTTGATTACTTGTAGCAGTCTGGATCGTCTGCAATTCAACAGAATCGCCTTCAATTTGATAAAATCGTCTAAACTGACAGGATCGTCTGCAATCTGACGAATTCGTCAGACGAATTCATCAGAGACCTGCAAAACAGCAAACAGATGCGAAATACAAGAAATTCTATTTTGTAAACAGGGGCAAACTATATGAAAAAGTAATATGAGTATTGAACAATATACAAGAACAAAAGTAAATGCAAATCACTGTGTTTAGATAGCAGAATATGATCTTAATATGCAAACTAGACAAAATGGGTGAACTCCAGATGCAATATAGTATAAAAACTGAATAGACAATCTAATTTATAGCATAAAATGACAGAGAAAAGAGAAAGAAGAGCAAACTCCAGGCACTGATTGCCTCGATGTGTGCTGCAGTCGAAATCGTCTCGCATCAGAACGAGATCGTCCCGAATTTGATGAGATCGCCTCCGATCTTGACAGGTTCGTCGACTGCGATAGATGCTGGCTCCGGCTGAAAACCAGTGGTGTACCTGCAATAAAATTAATATAGGACTAGTGCAAGAGCAAATTTGAAGTGTTTTAGCGCATAGGGAGTTGATTTACATAAAAATTCAGCCAGGGGTTGGGGAAGGAAAAGTTTTAGAGTTAAATAGGCATAGGATAGTTGTTGGGAGGTTGGAGATCATCCCAATTTGGGAGATCTCCAACGGGGGAAGGGTCCCAACGGCGCAGACACGCTTCTGCCCGGATTGGAGACCCGTTGGAACGGATTCCAACTATGCAAATTTAGTTTTGCGACAAAATCGTCTGGACGTTCTAGTCCAGACGAAATCGTCAAATCTGGGGCGATATCGTCTGATCGGAGACGATATCGTCAAACGGTCAAAACAACCGCTAAAAATGGCACGGAAAAAGAGGAAACGGGTTTCTCGACGGTTAACGGGCGGTTTGGGAGGTTAAATTTGAATTTAAATTTATTTACTAAGGTGAATGTAATTATTCCAATTTTATCGCGCCAATTTTAGGGTGCTACATTTTGCCCCCTCTTTAGCGAATTTTCCGAAGAAAATGCGTTAAAGATGAGTTCTTCTCGATCTACGAGAAAGCAAAAAATTATTCCCATTTTTAGGCGACGATTCTTGGTCGAATCGTACGACAGCTTACTATGGTGCCCCCTCCGTGTTTTTACCCAAATCGAACGTTTGAGGTAAAAACGCGAAAAAGCAAAATTAATTTGAATTATTTTTGAATGAAATTATGTTTGATATATGATATGTTTTTGATCATATGACTTGTGTTATGTGATGCTTATGATGCTTTTTATGTTTGATGTAATTGATTGATTTGATTGATGTAATGATTTTATTGATGATTCATGTAATTATGTCGTTTTGGAAAATATTATAACTTGGATGTCATGCTATAAATATTTTAAATGAAATAATCTGATGTAACAAATTGGTTGTATGTGATGCAATAATTTTGATAAAAATAAAAAGAGATTTCTAACAATAATTTCAAAGGACATTGTCGCTATTATAGACCATTTCATGGAGTCGCCGCTCACTCGGTCGTCAAGCTAGTCCCAGTATAGAAATATTGTTAAAAGTAAAAGAGTGCTTAAGAGACTGTCTTAAGACTTTGTTGTGATGATGCAAATGATGATGATGATGATGGTTTGTTTTCAGATTTTCATGAAAAATATTATGCATGAAATATTTAAAATGATTTTTGCTAGGCATAAATTCCTAAGTGTGATAAAATTGTTGAATAATTCCTTAAGAATTATACCATCATTGCAAAATGCAAAGGTTGACATAATGACATGAAATAATAAAAATGTGTTTGCTTTTGAAAAGCATAATTTGTAAAAAAATGAAGTCATATGTTTTGTATGATCTTTGATAAATCGGGAAATAAAATTGTTACAATGGTTTGCGCTAGGCATAGAATATGTAGGTATAGACTTATACCATCATCGCGAAGATCAAAGAAAGGATAGTTTTATTGCATGATTAATTTTTGATGAACAGAAAATATGATAATGAGGACTTGCGCTAAGCATAAAATTCCAATTTTGGTTTTGGAACTATACCATCGTCGCGAAAGTCGATAAGATATATATGATATGTTTTGATTGAAATTTTTGATTTTTTCTATTATATAGTTGTCTTTGTGGTAAATAATTGTACTTGGTTTATTCCAAACAAGTTTGCAAAAATAATATTTCAAAGTATTTTGAAGACAAAAAGTTAGATTTATAAGGAATCCCATGTGCATAAGTGAATTCATTGCCAATCTTGATTTATCATAATGATAGACAAAATCTCTCAAATACAAATGTGTGTGCAATTGCATTGTTCATTTACCAGTTTTGAGCAAGATACTATGATACAAGTGATTTGAAGAAACCAAATAAGTGTTCATTAACCATGATGTAGATGCATATAACCATACTAGGCTACTATGTAGATCGGATTATCAAGAGCTAGCTAATCCATAAGCAGACATAGGTCTGTACAAAAGAAGGTCGCTAATGTGACAGACATATCGCCACGCTAGGAGTTACCCAAGGCCAAGCGAGGTTGGGCACAAACCACCTGTTATGGGGCTTACCTCACGCTTTTCGAATAATTGAGAATTCCGGGGATTCAAGCTCATTCACCCTTCTTTTCTTTTCAAAGGGTAGGGAAAGGGATTTTATTGCTTTTCTTGCTTTCTTTTGAACTTTGCTTATTTTTCTTTTTGTATTTCTTTTGCTTGATAATGCTTGGAACATTGCTGACATAACATTTTTCTTTTCTCTTTTTCTTGAATTTTTCTTTTCTTTTTCTTTTTCTAGGGATACTTGCTCAGATTAGTTGTAGAGCAAGGGATTTTTATTCTGGGTAGGGGTGAGCTTGTCCTTTTGCCAATTCTCAAAGATTCTAGACCATGTGCATGATAGGATAGCAAGGGAAACTTTTCACTCAAGAAATCAGTTCTACTATGTAGCAAAACATGGAAATTACAAATATAATCATTTTATTGTGAAAAGATGTGCTTGGTTTAAGTAAATAACAAGATCAATTCTCTATGCTCAAACTTTATTTAATTGAATTTTGTGAACTTTGATATAAGAGAGATTAGTAATCATGCCAGATAAAATCAAGATATTTATTGTTGTGAGTGTGCAAGTGAGGGATGCCAAATAAATGCTAGTTTTATCCAAAATAAGTTGAAACATATAATTGCAATAATTGTAAGAAAATAATGATTTTGAGAAAGTTTTGAGAATGTTGACTCTCTCTTTATTCTGTATATTGTTTTGGTTTCGAAAGAGTCAAGCATATAGCTGTTTTTGGATTTTTATGTTGATTTTTGTTTTGGAGCAAAAGGAACTTTACAAGTGCTTTAAATAAATGCAATAAATATTTTTGAAGATTTTTGAAGATTTTATGAATGTTTTTGAGGTTTTTGAATAAATTGAAAGAAATACACGATAATGATTTTGAACAAATATATACATGGATGAAATGACCAAATTTATGCATAATAACGTTTGAGATGTAAAATATTCATGGGTTCTTTAAGTTCTTTACCATCTAAGGTAGATAATTTATATGCTCCTGATTCAAATTTTGCAGTAATGATGTATGGTCCGAGCCAGTTGGGCTCAAATTTACCTTTAAGTTCTTTGGTTGCATTTGTATTTTTTTTTTTTTGATTTTGAGGATTTTGATTTTTTTGTATTTTGATTTTAATTTATGAATTGAAATTGGGGGTATATACAAGATGATCTATATACACTATACAAGGTTATTTGAGTATAGCATGTCTAAGGTTGCTTCAAAATCAAAGGAGGTTTTGAAGGATAATCTGGTTGAGGTGAAGGTAAGAATAGAAGGTGATGAATAAAAGGTAGTGATAACAAAAGCTTTGTTATAATGTAGAATAATGTAGAAAAATATTTGGCTTTTATATGTGTAAAATTGATTATATTACAAAATAAAATGTAAGAAGGATAAGAAAGTTCTTCATTCTTATCACTATATTCCAAATATTGATAAGATAGAGAAAGTATATGTGAAAGATATGCATGGATGTTATTTGGTAAACAAAGATGATCATATATGGATAAAAAAAGTGATGGATAGAAGAGAATTGTGATAATAAATAATATATAGAACTTGATGTTTCAACCATTAAATATTCTTCAAATGGTGTTGGGTCACCATGTATGGTAACAATTTTATTTACAATTTCAAACTTCAAACATTGGTGAAGAGTGGAAGGGACAACTCTCATCGTATGAATCCAAGGACTCTGGAGAAATAGGTTGTAAGGTGAAGGGCAATATGCCACATAAAATAGAGTATCCAGGATCTTGGATCCAATATTGAGGGGAAAAATTATAGTACCTTGAGCTTCTTGAATTTCATTGTTAAAAGATTTTATAATAACATTTGATTTATAAATATCTTCTTCCTTTATTTTGAGTTTTTGGAATAATTGATAAGTGCATAAATTAAGAGAGGAGTCATTATCTGTCATGATAGTTTTAACAAGTGTTTCTTTACTAGATCCTGTAATGTAAAGATAGTAGTCTTCTTGTGGAGTAGAGGAAGGAATCTCCTCATCATAGAATGAAATATGGTTAACCTCAAGAGGGTTTACACCATTAATTATGTTCTTAGAGAAGATATGATGAGGAACAAATTGTTGGCTAGGTATTTTGAACAAAATTTCCTTGTGATAAATTTGTAATACTTCTAAAAGGGATATCTTTGCTTGAGGATTAATCACTTGTTTTTGGTTATCAAAGTGGATTTCAAATTGAGATTTTGATTCTAAATATGATCTTTCTATGCTTACATTCCATTTTGGATCATTATATAGATTCAAAGATAGTTTTGAAGGCTGGTCAAATGAGGAATCCATATCTTGAATATCAGATTGGGTTGATTGAATTTGAGGTTGCTTATTTGTAGTTTTTGTTACAATATTAATAATATCATCATGATGGGACACATTAACATGAAATATTTGATTGGTTTCCTGTTGTTGATAATTGAGTAGGGGTTCTTGGGAGATCCCCATGTCTTGATTGATTATTGGTATTTGTTGTGTAGGAGTTTGATAGTTTATCTGAGATTTATAATCAGTTGTAGATTGTAATTCCTTTATATTAAAAAGATCCTTATCAATCAAATCTTGAATTGCACATCTTAAATCTTTACAATTTTGTGTCATATGTCCATCTACTCTATGATATTCACAATGTAGCTCGAGTTTAAACCAATCTGATGTGGTATCAAGTTGTCTTATGGAAGGAAGTTCAATAATATTTGTGTCAAGTAAATACTTGAGAATTATATCCATTGGTTGATTAAGCCTAGTAAATTTACGTGATGAAGGTTTTTGAGAGGTTTTTGATAAATGCCTTAGGAATTTCGTCATAAAAGGACCTAATGGTTTCTCACCTCTACTTTCTTCATTTTGGGTAGAATTATGATAGGAAGATTGCGATGTAGGAGGTGAGTGAATGGTAGAATTGGAAGAATAAGTATTTTCTTGTTGAAATGGATGTGTTGTATTGAAAGAAGAGTATTGAAAAGGTGGTGGAGGATTATATGTGGGTTGATAGACATAATATGGATATATGGGAGAATAGATAATATCATTATGAAGAGGATTGGCAAAGGGATTGTTTTGTTGGGTTATGGATGAAAAATAAGAAGAGTGTGATAGAGGTGGTGTTGAATAGGGATGAGGTTGGTCATAATCAACAAATGTATTTGGATGAATTCTTCCAACATTACTAATGGGCTCATATTGATTTGAGTAAAAACTCATGGTTTCTTTAGTACTTCTAAAAGTAATATTTAGCATCTACTATTTAGAATTGAATCTAAAAACATACAAACTTGAAATGATGATTTTGTTATATTTTTTTTTTTGCACACATATATATTTTTTTGTTTTTGTTTTCAAAAGGTTATGATGCATTCACGTCGGGTTCACCAAAATGTATCGCTCCAAATTTTTCGCATCCCTACCTTCAGGCTATTGGATCCGCGCCCGGAAGGAGGATGGGAAAAGGATGGTGCGGTACCTCGGACGAGAGGACTTCGCGAAGGTCCCGCCTCTCAAGGGAGGTGCATTTTGGTGATTTTTCGACGGATGGTGGGTTCACCGAGGAAACATTTGGCGGCAGTTTCCACGCCTAGGTTTTGGGAATGAGTTTTGATGAGTTCGTTTTATTTTTAAACATTCATCCTAGGTTTGGCCGAATGATTCTAACTTAAACTACATGAAAATGCAATTTAAATGAATACAACAAACAGAAAAGAAAGCAGAAACAGAGAATTTGCAGGAGGCCAATGAAGATTACCTGATCCGAAAGTCTGATGAAGTTTTTGATTACTTGTAGCAGTCTGGATCGTCTGCAATTCAACAGAATCGCCTTCAATTTGATAAAATCGTCTAAACTGACAGGATCGTTTGCAATCTGACGAATTCGTCGGACGAATTCATCGGAGACCCGCAAAACAAGCAAACAGATGCGAAATACAAGAAATTCTATTTTGTAAACAGGGGCAAACTATATGAAAAAGTAATATGAGTATTGAACAATATACAAGAACAAAAGTAAATGCAAATCACTGTGTTTAGATAGCAGAATATGATCTTAATATGCAAACTAGACAAAATGGGTGAACTCCAGATGCAATATAGTATAAAAACTGAATAGACAATCTAATTTATAGCATAAAATGATAGAGAAAAGAGAAAGAAGAGCAAACTCCAGGAACTGATTGCCTCGATGTGTGCTACAGTCGAAATCGTCTCGCATCAGTACGAGATCGTCCCGAATTTGACGAGATCGCCTCCGATCTTGACAGGTTCGTCGGCTGCGATAGGTGCTGGCTCCGACTGAAAACCAGTGGTGTACCTGCAATAAAATTAATATAGGACTAGTGCAAGAGCAAATTTGAAGTGTTTTAGCGCATAGGGAGTTGATTTACATAAAAATTCAGCCAGGGGTTGGGGAAGGAAAAGTTTTAGAGTTAAATAGGCATAGGATAGTTGTTGGGAGGTTGGAGATCATCCCAATTTGGGAGATCTCCAACGGGGGAAGGGTCCCAATGGCGCAGACACGCTTCTGCCCGGATTGGAGACCCGTTGGAACGGATTCCAACTATGCAAATTCAGTTTTGCGACAAAATCGTCTGGACGTTCTAGTCCAGACGAAATCGTCAAATCTGGGGCGATATCGTCTGATCGGAGACGATATCGTCAAACGGTCAAAACAACTGCTAAAAATGGCACGGAAAAAGAGGAAACGGGTTTCTCGACGGTTAACGGGCGGTTTGGGAGGTTAAATTTGAATTTAAATTTATTTACTAAGGTGAATGTAATTATTCCAATTTTACTGCGCCAATTTTAGGGTGCTACACATACATCCTCCTAGCTTTGTAGTAAACTCTATTAAGAGGCATAATCCAAAATAGGGTTCTAAATCAACCACCACTATATCCTGCACCACTGTCACCTTAGGGGCTCTATGCAACCTTATCAATACATCTTTAATAACTCCAACTGTCTTGACAGGTGTCGCATCCAGTTGTAACACTCCAGGACAAGATCGGGTATACTCCATACCCATCTCTTCATAGACTGCTTTAGACATTACTGTAGTTGATGCTCCTGAGTCAATCATACACTTTCATACTACCCAAACTTCCATTCTTAGGGAGATATAGAAAGGAGAGGCTTGTTCTTTAGCATAGTAGATGTCATTTCTTTCTTTTTTGATGGCATACTAAGTATTGTAGTGGCCAAACTATTTTATGGATTCTTATTGAGGGAAGCTTTAAGCAAATCAATCTGACTAGGAATGAATAGACTGTCATACAATCTAGCTTTTGAAGGGATTCTCTTCATTTCTTCAACAATGTTGTATTCAAATTTAGTCAAAGAGAGTTTTTCTAATCCTATTTTTGACTCACCATATCTTATTTTATATTGTTGGGTGGCCTCTAACCTTTGTATTTTAGTAATAGATAATAGAGGGGAACCTAAGTCTTTATTTATCTTCACATTTAGATCTCATTCGGTCTCCCTATATTTCCTTTTCTAGTCTCCTAGGAAAACTATATGTCTTCTCTTTACCCTTAGCTAGAGGAATAGGCAAGGTATCTCTACTTTGTGGAAGGAAGTCTGCTTTCTTCTGAGAAGGGACTTGGAAATACCTCTTTTTTTGTGGATCTACTTGCAAAGATTTCTTCCCAAACCTTGTCATAACAACAATTGGGCTTTCCTCATCTGACTCTTTCCCTACCATGATTTGATCAGGGTTCCATAACATGTTTACTCTTCCCTTTAGATTTATTTTATCTTGGTCCATGGCTTGTTGTATATGGTGTTGATACATGATACAAGACTATGAATCATGGGGGTCATTGCACACTAGGCACCAAACATTCACAAGAGTAGTATCAAAAGAACATTATGGATCCTCATATGCTACATTCACCCTAAATACAGTACTATTACTAGGACTAGGTCTTTGATATTTGTTTACATATGGGAATCTCCTATGTTGTGATCTTTCCTGATATATTTTTTACATTGAATTCATCCTATTGCTCAGAGTTTTTGGGGTATTTTGTATATCAAGAATAGTAGAAAACTCTTGAGATGGTTGAGAAGGCAAGGGAGTAAAAGGAGGTGCAGAGGATATAGGCTTTGGTAGAGGAATGACATTTATTTGTGGATATAGATATGATAGAGAAATGGGGTCCATGTGCAATTGACTTTGGCTACTAGTGGTTTATGAGTTATAAGGTAGCATAGTTTTGGGGGGAAGCCTTCCTATATTAATTAGGATATTTTTAGGATGAACATCTACATTATAAACCTAGGGAAATATTTCTACTTCTGATTTTTGTTTCTGCAACCCTAACTCATATCCAAGAGCTCGAATATAATACATATAAGCCAAACATGTAGCTGGTCTAGTATTGGGGGGAATTCTTTTCCATGTTATGGTAAATCTCAAGTTAAAGTTTGAGACAATTTCTTGTTAGGTTTTCTGCATAGATGTAAACTGATTAAGCGGAGAAAAAGGATCAACATATTCATTAAATTCCTCTATGAACGGCTCAGCCAATGCTTGCCATGAAGTAATAGAATTGTATTCTAGAGTTCTAAACCAATGCAATATATTTCCTTTGAAGGATAGGGCTAGAATTCTAACAATAATATTTTCTTATTTTATGTTGTGGATTGCTGTCAGATTCAAGATATCCTGACAGTGCTCATAATTTTTTTTCCCAGATCCATCATAAATGGGAATAGCCTTAGATATAGCTTAAGGAATGACATACATTTGGGCTAATATAAGGGGACCGGTTGTGTTCCAGTTGGGGTACTTTTGTAATGGCTTATTGGGAGCCAAATTTTGTGCCATACTTCCTACTACAGGTATTATTTGGGGAACTACTAGATTTTATTCCAGAAGTTGTTCCTCCTTGAGGAAATCTTGATCTAAAATTTTGGCAACAACAACCCATCTGTAAGGTAACTCACAATAAAAGTAGGAATTAGGGTTATTTATTTTGAAATATATAATATACATTAAAGGACACTGGTCTATAGGGATAATCCTTTTTATGGGTCTAATGACTAGGTAGTCGCAAGGTGAACTTTCTTTTCTCCACTTATAAGGTCAAGAAAATTCACAAAATATTGATTCCTTTGGGTTGAGATAACAATACTCATTAGATGGGTTTTGTTTCCCTTGTGAACTGGTCCCACCAGGCATGCCAAAAATTGTTGGGCACTAAATTGTACCAAGTTTTAACTCAATACTATGGCTTTCTATCTTCCTATTTTCTATCCAGGCTTGCACCCGATAGCTACATCTCAACCCTCAATATTGGATGGACCAAAATAGGGGTTTCTGATCTAGCCTCTAGAGTAGGCTGGTTCCTTTTCAACTTAACAGGTTGTTGAATCAATTATGCTCACTTGGGGTTTGAATTTTAGGGTAAGAGAATATTAGGGTTAGAGAAATTATAATAATAGCATACAGATAGGTTAACAACATTGCAACACCATAGAAATCTCCCAAGAAACAAACCAAAGACATATAACTTAGATCAAAATTATCTCAAAATAGATTATTCCTCATTCATTAATGCACATTAAAGAAATATTACAGCAAGCAATTTCAATATCCAGGCAATGATAATCCAAATAACAAAAAATACCAAAACCTAGATTTTACAGAAATGCACTCCCCAAAATTAAATAAAAAACTCAAAAGCATATTTCAATTTCTCTAACAACTAGTAATCCATTAATTAGGCACAAACTAACCATTCAAGTATTTACACAAATACAACTAAAGAATTCAAACCTTTGATATCAAACATGAAAACATAGATTTTATGAGAAGATCAATCTAATACTCCTTCCTTTAGCTTTTCAGTAATATTTATAGTATTAGTAAGTACAGGAAAACATGCTAGAGCCGACCCTTAAAAATAAGGGTTCGACCTCTACTTATAGTTTTGCAAAATTAAAATAATCAAGAAGCATTACAAAGATATTATTTTGATAGTAGAGTAGAGAGATCTAGCTGGCATATGCTTACTGGTGCATCCTCCAGGAAATCCATTGAAAATGGTTTGCCATGGTAGCTCGGGTCTCTGCAACTTGCTGGTCACTCAATAGAACTAGAGTCCAGGCCATTGGAAGTCATTCATTACCATTGATTTTTCTTGGAGGCCATATGCCATTGTTAATTTGTAACCACCTCTGGTTAGATCTTTTGAAAAATATTCGATGATTCATCTTCCAACTGACTGTTCCAATACCGGTGAAGAAATGTTCTTTAAACATGTTATATTCATCAACACAATCTCCACCATTGATCCTCATCATGGTATGGTTTAAATTAAATCTGATATAAGCTTATAAAAAATGGTGGGGAGAATATAGCACCATTTTGCTTATAATTTAGGTGGCGTCATCCTTATGTATCAAAAGCTACAAAATATCTAATCCAGACCTTTGAAATCTGAACAAGATCGAATCCACTTTTTTTCCTTAGTGTCCTTCAATCTGCACTAGAATATAAACAACGCCATCCTTTCCTTATTATTTTTTCAGATTTCATTCCAAGCAGAACAAGTGTATTAGCATGTGATAACCGATACAGGCCCGCCATAGTGTGAATTAACTTCTCCATTATGTATAACCTGTAGGATAAAAAACCCTACCACCATTCCAAAATTAAATACTTCATTCATCCTCCGAGTCATAAATCCACACTTTTATATTGCTGACATCACTGTTTTCTTGAAAATTTTGTAGATTCCAGAGCATCAAAAATCTAGATCCAAAAACAAAGAAGACTCTCAAAATCACTTATTTCAATAGTTAGCCATTCACAAAGATGTCAATACACACTTTTTCATAGCTTATGTTACAACTTTCTCAAAACTTTATGGATTCAAGCTCGCCACTAGTCTAGAGCTGGAAAAAAGTCTAGTGGAATCACTTTAAGCATGAAAAAATAACTAAGTGTTACACAGGCACATACCTCCTATTGCAGATCCACTCCAAAGTGCACTGCAAGATATGCAGAATGATGACTTTATCCCTTAGGCAAAAGTTTACAAAATTTTACTAAGCATGTGGCCATTTTGGGCCTACAGTTACTATACAGATACAACACACTTGCAAAACACATCAAACAGTTTAGGGCTCATTTCAAAAATTAAAAAAGAGATAATCATCATTGTATTCTTTACGTGTTAATAAAATATAAATCTAGATATAAGATACACAATGGTGCAAACATGGAGGGGCCAATCTAGGAATATACCTAAGATTGAAGCCCAAGCTCCACCTAATGCATAGCACAATGTAGAATGCCCTTAATCATAGAATCCTCTGGGATGTCATTTAGTGAGTATTAGAGAGGATAATTATACACAAGGGGAATCCATTTAGAATACCTCGATTAGAGGAAGTACTATACATCCCTCTAGACATAGATCAAAGCATGGGACTTCCTAGCATGGGGGTTCCACACATGGTAGCATTTACCATGATTGCATTCCTCATGCATCCACAAGTTTAGCTAAATAATATGTCATTAAGGGATCCATATTGGTGCCTCTTTGACCTATAGCTAAGGGAGGCTCATGACCTCCACCATTCAAGTATAGACAGGCTTGAGATCCACCCATTCAGGGGCAAATAGATGGGACCACTTCTGAGCATAGGCCCATGTAGACTCTTTATAGGGGTGAACCTTGTAAGTTCACCATAGATATATCCAAAGTGGGAGCTAATGGTATGCCACCTCATCAGCCATGGCATATCAAACAGTTAGATAGTATAGACAGAGTCCTAGGGCATATAAGCCTATGCTCGAACCCTCTTGACCTATGAGTGAGTGTAGAAGAAGCACCATTAGGACCACTTGAGAACCTGGAGAGTGCTCTAAGAATTTTTGTAACATACGTGCTCCTACATCTCATTCAAGCATAGAGTATAGAATACAACCTGACATGAATGCCATATTTACATACAAAGGCAAGAGTGTGGCAAATTAGTCCATTGGAGGACATACCCATAAAGTCACTCGAATAGAGTGCACACACCAAAGGCCTCAGAAGGTCGATAATATTGATAGATATCCTAGACTAGTGTTAGAATAGAGATAACAAATTCTCCAAGACCAATTGGAGGATGTTCATGTAGAGAAAGAGCACATCAAAAATGAGATCTCTCAGAGGCAGAGGTTCATAAGACAAAAATTTATTTGAAAAATGCATGCGTGAACAATGTATCCTTGATCAAAAGGATCATGTTGAGAGAGAGGATCGGTTGGCTAGCATTGGTTTACCTCCTCACAGTGAGAATAGGGAGCATGTCGATAGACGAGTGGTTTCATAGCCCAAGCTATACCTTGAGTACATAGACACACATACTCGTCATATAGCTCAGCATAGATATTGGCATCTAGTGTCTGAACAACATGAGCATAGGTAGTATGAGGAAGAAATGGGAGAGGAATTAGAACAATAATATCCTAAAATATCCCATTTTAAGGAGGAGGGTGAGCCTAGTCTACCACCTTGATAGAGGAAGAATCTACCTCCGAAGATGCCTCCAAGGCAATCTCAATAAGAGGAGTTCCTTTCCTCACAGGCCTATAAGGCCTTAACAAATAAAGTCCAACCCATAGAGAAGTAAGGAATGGTTTATAAAAATCCTACCTTGAACAAAATCTATAATGAACCTCTATGCACATCAGTGCCTATTCTAGCCTATCTTGAGCATTTCAAGATGCCTAGACTGGAAAAGTTTCAAGGAGAGGAAGAAGCACAGGAGCATGTAATGAGTTTCCTAGATGTGTGCTTTCATATCGAGAGCAATGATGCTTTGCTCTTGCACACCTTCATTGCAACCCTATCAGGCATAGCATCACTAGTTGATGCATTTATTGAATGCTTCTCCTTCAACATTAAGAAAAATGTAAACTTATCCAACCTGGCTACTTTAACACAACACGATAATGATACAATGATGTATTATATAAAATGATGAAGGAAAATGATGGCAAAGCTACCATTCTCCATACCATCCTTAGAATTAACTTGAATGTTCATGAAAACTTATGCCAAGCACATTTTATTAGTTCTACAATTGCAGTAGTACCAAACATTTGAAGAGGCTTTGGTGCAAGCCAAGGTGATAGACGACATAAAGTTATAGGAGGGTAACTTGAAGCTCAAAACTAAGAAGGATTGGCACAAGAAAATCACTAAGAGACAATAGGCCAAGCTAACCCATGTTAATTAGGTGGTGTTGAATCTTCAAAAAGGGGATAAGGGGCAACAATAAAAGAACTATCAATCCCAACCTCCTCTTGTGCAATATGAGCAACGCAACAATAATCAAAGGGGTGATAATAAGGAACAATGCCTTCCTCACATATTCAATTAGTTATAGGATTCGTTGGATTTGATTTTTCATAAGTTATGTGAGGCAAAGGCTATACACTTGTCCAAATTCAAGTTAATAGACCCTAATCAGCCTAAGCCTAAGGGCAACAAGGATTATCAATATTGCATCTTTCATCGATCAAAATGCTATGACATTGAGGTATGTTGGTCTTTCAAATATCTTGTGAAAAATATGATAAAAATAGGTATGCTTCTTGTCGAACACCCACAAGCGCCTGACAATAAAAATATGGGGATTTACAAAAATCCTCTACCAAATCATGAGGCACCAAAGAATAATTTTGGCCAAGTCAACCAAGTAGGCATCAAACCACCAACCCAAGGGTTCGTCAAAATGTTCAATGTTATCACAATGAAAATGAGGTATGAACAACCAAATAAGCCTCTAGTACCCATTATATTCCAAGCTGCACCTCCTCCAAGGCCAGCCCAACATGTTCCAAGCCCACCAACTATATTGATGGTGACCATCATGAGTAGGTTGATCCAAAACCTATAGTTGAATCCAGAAATTTTTTTGATTTATGATCTAATTTAGTAGTCTCCCAAGAATAGGGAGATGCTTATGGACATATTAAGGTCCATAGAAGTGTAGCCTTAGGATCCCAAAGCATTTACACACTTCTTGGGGCACATGCAATAGTGTCAAGAACTAGTCATACAATTTCATGATCATGAATTCAAGATGGTTTCCACTGTTATAGCAGACCCACCACTGCATATTATTGCATGTGTGAATCACAAAATATTCAAGTGGGTTTTGATTGACATGGGTCATCAATAAATATCATAACTACCAAGGCATTAATTCACTTGAATTTTCCCAAGATGCATATCATTCCTTCTACCTTCACGTTGAGAGCTTTCAATGATATTTTATGATCAACGGTCGGTACTATAGTTTTACCTATCCAAGTAGGATTGAAGACCATATCGATGATATGTCACATAATTAAAAGTGCTATGAAATATAACATACTTATAGAGAGTCCTTGGATCAGAGAAATGTGTTGCATCCCTTCTATTTTGCATCAATGTATCAAATACATTCATGAGGGATAGGTTCATGTGGTACCTTCAGATGAAGAACCCTTTAAATATGTGAATCTAGAAGATTTTCTAGGGGAATTCATGCTCCCCTCAACACACCTGGATGTGCAGCTAGCATCACCAATCAAAGATCCAAGAGGTAAAATCAAAGAAGTGTGTGCTAAACCTACAATGTTTGCATCTCAATGATCGAAGCATACAATAGCTGCTTCTACTAGATCATCTGCATCTATGATGCATAGGGATGATAGGAAGTTGAAATAAAATATGGGCAAAAAAGAGATAAAGCAAATTCCTAAGCCAGTTATCATTAAAGCCCCTACTCCCATGGAAGTAGAGGAAATTCAAGGAGAAGTCGAAGAGGCACCTCAACCTACTTTGCTTGCATCTTCAGTAGGGTCATCTACACCACAGGTGACCATCCATTTGGTTAATCCTATATTAGGGGAATATATCATGTAGAATGTGATGTTTACACCAATTATCAAAACTACACAAAACATGGGCCGACCGCAAGCCCATCACCTTTTTTGTAGGGATGATGGAACCATTAGGGGTGCCACATAACCAAACCAACTTCATCTATGGAGGGCTAGATTAGGTTGCATCTCCCACACCCATGGATGAGGATGATAATGAACCATTCACCATGAATTTTTATTATCTCTCTAACCTATAATATGCCATACGATACTTCAAGCATTGCCATTGGCATGGTTACAGTATTAATTTATTCGAGCAAGGGTGTAGAATGCCATATGAACCATAGTATCAGTTTCCAAATGACAATTTCGGGTTAGGATACTATATTTGAAGACAAGATGAACTTCTCTTGGCATCTTTAGACTACCTATATCTCATTATGGAGGGTGAATTTGACTTCAATCCTTATAACCCTAATCCTTCCATGTTTTAGAAGGATAACCGACTAGTGACCTATGTCACTGTGGAGCCACCCGAGAGATATCATGTGAACATCTTGGTGGAGACCAACCCAAAACACATTCCAAAATCCAACTTGGATAATTAAATCCATGGAGCTATTAATGATATTGGTATGCACATCTAGAGTCTAGACATAACTATAGACACCAAATCAAAATTTTATTCTGAGGACGTTCATGTAGTATCCATCATAGAAAGCAATGGACTAGACTACAATTTTGTAATAGATGACTCTGAGTTATACTCAAACAATGTACAATATGAGGATGAAACTGATTTGGCCTGATTAGGTCCTACGCTCTTGTATCATATTTTACCTTTGGAATCAATAAATATGAGTGAAGAGCCCTTCGACAATGATGATGGCTATCAAGATAGTGATGATAAAGATGAAATGGAGAGAGCCTATTTAGGACCTCCCTACTTGCATCATCATAATGCACCATATATTGCAGAGGATATGTATAGATATATCAATCTCCATCCTTGCCTTAGGAGAAGACCATCGAATCTTAATGTGATTTATCACATGGTGTTTCCTGATCTACCAATGTATGTGGAGCTCCTTGAGACCAATGATCCCATCTGATAGTCTATTCATGGACCAGATCCAGAGATCCCCATACCCCCAAAACCACATCTTAAGGATGGAAGTGTTTCTAATGTTGATTCACATGCACGTGGTCCTAGAGACATGATCCATTTCATCAATATTATCTCCATTGATTTGACCACTCCACTCCACATTCTAGCCGATCCTTCCAATCCATTGTGTCTTAATGTAGACACTATTGATT
This sequence comes from Wollemia nobilis, assembly GCA_028583015.1. Lineage (NCBI taxonomy): Eukaryota > Viridiplantae > Streptophyta > Pinopsida > Araucariales > Araucariaceae > Wollemia > Wollemia nobilis. The sequence continues at coordinate 3,831,414 of JAQPPZ010016890.1, forward strand.
GGGATCACACTGATTCACCCTTAGAGCCTAAATATTTCTTCCCTAATGAGGAAATGTTGCAACCTTTCCATTTTGCACCAGGATGTACACATGATGTCTATCATGTTGAGGATGCTTCCAATGAGGAACCTATAAACCCAGTAGATGACATCCACTTGATTCCTACACCTCACCATATTGAGGAGGGATCTCATATGTCACTAGAGGAAAACTTTGAAGTGGATATCAGTAATAATCCCACTAATCCTAATAAGGTTAAATTTGGAGAAATTTTGACTCCTGATGAGTGTGCCAACCTCATTCCTATACTGAGAGAGAGACCTGCTCTCTTTTATTAGGCTTATAAGGATATGTCAAGTATAGATCTAAAATTGGTTACTCATAATATTTTTATAGATCTATCAAAGAAGCCAATAAAGTATAAACTCTGGGAATATGCATCCAACAGTAGCTTTAATGGTTAAGGATGAATCGTAAAAGTTGTTGGATGTAGAGTTTGTGATTTCCATCGACTATCTATAATGGGTATCAAACATGGTTCCTGTAGGAAAACCTGATGGAATGATACGTATATGTATGGATTTCAAAGACCTAAATATGGAAACACAAAAGGATTACTTTTTGTTTCCAAACATAGATGCTCTCGTAGATGCAACTACGGGTCATGATATGCTCTCCTTAATGGATGGTTTTTCTTGTTAAAATCAATTTTGGATTAAGCCCAAAGACCAGCATAAAACCACATTCATAATGCCATGGGGGACATTTTATTACAAGGTTATGCCATTCAACCTAAAGAATGATGGTGCTACATATCAGTGAGCTATGACATATATATTTTATGACTACATGCATACAATCTTAGAATATTATATCGATGACTTGTTGGCAAATTAATTGCTATGTGAAGAGCATAATGAGGTCTTGAGGAAGGTCTTCAATCATCTGATAGAGCATAATGTCAGGTTGAATCCTAAGAAGTGTGTATTTGGTGTAACTTCAAGAAATATCTTAGGATTCATCATTTCAAAATGAGGCATCGAAGTTGACCCAACAAAGGTCAAGGTTATTTTAGAAATGCATCCCTCCATGAATATCAAGGAATTAAGAAGCCTACAAGGAAAAGTAGCATCCATAAAGTGATTTATCACACAATTATCAGATAAATATTGACCCATGAATCAAATTTTACACAAGGGGGTCCCATTCAACTAGGACAAGGACTGTCAAGTTGCCTTTGCTGAGATTAAGCAATACCTAGTGATGCCGCCAGTGCTAGCTCCACCAAGGCTAGATGTACCATTCTTTTTGTCTATATCAGCAACTAACTTTACATTGGAAACTATGCTAACCCAAAAGAATGTGTAAGACAAAGAACAAGCCATATATTATATTAGTCGAACCTTGGAGAGTTATGAGCTAGGATATGCATACATTAAAAAGCTATGTTTAGTAGTAGTGTTCGCTAAAAAAGAATTTTGGCACTATATGTTAAGTCATATGATGTATGTCATATCAAAATAAAATCCTTTATAGTATATGATGAGCAAGACATATAATAATACACGTACTACAAAGTGGATCATGCTATTGATAGAATTTTATTTATAATTCATAAGCCAAAATTCCATTAAGGGATAGGTCATAGTTGATCAACTAGTTGAGGCACCTCTCAAGAATAGTAGGCCCCTCACCATAGAGTTTCATGATGATGTAGTATTTACCTTATCAGAAGCACCCAAACCTAAAGAATTGGATAATAAATTCAATATGACCTTGTTCTTTGATGGTTCAAAGTGTGAGCAAGGGGGTGGTGCAAGAATAGTGTTTTTAACGCCACAAGGAGATCCAATTCCTTTTTTATTCAAGTTGAAATTTCCTTGCACTAAAAATAATATTGAATACAAAGCCCTAATTTTGGGTCTCTATATAGCTATCACCATGAAAATAAAAAGGCTAAATATCTTTGGTGATTCTCTTCTCATAGTTAACCAAGTTAAAATATTATTTCAATGCCAATGTCTGGTATTGAAAGCTTACAAGGATCTTGTTGAATTTTATCTAGCTCAACTATAATGGTACAACATTGAGGCAATACCTCGTTTGTCCAATAGATTTGCAAACACAATGGAATATTTTGGATCTCTAATCCCTCATAACCCGTCTGTCGATTTCACTACCATCCATGTAAAAAAATTGTCACACTCTATTGTGCAACATGCAACATTGGATAACAAAGAGTAAATCAACATGATTCATATAGAACCAAACCATGAATGGTTCTATAGAGCCAAAGACTTTCTAAAGAGAGCATCCTAGGGGTATTTGATCTTGGAGGATCTGACGGGGAGTGGTGCTACCATTCACCACAAGATTTTTTTCCAGTATACATTTGAAAATGTGGAACTATAGGGGGAACATGCTATCTTATCAATCGAAGCCAAAGCTTATCATAACTGGAGGTCATAGATACATGACTTCCTTGGACTTGGTGTAATCCCTTAAGGATTTTTTCATGTCACGAAGTGTACATTTAAATAGAAAGAAATAAAATATGTCTTGTTAGAAGAAATCATGTACCATAGAAGCTATGATAGATTTCTCCTTCATTGTATTGAGCTCCAAGAATCATCTTGGGAAATTTCACAAGCTCACAATGATATGTGCGGTGGCCATTTTAGCGGCATGGCTATCATCAAGAACATCCTTGGCATGGGTTATTATTGGCCCACTATGGATAAGGATTGCAATGTGTATGTTAGGAAATGCATTAAATACCAACATCATGCTAATCTTACGCACCTACCATCATAGGCCTTACAACCCATTGAAGTAGCTTGGCCATTTTATCAGTGGGGACTTGATTTCATTGGTAGGATCTATCCTCTATCATCGGGCCGACATACATTCATTATTATGGCTACTGAGTATTTTACTAAATTTATGGAAGCCATTCCCTTAACAATGACAACTGGAGAACGTATTTTTGAGTTCATACTCACTAATATCATAATTCATTTTGGGATACCATCCAATATAATTTTAGCTAATGGAACATCATTCAAAAACAAAACTATGAGAGCTTTAATGTCTAAGTATAGAATCAAACACAATTTTGTAACTTCATATTATCCACAGGAAAGCGGGAAAGCTAAAGCTTCAAATAATACAGTGGTCTCCATCTTGAAAAAGATGGTACAAGAGCACCATAAATATTGGCACATCCAGCTGCCCCTTGCATTATGGGTTTACAGGACTAGTATTTGAAAACCCATTGAGGCAACTCTATTTTTATTAGTATATGGCACTGAGGCTATTATGCCCTTAGATTTGGAGATTCCAATGTTGTGCGTCTGTAGTAGGGTAAAATTGATATATCTAATTTACCTAAACATCATAAAAATTACTAAAAATTATCCAAAAATTTACCTAAAAGTCAACTAAAATGGTGAGAAAATAATCTCCTCATTTTCCATTCTAATAAACAAAAATTTGTTTGACCACTGGGAAAAATCACCCAACGGTAAACAAAATCACCAGGCGATTTTGTCCCAAAACAGAATTTTAACAAATTTGTTAAAGGATAAAATTTGGTTTAAAACATCTTACCTGGTTTAGCCATCGTTCAAAACATGGAGGTTGGTGAGTAGATTGAAGGTGGAAAACATAGGAAGGATAAAAACCTCCTCCATATTTAGTCTAACCTCCCAAATTCCTAAAATATCTCCTTAACCTATTTAATATAGCTTCCTTTTCCTTTCTCCCCCTGGATGGTTGGACTCTGATCCCTAAGATTGTTCTGAGCTCCCTTGAGGATCCTTCGCATCAATTTGTTATGTAATTCCACCTCCAAGAATCCCTATTTTCAATTTTTTTATCACAGGTCTCAGTTATAATTGCCTGAAATACCATCATAATCACCTGGCGATCGATAGAAAAGATAAGCAATTTCGATAGAAGTGATAGGCGATTTTGTTAGAGAGTAGGCGATCCTATCTTCAGATCAGCTGGGGGTAAGAATTCAAATCACTATTTGTATTTATTTCCCAATTTTCTATTTGTCTATGCATTACATCATGCTCATTTAATTTATTACCCAGATTTAGATATTCCATCTTGGTGTTCACCATCATTCCAATTAATTACATTATGAAATCAGGATTAAAACTGCATAAATTCATGGCATAATAGGTTGAAATGTTATTATATTTTTATCATGTTATTTAATATCCACTTTCATAAAGAAATTAAAGCTAATCTGTGACTTGGAGTGTGAGAAACTGTTATAATTTGCAAGAAATATTTTTTTATGTCCTCTATTTGCTGTCAACTATTTTGCTATAGGATTGCGACATAATCGCCTATGATTTTGTTAAATCAAAGGTGATTCTTTCTAGAATAGAGGTGATTTTATCTAGAATAGAGGTGATTATATCAGAAATAAAGACAATTATATCCTGCTACAAGCCTCATAACCTTCATCAAACATCTGGGTCAAGTAAGGTTTATAATTTATTTTAGCCCTAGTTTTAGGCATTGCATTTTATTTTGTATCCACTATCTACTGTCTTCATTAAATCAAAATTGCATATAGATATTTTAGTTGCATAAAGGCAAAAACTTAGGTGTATGAGAAATATTTATAAAAAGAACACAAAAAACATCTTCCAAGCCTAGGTATGGAAATTGCTGCTAAAATTTTCTTGGTGAACCCTTAATTCATCAAAAAATCACCACAAGAAGGCATAATTAAGTGCCTCTCTTTTGAGGTGTAGCTCTACTATTTTCCCATTCCCATCTGAGGCATGGATCCATCAACCTAGAGGAAAGGAGTGCAAAAATTTTAGGCCTACATTCTTTGGTGAACCCAACATGAAATACATAGGCATTTCTTCTGATTTCAAAAACAAAACAAAAATAAAACAAAAACATTTTTTTTTGGTAGATAAGATACTATAGCATTAATACCGGGTTTTATAGGTTGACCCAAAACCTTTTTACAAAAATTGGCCCAGGGTTGTTGATGAACATGTCCTTACTAAGGATCCTATATATGTAAAATCTACATGCCGATAAAGCCATTACATCCGATAAGGCACATGGCTTGTTATAAAAAAGAAACTTCCCATACAACATTTTGGGTATACCCCAAGAAAACACACCTATATCATAATTACAAAAAAAGAAACAGACATAGATACCTTCCTTGAAATAGTGGAGAAACAAAAATCTGTAGACACACATAGAAGAGTACTGAAAAAACTCCCATAAGCTCTATAATTATAGTTACTCTTAATAATTCTTTGGTAATTGCTTTCTTTCGTATATGACATGCTTTAGGACCACATCCTGTCTTGGCTAATCAGCCTTGGAGAAGTGAACCTACTAGCTAGATTTATGTCGGTGGCTATATGGTGGTCCACGTGGCTCTAGTTTGAAGTCTTATATTGTCATTTCTTTCCTACCCTATGATTATAAACCAACCTCAAATTACTAATATGACTAGGAGCCATGTTATCTAACATGTGAATATCCCCATTAGTCTTTGTGGTATTTCCAAGTAGCATCCACCAAGACTAACAACTCGGATAATTTTTATTGAGTCCATTTCAAAAAAGAGATGGGAATACTCACAGCCTTCGAACTTACAGTGTCTTCCCTATTGGTAAATTTGACTATCATTCTTGGCATTCTTGTTGAATAAACTCCTCTACTTCACTTAGAACATCGTGTTCCCATTTGAAAGTCCATCACCATCGACACCCAAATTGGTTAGCTTATCAACAACTTTGTTAGCTTCTCAAAAGACCTGGAAAAGGATTTTAGCCTCTTCAACAATTGTTTTGATCCTCCAAGGAGGTGTTTTCCAATTATTGAGGAGATTTATAAGATGCAAAGATTCTCCTTCTACGATCAAATTGCCTTCTAATTCTCGAGTCATTTGAAGGCCTCTCCACATAGCTCTAGCTTTAGATTTGTTGTTCATCCTTGTTTTCAAATATTCAAAAAATGCAAGCATCATATTCCCATTATGATCTCGCACAATGCTACCAACACCTGCTCTACCAGGATTATCCTTATATGCTCCATAAAAATTAATCTTAAACCAATCCGTAGGATGTGGGGACCACTTAACATTGGCTCTTGAGTTGACTACCCTAGGTACAGATTCATCTAACAAGGTTAAGTTTAAAGATTGAGCAATCATGGTCTCCTGCAGATGAGGTTTACGACTATCAAAAGGGATAAGGTTCACATTCTCTTTGGCAAAGGATAGGATCCTGGCAATAATATTTTGATGATCATGGATAGACTCATTAAAGACTCTATGGTTTGTTTCTAACCACACCTGCCAAATATAGTGATTGAGACAAATTTTCCACATGTATCTAAGTCTTTGGCTTGAAAAGGGGCAAGGCCACTAGATGAAAAAATCAAGTACAATGGCTGGTTTAACCCAAGAAATATTGAATGCCTAAAAAACCCCACTTAGGATAGTCAAGGAAAAAGGGCACTCAAAGAAAATGTGATAAATGGTCTCCCAATTAGCCCTGCATAGATAACAATGATTAGTGATAAAAATACCTTTATGCATCATATTATCAATGGTTAGAATTCTTCCTTGGATAACCAGCTATGAAAAGACTACAATTTTTTGAATTAATTTTCTTATCCAAACTAAGTCCTTTTGGAGGACAAAATCCTCGTCATCAAGCAGAAGCCTGTAAGCTGATTTAACAATGAACTGCCCATTTTCTATAGAAGCCTAGGTCACTTGATATTCCTTGGGTCTCATGGGGATAAATTGTTACCCAAGAATATTACAAAGATCATTTGATTCCACTTGAAATCCTTGAATCTTTATTTATTTCCACTTCATTATACATATATCCTCAACCATATAATCGAAGACTTTTCTTCAAATGAGTTCTTCTTGTTGAGCAAGGTGCAACAACAATATTGTCATTATTGTCAACACAGTCAGATAGATCTATTGATGCAGTGGATAGGAAGTTCAAAAGCTATTCAGATATAGAAGATAGGAGTTCAAAGGTTATTCAGAGTATGTACAGTGATTTTCCAAGAAGACCGAAGTGGCCCATATGCAAAATATCAAAGAAAAAAGACAAGTAAGAAAAGTGTCGTGATATCGCAACATATACAGCAGGCAAGAAAAACTATCACGATTTTACGACATGTTGGAAGAGAGAAAAAGCAAGAAAAATTGTCACAATTTCGCGACATGTTGGAAGAGAGAAAAAGAATGAAAAACTGTCACGATTTCGTGACATGTTGGAAGAGAGAGAAAAGTAGGAAAAACTATCGTGATTTCATGACATGTTGGAAGAGAAAAAGGCAAGTGGAAAAACTGTCACGATTTCACAACATGTTGGAAGAGAGAGAAAAAGCAAGAAAAATTGTCATGATTTTGCGACATGTTGGAAGAGAGAAAAAGTAGGAAAAACTGTCGCGATTTCGTGACAAGTTCAAAGAAAGAGAACAAGTAAGAAAAGTGTCATGATTTTGCGACATGTCACATTTTCATGACTAAAATAGGAGAGAGAAAGTAAGTTTGAAAAGTGTCACGATATCGCGACATGTCGCATTTTCGTGACAAAAGAAAGAGAGGAAGCGTACGGAAGTAGAACTGTCGCGATTTCACGACAAAAGCAGAAAGCAAGACTTCGAAAGCAAAAGTGTCATGATTTCATGACAAAAGTAAAGAAGTAAAGTACGAAAGTAGAAGTGTCATGATTTCATGACAAAAGCAGAGAAGAAGACTTCGAAGGCAAAAGTGTCACGATTTTGCAATAAAAGCAAAGAAGCTAAGTATGGAAGTAGAAGTGTCGCAATTTCATGAAAAAAGCAAAGAAGAATACTTCAAAGGTAGAAGTGTTACGATTTCACAACAAAAGCAAAGAAGCTAAGTACAGAAGCAGAAGTGTCATGATTTTGTGACAAAAGCTAAGTTGAAGACTATGGAGGCAGAAGTGTTGCGATATCATGACAAAAGCAAAGTCAAAGTCTATGGAAGCAGAAGTGTCGCGATATCATGATAAAAGCAAAGACGAAGTATACGAAGGCAAAAATGTCGTGATATCACAACAAAAGAAAATAAAAAGTCTATAGAGGCAGAAATGTCATGATATCATGACAAAAGAATAGAGAAAGTGTACAGAGGTGAAAGTGTCACGATATCGCGACATGTATTTTTGCAGCAATAGCAACAAAAGAAGCTACAGAGGTAGAAATGTCATGATTTCATGATAGGTCGTAAATGCGCAAGTCAAGAAGGAGAACCCGACTGAAATGAGAAGTATGATAGTGGACCAACATCACTATGGCATTTACAGGGGCAGTTACGGAGTGATTTCATACTGCTAAAATACGAAGAGTGATCAAAAGTCAGTATGGTGGTTACAGGGTTTGTCCGTAATGAAATCATCAAGCGATGGATAAACCGAACATCTTCTTGAGTTGAAGCCGACGAAGACCGATGACAACCGACTAAAATTAGGGTTTACAGTTGTTATGAAAGTCGACTAAGATTAGGATTTACAGTCGACTAAGATTAGGGTTTTCATCATAAAAAATATTGTTATAAAAGGAGGGCTATTTGGAGAATTGAAGTGTCGAAGGTGTGTGAAATACAATCATTGTGCGTAGAGAGCAAGTCATGTCGAATCGTGCTAAGTGCAAAATTTGCAAAGAGAGTAGAGTGTGTAAAATGGAGAAGACGATCGTGAAGTTTGATTGTAATGAAGTAGAGTGTGCGAAGTGATTGCACAGAGAGAGCAGAGTGCGCAGAGAACACAAAGGTGAAAAATACTAGTCAGGGTCTTGCAAAAGCAAAGGTATCTTACTGTCAAACTTATAGATTCAAATCAAAGTCCAAGTTGGTGCTTGGAATCAGGGTTTTGTGCTCCTTCCAGTTGGTGCTAGTAAATTAGGGGTTGGTGCTCCTTCCAGTTGGTGCTAGTAAATTAGGGGTTGGTGCTCCTTTCTGTTTGTGTAGATAAATCAGGGGTTGGTGCTCCTTTCTATTGGTGTAGATAAATCAAGGGTTGGTGCTCCTTCCAGTTGATGCTGGTAAATCAGGGGTTGGTGTTCCTTTATTTTGGTGCAGATAAATCAGGGGTTGGTGCTCCTTTCAGTTGGTGCTGGTAAATCAGGGGTTGGTGCTCCTTTCTGTTGGTGCAAATAAATCAGGGGTTGGTGCTCCTTCCAGTTAGTTCTAGTAAATCAGGGGTTGGTGCTTCTTTATGTTTGTGTAGATAAATCAGGGGTTGGTGCTCCTTTATGTTGGTGCAGATAAATAAGGGGTTGGTGCTCCTTACAGTGGGTGTTGGTAAATTGATTGTAAAGTTGGTGCTTTGCAAAGGCTAGATTTGGATGGTAGTCCAAGCAGTCAATTTTTGAGGAGTAGCCACATTGGTGAACCTCATTAAATCTTGTGTTGTGTGATGCTCTTTTGTTATACTTGCTATATCTAGTAATAAGTTTTAATTGTTGTGGTATTAAGAGCTGTAAATTTAAGTTTAAAGAGCACTAATTCACCCCCCCTCTCAGTGTCATTGTAAGACTAACAATTGGTATCAGAGCTAAGTTCCTGTACAAGCTTAACTAGCTAGGGTGATTTTGGAAGTAAAACAATGGCAGGTGGTGAAGGCTTCTCATCAAACAAAGCACCATTGTTTTACAGATCTAATTACGCATTCTGGAGAATCAGGATGCAGACATATCTTTATGCTTTGGGATATGACATCTGGGATTCAGTAGTTAGTGGAATCATTAATGCGATCATAGGACTCGACGAGGATATCAAAGAATATACCATCATGAAAAAGGTATTAAGATATCTTCCTCAAAGGTTTGATTCTAAAGTCTGAATGATAGAAGACAGATCTGGTGAGGATTTTGAAGAGGAAATAGGTGAAGCTCTTTTCATGGCATTTGAAGAAGTAAAATAAAAAAATGGAGTGAACTCTGAAGTATGTGGTGAAAACCCTAAGGCTGAAGTAGATCTAGAAGGTGAGTTGATCTCTACACTTGAAGAGTGGAAAATAGAGAGTAAAAAGAATAAGAAAATTTCAAAAAAGCTTGAGGATGCAAACAGAATCATAACCAGTCTAAAAGTATAGACAGAAGAATACAAGAAAATATTTGAAGATCTCAAAGTACAAATTACCATGAAAATAGATTATTGCTACAAACTAAAAGAAGAGAATGTTGGTTTACGGATGCAGATAGAAGAGATGAATCACAAAATTAGTTGCTATCACAAATGCGAAGAAAGTTCTATGAAGCTGGATAATATTATAAATGACCAAAGGCCTGCAGGCATCAAATTTGGTCTGGGTTTCATCGAAGGAGAATTATCAAATGGATCAAATTCTAGAAATGTAGAATCCATAAAGAATGAAGATAAGAAATAGGTTGATCAAGAAAAAATGTCTCATGCAAAAGAAAGCAATAATTCCAGGCACAAAAGGAGAATTGAGAATGATGGATTCACCAATGTCACACATCAAAGAAGAAGAAGACCTATGGTTCCTAGGACAACATGGCAAAGACCATCACCTAGGTTCAATTATCCCTTTTCTGGTTTCTATTTTAAATGCAATGGCTATGGACATAAAATATCAGACTATAAATATAATGTAAGACCAAGGAATTTCACCAATAGAAATGCTTTTTCTCCTTTGATGAATTATACAGTAGAATGTTATAACTGTCATAATTTTGGGCACATTGTAAGAAATTGTAGAAGTACATTTGCATCAAATAAATTTTAGGGAAGAAAATTTCAACCAAATAGGATGAGACAAAATAGAAAACTTCCCGAAAAACATGCACAAGCTATTGATAAGGGAAAGGCAAAACAAGAGCCCAAAACTACTATCAAAACAGAGTGGAAAGAAAAAGAGTGACTTAAGGAAGAAAATGAATCCTTAATCGTACAAACAAAATTTAAAGCACAGAATAAATATTTACCATGGATACTTGATAGTAGATGCTCCATTCATATGACAGGTGACAAACAAAAATTTGAGAAGTTATAGAAATATGAAGGTGGTTCAGTAAAGTTTGGAAATAATGATGGAGCTAAGACAGTTGGCAAAGGTTCAGTTAAAATTAGTGATGAAAAAATTAAGTCTGAAGAAGTCTTTTTTGTGGATGGTTTGAAACATAACTTGTTGAGCATAAGTCAGATTTGTGATAAAGGTCATGAAGTAGTTTTTAAGAAGCAGGGTTGTGAAGTCAGAAAAAAAAATAGTGGAAAATTGATAGCAACTAGATCAAGGACATCTAGCAACCTGTACATGCTCTCAGAGACTTCAGAAGGAGCTTGTTTTATTGGACAGGAAGAAGAAAATTGGTTGTGGCAAAAGAGACTCGATCATATTAGTTTTGATAATCTAGTAAAAATCAACTCAAAAAAGGCAGTGAGAGATATTCCCACCATCAATAAACCTGCAAACAACATTTGTGATTCATGCCAAAAGGGGAAGCAAACTAGAGTCACATTCAAAACAAAAGAGTACTACACAAGCAAACCTTTGGAACTAATACACACTGATTTATGTGGACCCATGAGAACACAAAGCATAAATGGTGACAAATATTTTTATGTTGTGCATTGATAACTATTCTAGAATGACATGGATCTTTTTCTTGAAGCATAAATCAGAAGCTTTTGAAATGTTCAAGACTTTCAAAAACCAAGTTGAGAATGAAACAGGAAAGATGATCAAATGTTTAAGATCATATAGAGGAGGAGAATTCATTTTAGATGATTTTATAGAGTACTATGAAAAATATGGTATTAGGAGACAATTTTTAGCAGCCAGGACACCTCAGCAGAATGGAGTGGTAGAAAGAAAGAACAAGACAGTGCAGGAAATAGCATGAACTATGTTGGCTGAAAGTAGAGTAGCAGAAAGATTATGGAAAGAAATAGTCAATACTGTGATGTATATCCAAAATAGGTACATGCTGAGAACACATGAAAGCAAAACTCCTTATGAGTTGTGGTTCGGTAAAAGGGCAACAACAAAATACCTCAAATTTTTTGGCAACAACTGCTACATCAAAAGAATTGAAGATAATATTGGTAAGTTTGAAGATAGAGCGGATGAAGGTATTTTTGTTGGTTATTCATCAAAAAGCAAAGCTTACAAATGAACAAGAGGCTAAAGAAAATTGTGGACAGTGCCAATTTTAAATTTGATGAAGGTAGAGAACGAGTAATTAGCTATGAAAAGAACTACCCAATTTATGAAGAGGTTATTGAAGGAGATGAGGAAAACGAAATGGAAAAGATACAAAAAATTGACTCAGATGATTTAAGTTGTGATTCGAAGTGGAAGAAAATAAGAAATTCAAAATAGGCAGCTGGCAAAAAAATCATCCCAGAGAGCAAATAATTGGAGACCCCAAAGTTGGTGTTCAGACAAGAAGAAGAGTAGTAAGTAACTACTCTCTATTATCTAGCATTGAGCCCAAAAATGTTGTTGATGCAAGCAAAGATGAAAGTTGGATGAAGGCAATAAATGAAGAATTAGATCAGATCGAGAAAAATGAAACTTGGGAGTTAGTACCTAGACCTGCAAATAAAAATATAATCGGGACTAAATGGATTTTTCAAAACAAATTGAATGAAGACGGACAGGTAGTCAGAAGTAAAGCAAGATTGGTATGTAAGGGTTATGCACAAGTTGAAGGCATTGAATTTGAGGAAATTTTTGCACCAGTAGCTGGACTAGAGGCAATTAGAATGTTTTGGCTTTAGCAGTCTACAAGAATTTCAAAGTTTATCAAATGGATGTGAAATCAGAATTTTTGAATGGGAAAATTGAAGAAGAGGTTTATATTGAGCAACCAAATGGTTTCCAACTTGGTGATGATCCCAACTTGGTTTGCAAGTTGAAGAAAGCATTATATGGCTTAAAAAAGGCACCCCGAGCATGGTATGCAAGGCTAGACAACTATCTCACTCAACAAGGGTTTAAGAAAGGTATGGTGGATAGTAATTTGTATGTCAAAATAGAAAATGGGCATCTTATTGTTCTTGTTGTATACATAGATGATATCATATTTGGTAGCAGCAAAGATGAGTCATGTAAAGATTTAGCAAATAATATGCAGAAAGAATTTGAAATGTCAATGATTGGTGAACTTTCGTATTTCCTCGGGTTGCAAGTTAATCAAAATAAGAAGGGCATATTTATTTCTCAAGTTAAATATGTGAAAGAGATGTTAAAAAAGTTCACAATGGAGGATTGTAAATCAGTTAGCACTCCCATGAAGATAGGTTGCAAGTTGAGCAAGAATGAAAAATCTCCATTTGTTGATCAAACCATGTACAAATCTATGATTGGGAGCTTACTGTACCTGACAGCTACCAGACTAGATATTTTGCAGGCAGTATGCATGGTAGCACAATTTCAGGCTAATCCCAATGAGACTCATGTGACAGTAGTGAAGATGATTCTTCGGTACCTCAAGGGTACCATGGAGTATGGGTTATGGTATCTAAAAGTTAAATACTTCACCCTTATTTCGTATTTAGATGCAGATTGGGCAGGATGTGTCGATGAGAGAAAGAGTACCAGTGGAGGTGCATTCTATCTTGGAGATAGATTGGTTGTGTGGCACAGTAAGAAACAAGAGTCAGTTTCTTTATCAACAGTAGAGGCAGAATATATTACAGCAACAACATGTTGTATGCAGGTATTATGGATGAAACAAACTCTGAAAGATCTTGGTATTAGCTTCAATGAGCCAATATCAGTTAAGTGTGATAACACCAATGCCATTAACATTTCCAAGAATCTGGTTATTCATTCATGCACAAAATACATTGCTATCAGGTATCACTTTTTGAAGGAGAAAGTTGCGGAAGGTGAGGTTAAGTTGTATTTTGTTCCAACTACAGAGCAAGTACTAGATATCTTCACAAAACCATTGCCCAAGGAATTTTTTGAGTACCTTCACAAGAAATTGGGAGTGGTCACACTTCCCAAGAATTGACTAGCTACAGGGATCACATTCTCAGGGGGAGCATTTAAGTATTTGATTATCTTTTTGCTCATGTTCATGATTTTTTCTAAGTGTAATAAATTTTTCTTGAGAATTTTGTGCATGGAATCAGGGGGAGTCTGCAGTAGCCCTTTGGTATTATTGTCAAAGGGGGAGAAGAGTTACAGGAAATTGCACATGTGTTGCCAAAAATTCCAAAGGGGGAGATTGTTGAGCAAGGTGCAGCAACAGTATTGTCATTGTTGTCAACATAGTCAGATAGATTTGTTGATGCAATGGACAGGAAGTTCAAAAGCTATTCAGATATAGAAGATAGGAGTTCAAAGGTTATTTAGAGTATGTACAGTGATTTTCCAAGAAGAACGAAGTGGCCCATATGCAAAAGATCAAAGAAAAAAGACAAGTAAGAAAAGTTTCACGATATCGCGACATATACAGCAGGAAAGAAAAACTGTCATGATTTTGCGAAATGTTGGAAGAGAGAAAGTAGGAAAAATTGTCACGATTTCGCAACATGTTGGAAGAGAGAAAAAGCAGGAAAAACTGTCGTGATTTTGTGACATGTTGGAAGAGAGAGAAAAAGCAAGAAAAACTGTCGTGATTTCATGACATGTTGGAAGAGAAAAAGGCAAGTGGAAAAACTGTCATGATTTCACGACATGTTGGAAGAGAGAGAAAAAGTAGGAAAAACTGTCGTGATTTTGCGACATGTTGGAAGAGAAAAAGACAAGTGGAAAAACTGTCGTAATTTTGTGACATGTTGGAAGAGAGAGAAAAATCAAGAAAGAATGTCGCAATTTCATATGTTGGAAGAGAAAAAGGCAAGTGGAAAAACTGTTGCGATTTCGCGACATGTTGGAAGAGAGAAAGAGAAAGCAGGAAAAAGTGTCACGATTTCTCGACAAGTTCGAAGAAAGAGAACAAGTAAGAAGTGTCACGATTTTGTGATATGTCACATTTTCCTGACTAAAATAGGAGAGAGAAAGTAAGTTTGAAAAGTGTCACGATATCGTGACATGTCGCATTTTCGTGACAAAAGAAAGAGAGGAAGCGTACGGAAGCAGAACTGTCGTGATTTCGTGACAAAAGCATAAAGCAAGACTTTGGAAGTAGAAGTGTCACGATTTCACAATAAAAAAAAGAAGTAAAGTACGGAAGCAAAAGTGTCGTGATTTCATGAAAAAATCAGAGAAGAAGACTTCAAAGGTAGAAGTATCGTGATTTCATAAAAAAAGCAAAGAAGCTAAGTACGAAAACAAACGTGTTGTAATTTCATGAAAAAATTAGAGAAGAAGACTTCGAAGGCAGAAGTGTCACGATTTCATGACAAAAGTAAAGAAGCTAAGTACGGAAGCAGAAGTGTCGTGATTTCATGACAAAAGCTAAGTTGAAGACTACGAAGGCAAAAGTGTCGCGATATTGCGACAAAAGCAAAGTCAAAGTCTATGGAAGCAAAAGTGTCATGATATCACGACAAAAGCAAAGATGAAGTATACGGAGGCGAAAATGTCACGATATTGTGATAAAAGAAAATACGAAGTATACAGAGGTAGAAATGTCATGATATCATGACAAAATAATAGAGAAAGCATATGGAGGCAACAGTTTCGTGATATCGTGACATGTATTTTCACGGCAATAGCAACAAAAGAAGCTATAAAGGCAAAAATGTCATGATTTCACGATAGGTCATAAATGCATAAGTCAAGAAGGAGAACCCGACTGAAATGAGAAGTATGATAGTGGATCAACATCACTACAACATTTACAGGGGCAGTTACAAAGTGATTTCATATTTTTGAAATACGAAGAGTGATCAAAAGTTAGTATGGCGGTTACAGGGTTTGTCTAGAATGAAATCATCAAGCGATGGGTAAACCGAACATCTTCTTGAGTTGAAGTCGACGAATACCGATGATATCTAACTAAAATTAGGGTTTACAGTTGTTATGAAAGCTGACTAATATTAGGATTTACAGTCGACTAAGATTAGGGTTTTCATCATAAAAAATATTGTTATAAAAGGAGGGTTGTTTGGAGAATTGAAGTGTCGAAGGTGTGTGAAATACGATCATTGTGCACAGAGAGCAAGTCGTGTCGAATCATGCTAAGTGTGAAATTTTCAAAGAGAGCATAGTGCACAAAAGGGAGAATATGATCATGAAGTTCAACTATAACAAAACAGAGTGTGCGAAATGATTGCGCAGAGAGAGCAGAGTGCACAGAGAACACAAAGGTGAAGAAGACCAGTCAGGGTCTTGCAAAAGCAAAGGTATCTTATTATCAAACTTATAGATTCAAATTGAATTCCAAGTTGGTGCTTGGCATTAGGGGTTGGTGCTCCTTCTAGTTGGTGCTGGTAAATCAGGGGTTGGTGCTCCTTCCAGTTGGTGCTGGTAAATCAAGGGTTGGTGTTCCTTTCTGTTTGTATAGATAAATCAAGGGTTGGTGCTCCTTTCTGTTGGTATAGATAAATCATGGGTTACTGCTCCTTCTAGTTGGTTCTAGTAAATCAGGGGTTGGTGCTCCTTTCTATTGGTGTAGATAAATCAGGGGTTGGTGCTCCTTCCAGTTGGTGCTGGTAAATTAGGGGTTGGTGCTCCTTTCTATTGGTGCAGATAAATTAGGGGTTGGTGCTCCTTCTAGTTGGTGTTGGTAAATTAGGTGTTGGTGCTCCTTTTTGTTTATGTAGATAAATCAGGGGTTAGTGCTCCTTTATGTTGGTGCAGATAAATAAGAGGTTGGTGCTCCTTACAGTGGGTGCTGGTAAATTGATTGTAAAGTTGGTGCTTTGCAAAGGCTGTATTTGGATGGTAGTCCAAGCAGTCAATTTTTGAGGAGTAGCCACATTGGTGAACCTCGTTAAATCTTCTGTTGTGTGATGATATTTTGTTATACTTGTTGTATCTAGTAATAAGTTTTAATTGTTATGGTATTAAGAGCTATAAATTTAAGTTTAAAGAGCTACACTGATTCATCCCCCCTCTCAGTGTCATTGTAAGACTAACACTTTCGTGATATATCTGATTTAGGCTAAGTTAGGATATTGAGTTAGTGGTTAGTCCTTAGCCCACATGTCATTCCAGAAATTTATCCTCTCACCATTGCCTAAAACCCATATTAAATATTTTTTGATGATTTCCTTACAATTGATATTTGCTTTCCAAAAAGAACCTTCGATTGGAACTGAGTCACTTAGAAATTCCATATTTTGAAGATAATTTTGTTTGATGATAGTTGTCCATTCATTTTCTTCACCAAAAATGAGGTACCACACCTACTTAGCCAGTAAATCTAAATTCATATGAGCAATTCTCCTTAGACCTAAGCCCCCATTTTCCCTAGGTCTACACACTTTGGTACATCCTACAAGGTATATCCTTTTTTTCTCCTATGATCCAATCCATAAATTTTTTTTTTGGAGTTTCTCAATTTTTTGGAAAACATTCACAAGGGATTTGATAATAGAGAGGAAATATACTAGAATGCTCTGAAGAGAGGCCTTAGTGAGGTTCAGCTTTCCTGATTGAGATAGAAGATAACCTTTCCATCCAGCAAGTTTTTTTAAATTCTTTCAATAACCCTGTCCCACATTGACTCTCTCGGAGAACCAATGAAAAGAGGGAGACCAAGATACGAAGTTGGGAGTTTTACTATATCACACCCTAAAATTTATGCAATCCTTACTTACCTATGAATGGGGGTGTTCAAGAAATATAACTTTCTTTTATTGAAATTAACTTTCTGACCAACAACGTCCTCATAGAGTTGCAGGATGTACTTAATTTTTTTAGTCTCAACCACTGACACCTTAGTCAATAGAAGGGTATCATCGGTGAAATGTTGGTGAGAAATAGCCCTAGTGAGATATGTTGCCTTTATTCCTAATATTACCCTTAAACTACAAGCATTTTTTATGGTTATGCCTAAAGCTTCTGCCACAATGATGAATAACATGGGGTTGATATGATCCCCTTGCCGAATTCCTCTACAACTTTGAAAGTAACCAGCAGTTGTTCCATTAACCAAAATCAAGAACCATGCTTTAAAAATGTATTATTTGATCAAATTAACGCATTGGTGGTGAAATCCAAACTTAAGGAGGACAACAATCAGAAAGTCCCAATTTAGTCTATTAAATGCTTTCTTTATATCAATCTTAAGGGCAAAAATAGACCTGTTAGTCTTATGAGCAGAGTGTAGAGCTTCATGGACTGTGATAAATCCATCCAATATTGACCTACCCTAGACAGATCTTCCCTGGAATGAATCTATGATGTGGGGTAGAACATCTCTCATTCTATTTGCAATGGCTTTAATTAGGATCTTGTAAGAAACATTGCAAAAACTGATTGGCCTGAAGTCAGCCATAGATTCAGGGGTTTGCTTCTTAGGAATTATATAAATAAAAGTAGAGTTGAGACCTTTTGGGATATGATTGCTTTCTTGGAATTATATGATAGCAAAAATTACATCCTCACTTACAATGTCCCAAAAATCTTGATAGAAATGAGAGGGAAAGCCATCGGGTTCTGGGGCTTTGTCTGGATCCATGCTAAACAAGGCTTCCTTAATTTCCTCATCAGAAAAGGGAGCTAGAATATTAAGGTTTATATCCTCATTTATTATGCTAGGAATGGATTGCAAGAGAATATCTTTGGCCTCCTCATTGCACTGTGATTCCTGACCAAGGATAGAATTTAAATAAGTTACTGCCTCCTTTATGATTTTTGTTAAATCCCAATTAATAGAACCATCTGCTTTTTTAAAATTTTTATATTGTTATTGATTCTATTTCTAAGCGTGGTGACATGAAAAAAACTTGGAATTTGAATCTCCATATTTCAACCAAAGAGCCCTCAATTTTTTCCTCTAATAGATTTCCTCACAGGACAAAATGTTATGAAACTCTACTAGTTTTATCCGTTCCTCCTGCCTAGTAGTTTCATTAGCATCACCAGGTTGAATCCTCTAATAAATTATCTTCAAAATTTCAACAACCTATTTTTTATTTTCAAATAGGTTCCCAAATACCTCTTTGTTCCAAGTTTGAAGCTTTTCCTTAACAAAATTTAATTTGCTAGCAAGTTTAAAAGCTGCACTACCTCTGACAGGCTGATGCCATCACTGAATTAAGTTATCTCTGAAACTAGAATGTTTGATACACATAGATTGACTTGAAGGATAGAGAGTTAGGTATATCCAACAAAATGGGATTATGATCAAAGGTAATTTTAGGAAGGGCTTGCAGGGTAGAATCATCGAATAGAGTTGTAGCCTCCTTTGATAGAAAAAAACTATCAAGCCTTTCTTGAATGAGATGACACCCTATCCACCGATTGCTCTAGGTATAATTCACTCCTCTAAGTTTTACATCCATCAACATGTTGGAGTTCACAAAGTCATTAAAATCATCCATGCTCTTGATAGGTGGTCCATTTCCACCCATTTTTTTTGAAGGGTAAAGAGGAGTGTTAAAATACCCATCCAAAATCCAGGGGACATTATGAAAGATTTCACTCAGATTGCCTAAGTACTCCCACAGTAGATCTCTCCATTGAATTGAAGTCGGGGTATAAATATTTGAAAGGATCCATGACCTATTACTGTTTATTTCCTTAAATAAAACACTAAGAACCCTCTCATCATTCTGAATAATGGTGCCTTCTACTATCCAGGGATCCCACAAAGTCATAAGACCTCCAAACACTCCTCTAGATGATTTGCAAACCATATCCCCTTGATTCTAGATTTGTTTGCTACTTTTTTTGACTGAATATCATCAATTTTTGTTTCTTTCAACATGATAATAGTTGGATTCACTTGATTTATTATTGCATTGACTTCCTTGTGTTTGGGAAGTCCATTGAGGCCTCTCATGTTCCATAAGAGGAACATAATTTATATTGTTTGGGATTTATTCCTCTCCCCCTCTCTTGAGGGGGTTTTCCTAATTTGTTGTCTTCAGAACCCAGAATAACCTATTGAAACAAGGGTCTCTATTTTCCATTGGCAATGCCATTATCAGTTTTAATTTTTTTATGCTCAATATTTGATATTCTCCCTCTTCTTTTTTAACTACCAAAATCTATAGGAGACTTCACAGTGCTCTTGGTTTGTTTAGGACTAAACTGGGGAGGCAATTTATTGTAGAACCGGACTTCCATATTCCTCAGTCTGAAGAGTTTCACATATCTCCACCCCTACATCCAAATATTCTCCTTTTTTCTTGTATTCCCTTGGTCTACGGGACGGTCCCTTAGTAGGATTCACCTGGCTCCTAGTGATGATGTTAGGGAGATGATATTTTTTATTTTCCAATGCCTCAAATTTCTTCCTAAGTTCTTCAACATTAGGGTTTGGCTTTGGGATAGCCACTGGGCCTGAAGTATTTTCAGCATTAGGGTTTAAGGATCCTGACTTGGATAGGGATTCTAGAGATCAGACATTAGCATTTGGATTTGTGATGCCCATGGAGCTTACAGTAATTTCAGCATTAGGGTTTGAGGATCCTAACTTGGATGGGAATTCTAGAGAGTTAGAAAAGTTGGCTTGAAGGTTTTGGGCTTCCATGTCTTCCGATAATCCTCCTACTCCCATATTGGATAGAATTGAAAATTTATTTGAAAATAGAGGATTGGAACTTACCAGAGTATTTGGATTGCCAAAAATCTATTGTTTTCCTTTGTCTTGTTGGGACCCTACACCCTCTCTTTTATTTTTTTGGTAGACATAGTTTGCTTGATTGAAATCACCTCTACCAAGGAAACTCCTCAAATTTTCTCTGTCTAGCATTCCCTGCTTCTGCTTTTCTCTATTCATTGTTAGGTTAGGGCACTGATTGCATAGATGTCCTTGATTTTTGCATTCTACATAGAATTTTTATTTGTTCTCATATTCTACCATATATTTTTGATAGTATTCTCCATACTCTAGCTCCACAAATATCGGAAATTCATTATCCAAATTAGCATTTATGTAGATTCATACATGAGTCATCCTTATCCTAGCCAAGGTTGCATGGTCAATGGATATCAGGTCCCCTATATTTCTGGCTATGCCCTGCAGCCAAATATTAATTGAAGAACTAGGTAGGTAGACTCGAGAGATGAACCCAAATAGGGGAAATGTTAATATTTTGCTTTTTAGGGTTGAAATCTTCACCCCATCATCTGATAAAAAGGCTCCTTTTACCCAAAAACCAAGGACCTCCTATTAAAATGTGGTTGGCATACAACTTAAAGCAAGCAAAATATGAAAGCTTCGTCGAGTTCTTAACAAAATGGAGACAACTTCTAG
Source organism: Wollemia nobilis (assembly GCA_028583015.1). Classification (NCBI taxonomy): domain Eukaryota; kingdom Viridiplantae; phylum Streptophyta; class Pinopsida; order Araucariales; family Araucariaceae; genus Wollemia; species Wollemia nobilis. The sequence goes on from JAQPPZ010016890.1 coordinate 3,852,756, forward strand.
GTAAATTACACTTTGCGTTATCCCATCGAGAAATGCTATACATATTCATAGGCAACTTGCAAGAACAATTATCCTATGAACTTCCTACTGCTATAGTAAGAACCTTTGATCAAGCCATTGATTTAGCAATAAGGGTAGAATATGCCCTTATTAGAAGTCAATTTAAGAAGAAATAGGAAGATAAAACTTCTAAAAATGAATATAAAAACAAACAAGTAGTGGGTGACAGAGTTACTGATAGTAGAAATAACCCAAATGTTAATCTTACGAAAGCTATCAAAAATTTTATATTGAAGGCTCTTGATAATCCACCAAGGGAATTTATGAGATTAAATCAACCTTTGCATATGGTTTTACCTCAACTATTAGAACAAGGCTTGATACGATTGCTTGAGATAAGACAACCTGATACAACTATGGCTAGATTTAGAGTTGATTTACACTATAATTTTCATAGAACTTATGGTCATTCAACAAACTCATGTAAATGATTAAAACATGTGATACAATAATTAATTAATAATGAAAAAATGGAGGTAGGAAAATTCCAACCAAAAGAGGCTCAAAATAATACACAAAAGACTCAAAATAAAAATGTAAATCAAATTTTGGACATTTTTCAACATCCTTTACCAAAGCATGGTGAAGAAGTTGTAAACCAAGTAGAACACCATAATGTTCCTTATCCAACTCGATATGTAGGAACTATAAGTGTTTTTCTACCCCATAAAAACTTGCAAACATCATGTGTAACTATAGAATCTCAAGTTACTATGAGATGAAGAAAGTGAAATGGGTAGTGAAGCAGAAATTGATTCAAATAGATCAAAATATGAATCAGATCCTATCACACCTATTACATATGTATCAGTTCTAGAAGAATAATTTACAAGAAGAGTAACTACTAGACCATCATCCTAAAAATGGCTTACAAATGAACAAGCAGAAAGTATTAGAACCCATTTTGGTAATCCACGATATGACAACATTGTAGGTACCATCAGAGTTGTTACAAGACAACAAGCATAAAACCAAAATTCTCATGGTCAAAGTCAAAATGAGAAGACAAATCCATTCATATTAAAACATCCTACTAAAATAAATAATGTAACAATTTTCCAACAAAGATATCCATATAATATTAATGAACAATTAGCTACTATTACAACATGAATATCTCTTTTGGATCTCCTAAGAACTTCCCCCACACATAGAGAAGAATTGATGAAAACTTTAAGCAAAATCATGGTAACTGAAGATATTGAACCTAATGTTGTAGTAAATGTTCACTTTGGATGAAACAAACTTCATATATTTCAAATACAAGGATATACCTCCTCAAAGTATGTTTGGAGATAATCCTTTGTACAGTACAGAAATGATTGGAGATGTAGGACTTAAGAGAGTTCTACTTGACAATGGATCTTCATTAAACATATGTACATACAATTTTTTTTTAATATTTGGATTCAATAAAGAATATATGAAAAATACTGAAATGATCATTAAGGCATTTAATGATGAAACCCAAGAAACATGTGGAGTCATGAAAATACCATTGCAAGTTGGCCCAAGGTTTTTGGATATGACTATGTTTGTTGTACCTTATTTTGCATCGTACAACATCCTTCTAGATCGACCTTGGATCAATGCAATGAGAGCAGTAACTTCCATATTACATCAATGTGTTAAATTTTAATTTAAAAATCAACTAATCACTATTCATGGTGATCCTAGACCATTTGATATGTGTGTTGTGGTAGAACTTGTAGGGATTCCATTTTGTCCTGCTATATCTTCTGTTTATCCTAGTTCATCTGCACCACAAAAACTTTCCAAATCTAAATCATCTCCTAAAACAAAAACATATTCTAAATAATCATCAGTATCACCTTATAAAAATATACCTAACCCCTTTCCTAACTCTATAGTGACAGAGTCACCTCCTGCATCTACAAAATATGAATTCATAGCATCTAAAGAGCTAGTTAAGGAGGATAATAAATCTACTTCATATGCCATTTCAGGTGAAGTATTACTAGATTTATCTTCAATACTAGAAACAATAGAAGAAGTTAATTTTGATATTCAAGATTCTTTAGTACTATCAAAATTACCACCATATTCCTGAACATTAGGCTTACCAAATAAAGGAATCATATGTCACATTAGGAGTTGTGCATTTGTATATGCAGGATATGATTGGGGTAAATTTTCAACTGTAAAAATTACAATTGATCAATAGGGATTTGCTAAGTGTTATTTTTCTAATGAATATATAAAATAAAAACCAATAATGTGTAGCATGGGTTATAGAGGTAAAGGTTTAGGACCTCACAAAAATGGTATAAAAGAACCTTTAGAGGTCGAAGAGTGGCCAGCCCACTGTGGTCTTGGTTATATCCCCACCAAAACAAAACCTTTCCCATATGAAGATGATAATCATCTTGTAACATATCAAGAATATATGGAACAAAAAGAACCTTTTAAAATGATACATACTTGTAATATGTTAACCTTAGTTTATCCAGAAATGATTGCTTTTGTGGATGAATGTTTAGAGGGTGATATTTGTCATGATATAACTCTATATGAAATTCTAAGAATTTTTTTTTTCTTTGACAGATCAATGCCATGTATAGCTCACATAGAAGCTACTACCCCCCAAGAATAATTATCTAAATGCACATTTGAGGAATTAAAATAAATGGGGGTATCACCCGCACCTCCCAACTTTGAAAGAGACCTAAATATTGTTGTAGAAAATTTTGTAAAAATTAACATTGGGACAGAAGAAAATCCTCACATGGTCAAAATTGGATCTGAATTAAATGAAGAGAAACAAAAACTATATATGGGATTCCTCATAGAATATCCCGATATATTTGCTTGGACGTATGCAGATATGCTGACCTAGATCCTTTTGTAGTTATGCACCATTTAGTAGTGTGTCCTGATGCTAAACATATAAAGCAAAAACTTAGAAAAATGTATCCTAAAGTAGCACTACTAGTTAAAAGTTAATTGGAGAAGCTTTTGAATTTTGTATTTATACAAACTATTGACTATGTTGAATGGATATCTAATTTTTTTCCAATAACTAAAAAAGAAGCTACCAAAATTAGGGTTTGCATTGATTTTAGATATATCAATGTTGCATGCTCTAAAGATGAATTCCATCTCCCTAATATGGACCAAATCATAGATTTTATAGAGGAGAGTGGGATGTTATCCCTTATGGATGGTTTTTTAGGATATAATTAAATTAGAATAGCTCTTGAAGACCAAGATAAAACAACTTTCATCACAACTTAGGGGACTTTTTGTTGGAAAGTTATACCTTTTGGTTTAAAGAATGCAGGTGCAACATATCAAAGAGCTATGACATATATTTTTTATGATATTATGTATGATATTTTTATGATTATGTGGATGAAATTATAGCTCACTCAACTAAATAAGAGGATCACATTAATGATTTAAGAAAAGTGTTCGATAGGTTGATAGAATATCATATACGTTTAAACCCAGACAAATATGTGTTTGGAATAAAATTTGGAAAATTATTAGGAGTTATTGTTTCTATACGGGACATTGAGATATATACTTTAAATATTAAAGCTATCTGTGATATTCCATCGCCTAATAACATATCATAATTAAGAATTTTACAAGGAAAGTTATAGGCTATTCATCGTTTCATTGATAAACTAGCAGATAGAACAAAACCTTTTCTTAAATTACTCAAGAAAAATACTTCCTTTCAATGGGATAAGGAATTTAATGAAGCTTTTGATAGTATCAAATAATATCTTCTCAACCCTCTAGTGCTTGTTCTACCCAGACTAGACTATCCTTTTATTTTGTATATTTTTCCTTCAAAAATCGCACTTGGAGCTATGTTAGCTAAAATTGATGATGAAAAGAAAGAACAAGCCACATATTACATAAGTAGAAATTTGATAAGTTATGAAAAAATATACACTCCATTGGAAAAAAATTGTTTACCAGTTGTGTTTTCTACGCAAAAATTGCATCATTATATGCTTAGCCATAAAACATGTCATTGTAAAATTTGATCCACTAAGGTATTTAATGAGTAGACCATACTTATCAGGACACATAGCTAAGTGGTTTCTTGATCTTAGTGAGTTTGAACTCACATTTATAAGCCAAAAATCTATAAAAGGCCAAGTTATAGCTGATCAGTTAGCTGCTTCTCCTATAGAATCTACTCAATCCATGAACATTGAATTTCCTGATGAATGCCTTAATTTAGAAGAGGATCATTTAGAAAATTGGACATTGTTTTTTGATGGATCTAGATGTATGATTGGTGTAGGTGCATGAATCATATTAATATCTCCTTAGAAGCACCTAATACCATTATCTTTTAAATTACATTTCACTTGTACTAATAAAACTACAGAATACAATGATCGATTTTAGGTTCAATGTGTAGACCAATTGGTTCATCCAAACCCCATAAGGAGGCAGAGGTCCAAGGTTCAAATCTTGGACCTCACTGGACTGAACGCTTATCCCTTTCCTAGTGCTTTCAATGGCGTAAAAGGTTTAAAATGATTGTGGCATGGTGGTTATAGGGGCGGACTGTGTGAAGATCTATGTGGCGGCTTCTAGGGAAGACATCACAGAATACTGTGGCGGCCATAAAAATCTGGATAGCCTACCTAGATTTGTGGTGGCTACCGATTCCACCATGTAAATTCAAAAAAAAAAAAACACTATAGAATACAAGGCCCTAATCCTTGGATTACGAGCTGCTTTAGCCTTAAAAATTAATATTTTATTGGTTTTTGGAGATTCTCAACTCATGATAAATAAAATTAATGAATTCTATAAACCATGAGATGATAAATTTTGAACTTATAAATAATATGTGGTTAAGCTTATTTCATTGTTTGAAAAAGTGACTTTAGAAGCCATTCCTAGAACTAGCAATCGTGTTGTCGATGCTATGGCTGTAGTTGCCTCTTTGTTACCTTTGGAGTTGGATGATGAATATGCTACTATCATTATATGCAAAATCCAAGAACCCGCTTCTTCAAAATATTGCTTAGAACAATTGGATGTATTGTTGATTAATGAAGTCACTACAGAACCTTGGTACATAGATATCTTTAATTTCTTGCAAAATGGTACTTTCCCTAAAGGATTAGATAGAAACCAATGTAGTTTATTACGTAAGCGAGCTGTCCACTTCGTAGTTTCTGGTAATACTTTATACTAAATATGTTTTGAGGGCATTTTTTTAATATGTCTAAACCTAGAAGAATATAAGAAAGCCTTAAGTGAAGCCCATGATGGATCCTACATAGGACAATTTAGTGGAGGTGCCATTGCTAAAAAGCTCCTTATAATGGGTTATTTTTGGCCTTTCATGGAAAAATATGTCAATGATTATGTGCGTCAATGTGAAAAATGTCAAAGACATGTTGACCTTGTCCATGCTCCTGCTCAGGAACTCCAAACCATAGCTTCTCCTTGGCCCTTCTCTAAATGGGGTTTAGACATTATTGGTAAAATTAATCCTGTCTCATTTGATGGTCATAAATTTATAATAACTATAACAAAATATTTTACAAAGTGGGTGGAAGCCATACCTGTAGCTTCTTGCACAGGAGTCCAAGTCTCTAAATTTATCTTTAATCAAATCATTTGTAGATTTGGAATTCCATATAATCTCATCTCTGACAATGGTACTTGCTTTAAGAACAAAGATGTTAAAAAATTGTGCCAAAAATATAAAATTTAACATAGATGGTCTACTCCTTATTATCCACAAGAAAATGGCCAAGTTAAAGCATCCAATAAAACATTAATCAAAATACTAAAAATATTGGTTAATAAAATATGCTGTGTGATTGGCATATACAATTATATCCTGCCTTGTGGGCTTATCGAACTAGTGTTCGTACTCCTATGGGCGCATCTCCTTGTTTCTTGGTTTATGATGCTGAAGCTATTTTTCCATTCAACTTAGAAATTCCTTCTTTAGCTCTTTTACTTCAAGATGCGGAAGTTGGAGATGAATATCATGTTGACAAATTAAGTCAGTTAGAACTTCTAAATAAAAAGTGCATTCATGCTTTAGAACATCTTCGTTCCTAACAAGACAAAATTAAAAGATAATATGCTAAGAAAGTTCATAACAGATCATTTGAAGTTGGAGATTTAGTCTTAAAAGAAAATAAAAAAAATACTAACGCAAGAAAAGACCTTAAAGGAAAATTCCAACCCAACTGGCTTGGACCATACATCATCACTGCCAAATTTGGATTAGGTGCATACATATTGGCTACCTTATATGGAAAAGATCCCAAGGAACCCATGATCATGCACATAAAAATATATTATGCATAGATCCAAAAGTTTCGTCATTGTAAATAGTTGTAAATAATTTTTCATGCATTTCAATTTTTTTTAATCAAAACAACAAAAAATAAAAATTCACAAAATCCAAAAATCTCCAAAAACATTTTTACAACATTGTTTTATTTATATCTCTACATTATTATCTACTAAAACTATGAGTAGTATTTTATATTATCTCAGGTAAAATTCAAAAGTTATCCTGAACCATGCACTAAAGTTTTGCTAAAACTAATAATTTTGATTTTTGTTGTTTTGATTATAAATCTCTCCTATATCAAAGAACACTATTACTTCACTAAATAAATTCTGAGTTTGTAAATGATTTTGCTACTTTTTGGAACCAAGAACACACTTTTACACATTAAAATGATTTGTTGCAAATTTCAAAAAATGATACTACATAGTGAATCTTAAAACCTTAAGCAAAAGGTTTCCCATGCTATCCTATCATGTGCATGGTCTATAATACTGAGAAATTGGCAAAAGTACAAGTTCCTTCCTATACAAATAAATCCCTTACCCCATATCTAATCTGGGCAAGTATCATGAGAGAAAAATAAAACAAAAAGAAGAAGAAGAAAAAGAAAGAAAATGAGAGAAAATAAAAGAGAGAAAAATCAATGAAAAATGTTCCAAAGCAATAAAATCCCCTTGTTCAAAAATGGGCAAGAAATCCCTACCTTATAAATATGAAGAAAATAAGGAGTATGGAACTTGAATCCCTGGAATTTATCAGTTATTCAAAAATCATGAGGTAAGCCCCATAATAGGCGATTTGTGCCCAACTTGCTTGACATTGGGTAATTCCTTTTCATATGGCGATATGTTTGTCACATTAGCAACCTTCTTTTGTATAGACCAATGTTAACTTATGGAATAGCTAGATTTTGGTGGTTTTATTTACATAGTAGTTCAGTCCCTATGCATGCACAAAATCATGGTTAAAGAATACTTCATATGCACACACATTGGTTCATTTAAGTTTGCTATATCATTTTCTTACTCAGAATCGGTAAATAAATTTTGCAAAGCACACATATTTTTTATTCGAGAGATTTTGTATCATTATTATAAGATCAAAATAGATAATGAATGCACTTCACACACATTGGTTCTAGATAAATTTGAATTTATCTTTGAAATAAATTAAAATATTTCTTCGAAATTTTATTAGATAAATATCATCAATTCTTTTATCATTCTCCATCTTGATTTTCATGACGATGGCATTATTCCTAAACAATTAGGAATTCCTTGCTTAGCGAAAACCATCTTTCTAATTCTTATGTCCAAAATAGACTAAATAGTTCAAATTTCCTATCCAACATTTCTAAAAATAAAATTTATATCATCTAGCATGTTCATATTGATTTTTGCGACGATGGCATTATTCCTAAACAATTAGGAATTCCTTGCTTAGTGAAAACCATCTTTCTAATTCTTATGTCCAAAATAGTCTAAATAGTTCAAATTTCCTATCCAACATTTCTAAAAATAAAATTTATATCATCTAGCATTTTCATATTGATTTTTGCGATGATGGCATTATTTCTAAGCAATTAGGAATTCCTTGCTTAGTGAAAACCAAATTTCTAATTTTTATGTCCAAAATAGTTTAAAAAGTTCAAAATTCCTATCCAAAATTTCTAAAAAACAAAATTTATATCACCTTGCATCTTCATTTTTGATGTTCATGATGATGACATTATTCTTAAGCAATTAGGAATTCCTTGTTTAGCGTAAGTCATCCTTCTAATTTTACATACCTCAAAATAAATGTGTACATTTATTTACAAAATTATAAAAACTTTTGTACATGTGATATAATGATCTATCAAACATTAATTTTGTATTTTAAAAACAAAAAAAAATTATATAGCATCTTGCATTTTCATCTTGATTTTTGTGATGATGACATTATCCTTAAGCAATTAAGAATTCCTTGTTTAGCGCAAATCATCTTTCGAATTTTTCATGCCCAATCAAATAAATTTCACAAAATATTTATCACATATTTTGTTCCAAAACAACAAAACAAACATACTTCATTTTATCATCAAAAGCCTTGAGATCTTTCTCAAGAAAACAATCATTTTAGCAATTTCAAAATACTCCTCACAAATAGGATTAGCTTCATGACTTAGTGAGCATTGAACTCCAAAAACAGTCACATAACAACATAACATCCTTTGAGGTATATTGCTAAAATCTATTTAACCTTGTCATCATTCCAACACTCACATGTTCCAAAACATATTCTCAAAACACACCAAATCATTTTACATCATTTTATTTTAAAGGCATGATTAAAGACATCATTAGTATCCACAAATTAAAATGCAAAATTAAATAACACACCATCAAAAACACATGAAAGACAAAATATAGCTATATATATATATATCATCATCAAAAGTAGACATACAAAAAGGGTCGACTGATATGCCACAATATCTATCATTACCATACTCAGTCATAAAAATAACACTAAGTAGATCATATAGTGCTCTGAGCATCATCATCTCCACTAGAATGTCGAGGGGCTCAAACTCCTTCTGCTCTAAGCATAGTAGCAGTTCTAGTACTCATGTGTGATTTTTAGTGACTCGAATGAGTCGAAGGCTCATACATCATAGAAAGTGGCTACCTATGATCCATAGGAACTAATACAAAATATAGAGCCTAATAAAAAGCAACTCATCTAGAAACCCTAGTCAATGCATCAGCTATGCTGACACTCACCCCAAAAGATGTAGTAACAGGAGCTCCAACTCCTTCAGCCTCAGTCCTCTGCTATAACTGTGTCCTGGCCTAGGCTAACTCTGCTTCTAGAGACTCGATATTAGTCTTCTAGGAGGAATTCTCTTTCTCTAGCCATGTCACCTCACCCTAAATACCAACCATCCTACTGCTCTCCCCGATATCCATATCCACCCCCTTTCCAAGGGAACCCAATGTCTCCTCCTACTATGGAGGAGACATATGTCTCTCATCATCTCTCCTATCAACCCGTGGAGCTCCAAGTGGACATGAGAAATGCCCACCTTTGGTCCTCATCCTCACCCTCCTAGGAGGATCCGGTATCCTACCTCGACCACATGTGAGGCCACACCTAGTCTTGACTCCTGTACCCTGTGGTGTAGATCCCATGCTACTCTGCTCACTAGCCACATGATGATGTCGTAGTACCCTCTCTACATCTCTATGAACTAGTCATCTCCATAGAGTCAATCGAAAAGAATGAATGGATGCATACAAAGTAGGATAATCATATTTAACTCCTGCATCATCTCCCTCTGTTGTGACCACTGGCTCATAATCATGATATCGATCTAAAAACCTTCACATATCAAGAGGACCACTAATCGATTTCAGATCTCGTACAGTCTAAGAAAAACATAAATCTCTACTAGTAAGGATTCCCTGTTGAATCCCAAATTACCTTAAAAATTTGTCCACTCGATGCAACTCCATCTCTCCAATATGCATCCGCAACCAAATGACTCGTCTCACATGAGCCAACTCCTCTTTGTTCTTTGCCCACCCTGGATGATCTCTCCATGGCCTCCAGGTGATGGAATATCCTGTTAGATCATCCAATAGAAATTAGACATAATCTAAGTCAAGCATCCTCATCCCATTGACCCTCATAGTCCAATAATAAGCCTGTGGCCTACCCACCTCTGTTGTAACCAGTGGCAACCCCTCTGGTATCCTAATAGCAATATGTTCCCAATACAAAACCTGTAGGAATGATGTGAGAACTAGGGCAAACCCATCCCTATATATGACCTTATACAAGGTCATGTAGAGCCTATACATAATGAAAGGATCCCATGCAAATCATATCTAATGATCCCTCATATCTACCACCACGTCTTCTAGCAACCAAGGTAACTTACAACTGCTATGCTGACAAAGGAGTAGTCCACCCACTACTCCAAAAAACACTAATATCAAATGTGAGATGCCCTGTATCTATCTCAAAGTAGTGACAAACACTCCTCCTAATCCCAATGCAATATTAGAAGCCCCTGCTAACCTCTATAGTGCCTGATCTCAACTATCGAAGGAGGTAATCACCCTACCCCTGATAGGTACCTATAGAATCCTCCACACGTCCTCAAGTGTGGGAGCCATATCCCCTATGGGTAGCCAAAAATAGGAAGAGCCTGGATACCATCGCTCCACAAGTTCCATCAATAATGTCATATCAATAGGAATCTATGGTATTTCTACCACATGCCTAAGACCAACCTTTTCCAAGGTGGTCTTCTCCTCCACACTCAAGACCCCCAAATCCACCTGGAGTCCATCATATCTCCACTCCCTACTTTTTAGAGTACCTTGCTGCATAAAATCATACACAAAATCATACATCAAAATCATATATTAAAATCACCATTGATCCTATCAAAATCATCCTGATTTTGACATAATCACCTATCGATACTATCAAAATCATCCTATTTTGCCTTGAGCCACAAAAATGTCCAACCCAATCTAAAAATCATAAAAAAATAAAATTTCAATTTCAAAATACAAAAATTCAAAGTAAAATTCAAATAAATGCTCAGTAAAAACCTTACCTTCACCCCTCACAATACTAAATCAACTCGGTGAGTCACTTATGCCATTGGTATCCCTAGAGCAAGTTCCTTTTTTCCAACTAGTAAAAAGTAAAAATGAAATAAACATTTCCTACCCTTTTTACTATTTAAGTCAATATAAAAGCTTTTCGAGTTTTTCACTACTTCAGTGAAATTAATGTAAAAATCGAAGGGGGCAATGTACTAAACTATTAAAATAGTAAATAGTAAGCTATAAACTATAAATGTGTCCAATTTTTTTCTTCTATCTCGAAAATGTGTCATTTAATCTTTAATGGATTTTTTTCCAAAAGATCGCTAAATAGGGGGCAAAATGTAGTAGGGTAAAATTGACACATCTAATTTACCTAAACATCATAACAATTACTAAAAATTATCCAAAATTTACTTGAAAGTTGGCTAAAATGGTGAGAAAACAATCTCCTCATTTTCCATGCCAATAAACCAAAATTTGTTTGACCGTTGGGCAAAATTACCCAACGATCAATAAAATCGCCTGACGATAGACAAAATCTCCAGGTGATTTTGTCCCAAAATAGAATTTTAACAAATTTGCTAAAGGACAAAATTTGGTTTAAAACGTCTTACCTATTTAGCTGTCATTCAGATCAGGGAGGTTGGCAAGTAGATTAAAGGTGGCAAACATAGGAAGGATCAAAACGTCCTCCATGTTTGGTCTAACCTCCCAACTTCCTCAAATCTCTCCTTGACCTATTTAATCTAGATCCCTTTCCCTTTCTCCCCCTTGCTGGTTGGACTTTGATCCCTAATATTGTTATAAACTCCCTTGAGGATCCCTTGCATCAATTTTTTACGTAATTCCACCTCCTGACATCCCTATTTTCATTGTTGTTATTGCAGGTCTCAGTTATAATCACCCACAATACCATCATAATCACCTAGATATCGACAAAAAATACAAGCAATTTTGATAGAAGTGACAGGTGATTTCGTCAGATAGTAGGTGATTTCGTCATATAGTAGGTGATCCTATCTTCAAATCAGCAAGGGGCAAGGATTCAAATCACTGTTTGCATTGTTTTCCCAATTTTTTTTTTGTCTATGCATTACATCATGCTCATTTAATTTATTACTTAGATTTAGATATTGCATCTTTGTTCACCATCATTCCAATTAATTGCATTATGAAATCAGGATTAAAACTACATAAATTCATGGCCTAATAGGTTGAAATGTTATTGCATTTTTCTCATGTTAGTTCATATCCACTTTCATAAAGAAATTAAAGCTAATATGTGACTTGGAGTACGAGAAATTGTTATAATCTACAAGAAACATTGTTTTTTGTCCTCTATTTTTTGTCAATTATTTTTTTGCATGATTGCGACATAATCGCCTATGATTTTGTTAAATCAGAGGTGATTCTATATGGAATAGAGGTGATTATATCTAGAATAGAGGTGATTCTATCAGAAACAGAGGCAATTTTGTCCTACTACAAGCCTCAAAACCTTCATCAAACATTCGGGTCAAGTAAGGTTTATAATTTATTTTAGCTCTAGTTTTAGGCATTGCATTTTATTCTATATCCACTATATGTTTTCTTCATTAAATAAAAATTGCATATAGATATTTTAGTTGCATAAAGACCAAAACTTAGGTGTATGAGAAATATTTATAAAAGGAACACATCAAACATCTTCCAAGCCTAGGTATGGAAACTATCGCTAAAAGTTTCCTAGTGAACCCTTAATTCATCTAAAAATCACCACAAGAAGGCATAATTAAGTGCCTCTATTTCAAGGTGTAGCTCTACTATTTTTCCATTTCCATCTGAGGCACGGATCCATTAGACTAGAGGAAAGGAGTGCAAAAAATTTAGGCCTACATTGTCGCATTGAAAGAGTTCATAGATGACGACACTGTGCGACAATCTTACCTATATCAATTGATGCTACTTGATGAACATGAAAGGAATTCCCTTGAGCACCTCCATGTTTATCAAGAGTTCTTAAAATGATATTACAATAACAAAGTCCATATGAGAGACTTTGAGGTTGGTGATCTTGTGTTGAAAGAGAACCAATAGAACTCAAATTTATCGCTAGAGCTACACGATAAATTTGTAGCTAATTGGTTAGGTCCTTATATTATATTTGAGAATATTGGACCTGGACATATCGCTTGACATCACTTTAAGGAGTTGAAGGGCTTGAACCTTTCAATATCCTTCATATTAAAGTGTTTTATGCCTAAAACCATAAAAAGGCTCCAAAGGCATCTATAAGCCCTTTGGTCATTCATAAAAGGCTCCAAAGGCATATGTAAGCCCTTTGGTCAACTCCAAAAAGTCCCAAAAGGCATTTTTAACCCCTTTGGTCAAATAACAAAAGGCTCCAATGGTTTTTAAAAAACAAATCCCTTGGTCAAAATGTTAAAATCCATAAAAAAATTGGAAAAATAGCAAAAAAAAACATTGCATTTCATTTTGCATCATTACATTCCATTTGCATCATTACATTCCATTTGCATCATGCATTTCATTCTCCACATGCATTTCATATTTGCATTGCATTAGGCATATCCATCCGTCGCACCTGCATTAGAATACATTGTGTGTATAATCTTACAAATGACACCACGTTTGTGTTTCAATCATGCATCATTGCATTTTCATCATTCATCACCTTTGTGAGTAATTGTGTTTTTCAACACAACCCATCTTGTTGCTATGAAGAATATACTAGGGTTTTCTAGTCATTCAACCATATCTAGAGGTCTTCTCAAGAGTTTATAGAAAGCTTGCTTTGCTTTTGTAGATGAGGTCTATTGTGTATAGCCCTTAGCATATCAAAATTCTATCACTAATCAACAAATTAAACAATCCTAATAAGGAATAGGGTAAGATGAATGCTACAAAGTAGGACTATGTATCCTGAGGTAAAATTTTTATTCTTGATTATCCCCCTATGCAAACAGTTTAGGAATTATTGATAGTTGGAAAAAGGACAAGCTTGCCCCTTACCTAAATAAATACTTTGCTTACAAATGAAGGAGAAATATCCTAGAATGATATCTTCAAAAGATATCTTAAATTGAAACTCCCAAAGTTAAGTTCTTAAAATTCAAATCAAATCAAGATCAAGTGTATCAAAAAATTGAATCAGTATCAAATCCCTTGCTCAAATAAAAGTACAAAATAAATAGTGATTTTTATCACTATAGTACAAAAATAAATTGTGATTCTTATCACTTTATATGAGCAAGTACCCCAATAAAATTATATAAAAGAATGGGGTGAGGTTGAATCCCTAGAACTATTAGCACTACTATACCTTACGCATGACGATATGTCTTATACATTAACATTTTGCTTGTGTGTTGACCAAATTTTGAATGTGGAAGATCTAGCTTCAGGATTCTTGTATCACCTAGTAGTCTAGTCCAACTAAAATCTAAACCTAGGATTGGATAAACATTTGAGGATCCCTAATCTTAGCAATGGGCTAAAATAATCCCGCATGACATTGGGGTATTCTTATGCCTTATCTAATTTACTCATTTACACACAGGGATAATGAATAGTTAGGTCCTATCCTATATAAAGCCTATGTTTTAGAAGTCTAGTATTGTTATTATACAACTTTTTATAAGTCAACTAGGGTGTTTGAGTTTCATGGAAAACCTCAAAAAATCCCGAACAGCAACAACAAATTTTCAATGCAATCATCAAATATCAAATTTCTATTTATAAGCTTTTGTTATTGAATACTATTCATAATATAGGTTAGATACCAGATGGATGTAAGCAATGATATTTAAATGGCCACTGACTATGTTACGCATATTATTTTAACTTACAAGAGCTTATGAATAGAAAAAATACATCACTGCATCTCACATATGGGTGTCCAATTGATTAATTCTTATAATAAAATATAGTAATTACAATCCATGATTGTTATACATTCTGTGGTGTCATCAATTAGATTGTTAAATCTATATTACATTCATACATTATGTTTTAATTATTAAAGCATACATGTTAATTTCCACATATCATCATAGAAAAATTATGCAATACATATAAGACATAAAATATGTCATAAAAACATAAATTAAATGCATACAAGTGAAGCAGAGTATACATGCATTTAACATCAAAATCTAGCATTCATATGAATTCATCATAAAGTAGTCCATATACATATATAACTCATAGCATCTAATTATTTATTGCATAGTTATCTAGTGCATGTCATCCATACATCACATCTTATAGCATTAAATCAATATAAGCATTGCATCCATGTGCATAACATAAACATAAAACACAAAAAATAAAGTACACATGTAATGAGATGAACTATCATATCATATATATATGTGTATGTGTGTGTGTATTTCAAATGTACATCATATTAGGGTACATCAAAATGCTCGTATGCTACAACTGTGTAGGTCCTCATACCTTACACCAAAATGGTACAAAAAGTAGCAAAATTTATGCCATGCCAATGTGCTAACCCGAGCATACACCCCCTAATCCCCCTACTCTGGAGCTCTCTTTGCCTCCCTCAATCGCATCCTTGTGGGCCTACTATGGAACCTATTGTGGGTCCTATTATAGACCATGCACTCATCCTGGACCAACTATACTCAGTGCACATGATGTAGTCCTATAGCTAGATCATGCGCTAGACTGCCTTGTCTTCCTAGTCTTGGTCTTGCTCTGATGTGACCCTGTAGTAGTGGTCCTCTATGTAAAATGTCTTCCTAGTAGCCTGATAATACCCTCCAACTGGGTATTGCACACTACATCTATTGCGTGATAATCATTATCCTCCTCCATGAGGGTATGTAGTCGCCTAATATTTGCCATCAGGTCAAAACAAAAAACACCTAGAGTAGATGGTACCATAGGAGGTACCATGATAGCATGTGTAGATGAGGGAGCCACCCTCATCACCCTTAGTAAGTCCTGCTCAGTAGTCACTACATCTAGTATCACCTGTAGAAGATCATGCCAACCAATGATCTTCTCAATATTGGTGTCTACTATAGCCACCTATGCCCAAAGAGCTGTCCTCTCCTCCTCATAGCTTCTCCACTATCTTTGACCATGAGATAGCTTCACCTTTAGAATGGTAATAGTGGTGTCCCTATGCAAAATTCAAGTATGAAGTGATCCAATCTAAGTTTGGAGGTTGGAAATCTATGCCCTCAACTATCCAACCTCGCTATCAGGATGTGCCTCATCCTCATTGGAAGCCTCCTCCTCTACCTCTACCTATGGGACCTCCTCTTCTATAGCCCCTGCACCCCATGTGCCCTCGGTCCTCTGATGGACCCTATGTCCATGAGGGTCCACATTTGAGCCCTCTATTGCAAAGTCATCTACTAGTCGACCTAGAGGTCCCTTGCCATGCCACTATAGGCTAGTCCACCATACATGGTAATAAACAATAGTGCCTGCATCCACCTAACCCAACTCCTAAAAGTTGTTGTTGTCACCCCCCAATGGACCCACCTAGGGCCAATTCATGTCCCTCTCTAGGACTAGGAATCTATAAATAGTAGGCACCTCTAGGACATCTTGATGGATCCCAAACTATCATAGGATGTGAGAGAAGTGTTGAAACTCATGTATATCGGCATTGTGGTTGATAACCCACCTATATCTATGCACTTGGTGCAAGTATCTATCCATCTCTAACCAGGTAGGGCAGCCCATGTATGGTCACCACTCGATCTATGTAGGGCAAAGGTATGAAAATATGGTTATATAGTGGTCTAGATATCCTACATGAGACCTACTCTTAAACCCCTCCTCCTCCCAATTCTAGAAGGTTGCATAGCACTGACAAGCTACATTGATATCAGTGATACCCAGAGGTAAATCTACAGGGTGCTCTATCCGAATATATGGCCAGACCCAAATCTAAAGAAGTAAACTATAGACGATGCCCACTCTACTATGATGTGTAATTTGGTATATCTTATGATAGAGCTATGCTATAAGGGTGCTCCCCATGATAGAATAAGAGGTCACTTAGTTGATCTGATTATAACCTCCCTAGTCCTAGCTAGGAGGTTCTAGGGGAACCTCATGCCTGATGAATCTGGGAGGACTATTTGGATGATCAAGTGCATAGACACAACCTCCCATTGTAAAAATAATCCAACTTGGTACTACTCCTCGACGTGGATGCCTCCATGATCAATATGGCCCTAAGCCTCAATGCTATGTATGCCAAATATAGCATCGAACATGGCCTTCCTCACCATGGTAGGAGAGGATGTGATGGCCTCACCATAAATAGGTAGGCAGAAGATGCAGTAGACATCCTCTAGAGTAATAGTCATTTCACCCATCGAAAGGTGAAATGTATTGGTCCATGTATCCTAGCAATGGGCCAATGGAGTCATGTATGCCTAGTCAGGTCTAATAGTGGGGAGTTTTAAGATGTACTAAAATCCCATGGCAACAAACCACTCCCACTCCATGTTAGTGAGAGTGCGGTGTAAGTTATGAAGGATATTAGTCTCCCTCACTCTGTTGGTCAAGATTTGAGTGAAAGCAATCAAATAAATAAGAAAAACAACTAAAAATAACTCAAAAACAATAAAAAAATAAAAAAATCTCATGAAAATATAAAAACATGCAAAATCATGATCAAAAATTTCAAAAAAATAATATAAAGCACTTCAAAATTGTAATAAAATGCATTAATTAACAAAAATGCAAAGAAAAATGGAAAAAATTGAAAAAATTTCCTAAGGGTGTCGCACCACGGGTCAAAACCACGGTCGACAAGATGGTCAAAAATATGACCATTGGGATTTAAATCCCACCATGATTGATAGCCATGGTCCCAAATATGCCAATTGGGAACCATGTCTGCCACCCACGGCTAGGTAACATGACCTTTTTAGGGTCATTTCCCTCCAAAATATAAGAGCCAAAATTAAAGCCCTCCCCTCTAATCTAATCTATGCTAAACCTAACTAGGGTGAGGTTCATTACCAATAGTTTAATTTGGTTTGTTTAACCCATTATTTAGTGTGGTTAATTTTTTAATCTGATAATTTTCAAGTGTGGTCTTAGTTTGTGTGTTACCTTGGAAGCATCGGCTCCCTCGCTGGTCAAAGCTTTCGATCGATCGGTCATCAGTGTGGATAAGAGGGAATCAATAAATTTTACAGTAGTGTTCCATGTTAGAATTTACTTTTTACCTCTCAGAGCTCTCAGTTTTACTGGCAGTTTTAGGTAAATAATAAAAAATTTCAAATGGAAAAACCTTATATATTTTTTGAATTTGGTTCAGACTACATCTAACAACTGTGGTCCCAAAATTAGGATTTTTTGCTCGTAGGTCTGACCCATGGTCAAGGAATTTGACCTTCCTAATCACTTATGATAGGTACAATCAGTAAACTACAATAAATGCTCCCAATTCCCATCATGGAGAGCTATAAAATAACACATTAAAAATACCCACCAGACCAAATAATTCAAACTCTACAAAATTAACAAAAAAAATAGGTAACATTAAAATCCAAATGCACCTCCTATTTAGTTAATTACCCTATACACTTGGTGGTTGTAGCGACTTGTGCTCCATAAAATATGTTAAGATGATTAAATTACCATAAGGACATTTGGGGTAAATTAGTCATCATTGAATTGTATGCTTCATTTCAATTCCTAAGAAGGCCCAGATGACCAGACTGCTCCAAGGGACCGAGATATTCATCGTAATTCTCCTATGATATCTTCAGCAAATCATTAACAATATTATTCAACATAAGCCTAATTAGAATTGTCCTCATTTTGATTCCCTTAGAAGGCCTTCGTGGCTAGACCACTCCATGGGTTAGAAATGGACAAGTACTATTAATAGTTGCAATCATAGTTGATTAGGCCTTGCCAATAATTTAAATTCTAAATATTCATTTGTTCAAGATCATTCATAGTGGTCAAGTGAACTCGTCGCTTAATTTAATTTTCATTACCCTCATTGACTCGTCTCTTGATGGGTTAGTCATAATATCAAATCATAATCAAATTTAATAGAATATCCCTTGATCATATATCCCTAGATCTTGTCAAAATTGCATTCGTCTTACGAATTACTGCCAAAGAATATCATAATATTACCCTCTACTGGAGCAAAAAGCAAATACGACAATTAGTTTGTAGCTCTCTTCCTTTTGGTTATATAGGCCTAACTCCTATTGTAGCACCAAAGCTACCCGAATGTCTAATGACGAGTGTAAACTCTTTCAAAATTAATCCTTCTATCCAATTGGAAGTAGTGATTCTAGGATGCACATCTTCTTTGCAGGACTTGGGCATATAATGTTGATCATACCAATGATCATCATCCAACCTACGACATCATTTTAGGAGGTCTATTTTTGCTCAGTGTTGTTCGATCTCACAACGCATCTCAAAAGGGGCATTTGTAGACACCTAAAATACATCATGTCGAGGTGAATACTCATATGGGATATGATAGAATACCATATAGAATACCTTGGATAGATACCAAGGTATAGTAGTGGTTTTTACCACTCAATTTGGGAACCTTTGCCTAGTAAATGCTAGCCACTACTGACACCCGTAGTTAGTAGAGTTGACCACACCTGTCAGCCACGATCAGGCCTCAAAGTCAATTGACCTTTGACCAATTCAAAGTTGGTTCAAACATCCAATTGGTTACGGATTGGAGTGGTTTGAGTGAGGAAGGTTTTGGATCCTTCCATCCAACAAGCTCAACCACCCAATATTGTTCTTGGCTTCCTCATGAAGCCACCCCTAGCCCTTGGTGAATGTTATAAAACCTTCCTCCAATTGGGAGAATATATATATGAATCTTGAGTTGAAATACAATGAAGCCCTATCGAATTGCATACTCACCTATATGCATTGAGAGGAATAATTTGATTGCCTAATTAGAGATCACATGCCATGGAGGTCCTAGGAGGCCAGGATATTCAAGAAACGTTAATTCATGCAATTCATGCACCAAATAAGTAATTCAACTACCAAATATATTAGAGGACATAGTGGCAACCCTTTATCATCAATTCTTGAATGATAATTGAAGATTGGATACCAAATTGGGAGCCCAAAAACATTTCAATCTCAACCACGACTATCAGCCATGGTGGACAGTGCCCACCATGAATTAGACCCGCAGTCAGGTTATCATATTTAGTTTCTTTGTTTTATAGATTTAGGATTTATTTAAGTGCATTATATTAGACATATATCATGTTAATTCTTTGACTGGTGCAATTAAAGTTTTTAGTCATTTCCTTTAATTATTGTAATTATGCTACTAATGGACCTTTTCATGCTTCCATGCTTTCAATTCCATAATTAGACCATTAAATAGATGCATATGATTTTCCTTTACATATTCTATGGTGTTATTTCATGTTAGCATAGGTTTAATATGTTTCTTGCACTTTCTTGATTTCATGTTAATTACATCATCCATTATGCAAGATTCTCTTAAAATCCTCATCAAGAGAGGCCTCCTTTGTATATAATATTTCTTGTTGTTTATTGCATGCAAGATCAATAGGATTTTGACATGCAAGGCAAAAAATACCTCTAATCATGGAGAAAAAGGTCATCGACACCTTGGAGCATTTCATGTCCTCCTGAAAGGCATTTTGATCGCATCTACCCTTGAGAGGGATTATAAAACTATTGTAATTGATGTATCAAATGGGTATCCCTAAGAGGGATGAATCTGTAATTTGACTCCATTGAAATTAATAAAGAATTCCTTGTATTTGTTTTATTTATTGTTATCAATTTATGCATGCCTATTTGTGTATCTTTCATTAATTGCAATAGTTATACTAGGTGCGAGCCTTTTTTGTGGTTACACTTTCTTACCTTATTTAATATTTTAAGAGCATAAATAAGCTCTCCCTCAAGATCAACTCCTTTTTTAATTCTTCCTCTATTTGTTTGCCTATGAGAACATCATTTTTTTCTGACTTGTCTTCTATAGGATTACCTCCTTCTTATTCTAGTGCCATTATAATATTCTCCTCTGGTCCTTCAAGTGTATCTTCATATTCATCATCACTGAAACTAAAACCATTCCTTGTACAACTATCTTCAATATGTCCAAAATTACCACATCTAAAACACTTGAGAATTATTGGTGATATTTTCTTAACTTTTTCTTTTTCTTCAATTAGAAATAGGACTTCATATTTATCATTGTCTGAGAAATTATTATCACTATCACTTGAGTACTTGCCTTGTCTTCATAGTAGTTCCTCTCTTTTCGTTGGAATAACTTCTTTCCTTGTGCCTTGTCCATACTTTCCTTTCTTTTGGTACCTATTTCTTTTTTATTCCCTATTCCTGTAATCCTAGTTTTCTTCATCATTGTTATTTTTAGCTTCTTGAAAATCAGTTGCATAGTGACCATATTTTCCACAATTGAAACATCTAATATAGTTTGCATTTTTAAATATTATTGAATTCTTATTCCTTCCACCATAATTAGCCTCTTCATAAATGGATGACTCATTGCTTGAATATGAATTCTTGCCCTTTGTATTCTTAGTAGCTTTGAATGTTGCTTCCTTCTCGATATTAAGTTCCTCTTTTATTGTTAAATCAAAAGATATAAGAATACCAAGTAACATATCTCTTGTCAAATATCATCATATTTTGATTCTTCTATAGCAAAAATATTTTCACTAAATATTTTTGAAAGAGATCTTAAGATCTTATCACAAACATCAAATTCTTCAATATCAAGTCCAAGATCTTGAATGGCATTAACAACTTCATCTACTTGAAGTAGATAAGTATTAATATTTTCCTCATCATTCATTCTTAATTATTCAAATTGTCCTTTGATATTTCATATATTTTCCTTATTGACACTTTTATCTCCTTCATATATGCTTTGCAACTCATCCCAAATTCTTTTTGCATATTTATAATGCATAAATTTTATAATTTTTTTTCTATGCAAACCTCTCAAAATTGCATTCATTTCTTTTGAATTGTAATGTTGTAGAAAATTACCTTCTCTATCGATAGGTGGATCAACTGGTGGTATGTATCCATTTTCAACTACTTACCAAATTTCATTTCCAAGAGCCATCAAGTGAATCTTCATTATCATACTACAAAATATATAACCGCTTCCATCAAATACTGGTTCTGAATTATTTGAGGACCCATTCTTAGAATCCATTGTGTTCTTGTAATATTTTACTTCAAGTTGTTAAAATATTTCGAAGGAACCTGATCTAATACCAATTGAAGAACATAGGCTTATAATGAGAGGGGGGGTGAACAGTATAAGATGACTTTTCACTTTTATTTCCCAATCAATAGTATGCAATGTATAGATAGCAATATCAACAACAGTAATAAAAGAAATGCACAAATCATACACATAATAGAGACACCAATTTAACATGGTTCATCCAATGTGGGCTACTCCATGAAGAAATTTTTCATTAAAATTTTCTCAATCAATCTCTTGGGAATCCTTTTCCTCTTATAATGTTTATGGATCTATTTCCAAAGGAGATACCAATACCCTAATCAATTTTGTGGATCTCTATCCTTAGTAGAACTCATTATCCTTAGCTTTGAATGATGATCCTATAGAATAACTATTGCCCCCACTGCTCTGGCTAATGGATATCTATCCATTGAAGACACCTATCCTCATTGCCCTAGCTAATGGATCTCTATACACTGGAGATTGTCATCCTCTATACTCTATCACCTTCAAAGCTTTGTCTCAAATCTACACTAAATACAGTCATTTGGTCTAGTACAAATTTGCTCAATCTCTATCTTTGGTCTAAAACACATTTATCCTCAAATCTACACCAAAATCTATCCTCAAATTTGTACTAAATATAGTCCTTCGATCTAGCACAAATATATCCTCTGATCTATACTAAAAATAGTCTTTCGGTCTAGCACAAATTTGTCCTCAATATTTATCCTTTGATCTATACTAAACATAGTCCTTCGGTCTAGCACAAATTTATCCTCAATCTTTGTCCTCAAGCCTTAACACAAAGCTTGATCCAATCATAAATCAACACTGCTAGATCTACCCCAAACCTTAACTCAAGGTTTGAACAAATCAATCAATCAATTCTACTCACAAGTCTTCTCAAAGACTTGTCTCAAATCTGCCTTGTATGCTTCCATAAAAGCTCATACTTATCTATCCACAAGTTCCCTCTAGAACTTTTCCAAATCAACTCTTAATATTTATCCTCAAATCTACATTGTAAGATTCCATAAAAGCTCACAAATCTATCCACAAGTATTCTTTAAGACTTTCCTCAAATATTGCTCAACAAGTCCTCACTAGAACTTGTCCAATATCATAGAAATATAAAGAGAATTTTTAGAGAATCAATATGCTTCACACTCACAAACTCTCAATCACTTTAAATCACTCTTTTATCACAGAAACATATAGAGAATTGTTAGAGACTCAATATGTTTCACATCCATCAACACTCAATCTCTTTCTCAAATCAATTTAGAATATAAAATAATTTGGTCCATAGAACATCAACACATCCACTTGACTAGGCTCAACCAACTTTACTTAACCAATCACTCAATGAAATAATTATTTCTCACAAACCCTAGTCCAAGTTATTCACTAAGCCAATCACAACAAAAATTCTTATAAAATAATCTTCACATAACAATGATACTCATTATCTTGGAAAACCCTAGTTCAAGTTCTTCACTCAACTAATCACTTCAAAAACAATGCTTATAAAACAAGGTTTTATCAACAAATCTTTATTCTAGAAAACCTTGAAGCATTAATTTAAAACACACTCAACAATGCTTACCAAACAATCCTTTTTACTCCAAATTTGCATTCACAACATTCAATAATCACTCACTAGGAATATGTGCCCATACATTTTGTTTGATGTAGAATTGCCCTTAGAAAACCTATCTCAATCACAATTTTCTTCTTTGCCAATTTTAATGATTATATGATAAAATATCACACTAACTCTCTTTCAAGATATTTATCAAACACAAAAATAATCAATCCCAAATACACATTACTACTTCTTTTTGAAATTAGCAATCATCAAATCACACATAAAAATAATCACTCAAATTTCTTACTTATAATATCCAATTTAATAAATCAATATTTCAAAAATAACCCTTCAGAAATAATAATTGTCTACCCTTTTATCTCCCTCAAAACACTTAATAACCAATATAAATTTAGGCAAAAATTAAATCTTATAAACCATCAAATCATTTATTTTTCAACCTTAGGCACATAAAAATATTTTTATTTTCCTTCAACCTTAGCACATCCCAAATTAAGCGACCAACATAAAAACATCAACGCATACCTTTGTCTCAACCACAAAAAGGCCTCGGTGGGTTTCGAACAAGAGAACTTTCCGTCGAGTGCCTTACCAAGGCACTAGCCCACCACATGGGCTAGGAACTCCCACGGGGAGGGGAAGGTGCTAGCCTCCCTTTGTTCCCTGTGTTAGGCATTGTTCACAAAATGAAGACTTCCTTTCTTTCAAAACATGAACCCTGTAGGGTTCAAACCACGTTCCTCCTACCAACAACATGTCTTAACACCTTTCGCCATAAACAACTATGCTACACAACACTTGTGTAGGGTGAGAGGAGACTTGCTCCTATTTCTTCGTTCTTCTGCCACCAGAGACTTTTCAACACAAAAATTGTTGTGTCCTTTATGCACACAATGTAGAACATAGGCATTCGAATAAAGCATTGAGGCTTTTAAGGAAAATGTTTTACCTTTATTTCTTAAGAGCTAATTTAATAATTCAAAATTCAATTTAAAACTAATATTTAATGATCTAAAAACTAATAAATCCACAATAAAAAACCTAATAAGCCTATAGAGGAAGCAAGAGTAGAGGTAGCAACCAAAGTGGAAGATATTTCCTCCTTAGAAGGTAAATGATGTGCTTGATCTTAAAGCCTCTCCACTTACTTATCCTCAATAGCAAATCATAGAAAACATAAAAAAAGCAGAGCACTAGAACATTCCAAAAGCATCAAATCTCAATAGCATGTGCATGATGATCTCAAAACTTACCAGTTTTGCTTAAGAGAAAAAAAGAATCCAATCCTTCTATTTATAGGCGGTTTGGAGGGGTTTATGTGGGAAAGTGAAAAATAACCTTGGCCAAGAGCCAACGTCATTGAGGTTGGATCAAAACTTGGGTTTTACAAGAGAAAAAACCCAAATTTTTTGAATTTGTACTCCATACTAGATGACCATGAATTTAGCAAGGCCAAGAGAAAAAGCAAGGCAAAAGGGAAAAAGGCATTCCAAAGTTACACTTCAAAATTTTAAGGGGTTTCCTAGGGATCTAAGGGAAAAATGACCTATTTTTATGGTTCAATTTTCCATATCTATATTTTACCCCATATTTGATGCATTTATGGCCTAATAAATGCATCAAAGAAATATGTAGACACCTATGGGCAAAAAATGGTGAACACAAAAAAGGGGTGGTAGGTTTAGAAGAAGGGATGGTGCAAAATGGTTTTATCCCAAACACTTTGAAATTTTGCACACTTTACAAGGCATAAATGATATTAGTATTCCTGATGTTAGGGCCCCCCCTCAAGTTTTAGAAGTAATGTAGAATTCCTAAAGAAACTTGAAATGAAAACACAAAAGAAAAAAAATAAATAAGTAGGGAGAAATGAAGAAAAATAAAAAAAAAAGAAAATAGGAGAGAAAAAAGGAGGGATAAAAGGGGAGGGAGGCTGAAAATAAATTTATTTTCACCATGTAAGAAGAAGAAAAGAACTTTGGAGAAAACAAGCAAATGATACTTCCCACACACCATTCAGCCATTGTGAGGGTTGAGGCCAACACAACAATAGAGTGAGAATAGGTAAGGACCAAAACCTAACTTCTTAACTAGATTTTTATTGCATTTTTTAAAATTTGTGATTTATTTATTTATTTATTAGAGGAATTCACCATGTGGGTTACCGATGTGAATTTGGGGTGCAACTGTAAATTTGTTTGTACATTAATGGTGACCAAATTTGCACTCTAAAAGTATAGGGTATGAATTCATGAGTTCATGCCCTAGAGAGAAGGGACACAAATTTGCAAAAAAAGAGGAAAATGAGAGAAAAAGAGAAATCATATGCACTTGATTAAAGTTTGCTTATATTTCTTTCCTTTTTTGTGTGTGCTTGATTAATTATTTAATAAATACTTATTGATTATTAGGACAAAACTAATAAAATTTTGTTAATGTTTATGATTGTAGCATGATGTTCTCAAGAGTAGGGAGTGGTGGTAGACCTCCTTAGAGGATGTTTTATGGTAGCTCACAATGGAAGAGAGGGACACTCTATGGACAATGGGGCTACTACACTTGGTAGATATGACCCAAGTGGAGGTGAACAAAGCACTATTGATGGTGTTGGCAAAGAGGTGGTATCTAGAGTCATCCATCTTTTGGCTACCCATAAGGGAGATGAAAATCACACTAGAGGATGTGTGGCAAATATTAAGGATATCCATCAAGGGGAGGAAAATCTATAGGGCACAGGTGCCATAAGTAACGTTGTAGAGATTTTTAAGGGACCCGATACATGAGGTCCAACAAAGTGGACTACACATTGATGATATTCCTACGTGATACAGAATCAGGGCACTAACTACTATGCTTTATGGGGTCATGGATAGGCTACTAGTGTTACACACTAGCAAGTGAAACTTACCATAGACATTGGTAAAGATGATGGCATATATGTGGGACCAACAAATATGATTCACATGGGGTCCCTATGTGTTGAATTGCCTATACAAGGTATTATATAATTTTATGTACAAATGATATACATGGCTAGTTTGTATGATAATACTCTAGGTGTGGTGTTGGGAGCACATAGTGGTATGGAGACCACATGGACTACTAGGGCCACTACTTGACCTAGAGAAACCAACAAAATATAGGTGGGATCAATACTTTGAGCGAGTCCAAGGGGTATACGTTAGTATCATACCACAAGGGAGGTAGACCATATATGAGCTATAGGAGCACATGATCATATGGTAACCATGACATCTACATCCTATATGGACTAGCTTGGATTAGGAGGACCCAATGTGTCATGACTAAGAAGGGTGAGCTAGAGCTATATAATTTTGATCAAGTAAAGTGATAGTTTGACATTCTATAGGATATTTTGGATCTATATGATTACTATTTTAGGTAGGTATAGAAGGACCCATTAAGAGTCAGAGGAGATCCTGATATGAGGAGGTTCATAGAGGAGAACCTATATGACCCACTCTATGTGCACCCAAGAATGGATTATGTTAGAGTAGCCCTTAAGTATCAGATATGGTATAGACATATTGTTACGCCAAGGATATTCCCACTAGTGCTAGAGTATAGGTACCAAGTCATGACCTAATGGGTGTAGTTGGCACTTTAAGAGGCTACTCGATGCATAGCTAAGAAATTATAGAGGGGTGCAAACCCACCCAAGTAGACATAGATATAGATCTAGATAGATATGATGACAATCATGAGGATTACTATCAATATATAGCACAAGAGGGGGGACATCAATAGTTTACCCCATAATGATAGGGTCCAAGTTGAGTAGGATAGTGGTAGATACCCCTATAGTGGTAGTGGTGGGCCCTAGCAGGACCATAGGTTACGATGATCCAATGAAAGAGGTTGAGATATTACAGGCTAAAGTGGTAGCTATGTAGAGAGATATGGAACTACTCTAAGAGGATAGGTCCAAGATGATAGAGGGGTTACAAGGTGCATTAAACATGGCACTCATAGAGTGGAATACAAGGAGGTCTAAGGTAGAACACCTCAGGGGAGAGATGAACCACTTGGAGCAAGAGTGTTAGCAAGATCAAGCTGAGGGAATGGTTTTCATCATTAGCAACCAATAGGGTGATGGGATCTGACTACTATAAGAGGAGATATATAGAGTGGGGGAGAGGCTAGAGATATATGTATAGAGAGATACCTCCTACCAAGCCTTTTACTTTTAGTTAATTCTAATAGAGTAGAGGGTGCCTTTGTCGTCCTCCTTATGGTCACAAAGTAGGTCATGATATATATCATGAACTATTTCATGATCCATAAACATGCCTTCACTAAGACCACCTATAACATGTAAATTAGAGGAGAGTTAACCATAGATCCAATACAAGGATCATGATGACATGTTATTTTTTGAATGTGGCATGCATCCCTAGGCTAGGATATGGTTGAGTGTGCTAGGCTTCTATTATCACACACTAATGAGACTAACATGCTTTATTTTTAGTAATATATCATGATGAAATTTATAATTATGTGTGTTTGATTATGTGTGTGGTTTTTATGTGTTTACAATTTTTTTATTATGCAAGAATAGAGAAGAAATAAATAAAGAACAAAAGCATAGAGACATAGAAAATGCACATAACTAAAGAATGCATACTTTAAGAACTTAACTAATAAATGCATGACTAGATGATTGGATTAAAAACATAAAAATATGTTGGAAGAAAGAAAATAATAAGATAATTAAGGAGGAAAAACAAAAACAACACTACAACCAAATTCATGCATGATAAAAATTTACTACAAATTCAGCTCAAAGTGAATTTGCACCCCATAAGGATAGGGTGCAATTTGGAAAAAGAGAAGAAAAGAAGAAAAGGAAAGAGAAGAAATGAGAAAAGAATAAGAATAAGGTCAAAAAGGGAAAATAAAGTAAAAAAATATTCTTAGAGTATGATGTTTGAATCAACATAGATTGCAAAGGGTTAGCGTGATTAAACGATCATAAGTTAAGCAAAAAAAAATATGGAGTGGAACCTTGTGAGGATGTATACTCATAAATGGCCAAGGATGGAGCAAAATCCACTATAGGTGTAGTGCTCATGAATGGTAATTAAGCTATCCTATAAATATGTTATGCTCACTAAAAAGAGCAAGTTGATGGAGCAATAGCCACTATGGGTGTGTGCTCGCTAGTGACCAAAAGGTTGAAGCAAAAATACACTATGGGTGTGATGCTTGCTAGTGGTTGTATGTGGAGTGATACCTTCTAGGATGTGTGCTAAAAAATGGTCTAATTAGAGGTTGATGCTCAGTGGTGGCCATGAAGCTATCTTGCGATGAGGTGTAGTTCTTGTTGAGTTGAAATAAGAAAGAGTGTAACCTAATAGGGGTGTAATGTGTGTTGTGTTGGAGAATATTGTATGATCATAGGAAGAAATACACCTGTATCGCTCCAAATTTTTTGCATCCTTACCTTCAGGCTAAAGGATCCGCGCCCGGAAGGGGGATGGGAAAAGGATGGGACGGTACCTCGGACTGAGAGGCCCTTTGAAGGTCCCGCCTCTCGGGGGAGGGGTATTAAGGTGATTTTTCGATGGATGGTGGGGTTCACCAGGAAACGTTTAGTGGCAGTTTCCACGCCTAGGTTGGGAATGTGTTTAATGTGTTCAGTTTTATCCTTAAACATTCAAGTCCTAGGTTTGGCCAAATGAATCTAAGTTGCTCTATATGAAGATGCAGATTAAATGAATACAAAAAAACAAATTAGAATGAAAAACAGAGAAAGTAAGCAAGATTAAAAAGCCATACCTGATCCGGATGTCCGATGAAGATTCTGATTCTTGAAGCGGTCAGGATCGCCTCTGATTTGACAGGATCGTCTGCTATCAAACAAGATCGTCTGAGATTTGACGAATTCGTCGGACGAATTTGTCAGAGACCTGCAATCAGAGAAGTAGACACAAAATGCAAAAAATGCAACTATTCTAACAGAGGGCAATGATGTAGAATAACAATAATAACATTAAAATGATGATAATAAACAAAATACGAGTGCACTACAATGATTTGATGACAATTGGTGACTTTATTATGCATTTAAAGCTACATGGGTGAACTCCAAAATGCAAAGTAATAAGAAATAAACTTAGATTTAACTAAATGCGGAACAATGTATAAAATAAAAGGATGAAGAAACGCAAACTCTGGGCACTGATTGCCTCAATATTGACTGTAGTCGAAATCGTCTCGCATTGGTACGAAATCGTCTCGAATCGAACAGGATCGTCCAAGACGAACTGAGCTTGCTCCGGCTGAAAAATACTAAGGTTCCTGCAACAAAATTTGGATAGGACTAGTGCAAATAGTAATTTAGGATGTCTTAGTGCGTATAAAGTCAAGTTACAGGAAATATCAGCCAGGGGGATGCCAAGGGGAGGGCCTAGGATTAAATAGGCTTAGGAGGGAGGTTAGGAGGTTGGAGATCATCCCAATTTGGGAGATCTCCAACGGGGAGGGTCTCTAACGGCGCAGACACGCTTCTGTCCGGATTAGAGACGTCGTTGGAACAGAGTCCAACTATGCACAAGTCAGTTTGGGACGAGATCGTCTGGACGTTCTGCTCCAGACGAAATCGTTCGATCTGAGGCGATATCGTCTGATCGGCGACGATATCGTCAAACGGACAAAACAAACTCTAAAAATGGCACGGAAAAGGAGGAAACGGGTTAAACGACGGTTTGGGAGCGGTTTTGGGGTTAAAAATTTGAATTTGATTTATTACTAAGGTAATTTGTAATTATTTAAGGTTTACTGCACCAATTTTAGGGTGCTACATTTTGCCCCCTCTTTAGCGAATTTTCTGAAGAAAATGCGTTAAAGACGAGTTCTTCTCGATCTACGAGAAAGCAAAAATTTATTCCCATTTTTAGGCGACGATTCTTGGTCGAATCGTACGACAGCTTACTATGGTGCCCCCTCCGTGTTTTTACCCAAATCGAACGTTTGAGGTAAAAACGCGAAAAAGCAAAAATTTTGAAATGTTTTTAATTGTTTTTTGAATAAAATTAAGAAAAATAGGGAAAAACCCTAATTCATTTTTACTGTTCATTTTTTAGTTTTCTGGTTTCTAGAGCTCTGCAGACAAAATGGTCGAGACAGCGCACAGATCGACAGAGGTCCGACGCGGGCTACGGGTAAGGGTCTAAACTTAGTTTAGAATGCTTTACTTTAGAATTTCATGCTTTTTAGATTAATTTTTGATTGATTTTTGAGCATCGCGGCCGTTTTTGGGCCGTCGACGTCGTCGAGATGAAATCGTCTCGATATCGCCGATTTCGTCCAAGGGCGAAATCGACGAAATGAGGACGATTTCGTCAAAAAAGGGACGATTTCGACTCGCGACATCGGAGACGAATTTGCTCAAATTTGGACGATATCGTCCAATAGTGGACGATATCATCATTTATGAAATTGAACTTGTTTTACTTGTATTTGTAATTAATGATTTATTAATGATTTTTATTATTTTGTTGTTTATGTTGCAGAGAGGATTACTAAAGAGCAGAGAGTGGAAATACGGTGGGCTGAGGGATGACTTAGCCACTCTATCACAGGCAGAGCGGGATCAGCTGGCTCAGGCCGGCTTACAGCATGTGGCAGAGATGCCACAGGTTGCTACAGATATGGGGCTATTGACAGCCCTAGCAGAGAGGTGGTATCCGGGTTCTTCATGTTTTTGGTTACCGACAGGGGAGATGACTCCCACACTGGAGGATGTATGGAGGATATTGAGGATCCCCATACAAGGACGGTTGATCACTCCTACGGCCAACCAGGGTCATGCTATGATGCGGTTGTGTGGCGATCCGAGCTTCGCCCTGGAGAAGGGCGGAGTGAATATCGAGTCGCTGTGCCAGATGCCTGGGGCATCTAGCCTCACACAGGTTTTGGCCGGAGTGGTAGGTGGACTTCTGCTGTGCCACCAGAGCGGATGCAGGGTACCATGGGTACTGGCAGATGTGGTCTGTGACATGAGAGACCACGGATACAGGTTTGCTTGGGGGAGCTTCGTTCTATGCCGATTGTACAGGATCCTGTATGGGGTCGTATACAAGGGCGGCCGATGTCTGGTTATGACATCTCTACTACAGGTTTGGTGCTGGGAGCACATCACGGTGCGAAGGCCGGTAGGGCTTCCACTGATAGGGATTGATGGGGAGAGGCCCCGAGTTTTCTACTGGTGGCTCCAGAGAGGGTCACAGTGGTGGATAGATCTGCCAGTGTCCTGGAGACTACTAGACGACCTTGTCTCCGACCGGATCACCTGGAGGCCTTGGAGAGATCATCCAGGGTGGGCCGAGGATGGACAGGAGCTGGCTCGCATCAGGCGAGTCTATTGGCTGAGGATGGAGAGGGGAGAGGTGGAGCTCCACCGGTATGACCGAGTTTTGAGGCGGTTCGGTCTACAGAGGGGATCCCATCTCTGAGAGACTACGAGTTTTCTTGGACTATCCGGGATAACACTACAGTTAGCGGGGCTCCAGATATGCAGCGCTTCTAGAGCAAGGACGTAGATGATGCCCCCATTCAGCCAGTGGATGGGGATGATGCAAGGGTAGCCGATGGCTACGATGCCTAGTACACAGGCATCCGCCCTCCTCGGATGATGAGGGCTCAGGGTCCGATTCACATAGTTGTGCATCGGATGGGGAGGCGATGCCAGGCAGCCATTGAGGCAGCACAAGGTCACGATAGGAGAGAGCAGAGGAGACCACAAGCTCAGCATAGGCCATGACAATGGGAGAGGAGGGAGGAGAGACCCCCTTCTCCATAGAGAGAGAGGCCACCATCGCCCGATAAGGGCAAGGGTGTTGACACTAGGGAGAGCAGCGAGATAGCGACTCTCCGAGCTGAGGTTGCCCACCTACGGGCTCAGGTGTAGACATTGCAGGATGAGGCTACATGACTTAGAGCTCGAGGCGGAGGAGCGAGCACTCGAGATTTAGCATGCGCTATTTCCTAGGTTACATTCTATCAGGCTCTATATTACCAGGTGGTGCTAGCAGAGCAGAGGGTGCCATTACCAGCTCATATTGTAGAGCCTGTCGTGATGGGGTCATCTAGGACATCATCACGATCGGCATCCAGGACTCATGGCACCACACGGACTACGATGGGGCCACCTCCTCCACCTCAGGGCGGGGGAGGAGATGAGGCTGAGAGCTCGAGGGGTTCTCGAGGCGAGGCTACTGCACTACACAGAGATTGTATATTTGATTGAGAGGATTGAGTATGCCAAGATGTAGATTGTGGCATACCAATCTATTTTTGATATGATGTACATATATTTGATATATATATAGATGAGATATATATTTTTTGATCATATGACTTGTCTTATGCGTTTGTATGATGCTTTTAATGTTTTGGTGTGATTGATTTGATGATTCATGTAATTATGTCGTTGGAAAATATTATGGTTTAAATGTCATGCTTTAAAAATTTAAATGAAATAATCTGATGTAACAAATTGTTTGTTGTGATGATAATTTGATAAAAAATAAAAGGGACCTTTAACAATAATTTCAAAGGACATTGTCACTGTTATAGACCATTTCATGGAGTCGCCGCTCACTCGGTCGTCAAGCTAATCCCAGTATAGAAATATTGTTAAAAAGTAAAAGAAGTGCTTAAGAGACTGTCTTAAGACTTTGGTGTGATGATGCAAATGATGATGATGATGATTTTGTTTTCAGACTTTTCATGAAAATATTATGCATGAAATATTTTAAAATGATTTTTTGCTAGGCATAAATTCCTAAGAGTGATGAACTTTTTGGATAATTCCCTAGGAATTATACCATCATTGCAAAATTGAAGTTTTGACATAATGACATGAAATAGAATAGGTGTTTGTTTTTAAAGCATAATTGTATAACATAATGATTTAAGTCATATGTTTTTATGATTTTAAATAAATGGAAAATAAAAGTGGTACAATGATTTGCGCTAGGCATAGAATATTTAGGTATAAACTTATACCATCATCATGAAATCCAAAGAAAAAAGTGATATAATAGTTGTATTGTATGGTTGATTTTTAATTTTTGAAAATAAACAGAAAATATGAAGAGGAGGACTTGCGCTAGGCATAAAATTTCCACTTTTAGTTTTGGAACTATATCATCATCGCAAAAGTCGACAATATATATATATGATTTGAGATAAATTTTGATTTGTTTGATAATGCATGTAGTTGTCTTTATACTAAACAACTGTACTTTAAAGAAGAAAATGAATTTATTCCAAACAATTTTGCAGAAATATTTCAAAGTATCTTAAAGACAAAAGTTAGATTTATAAGGAATCCCATGTGCATATGTGAGTTTATTTCCAATCTTGATTTATCATAATGATACACAAAATCTCTCAAATACAAATGTGTGTGCAATTGCATTGTTCATTTACCAGTTTTGAGCAAGATAATTTGATACAAGTGATTTGAATGAACCAAATAAGTGTTCATTAACCATGATTTAAATGCATATAACCATACCAGACTACTATGTAAGTCGGATTATCAAGAGCTAGCTAATCCATAAGCAGACATAGGTCTGTACAAAAGAAGGTCGCTAATGTGACAGACATATCGCCACGCTAGGGATTACCCAAGGCCAAGCGGGTTGGGCACAAACCACCTGTTATGGGGCTTACCTCACAGTTTTCGAATAATTGAGAATTCCAGGGATTCAAGCTCATCAACCCTTCTTTTCTTTTCAATGGGTAGGGAAAGGGATTTTATTGCTTTTGCTTTTGCTTTTTTTTTTTTTTTCTTCTTTTGTTTTTCTCTTTGCTTTTTGTATTTTTGCTTTTGTATTTGAGATAATGCTGAAATAACTTCTTTCTCTTTTCTCTTTTTCTTGAACTTTTTCATTTCTTTCTATGCTAGGGATACTTGCTCGGATTAGCTGTAGAGCAAGGGATTTTTATTCCGGGTAGGGGTGAGCTTGTCCTTTTGCCAATTCTCAAAGATTCTAGACCATGTGCATGATAGGATAGCAGGGGAAACTTTTCACTCAAGAAACCACTTCTACTATGTAACATAGCATGGAAATTACAAATGTAATCATTTTATTGTGAAAGGATATGCTTGGTTTAAGTAAATAACAAGATCAATTCTCTATGCTCAAACTTTATTTAATTGAATTTTGTGGACTTTGATATAAGAGAGATTAGTAATCATGCCAGATAAAATCAAGATATTTATTTTTGTGTTTGTGATAGTGCGGGATTCCAAATAAATGCTAATTTATCCAAAATAATTTGAAATATATAACTGCAACATTTGTAAGAAGAAATATATACAAATATTTTTTTGAGAAGTTTGAGAATGTTGACTCTCTCTTTCTTCTTTATTTTGTTTTGGTTTCGAAAGAGTCAATAATATTGCTGTGTTGACTTTTTATTATTTTTATTTGTTTTTGTTTAAAGAGTTTTATATATATTTTGTTTTTTTTATTTTTTAAAATGAGACAACATACAAAATATGTACAAATGATGAAATGAACAAATTTTATGCGTAATATCGCTTAAGATGCAAAATATTCATAGGTTCTTTTAAATATTTACCATCTAAGGTAGCTAATTTGTATGCTCCTGATTCAAATTTAGCAGTAATGATATATGGTCCAAGCCAGTTGGGCTCAAATTTACCTTTTAGGTCTTTAGTTGCATTAGTATTTTTTTGATTTTCTTTTAAAACAAGGTCACCGATCTCAAAGGATCGATGACGAACTTTCTTAGCATATGATCTTTTAAGCTTGTTTTGGTAGGCACGAAGGTGCTCCAAAGCATTGATGCGCTTTTCATCTAGGAGTTCCAGCTGACTGAGTCTGCCAGCTCGATATTCATCTCCTACTTCGGTATCTTGAAGTAGTAGAGCCAAAGAAGGAACTTCTAATTCAAAAGGAAAAATAGCTTCAGCGCCATAAACCAAGACAAAAGGTGAAGTTCCAGTGGGAGTGCGAACACTAGTTCGATAGGCCCACAAGGCTGGATATAATTGAATATGCCAGTCATGGCCAGATTTATTGACCAATATTTTGAGAATTTTGATTAAGGTTTTGTTAGATGCTTCTGCTTGACCATTACACTGAGGATAATAGGGAGTGGACCAGCGATGTTGAATCTTATATTTTTGGCATAATTTTTTAACATCTTTATTTTTGAAACAAGTGCCATTATCTGAGATGAGATTTGCAAGAATTCCAAACCTACAAATGATTTGATTAAAAATAAATTTAGAGACTTGTGTTCCAGTGCAGGAAGCTAATGGCATAGCTTCAACCCACTTCGTGAAATACTCAGTGGCGGTTATGATGAATTTGTGTCCATCAGATGACACAGGGTTAATTTTGCCAATAATGTCTAAGCCCCATTTTGAAAAGGGCCAAGGAGATGAAATAGCTCTGCAACTCTTGTGTAGGCGCATGGACAAGGTCAGCATGTTTCTGGCACTTGTCGCAATGGCGCACATACTCATGTGCATCCTTTTCCATGGTAGGCCAAAAGTAGCCTATCCTAAGGAGCTTTTTAGCAATGACACTACCACTGAAGTGTCCTCCACAAGATCCATCGTGGGCTTCACTCAAGGCTGATTTGGATTCTTCTAAATTCAAACATCTTAATAAGATACCTTCAAAAGATCTCCTATATAAAGTATTGCCAATTATTACAAATCGACTTGCTCGTCTACGTAATAACCGATGTTGGTTTCTATTAGAATTGGCAGGGAAAGTCCCATTTTGAAGAAAATCAAATATATCTGTATACCAAGGCTCAGGAGTAGTTTCATTGATTAGAAACACATCCAAAGGTTCTAAGCATGACTTATTTGAAGCGAGTTCTTGGAGTCGACGAATAATGATGGTGGCATATTCGTCATCTAACTCCAAGGGCAGAAGAGATGCAGCTACGGCCATAGCATCAGCCGCACGGTTGCTAGTTCGAGGAATAGCTTCCAAAGTAACTTTATCAAACAAGGATAACAATTGCAAAACATATGCTTTATATGGGCACAATTTATCATCTCTGGTCTGATAAACTTCATTAATTTGGTTTATAACAAGTTGAGAATCACCAAAAACTAGCAGATGTTTGATTTTTAGCGCCAAGGCAGCTCGTAATCCAAGGATTAGAGCCTCATATTCGGCAGTATTATTAGTGCAAGCAAACGTTAATTTGAAGGACAGAGGAATAAGATGTTTTTGCGGGGATATTAAAATAATGCCCGCACCAGCCCCACTCATGCATCGGGCTCCATCAAAGTATAAGGACCATTGTGCGACATGATCTGCCTCTAATTGAAGGCATTCATCAGGAAACTCGATGATGAGGGGATGGGTAGACTCTAAGGGTGCAGCAGCTAATTGATCTGCTATGATTTGACCCTTAACAGACTTTTGTCCTATGAACGTGAGGTCAAACTCGCTTAGAGCAAGAACCCACTTGGCTGTGCGACCCGATAAATAAGGTCGACTCATGAGATACCTCAAGGGATCATATTTAGCAATGACATACGTTTTTTGACTGAGCATATAATGTCATAATTTTTGCGTAGAAAATATGACTGCTAGACATAATTTTTCTAATGTTGTATAACGGGTTTCATAACTGACTAAAGTTCGGCTAATATAATAGTTAGCACGTTCTCTTTTATCATCATCAAGCTGAGCTAACATAGCTCCTAAAGCAAAATCGAAAGCTGAAATATACAGGATAAACGGGCGATCAGGTCTAGGCGGTGAAAGCACAGGTGGGTTAAGGAGGTATTGTTTGAGAAGTTCAAAAGCTGCCTTACATTCGTCGTCCCAATCAAAAGGGACATCCTTCTTTAGGAGCTTAAGAAAGGGAGTGGTTTTGTCCGCCAACTTATCGATGAAGCGACGGATAGCTTGAAGCTTACCTTGTAAACTTCGTAACTCAGATATATTAGTAGGTGCGGGCATATCAGTGATAGCCGCAATCTTGAGAGGGTCGATTTCAATACCACGTAAAGAAACTAAAACCCCTAATAGTTTATCAGACTTTACTCCGAATATGCATTTGGCTGGATTTAATCGAATAAGATATTCTCTTAACCGATTAAATACTTTTCTCAAATCATCTAAATGATCATCTTCTTTAATAGAGCGAGCTATAATATCGTCTACATAATCATGTAGGATATCATGCATCATATCATGAAAGATATAAGTCATAGCTCGTTGATATGTTGCACCTGCATTCTTTAAGCCAAATGGCATCACTTTCCAACAAAAGGTACCCCAAGGGGTAATAAAGGCTATTTTAGCCTGATCTTCAGGAGCTATCCTGATCTGATTATAGCCAAAAAATCCATCCATTAGGGACATCATTCCACTTTCGGCAGTAAAGTCAATGATTTGATCCATGTTTGGAAGAGGAAAATCATCCTTAGGGCATGCAACGTTAATATCTCTAAAGTCTGTGCAAACCCTAACTTTGGTAGCTTCTTTCTTGGTGACTGGAACTACATTTGAGATCCATTCAGCATAATCAATAGCTTGTATAAAAACAACATTTAGGAGTTTTTCTAACTCCCCTTTGACTAGCGAGGCCACTTTGGGATGCATTTTTCTAAGTTTCTGTTTAACAGGTTTAGCATCCGGATGGACTACTAGATGATGCATGACTACGGAAGGGTCTAAACCTGGCATATCTTCATATGTCCAAGCGAAGACATCTCCATACTCTTTAAGGAGTGCAATGTATTGCTCTTGTTTTTCTTGACTTAATTTTGATCCAATATTGATTATGTGAGGATTATCCTCAGTTCCAATGTTAACTTTAATGACGTTTTCTACTTCCATGTGTAGATCTCGTTCAAAATTAGGCGGGGCGGGTGAGACGCCCAATTCTTGTAATTCTTTTAAGGTTAAGTTGGATAATTCATCTTGAGGAGTGGTGGCCTCAAGTTGGGCTATAGTTGGTATAGAACCATCAAAATAAAAACCATTGTGTAACAACTCTTCAACGGAGACATCGTGGAAGATATCTCCTTCCAACTCATCGTCGGAGTCGGCAATCATTTCAGGGTAAGCTATGGATAGCATATTACATGTAAATGGCTGATTCGTTGGACACAAAGAATCTTGTTTATCTAGATAATCTTGATAACATATGAGTTGATCATTATCTTCAAAAGGGAAGGGTTGACCCTTACTAGAAAATAGGCCCACACCACATCGGGCGGGCCATGGTTCTACCTCAATAGGTTCTTTCATACCATTTTGGAAAGGTCCCAAGCCTTTCCCTTGATAGCCCATTTTAAGCATTATGGGTTTAGCTTTAATATATTCATTAGTAAAATAACATCGGGCATATCCCTCATGATGAGTTTTGATATTTCGGGGTATTCTTCCCCAATCATATCCTTTATAAATAAAAGCACAACTCCCGACTTGGTAAGTACTTCCCATAGGTTGTGGGAGGCCCAAAGTACGAGGAGATGGCGGCAAGTTATTGAAAAATAATTGAATCTTGTATAAAAGCATTTGTTTTTTCTGATATTAAGATTGTGGATAAATCCGGTAAAAGTTCATCAGAAAGAGCATACGATGTAGAAGGATCATTCCCTATATCTTTAGATGTGGAAGGTATGATAGATGTAGATGATGTGGAGGTGTTAATGAATGGGTCTATAGGTTTTGAGATTATAGGGATGGAACATGAAGAATTGGTTGTAGATTTAAGATCTTTTTGAGGTTCTAGAGTGATTTGTTCGAAAGATGGTTGAGTTAAATGTATAGGTGTAGTTGATGGGGTAGATGATGTTATGTGTGTGTGTTTCACACGTTTAGATGAAAAATAAGAACTAGGATGTGTGGATGACAGAGCGGGGCAAAATTGCACTCCAACAGGTCTGCCAAAGCACACATATCAAAGGGTCTAGGGTCACCATGGATAGTGACCAACTGGTTTTTAAATTCAAATTTGACACACTGATGTAAAGTTGATGGAACCGCTCGCATCGCATTGATCCAAGGGTGACCCAAAAGTATATTGTATGATGTTGGGCAATGTACAATAAACACGGTTGTATCTAGGGTTCTAGGACCAACTTGCAAGGGTATAGTAATGACTCCACACGTTTCTTGTGTCTCGTCATTGAAAGCTTTGATAATCATGTCAGTTTTCTTCATTTCATCACTTCTAAAGCCAAATATTTGGTAGAAGTCAAAAGTGCAAATGTTTAGAGATGAGCCATTATCAATCAAGACTCGTTTAACGGCTACATCTCCAATTAAAGCAGTAATATATAAGGGATTATCCTTATGTAAACTATGTTGTGGGATATCTTTATCCCGAAAATCAATACAATCGACTTCTCGAGTGATGATAGTATTGGACATGGCTTCAGGTTGAATATTTTGTGGCACCATCATTTGGCTTAGTGTAAGCATTAACTCGTCCCTATGGGTGGGAGAAGATCTTAACAAATCTAAAAGAGAAATTTTGGCTGTAGTATTGGATAATTGTTCATTAATATTGTAAGGAGGTTTTGGTTGAACATTAGACATATGATTTCCTTTATTAGGATTTTTCAAAATAAATGGAGCTGATCCATCATTCTGAGTTTGATCCTGTTGAGAATTTTGAGCCTGTTGTCTGGTAACAACTCCGATGGTACCTACAATGTTATATTGAAGACGTTGAACTGGTCTTGGTTGAGCGTTTATGGCTTGTTCATTAGGGAGGAATTGATTAGAAGAGGGTCGAGTAGTAACTCATCTAGGAAATGGTTCTTCTGGAACCATAGCATCTGTGATAGGTTGAATAGGATCTGATTCATTTTTAGAGCTATTCGATTGGTTTGAGGTGATGTCTAGTTCACTTTCAGTATCTGATTCTACATCACTAGGATCTGGAGTTTGAATACTATGTAGGGGCCTGGTCGTGACCATGGATAAAGTTGTGCCAAATATTTGAGGATCCTGAATAGGTAATTGCCTGCTAATAGTCCCTACATATCGGGTAGGAGGAGGGACATTATGATGCTCAATTTGATTGGCCACTTCTTTACCATGGTTTGGTAAAGGATGTTGAAATATATCTAATGATTGGTTAGCATTTTGATTTTGATTTTGGGGAATGGTCTTTTGGACGTTATTAGGAGCATTTTGTTTAGGTTGGAAGGCTTGCACCTCCATTTCATTATTATCAATCAAATCTTGTATTTTATGTTTCAATATTTTGCAAGAGTTTGTAGCATGTCCAGGTCCTCTATGAAAGTCACAGTGTAGATCGGCTCTGTATCCGGGTATAGTTGGATCAGGTTCCCGGATAGCTGGTAATTGAATCAAGCCTCGTGCTAGTAATTGAGGAAGAATGGTTGATAAAGGTTGATTCAATCTAGTAAATTCTCGAGGAGGTTTATCAGGAGGTTTTAATATAAATTTTTCTGTTGTCTTCGTTGCATTGATATTAGCAACGTTTCGGCTGTCAGTGACTCCGTCACCTACAACTTGTTTGTTTTTATACTGATTTCTGGATGTTTTCTCATCCTCTTTCTTTTTGAGGTGACCTCTCCTAATGAGAGCATCTTCTACCCTTCGAGCTAAGTCTATAGCTTGATCGAAGGTGGTTAAGGTAGCAGTTGATAACTCATAGGATATTTGTTCTTGTAAATTATTGATAAAAATGTCCAACATTTCCCTATAAGGTAGCACAAAGTGTAGTTTTCCTATCAACTGCCTCCATCTAGCTAAGAAATCAGCAAAACATTCATCTTTGTCTTGTTTTAAGTTGTATAAATCTTTAATGGTAACATGCCTCTCGATGTAGGCACTAAATTGATGGACAAAAGATTCAAATTGTTTCTTCAAAGTTTCTCAAAGAATGAGTGGGCAATTGATAGTACCACTCTAATGCCATTCCTCCTAAACTTTTTGGGAACATTTTTAGTAATAGCAAGTCATCATGTGATATATCATGACATGCTATCCTAAACATGCGAAGATGCTCTATGGGATCTTCGGTTCCTTTATATATAGGCAGGACGGGCATGGGAAAGTGTTTAGGGTATGGTTGTGCTACAACTATGGGATCCAAAGGTTGACTACATATCTCTCGATAATTATACGAGGGACGATAGGGATCTATCTGGTCCATGCGCGAAGCTAACTGTTTCACCATGGCTTCCAGATTACTGGTTTGCCCACCATATTGGTTCGGTAAGGCATTAATATGGGATTTGTGAACATATGATGGAGGGACATGAAGATTAGATGCTATGTTGCTATTGTGTAAATTGTTGGTAGGAAGGGTGTTATGAAGAAGTTTTGAAGTTATATTATGTTGTATCCCAGATTGTTGAAAATTGGTGTTTGGCTTCATTTTAGGTTTTTGTCGATTTGAAGCATATTGATCAATAGTTTGGCGAAGTAAAGTAGTGAAGGAAGTTTTCTTTTGTGTGGGAATGATTTTAGGCTCAATAACAGGTTCCTTAGGAGGTTGGGTAACCTGTTGTTTTGGCATGTTTTGAATCATAGTGACCATATCTCTATTGGATGGTCCAGACCTTATCACTTTCTTGATCAATAAAAGACAAGGGATTAGTGTGTATATCAAACATATGTTCCATGGCTGCTTGAGTGTCACTAATTTGCCCTTTATCAATACGAACTGCCATATTAAGAGCACCAATGTTATTATTGAAAAATTTCCAGAAATGATCTAAGTTATCAAAAGCAATAGTTCCATCTAGAGCTATTCTAGGGGATGAGGATCCTTCCTCTTTAAGATTTTCTTCTTGTTCATCTTCAGCAAGCTCATCTTCTTGCTGGCCTAGAGTTTCTCCTTCCGGAATTGACTCCTCAGGAAGGACATTTGGGTTTGTTGTTTTATCTCCCATCCAATCTTCTACTTCTTCTGCAGTTTCTTTACCATTCCTAAGTTTAGGCATTGTGCTTAAATTTAGATTTCAGCAATATATATATATACTTGTATATATATATATATATATATATGCAACAAGCTTAAGAGGTATATATTTTAATTATATACCTACTATAGTATTTAAAATGAAATGTTTTGGTTTTTGTTATGTTTTTTAGTTTTTCTTGTTTTTTTGTTTTATAACAATATTATAAAGATAACCAACAACACACTGCATGCAAGAAATAAAAATACTGAAAGCAATGATCTAGTTTTCTATAAACAATTTATAAATATCATTAACGGGCTCAAGTTCTTCGGGAGTCATGAAGTGTTCTTCTTCAAATTGGAAATTTTCTTTCAAAAATTTTATGAAGAGTGCTATGGTGATATTATCTGTCTCAGATTCTGGTTGATAGAAGTAAAGCTCGTGGCAATACTCTCGATATAACACAGCTCGAGGAACTCTATTCCATCTTTCCCTATCTGTAAGAACGACCTCTTGGTCTTCTACATGACCTAGGAACTGGTGTATAGTGGCTGCGTTCTCGAGGTATTCCTCGAAGGTGAACAATTCTGAAGACACAAGAGCTCTCCTATAAGCTAACCATCTATGGCAGGCTCTCTGAAGTTCATGATAAAATATGAGTTGATGAGGATCCAGGATTCTATCTAGGACAAGCCTCTTGATTTGTTTAAGCTTTGTTGACCTAGATGAAATGATACCTAGTCTTCTATCAAGTTCTTTCCACAAAAGTTGGTTTCTATCTGTTTTAGGTACACTAAGCACATAATTAACTTCTATGGCAGCCAATTGGTTTTCAACATTTATAATAACTGCTAATATTTTCCTAGGAGCTACCATCTAAACATGATATGCAACTTAGTAGTTTTCTAATGATTTTTAAATGCACCTATGTTTTTTTGTTTTTATTTGTTTTTTTTCAAAAGGTTTTAAATGCTTTCACGTCGGGTTCACCAAAATGTATCGCTCCAAATTTTTTGCATCCTTACCTTCAAGCTAAAGGATCCACGCCCGGAAGGGGGATGGGAAAAGGATGGGACGGTACCTC
Organism: Wollemia nobilis; assembly: GCA_028583015.1. NCBI lineage: Eukaryota > Viridiplantae > Streptophyta > Pinopsida > Araucariales > Araucariaceae > Wollemia > Wollemia nobilis. The sequence continues at coordinate 3,896,632 of JAQPPZ010016890.1, forward strand.
GGACTGAGAGGCCCTTTGAAGGTCCCGCCTCTCGGGGGAGGGGTATTAAGGTGATTTTTCGACGGATGGTGGGGTTCACCAGGAAACGTTTAGTGGCAGTTTCCACGCCTAGGTTGGGAATGTGTTTAATGTGTTCAGTTTTATCCTTAAACATTCAAGTCCTAGGTTTGGCCAAATGAATCTAAGTTGCTCTATATGAAGATGCAGATTAAATGAATACAGAAAAACAAATTAGGACAGAAAACAAAGAAAGTAAGCAAGATTAAAAAGCCATACCTGATCCGGATGTCTGATGAAGATTCTGATTCTTGAAGCAGTCAGGATCGCCTCTAATTTGATAGGATCGTCTGCTATCAGACAAGATCATCTGAGATTTGATGAATTCGTCAGAGACCTGCAATCAGAGAAGTAGACACAAAATGCAAAAAATGCAACTATTCTAACAGAGGGCAATGATGTAGAATAACAATAATAACATTAAAATGATGATAATAAACAAAATACGAGTGCACTACAATGATTTGATGACAATTGGTGACTTTATTATGCATTTAAAGCTACATGGGTGAACTCCAAAATGCAAAGTAATAAGAAATAAACTTAGATTTAACTAAATGCAAAACAATGTATAAAATAAAAGGATGAAGAAACGCAAACTCTGGGCACTGATTGCCTCAATATTGACTGCAGTCGAAATCGTCTCGCATTGGTACGAAATCATCTCGAATCGAACAAGATCGTCCAAGACGAACTGAGCTTGCTCCGGCTGAAAAATACTAAGGTTCCTGCAACAAAATTTGGATAGGACTAGTGCAAATAGTAATTTAGGATGTCTTAATGCGTGTAAAGTCAAGTTACAGGAAATATCAGCCAGGGGGATGCCAAGGGGAGGGCCTAGGATTAAATAGGCTTAGGAGGGAGGTTAGGAGGTTGGAGATCATCCCAATTTGGGAGATCTCCAACGGGGAGGGTCTCTAACGGCGCAGACACGCTTCTGCCCGGATTAGAGACGTCGTTGGAACAGAGTCCAACTATGCACAAGTCAGTTTGGGACGAGATCGTCTGGACGTTCTGCTCCAGACGAAATCGTCCGATCTGAGGCGATATCGTCTGATCGACGACGATATCGTCAAACGGACAAAACAAACTCTAAAAATGGCGCGGAAAAGGAGGAAACGGGTTAAACGGCGGTTTGGGAGCGGTTTTGGGGTTAAAAATTTGAATTTGATTTATTACTAAGGTAATTTGTAATTATTTAAGGTTTACTGCGCCAATTTTAGGGTGCTACAACACCTAATATATTTGTAGCATAACATCAAGCATAAACCATGAAAGTGTAAATAAAAAAGAATTAACAAAACATGAGATATATTTTCATAAATTAATTCTGATATTTAATTATAGATAGGTCCCTCTTAGGGATGTTGATTGCTTGATACAATGATTACAAATAGAATGAGATAGCCCTTGAACGTTGATGGTGTATTCTGTAGGCCTCTTGGAGTTGACACAAATTTTATAAAGGGCTTACTGATATCTTCTTCTCATTCACTTTATTGGAGGGATCTAACACATAAAATGCTTTGACTTGGTCTAGGAACCTATGATCCTAGGTTGTGCCTGCAAGCCGCTTTCGAGGAGAGCGACCATGAACTAAAATTTTTTGCTTCATAAACCAGGGACTATGACACTCACTCCTTCATCCAAATTGATGTTCAATGGTCACATTCATATCCAAATATGGATTGATGATGAATATCATATGGAACTAAATGCTTGAATGGTACATTGTCATTTCTCAATTAGAAAGCACTTTGTTACTCTTCAAGGGGTTGTGAAATTGCTCTCAAATTTTCTAGGGCTTCGTTGCATAAAAACATGAATGTTCTATATTGTTTCTTGTTCTTGGGAGGATGCATATGTAGACCTCTTAGATCTAGACACAGATCTAGATATTGGCTTCTTAGATAAGCAAAGATCTATATCTGCATGTAACTGACCATTAGAGGGGAAGGCTTAGTCACATATTTGTATGGAAAGGGCAGTCAAGAGGAGCTCTGGGAGATCCATGCCAAAAACTACTTGAAAACAATGTAACTACCATAACTGTCCATGATTTGGACCCTCATTCATGGCTAGTTTGTGTTTGAGTATTGGCCATTTTTTAGAGTAATGGCCACTCTGAGCTTCAGCGGCCTGTGTTGGTGGTCACTCTAGTCGATAGCATCCACACCTAAATGGGCAAGAACTACCCCTTATGAGTGGTTAAGATCATTTTTGGCTCTTGGAAAGGCCCAATATCAGTCATATGTTCTTTGAATGTTCCCATATGAGTAGTCTCTTAAACATAATATGTTTTAGGTGTCTACAAATACCCATTTTTGGGATGCATTATGGGAAAACACAATACTAAGAAAAAATAGACCACCTAGGGCCATATTGTAGGGTGTGTTATGATCATTGATCTGATCAATATCAGATACCCTAGCCATGAGAAAGGTGTCCATCTTAGAATCATTGCTTCCAATGGAATGGAAGGCTTAAATTTTTAAAATCTTTTGCAAGTCCACGAGGTGATCGAGTAGCCTTGGTGCTATGATTGGTTCAAAATGAGGAGAGCATTAATATTAACTATCATATTTGCTATTTTTTTCCAAAAAAGTGTAAGCTTATGATAGTTGTTGGCAATGATTCATAGGATGAGTACAATTTGACATGATTGAGTGATCCTTTGTTGATTTTTATTATGATTGTTGATATTATGACTACCCCCTCAAGCGACGAGTCAATGAAGGAAGGATAATGAATACATCAATGAGTCACTTAAGCAAGGTGATTGATTTGGATGATTTAAGATTTTGCATTATTTTTATATGGTAGGTCCTATTTTATGTGTGATTTCAACAATTAATGGTAATTGTACATTTTTATCCTGTGGAGCAGTCCGATCGTAATGGCCTTCTTAGAGAATCAATATGGTAGCAATTTCTTTTATGCTCATGTTGAATCACTTTGTTCAATGATCTAATGAATGTCATGGAAAAATTGAAACAAGTGCCTCATTCCTATGGGGCAGTCTAGCTGCCATGGCCTTCTTTGAGATTGAAGTGAAGCAAATAAATTCTACCATGTCTGATTTACCCCAAATGGCCTTATGGTAATTTAATCATCTTGCTAGATTGCATGGAGCGCAAGTCGCTGCAACCGCCAAGTATATAGAATAAATAACTGAATATGAGGCATGTTTGAGATTTTATTGCTATTTGATTTTTTGTTTTATGTAATTTTTTTTGGTATTTTGCAATTTTTGATGATTATGGACTGGTAGATGTGCTTAATTGCCCATTTTGAGGTTCTTCATGGTGAGAAATTAAGTGTTTTTATTATTGTTTGCTAGCTGATGTCAGTAGAAATAGCCCCTATTTGTAATTTCATAACTGCTATTAGCATCAGTGGCTAGAAAGTGTGGGTCATTGACACTAGCAATGACTACAAAAAAACTAGAAAATATAAAAGAAAAATTTAGGGTTTTGATTTCATTATTTTCCAGCTATCTTTTGCGATTTAATCTCTGATGTGAGAGAGTGATTTTGACTCGAGACGCTGATGAATCCTAGATACCATGGCAAAGTATGTCAAGGCATCGATGAGCGAAGGATCCAGAGCTTCATGGTTATCTCTCTAAACCCTATTTTTTATTTAACCAATAAAATGAACCACACTAATTAATTGGTAAATGAACCTCATTAAACCCATTGGTATCAAATCGAACTAGTAGATAGGTCTAGGATTAGATTAATTTAGGTGGGTTTAGCTTAGATTTTTTAAAATTTTAAGTTTTTTGGGAAAATGTGGATGCCATTGGTGTGCTTCCTCATGGTTGTTGTCAGCCAAAGTGGCCCCCAATTTGTAAAGAGGGGCCGCTGCTACCGAAAGCGACAAGTTTAAATTCCAACAGTAAATGTTTTAACCATTGGAGGCTAGTCATTATCAGCTTCAGTGGTCGCTTCGTGACCACTGCAGGCATGAGCGGCCATGCAACTTTAGGGGATTTTTCAATTTTTTTATTAATTGATTTTTTAAAATTTTTGAAGTGCAAATTTTAATTTTTTGCATGTTTTCGTGTATTTTCTTATAATGTTATATTCTGCTTGATTTTGAATTATGTTTGCATCATTTTTGTATTTTATTGTGTTTCTTTAGTTTAAGTACATTTAATTAGTCATTTATTTTTTACTTTTAGCTCTTGTCTATGCGGGCTCGGGACCCTAGGTTTCTCGTGCGGATGCTTCCTTTGATGCTCTAGGGCTCATGTATATCATGAGGCTATTGCTTATTATGTCATACCAAGCCTATCTTACTATCCTGGCTCATAGGTGGGATTGCCAGAAAATTATTTTTCATCTCCTAATAGGTGAGATGACCATCACTCTAGAGGACATGTACACGATATTTAGGATTCCTTCTGATGGAGAGGCCATCATGTCTTCTCCAACTAATACTAGAGATGCTATGTTTAAGAGGGTCTTTGGAGCTCAAGCAGCTGCAACATTGTCTAACACCTGGTATGGCAGAGTCTCCATGACTCAGTGGTATCATGAGGATATTTTCACACGGTGGTAGGCCATCTTGATGCATGTTATATGTAACATGATTTTATTGGATTTTTCTAGAGTGAGGTTCCCATGGAACCTCTTGGCTATGGTTTAGGACCTTTGGATAGTGAAGAGTCGATGATTATGGCTTGGGGAAGTGCACTGCTAGCCTAATGCTATGATGAGATTTATAGGATTCAATGGCATGGATAGGCTAGTGTTTCTTGCATCCTACTCATTTAGATATAGAGCTAGGAGAACATCAAGGTGGACCACCCATGAGGATTACCTATTAGAATTACTACCATTATGGAGGTGTCCTGGTGCTACAGATGCAAGTGACCTCATGATCAAGAGGAACATAGGAGTCAGTGCCATGTAGGGGATATTTCACATTACGTAGCCTCCCTGACTAGAATGCATGTGGGTGACATTATATGGAGATATTATTTTGAGTGCCCTATATAGCCAAAGGTATATAGATTCATGGCTCAAAATAGGCACAACTTATGGGTGATCAATTGTAGGGTAGGTATCAAAGAGTTATTTTAATACTCTTAGGTGCTCTATCAGTTCAGTGTCCATTAGGATGTCCCTTTCAAGCTAATTTTGTACAAGTGGATCACCACAGAGAGGGATATTCCATCACCCAAAGTTATAGAAATATCATAAGAGGAGGACCCTTTTTCAGTTGATGTTGGCATAGCTAATTCTAGGGTTACAAATACATATAACTAGTGGTGGGTTACACAGTTATGGTAGGGCAGTGGTAGCTTGGATCGAGATAGGTATGAAGCAGTTCTTTAGGAGGATACTGATGCACGTTGGGTGTGACCTAAGACTAAGGAGTGGGGCCAAGCAGTAGTGTAGTAGGTACTAGAGGAGTAGGTAGATCCAAAGGAGGATGAGGAGTTAGATCTAGAGGAGCAAGAGTCTCCTCTTCAATTTCAATTACATAGTGTTGAGGCCAAGCTTCAGGTAGCTTGGTGATATATTCTAGAGTCGGAATCCTCCATTGCTACACTGTAGTCTTGGATTAGGTGTTTTGAGGAGGATAATATCACCTTCCAGACACATATTGACTCACTACAGCTTAGGATAGAGTATCTCACTACTAAGAGGTATGATGCACAAGGACAGGTTGTACCGTTTGCTCTAGCTACTCAAGTATCCATAGGTTTGGATCCAGGGGTAGAGACTAGACATCTACAAGGTCTTTTAAAGGAGTACAAAGAACAAATAATAGGAGATGTTGGGTATATTTCCACTTTAAGGCTTCAGATCAAGAGGTTAGGCCACAATCCTTTGGAGAGGGATACAACAAGGGGATCACAATATAGTAGGTGGAGTAAGATAGGGTAGTCATCAGTGCAACTAAGCTAGATTACCAGGGCTCGAATAGAGTAGACTGTAGAGACTAGATCCAGATAGACTAGCTGAGATAGATCTAGAGGTGGGGGTGAGATTGGGGGTGTAGGCCCCATCTAATAGTCATGATGGCTTGTATTATTTTTTAGTGTAAGGTCTAAGGACCTACACTATTGTAGCCTGTAGGTATATTTCTACCTCCATGTATTTATTTCATACATGTATATGATATTCCTATTTTAGACTCATTATCTGTATCATGTGATTGTTTTTATTGTCATGTGATGCAAAATGAATGTAATGCCTATTTTTATGTTATATGATGTGATGTAGATGTTTATATAGACTACTTATGTATGCATATATGGATGTAATGGTGAATATTAAATGTATGTTTAATTTATTTTAATTGTGTATGCATTTATCTTATGTTGTTATGATATGATGTATGATGCAGAATGTAATGCATTAATTATTTGAGGAATGAACTAATGCAAATGAAATTGTATGCTTTAATCACTTAAAACATAAGGAATGAATTTTAATATGTGTTTACAAACTAATGGATGACACCACATAATGTATAACAATCATGAATGTAAGTGGTAACTCTTATCATAAGAAATAATAATTTAAGTATCCATATGTGAAATGAAATGATGTAGTATGTACCTAGGTGTTGTAGGTGAATTGGAGAGGAGAGGGCAATCCTCCAAGGGAGGTCACAGGTTCGAATCTCCACCCTATCAAAAAGCTGAATTGGGTACCCAAAATCCAATTGATAATGTTGGTGTGGGCAAGGCTGGGTGTGACCCTCGGGTGACTTTGATAGTGTAGAACCCCCTGTTCGTGGTCTCTTAGACCAAGGCGGCCTCGCAAGGGGTTTTTTGCTTAAAAAAAATAAAAAATGATGTGGTATGTATGTGCTTTCTTTATAAGCTTCTATAAATTAAAAGATGTGTATAAAATAGTCAATGCCCATATAAATATCATTGGTTATATTTATCCGGTATCTATCCTATTTTATAAAAACCTGTTAATGATCAAAACATCATAAATAAAGTTGATTATTTGAATGATGGCATTATTTATTTCTAGTTTAGGAATCTTTGAGGTTTTCCATGAGACTCAAACACCCTAGTTTATTAATCAAAAGTTGTGTAATGACCATACCAGACTTCCAAAAGATAAGGGTTTTATGATTAAAGACCTAGATATTCATTATCCGTATGTGTGCAAATGAATATATTAGATGAGACATAAGCCTACCCAAATTCTAGGTGGGATTCATTTAGCCCATTGCTATATTGGGGATCGTCAAATGCCCATCATGATCCTAAGTTGGGCTCGGTTGGATTATACCATTAGGCAATACAGGACACCTAAAGCTAGATCTTTTTTCAAATTGCTTAGAACTACCCCAATGCCAGGTGGGATTCATTCATCCCATTGTTGTATTGGGGATCACTCTATGGTTTCAAGTAGTGACCATTCGAGGGATTCAAGCTCTTCACCCCCTTATTTTCTTTTTGATTTATTGGGATACTTGCTCATTTGTAGTGATGAAAACATATTCCCCCTATGACTCGATGTACAAAAATGTGGATTGAGAAATAACCTTGTCGTGAGTGGTGATACCATTCCCAATAGGACATTACAAGATAAAATACCCCCAATATGCCTTCTTTAGAAAGTATATGGATTTGTAGAACCATTCATGATTTGGTTCTATATGAATCATGTTGATTTATTCTTTGTTTTCAAAAGCCTCATGATGCATCACTGATTATAAGAGCATCTTCATGTGAATGGTAGTGAAATAAATAGATGGATTCTAAGGGATCAAGGATCCCAAAGACCATAGTTTCTACAAATCTATTGGATGTGTGAGGGATTGCCTCGATGTCATACCATTCTAGTCAGGAGAGGTAAGTATCAGCAAGTTCTTTGCAAGCTTTTAATATTGGACACCTTGTATCGCTCCAAATTTTTTGCATCCTTACCTTCAGGCTATAGGATCCATGCCCGAAAGGGGAATGCGAGAAGGATGGGACAATACCTCAGACTGAGAGGCCCTTTGAAGGTCGTGCCTCTTAGGGGAGGGGTATAAGGGTGAATTTTCGATGGATGGTGGGTTCACCAAGAAACTTTTGAGTGGCAGTTTCCATGCCTAGGTTGAGAATGGGTTTGATGTGTTCATTTTGTACTTTAATCATTCATATCCTAGGTTTGGCCAAGATGAATCTAAGCTATTCTATATGCCAATGCTGATTTATATGGATACAAAAAACATGAATAAGTGCTAAACATAGAAAGTGTGCTAAATAAGACAGAATGTACCTGATTTCGGATGTCTGATGAAGATTCTGAGGTTTGTAGAAGTCCAGATCATCTCAAATCTTACATAATCATCTGCAATTGCATAGAATCATCTCAGATCATAGTCGGTCATCTGAGATCAGACGCGATCATCGTCGACCTGACGAATTCGTCAGACGAATTCGTCAAAAACCTGCAATCATAGAAATAGATACCAAAGACCAAAAATGCAACTGCAAAAGCAAGGGGGAATGATAGAAATGATAGTAAACTTGCCTAAATGATAGATCCAGATAACAATTAAAGGAAATGCATTAATTTAATAATTTATTTTAACTTTATCATGCATCTATGCTAAATGAGGTGAACTCCAGAATGCAGAAATAGAATAAACTAAGTTAATGCATAAGGAAATAAAGAGAGAAGATAAAAGAATGCAAACTCCGGGCTCTGATTGCCCCCAATATGGACTACAGTCGAGATCACCTCCAATCGTACGAGATCATCGCCGATCTACGATAGGATCATCCGAAATCATCTGGAATCGCCAACGACGATCCGAGCTTGCTCCAGCTGAAAAACAATAAAATTCCTGCAAGAAAACTTGAAATACACAATGCAAACGAAGGTGTGAAGGTGTTCTAATGCACGAAAAGTTAAAGTTGTAGAGAAATCAGTCAGCCAGGGGGATAAACTAAGAAAATCCTAGTTTATATAGGATTAGGGGGAGGTTAGGAGGTTGGAGATCATCCCAATTTGGGAGATCTCCAACGGGGGAGACTCTAACCACGTAGACACGCTTTCTGCCCAAGTTAGAGAAGCTGTTGAAACATAAGCTAATTATGAAAATTAGTTTTGGGACGAAATCGTCTGGACGTTCTGTTCCAGATGAATTCGTCAGATCTGGGATGATTTCGTCTGATCGTCGACGATATCGTCCAACGGTCAAAACAAATCCTAAAAATGGCACGAAAAACAAGGGGAGCGGGTAACGAGCGATTTTGGGGTTAAAATTCAAATTTTTATCTTTTTACTAAGGTTTAACTGTGCCAATTTTAGGGTGCTACATTTTGCCCCCTCTTTAGCAAATTTTTCGAAGAAAATGCGTTAAAGACGAGTTCTTCCCATTTTACGAGAAAGCAAAAATTTACTCAATTTTTTAGACGACGATTCTAGGTCGAATCGTACGACTGCTTACTATGGTGCCCCCTCCGTGTTTTTACCCAAATCGAACGTTTGAGGTAAAAGCATGAAAAAGCAAAATTAAAAATGTTGTTGTTGTTTAAATAAAATTAAGAAAAATAGGGTAAAACCCTAATTCATTTTTACTGTTCATTTTTCACTATTTTTAGAGCTCTGCAGACAAAATGGTTGAAACAGCGCACAGATCGACAGAGGTCCGACGCGGGCTACGGGTAAGAATCTAAACCTAGTGAATTATATTTTAATTTGATTTGTGTAATTTTTGATTGAAATTTTGATTGTTTTGGGGCATCGCGGCCATTTTTAGGCCGTCGACGATGTCGGGACGAAATCGTCCCAATTTCATCGAAATCGTCCCTAGATCGTCGATTTCGTCTGAGGGTGAAATCGACGGAATAGGGGCGATCCCGTCCAACAAGGGGCGATCCCCAAGTTGAGAAATCAGAGATGATTTCATCCTACTAAGGATGATTTTACCTAATTTAGGATGATATCATCCAATGGTGGACGATATCATCATTTTTATGAAATTAAGCTTGTTTGAATTGCATTTAATTGATTGTAATAATTGTTTTATTAATGAATTTTGTTGTTTTATTGTTTATTTTGTAGAGGGGATTACTAAAGAGTCGAGAATGGAAATACAGGGGGCTGAGGGATGACGTGGCCATGCTCAACCAGGCGAAGCGAGACCAACTAGCACAGGTCAGACTACAACATGTGGCAGAGATGCCACAAATATCGACAGACATGGGGCTACTGACAGCCCTAGCAGAGAGATGGTATCCGGGGTCATCCTGCTTCTGGTTATCGATAGGGGAGATGGCTCCCACACTAGAGGATGTATGGAGGATCTTGAGGATCCCCATACAGGGACGGTTTATGACTCCTATGGCCAATCAGGGCTAGGCTATGATGAGGCTATGCGGAGACCCGAGCTTCACCCTGGAGAAGGGTAGAGTGAACATCGAGTCTCTGAGGTAGATGCCTGGGGCATCTAGGTTGACTCAAGTTTTGGTAGGGATAGTGGGTGGCCTACTACTGTGCCACCAGAGGGAGTGCAGATTACCATGGCTCCTGTCAGATGTGGTCTACGACATGAGAGACCATGGGTACAGATTTGCATGGGGTAGCTTTGTACTATGCCGCTTGTATAGGATCCTGCATGGGGTCGTATACAAGGGAGGCCGATGTCTGGTTTTGACATCGCTACTACAGGTATGGTGCTGGGAGCACATCATGGTGCGGAGGCCGGTAGGACTCCCACTGATAGGGGTTGACCGAGAGAGACCCCGAGTTTTCTATTGGTGGCTACAGAGAGGGTCACAGTGGCGGATAGATCTGTCGATGTCACGAAGGTTGCTAGATGACCTCATCCTAGACCAGATCACCTAGAGGCCATGGAGAGAGCACCCAGGGTGGGGAGAGGATGGACAAGAGCTAGCTCACATCAGGCGAGTCTACTGGCTGAGGATGGAGCGAGGAGAGGTAGAGCTCCACCGCTACGACCGAGTTCTATGATAGTTCGGTCTATAGCAAGGGATCCCTTCTCTCAGGGACTATGAGTACTCCCGGACTATTCGAGATAGTACTACACTGAGTGGGGCTCCAGATATGCAATGATTCTAGAGCCAGGACATGGATGATGCCCCCATCCAGCCAGTGGATGGGGATGATACTGGGGTTACAGATGGATATGATGCCTGGTACATAGGCATCCACCCTCCTTGGATGACGAGGGCATAGGGTCCGATGCATGTGGTTGTGCGATGGATGGGGAGGTGGTGCCATTGAGGTAGCATGGGGTCACAGAGGGAGAGAGCAATGATGGTCTCCATAGGAGAGATGCCAGAGGATGCCATAGGCTCCATAGAGACCACAATGGACAGGGAGGAGGGAGGAGGGATTCCCTTCTCAGCAGGGGGAGAGGCCACCATCGCCCGATAAGGGCAAGGGTGTCGAGGTAGGGGAGAGCAACGAGATGATGGCTCTCCGGGCTGAGGTTGCCCACCTTCGAGCTCAGGTGTAGACACTATAAGATGAGGCTACATGGCTCAGGGCTCGGAGTGGAGGGGCGAGCATGCAGGAGTTGGCATGGTCTATGGCTTAGACCACATTCTATCAGGGAGTATACTTCCAGCTGGTTCCAGAGGGCCAGAGGTTATAGCTACCAGCCGGCATTGTGGAGCCGATCAGGATGGGATCATCGAGGACATCCTCATGATCGATGGTGAGGACCCGAGACACAGCCCGAACCTCTATGGGACCACCTCCTCCACGTCAGGGTGGGGGAGGAGATGAGGCTGAGAGCTCGAGGGCTTCTCGAGACTAGCCACTCACTGCATAGAGATTGTATATATTATTATTTTTTGAGAGGATTGAGTATGCCAGGGTATAGATTGTGGCATACCAATCCAGTTTTGATATGATGTACATAATTTATTGATATATATATATATATATATATGGTCTTTTTGATGATATGACTTGTGTATATGTTGTATGATGCTTTAATTTTGGATTTGTTTGGTTGTTGATTAATGATTCATGTAATTATGTCATTTGAAATAAATTATAATTTTATGTCATGCCATAAAATTTAAATGAAATAATCTGATGTAAACAAATTGGTTGTTTTTGTGGTGTGATTTGATGAAAATAAAGGGACTTCTAACAATAATTTCAAAGGACATTGTCGCTATTATAGACCATTTCATGGAGTCACCGCTCACTAGGTCATCAAGCTAATCCCAGTATAGAAATATTGCTAAAAGTAAAAGAGTGCTTAAGAGACTGTCTTAAGACTTTGTGTTGTGATGATGAAAATGATGATGGTGATGATTTGTTTTCAGATTGCCATGAAAATATTATGCATGAAATATTAAAAATATGATTTTTGCTAGGCATAAAATTCCTAAGTGTGATAAAGTTTTGAATAATTCCTTAGGAATTATACCATGGTTGCAAAATGGAATTTTGACATAATGAAATGAAATAGAAAAATGTGTTCGTTCTTTTTAAAGCACAATTGTGTAACATAATGATGTAAGCCATATGTTTTATAAATTATAATGAATGGGAAATAAAATTAGAACAATGGTTTGCGCTAGGCATAGAATTATAGGTATAGACTTATACCATCATCGCGACATCCAAGAAAAAAATAATTTTATTGCATAATTGATTTTTGATTTTTGAGATAAACAGAAAAAATATAAACGTGACTTTATTTACTAGATTGTTTAATATGTTGTTTGAAAGAATTTTTGGATTTTTGAAAACAATGTATGTAATTGTTTTTATACTAAACAGATGTTCTTAAATAAGAAGATGAAATTATTCCAAAAAGAGGTGCAGAAATATTTTAAATTATCTCAAAGACAAAATGTAGATTTATAAGGAACCCCATGTGCAGATGTGAGTTCATTGCCGATCTTGATTTATCATAATGATACAAAATCTCTCAAATACAAATGTGTGTGCAATTGTATTGTTCATTCACCAATTTTGAGCAAGATAATTTGATACAAGTAATTTGAATTAACCAAATAAGTGTTCGTTGACCATGATTTATATGCATGTAACCGTACCAGACTACTATGTAAGTTGGGTCATCAAGAGCTAGCTAATCCATAAGCAGATAGAGGTCTGTACAAAATAAGGTCGCTAATGTGACAGACATATCACCATGCTAGGGATTACCCAAGGCCAAGCGGGTTGGGCACAAACCACCTGTTATGGGGCTTACCTCACAGTTTTCGAATAATTGAGAATTCCAGGGATTCAAGCTCATTCACCCTTCTTTTCTTTTCAAAGGGTAGGGAAAGGGATTTTATTGCTTTTTGCTTTTGCTTTTTTTTTTTTTCTTTTTTTTTTTTTTTTGTATTTTTGCGTGGAACGGAGATAATGCTGAAATATTGTTGTGATGGTACAAAATAATATTTTTCTTTTTCTCATTTTCTTTGACTTTTCTTTTTCTTTTTCTTCCTATACTAGGGATACTTGCTCGGATTGGCTGTAGAGCAAGGGATTTTTATTCTGGGCAGGGGTGAGCTTGTCCTTTTGTCAATTCTCAAAGATTCTAGACCATGTGCATGATAGGATAGCAGGGGAAACTTTTCGCTCAAGAAACCACTTCTACTATGTAGCATCATATTGAATTTGCAATGAAATCATTTTAATGTGAAGAGATATACTTGGTTCAAGTAAATAACAAGATCAATTCTCTATGCTCAAAACTTTATTTAATTCAACTGTGAACTTTGATATAAGAGAGATTAATAATCATACCAAATAAAATCAAGATATTTATTCATGTGAGTGTGAAAGTGCGGGATTCCAAATAAATACTAATTTATCCAAAATAATTGAAAATATAACTGCAATACTTCAAGAATTGACAGGTACGAAAATAAAAGATGTTTTTGAAGATTTTGATGATTTTGAAGTTTTTATATTTTGATTTTAATTTATGAATGGAAAGAATAAATACTATTACTGTTTTTGAAATTTTTATATGGATGACTAAAATGAAACAATATGCAAAATAACAATATATACAATGATGAAATGACCAGATTTTATGCATAATAGCGTTTAAGATGCATAATGTTCATAGGTTCTTTAAGATCTTTACCATCTAAGGTAGCTAATCGGTATGCTCCCGATCCAAATTTAGCAGTGATGATATACGGTCCAAGCCAGTTGGGCTCGAATTTACCTTTAAGATCTTTAGTTGCATTAGTATTTTTTTTATTTTCTTTTAAGACAAGGTCATCGATCTCAAAGGATCGATGATGAACTTTCTTGAGGTATGCTCGCTTGAGCTTGTTTTGGTAGGCTCGAAGATGTTCCAAAGCATTGATGCGCTTCTCATCTAGGAGTTCCAATTGACTAAATCTGCCAAAACAATATTCATCTCCTACTTTCGTATCTTGAAGTAGTAGAGCCAAAGAAGGAACTTCTAATTCAAAGGGAAAAACTACTTCAGCGCCATAAACCAAAACAAAAGGTGAAGTGCCCGTGGGAGTGCGAACGCTAGTTCGATAAGCCCACAAAGCAGGATATAATTGGATGTGCCAATCTCGACCAGATTTATTGACCAAGTATTTTGAGGATTTTGATTAATGTTTTATTAGATGCTTCTCGCTTGGCCATTACCCTGAGGATAATAGGGAGTGGACCAACGATGTTGAATTTTATATTTTTGACATAATTTTTTGACATATTTATTTTTGAAACAAGTTCCATTATCTGAGATGAGATTTGCAAGAATTCCGAACCTACAAATAATTTGATTAAAAATAAACTTGGAAACTTGGGTTCCAGTGCAAGAAGCTAAGGGCATAGCTTCAACCCACTTCATGAAATACTCGATGGTGGTTATGATGAATTTGTGTCCATCAGATGACACAGGATTGATTTTTCCAATGATGTCTAAGCCCCATTTTGAAAAGGGCCAAGGAGATGAAATAGCCTGTAGTTCTTGTGCAGGGGCATGGACAAGGTCAGCATGTTTTTGGCACTTGTCGCAATGGCGCACGTAATCATGTGCATCATTCTCCATGGTAGGCCAAAAATATCCTATCCTAAGGAGCTTCTTAGCAATGGTGCTACCACTAAAGTGTCCCCCACAAGATCCATCATGGGCTTCACTCAAAGCTGATCTAGATTCTTCTAGATTCAAACATCTCAGTAAGATGCCTTCAAAAGATCTCCTATACAATGTATTGCCAATAATTACGAAGCGACTTGCTCGTCTACGTAATAACCGGCACTGGTTGCTATTACAACCTTCAGGGAAGGTCCCATTTTGAAGAAAATTAAATATATCAGTGTACCAAGGTTCAGGAGTAGTTTCATTGATTAGAAACACATCCAAAGGTTCTAAGCATGATTTATTTGAAGTGGGTTCCTGGAGTCGATGAATAATGATGGTAGCATATTCATCATCTAACTCCAAGGGCAAAAGAGATGCAGCTGCAGCCATAGCATCAACCGCACGGTTGCTAGTTCGAGGAATAGCTTCCAAGGTAACTTGACCAAATAAAGATATTAATTGTAAGACATATGCTTTATATGGACATAATTTATCATCTCTGGTCTGATAAACATCATTGATTTGATTTATGACAAGTTGAGAATCATCAAAAACTAATAGATTTTTAATTTTTAGTGCCAAGGTAGCTCGTAATCCAAGGATTAGAGCCTCATACTCAGTAGTGTTATTAGTACAAGCAAACGTTAATTTGAAGGACAGAGGTATAAGATGTTTCTATGGAGATATTAAAATAATACCTGCACTAGCCCCACTCATGCATCGGGCTCCGTCAAAGTATAGGGACCATTGCTCTGGATGGTCTGCCTCTAATTTAAGGCATTCATCAAGAAACTCAATGATGAGGGGATGGGTAGACTCTAAGGGTGCAGCAACTAATTGATCTGCTATGATTTGACCCTTAACAGACTTTTGTCCTATAAACGTGAGGTCAAACTCGCTTAGCGCAAGAACCCACTTTGTTGTGTGACCAGATAAGTATGGTCGACTCATGAGATACCGCAAAGGATCGGATTTAGCAATAACATACATTTTTTGATTGAGCATATAATGGCATAATTTTTATGTAGAAAATATGACTGCTAGACATAACTTCTCTAATGTTGTGTAGCGGGTTTCATAACTGATTAAGGTTCTACTGATATAATAATTAGCACGTTCTTTCTTCTCATCATCAAGTTGAGCTAACATAGCTCCTAAGGCAAAATCTGAAGCAAAAATATACAAGATAAATGGGCGATCAGATCTAGGTGGTGAAAGCACAGGTGGGTTAAGGAGATATTGTTTGAGGAGTTCAAATGCTTCCTGACATTCGTCGTCCCAATGAAAAGAGACATATTTCTTAAGAAGCTTAAGAAAGGGTCCTGTTTTGTCCGCCAACTTATCGATGAAGCGACGAATAGCTTGAAGCTTACCTTGTAGACTCCGTAATTCAGATATATTTGTGGGTGCGGGCATATCAGTGATAGCCATGATCTTGAGAGGGTCAATTTCAATGCCACGTAAAGAAACTATAACCCCCAATAATTTACCGGACTTAACTTCGAATATACATTTGGCTGGATTTAGTCGGATAAGATATTCCCTTAACCGATCAAATACTTTTCTCAAGTCATCTAAATGATCATCTTCTTTGATGGAACGAGCTATAATATCATCTACATAATCATGTAGAATATCATGCATCATATCATGAAAGATATAAGTCATGGCTCGTTGATATGTTGCACCTGCATTCTTCAAACCGAATGGCATCACTTTCCAACAAAAGGTCCCCCAAGGGGTAATAAAGGCTATTTTAGCCTGATCTTCAGGAGCTATCCTGATCTGATTATAACCAGAAAATCCATCCATTAAGGATATCATTCCACTCCCAACAATAAAATCAATGATCTGATCCATGTTGGGAAGAGGAAAATCATCTTTAGGGCATGCAACATTAATATCTCTAAAGTCTGTGCAAACCCTAACTTTAGTAGCTTCTTTCTTAGTTACTGGAACTACATTCGAGATCCATTCAGCATAATCAATGGCTTGTATAAAAATAACCTTCAAGAGTTTTTCTAATTCCCCTTTGACTAGTAAGGCCACTTTAGGATGCATTTTTCTAAGTTTTTGTTTAACAGGTTTAGCATCCGGATGGACTACTAGGTGATGCATAACTACAGAAGGGTCTAATCCTGGCATATCTTCATATGTCCAAGCAAAGATATCTTCATATTCCTTAAGAAATGCAATGTATTTATCCTATTTTTCTTGACTCAATTCTGATCCAATGTTGATTATGTGAGGATTATCTTTGGTTCCAATGTTAATTTTTATGACGTTTTCTACTTCCATGTGTAGATCTCTCTCAAAATTAGGTGGGGTGGGTGAAACACCCAATTCTTGTAATTCTTCCAAGGTTATCTTGGATAATTCATCTTGAGGAGTCGTGGCCTCAAGCTGGGCTATACTAGGTATAGATCCATCAAAATAAAATTCATGATGTAATAGTTCCTCAATGGAGACATCATGGAAGATGTCTCCCTCCAACTCATCGTCGGATTCGATGATCATCTCAGGGTAGGCTATAGATAGCATATTACATGTAAATGGCTTATTCATTAAACACAAGGCATCACGTTTATCCAAATAATCTTGGTAACATATGAGATGGTTATCATCCTCAAATGGGAAGGGCTGACCTTTACTAGGAAATAGGCCCACACCACATCGGGCAGGCCATGGTTCTACCTCAAAAGGTTCTTTCATACCATTCTGGAAAGGTCCCAAACCTTTCCCTTTATATCCCAATTTAAGCATTATAGGCTTAGCTTTAATATACTCATTAGTAAAATAACATCGAGCATATCCATCATAATGTGTCTTAATGTTTCTAGGTATTCTTCCCCAGTCATATCCCTTATAAATAAAAGCGCAACTCCCGACTTGGTAAATACTTCCCATAGGCTGTGGGAGGCCCAAGGTACGAGGAGAGGGTGGCAAATTATTTAAGATAAGGGAATCTTGCATAGCAACGTTTGTCTTTTCTGATATAAGAATTTTAGATAAATTGGGTAAGAGCTCGTCAGTAAGAGCATAAGAAGTAGAAGGAACATTTCCCATATCTTCTGATGTGGAAACTATGCCTTTGGTGGATGTAGATGGTGTAGAGATGTCGATGGATGATTCTATAGGTATGGAAGTTATAGGAGTAAAACAAGAAGCATTGGTTGTGGGTTTAGGATCTTTTTGAGGTCCTAATGTAGTTTGTTTAGAGGATGGTTGAACTATATGTAGAGGTGGAGTTGATGGAGAAAAAGTAGATGATGTTATGGGTGTGTGTTTCACACGTTTAGATGGATGATGAGAATTAGGATGTGTGGATGATAAAGCAGGGCAAAATTGAACTCCAACAGGTTCTGCCAAAGCACACATATCAAAGGGTCTAGGATCACCATGAATGGTAACCAACTGATTTTTAAATTCGAATTTAACACATTGATGTAAAGTTGAGGGAATGGCTCGCATCACGTTGATCCAAGGGTGACCCAAGAGTATATTGTACGATGTCGGGCAATGTACAATAAACATGGTCATGTCTAAGGTTCTTGGACCAACTTGCAATGGGATAGTAATAACTCCACATGTTTCTTGTGTTTCGTCATTGAAGGCTTTTATGATCATATCAGTTCTTTTCATTTCATCACTTCTAAACCCAAATCTTTGGTAGAAGTCAAAAGTACAAATGTTTAAAGATGAACCATTATCAATCAAGACTCGTTTAACTCGCTACATCTCCAATTAGGGCAGTAATATATAAGGGGTTATCCTTATGTAAACTATGTTGTGGTATATCTCTATCCCGAAAGTCAATACAATCGACTTCACGAGTTATGATAGTATTGGCCATGGCTTCAGAGTTGAATATTTTGTGGTACCATCATTTGGCTTAATGTGAGCATTAATTCATCCCTATGTGTAGGAGAAGATCTTAAAAGGTCCAAAAGGGAAATTCTAGTTGTAGTATTTGATAATTGTTCATTAATATTATAAGGAGGTTTAGGTTGAACATTAGGTGCATGATTCCATTTATTAGGAACTTTCAAAACAAATGGAGCTGATCCATCATTCTGAGTTTGATCTTGTTGAGAATTTTGAGCCTGTTGTCTAGTAACAGCTCCGATGGTACCTACAATATTATTTTGCGGATGATGAATGGGTCTTGGTCTAGCATTTATGGCTTGTTCATTAGAAAGTAATTGGTGAGACGATGGTCGAGTAGTGACCCTTCTTGGAAATGGTTCTTCTGGAACCATAGAACTTGTGATAGGTTGAATAGGATCTGATTCATCTTCAGAGCTATTCGATTGATTTGAGGTGATTTCCATGTCACTTTCAGTCTCATATTCTACATCACTAAGATCAGGTGTCTGAATGTTATATAGAGGTCTGGTCGTAACCATGGATAAAGTTGTGTCAAACATTTCCAAATCATGAGTAGGTAAATGCCCACTAATAGTTCCTACATATCGGGTAGGAGGGGGAACATTATGATGTTCAATTTGATTAGCCACTTCTTTACCATGCTTTGGTAAAGGATGTTGAAATATATCCAATGATTGATTGGCATTCTGATTCTGATTTTGGGGGATGTTATTTTGAGCATTATTGGGAGGATTTTGTTTAGGTTGAAAGGCTTGCACCTCCATCTCATTGTTATCAATTAAGTCTTGTATTTTGTGTTTTAATATTTTACAAGAGTTGGTAGTGTGTCCAGGTCCTCTATGGAAATCATAGTGTAAATCAGCTCTGTATCCGGGTATAGTTGGATCAGGTTCCCGGATATTTGGTAATTGGATCAAACCTCGTGCTAATAATTGTGGTAAAATGGTTGATAGAGGTTGATTTAACCTAGTAAATTCTTGAGGTGGTTTATCAGGAGGTTTCAGTATAAACTTCTTCGTTGTTTTTGTAGTATTAACATTAGCAATGTTTCTGCTATCAATGACTCCATCACCCACAACTTGTTTATTCTTATATTGATTTTTGGATGTTTTCTCATCATCTTTCTTTTTAAGCTGACCTCTCCTAATGAGAGCATCTTCCACTCTTCGAGCTAAGTCTATAGCTTGATCGAAGGTGGTCAAGGTAGCAATTGATAACTCATAGGATAGTTGTTCTTGTAAATTATTGATAAAGATATCCAACATTTCTCGATAAGGTAACACAAAGTGTAATTTTCCTATCAACTGTCTCCATCGAGCTAGGAAATCAACAAAACATTCATCTTTGTCTTGTTTTAAGTTGTACAAATCTTTAATAGTTACATGCCTTTCGATGTAGGCACTAAATTGATGAACAAAAGACTCGGTTGTTTCTTCGAAATTCCTCAAAGAATGAGTGGGTAGTTGATAATACCACTCTAATGCCATCCCTCCTAAACTTTTCGGGAACATTTTTAGTAATAACAAGTCATCATGTGATATATCATGACATGCTATCCTAAACATACGAAGATGCTCTATGGGATCTTCGGTTCCTTTGTATATAGGTAGGACAGGCATAGGAAAGTGTTTAGGATATGGTTGTGCTACAACTATAGGATCTAGAGGCTGACTACACATCTCTCGATAATTGTACGAGGGACGGTAGGGATCTATCTGGTCCATGCGGGAGACTAACTGTTTCACCATGGCTTCCAGATTACTAGTTTGTCCACCATATTGGTTCGGTGGTATGTGAGCGTATGATGGCATGACGTAAGGATTAGATGCTATATTGTTATTATGCAAATGGTTGGTAGGGAGAGTATTATGAAGAAGATTTGTAGTAGCATTATGTTGTATCCCAGATTGTTCTAAATTGGTGTTTGGTTTTGTTTTGGGCTTTTGTTGATTTGAGGTATGTTGATCAATAGCTTGGCAAAATAGAGCAGTGAATGAAGGTTTCTTTTGTGTGGGAATAACTCTAGGCTTGGTAACAGGCACTCTAGGTGGTTGGGTAACCTGTCGTTGTTGCATGTTCTGGATTATAGCGGCCATATCCAAATTGGATGGTCCAGCTTGATCACTTTCTTGATCAACGAAGGACAAGGGATTAGTGCATGTGTGATATATTTCTTCTAGGGTTGCTTGAGTGTCACTAATTTGATCCTTGTCCATATGGACTGCTCTATTAAGAGCGCCAATATTAGTATTGAGGAACTTCCAGAAATGTTCCATGTTCTCAAAAGTAACAGCTCCTTCCGGAGACACTTTAGGGGATGAGGATCCTTCCTCTCTAACAGTTTCTTTTTGTTCATTTCCTACAACAAACTCTTCTTCTTGTTGGTCTAAGGTTCCTTCTTCCTGAATTGGGTCTTCAGGAAGGACATCTGGTTTATTTAATGGTCTTCCTAACCAATCTTCTTCTACTTCAACTGCTTTTCCATTCCTAAGTCTAGTCATTATGCTTAAACTTAGATTTTAGAAATATATATATATATATATATATATATATATATATATATATATATATATATATATATATATATATATATATGCGACAAGTTTGGGAGGTATATATTTTAATTATATACCTACTATAATACTTAAAAGAAAACGTTTTAATTTTTTTGTTATATTTTTTTTTTTTTTTTTTTTTTATGATAATATTATAAAGACAACAAACAACATACTAAATGCAAGAAATAATAATAATAAAAGAATGGCTTAGTTTTCTATAAATAGTTTATGGATATCATTAATAGGATCAAGTTCATCAGGAGTCATGAAATGCTCCTCTTCAAATTGGAAATGGTTTTTCAAAAATTTGACAAAGTGTGCTATGGTGATATTATCTGTCTCAGACTCTGACCTGTAGAAATAAAGTTCATGGCAATACTCTCGATATAACATAACTCTAGGAACTCTATTCCATCTCTTTCTATCCGTAAGAATGACCTCTTGATCCTCTATACGAGATAGAAATTTATGTACTACAACTGCATTGTCGAGGTATTCCTCAAAGGTGTACAACTCGGAAGACACAAGTGCTCTTTTATCAGCTAACCACCTATGGCAAGCTCTCTGAAGTTCATGATATAAGGTTACTTGATCAAGATCCAGGATTCTATCTAGGACAAACCTCTTAATTTGCCTAAGTTCTGTCGACCTAGATGCAATGATACCCAATCTCCTATCAAGTTCGTCCCATAAAGGTGGGACTCTATATGTTTGAGGTACTCTAAGCAAAGAAGTAATCTCTATGGCTGCTAATTGATTTTCAACATTAATGGTGACAACTCATCTTTTATTATAATCTACCATCTAAATATGATATGCAATCTTAATTGTTTGTCTGATGATTCTAAATGCATTTATTATTATTATTATTTTTTTGGATTGTTTTCAAAAGGTTTTAGTTTTCACGTCGGGTTCACCAAAATGTATCGCTCCAAATTTTTTGCATCCTTACCTTCAAGCTATAGGATCCATGCCCGGAAGGGGAATGCGAGAAGGATGGGACAATACCTCGGACTGAGAGGCCCTTTGAAGGTCGTGCCTCTTGGGGGAGGGGTATAAGGGTGAATTTTTGATGGATGGTGGGTTCACCAAGAAAATTTTGAGTGGCAGTTTCCATGCCTAGGTTGAGAATGGGTTTGATGTGTTCATTTTGTACTTTAATCATTCATATCCTAGGTTTGGCCAAGATGAATCTAAGCTATTCTATATGCCAATGCTGATTTATATGGATACAAAAAACATGAATAAGTGCTAAACACAGAAAGTGTGCTAAATAAGATAGAATGTACCTGATTCCGGATGTCTGATGAAGATTCTGAGGTTTGTAGAAGTCCAGATCATCTCAAATCTTACATAATCATCTGCAATTGCATAGAATCATCTCAGATCATAGTCGGTCATCTGAGATCAGACGAGATCATCGTCGACCTGACGAATTCATCAGATGAATTCATCAAAAACCTGCAATCACAGAAACAGATACCAAAGACCAAAAATGCAACTGCAAAAGCAAGGGGGAATGATAGAAATGATAGTAAACTTGCCTAAATGATAAATCCAGATAACAATTAAAGGAAATGCATTAATTTAATAATTTATTTTAACTTTATCATGCATCTATGCTAAATGAGGTGAACTCTAGAATGCAGAAATAGAATAAACTAAGTTAATGCATAAGGAAATGAAGAGAGAAGATAAAAGAATGCAAACTCTAGGCTCTGATTGCCCCCAATATGGACTACAGTTGAGATCACCTCCAATCGTACGAGATCATCGCCGATCTACGATAGGATCATCCAAAATCATCTGGAATCGCCAACGATGATCCGAGCTTGCTCTAGCTGAAAAACAATAAAATTCCTGCAAGAAAACTTGAAATACACAATGCAAACGATGGTGTGAAGGTGTTCTAATGCACGAAAAGTTAAAGTTGCAGAGAAATCAGTCAGCCAGGGGGATAAACTAAGAAAATCCTAGTTTATATAGGATTAGGGGGAGGTTAGGAGGTTGGAGATCATCCCAATTTGGGAGATCTCCAATGGGGGAGACTCTAACCACGTAGACACGCTTTCTGCCCAAGTTAGAGAAGCTGTTGAAATAGAAGCTAATTATGAAAATTAGTTTTGGGACGAAATCGTCTGGACGTTCTGTTCCAGATGAATTCGTCAGATCTGGGACGATTTCGTCTGATCGTCGACGATATCGTCCAACGGTTAAAACAAATCCTAAAAATGGCATGGAAAACAAGGGGAGCGGGTAACGGGCGGTTTTGGGGTTAAAATTCAAATTTTTATCTTTTTACTAAGGTTTAACTACGCCAATTTTAGGGTGCTACACACTTGCATTAAAATAATCCCTTAACTTGATTGACTATGAGAAGGGAGTCACAAAATATATTTAGCCTTTTGATCTTCATAGAGATGGTTGTTTGGAGACCTAGGATTAGGGCCTCATATTTGGTGTTGTTATTTGTGCAATGGAAATTAAACTTAAATGATAAGGGCATTGGAGCACCTTACAACATGAAAAACACAATCCCTGCACCACCCCCTTGCTCACACTTTGAACCATCAAAGAACAAAATAATGTCAACTTTATTTTTTGGTTCTTCAGGTTTGGGTGCTTCTAATAATGCAAAGACTACATCATTGGGAAGTTCAATGGTGAGAGGTCTACTTTCCTAAAGTGGCACCTCTACCAGTTGATCAGCTATGACTTATCCCTTGATGGAATTTTGGCTTATAAATTCTAGATCAAATTCAATCAGTAGCATGATCCACTTTGTACTACATGTATTATGATATGTCTTTCTCATTATATACTGTAAATGATTTTGTTTTGATATCACATACATTGTATGGAATAACATGTAGTTGTGTAACTTCTTAGTCGTAAAGACCACTGATAAGCATAGTTTCTCTACGTATGTAACATGTAGTGGTGTAACTTATTAGATATAGTTATTAGATATAGCTCACCAAGGTGTAACTGATATAGTATATCGCTTGTTATTTACCTTGCACATTCTTTTGATCCAACATGGTTCCCAAAGCAAAATTGGTAGCAGATATATAAAGAAAAAATGACACATTTGGATGTTATGCCAAGGATGCATTTCTTGGAATTCAATCTAACATTGTGCTCTATTAGGTGATCAAAGACCTTTCTTAGAACCTCGACATGCTCTTCACATAGTAATGACTTGAACAGTAAGTCATCAAAAATTTATTCTAATATCTTATGCATATATTCATGTTAAATATATGTCATTGCCTACTGATATGTGGCACCAATATTTTTAAGACCAAATGATATTACTTTGTAATAAAATATTCCCCATGGAGTGGTGAATACGGTTTTGTGCTGGTATTCAGGTTTAATCTGAATCTGATTGTAACTAGAAAAACCATCCATGAGGTAGAGCATCTCATGACCTATAGTTTCATCTACAAGAGCATCTATATTGGGCAATGGGAATGAATCCTTCATTGTTTCCTTGTTGAGGTCTCTAAAATCTATGTAGATGGATCCTTGATACCCATTTTGGATAATCGATGGATACCCTTCAGTGTTTCCATCAAATTTTTCAATGGGCACCATGTTTGCTACCCATTTTGGATAGTCGATGGATACAATAAATACTATATCTAATAACTTCTACAACTCATTCTTTACCATCAAGGTGATGGTTAGATGCATCTTCCTAAGATTCTGCTTGATCGATTTCTTTGTGGGGTCTAGCGAAAGGTTTTGGACAACCAATTTTAGATCTAAACTCGGCATGTATTTGTAGGTCCAAGAAAAGATATTTGGTTTCTCATTCAATAGAGGTATGATGGTTGCCTATTATTCTAGGGATAAGCTTTCTCTAAACTTAACTTTATTTGTATCAGAAGGATCATCACTGATGTCCACTTCAAAAGTTTCCTCTATTGACATGTGTGACCTATCCTCAAGTTTATGAGGAGTGAGGATCAAATGGATGTCATCCATTAGGTTTAAAGGTTTAATTGAATCATGGTCAAAACTAGTGTGATAAACATCATGTGCGTAGCCTAGTGCAAAATGAAATAGTTGTAGCATTTATTTTTTGGATAAGAAACCTTTAGGCTCTAAGGATGAATCAGTACGATCCCAATCAATAGCATCTAAGTTAAGACACAATGGTTTAGAGGGATTAGCTAGGTTCTGGAGTGGAGTGGTCAAATAAATGGAGATCATGTTGATGGATGGAATGGAATCTCTAGGACCATATATGTGTGACTCTATATTGTTGACTTACCTTCCATACCCAAGATGTGGCTCTGGGGGTATGGGGATCTTAGGATCCAATCTATGGATAGATGAGAATATGGGATCATTAGGCTAAAGTAGTTTCCTAAATGTAGGTGGATTGAAGAAGAGCATGCAATAGATCATATCTAAATTGGGTGGTATTCCCATAAGGTGAAGGCTAGGATATACTCTACGGTACATTTCATCTATGTCAAAAGGCTCATTATGATGATGTAAGTTTTGAGGCCCAATATAGGCCATTTTAGTTTCATATTCATAGTCATTGCCATATTTGAAAGACCCCTCATTCTTGTCCACTGGAATTGGGTGGTAACCTGAATGTTGGGTCCCTACATATGCCCATTTAGTCTCATCCTTATAGTCACTATCGTATATGAAGTGATCATTATTTATAGCTATTGGCATTATGAGGTGATTTAAATTTCAAGGCCCAAGGTAGACCATCTCAGTCGAATCCTCTGACTCGTAGTCACTCTCATCTATGGTGTATCCACCCTCTATGTTAACTAACCAGGTGAGGTGATGTAAATATTGAGGCCCATGATATGCTAATCCAGTTTCATCCTCAGACTCACTTGTGATTTACTCATTCTCTTCTCACTCATAACTATATCCTGGTTTGTCCTCCCATAGGATGATTCCTAATAGGATTTCTTTGAGAGAGAAATTTGAATGATACTCATCTGGTGGTCCTATATTAACCATAGCCATCCATATATCACTCAAGTAGCTTCTATTTGATTGATAGGTATTCCATTCAATGTCTTCCCATAACCCTAAGCTCAACCTATCTAGGGATGTAGCCAATGAGTCATCATAGCTTTGGATATGATATCCTAGGCCAAATCTATCGCAGTAGGTAACTGATATCGTGGCTCTAGTAGGTTTCGTCACCCTTGATATTATAGACCCAAACCATAGCCATGCCAATGGTTGTGCTCAAAGTATATCAAAGAAAACTTAGGATTAGACAAGTAATGAACATTCGAGGTGAACAGTTCATCCTCATCCTCTTCAATATCTAAAGTGTTATGGGTATAATCCAAACCAACATAGATGAAATTGATTTGGTTAGGTGAGATCCCCAATGGAACCACTTTCCCAATTGGCAAGTTTGGGACTCTTGGTCATCCCATGTCTTGTGCAGACTTGATAATGGGCATGAAATTTACATTTTGCATAAGATATTCACCTAATCCTATGTTAGCTAGGTGAACTATCACCTGTTATACAGATGACATTGATGATGATGCAGGAAAGGTAGGTTGAGGTACCTCCTCGACTATGTCTTGGGGATCTTCCTCATCCATGGGACTCGAAATATCTATGTTTCTATGGTTGGAAGGTACTTAGGTATTTTATCCACAAAGGGTGCTTTTAGCTTCTGAAAGTCTTTTGATTTAGACATTGTTGGTTTCTTAGAAGTTTTAGTAACTTTGGAAGCTGAAGGTGGTGCCAATGTGGATGGGTCACCTTACATTGATTTGGACTTGATTCCTGGATGTATGGTAGAGGATGATGGCCTAATGTATAGGTGCATGGATGGAAGGAAAAAATATCTTAGCAAGTCAACCTAATGCACATATTTGAAAGGATCTTCATTTGATAGTACCACATGTACTTGTACTCATGCACATACTTAATGCATTGGTGCAAGATAGAAGGAACACATTTCATGTCCCTTATCCAAGGATTCCCTAGGAGGATATTATACTGTATAGCCCCCTACAATACATGACACATCATAGGGATGGTATTATGCCCTACTTTTATAGGCAGGATGGTTGTACCCACTATGGAGAATAGTGCATCATTAAAAGCTCTCAATGTATAGGAGGTAGGGAAAATGTTTGACCTAGGGATTTTCAAGTGCCCCATAGCCTTGGTTGTTATTATATTTATCAATGAACATGTGTTTATTAAGACCCATTTGAAAGGTATGTCATTGATAGACGTGATGATATGCAGAGGCATATTTGCTATGATAGTAGGGACTACCTTTATTTTGTGATCATAAAAATGAATCACCAGCTCTTGACACTATTGGAATTGCCCCATAAAGTTTTTAAATGTGTCAGGTTTCTAGGGCTATAGCTTAATTGATCTCAAAATTTCCATTAGAGTCTCCCTATGTTTGGGATACTATTGAATAAGCTCATATATTGATAACTTGGTTGGTGTCATTTGGAGATTCTACACAAGTCTATTCTAGATAGTTATCACAGGTCATGTCAGTGGACCTAGAGGATTATTCTGCACTTACCTCTATTGAGGTGCATCTGGGATACGAATAGGAGTTGTTGGAGGCTTTGGTTAGTTGTATCACCAACTTCTTGTAACCATGTTGACTATTTCAGCCATTCCAATGAATTCTTGAGTGGGAGGTTAGACTTGGACTTGGTTTACTTGAGCACCCTGATCTATAGGGACTTCATTTTTTGGCAACGAGTTTCTAAATATGCCCATATCTCTATTTTTGGGTGCTAATGGATTATCAACTTTCAACTCACCCTTACCGATCATGTTTTGCACAATATTATTGAAACTGATGCATGCTTCAATATCATGCCCCTATTATCAATGGTATGGGAAATAGTGATATTCCCCATATCCCCTGGGCTTGGGATGGTTAAAATCAAGAAGTTGTTTCTCAGGTAACCTTAGTATCTGCACCATGCTTAGTTGATTAAATATTTATTACATTTATTCTAAAAAATGTATGTAGTAGCGATGTGGTTGATATTCCCCATTTCAATCTTAATTGTTATTTGGGTTGTAATTGGATGGTGGGGGTTGATCCTAATAATTCTGTAGTTGTTGGCTATTCCCTCCCTTTGGCATGTTTAACATAACTTGATTGACTGGAGCAGGTTTGGCCTACTTTTTTTTATTCTTATTATTGTGATATTTGTTGTTTTAGTCTTTTTTATTTTAGAGCTTAAGATCTCCTTCTTCAACCTTGATGTCTTCTATCAGCTTGGCTTGAGCCAAGGCTTCCTTGAATGTTTCATATTACTATAGTTGCAATAGCAAAAAGATGTGCTTAGAGCAACTCTTAGTAAAAATTCATATGAGCTCAATAATGGAAACAAAATGAAATGGGTAGAAACCGACATTTGATATATTAACACAAAACACAATGATACATTAAACAAATAAATTATAATTCCATTGATATTAAGAGATACTAGTTACAATAGGGATATGATGCCCTTTATCTATTTATTTTTCTAACAATTTTACAATCAATTTGATGTCATCTTCAATCGTCCCTTAGTGTAGGTTGGCTTATTTGTATGTGGGCCACCATCGGGTTGTTATTCGTTTGATTTTGTTCTTCCTCTTCAGATCTGCTAAATAACCTATGAAGAACCTACAAAATGGGGTTAGTGTGATGGGGGATTGCCTTAGTTAGGCCCCATATTTAGTAATATGAAATGACTATAAAAACATGATAAAAATTGAAATAAAATATGCATAAGCTGATAATATGGTAAAATAGAGCTTACCTCCCAAATTTGAGGTGATTTGGGGCCTGTAGACCCAATTCACCACCTAGGGGGTGAACTAAGGCCGGATTCATGGGGTAAGGGGTGATATGAGCTGTGAGGTCTCTTTTGTAAAATCCCTCTGGTAGATCGATTCTTAGGCAACTTGGGTGCCTCTTTATGCTATCGAAATCTGATTGTGTGCATCGAGAACTGACTGTTCAATGTTCAATTTCCATTTTTGTAGATTTTTTATGCTTTGTTGAATTTTGGGAGAGAGAGCTAATTAGGGGTTTAGGACCCACTATTTACAAGAAATGACAAGGTGCAAGGGGGGATTTAGATGGACTAAACCTAGGTTGAATTTTGACTAATGTTAGGTTAGGAAATGCAATGTGGCAACATCATATTCCTTAGGAGAAATATCTCATCCTCAGATTAGGAGGTCTTTAAGTTAATTTAGGACATGATTAAAGAAATATCCTAAAAAAACCTAATTACACACATGTGGGAGGATGTAATTAGTGTTAATCAAGATTAAGGGTTCTTTTAATCAATTTTACCCTAAAAAGGTGACTTAAGTGAAGTCAACATTAAATTAGATTTTTGGAATTGACTTGTTAATTGTTTTGGTCAATTAATACCCCATGGGGGCCTCAATTGAGTGCAAATAGAGAATTAGATAATATCTCAATGCATTGGATGTGATTTGGAAGGCTTATTAGGATTTTGGACATGAAATATGATGAAGTAGTATATGGAAGTCTACATACTACTATGGCAAACTATGGTAATCTACGTATTACTACGCATGACTATGATAGCCTAAAATAGCCTAGGGATGTCTGGAATCACCTATGGATACACAAAAGTAGCAATGTGTGACTTTTGGGTGTCTACATTTGCCCTTTTTTGTATGATACTGTATGGAACATTGTTTAATATAAAAATGTGAAGGGTTTGTGCAAAAGAAAAAGGGATAGAAGGGGAATAAAATTCAATCGAAGGTATGTAGCCACTTGAAGTGTGACCATACAACATTAACTAGATATCCTAAGGAAATAAGAGAAATAATAGAATCCAATAAAAGGTATGTAGCTGCTCGAAGCATGACCATACAACATTGATTGAATATCCAAGGGAAAGGAGAGAGGAAGGAAATAAGGAGAAAAGGAAAGAAATAAAGAACAATGTTGGTGAATACAAATGAATGATTGTGGATGCAATTATGTGATGTTGTTGATTTTGTATGACATTTTCAATGCCATACTAGTTTCTTGAGAATAGCAACTTTTGACTATTTTGCATTTACGACCAGATCAGTGTGGTCCAAAAGTATGAATATGACAAAATCCTATCTAAATTTTTATTGTTGATTGATTGATGGGAACATGGTGACAAGTATCAAACCACTCAAGTTAGTTGACATTTGGATTATTAAATTGTGACCAAATCAATTTGGCCATGAAATCCTTTTCCAAATTTTGTGCTAGGATTACGTCAAATGTATCATCCATTATGTACTCGACGTACATGAATGCTAGATTGATTTATCCATGGAAACACATAACTCTCATGATGTAACCCATGTCTGTTTGGGATTGAGATTATAATCATATGATAATATTTAGTAAAAAAAAATTTATACAAATGTGCTAATCAAACTTTTGGATTTTCTATGTTGTGGTTGCATGCAAAGATGACATTGGATATGAATACTCCCTCAAACGAGGAAATGCGGTGATTTGATGATGCAGTGATTGATAAAATACCAATGCATGATGAATATGATAGCAAATAAATTTAAAATATAATTTTGTAAGGTTCCTAGGGTTTTAGGAGACATGTGTCTACTTTCCTAGGGTTTTGGGTGATTTTGGGGTGTTTTGGTTGAGTTCGCCACTCGGGGGATGATTTTAACCTAAATCACCACCCTAGGGGAAAATTGGGTTTTAGTTCACCCCTCGAGGGATGAATCAGTGATTAAGGTATATTTAAGCCCTTATTTGCTTGGAATGGGCTCATTTTGATAGTGCACAACATTGGAAAGTGACTTGTGGAGGCATTCGATAGCATGATAAGAGCACAGGTGATGACTTTGAGAGCAACGATGATGAGGGGACACAGGGCAGCTGGAAATAGGCATGGGGACCCACCGATAAGTGTTATTTTTCTTTGTTTTTATTTTATTTTATTTTTCCAAAAAATGTGAATGAGGGGGGGGGTTTCATATCGATTTAAAATTTTTCATAATTTTTAATTAAAATTTGAACATGTAGTTGTAAACGAGTCAAATGGGTACCCAAAAAATGCAATCATTTTTTGAATTGGACTTGTTTTATCACCAATTTGACCGGGTAATGGGTAGAGTAGATGTGAAGTTTGACTGTCAGTTTTTGAAATAATGGTGTACTGACAGTGACATGTTATTGTATTTTATCCACTAAAGTAGGAAATGGGTATCTCGTTATGCGACTGTTTTATTTTTTTTCTTTAGTTTGGTATGATTTCAGTATGTGTCATTTTGAGGTATAATTTATCAAACCTAGGCTATTCGATTTACCATGTTAGAGGTAGAATTTTTGGAAACCAATGGAACTTTCACCGTAGAAGGGAAAAATAGGTATCCAAAAATGTTATTTGTTTTGGTGAATGACTTCATTTGGCGTACCTTTGATTTGTGTGCCAAGGTGTAGATGATGTTAGACTAAAAATGAGTTGTAGGGAGCCTGATTTAGACTTTATTCAACATCTCTTTGAATATTTACCGCTAAGTGGTAAAATGGGTATCTAAAAATGTGATAGTTAATTTTGAATTATATCTTCTGATGTGTGTTCATTTTTTGTGTATTTATGATAGAGTTGAATTTTAGATCTATGTATATTGGTATGTTGTTTTTTAATTTTGTCGACACATTTTCTGCTAAGTGGGCAAATGTGTATCCAAAAACATACTTTGTTTTTGTATGTTGAATGAGTTGGTCCTATTTTGAATTTTGTGTCTCAGTGGATGTGTAGTTGATTCTGTTATTGGTTGCTGGGAAGCCAAATATGTATTGTTTGTCACATGTGTTTGGACTTTTTCCATGAAATGGCAAAATGGGTATTCAAATATATGGCTGTTATGTTGATGTGTTTTATCATGTATTTTGTGCATTGTTTTTCTTTTGAAGTGTGTGTCAAATTAAATAGGTTTAATTTGAAAATTGTGATTGATGCAATTTTATTTGATTGCATCATTATGTGAGTTACTAATGTGTGTTTTTTTGTATTTTGGGTAGGTGAAGATGCTTGAACCTCGTCATCAGGTGAGGAAATATGAGGAGGTTTTGAGGAGCTGATGAAGATGGAAGAGGAGTTATATTGGTTGGATGACATACATTTTTGAGGTATGTGGGAATGTAAGAGTATCCATACTAATAGAGCATACGTGTCTGCATTGTGTGAGAAGTGGGATGCAAACAAGAATACCTTTCATTTTCCTACTAGGGAAATGACCGTGACATTAGAATATGTGTATCAGATTTATCGACTGTCGATTGAAGGTGTTCCTATGAGAGCAGTCGTATATGAGAGTAAGGACACTATGTTGGAGATATTATTTGGGGTATATTGGAGATATATTGATGTCTCTAATATTGATTATGAGTGGTTGTGGATATAGGATAAGATATCATATTGGAAGTGCGTGGCTATGATGATGATCTCTATGTATGCTTTACCTGATAGTTCCAGGGTATTGTTCACCTTGAATATGTTGTATGTAGTGAGTGACTTGGTGGAGCAAAAGGTTGTATTTGTATGGGCACCCACACTATTGTCCCAAGTCTATCAAGAGTTACATGATGTTATTTAGAGTAGGAGGACAATACTGAGTGTGATTCCCTTATTGTAGGTATGGGCATGGGAGCACATAGCGATCAAGAGGCCATATTTATTGACTCACCCTGTACATGTGGGGGGAAAATAGTATTTTCCCTATGCTTTGATATGGATTATAGTGGCTAAGTAGGGTATCAATAGGCCGCATGAGGGTAACCTGCTATTATGGAGGGATAAGTTTGGAGGCCTGACTCTTGGTGATATCAATAGGAGGCCCTGGTTGTGTGGGGTGAGTTGGGATGAGGATGATGAGTAGCTATGGGCCATCCGATGTGGTAGATGGTTGGTGGGACAGTACACTCGACAGACCGAGTATTTTTAGTTTGATAGAGTGAGGTGATAGTTTGAGTTACAACAGAATGTTCTAGGGGCTCCTGTGATTTATTTTAGGCAATTATGGGATAGAAGGAATTGACCTATGGTGTTACCTTGGGTTGGGGAGAGGGACCCTCCTATGGATATCCTAGTTTTAGGAGATGCTAGGATGACTCCAATGTTTGATGCATAGTGGGCACTATAGATTTGGGAGTCTAGGAAAGGTGTAGTTGATCGATGGGTGGCACCTACTTCTGGGTAACCTCCACCAAAGGGGAGAGCTAGTAGGATAAATCAAGCGAGGGTGGAGGATGTGGCTTGTTATGTAGAGGAGATTCCTCTACGATGATTGTGGTGTCACTTGGGTAGTGGAGCAAGCACCCAAGGTGTGAGGGTGGAGGAGATGCATATGGATGTAGACATGGGTATGGGACAAGCTATTAGAGTCGAGTCTAAGGGAGGTAGGGTGGTCAATATAGGTGGTATCGATGATACCTTAGATATTGGTGCATTTTTTGGGATGGCACAGTAGATTCTTGTTGATATCGTGAAGAGGCAGGTTGTAGAGGAGGCACGAGGACTGCATGATAGAGTTCAGTAGTTGGAGGCTGAGATGGTGGAGATGAGGGCTGCTATGGCTAAGTAGGAGTAGATGATTGATAATTTGACTAGTAAGTTGGTGGTTGAGTCTACCAAGAAGATGATGTGTGAGACTGCTCTGTTGATGCGCATGATTCCTCTCCTTGACTATGATCGAGTGGCATTGTAGTCTGGTTTATGGTCTTGAGTGCGGGTACCATCACATAAGAGCAAACATAGTGCTACTATAGTGGGACAATTTGGTTTTAGGGCTGAGGTGCAGGATCAACCTATTGTGAATCCGGTTCTAGAGTTTAGGGTGGAGTCAAGCCAGGCTGTGGAGATGTGAGCGAGTCGTGAGGGCTACGGGGAGACTCCTAGTGGGATTTAGGATATTATTATATTGATTGTAGCCTACGGGTATTTTTTATTGATATATGATGATGGGCATGGTCCCATATTGTAGCCTTCGGGTATTTTGTATTGACAATATATATATATATATATATATATATTTTTTTTTAAATTTGGCTATTATATATACATGTGTCATTTTGATGGTTTGAAATGTGTTTTTGTTATGTTTTCATAGATAGCGTAGCATAGTTTGTAGGTGTGTATGATAAATAGATATACATGTGTGAATGGTTTAGATCTATTATCATTATACGGTATAAATTAATTGTAGAATAGTATGATGATTGTGTTTTGAATGCAGTATGATGTCATATCAGATGTGATTTTGTAGTGAATGCATGTAGTATGAATGCAATAATGTAATTTTAATATGGAAATGCGTATAGTATGAATACCTTCATGTGATTCAATTTTTGAAATGCATGTAGCATGGATGGAATAATGTAATGTGATTTTGAAATACATATAGGATGAATGCAATGCTATAATGTGATTTGTGAGATGCATGTAGTATGAATGCAATGCTATAGTGTGTATTAAATGTATATGACATAGATGCATGGATGCATGTATGAACATACTGAAATGTGCCAAGGAAGCACTTGTATCTTAGCATATACCGGTATGGATGTGATCAATTCCATGATTTCAAGGATGTTGGATAATGTAAGGCATGTGTATGGTTTTTATCAATATAGTTTTTATGATCAAATCTCAAAATATCAGCTATACAAGTGTTTGTGGCAACTTATAGCATAATCACGCTAGTTCAAAATTTGTCTTGGACCTATGTGTGTGGAGGTGTAAGGTTCACTTATCCATTTTGAGGGAGGTAGGATTAACCCATTGTAGATGCTATTAGACTAGATAGCTCATATGTCCGTAATAGTGATCTATACAAAAGTGACGTGCTAATGTGACAGATATGTTGCCACTTGTAAGACTATTCCACTGTTAGGTAGGCTCTTAGAGCCTATTGCTAGTGATGGAAATTATCCCATGGTGTTATGTTGAACCTAAGGACCAAAGGTGATAAGCATAACATTGGTGATATCAAGAGGCGTTACCTTTTTTTTTTTGCCCCTCATCTAGTGTTAACCTAATTTTGTGGTAGAATTTTCTTTTCTTTTCTTTTTTCTTCTTTTTTTTTGCTATTCTATGATTTTTTTTCATCTATTCTAAGGGTATTGGCATTTGTTTTCTGCCCTATTCTTACCTTTTGCTTATGCTTGATCCCTTTGTTTATCCCTAGGTCGTATGTTGACCATGCAAGAAATAGGATGAGCAGGGGATACCATTCACTAGATGGCGATATCTACTCCAAATGTTTTCTTCCCTAGACTCAAAATTGTTTAATGTATAACCTATTGTGAGTAGTTCATGAGAGAAGTTGAACCAGTCTAAAGAACCATGAGAAGAATGTAGAAGAACTCGTTAGGTAAGGGTGACACTTGATTGACTGAACTAAAGAGTAGTCAAATTTGAACATGACACCTATGTATACCCTGATCCTAAAAAGGGGAAGTGGAAATCTAGGTGGTGATGCTAACAAGTGTAGTTATTATTCCTACTAAGGCACATTTTTGGGGAGAATATACAAACATGAATTAAAATTTTAACTAAAAAAAATATGGATATGTGCAATGGATGCAACTGTAAATTATGTAAGTGTAAATGTAAATGATGCAAGTGGAATGAATGTAATATCTACAAGAGGAAAATTACGATGTTTTAGGAAGAGAAGTTTAGAAGAACCTATTTAAAAATGGGTAGAAAGTATAATGATGAAAAGAACCATGATGCTATGCTCATGGTTTTCCTAGCGTGTGGGGTGTGTGTGTGTAGTAGGCGTATAAGTTGTGAGTTGTACAGATGTATGTAATAGTTGTCTATAGAAGAAATATGTAAGGGTGGAATATACATATGGAAGAAGTAAGAAGAAATAGACTTTGGTAACCAACAAGATAAGGGAATTACCAAAATTCAACAGAGATAGAAAAGAAAAAGTGAGTCAATGTAGGTAAGAAGTAGAAAAAGTAAGACAAAATAAGGGAAGTAATTTGAACTATTATCGGGCGAAGTAGCATGGGTCCAATTGGGAATGGGATGGTGAAGTGATGATGCGGCTAGGATTGTGGCTACTACTGTAGTTGGATATGTTGTGGACGTAATGGGATGGAATTATAAGAGTACTATGAGGTGGTAATGTTTTAGAGGTAATGCGACATGGAGTACTTAGAAGTAAGCTAAATGGTAGGGAACATTCTGGTGATGGGGTTTGATTGCCTTACAACATGTTGTGCACTAGGGTTTCGAATTATATACACTCTTCTATGTCATTCCCTGGCTAGTGATGATAGATATATTAGTGGATCTCATTATAATTTCATGGTTTGGGATGCAAGGGATCAACGGGCTGAATCTCGGGTAGTTCGATAAGGCCCTAATGGATGATATGATGGAACATTTTGGATAGCGACGTGTGTGGAATAGGCATAGGATAAATGTATGGTTCTATTGGAGTTGAGCAGGGCCTGGATGAAGGGTGATCTGGTATTGGATATATGGGTCGAGTTTAGGGTCAAATGAGGGATCTATGTGGTGGTGAGTATGTACAAGACATGGGAGACTATCGTGGGTGAACATGGTAATGGCAGTGGCTCATCTGTAGCTTTAGAGCCTCTACACGATAGAAGAGATGTTGTATCTCATGATTTTATACAATAGTATTGGTGAAGGTGGTGATCGAGATCTTGATTTATGTGGTATGGCCTGATAGGCATGAGATAGTGGATTAGGTCTCGATGATAAGGGGAAGAATGAAAAGGTCTCAGGGATTGGAGAGCTTGCTAGAAAGACAAGCCTTATAGGGGGAAAGGTGGCATATTTATGACCGGTGGCATAGGCAATGGCTCTAAGAAGTGACATGAATGGGAAGGGGACATGTTTACGTGACCATATTGAGTAGCTTGGGTTGTGCAAGCTTGCAAATCTTGGGAGTAGGTGGACTCACCAGTGGGCAATGAGGCAGGTAGGCATGATGGATGAGCCATATGATGGGTGTATCCTATATTAGGAGGATGATAATCTCCTAGGGGGTTTAGAGGATGATTTTTTGGTGAATAGTGACATCTGAGATCATCAGACAGATGGGAGGGTGACCCTTATTCTTGGGGTTGTGTGGATTCCTATTTTTCATTGAAAGAGGATAGAGTGACCTGGCTGTCTCTAGAGCATGGTGAATAATATGGACCTTAATGATGAGGGAAATGGTGTCGAGGTGAGGTATGATGGCTTGAATGGGATGAATGCAGAGAGCACCTGGGGTGAAGGGCAATTGGTGGCTGAGCTAGATCAACCAATGTGATGGGTATATGTTGTGGTTGTGGATGGTCCTACATGGTGGTGAGTGAGGATGTTGTAGTACTCTCCTATTGATGATGTGGGTCCTACAAAAGGAAATACAAATACCCATAGCATAAAAATGACATAAATATGAAAGTACATGTATAGTGAAATAATAAAGCAAAGTAACATATCTACACGATGATGTGCTTAGTGATTTATTACTAGTACTATGTGGCACTCGTGATGGTGAATGTACTTGTGCATCATGCATTGAATGCATGAAGGTATAATATGTTGATGGTTTTAGGGTCATTAAGACCTTCAATATTGGTCAGACGATATGCTTTTGAGACATATTTGGGTGTAACAATGAATGGGCCCAACCAATTTAGGGTAAATTTATCATGTTGTTGGTAAGGTTGACTTGTGATTTATTGGTTCTCTTTGAGAACCAGGTCACCAATTTTAAA
The DNA here is from genome assembly GCA_028583015.1 of Wollemia nobilis. Classification (NCBI taxonomy): domain Eukaryota; kingdom Viridiplantae; phylum Streptophyta; class Pinopsida; order Araucariales; family Araucariaceae; genus Wollemia; species Wollemia nobilis. The sequence continues at coordinate 3,934,957 of JAQPPZ010016890.1, forward strand.
CTCATGCTGATGCACCTTACTATTGTAGGCATGGCGAAGGTGATATTGATAAAATTGTGTGTGCTTTATGGCATGGATGTGACGTTCATCGAGTAGTGTTAATTGATCCAGATGAGCTTGGCGAGCAGTGTCGTCGTCAATCAAATATTTTATAGATATCCTTAAGGAGGTTATCTCAAGCTCAAGGGGCATGATAACTTCTACCCCATATACAAGTGAAAAAGGTGTTTCTCCAATATGGGTATGAATGCTCGTACGATATACCCACAAGGCTAGTGGTATTTGATTATGCCAATATCAGTAAGATTTTGCTATAGTTTTATGAAGAATGGAACAAATAGTTGTATTCATGGCTTCTGCATAGCCATTACCCTAAGGGTAATATGGGGTAGAAAAGCTATGGTGTATATGAAATTTGTTACACAAGGATTGGACAGTCTTGTTTTTAAATAATTTCCCATTATCAAAAATGATTTTATAAGGAATTCCAAAGAGGCATATGATATGATCTATGATGAATGCTGCAATTTTGGCTCCTATAGTTTGAAGCAGTGGGATGGCTTCGACCCACATGGTAAAATATTATGTTACCATGATGATAAATTTATGATTGCTAGAGGAGGTAGGTGTGATTTTTCCAATTAGATCTAGGTCCCATTGGGAAAATGCCACATGGACTAGATAGGTTGAAGTTCTTGGGATGGTAAATGCGTTAGGCTGGCATGTTGTTAGCATTTGATGCAACGCTTCACATATTTGCAATAATATTGTTCCATTTTGGGCCAGTAATAACCCATACAAAATATGAATTTGGTGATTTCCATACCACTAAAATGGCCACCACAAGTATCATCATGGATTTCTTTTACAACCCGTTGTGATTCTTGTGGTTCTAGGCAACGTAGGAGCATGTTGTCATAGCTGCAATGGTAAAAAATGTCCCCCAACAAGGTATAGTGGATCGCTATTTGTTTAAAGGTTTGACATTGAGCATGGGGTAAATCACATGGTAAGAATCCTAGTTTGATGTACTCTTTGGTTTGTGAGAACCATGGGTCGTGAGGTTTGGTGTTTACCACATACACACCACTATTGTCTATGGGATATGTGGATGATATAGCAGATTTCTTAAGTATATGAATGGATACATATGTTGTTTTAGATGTTGGATTTTGTGGAATGAGGGATCCTAAGGAGGCCATAGTGTCTACAAAATGGTTTTATGATTGCGGAGTGACTTCAAGGTCATACCACTCAAATTGGGATAAGAGTTTTTGGGTGATTTTCTTGTACTACTAGAGGACTGGTCAGTTGCACAGCCAGAGTTCCTATAATTGATTTACTATCAAGAGTAAGTTGCCTATGATGTGGAGGTGTTTGATATGCATGGAAGGTTCTTGTTTTAGTATTAGGATTAGGGATTCATATTTTATGTTTTTGTTGGTACAAGGGAAATCGAGTTTGAATGAAAAATGGAGTGGTTCTCCTTCTAGTGTAAAGAAGACAATGCCTGCACCCCCAACATGGAGACACCTAGAACCATCAAAGAACATGGTGATATCAGCAATGAATTCAGGTTTGACATATTCTTCCTCTTTAGTTATGTGGAATATGGAATAATCGGGAAGTTAAATGAGTAGGGGTTGATTTTCAGTTAGAGGGGCTTCAGCCAGTTGGTCGATTATGACTTGTCCTTTTATAGACTTTTGAGATACAAATTCTAGGTTGAATTCGGTTAGGAGCATGATCCATTTGGCTGTGCGTAAATTATGATAACTCTTGTTCATAATTTACCATAGGGGATTTTCTCAGGTAATGACAAATTTTGTGTGTTTTAACATGTAGTGGCGTAATTTCTGAGTAGCGAATATGACTACAAAGCATAGTTTTTTCTATGTATCCGTATCTTATCTCATAACTAACTAGTGTGCAACTGATGTAGTAGATAGTCTACTCTTTATTGAGTGCATTATTTTGAGTTAGGAGTGTACCTAGAAATAGTTCTATAGCTAAAATTTATAGAGTCAATGGTACCATTGGGTGCAGTGGTGACATAACCGGTAGTGATGTAACGTAAGTTTTTATAGCATCAAATGCTCCTTGAAAATTATCATCCAATGTGAAGTGTACTCATTTTTGTAGGAGATGATTGAATGGTTGGTATTTGTCTGATAATTTTGCTATAAATCTATAGATAGAAGTAATCTTGCCCTGGATGCTATGTAATTTCTTTAGTGTGGTAGGAGGAGACATCTCAATGATGGCTTTCACCTTACAAGGATCTACCTCAATGCCTCATTGGGATATAATGAACCCTAGTATTTTTCCTGATGTAACACCAAATACACACTTCTTAGGATTGAGGCACACATGTTCTAATAATAGATCAAAAATATAATGGAGATCCTATTTTGTGTTGATCAGCTGGGTTGATTCTCCCAAGGTATTGTGAAGAAGGTTTTGTGTTGATCAGCTGGGTTGATTCTAATTTGATTGTATCCTAAAAATCCATCCATTTGGGAGATAATTTCATGACCTGCAATGGATTCAATGAGGGAAAAAATGTTAGGTAGAGGGTAGTTGTCTTTGGGAGAAGCTTTGTTTAGGTCGTGAAAATTTTTACAAACATGAATGTCACCATATGGATTGGGTATAGGGACCATGCTGGATGCCCACTCGGGATAGTCGATGGGTACTATGCAATAAATGTCTAGGAGCTTTTGGAGCTCATATTTCACTATCAATGCAATAGTTGGATGCATGCATCACAACTTTTGTCTTACCAATTTGGCATTGGGATCTAGTATAAGATTATGAACCACCACAGTAGGGTCGAGTTCCGACATATCTTTATATGACCATACAAAAACTTGTATGTACTTGCATAGGAAGTTCATGAAGGCGATGCACTCCTTGAGTGAGAGGCTAGAGGCTAATTTGAGGATGTGTGTATTTTTTGGATCATCATCGATGTTGATGTCAATCATGTCCTTGATGAGCATGCAAGATCCATCATGCAACTATTCGAGGATTGGAATGAGGTTGAAGTCATCAATGGCCTCATTGAACTCATATTCATCATCTATGTAAATGCTCGTGTGATGGACCTTAGGGGCTTAGGATGACATGGATTAGGAAGGGGAATTTGCTACCTAAAATATGTGAGGAGAAATAAGGAAGTCTCCAGGTACTGGTATGTGTGAGATATGTGCGAGATCAATAAATTTTGGGTTTGGGGTATCATCTCAAATTCATTGATGGCTATAGTAGAGGGGAGAGCATAAGTCTACTTCGACCATGTTGACCGATGATGTAGGTAAAGTATGCAAGGAAGACTTTGGTGAGGGAGGTTCAATTATTTATGTGCATCTTAAGAGGCTCAAGGGATATCATAGGACAATTTGCGATGAATGTAGATGAGAGGCTGCTCTTTGGAGTTGCCTATGTATAGGCAGGAACATGACTATCTATGCCAGTGGTGGAACAAGTGGGATTGGCTCAGGATCTATTGGTGTGGAAACTAGGGATAAGGCAGCAAAGTGTTCTTCCAATCTCTCAAAATCATATAATAAAGAGGTATCAGTTGTAGGATATTCTTGGAAGAAGTCATAGGGGACTATGACAGTGGAAGTAGGCGAAGGTGTATCTTCTAATATATCCATATACAAATTTAATATATCGTATGTAGGGATAAATATTGGATCTTGTCTTCTAATATATAGATAGTGGTTGGGCGCTAACCTAGGCCAGTTTTGTCAATGGGTGATCGAACATGCATATTGATGAGTGTGCGTATCCCTTGCTCATAACGAACTAGCCCAAACCTGTACTAATGAAAATGTTGTATCACAAGGCAAATTGAGGGTTGGCTAGATGCGTAATTGCATCATAAGAGCTATATTGTGGTATTTGAGAATTTGGTGGAGGGATCGAAGAGTTGATTCCTACATACAGAAAGTTGGTGTGGTTTTTAGGACTTCCTAATTGTATGACGGTTCCAATGGTAAGTATTGAAGCTATAGGGTGACTTAAATAATGGGTGGATTGGATCGAAGGGTCATATATGCAAGCATCGCATATATTATAGTCTCCTAGGCCTAAATTTATCATTAATATGGATATGCATGGTGTGGTACGCTCTGGTGACTGAGGTGGGGTATCAAAATAATTTGAGGAAGGAGAAAGTTGAGATTCCCTGATGGTTGCGACTGAAGGGTGTTGTGGTTGTGTTGGTCACAAATCTGCCTAAGTATAAGATTTCATCACTTGTGCACCCTAGACTTGGGCAACATTGAAAGGCCAAAAGAAAGAGAAGTCTCCCAGGCCAATCTCTGTTGGCAATTTTGGGCACCTTGAGTACATTGCATTTGCCTAAGTTTAGTTGTTGTCATTGATGTCAAGGAGCTATTGGTAGATGTTGTTTTTGATGTCGAGGAACTATTGGAGCAATTTGTTTTTATGTCCAAGGATGTGTTTTGATGAAGGTTTCAGCTGGTCAGTAAGTCTCCAAGAAAATCAGAGTAGCCCAGTTGCCAAAAATCCAGAAAAGATAAAGTAGAAAAAGTTTGCAGGAAGTGTCACGATTTTGCAACAAGTTTCGAAGAAGTTGTACGGATGCAGAAAGTGTCACGATTTCACAACATGTTCCAGTTTCACGAGCAGTTGGAAAGAAAGAGCCTAAGGCAGTGAAAGCGTCATGATTTTGTGACATGTTTCATTTTCGCTAGTGCAAACCAAGAAAAGGATGAAGAAGCAAGAGGTGTCGTGATTTCATGATAGAGTTGTTGATGACGTCAGCAAAAGGCAAAGGCGTCATGATTTTGTGACAGTAGTAGAGAAGAAGGTTTTGAAGTCCAGAGCATCGTGATTTCATGACCAGAATCATGATGATGTCAACAAGAGGCAAAGGTGTTGCAATTTCATGACAGCAATGGAGAAGGCAATGAAGTCTAGAGCGTCGCAATTTCATGACAAGATTCATGATGATGTCAACAAAGGCTGTAGTGTTGTGATTTCACAACAACAATGGAGAACAAGGTAGTGAAGTCTAGAGCATCGTGATTTCATGACAAGATTCATGATGACATCAGCAAAGGCTATAGTGTCATGATTTTACGACAACAAACCAAAGAAGGTGTACGACAGACCAAGGCGTAGCGATATCGTGACATGTTTGAGTTTTGCACGAGAAAAGCTACAGAACAGCAGAGGTGGTTGAAGTCGACGAAGTTAACCTTGGTCGATGAAGTATAAGGTTTTACAGCCGACATGTTAGAAGATTGATCAGCCGACTAAAGAACAAGATTTCATCTTGAGATTGTGAGTATTAAAGGAATACTATTTGAGCATTTTTGTGTGTCGATCAATGTGTGCATTCGAAGTGTGGTGTTTGCAGAGTGAGTGTGACAAGTAAGGTTGATCATCAAAAAATAAAGTGATTGAAGTTCGACTGCAGCATTAGAAGTGCATTTCGTTGAATCTTCTATGTGTCAAAGACTTTGGTGCTATTTGCATGAAGAATGTACTGTTGTTTATGAGAAGACTATGTAAAGAGAATGAGCTATTGTAGTTACACATAGGCACATAAGTTGCTATGCGTCCGAATGCTGTAGTGATTATGAAGATTATGCAAGAGTGGAATCTGATCTAAGGAAAGCTGTGACTGCAACTGTGTTCACGCAGTCTGTGTAAAAGAAACCAAAGAGCGCGAAGTAGATGTTGTTGTAATTGCGAATAGTTGTGAAGGACGAACGATGATATTGCTACTGCAATCTTTGCAAAAATTGCACTACTGTGTTTGCGCAAAAGTTAAGAAGATAGTGCGGTTGTAAGTTAAATAAGACTGTGCTACTGTAGTTGTGCAGACAGTGAAAATTTATTCTCCAACCAAGTACAAAAAAGGACAGAGGAAGAGGACAAAATTGTGCCAGACCGAAGGACTGTGTTTTGGTGCAGAAAAGAGGACCAGCTTGTTGTGACAGAGTTGAGGACAGAGATCTCCAGCTAGAGCAGGGAAGACAAGTGTCTTCTATGGAAAGAGTTCCACTTGCTAAGGGCAAAAGAGATAGAGGTCTTCTAGAGGATCACTAGAAAATCAGATTTAGGGTAAGGTGTCTCCTATGAGCTGAGGCTCATAAACATTGTAATTGGGAAGGATTCCCAGAGGTTTTGATATAAATTTTAGAAGAAAAGTTTTATCCGTGGAGTAGCCCACCTTGGGTGAACCACATTAAAATGGGTCTTTTATGTGTGATGTTTTCTATCTTATTTAATGTTATGTTGATGCCACTGCTATCTGAAATTAAAATTATTAAATGGTTTTATCTTATACTGTTCACCCCCCCTCTTAGTATAAGTTCATTTTCTTCAATTGGTATCAAAGCAGGTCTCTCCAAAAAAAGTCTAATAGCTTGGAGAAGGATCTAACAGAGGAACATATAAATTCAGAAAAGGTTGAATTCGATCTCAAGAGTGAATTCTTCTTGGCCTTGAGAAATCTTGAGAAACTCAGGGAAGAGAATTCTATTCTTGAGATAGCAAGATCATAATTGGCTCAACATATTATAGATTTCAAAATTCTAGCTAAAGAAGGGAAGAAGATTGAACAAGTTTTAACAAAAGTTCTAAAATAAAAGGTAGCTAATTGTGAGAAACTAGAAGGAGAGATTATGTCTCTTAGAGTAAAGTTAGAACAGACAACTCTCAGACAGAATTTTCTATGTGAAAAGAAGGATGGCATCACCATGTATGAAATAGGGTCTTCAAGCAAGAACAATCTTCATTCTGAAAAGCAATGGATTCCAGTTGATCGCAAGAAGAACAATCTTCCAAGGCATCAAAACAGGTTACATAATACCTTCCATGGATATTGTTTTTCTTGTAAAAAATTTGGTCACATAGCTATGCATTGCAATAAGTCTCTCGAAGAGTCATAGTAAGGAAAATGTTAACTCATTTGCACCTCTTATGAATAAAAATATCATGTGTTACAAGTGCAAGAATTTTGGGCATATAGCAAGGATGTGCAGCTTGGATAAATTTAGCTTTGAGGTCTCAAAAAGGAGGAATGAGATAAAATCTAAGTCAATGATAGTTCAAACTGCTTTTCATGCTCAAGAAAAAGTAGAAAAATGGTATCTTGATAGTGGCTATTCAAAACATATGACTGGCGAAAAAGGAAAATTTTTGTCTTTAAAAGAAGCAAACAGAGGAATAGTCAGTTTTGGAGATAACAGGTCCGCAAATATTTGTGGTAAAGGAACTCTTAGTTTGGATGGGAAATCCAAAACATAAAATGTGCTTTATGTAGAAGGGCTAAGACATAATATGCTTAGTGTGATCAACTTTGTGATCAAGGGCACATAGTATCTTTCTTTTCTGATAGATGTGAGATAAGTAAAGAATTAAATGGAAAACTTATTGCTAGAGCTACAAGGACTCCAAACAATCTTTACATGCTGAGTGAGATAAAAATAGAAAAATGCCTTCTAACTTAAGAAGATGAGAGTTGGTTGTGGCATAAAATATTGGGACATTTGAGTTTTGATAATCTGGTCAGTATTAGTAACAAGGAAGCAGTTGGAGACTTGCCCAAAATAAAAAGGCCTCAAAACATCATTTGCAGTCCTTGTCAACATGGTAAACAGACCAGAACCAGTTTCAAATCGAAAGGGTATACCTCGTCCAAACCCTTGGATCTTATTCATACTGATTTGTGTGGTCCTACCAGAACTTAGAGAATTCAGGGAGATAGCTATTTCATGTTTTTTATAGATGATTACTCGAGAATGACTTGGGTTACTTTTCTCAAAGAAAAATCTGAAGCTTTTGAAAATTTTAAATTTTTTAAAGAAATGATTGAAAATGAGACTGACAAGAGAATCAAATGCTTAAGATCAGATAGAGGAGGAGGGTTCAATTCAAATGAATTTGTGGAATACTGTGAACAACATGGAATCAAAAGAGAATATTCAAGAAGCAAGAACTCCTCAACAAAATGGAGTAGTTGAAAGAAAAAATAGAACTGTTGAAAATATGGCTAGAGCAATGTTAGATGAATCAAAAATTTCAGATGGTTTTTGGAGAGAAGCAGTAAATACAGTAGTCCACATCATTACCAAAGCTCAACTCAGAGTCAATCATCATAAAACTCCCTATGAGCTATGGAAAGGAAGACCAGCTACAGTTAAACACTTCAAAATGTTCAGGAATAAGTGCTTCATTAGAAGGGAAGATCAAAATCCAGGTAAGTTTGATCCTAGGTGTGATGAGGGAATTTTTCTTGGATATTCCAGCAAAAGTAAGGCCTACAGATGCTTCAACAAAAGAACTCATACAGTTGTAGAAAGAATAAATGTGACAGTAGATGAAAAGATAGGAATAAGAGAACTAGTCAAGGAACTCAGTGATGGAATCTGTCAAGAAGAATTCAGAGAAGTGTCAGATGAAGAAGAGGAAAAACAATAGTTGCTTCCCAAAACTCCTTCAAGGTATGTTCAGAAACATCATCCCAAAGACTTGATCATCGGTGATCCAAATAGCAGGAAAACGAGAAGAAGAGTCATTTCTTCACATGAATCTGCAAATGTTTCATTGTTATCTTAGATTGAGCCAAAGAATTTTAGTGAAGCATGTACATATGATTTTTGGGTACAAGCAATGGATGAAGAGCTAAATCAAATAGAGAAAAGTGAAACCTGGGACTTGGTTCCAAGACCTAAGAATAAGAATGTCATTGGCACAAAATGGGTCTTCAAAAATAAACTTAATGAGGATATTGTCAGGAACAAAGCGAGGTTAGTCTATAAAGGGTATGCTCAAGTCGAAGGTATTGCGAAGAGACGTTTGCGCCTGTTGCTCGTCTTGAAGCAATCAGAATGTTTTTGGCCCTGTCTAGTTTCAAATCTTTCAAAGTGTTTCAAATGGATGTAAAGTCTACTTTTCTAAATGGAGTGTTGGATGAAGAAGTCTATATAGAACAACCAGAAGGTGTGTCTCTTTCAGAACATCTAGACTATGTGTGTAAACTGAAAAAGGCACTGTACGGGTTAAAGCAAGCACCCAGGGCTTGGTACTCAAGACTTGATGGGTATCTTCATGAACAAGGGTTCAGGAAAGGCGTGGCAGATTGCAACTTGTACATTAAGAATAAAGGTGATGATATGATTATCATAGTTGTTTATGTCGATGATATTATTTTCAAGGGAAATAATACTTGGATGTGCAAAGTTTTTGCTAACACCATGCAAAAGGAATTCGAGATGTCTATGATTGGAGAGCTATCATTATTTTTAGGACTGCAGATTGCACAATCAAAAAATGGTATATTTCTTTCTCAAGAAAAGTATATCAAAGAGATGTTAAAAAAATTTGGGATGATGGACAGCAAACCTGTATGTACTCCAATGATTACAGGGTGCAATCTGAGTAAGGATGATGAATCTCCAGTAGAGCGATCAGAAATTGTACAAATCTATGATTGGCAGTTTACTATATAGTACAGCTACCAGACCGGATATCATGCAGGCCATTGGTTTAGTAACAAGATTTCAGGTAGCTCCAAAATAATCTCATGTTATGGCAGTCAAGAGGATATTCAGATATTTGAAGGGCACTGTGGATTTTGGGCTTTGGTATCCCAAAGGTGGTGATTTCACCCTCACAGCCTATACAGATGCAGATTGGGTAGGCAGTATTGATGATAGGAAAAGCACTAGTGGTGGAGCATTCTTTCTAGGAAAGAGTCTGGTTTCTTGGCTAAGTAAGAAACAACCTTCGTTTCCTTATCTACAGTAGAAGTTGAATACATAGCAGCAGTGGCTGGGTGTACGCAGGTTTTATGGATGAAAACAACCTTGGAGGATTTCAAAGTCAAGCATGAACAACCTATCCCTATTCTTTGTGATAATTCAAGTGCCATAAGTATTTCTAAAAATTCGGTAATGCACTCAAGGACGAAGCACATTTCTATCAAATATAATTTTCTAAGGGAAAAAGTGCAAGAGAAGCAGGTCAAGCTAGAATATGTACCCACTAAAGAGCAAATTGCAGATATCTTCACCAAACCCCTTCCAAAAGATACGTTTGAGTATCTAAGGGAGAAATTGGGAGTTGTACTCTCACCTCAAGATTAATCACCTCATCAGGAGGTGGGGGAGGGACCAAGCCAAGAGGCTCTTTCTTAGTCCCGAGCCCCAAAAGGTGACCCTTTACCATTGATGACAAAGGGGGAGAGATTTAAGTAAGGGGGAGAGTTTTCAATAGAAAAGGAAAGCTTCAAATCAGGGGGAGCAAAACGTGGAGAGATTGATTTCAGTTTTGACTCTTGAAAGATGTGTTTTAGTTAAGGGTTGCCATCAATGACAAAGGGGGAGATTGTTGGCAATTTTGGGCACCTTGAGTACATTGCCTTTGCCTAAGTTTAGTTGTTGTCATTGATGTCAAGGAGCTATTGGTAGATGTTGTTTTTGATGTTGAGGAACTATTGGAGAAATTTGTTTTTATGTCCAAGGATGTGTTTTGATGAAGGTTTCAGCTGGTCAGTAAGTCTCCAAGAAAATCAGAGTAGCCTAGTTACCAAAAATCCGGAAAAGATAAAGTAGAAAAAGTTTGCAGGAAGTGTCGCGATTTAGTGACAAGTTTCGAAGAAGTTGTACAGATGCAGAAAGTGTCACGATTTTGCGACATGTTCCAGTTTCATGAGCAGTTGGCAAGAAAGAGCCTAAGGCAGTGAAAGCATCATGATTTCATGACATGTTTCATTTTCGCTAGTGCAAACCAAGAAAAGGATGAAGAAGCAAGAGGTGTCACGATTTCGTGACAGAGTTGCTAATGACGTTAGCAAAAGGCAAAGGTGTCACGATTTCATGATAGTAGCAGAGAAGAAGGCTTTGAAGTCTAGAGCATCATGATTTCACGACCAAAATCATGATGATTTTAGCAAGATGCAAAGGTGTCACGATTTCGTGATAGCAACAGAGAAGAAGGTAGTGAAGTCTAGAGTGTCGCAATTTTGCGACAGCAATGAAGAAGAATGCAGTGAAGTCTAGAGCATCGTGATTTCACAACAAGATTCATGATGACATCAACAAAGGCTACAATGTCACGATTTCACGACAACAAACCAAAGAAGGTGTACGACAGACCAAGGCATAGTGATATCGTGACATGTTTGAGTTTCACGTGAGAAAAGCTACAGAACAATAGAGGTGGTTGAAGCCGATGAAGTTAACCTTGGCCGACGAAGTATAAGGTTTTACAGCTGACGTGTTAGAAGATTGATCAGCCGACTAAATAATAAGATTTCATCTTGAGATTGTGAGTATTAAAGGAAGATTGTTTGAGATTTTTTGTGTGTCGATCAATGTGTGCATTCAAAGTGTGGCGTTCATAGAGTGAGTGCAACAAGTAAGGTTGATCATCGAAAAATAAAGTGAGTGAAGTTCGACTACAGCATTAGAAGTGCATTTCGCTAAATATTCTGTGTCAAAGACTCTGGTGCTATTTGCATGAAGAATGTACTGATGTTCATGAGAAGACTGTGCGAAGATAATGAGCTATTGCAGTTACACACAAGCGCATAAGTTGCTATGCGTTCGAATGCTATAGTGATTGCGAAGATTATGCAAGAGTGGAATCTGATCTAAGGAAAGCTATGATTGCAACTGTGTTCACGCAGTCTGTGTAAAAGAAACCAAAGTGCACGGAGTAGATGCTACTGTAATTGCGAATAGTTGTGAAGGACGAACGGTGATATTGCTGCTGCAATATTTGCAAAAATTGCACTACTGTGTTTGTGCAGAAGTTAAGAAGATATTGCTGTTGTAAGTTAAAGAAGATTGTGCTGTTGTAGTTGTGCAGACAGTGAAAAGTTATTCTCCAACCAAGTGCAGAAAAGGATAGAGGAAGAGGATAGAATTGTGTCAGACCGAAGGACTGTGTTTTGGTGTAGAAAAGAGGACCAGCTTGCTGTGATAAAGTTGAGGACAGAGATCTCCAGCCAGAGCAGGGAAGACAGGTGTCTTCTATGGAAAGAGTTCCACTTGCTAAGGGAAAAAGAGATAGAGGTCTTCTAGAGGATCACTAACAAAGCAAATTTGGGGGAAGGTGTCTCCTATGAGCTGAGGCTCATAAACATTGTAATTGGGAAGGATTCCCAGAGGTTTTGATATAACTTTTAGAAAAAAAGTTTTATCCATGGAGTAGCCCACCTTGGGTGAACCACGTTAAAATGGGTCTTTTGTGTGATGTTTTTTGTCTTATTTAATGTTATGCTGATGCCATTGCTATCTGAAATTAAAATTATTAAATGGTTTTATCTTATACTGTTCACCCCCCCCTCTCAGTATAAGTTCATGTTCTTCAATCTCTAGAGAGGTCCGGCTCCCAAACTAATCTAAACTGGTTTCAAGATAAGGATGCAAGAAAGAAATGGGAAAATACGGAAAGAAAGGGAAATAATAGAAAGAGATGGAAATATGGCTGAAGCCGATAGTTAATGGGGAAACAACCTTAGATAGCAAATAATCTCAAACCAGATCTTGAAGCTAAGCGGCAACAAATTCTTAGGATGCACATGTAGAAATCAGATCAAGTATTAGCCATAAGTTCGCCTTCAATTATACTTCAAACATTCAGATGAAAATACAACCAAATTTAGGACAACAGAATTCAACTTATATTTTAACACTGGACTAAACAAAATTAAATCACATAGAAAGCAAAACATGAACAACAGTTTGGATCACCGACTCAAAAGACACTAAGAATAGAGCAAAATGCATCTAGGATCTCTGCTTCAATTTTTGCAAAAAGGTCCTCCTCTCTTTGCTTGAGATTTTACATTGGTATTTATAGAGGCCTTCCCTCTTCCTTTCGAATTACAGCATTTAATACATACAAAAAATTTTAAGAGGTGATCCGCAAAATTTGCACTTGAAAAGAGAAACAATCCCCCTTAGAGAAAACATGTTCCCTGATTTTATGGATCAAAATTGAAAATTAAACAGAAACAAGGGACCATATTTCTTCATTAAATGGCCATTATCAAGGGAAGTTGGAAGTTTTTAGGATATCACGAACAAGAGCTTTTAATACTGGAGGCATCTTTAATGTTGTGGCTTCAAAAACTGCCTCATGTTCTCCCATCTTGCGTACATAGGCAAACAACAATATTTAATATTGGAGACTCTTTGACCATGATCTCAAAATAAGTTGGAGAGCTTTTATTTGATCCTTATCTCCTCCTCACATTCTCCTATGCAATTCTGAAGGAAAATGCAAATAGAACTGTATCGGGCCTTTGTTATTGCTTCGGTCATGAAAATGTGACAGGTCGCAAAAATGTGACATGTCACGAAATCGTGACACTTTTACCTTACTGCTTACTATTTTTGCCACCAGTCACAAAAATATGACATATCATGAAATCACGACATTATCCTCTTTCTTAGCTTCTTTGCTACTCCTTATTGTGAAAATGAAACATGTCGCGAAATCGCTACATCTTTCACTCTATGCTGTCTTGTCTGCTTTATCACTGCGAAAACACGACATGTCACGAAATCATGACAATTTCTTGCTGCCTTGTACTTTTCAGCCTTCATTTCGTGAAAACGCGATAGGTTGCAAAAATGTGACATGTCACGATATTGCGATGTTTTCTCCATTTTGTCCTTTCATCTTCAACAAGTCACAAAATTGTGACATGTTTCTATCTTCTTCCACTTTGCTACTTTTCGGCCATGAAAATTCATCATGTCATGAAATCGTGACATTTCTCTGTGCTTTGCCCATCCTGTCTGACATGTCATGAAATCATGACAATTTCTTGCCTTCTCCATCGTTTCCGCTTCCTGTCATGATATCGCGACAAGTTTCTCTTACTTGGCCTCATTTCCAAAAATTTCGTGATATCATGACATATTTCTCCTGCCTTGTGTTTATCTTTCAGCCCTTCCACGATAATGCAACATGTCGTGATATCATCCCATTCTGTACCATTTGCTACTTTTCTATTTTTCTATCGTGATATCGCGACACTTTTTATTGGCACTCCCCTTGGCTGCTGTATGTTGCAAAATCGCAACATTTTCTTGTCACTTTGTTCTGTGGCCATCGCAAGTCGTGAAAATGTGATATGTCACGATATCGTGACAACTTTGCCATTACTGCTCCCTCTTGCGGCTCCTAGCATGAAAATCCAACATGTCGTGATATCATGACAATTTTACTCCCTTGCTTCCTTTGGCTGCTTTTAGCCGTGAAAACATGATAGGTCATGAAAATGCGACATGTCACGATATCACAACATTTTCTATACTTAGCGCTTGTATTCATTAGACACTACGAAACTACAACAGGTCACGATATCGCAATAACTTACACTTACTTTGCTCTAACACAAAAACTTGCAGAGATTTTTGTAACAACAAAAACAATGTGTAAAAAATGCCAACATTCTTTGCGGCTCACGGGGTATATAGTTCTACTATATGCATGATCCTCAGGCCTTTATCCATTGGGCAACAAATTCAAGAAGCTGGAGGAGCAAAAAAAGTAAGTACGGGTTGATGATGGACGTCTCTATGGGCTGCTGCAACAAGCTCTTGCTGGTACTCAGCACTTAAAAATAGGACCTTCGGTAGAAATTTATGGAAGAGCAGAACCTCCTTTATTTATTTAGAACTACTACACTTTGCCTAGCTCGGTTGATTTGGGTAATCACCAGGTGCTATGCAAGGATCTCCATGGCAGTAGTGAAAAGCACCTGAGTTGCAAAAATGGAAATGAATGGAATGATGATCGGCAAATGTGCAGGTCATGGAACGGGAATGGTGGAAGATGGAGGAGTAGAAGTGGTAGATACAACAACTGAATAGGGTGCTACTGGGTTACTAGCTGTTGGATTTTGATGAAAATATAGAATGAAACGGAAATGGATGGAATGGAAGAGGTGGTAGGAACTGTGGAGAAGTTCTCAAAAGACAAAGAATTAGAAGAAAGGGGAAGTGAAGAAAAGGGAACATCAGAGA
The DNA here is from genome assembly GCA_028583015.1 of Wollemia nobilis. Taxonomy (NCBI): domain Eukaryota; kingdom Viridiplantae; phylum Streptophyta; class Pinopsida; order Araucariales; family Araucariaceae; genus Wollemia; species Wollemia nobilis. The sequence continues at coordinate 3,949,989 of JAQPPZ010016890.1, forward strand.
GGGGGGTAGAAACAACAGTAGTGGCTTGATTATTTGTAGAAGAAGGAGTAGGAGAGGAATGGAATGAAGTGAGGAAGTGGAAGAAATAAGTAGATGAAAGCCACTAACTGCTAGGAGGGAAAAGAAAAAGAAAGAGAAATAAACATACCTACGGGCTCGTGTGCAAAAGGAGCCAAAGTTAACAATTTTTTTTTCTTTTCTTCTTTTTCTTATTTTTTTTCTTTTTTTTTTCTATGTACAAGGTAACCCCCGAGTTTAGCTGTGAACTCTCGGGAGAGACACATACCAAAAAATGGCTCTATGATCTCCTAGATCCCAGACCTTGAACACACACTTATTGGTCTCCTGATTGATAATTAGCTCGGAGTCACCAAATATTTGCAACTATCGCGCTCCAATTTTTCAGCCTTCTTGAGACCTAGGCATAAAGCCTCGTATTCTACTGCATTATTTGTGTAGCTCTAGGTCAAACAATATGAATAGGATCATTGCATTCCAGAAGGTAATACTAGAACAATCCTAGCTTCGGTGCCATTTCTGCATCGTGCTCCATCGAAATAGAGCTAGTCTCGACTTTCATCATTCTTTTCTTGAGCCTATTCAGGCTTGAGAATGGAATAACACCTAAAGTCAGTTTCTATCATGGCATTGAAATCAACCATGGAAAATTCATTTTTTGGGCAGAGCTCTTCCAAAAATTCTTCCATTAAGTCAAGCTCACCAAAGTCTTCAGTCATCATGTGCACTGAATTTGCTAACCTGTCCATTTCATCTAGTCTTTCCACATGAAATGTGGAAGGCTTTTCATTGAAAATATTCACCTTTTTACCTTTATGGATCACCTCCAAATGAGTAAAATCCAAAGAAAGGTAACCCTCGAGTTTGGCTATGAACTCTCAGGAGAGACACATACCCAAACATGGCTCCAGGTCCACTACTATGATCTCTTAGATCACAGTAATCTGAGGCATGGTATGCAGGGAGATAGGAATATCCTTAATTACACCTACCGTATTTACTGAGGTACCATCTAGCTGCAAAACTCCCATGCTAGTCCTTATATATTCCATACCTATGACATCACATACTGCCTTCGACATGATAGTAGTAGCTGCTTCTGAGTCAATGAGGCAATTATGCACCACATGTCCCTCCATTCTCAATGAAAGATAAAAAGGAGGTGGTCTATTTTTCCCTGTGACTGAAGAAGTCAGAGTTTGTGATAGAACTACATGGGTTGGAGCCTTCCCCTTACTTTGTATGGTCTTCAGGGATTCTTGTAAGAGATTTACCTATCCAGGTAGCTGTAGGGTGTCATATAGACTTACCTTAGCTGGTATCCATTTGAGTTCTTTAATGATGTTGTACTCCATCAAGATCAACTCTTTCCCTCCACTGGAAAATTCAAATTTGCTTCTATATTGTTGGGTGGCCTCCACTTGTTGGTGTTTAGTCAATTATGGATACCGCAACATCTCTCTATCTTGTTCCTTTGTTTCCACTTGTGGCTGAGAGACAGAAGCTTGTTCCTTCTCTTTTGCTTATGGTGAAAGCAGATCCTTCGACAAAATAGGTGGGTCTTATTACGAAGCTAGAGGATCATGAGTCTTTGTAGGTATTTTTTGCTTTGTTGGTTGTGTAGGAGGCACTTTCAATGGCTCCATATTATCCGGATCTACCAACATTGGTTTCTTGTCACTGCATGTCAAGACTGCTATGTGTTCCTCAAGAGACATCACGAAATTAAGATCCACCTCTCGAATCATGTTTACACGTCTCCTTGCAAGAACTTGTAAATAATTTTGGTGGACCATGCAAGTGGACTCATCATGTGGATCATTGCATGAAGAACACCAATAAGAAGGCTCATGTGAAACTTCAAAAAGGCCAGCCTCTTCACTTACTAGGACCGCTGAGTTCCTCTCAAGTACTTTCTCCATAGCCTTGCTAGGAGCAACTTGCTCTCTTGTTACTGTCAGAATAAATCTTTGTGGATGAGAGTTCCTTTCTGCCTCTCTCTGCCCCATAGATGTCACCTTGTTAGTGAGAGTTCTCATGGCCGATTGAATTTCTTGCAAAATAGCCAATTGATGATCTAGGCTTGAGGACATAGGCGATGTCGGTAGAGGTAATGGAACTAATGGAGAAGGTAACAAAAGAGTTAGAAGTGGAGAGGTTAACTATGGAATGGAAATCATAGGTACTGAAGGTATGGGAGGATTCCATGAAGATGAAGGGTTTATGGATGGAGCAGTGTAAGATGTAGGGCCTGCAATGGTATGTTGGTATTGTGGGAGCTTGAGAAAAATAGGCATAGTCATTTTTGGAGGCAATTTCCCAATGACAATCAAATCAGCGTCAACCTTCTGTGCCTAGGCATATAGTGCAGGAAAGGTTTAAACATTGGACATCCTAATGTTCATACCAATATCTGAATGGAAAGCCCTAAGAAAGTACAATGCTGCTTGTTCATGAGTAAGGCGAAGACCGTCAGGAACTCTCTGCCAAGTTCTGACAAACCTAACATTGAAATCCACTATATCCTCTTGAGGATGCCTCTTAATATTATTAAATTGATGTACTAAAGAAAATGGGTCCGCTTGCTCATTGAACCCTTGGATTAGCATCTCTACTAATTGATCCCATGAAGTTATGGAGTTGGGAGACAAGGATTTATACCAGCACAAAAACTTACCTTGGAGTGACAGGACAAGCAATTTGATCATGACATCTTCGTTTTTTATATTATGAATTGAATCCAAGGTTTCCACATCAGACACATGCTCGTACATTGTTTTTCCAGTCCCATCGTATGTAGGCAAGGCTTTTATTGCTGCAATAAGAACTGGATTTTGAAAATGCAGGTCCAACACTCTCGAATCGTTCCAAGCAGAGAACTTCCTTGGTGGAGGATGCTGGGCCTTTTGGACTATTGGATCTAGATGTATCAATCTCGTAACAGTACTAGGAGGAGTCAGATATGGCACAAACTAACCCACTACCTATGAAGAAACAAAAAATGATGGGTTCACAGAACTTACCAATCTTGAGTGCTCCCTCCAGTTCTGAACATCGATCTCAAAGAATTTGAATGGATCTTTCGATTATTTGGCACTTGATCTCGTGATCATGAAGCAAAGATGCAAAGATTTTCACTAGCTTCACGATTAGAGATTTATAGGTACTATACAATCACCTTCAGCAGAGTCACCAGATGAACTTACAATCTTTGATTTGAGGTCAAGACAGTTCATCAAAATCTTAATTCCTCCGGGTGTCAAAAAAATAGGACTTGTGAGTCCCACCGATTATGGATCTTTCTGAGACATAAACAGTCTGTCCCATAGGGTGTGCCAAAAATTGTTGGTCACAAATCTACCTAAGTACAAGATTTCATCACATGTGTGCCCTAGACTCGGCCAACATTGAAAGGCCAAAATAAAAAGAAGTCTTCCAGGCCAATCTCCAGAGAGGGCTGGCTCCCAAACTAATCTAAACTGGTTTGAAGATAAGGATGCAGGAAAGAAATGGGAAAATGCAGAAAGAAAGGGAAATAACAGAAAGAGAAATATGGCTGAAGTCGATAGTTAATGGGGAAACAACCTCAGATAGCAAATAATCTCAAACCAGATCCTGAAGCTAAGTGGCAATAGATTCTTAGGATGCACATGCAAAAATCAGATCAAGCATTAGCCATAAGTTCGCCTTCAATTATACTTCAAACATTCAGATGAAAATACAGCCAAATTCAGGACAACATAATTCAACTTATATTTTAACACTAGACTAAACAAAATTAAATCACACAGAAAGCAAAACATGAACAACATTTTGGATCATCGACTCAAAAGACACTAAGAATAGAGCAAAATGCATCTAGGATTTCTACTTCAATTTTTGCAAAAAGGTCCTCCTCTCTTTGCTTGAGATTTTACATTGGTATTTATAGAGGCCTTCCCTCTTCCTTTTGAATTATAGCATTTAATACATAAAACAAATTTTAAGAGGTGATCCACAAAATCTGCACTTGAAAAGAGAAACAATCCCCCTTAGAGAAAACATGTTCCCTGCTTTTATGGATCAAAACTAAAAATTAAACAGAAACAAGGGACCATATTTCTTCATTAAAAGGCTATTATCAGGGGAAGATAGAAGTTTTTAGGAGATCACAAACAAGAGCTTTTAATACTGGAGGAGTCTTTAATGTTGGTGGCTTCGAAAACTGCCTCATGTTCTTCCATCTTGCACACATTGGTAAACAACAACATTTAATCTTGGAGACTCTTTGAACATGATCTCAAAATCAGTTGGAGAGCTTTTATTTGATCCTTATCTTCTCCTCACGTTATCCTATGCAATTTTGAAGGAAAATGCAAATAGAACTATATCGGGCCTTTGTTATTGCTTTGGTCGCAAAAATGTGACAGGTCACAAAAATGTGACATGTCACGAAATCGTGACACTTTTACCTTACTGCTTACTGTTTTTGCCACTAGTCACAAAAATGCGACATGTCGCAAAATTGCGACATCTTATTTTGTTCAGATTTCTCTTCATGATATGTCATGAAATCATGACATTCTCCTCTTTCTTGGCTTCTTCGCTACTCCTTATTGCGAAAATGAAACATGTCATGAAATCACAACATATTTCACTCGGCGCTGTCTTGTTTGCTTTATCATCGCAAAAACGTGACATGTCACAAAATCACGATAATTTCTCGCTACCTTGTACTTTTTAGCCTTCATTCCGTGAAAATGTGATAGGTCGCAAAAATGTGACATGTCGCGATATCGCGATGTTTTCTCCATTTTGTCCTTTCATCTTCAACAAGTCATGAAATTGCGACATGTTTCTATCTTCTTCTACTTTGCTGCTTTTTGGCCGCAAAAATTTGTCATGTCATGAAATCATGACATTTCTATACACTTTGCCCTTCCTATTTAACATGTCATGAAATCACGATAATTTCTTGCCTTCTCTGTCATTGTCGCTTCTTGTCATGATATCGCAACAAGTTTCTCTTGCTTGGCCTCATTTCCAAAAATTTCACGATATCGCGACATCTTTCTCCCACATTGTGTTTATCTTTTAGTGCTTCCATGATAACGTGAAATGTCGTGATATCGTGCCATTCTGTACCATTTGCTATTTTTCTATTTTTCTATTGCGATATCATGAAACTTTTCATTGGCGCTCCCCTTGGCTGTTGTATGTCGCAAAATCGTGACATTTTCTTGTCACTTTGCTCTGTGGCCACCGCAAGTCACAAAAATGAGACATGTCATGATATCATGATAACTTTGCCGTTACTGCTCCCTCTTGCGGCTCCTAGCACAAAAATCCAACATGTCACGATATCGCGATAGTTTTACTCCCTTACTTCCTTTGGCTGATTTTAGCCACGAAAACGCAGCAGGTCATGAAAATGTGACATGTCACGATATCACGACATTTTATATACTTAGCGCTTGTCTTCATCGGATGCCGCAAAACTGCAATAGGTCACGATATCACGACAACTTACACTTACTTTTCTCTAACACAAAAACTTGCAGAGATTTTTGTAACAACAAAAATAATGTGGCAAAAATGCCAACAGGTTGAAGGGTGTGGAAGTTGTTCCTCTAAATTTGATGTTGGTTGTTTCGATTCATGATGTTTGGTTGTTGTGGCTTGAACAAGATGTTTGTTCTACATAGGGGAAAACATTGACATAAATTTTGGGATACACGGAGACATGAATGTATTAGGTTTCGATTGAAAGGAAAGAGGATATGTTTGTAGTGTAGGAAGGATAGGGGCTTCCATATGGAAAGGTGGGGAAGGTACGGTAATAGGTTGTGTAATGGGTGATGATGATGGTTGGGGTACCGCGGGTGGAAATTGGAATGGTATAGGTTGGTATGATTGTGGAGGCCATAAGTATGGTAGTGAAAAAGGCATGGTAGAGGTTTTGGGTCCCCCAAAATATTTTACTAATGGTGCAGACATCGAGGTTTATGCTCTTGATGAACACTGGGACATTGAGGTGGACATTGAGGAGATTATCGATGCTCCTACTTACTAGTGAGAAGATATAGGGAACATTTGGGAGGATGAAAATGAAGGTGCAAGGGGAAGGTCTACAACATTATAAAACTTAGAGGGGTCTCCATCGGCTAGGACATAATGAATGAGTCTATTATGGACATACTTGAGGCAATGGTGTAGTGTGTATGAGATACATTGCATATCTTTATTCAAAGGGTAGTCAAGGAGAATATTTTATTGCATTTTTCCTTGGATGATATGAAATAGGATGGGGATCGTACAAATGCCTATGCGAATAGGCAAAACTATGGATCCTATGGTAGGCCTCATGGAGCCATTAAAAGCACATAGGTCTAGGGAAGGTGTGGCAAAATGGGTTGGAGGGAGGTGTAGGTGATGCAGGGTTGCTGTGGATATAATGATAATGGATGAGCCTGTATCAATGAGTACCCACTTGTAGGTGATATCATTGATATTGGCTTGTATGTGGAGGGGTGGTCTACTCCTTCTCCTACGAGTTATGTTATCTCATGGTCATGGAAACTATTGAGGGTTGGAGGTAGCATGGGATATTTCCCATAAAATTGAAAAAAGTATTGGTGTCATGTATCTCTAGGTCAATGGAATGCAGGATGTCATTCAACGCCTCACGATGGGGTTGAGATTGTTGTTGGAGATCAAATATGGATAGCCACATGGGGGCATTATGTAACTGATGGGTTAGGCTACCATGGATGGTAATCATATTTTGAGGTGATGGTGGTATGATATTAGGAATTTGTGGTATTTATGGTGAAGTGAACTGAGTTGGTGGGGAAATGATAGGTGTTGTCTGGCGAGACAGGTATCGTTGGTTCCTCATAGTAAGGTTGATCATACCTACTATACCACATGATGGAGGATCACGCTGGACATTGTTCACTTGGTGAGGTGGTATTGGGGGATTGTTTAGAGGTCTAGGAGGATTGGGTCCTATGTGATCTAGTAGGGGGTTTTGGAAAATACCTAGGTTTTGATTTTTTGGGGCTAGAGGGTTTACTACCTGAATAGTACTCCTATCGATTAGGTCTTGAACTTTCCCATGAAAGGAGTGACATGAATCAATATTATGGCCATGTTGCCTATGGAAAGGATAGAAGAGCTGCTTGTTATAGTCATGAGGCTTGGGTGAATTTGGATCCAATCGGTGGATCTTAGGTAGAAAGAGATAGTTACACTCATATAATAAATGGAATAGGGTTGGTAATGGTTTGGATAAGGGTGTAAAGTTGCATTGTAGACCTTATGGGTGCATGCCTCGGTATTGTTGTGGTCGAGGTGGGGTAGGAGCATTAGCTTGGAATTATTATGGTTATGGTGTATAGGGTGGGGGAGTCGGTGCTAGTGCTAGGGTAGCAGCTATGAATTGGTTGGATTACAGTGGTTGTGGGTAAGGTTGATTTGGTGCGATTCTATTGAAGTAGAAGTTGGGATTATAGTTGTATTTGGCTCTCAAATTAATTTTTCTAGATTGAACTTTAATGTCTTCGATCACTTTCGCTCACTTTCACTTGTGATATGGCATCTTCAAAAGTACAACTTTGGTGAAGCTGGAGGGATGTGAATTTTTTTTTGTTATAACTCTTGGAAAAGAGTGTCATGAGCTCCAATGTGGGGAGGCTATGAGTGAGGTTTTGGATAATCTCTCTCCATCTGGAAACAAACTCAGTGATGGGTTTGTCATCTTCCTGTCATAAGGTGTAGACATCATAGAACATGGTCTTCTTCTTGATGTTGATGGAAAAGTGTTCTAGGAAGGAATTGGCCAGCTACTCAAAGGCATATAGGCTATGGCATGGGAGCATGTTGTGCCAATCTAGTGCAGGTCCATCGAGGACAAGGAGAATGTATGCAACATGAGAGGGTTACTACTATGAAATTGGTGGTAGGAGGAGCGATAATTTCTCACATGCTCTCTAGGCTCTTCCTTACCTCTATACTTGTTGAATTTTGGTATTTATAAGTGATAGAGATAGGGAATAATGGGAGCTGAGGGGTGAACTGGCTCATTGTATAGTTCATCATAATAGGGCTTTTGTGGCCCATAGCTAGAGGTGCGTAGGTTCAACATCTTGACTTCATCTCGTAAGATTTGAAGTTCAAGTGTCATAGTCGTAGGGGATTGAGCTAGGGTAGGCTGACCCTATGGATGTGGTAGATATTGGTATTGTTATTCTTCACAATACTATGGGAAATATTGTTGTACCTGATCATGATAAGGCATGTACTGGGTGACGTGTGCTATTGTGTCCACTGGTACACTAGGTTGTGGGGTAGGTGTATGTTGAGTATAATAGTATTGTGATTGGAAAACATGCAATTGTGGCATGGGTACTTGTTGTATTGGAGCTTCCTATAATGGTTAGATCATAGGGGGTGATGACCAAGTTGGAGGAGGCGTAAAGAAGCTAGGTGTAGCTGTTGGTAGTGTAGGTGTCAAAAATACTGGTTCTAGGGGTGGTTGATATGAGGTATCAAAGGATGGGATCTATCTCTGCCTTGGAGGGTAGGCTGTAGGGAAGTTTAACTATGTAGAATAGCCTAACTGAGTCAGTGGGTAAGTTTCCAGCCTCAGTACATAGGTAGAATGGATATTTGTAGTGGTATCCCAAAAAGGATGATATGGAGGCATTCTAAAGGTCATCGTAAATAAAGGTGGATCTAAATTTTGGGTATTGTAAAATCTGGATACCTAGGAGATTGGTGGAAAAGTTTCTAAAAAGGCAGGATAAGCTATCGAAGTAGAAGCTTGGGTTGAGGGGAAAGTATATGTGCATCTAAAGGAGCTACTAGGAGGTACCTTCATATATGGTGAAGAATGGATCTTGGGAAGATGATGGTTGGTACTCTTGTGAAGAGTATGGGTGTGAGGTTTGAGGGAATGCTTGTGGTTCCTACTAGAAAGGGATCTATTGTGTAGTTTTGAAGGATGGCTTATAGCTTCCTATAATGGAGGAGGATGGTTCAGACACCATTCTTATGGTAGGGGTGAATTATGCAATCTCAGTACGGGTACAATTTAGGAGGGATGAGTCATTCTCAAAAAGGTATTGAGATAGATTTTGGAAGAAGGGATGTGCGAAGGTAGGTGAAGTAGGCATGACCTCCTTGTCTATGGTAAATAATGGAGGAGGTTTTCCTGGTGTCATGTAGATTACATGGTCACATAATGTGGTCGATGGATTAGGTGAGGATGGGGTTGAAAGGAGCGAGTAATCCTCTGCAAGTGAATTAGCAAGGGCTTCACTCAAGGTTGACATCTCATCATGCGACATCATGTGTGTGAGTTGTATATAAAATTCTATGTGTGAATCATAAGTGTCTATCATCTTCCCCTTAAATTTCAAATGAGTGAGTGGACTGACTATAGGAAGTGATAGACATCTCCTCTATGAAGTGTGCTTGCTTGTGCACTCTACTATGAGTCACCACAAGCATTGTAGCATGTGTACCAGAGTTTTAGAAATAAAACTTGTGTAATATAGACTAGACTATGTCTAATGTAAATGTGAAACAAGTGACATGTTATATGTGGCAAAACAAAATATAGTGTAATGTGTTGATATCGGTCCGTGATCATGCAAACAATGGTAGACCGAAAGAAATTCTAAATGCTGGAAATAAATGTATTTTTCTTCATTTTGTGTGTTGTAATGTTGGTACTCCCTATGTAGAATCAAGGGTAATGGAGTGGATATTCTAGAAAATTGAGAATATCATCAATATCAAACCTCTTGCAACAAAAAAATATGCACATAATGGAATGGTATCACAACGTACAAATGGTGACCTTTATGGAAGGTGCAGTAAATGATATCCTAAAGGGGGATAACCCACTATACTAAAGTGATTTTATAATATCCTATCACGAGAAGAGGTGGCACTGTTTGTGACGTGCTAGGCATGGTTGGTGTACCCCATGATTTTGCTTCACCCTTGGATAGGCTTGGTCAAGAATGATAGTTATCAATTCCACTAATTATACTAGCCTTATGTATGAAGGATCTAATCCCGTACCACTTCGTAGGTAATCGTTTATGATGAAATCTAGGGCCTAGTAACACAAGTGGGGGATTTTTCGATGATGAAATCTAGAAAACCGCTCTTGTGGGTCTGCTAGGTGTCTAGGGGGGTGAGCTGATAGAGAGTGAAACTCAATCCACATCAGTCTCAAGTGATGGATTGGGGATGAAGTCCAATATCACCACTTGTTTAAATACCATGTGAGTGTGTGTGGGTTTATGTTTTGCTAATAGTGTATGCAAGGTAAGAAACTAACTAATTGCCTTTTCAAAAGAAAACTAATCCTAATGCCTTTTTGAAAGCAAATGATTAGATAACTTGTATTCTTTGAAAAGAAATGGCCTAGTCCTAAATACCTTTATAAAACAAATCAATCTACTTTGAAAAGGGTGGAAACATGCAATCCAAGTTTGTGAAGTAAAAGGGGATTAGGAAACCCTTATTTAAACTATAGATTACAATATGCTTCAGAAATTAGATGACATAGAAGAATGGGATTAGGAAACCCTAATTTTAACCATTATAATGTACACTTATTTTAGTGATAGATGCTATAAACAAAGGGGGAAATAATTTAGGATTGTACTACATGAAAACAACTAAAGGAAATGTAAATTTATTTGAAAATAAATTTTAAGAACTTTCTAGAAAGTTGCAGGTCTTGAAACTTCAGAGAAATTTAACAATCCTATGAACTTGAAATGAAAGCAAATCTACACCTAGAAATTGTTATTTGACTAATGCATGCTTTGTGATTTCAAAATATTATAGAATAGAGGTGTAAAATGAGGCATACCTACATTATTATGCTATGGGAGGTTTTATTTTCCCCTGAAAGAGTCACCTCTATGGATTTGGGGGTTTTTGAGGCTTCTATGCTCAAATCTCCACCCGAGGAGCGAATTTGGTTTTGAAGGGTCAAATATGATATTTGACAGTTCATAAGGCCTATAGAGGTTTCGATGAGGTTTGAGAAACTAAAATTATGAGGTTTTGGGACTATTAGATGTAGATCACCACCCAGGGTGTGAATTGGTAATTGGTTCATGGGGTGGGGCGAATCCAGTTTAGAAGCTCCAAATCTGAAATCTGATGGCCTAGGATGATTCCTAGGGCTTCAGAGATCTTTGTAAAAAATAGATACAGTACCTAAAAAATTAGAAAACAAAGAACAAAGTTAGATTCACTTGAAATAGTTAATCTAGCATTGTCCATTGTGGGGGTCCCACCGGGCGTGCCAGAATGAAACGAGTAAAAATCGACATTTGATATATTAACACAAAACACAATGATGCATTAAATAAATAAATTGTAATTCCATTGATATTAAGAGATATGAGTTACAATAGGGACATGATTCCCTTTATCCATTTATTTTCCTAACAATATTACAATCAATTTGATGTCGTCTTCAATCATCCCTCAGTGTAGGTGGGCTTCTTTGTATGTAGGCCACCATCGGGTTATTATTTATTTTATGTTCTTCCTCTTTAGATCTTCTAAATAACCTGTGAAGAACCTACAAAAGGGGGTTAGTGTGATTGAGGGATTTCCTTAGTTAGGCCCCATGTTTAGGAAGATGAAACAATTATAAAAACATGATAAAAACTAAAATAAAATATGCAAAAGCTGATAATATGGTAAAACAAAGCTTACCTTCCAAATTTGAGGTGATTTGGGGCATGTAGACCAAATTTGCCACATGGGGGTGAAATGAGGTCAGATTCATGGGTAAAGGGGTGATCTCAGCTATGAGGTCTCTTTTACAAAATCCCTCTGGTAGATCGATTCTTAGGTAGCTTGGGTGCCTCTGTATGCTGTCAAAATCTGACTGTGTGCATCGAGAACTGACTGTTAAATGTTCACTTTTCATTTTTGTAGAGTTTCTATGCTTTGTTGAATTTTGGGAGAGAGATCTAATTAGGGATTTAGGACCCACCATTTATAGCAAATAGCAAGGTGCAAGGGGGGATAGATGGACTAAACCTAGGTTGAATTCTAACTAGGGTTAGGTTAGGAAGTGCAATGTGGCAATATCACATTCCTTATGAGAAATATCTCATCCTCACACATGTGTGAGGATGGATTAGGGCTAATTCTTATTAGGAGGTATTTAAGTCAATTTAGGATATGATTAAAGAAATATCCTAAAAAACCCTAATTACACACATGTGGGAGGATGTAATTAGTGTTAATCAAGATTAAGGGTTCTTTTAATAAATTTTGCCCTAAAAAGGTGACTTAAGTGAAGTCAACATTAAATTAGATTTTTGGAATTGACTTGTTAATTTTTTTGATCAATTAATACCCCGTTGGGGCCTCAATTGAGTGCAAATAGGGTATCAGATGATATCCCAATGCACTGGATGTGATTTGGAAGGCTTATTAGGATTTTGAACCTGAAAGTCAATGAAGTAGTATATGGAAGTCTACATACTACTATGGTAAAATATGACAATCTATGTATTACTATGCATGACTACGCCTGACTATGCATGACTACACATGACTATGATATCCTACAATAGCCTATGGATGACTGGAATCACCTATGGATATGCATAAGTAATAATGTGTGAATTTTGGTGTCTACATAGAAAATGGTAGTTTTACCTTTACTTTTCTCCATATGTTCCCATAGTCCCTTACTGGCTCATCATCATATTGCTTCAAGTTTGCCAAGTCAGACAAGTTTGCTTTCTTCTTGATGTCGAAAGAAAAATATTCAACAAATGCATTCACTAGCTGCTCAAAATGATGTTGTGTTTAGGTAGTTTATTGAACCATTCAGTTGATGTGCCTAATAATGTCATGATGAACATTCTTAGAATTAGGGCATAATTATGTTCAATTTGGAAGCATGCATTCATGAAATTGGTGACATATTATTATGCATATTCCTCTCCTTTAAATTTGTTTAAACTAGGTATCTCAAAGTTCCTAGGATATGTAGGACTCAATATTGAAGGGCATAAAGGTTGATTATGTATCTTACTCAAGGTTGGATTTTGCCCAACCACATCCTATTTCTCAAGAGATTTGACTCTCTTAGTGATTATCTTATATGAATTCAAAGAAATTATGTCTTTTTCTTAAAGGTTTACTCATTGTGGTCAGGGAGGTAATCCTATTTCTACCTAGTTTGGGCATCTATATTCATCCCCCATGACTACGGATGAGGATTCAAGATATTTCTACTCCTGATCCTCCATTCTCACTTGTTCTTGGTTATGTCGTGCCTATTCTAGATCTAGGTATTATTTATGCTTCATAGCATGATGTGATGTGTGGTGAGTGTGCTCATCTCCTTGTCTAGTGCATCTCTCATGCTGAGAATCAACACGTCTATCCATATGTAAGTTGCCCTGAGCCAACCTATTGGCTTGTTCTTTGTGCTCTATTTGTTCCTCTCTCAAGCACTTCTCATTTAGGTGCAAATACCTCCTTATCCATATCTCCTCCTAATATAGGAGTTCTAATTCCTCTTGTTCTATGTGTAGTGTTTCCTCTAACCTATGTATGTGGTCATATTGATCTACCACTAAAGATCCACAACTCTGTAACCCTGTACAAGGAGTCCTAATGGAGAGGCTTCTTTGATATGCTCTTGCTATGCTTTTGCTCTTTTCTATCAGGGTGACCTAGTCTGTGTATAGTGACCTATGTTTTGCACCCCTATGCTTGAAGGTAGTGTGTATAATATAGGGAAACTTTGAAGCTTCCCTTGGTTCATTCATGTGCCTTGTTGTTTAATGGCTATGTGAACTTCCTAAAACAAAATGTGTAGTAGCATTACTTATTTGAGTTGATCTTGAGAGAACTTGATCCAAATCATCAAGCTATCTAGATTCCCATGGATGATCTTATGGGTTTCCATTGGAACCAATGAGATTATGATCTATGACTATCCTCCCATATTTAGGGAGGCCAGGATTTGTTGTGGGTCTACAACTGGATGCAGACCTTGCGTCTTGCCCCTCAATGAGCTGATCTAACCTAAGTCTATCATGTGAATATTGGGGTCTTGAATCCCCCTTGTGTCTATGTGAATATTGTGGTCTTAAGTCCCCCTCATGCCTATCATGAGAGGAACCTAGATATGGTTCCCTATTTGGGGTTTATTAAGGAGTACCCCCATGGGTTATCACCCCTAAGGCTCTCTAAACTTCATTCAATGACATTGTGTGTGGGTGGCTCAAAATTATTGTGACTATGATTGTGATTGTGTGGAGCATCAATTTCCACCTTGGTATTGGACCGAGGGTGGTTGCTCTATGTGAAGACCATGATAATTGTGAATTATCTCTTATGTAGATCTTAGAACACACAAATAATTAATACAAATGCTTATATCTTTTAAATATTATTGGTGTTCTTAAATTGGTCTTATATGTTTTATATTTTTTGATAACTTAAACTATATCTCATTGTTTTTTTGTATTCATTGATAATATACTCAGATTGCATAAGTATATTTCACTTGTATGCTTGTAGCTCGACAACCAACAATAAAATTCATGGTCACGTAAAACCACCAAAGTGTGGAGATGAAACCCACACTTAGTCAGGGAACATAGGTCCTACTAGTCCTCACCCAGTATTCACTTGGTCAATGTCATATCCTTTGAAGAGAAGTATATGCAAATTTTCCAAGCTACATTAGATCTTGGACCCGATGGCCAATAGAATGGGTTTGTGGGATTTGAGCCAACATGTGGATATGAATGCCATCATCGTTGTACTCTACTAGTGGTTAATTATGAAATCCAACTCACTAGAATTTATATGATGTGTGGTGTGTAATTATTCCTTTTAAATATTTGTACAAATAAAAAGATGCATCATGAAGCACTCATGCTCTTTCCTATATGCGTAAAAAGAAACATTTCATTTTTAGAAAAATGCATATCTAAATGATTACATGATTTTTAAAGAATGCATTGTTACTTTATGAAGCAATGGCCTCCATTTGGACCCAAATCAAGCAATATCTACAAGCAAACCTATACCGCTAGAGGCTAGGGCAAATTTGAAATCATAAGTTCGTTGTTTCTAGCAACAACTAGTAGAAAACTTAAGAAAACTATGCATTTTTCCTTTAAATTTTTCTATGTTTTTCTAATTAAACGATATTTCTCCTACTATATTCTAGAAGTAAAACATAGACAGAGAAAGGAAAAATAGTAGAGAGTTCCCCCAACCTAAAATCCACATCTGATGAAGCATAGACTACCCTCTATTTTTTATTTTTTGGTGGTCACTATCGACCAGAGCAGCAATGATAGGTCACTATATTCAAAAGAGGTCAAGCTCTACTAGATGCTATCAACTAGAGTAGCCTTGACTGCACATAAAAAAAATAAAATAACCCATCAAAAAATAAATTTTTGGGTGGGTCCCATCATGATCGCTATTTGTATAATCCTAGGAAGCAATACACCTAATCTATTTGTAGCATAACATCAAGCATAAACCATGAAAGCATAAAGAAAAAAGATATAACAAAACATGATATATTTTTCATTAATTAATTTAGAACTTTGGTTATAAATAGTTCCATATTAGGGATATCGTTTGCTTGATACAATGATTACAAATAGAATGAGATAGCCCCTAAACAAATATGGTGTATTTTGCAGGCCTCTTGGAGTCGACATAAATTTTCTCAAGGAATTAATAATGCATTCTTATCATTTTATTTCTTAGAGGGATATGATGCCTAAAATTCTTTGACTTGGTCCAAGAACTTGTCATCCTAGGTTGTGCCTCCAGGCTGTTGTCGAGGAAAGTGGCCTTAAACTAAAACTTTCTGCTTCACGAACCAGGGACTGTGACACTCAATCCTTCATATGAATTGATGTTCAAGGGTTGAATTTATGTCTAGATATGGATTTGTGGTGAAGCTCATATGGAACTGAATGCTTGAATGATGCATTATTATTGCTCAATTGGATAGCACTTCATTACTCCTCGAGGGGTTGTGAAATTGCTCTCCAATTTGCTAGGGCTTCGCTACACAAAAATTTGGATGTTCCAGATTGTTTTTTGTTCTTGTGAGGATGCATATGTAGACCTCCCTACTATAGATCTAGATATAGATTTTATATTATTGGAGAAGCCAATATCTATATCTGCATATAATTGATCGTTAGAGGGTACGGCTTAGTCATAGATTTGCATGGAAGGGATAATCAGGAGGAGCTCTGGGATATCCACACCAAAAACCACTTAAAAACCATGCAACTACTATCACTATTCATGATTTGGACCCTCATCCATGGCCAGTCTGTGTTCTAGTTTTGGTCGTTATCCAGATTAGTGGTCGCTCTTAGCTTCAATAGCCTATGTTGGCAGCCAATTTGGTCGATAGCAGCCTCACCTAAATGGGATATAATTTCCCCTTATGAGTGGTTAGGACCATTTTTGGATCTTGGAAAGGTCCAAGATCAATCATATGGTCTTTGGATGTGCCCATATGAGTAGCCTCCTAAACATAATGTATTTTAGGTGTCTACAAATATTACATTATTTGGTACATGCTAATATACCCTTATGGTACAACCTTGTAGATATTAAATTAGGATTATGTCCTAGATTAGAGTGTGAGTAAATATTTTATGTAATTTAATAATATGTAGGAAATGCACAAGTGTCATGTAAGCAAGTGTGCAAGTGTAATGTGTGTAGATGTGCATAAGTGTTCTTATATTATAAAGTGTTATGTGAATAATCATGTCCAAGTGTGCATACAAGATAGAGTCATGTGTATGCAAGTGTCAAGTAGAGAAGCCAAGAGTAATGAGACTCGTAATAAGGAAATTAAGAGTCAAGTAACCAAAGAGTCATCCTGCAATGCCTATATATTACTCCATAGAGTACATAACCTACATAGCATACAAAGCCTACATTGCCTATAGAGTCCACATAGTGAGCATAGAAAGCATTGTTATTGTATGAGATTTTTATGATATATTTGTAAGATAAAGAGGAGTAATAAAAATTGCATATATTTGATCAACTAATATTGTAAGTTGTGCTACATGCTTTGTACATGTATGATTTCATATTGCAACTTATTATTGATTGTTAATTAAAAATATTATAATCCTTGATTTTACATATTATTTGGCTCATATTATTATGGTTATATTATTATTTTGATCTTATTATATTGTGGCTATCATTATATTTGATCCTATGAGTTTACATTAATATTGAGGCTTCAAAATCCATCAATGGTATCAGAGCCACAATTTGACCATTTGATTTTGAGATAAATTGGGTTGATAAGCACACCCAAGGATTAACAAAAGTACAAGGCTGAAGTTACTAAAAGTTGAAAATAACTAGCTAAAAATACCACTAGAAAATTGTAGAATAATTTCAAGAAGAAGAAATAAGATTGAAGTAGAGAAGAATGAAGATAAAATCTATGGTATTTCCACAATTGTAGAACAACTAGTGAAGACGAATACTTAGATAGGGTCTTTCCATTAGGTTGAATAATAACCAATGAAGATGAGAACTCATAAATGGGTGTTACAACTTTAATATAGTTTATTATTTAGGAAAATAACCAACCCTAACATTGATAAATAATTTTTAGGGACATAGAAAATCCTTGACAATTGATTTCTATCAACACTCAAAATAAAGTTGAATAATTTGGTACAATCAAGCTATGTTGATTGGAGCATCAAGAAAATCTATGTCACCTTGATATTATTGGAGTTCTTAGAAGAGATAATATATTGCTATAGTATATAATAGTCATCAGAACTATATAGAAGCTTTCTACGAAATATAGAGAAGACAACAATTGATTTATGTATTGAAGGTAGACCTTAATAGAGATAATTTTAAGTATTGAAGGTAAACCTTGATAGAGATAGTTTTGATAGAGATTGATTCAGGTCTTGAAGGTAGACTTTGATAGAGAAAAATCTAAGTATTGAAGACAGACCTTGATATTGATATTATGGATAGAGGTTTTGAAAAAATTCCTTGATAAAATTTTTAGTGATTGAAGACATATTGACCTTGACATTGGTCAAAGGAGAGGTCAATATTAGAGGATTTATATCCTTCAGAGAAAGATATCCATTAACAATTATTAGAGTCCTTTGTTAGTAAAATAAAAGAGGCCATTTTTGATACACATATAAATTCCTTTTTACAAAATAGAAATGATACTTGAATAAAAGTTCATGAAATGTTTGAGGTCAAAAATGTAAGTAGTAGATAAAAAAGAATGCCTAGAGATATAGTGAAATAAGGCCTAGAGAAAAAGTGAAAGAAGGCTCATAGAACTAGAGAAGAAGACTCAAATATTTTAGAGGAGTATAGACTTCCAGGAAATGCTTAAGTTTGAAGAGGATAAATTTCTATGAAGCACTCAGGTTCAAGGATTGAAAAAGAATAGTGCTTAGGTTTAAGATAAAATTTTAGCATTGGATAGCAACAACACTATGCTGACATAGAATCAACAACTTATGTTATCCAAATTTGTGATATTTTAGTTAAAATGAGCCAAGAGTTGTGTAGTAAAGAAGGAAAATTACCAAGGTAGGAAAAACACCAAGTAATGCATGGTAGGAAAAGTGAAACCACAACAAGCCAAGATTTGCACAGGTGGAATACCTAAACTTGCACCTAAAAAAAGAGACACAACACCTTAGAATTATGAATGTAATAGCCTAAATATCCAAGAAATAATAAGGGCCAATTGCATTCATTCTAACCTAAAGAATAAGTAGTAGAAACATAGGCAGAGATAAATCAACATGCAAGTAAGCAGAGATGAAGGAATGCATAGGCAAAAACAATGTGCAAGTAGAAAAAGATGAAGGAATGCATAGGCAGAAGCAATTTGCAAGAAAAAATGAAGGGACACATAGGAAGGGAAAATAAGCAAGTGAAGCATCAAAGGATAGCAAGAAAAAACAAAGCATCAAAGGAATAAGTGTAAACTAAGCACAAAAGGGACAAGAGCATAGTCAAACCATCGAAGGGATGAGCAAGTAGTGACAAGCAAACAAAATAAATTTTAAAGAAGGAGAGTTTAATCAATTATTTGATAGAGTATAATGTTCATCCACCACCTAGAAGAACATTGAAGAACAAATAATATAAAATCAAGTAATGTTGATCGAATGATTAAATGATATTAGCAGATGATAGTGCCACGTCTGAGTCATCTAACATAGGGTAGTGTAGACACCTAAAACACATCATATTGAGAAGAATACCTATATATAATACTTCTAGAACATGTGATCCACTTTGGATAGCCTTAGGGCTAAAACAATGGTTTTCACCACTTAAACAAGGACATTTCTATTTACAACCCCCTTGGCTACTCAAGCCCTTTCCTACACTCAGCCATTGGTCACCATGTGACCATCCTTCCACAAATTGATATTAGGTGCACACATGACCTAACCTTGGTTTAGCCTAACCTAGGGAAACCTAACCATACCCATTTGCATATCAAGTCCACCTCATCATGCACATCACCCTAGGTCACACATCTTCCCTAGGTTACACCTGTTCCCTAGGTACCTCATCCCTAGGTCACACACATTCCCTAGGCACCTCATTCCTAGGTCACACACATTACCTAGGTACCTCATCCCTAGGTCACACACATTTCCTAGGCACCTCATCCCTAGGTTACACACATTACCTAGGCACCTCATACCTAGGTCCCTCACCCTTTTCTATGCACATTTCCCTATAAATGTCTTCCCTGAAACCTAAGCTTAGGAGTTGTAAGGAGTCAACCATGAATACCCTAAACTAAATCTATTTGTGGGCAATTGGTATTATGGTAAATAGAGTTTTCTAAGACTCTATTCATAACAACCTAAGCTATTTTTGTTCTAGTGGCAATGGTAGAAATATCACAGAGTAAAATTAATATTTGACATGTAATATATGTTTTCCACAAATGGTTCATTGTCATGGCTAATCACAAAAGACTGATTTGCGGCTTGATCAAAATCCCCATAGATGAAGTTTTTTTTATTAGGTGGCATACCTATGGGTATGATAGTTTTTATTGGCAAGGAGGGGACATGAGGTCTTCCCATATCTTTCATGGACTCAATAATTGGAGTAAATGTATTATATTACACCAAATATTCTATGATACCCAAGTTTACCAAGTAAATTGTCACTTGCAGTGAGGATGATGTCGATGATTATGAAGGGTTGTGAGGTGAGGTAAGTCATCCTTTATGGTAGGTGATTCTTCCTCTTCCATAGGAATCAATATTTTTTCCATTGAAATGTTGGGGATGAGTGCTAGAATATCCTCCATAGATGCCTTTAATTTATGTTCAATCAGAGAATCCAATGACAAATAAGGAATATCTAAAGAATTTGATGGTTTAATCAAAAGTGGTGATATGAAGTGGATGGATTAGCAGGTTCTAATTTTGGTGAGCACACTAGATGCTTGATAGGGGAACTTTGTCAGATATATAGATGTGTGGAGGGTAGAACAAACTCCCTTGGATTATTGACATGATTAATGTACTTAAATGGCTCGTCATCCCAAGGGTCCATGTGAAAATTTCCTTCGTGTATGTATTTGATACATTGATGTAATATTGAAGGAACACATTTTATTTTTTAGATCCAAGAGCAATGGAGCGATATATTATATTGCATCACTCCTTCTAATACATGGTATAATACAAAAATTATCTTTATTCTCACCTGGATAGGAAGGAATATTGTGCCTACTGTTGAGCATAAAGCATCATTGAATGCTCACAACATGAAGGTAGATGCTACAATATGTGATGTTGGAAGGCTCAAGTACTCTAGAGTGGTCATTGTTATTATATTGATTGATGAACCTGTATCAATTAGTACTCACTTGTATGGGATCCTATTCATACAAGCAATAATGTGTAATTGGGGATCTTCTATATTTGTAGATACTTATTTTACTTTATTATCATATAATGTTACCACCAGATCCTTACATTTCTACACATGCCCTACAAAACTTTTGAATGCGTGAGGGTCCCGAGGCTGAAGCTCGATGGATTTTAAGATTTCCATAAGAGCTTCCCTATGTTTGGGTGATTTTTGGATAAGATCATATATGGAAAGTTTCATCGATGCTATTTTTAGGCTTTGCATAATCTTGCTCCTAATTTATATTACTAATTTATGTGGTGGACCTCAAATAGGGTTTTGATTCAGCAAGAGCTAGGGCGTATAAGGGATTCATATAGGCACTACAAATGGAATGACTTGATCATACCTTATATTTATTATCACTATGTTGATCATAACTACAAATCCATGCATGGGTGGATCTGTATGGATCTCATTGACTTGCCTAGTTTGATCATCCTTGACCTCATGAGTGGGTAAGGGATCTTTAAAAATACCCATTTGTTGATTTTTAGGGGCAAGAAGATTATCTATTTGTAATTGATTCTTGTATAACATGTCTTGTATCAGGTTCTTGAATCCATAGCATTCTTGGATATCATGACATTTTTTTTGGTGATAAACACAATATAAATCCTTTTTATATCCCTTAGGATTTGGGTGGGCAAGGTCTACCAAGTGGATCTCAAACAAGACAATAGCCTTTGCCTCACATAACAAATTAAAAAGGGACACCATATGCTTAGGTAGTGGTGTATAAGTGTGAGGAGTGTGGTGTGGCTAATCTTGCACTTGGTTTTGTTGGTTTTGATTATTATTTTTTGCTAGAGGAGGTTGAGCATGATATTGGGATACTAGGATGTTTTCTCTATTTTAAGCACATTCAGAACAATTTTATTAACTAGAGCTAGTTTCTGCTGAGTGTAGTTGTTTTGAGGGTTTTTATTCCACTTTATTTTTTGGAGTTTTACATCCCCTTATTGGACCTTGATGTCCTCAATAAATTTGTCTTGTGCCAAAGCCTCCTCAAATATTTGGTATTGTTGTAGATGAAGAAGAAGCGGGATTTATTTTGAGTAAATTTTGGTAAATATTTGAGTGAGTTCTAAAATTGGTATAGTGAAAATCAATTTAGACATTACATTTCTCCACCTATTTTTGTAATCCATAACTATCTCATCATCAAATTGATGAGGGTTTGATAAGTTAGATAAATTGACCTTCTGTTTGATGCTAAATGAAAAGCATTCTAAAAAGGTGTTAGCTAGCTATTCAAATCTAGAGATGCTATACCTAGGTAATTGATTATACCACTCTAAGGCTAAGCTAGATAGCATTATTAAGAAAGTTCTCAATAATAAGGCATCATCAAATTATAGCTGGAAGTAAAGGTTCATGAAACTTGTTACAAGCTCCTGTGCATTATTATCTCTTTTAAATTTATCCAATTTCAATATTTCAAAGTGTTTTGGATAAGGTGACACAAAACTAATGGGTGAAGGAGTTGATTTCATAGTTGATGCAATGTTGGATTTTGATAGCTCGTCCCTTAATTTTCTAATGATTTATTTCATTGTGTAAGGATATTATACACATGAGATGATATGATCTCATTTTCTTGGATTGGTCTCTTAGGAGGGGAGGTGGAATATTTCTGTTAGACTAAGGTGGTTGAATGTAATCATTAGCCATGTCTTCATAGAGTGACTCAGGATACACTTTATCCTTGTACTCAAGTTTTGGCTCTTCATATGTCTCATTGTTTGGATGATCTAGAAATTGATGCTATCACGATAAATAATTATGAATATACATAGGAGGAGGATGGTTTTCTATCGATCTAGGAGGTAACTCATAGCATTGTGTAGTGCACCTTGGGTTAGCTTGTTGCCTATATGTACTAGGTATAGTGATTTCATCGTAAGCTACCCTATGTGATTGCTCCTCATGTAATATTTATTTGTGAACCCTTTATTCATGCAATTTATGTTCATACAAATTTTGATGATGTAGTATTTTTTGTTCTACATGTTCTTGTTCTAGGTGCTCTCTATATTTTTGCAAACCATCTAACTATATTTGGAGTAGTTTCTCTCATTTACTAGTATTAGGTATAGGTAACTAATCTATCCAATTAGTTTTGTGGGGTATATGGGTTCATGTATCAATAAAATGGGATTTTGCCCTTTTTGTGAGTGTGGTAGGAGTAGCTATCATTTTCCCACAATCAAGGGAAGCCACATTTACTCAATATTTTATCCTAAGAGTGTCACCTATGTGTAGGGATGGTATGGGAGTATGGCATGTGCACATGGAATATTCTCTACATGTGAGGATATGGTACACTACGTTTTCATCTCAATCATACTTAGAATGGGTATGAATGGAAGAGGCTACTATATGAGGAGGTGATCCATTCTTATCTAAGTGAGTAGATATTTAGCTTATCCAAGGCTAATCAGGTGATGTAGCTCACCCATCCAGGTTGGGCAAAGACTATGTATTCTAGATCATGTTTAGAATGATGTATGGATCATATCAGGATGTGAACCCATGACACTCTTCTACTAGGTCATTCTGAAGGTGGATTATTCTTGGAGGTAGGATGAGATTGGTGTTGTCTAGGAAGGTCCTCTTATTAATTGTATTGAGGACCCAACAATGGGATTTAGGAGGGAGTGTCTTGATGGTCAGATACTCTAGGATTGACATTAATGCTTTTATGAAAGCCAAGATGCCATTCAAAAATGGCAAGGTCTTTTGAACTAAAAAGTAGGTTTTTGAGGCTCCCTTGTAAATTTTTCAAAATTTCCAACTCATGGTTGAGCCCAACTATGTGTAGTGACAATTATGTGTTGATTAAGCATATAGTAAAAGAAACAATGATCAGTGCAATGAGCTGATCATAATTTTGAATTCAAAAAAAGGTTGTCGGTTCTATAAATTAAAATGATTAGTGCGACAAGTTGATCACAATGGTCTATGACTCAAAAAAGTATTTTCAGGATCAAATTTTGTATTTGTGGATTTTGCCAAGAAGAGCTAATGGAGAAATGACAAATTTGAGGAATTTTGAGAAAATAAGGAGTTAGGACTCAAAAATTATGTGAAAGGTGTAGAAGGGGCTAACTAAGATAACAAAATAAATTTGAATATTTTTGGGGCTGTCCAAGGCTTTTTATGACTTTTTTAGTGTTATTTTCCCTACTTTTTGGTTTAAAAATTACTCAAAATAGAGTAATGATAAAACCACTACAACTTCTTCATTATAGCTTTGATTTGCATGATTTTTTATTTTTTGAGTGCAGAATCAAAAAGAAAAAAACTCATGTTTTTTTTTATGAGTCAACTGTTGTGGTCAATTTTTTTGTTACAAGTCAACTGCTATGGTTAGCTCATTTTTTTTATTTATGCAAATAGAAATAAAATAAACAAAGCATACAGTATGTATATATCATTTAAAAATTTCTTTGTGAGTCCTAAAGTATTTGGTGTGTTTTTATTTATTGTTGCTTTTGCTTTCTTGTTCAAGTTTTTGCTTTCATTGATGATATTACTTAGTTTAAGGGTTTTCACCTATATCCTCTCACACACAAACTTGGTGATGAAATACAATCTATGAAACCCACCAATGTTTGGTGATAAATTCCAAACTAGATGAGGGATCCTAGGTCTTACCAGTCCTCACTTGTGATAGATCTTGGACTGGACTTGTCCAAAATAAGGTGCAAAATAACCATAACGAAACCAACAAGGTGGAGATGAAGACCATCATCATTGGTCTTGATAAATGATTGGGTGTGAATTCCAACTCATTGATGTTTAATATGATGTGTGGTGTGTGAATTCATTTTATATTATGCGAAAATAAAATGTAAACATAGAGAAATTAATGTATTTTGCTAATGCATAAAATAACATTTAATTTTTTATATTCCTATGTAAAAATATTTTAGTTTTATAAATCTAAAATTGCAAAACCCTTATATGATGTCAACCTTTGCACAGGCATCAAGCACATAATCCACTCAACATGCAAATAGAGGCCATATCTATGTAATATGATCTACATAAGAGGCCATCTAAAACATAAGCAGTTAGAAATAGGGGCTTCCTGACCTAGCAATGACCAGAAATAGAGGCCACCAGATCTAAAAGCGATCACAAGTAGTCTACTTAAAATTGAATTTTTTTTGTATTTTCTCTACTAAAATGTGAAATTTTTACACTTATTTACTAAATATTAGGAAAAATAAGGATATAGAAACTTATAGTGAAGCCTACATCCTATGAAGGTGTTGCTTATCTAATTTATAAACTCTACTCTAAGGCCATCATGGGACAAAGTGATAGGGTATTATGGCCATCACAAGGTAGGATGTTGGCTCCTATGAGCCATTACAGTCTATGATAGTGGTACCTACAATTTAATAAAATCAAGAAAAGCAATAATTAGTGATCAATTGGTGAAAATTTAGCCAAGTTTTGGTCATGATCACCACTGTAGTATGAAAACATCATACACCTAATCCAATTATATGAAATCAAATTGAAAACATAATCATGTAATCATCAAGATAATGATAAATAATTAAAGAAATTATGTCCTAATTAATGTTGGAATTATCCTTTATAAGGTGGTTACAAAGATATTTCTCTTAGGTATTGATACCAATTTGATACAATTGTTACAATAGAGAACCACATGTATTTGTAAAATGTAGAATCTTTTCACCCTCAAAACTAATTTGGGAAGGAGTTTCTAGTGACCTCTGTAATATATAATGTAAATGTGCTAAATATTTATGGTGATAGCTTCTACCAAGACCTAAAATATGCACACAAGAACACTCACAAGACATAAATATTATTTGTAGAGCCTTTCATTATGAGGACTTTATTCATGATGAAGAAACTTAAAGAAAATGTTGAATACTATAAACAAGTGAATGAAAAATAAAATGAAACTATGCTAATAAATAGATGAAATTTTTATAAGGCTACTATAACTAAGAAAAGTAGTAAAATAAATATCATTAGGAGGTCATCTTGAGGTAGGGAAATCTGGTCTACTGGTCATCCCAGTGTAGGTGGTGGTGTCTATAGGCCACCTCGGGGTGAGGAGGCCACTGACCTGTGGAAGAATTTATTTGTGATCAATTTGGAAGACATTCAATTTGATCCATATATAGTTTTGTGTTCTTGGTGTGCTCATTATAAATGACATAATGGTGGAAATGGGCATGAAGCATGATCTTTGGATGATGCAAGAAGTATGGATTCAACCTTGAAAATTGGAGATAGTCCATTGATGCACTTGAGAGCTCCATGATTGAAATCCATCAACACTAAATTGGGCAGCACTTCATTTCTTTTTAAAATCCCTCATCCCTCCTTTTCCCTCAAATGAGGGGGGTATTTATAGTCTTTGAGGTAAGGTAATGTGGGGTGATGAGGTGTCCCTCCACATGGGCTAGTGGGGGACAAAATGGTATGGGGTGAATATAAAATTCCCTTGGGAAAGAGAGTGGCATGGGAAACATGAAAGGCATGGGAGACATGTTGGGGGAATGTGCATAGGAAAGGGTGAGGGACCTAGGGATGAGGTGCCTAGGGAATGTGTGTGACCTAGGGATGAGGTGCCTAAGGAAAGTGTGTGACCTAGGGATGAGGTACCTAGGAAATGTGTGTGACCTAGGGATGAGGTGCCTAGGGAATGGGTGCAACCTAGAAAAGATGTGTGACCTAGGATTATGTGCATGATGAGGTGGACTTGAAATTCAAGTGGGTATGGTGAGGTGTCCCTAGGTTAGGCTAAACTAAGGTTAGGTCATGTGTGCACCTAGGGTCAGTTTGTGGAGGGGTGGTCACATGGTGACTAGGGACTGAGTGTAGAAAATGGCTTGAGTGGCCAAGGGGGTTGCAAAGGGAAATATCCCTATTTTAAGTGGTGAAAACCACTATTTTAAACTTGAGGCTATCCAAAGTGGGTCACATGATCCAGAAGGAGTCCATATAGGTATTATTCTCAATATGATGTATTTTAGGTGTCTACATATATCTCTTTTTAGGATGTATTATGTGGAAGCACAATGTGGAGAAAAAATAGATGACTTGAATTCAAGTTGAGGGTTGATGATGTTCATTGATATAATCAACTTTAGATGTCCCAATCATGAAAAGAGCATGCATCTTTGAATCATTACCTCCAATACTTTGGTGGACATAATTCAAGTAAACCTTTCTATGAGGCATACTTGATATTGGTACATTGTTCAGTCATGAAGAGGCAGGGCCTATGAAACCTTCATGCTTCAAAAATTCCAAGAATTTGTTTAAGTAGAATTTTTACTTGTTGTCTACCCCAAGCAAGGACATGATTGTCTTTGGAAATTATTCATGGATGAACATAATTTTCATGATTGAGTGTTTGATCATTGATTTTTATTTTGAATTTTATGATGTATGACTACCTAGCGATCACGATGGAAGGGACAATAAGCAAGTGAAGCATCAAAGGATAGCAAGAAAAAATAAAGCATCAAAGGAACAAGTGTAAAGCACCAAAGGGACAAGAGCATAGTCAAACCATCAAAGATATGAGAAAGTAGAGAAAAGAAAATGGAAATCAATTTCAAAGGAAAAGGATATTTTAATAATTATTTGGTAGAGTATAATGTTCATGCACCACATGGAAGAAAATTGAAGAACAAATGATAGAAAATCAAGTAATATTGGTAGAATATTTAAATGATATTAGCAAATGATAGTGCCACATCTATAACATAGGGTAGAATACCAAGAGAAAAATATAACATAGAGATAAAGTGTAACATCTCAAGGAGTACCCAATATATCCCATCGCACGAGTGCATTGGAAGTCATATCATGGTAGCTCGAATGTGGCATGAAGGTTGAAATAATCAAAAGTTTCAAAGTACACTTAGCAATACAATAAGGTATTTTTTAAATTTTAGGGTTTTGCTAAAATTTACTATGAGTGATAAGGTAATTTAATATTTTATTTTTATGAAGGTTAATTATTAAGTTTAAGGACTAATTATATTTCTTTAGTTTGGAGTAATAAGTTGGTTTAATATTTGGAGTAATAAGGTTTAGTCTATAGTTATTAGTTTTTCTAATTTTTGGAGTTTAATTGTTTTATAAAAGATTTGCAAATTAATTGATTTGGGAGTCAAAAGGAAGTCAACATCAAACTTAGGAAAGATTAAATTTGCAAAAATTTATTAGTTTCTAAATATTAAGGAGATATAAGAAATTCTACTTCATAGGTTTTTGAATTTAGAAACTTTGAATTTATTTTTAAACCTAGGGAGTTATAAGAATGTCTACTTAAAAATATTCAATGAATTCAATGAATAATGATATGGAGTTTGTGATTCAAAAATAAAAATTAAATATCATAAAGTTTAGAATCAAGAATTTGATATAGAAATCTAAAGGAAAGATAGATCTAGTCTCAAAGTTGATTTATAGTGAAGTCATAGATGAAAACATGAAATATTAAAATACTATTTACATGCAAGGATTTTTGAAGTAATTGATGATGGAGAAGATGATATTATGATATCTTTAGATATTGGTAGCATAATGTATATGGTATTTCTTACACTCAAAATTCACAAAGAAGAGAACATGAAAAAAAATAAGTTGATTGAATCTCTTATGAAGAAAGCATAAGTAGATGAATCATTTTTGGAAAATTTATTCTATTCTTCATGCATTATTGATATTCCAAGTTCATCTAACTTAAGATATTATTATGATGTTTTAAGTAAATTTTAAGAAGTCTCTATGCAAGAAAATAAAAATTCATGTGATTCTAAGGACAAAGGAAAAGTAAATATTCTTATGCAAGAATCTAAAGTGAATTAGAAATTACAAGAAATTTATAAAATTGAAGCTACAAAGACTGAAGAACATGAAGTCGAATCCAAATAAAAGTCCAAGAAAGGAGAATAAGGAGAACTTGATCAAGATGAAGGTCACATACATTGTAAAGTCAATTGAAGAATGAAGACCATGATTAAAGACTAAAGTATTCAATAACCAAATAATGCAATACAATGGATGTTGGATAATATTACATTATTTGGTATATGCTAATGTACCCTCATGGTACAACCTTGTAAAAAATAGATTAGGATTGTGTCCTAGATTAGAGTGTGAGTAAATATTTTATGTAATGTAATCATGTGTAGGAAATGCACAAGTGTCATCTAAGCAAGTGTACAAGTGTAATGTGTGTAGGTGTACACAAGTGTCTCATATGTAAGTGTGAACAAGTATTATTAGATTAGGAAGTGTTATGTGAAGAGTCAGATCCAAGTGTGCATACAAGATAGAGTCATGTTTATGCAAGTGTCAAGTAGAAAAGCCAAGAGTCATGAGACTTGGCATAAGAAAAGGAATATTAAAGTAACCAAAGATTCATCCTACAATGCCTATATATTACTCCATAGAGTACATAATCTACATAGCCTATTGAGCCTACATTATCTACAGAGTCTACATAGTGAGCATAGAAAGCATTGTTATTGTATGAGTTTTATGATATATTTGCAAGAGAAAGAGGAGTAATAAAGATTACATACATTTGAGAAAATAATATTGTAAGTTGTGCTACATGCTTTGTAAATGTATGATTCAGGATATTACATTCATATTGTACTTTATTAGTGAATGTTAATTAATATATTGTAAGCCTTGATTTTACGTATTAGTTGGCTCATATTATTATAGTTATATTATTATTTTGATATTACTATATTATGGCTATCATTATATTTGATCCTATGAATATTTATCCTATGAGTTTACATTAATATTGAGGCTTCAAAATCCATCATGTTGATGTTTAAAAGGAGTGTGACTCGATAGTTGTGTTAGCTCACTGAAGAAGAGAAAAATATTGATCAAATAAAAGCAAAAGGTTTTGTGTGTGCATGTGCTAGAGAAAAAAAATATAGATAAGAAAAACAAAGTGATGAAAAGCAATGTGTATGTGTGTGTGTTCTTGTTGAAATTTCAAAAGCTAAGGGATGTGCGTATAATAGTCAATGGTCGTACAAACACCATAAATAATATTCATGTAGTATCTATCCTATCCTACAAGGGTCCCTTAAAAATCAAAATATCGATAAGTAAACGTTTGAGAAAAAAAATATATGTAGATATAATATAGAACGTATATCCTTTATCTTGAAGAAAATAAGAATAATTGAAAACTTGTAAAGAATAAAGGACATACAAGATATGAATAACCATATCCTTTGACTTGTAGAAAATATATAATTATTTATACTTTCAAGGTGAAGGAGCATACCCTATTTTGGGGATTTTCTAAGCATCATTTACCTAGTATGAGTGCAATGCATATGAGCTAAAATCTAACTAGGTTTTATCACTTGCCTCATTGTAAAGTTCCCTAAAAACCTATATGATCAAGCAATCATGCAAGTATGATAAATAAATCAAGTAGATACATGATATGCATAAGTGCAAAAGAGAAATTATATCAAGAAATCCATGCAATATATGACAAGATGTCATGCAGTATGAGCAAGCAAGCGAATGCAAGATGGCACAAAATAAGTAGAAGAAGAAAAATATGAGAAGAAAATAATAGAAGAAGAGAGATTATCAAAAAAAGGAGAACATAAAAGAAAAAATATGAATTCATGCATAATATTATTTTAGGTGCATTATTTTCATTGATTCTTTAAGATATTTACCATCTAGCATTGCTAAATGATAAGCTCATATGTCAAACTTAGTCGTTATGATAAAGGGTCCTAGCCAATTGGGCTGAAATTTTTCCTTTAGATCTATATGAGCATTTGTACTCTTTTGTTTCTATTTGAGGACAAGGTCCCCAACTTCAAAACAATGAGTCAAAAATTTTCCCAAGGAGTTCCATTATCAAATATGATTACCAAATTAATACTATACCTACAAAGGATCTAGTTGAATATGAACCTAAATATTTGTGCTCAAATCACCATAGCTAGGGGTATGACTTTGATCGATTTTATTAAGTACTCTATTACCATAAATATAAAATTAAGACCATAATATGATGTGGGTTTAATATTCCCTATAATATCCAATCTGCACATGGAGAATGACAAGGAGAAGAAATAACCTGAAGGTTTTCAAAAGGAGCATGAACAAGGTTGTCATTGTGTTGACACTTGTCGTAGCATCAAACATAGTCACATGCATATTTATCCATGAAAGGCCAATAGTAACTGATCCAAAGGAGATTTTTGGCAACGGTATTTTTTCTAAAATGTCCTCCACATGATCCTTCATGAGCTTCACTAATGGCTAGCGATGCTTCATAAGCGTTAAGACATCATAAGAGGATACCTTCAAAAGAACATCAATATAAAGTATTATCAATTATCACAAATTGGCATGCTATTTTTTGCAAAATATTTCATTGATTACAGTGTAAGACATTAGGCATTAAACCATCCTTAATAACATTAAATATATCTATGTATAATGGCTTATATTTAGAAACTCTAATATTTAGGACATATAATGGAACATGGATAGAAATAAGGGATGAGGACTCTTGAAGTTGGAAAATAATAATCATTGCTTGATCATATTCTAACTCTAATGGGATAAGATATGTGACATCAAACATGGCATGCACATGGTAATTGGAATATCTGGGGATAAACTCTATGGTTAGCTTATCAGAGGTAGACAAGAGCTTGGTGATAATCTCCTTGTAAGGTTTTAATTTATCATCTTTGATTTGATAAATATCATTGATCTAATTAACCATAAGTTGATATTCATAAAATATAGAAAGGATTATAACCTTTAATACTAAGGTTTCTCTAATACCTAGGATGAAGGATTCATATTCTATAGTATTATTAGTATAAGAGATATGAATATTGAAGTAAAGGGGGATCAAATACTTTTGAGGGATGAATAGAATGATTCCAACCCCAATTCCATTTAAGAAATAGGCTCCATTATAAAACAATTACTATGAATCATGCTCCTCTACTTCTAAGCTAAGGCACATCTTGGGAAACTCAATGACTAAGGGATAGATGAACTCTAAGGGAGCAACAACTAGCTAGTAAACAATCACTTGATCTTTTATAGCCTTTTGATCTATGAAGGTTAAGTCAAATTCACTAAGAGATAGAACCCACTTAGTATATTGACCTAAAAGGTTGGGCTTCAACATTAAGTAGCAAAGAGGATCAAACCTTACAACTACTAATTTATTATGGCTAAGAATGTAGTGTATCAAATTTTGAGAAGCAAAAACTACATCAAGTTAAAGCTTCTCAAAGGGAGTGTACATGGTTTCATAGCTAACCAAGGTTCTATTAATATAGTAGATAGTTTGTTCTTTTTTTTTATCATCATGTTGACCTAGCATAGTTCCTAAATATTTGATTATAGCTGCTATGTAAAGCATTAAATAATTTTTTATATCTAGAGGAAACAAGGATAGGTAGGGAAGTGAGATACTGCATGAGTTCATAAAAGGATTTTTGACACTAAATATCCCACTAGAACACTACATATTTCTTAAGAAGCTTAAGAAAGGGTTGACACATATCAGCTAACTAGGCTATGAAGTGGTGAGTAGCTTGATGTTTACCTTGCAAGCTATGCAACTTAATTAGGTTATGAGGAGGTATGTTAGTAATAGCCACTATATTAGTGGGACCTACTTCAATGCCTCACCTAGACATATGAAACCTAAATCTTGCTAGATGTTACTCCAAATACACACTTAGAGTGCTTAAGACAAGATTTGTACTCTCAAAGTCTTTCAAATAACTATCTTAAATCTTGTGCATGTGTTTCTTGATTTATGGAGTGATCAAGAATATCATCCACATAGTCCTCAACAATATCATACATCATATCATGAAAAATATATGTCATGGCCCTTTAGTATGTGGAACCAATATTTTTCAATCCAAAAAATATTACTTTATAATAGAATATACCCCATGGAGTTATGAAAGTTGTTTTGGACTAGTCCTTAGGGGTAATCTTGATATGATTGTATTCCAAGAAACTATCCATGAGCGATAGCATTCTACATCTAGTGGTAAAATCTACAATCATATATATGTTGGATAAAGGGAAGTCATCCTTGGGATAGATAAAATTGATGTTCCTAAATTTGATACATACTATGATTATCCCTTCCTTCTTAGCCAAGTGAATTATGTTGGAGATCCAATCAAAATAGTCAATGTCTTTGATAAAACTAACATCAAGGAGTTTTTGGAGCTCATCCTTGACCAATAGGGTGACTTTAGGATGCATCTTACTAAGTTTTTGCTTAATGGATTTAGAATTGGTTCTAACTACTAGGTGATGCATAACTAGGGAGGGATCAAGCTCTAGCATGTTGGCATATGACCAAGAAAAAACATCTTTAAATTCTATCAATAATTTGGTCAATTGCTTCTGCTCATCTATGGATATTATTTTTCCTAACTTAAGGAGTCTAGGGTTTTCTACAGTTCATATGTTAACATCTAGGGTCTCCTAAATAAGTATGTAGGATTCATCATAATAGTGAGGAGGATAAAGTATCACTCCTAGTTGCCCAAGGTATTTAGGAGACATAGGAATAATATCCACATAAGAACTAGAAGACTCAACATAAGAAACACAAGGAATTGACCCATAAAAAAAGAAGCTATTTTGGATGATATCTTCATGGTCTACATCATAGAGAGTATCTCCTTCAGCATACTCCCTTGGGATCACTATTAACTTAGGTTGCACCAAATTTATCACATTGCAAAACAATATGTTCAAGGGAGAAGGCAATCCCTCATCCTCATTACTCCACTATAGGCCATGATGATCCATGAATTTAGAAAAGGTGATAACTTGATCATCATCATTGGTAAGAAATTTTTTTTGTTGGGGATATAACCTATGCCATATCTTCTAGGCTATATTTTAACATCCAAAGGCTCTTGAATACCCTATTGTTCTAGCCTTAAACCTTTACCCACATACCCCATACTAGATAATATCTTTTTTGGAAGTGGGTAATCATTGGATAGATAATAATGGGTAAATGTCATCTTTATGGGAAAGGGATTTCTACCATGGATATTTTCTTCTTAGGACATATCCACATATACAAAGGTACACATATTGATGTGTACTACACCCTTTTTATGAGGTAAACCCATAGTTTGAGGTGGAGGTGGTAGATTAGCTAGATCTAGAAGAGGAATTTCAAAAATATGATTGGCTTGACCTTGTAATAATACTATTATTGGTGGTTCCTCACTAATTTTGAAGTTATCAAACCTCTTGGTGATTTAGGAATGATGAGAAAACAAGAGAGGAGGAGAAGAAAAAACTTAATAAAGAGAAACAAATGGACATAAATTGATCATAAATTAGGCTTGATCAACCATTAAACAATATTGGAATGGATGAAGGACATCCTAGATTGTGATAAATAGATTTCTAAATTCATACTTCAAACATTGGCAAAGAGTAGAATGGATGGCCCTCATGGAATGAATCCAAGGGCATCTGAGAAGAATATTAAAATATGTTGTGAAATATACCACATAAAATAAAGTGTTTAAGATAGTGGGTCCTACCCTAAGGAAAAGGGATAAAATGTTGTAAGACTCTAGGGACTCGTTAAAATATTTTATGATAAAATTATATTTGGTTCAATCTTCCTCCCTAAGTCCAAAATTTTGGAAGAAATTATAAGTGCATATATTGAGGGAGGAACCATTTTACACTAATATCCTTTTGATGAAATTTTCCCCAATATATCTAGTGATGTAAAGGGGATAATCCCATTGCAATTTTTATGAAGGAATATCATCATCATAAAAAGATAAATGATTTATCCCAAGAGTAACTACAACATTATCTAGGTTACTAGGGGGAAGATCTTGTGGAAAAATGTAATACAAGGGGATGTTGAGATATATTACATTATTTGGTACATGCTAATCTATCATATTGGGTACATATTTAGATTAGGAGTGTTTCTTAGATTAGGATTTGAGTAGTTACTTTATGCAACATAATAAATACACAAGTTTTGTTAGAATGTGTAAGGTACTTGATGATGTAAATGTGCATGTTGTCCATGTGTACATGAGTCTATAAATAGGAATATGAAGTGTTAGGAATATGGAAGGCCAAGATTCATATTCTATTATATATTGGCCTTTGTAGTAGAGATAAATAGGGGGATGTTGCAAGAGCACATTAGAGTAGAGTACATGCTCAAGTTAGATACAATGTAAAGCATGTATGAAGAATGGAGCATTTGAGATCTCCACATTTTGTATGAAGATCTCATTTTCATGAGCTTTTATTAATGGCAATTTTATGAGTTATTATAGAATTTTCTTATGAATTTTACATGCTTATTATATTTCCATTATCATATATTTAATATTGCATGATCATTTTATACCTTGTGGTTGTATTTCATTAAGTATTTAAGCATCAAAAGCTAACATGTACTTATACATTTTTCCATATATATATGACATGTATTTCTTCAAAATGTGTCCCATTTGATGTGATGTTGTGATTTATTTTCTTTGTATTCTTTCCTTTCCATTCACACTTGTATGCATTATATTAATTTTTTAGCATTTGGTATTTATAACTCCAAATTTTGCATGACATATTACCAATAGTATGCATGTAACATGTAATCTAAATTCTTACAACTTTATTAAAGGTAAAAATCATTTAAGCATACCTCAATAGGAAAATAGGAGCAAGGGGATGAAATTGCACCAACAACAAGGAATGTAAGAGATTTTTATATTGGCCCAAACCACATATCTATAGTAACTCTTGGACCAAAATATGCCTAGTCTATGAAATGGGACCTAGACATTGGTCAATATTTGATGAGAAGGATTTATCCTATAATAGACTTCTAGATAAGGTCGGTTCCTTATAGTTATTACAAAATTAAAATAGGACTTATCACTAAAGAGAGATATACAAGGGTTAAGAGGAAACAAGAGTTTAGAGAATGCTTGAAATATGGTCAGGGTATAGCTTAACATCAATGAAATATATTGCACCAGGACTTTAGAAACTAATGAAGAACATGTGCTTATACTGAGAGGGGGGTGAACATTATAAGATAAAATTTTTAGCCTTTTAATACAAATTATAACATCAACAATATTAAAGTAGTAAACATCACACAAAGTATCACACACATGAGAAACATGATTTTACGTGGTTCACCCAATGTGGGCTACTCCATGGAGAAAATATTTCTTATAATTTTTTCTCAAATAAATTCTCTTGGGAATCCTTTCCCTACAATGTTTATAGACCTTTTTCCAAAGGAGACACCAATCCCCTAATCAAGTTTGTGGATCTCTATCCACAAGAGAACTCCTTTCTCCTCTACTCTGGCTGATGATATTCTAGAAGAATTGTTACCCCCACTACTCTGGCTAATGGATATCTATCCACTGAAGACACTTGTCCTCACTACCCTAGATAATAGATATCTATCCACTAGATACTGACATATTCTATACTCTGCCACCTTAAAAGCTCTATCTCAAATCTGCACTAAACATAATCCTTCGATCTAGCACAAATATGACCTCAATCTCTATATCAGATTTGGAACAAATCTATCCTCAAATATGTACCAAACTCTATCCTCAAATATGTCCTCAATATCTATCTCTGATCTAGCACAAACCTATCCTCAAATTTATACCAAACTCTATCCTCTAATCTATCCTCAATCTGTATTGTAAGCTTCCACAAAATATCACATAAATATATCCACAAGTATTCTCTAAGACTTACCTCAAATCTATCCAACAATATCACACTAGAACTTGTCCAATATCATAGAAACATAAAGAGAATTTTTAGAGACTCAATATGCTCTACATTCATCACAATGCTCAATCACTTTCATTCACACTCTTAGAAACATGTAGAGAATTTTTATAGACTCAATATGCTTCACATTCACCTCAATATTCAATCACTTTCTCAAATCAATTCAAAATATAGAATAATTTGTTTTACAGAACTTGAACAATAACTTTACACATTCACTTGACTAGGCTCAACCAACTCTACTCAACCAATCACTCCATGAAATAATACTTTCTTACAAACCCTAGTCCAATCACATGAACACTCACTCAAATATTTCCAATAATGCTCATTAATCAATCTCACATAACAATGATACTCATGTTCATTGCATTCATAGTTCAAGTTCCTCACTTAATTAATTCAACAACAATGCTTATAAAACAAGGTTCTATCAACAACTCTTTTATTCCATAATACCTTGAAGTATTAATTCAAAACACTCTCAACAATGCAAACCAAAAAATCATTTTCACTCCAACTTTCCATTCACAATTTTCAACAATCACTCACTAGGAAGAATATGCCCATACCTTTTGTTGGATGTAGAAGTGCCTTTAGAAAACTTGTCTTAATCATAATTTATTCTTTCCAATTCCAATGGTTAAACACAACAATATCACTTCAAAACTTTCCAAAAATATTTCTTGGACATAAAACAATCATAACTCAATTTATGCCTTATTGCTCCCTTTTAAAATTAACACTCATCATAACATACATAAATATAATTTCCTTGATACACCTTATAAACTCCAACTTAAAATAATATCCAACACCATAAAAATATCAACCAAACACATTACAATATTTTCAAAACATTTGAGCAAACAACATTAAAAATTTAATTTTGTAAAAACCCTTATAACTCCTTTAGAAACCTTAGAACCAATTTAAATATGCAAAAATTAATTTTTAAATGCCCAAACTATATTCCCAAAAATTTTGGCAACCAATTTACAAGCATACCTTTTTCTTTCCCAAAAGGGGATTCAGTGAGATTTGATCTGCCGTCTCCTCTATCCTAAGCACCTTAGCACTTGCGAGCCCACCATGTGGGCTACAAATGCCCATGTGAAGGAAGGTAGAACCTCTTCCTCTTATGCCTCCACTCCTCGTCTATTTCTCATGAAACTTGCACAACCTTTCCTTGTTTTGGACACAATGCAATTCAGAAGGCTCACAATTCTAAAGCTCGCAATAATTATCGAAGGCATGGTAAGGTTTGGTAGGGTGGGAGTTCCCCCATTATCTACAAGTTTATAATTTCTCCTCATGTCAGCGGTATTCAAAATAAAACTTTGAATATTAAATTTGATAACCCACCTTAGCGTTATTTAACCTTAGCTTAAATTAATTTATAATTAATAATTAAATTAATTAATAATTAATTTAAATAAATTTATAAGTTAAGTAAATTAACTAATAAATTAATTTAAAATTTAATTTATAATTAATTTTAAACTTCCTTTGCATAATATTATAATATTATTTATTTGGGTTTTTTCTTGCACTTTGGACCTCATCTGACTTCCTTGAACCGGATCTTGAAACTAAAACTGAAACGGATGCTACCAACTAAAACTACCACTAACTAGTGTTGAAAGTTTGACATCAATAACAACTCACTCTTGACATCAATGACAACTTATCACTCAAAATATCCAACAATTTCCCCCTTTGTCATTGATGGCAACCCAAATTCTTTTTACCAAATCTTGACCTTTTTCCTATTCTACTCCCCTTGGGAAACTGCTCCTTCCTAACTCAATGCTTTCTCCTTAGACCAAATCTCTCCCCCTTACTCAAATATCTATCCCTTTGACATCAATGGCAAAGGTTCATCTTTGGGAATCAAGGCTAATAATTAATCCCTTAGCTTAGCCCTTCCCCCACCTCCTCTTGAGGTGGTTAATTTTGGGGTGGGAGTCTTACTCCCAGTTTTCCTTGAAGATACTCGAAGGTCTCCTTTGAAAGTGGCTTAGTGAAAATATATCCTATCTATTCCTTTGTAGTAACATTTTACAACCTGACCTATTTATTTATCACCTTTTATCTTAGAAAATGATACTTAATTGGAATGTACTTTATCCTGGAGTGCATCACTAGATTTTTTAAGGTACTTATAGCACTTGTATTATAGCATAGTATGGGAATAGGATGATCATATTTTATCTTGAAGTCTTCTAGATTTCACTTCATCTATAATACCTATTTACAATTGGCTATTGCTACAATATATTCTACTTATGCTATATATAGGGATACTAAAACCTGCTTCTTACTTAGCCAAGAGACTAAACAGTATCCAAGAAAGAATGCTCCTCCACTTGTGCTTTTCTTGTCATCAATACTGCCATCCCAATATGTATTTGTATATGTTGTGAGTGTGAAACTATCACTTTTGGGATACCAAAGCCCAAAATCCATAGTCCCTTTTAGATACCTAAGAATTATATTTACTGCTACCACATGTGTTTCCTTAGGTGATGCCTGAAACCTTGCCACTAATCCCACTGATTGTACTATGTATGGTCTTGAAGCTGTAACATACAATAAGCTACCAATCATAGATATGTATAGTCTCTGATATGCCTTGAGAGATTCATCATCCTTACTTAACTTACATCCTGTGACCATGGGAGTACTTACCGGTTTGCAATATTCTAACCTGAATTTCTTTAACATTTATTTTATATACTTGGTTTGTGAGAGAAACATCCCTTTCTCTGATTGTGAAATCTGAAGTCCAAGAAAGAGAGACAACTCACCAAGCATAGACATCTCAAATTTATTCTACATGTTCTTAGCAAATTATTTACACATATTATCATTGTTTCCCCCAAAAATTATGTCATCAACATACACAACCACAATTAGTAGATTATTACCTTCATTTTTGATATATAAGTTGTTATCTACTATTCCTTTTTTGAATCCTTTCTATTGAAGATACTTATCCAGTCTTGATTACCATGCTTTAGGAGCCTACTTTAGACCATACAGTGCCTTTTTCAATCTACATACATAATCTGGTTTATCTGTTAACATGAATCCCTGTGGATGTTTAATGTACACTTATTATTATAGAAAACCATTTAGAAGTGTTGATTTAACATACATATGATATAATTTGAAGTTTTTAAAACTTAAGAAAGCTAAAAATATTCTTATGGCTTCAAGTCATGAAACTCAAGCAAATATCTCATCAAAATCAATTCTCTCTACTTGTGCATAACCTTTGCACACTAACCTTGCTTTATTCCTTACTACTTGTCCATATTCATTTAGCTTATTTCTAAATACCCATTTTGTGCCAATCACATTCTTGTCCTTTGGTCGTGGGACAAGTTCCCAAGTATTGCTTTTTTCTATCTGATCTAATTCCTCATCCATTGCCTTGATCTAGAACTCATATTCACTTGTCTATTTGAAGTATTTTAGCTCATTCTTAGATAGCAAAGAAAAATTTGCTTGTTGAGATGATGTTATTATCCTTCTCCTTGTTTATCTTACATCTAGATTCCCAATGATTTATTATTTTGGATGATGCTTCTGTACATACCTAGATGGATTTTTAAGAAGATTTTTTTGTGTTTCTTCTTCTTCATCATCTGATTCCTTATGAAACTCTTCTTGATAACTTCCATATTCCTGATACATAATTTTTTGAAGTGGTTCTCTTGAATATATCTTTTCATTCACATTTATACTTTCTACAATAGTGCATGTTCTCTTGTTGAAGCATCTATAGGCTTTACTCTTTAAGGAATAACCAAGGAAAATTACTTCATCACATCTAGGATCAAACATGCCTAAGTTTTGATCTTCTCTTCTTATGTAACACTTGCTTCCAAAGACCTTGAAGTGTTTTACAGTGGTCGGTCTTCCTTTCCAAAGCTTATATGGAGTCTTGTGATGGTTTACCCTCATTTTAGCCCTAGTGATTATGTATACTAATGTGTT
The DNA here is from genome assembly GCA_028583015.1 of Wollemia nobilis. Taxonomy (NCBI): domain Eukaryota; kingdom Viridiplantae; phylum Streptophyta; class Pinopsida; order Araucariales; family Araucariaceae; genus Wollemia; species Wollemia nobilis. The sequence goes on from JAQPPZ010016890.1 coordinate 3,990,909, forward strand.
AACTACTTATCTCTAAAATCCATCTAAGATCTGAGACTCATTTAACATATCTCTAGTCATATTCTCAATAGTTCTATTTTTCCTTTCAACTACTCCATTTTGTTGAGGATTTCTTGCTGCTGAATATTCTCTCTTAATCCCATGTTGTTCAAAAAACTCTACAAACTAATTTGAGGTAAATTATCCTCCTCTATTATATTTCAAACACTTAATTATCTTGCTGGTTTCATTTTTAACCAGTTTCTTAAATGCTTTGAAATTTTCAAAATCTTCTTATTTCTCTTTCAAAAAATTTACCCAAACCATTCTTGAGTAAACATATATAAATAGAATAGAGTAACTCTCACCCTGAATTATCTATGTTTTGGTAGTACCACATAGATCAGTATATATTAGACTCAATGGATCATATGACTTATATCCTTTTGACTTAAAGCTTGTTCTAGTTTGCTTTCCATATTGACAAGGTATACAAATTGTGTTTTGTGGCCTTTTTATTTTGGGTAAATATGTGACAACCTTCTTATTGCTTATGTTGACTATGTTATCAAAATTCAAGTGACCCAATATTCTATGCCACAACCAAATCTCATATTCTTGTGATAGAAATCAAATTTCCCCTTTGATCTCACTAAGCACGTATAGATTGTTTAGAGTTCTCCTTGAATTGACAATGACTTTTATAGTTTCTAATTTTCTTATCTCACATCTATTTGGATGGAATGTAACCATATGTCCTTAATAACAAAGTTGACTTACACTTAGTATATTATGTTTTAACCCTTTAACATACAACATATTTTTTGTTCTTGTTTTCCCATTATCTAAACTAATAGTTCCTCTTCCACCAATCCTTGTTGATCCATTATCACCAAAACTTACTGATCCTCTATTGGTTTCTTTTAAAATAATGAATTTGTCTTTGTCTCCTATCATGTGACTAGAGCAACCACTACAAAGATACTATTGTTCTTCTTCATACTGAGCATGAAGGGTTGTTTGAATTAACATTGATCTAGATATTACATTTCCCCTTTCATATTTCCTAGATGTTGAATCTATTTTTATTTTAATAGACTTAGGAAGTATCATTTTACACCATCTAGCCTTGTGACCAAAATTATTGCATTTGTAACATATAATATCATTATCAATAAGAGGTGCAAAAGAATTAAAATTTCCATTGACATTGTTTCTTGCATGACTAATAGAGTGTACAACTCTATGACCATATTTATTACAAGAAAAGAAATGATCATGGAAGAAATTATGTAACCTATTTGGATGCCTTTACGATTGTGGTGGAGTATTTCTTCTCTTGTGATTAACTCTTATCCAAGGTTCTTATTTGCTTTCTTCCTTTATGATATCCTTTGCTTGTTGCTCCTTGTTTTAAGTTTCTACTTATTGAAGACTTTATTCCCTTTTTGGTTTCCTATCCTCTACATCTTGTAGTACCTTGGTCATTTCAAATTCATTCCTTAGATAAAAAATTTCTACTTCCAACCTTTCACATTATGTTTCTCTTGCTCTTAACAGATCTATCATATCTTGCTCAATTTTCTTTCCTTCTTCCACCCTTATCTTGAGTTCTGTGAGATTTTGTAAAAGTTCCATACTTGATTCTTCATCCTCTCGAATTTTTTCCTTTAAGCTTGAATTATTCTCTCTAATTATTTCCAACATTATGAGAGCAACAAATAATTCCTCTTTTATATCAAACATAGTCTCATCTTCATTTTCTAAATTCATGTGTGTTACTGTATCACTCCAAATTTTGTGCATCCTTACCTTCAGGCTATAGGATCCACGCCCAGAAGGAGGATGCGAGAAGGATGGGACAATACCTCGGACTAAGAGGTCCTTTGAAGGTCCTACCTCTCGGGGGAGGGATATAAGGGTGAATTTTTTATGGATGGTGGGTTCACCAGGAAGCTTTTGAGTGGCAGTTTCCATGCCTAGGTTGATAGTAGGTTTGATGTGTTCATTCAGCGCTTTAATCATTCAATTCCTAGGTTTGGCCAAGATGAATCTAAACTATTCTATATGCCAATACTGATTCTATGAATACAAAAAACATAGAGAATATGCTAAATAGGATAGAACATACCTAATTTTTGGGTTTTTGATGAAGATTTTGAATCTTGTAGCAGTCCAAATCATCTCAAATTGTACATAATCATCTGCTACTGCACATAATCATCTCAGATCACAATCAATCATCTGAGATCTGATGAATTCGTCAGACGAATTTGATAGAGTCCTACAATCACAAAAATGCAACTACAAAAGCAAGGGGAAATGATAGAAGTAATAATGAATTTGCCTAAATGATAGATCTAGATAGCAATTAAAATGAAATGCATCAATTTGACAATTTATTTTGACTTTATCATATATCTATGCTAAATGAGGTGAACTCTAGGATGTAGAAATAAAATAAACCAAGCTAATACGTAAGAAAATGAAGAGAAATGATAAGTAAATGCAAAATTTGGGCTCTGATTGCCCCCAATCTGGACTACAGTTGAGATCACCTCTAATCGTACAAGATCATTGCTGATCTGTGACAAGATCATCCATAATTGTCTAGAATTGTTAGAGACGATCCGAGCCTGCTCCGACTAAAAAATAATAAGATTCCTACAAGAAAACTTCAAACATGGAAAACAAACAATAGTACGAGGATGCACAAGGAGCTAACTCTGCAGATAAATCTATCAACTAGGGGGTTCAGGGGGGTTCAGGCAGAGAGTCAGGGGGATAAACTGAGAAAATCCTAGTTTATATAGGATTAGGGAGAGGTTAGGAGGTTGGAGATCATCCCAATTTGGGAGATCTCCAATGGGGGAGACTCTAACTACGCAGACATGCTTTCTGCCCAAGTTAGAGAAACTGTTAAAACAAAAGCTAATTATGAAAATTTAGTTTTGGGACGAAATCATATAGATGTTCTGTTCTAGACGAATTCATCAGATCTAGGACAATTTCGTTTGATCTTAGACGATATCATCCAACGATCAAAACAAATCCTAAAAATGGCATGGAAAACGAGGAAAGCGGGTAATAGGCGGTTTAACGAGTGGTTCAGGTTAAAATTCAAATTTTAATATTTTACTAAGGTTTAACTACGCCAATTTTAGGGTGCTACATTTTGCCCCCTCTTTAGCGAATTTTTCGAAGAAAATGCGTTAAAGACGAGTTTTTCCTATTTTACGAGAAAGCAAAAATTTACTCAAGTTTTAGATGACGATTCTAGGTCGAATCATATGACTGTTTACTATGGTGCCCCCTCCGTGTTTTTACCCAAATTGAATGTTTGAGGTAAAAGCGCGAAAAAGCAAAATTGAAAAAAAGTTGTTGGTTTTGAATAAAATTAAGAAAAATAGGGTAAAACCCTAATTCATTTTTACTATTCATTTTTACTGTTCCAGAGCTCTATAGAGAGAAAAATGGTGGAGATAGCGCACAGAGCGATAGAGGTTCGACACGGGCTACGGGTAAGGATCTAATCCTAGTAAATTAGGTTTGAATGTAATTTGTACAATTTTTTGTTTTAAATTTAGACTGTTTTGGGGCATCACAGCCATTTTTAGGCCGTCAATGCCATCGAGATGAAATAATCCCTATTTCGTTGGAATCATCCTTAGATCATCGATTTCATCAGAGGGTGAAATCAATGAACTAGGGGTGATCCCATTCAAAAAATGGCGATCCCCAAGTTGCGAAATTAGAGATGATTTCATCCTACAAAGGATGATTTTGCCCAATTTGGGATGATATCATCCAATGGTGGATGATATCATTACTTGATGAAATTATGCTTGGTTAAAATGTATTTAATTTGTTTTTTCTTTAATGATTGGTTGATTAATGAATTTTATTGTTTTATTGTTTGTTTTATAGAAGGGATTACTAAAGAGTCAGGAATGGAAATATGGTGGGCTACAAGATGACATAGCCGTGCTTGATCAAGAAGAGCATGACCGACTGACTCAATTCGGTTTACAACATGTGGCAGAGATGCCACAAGTACCAACAGACATGGGGCTGCTGACAGCCTTAGTAAAGATATGGTATCTGAGGTCATACTGCTTTTGGTTACAGATAGGGGAGATGACTCCCACACTAGAGGATGTATGGAGGATCATGAGAATCCCCATATAGGGATGGTTGATGACACCTACGGCCAATCAGGGCCAGGTGATGATGAGGTTGATCGGAGACCTGAGCTTCACACTGGAGAAGGGCAGAGTGAACATCGAGTCTCTAAGGTAGATGCCTGGGGCATCTATGCTGACTCGAGTTTTGGCAAGGGTGGTAGGTGGCTTACTACTATGCCACCAGAGTGGGTGTCAAGGTAGGGGAGAGCAATGAGATGGCGACTCTGTGGGTTGAGGTTGCCCACCTCTGGGCTCAAGTGCAGACACTACAGGATGAGGCTACACGACTCAGAGCTTAGGGTGGAGGAGCGAGCACTCAGGATATGGTGTAGTCTATTGTGTAGATCGCATTATATCAGGGGTTGTACTATGATGGGGCACCAGAAAATAGGGGCCTTACAAACTCTGCAATCTCATTCAAATTTCAAATATTTACATGCATTTAAAATAAAAATAGCCCGCAGGCTTACAATGGCCGGTCTCGGCTTCGGCTCTGTTCTCCCCACTCTGTTCTACTTCCTCCCCCGTTCTCCGGTCCACCCCTCCCTAGTATAGGTTTTCAAGTTTTTATCGAGGCCCCGATCCTCACAGCCTTCAATGCCCGCCTAACAAAAGTTTTAAATTCGAATTTTCCCCCTCTTCCTGGGTTTTCAAATTTTTGGTCATAAATGGGCCATCTGCCCGATCCACCATGAGGAACCCCCATTAATGATCTTCTCTGACCTATCGACGTCGCCTTGCTCAGATCGTCCTTTCAGTCTCTGTTACGCCCATAATGTCCATGCTCTGTACTATTGTGAAATCCATCCCCCTCTTTAATACACGCAGTCATCAATTTTAAACTTTAACCTTCGTGGCAGCCGCGTGTCTAACTCTGGCTCGGTATTCAACTGGCCACGTCACCATAAGACACGTGGAGACCACGTGTCACTGTAGCTTGCCTTCTCACCAGCATTCTTGTTCAGTTTGGTCTAGCCTGGCCATTCGCTAATCACCCCTGGTCTCGTTCTCTATCTCTTTTTAACTTTCACCACTATTGGAATACCGGCCACGTGTCACCCCTTTACTGGCCGTGATATCGTGATCGAACTCCAACTTCACTGCTTCATACTTCTCCCCCTCCTTTCTTTTCTGCGCCTTCACTTTAATGATCCCTTGACATGCCTTTCGCTTGCCATGTGTCGGCTGTTTACTGGCCGCGATATCGTGATAGGTCGCGATATCGCGACCTGTTGCGATATCGCGACAGGACTCCTTCCTCCGCTTTGCCTTCGAAGACCGTCACGATATCGCAACGTCGCGATATCACGACGTCTAGAGCTCCTCATCCCCTTATTTCTATTACTGTCGCGATATCGTGACGTTTGAAGACTCTCGCTCTTTCTTTTCAAAATCGTCACGATATCACGACGTCGCGATATCGTGACATCGCGATATCGCGACGTTTGAAGACTTCTCGCCTCCTCCTTTCATTACTGTCACGATATCGCGATGTCGTGATATCATGACAAAACTTCACCAAAGTTGCAACGCTGCCTTGGGGTCACGATTTCATGACATGTCATGAAATTGTGACATGTCACGATTTCACGATCCCTCCCTTCCTTGCCTCTCGAAACCTTCCAAACCAAAACTTGCTTCACAAACCTTTCACAGTACTTGAAAATAATAGATCTAAGTGCAAAGAACTTAGAAAGGAAACTAAAAATATTTGGAAGATGCAAGATTGCTTTTCCCTCACCGGATGCTCCTGCATCAGACACCCCGGGTAAGAAGGAGAAGTGACCTTCACTTCTACGCTATTCGGGCTGCATCCCTTGCAATATCTCCGAACATTCATCAACCTTTATATCCGGCTCAAATATTGCTTCTTGGAAAAGTTTTTTGCCCTCTACCAGGCAAATTCTGGCATTACTGCACACCTTCTCATCTTCGGTCTGCAATGGCTTCAACTTGTGCCGCATTCCATATTTCACCAAGGAATAAGTATTTGCATGGCCATCATGCACTGCACTCCGATCAAACTGCCATGGCCTACCCAATAGCAAATGGCATGCATCCATAGGGAATACATCACATAGGACTTCATCCTGGTATCTCCCAATCTGGAACGTGACTAAACACTATTCTCGGACCCAAGCTCTGTGGTCCTTCCGCAACCACGCAATCCGGTATGGATGCGGGTGCCTCCTTCTTTCCAACCACAACTTAGTAACCATATCCTCAGAAACTAAGTTGTCTGTACTCCCATTGTCTATAATGACATTACAGACCTTGCTCGCACTTTTTCATAGTGTGGAACAAACTTCTCCTCTGCTCAGACTGGTCTTCATCCACCAGCATGGTCCTTCTCACAATCATGGCTTCCCCCTTTTCAGCTTCTTCAGAATGTTCTGAATCAACATCTTCAACTGCCACAACTGCTCTGGCGGGACCCACCGGTTTCTTGTTCATATTTTTTTGGTGTTGTGGACACTCGAATGCACGATGCCCTTCTTCACCATAGTGGAAACATGTTCCATGAAATATTCCTCTTCCATACCTGCATCCAGATCTACCTCTTCCTCTCGGGTAGTTATCATTCTGAACTTGCGATTTTGGGTCTTCATCTTCTTCTTCCTGATCTCGGCTGTTGCTCTCCTCTTCCTTTCCTTCTTTCTTTCCACCGTTCTTTCCTCCCGGTCCTTTTACTTTTTGCTTGCTGTCAAACTTTCGGTTCAGCTTTTCTTCCACTTTCAAAGCAAATTGGTAAGCATCTTCAATGGTGCTTACCCGAACCAAACTCAACTCCTCCTGCACACTCGGTCTCAACCCATTAATGTAACGGGCCACCTTTTCTTTGCTGGCTTCTAAGTGTCCGGTTCTGATGGAAATTTTATAAAAATCCTCCGTATATTCTTGAACTGTTCTGTTCATCTGCCTCAAGCTTTGCATTTTACATAACAGATCCAGCTCATAGTCAACAAGGATGAACTGTCTTTTTAATTTCTCCACCATTCTATCCCACCTGGTAATCCGTTCTTTTCCTCTTTGGTTTCTCTCCAGCTATACCCCCTTCCACCAAATGCTAGCATGACCCTTCAGTCGGGTCTTAGCAAATCTGACCCGGTTAGGGTCTTCAACTTCTTCGTATTCAAAGTATTCTTCTAATTCATTCACCCAGTCTATCAATTCCTCTAGGTTCAAGTTCCCGGAATACGTGGGAACCTCTAACTTCGGCCTCTTCCCGATCTGGGAGATGGCCTTGTATAGCCGGGCCTATGCCGGGTCTACATCTTCCTCCTCTTCTTCAAACTCATTCTCCTCTTCCACCTCATCCTCACTGTCTGCATCCCTTCTCGGCTCACGTCCTCTGCGCAGTTCTTCTTGCAGGGCCTGGAATTGCCACTGCAAAGCTCAGAAATCTTTCGCTGCCATGCCTCTTCCACCCATCGGGTTTCTTCTCGGAGGCATATTCACCCAAACTCAAACCCTCCCACATGTCCTAGCGCAAACTGCCTCATGGTCGGCAATCTGTTTACGCACTCAGGAACTCCTGCTCTGATACCACTGACGGGGCACCAAAAAATAGGGACCTTACGAACTCTGCATTCTCATTCAAATTTTAAATATTTACATGCATTTAAAATAAAAATAGCCCGCAGGCTTACAATGGCCGGTCTTCGCTTCGGCTCTGTTCTCCCCACTCTGTTCTACTTCCTCCCTCGTTCTCCGGTCCACCCCTCCCTAGTACAGATTTTTAGGTTTTTATCGAGGCCCCGATCCTCACAGCCTTCAATGTCTGCCTAACAAAATTTTCAAATTCGGATTTTCCCCCTCTTCCTGGGTTTTCAAATTTTTGGTCATAAATGGGCCATCTGCCCGATCCACCATGAGGAACCCCCATTAATGATTTTTTTTTTTTTTTGACCTGTCGACACCGCCTTTCTCAAATCGTCCTTTCAGTCTCTGTTACGCCCATAATGTCCATGCTCTGTACTATTGCGAAAGCCATCCCCCTCTTTAATACACGCAGTCGTCAATTTTAAACTTTAACCTTTGCGGCAGCCACGTGTCTAACTTTGGCTTGGTATTCAACTGGCCACATCACCATAAGACACGTGGAGACCACGTGTCACTGCAGCTTGCCTTCTCACCAGCCTTCGTGTTCGGTTTGGTCTAGCCTGATCGTTCGCTAATCACCCCTAGTCTTGTTCTCTATCTCTTTTTAACTTTCACCACTATTGGAATACCGACCACGTGTCGCCCCTTTATTGGCCGTGATATTGCGACCGAACTCCAACTTCACTGCTTCATACTTCTCCCCCTCCTTTCTTTTCTGCACCTTCACTTTAATGATCCCTTGACATGCCTTTCGCTTGCCATGTGTCGGCTGTTTACTGGCCGCGATATCGTGACAGGTCACGATATCGCGACAGGACTCCTTCCTCCGCTTTGCCTTCGAAGACCGTCGTGATATCACGATGTCTAGAGCTCCTCCTCCCCTTATTTGTATTACTGTCATGATATCACGATGTCGCGATATCGCGACGTCGTGATATCGTGACGTTTGAAGACTCTCGCTCTTTCTTTTCAAAGCTGTCGCGATATCGCGACGTCGCGATATCGCGACGTTTGAAGACTTCTCGCCTCCTCCTTTCATTATCGTCACGATATCGCGACGTCGCGATATCATGACAAAACTTCACCAAAGTTGCAACACTGCGTTGGGGTCACGATTTCGTGACATGTCACAAAATCGTGACATGTCGCGATTTCGTGACCCCTCCCTTCCTTGCCTCTCAAAACCTTCCAAACCAAAACTTGCTTCACAAACCTTTCACAGTACTTGAAAATAATAGATCTAAGTGCAAAGAACTTAGAAAGGAAACTAAAAATATTTGGAAGATGCAAGATTGCTTTTCCCTCATCGGATGCTCCTGCATCATACTATCATGTGGTCCCAGAGGGACAGAGGGTACCATTGCTAGCCCCCATTATGGAGTCGGTCATGATGGGATCGTCGAGGACATCCTCACGATCGACGACAAGGACCCAGGACACATCTTGAACCTCTATGGGACCACCTCCTCCACGTCATGGCAGGGGAGTAGATGAGGCTGAGAGATCGAGGGATTCTCAAGGCTAGCTGCTGTAGAGGGTAGATTTGTATTATTATTATTATTTTTAGGGGATTGAGTATGCTAGGGTTTTTATTATGGCATACCAATCCAGATGATGTACATATTTGATTAAGATATATAGATTATCTTTTTGATGATATGACTTGTGTATGTTGTATGGTGCTTTAATTTTGAATTGTGTTTGATTGATGATTCATGTAATTATGTCGTTGGAAATAATTATAATTTTTGTGTCATGGCATAAAATTGTAAATGAAATAATCTGATGTGCATAAATTGGTTGTTTTGTGGTGTGATTTGATGAAAAATAAATGATACTTCTAACAATAATTTCAAAGTACATTATCACTGTTATAGACCATTTCATGGAGTCACTGCTCGCTAGGTCGTCAAGCTAATCCCAGGATAGAAATATTGTTAAAAGTAAAAGAGTGCTTAAGAGATTGTCTTAAGACTTGTGTGTTGTGATGATGGTGATGATTTGTTTTTAGATTTTTCATAAAAAATATTATGCATGACATATTTAAAGAAATATGATTTTTCTAAGCATAAATTCCTAAGTGTGATAAAATTTTTGAATAAGTCCCTAGGAACTATACCATCATTGCAAAATTGAATGTTTGACATAATGACATGAAATAGAGAAATTTGCGTTCTTTTTAAAGCTCAATTGGGTAACATAATGATGTAAGCCATATGTTTTTATGAATTTGTTTAAAATGAATGGAAAATAAAAATTAGAACAATGGTTTGCGCTAGGCATAGAATTGTAGGTATAGACTTATGCCATCATCGCGAAATCCGAAGAAGATATTGATATTTTTGACTTTTGATAAACAGAAAATAATAATATGAACATGACTTTATGGATTATATTTGTGTCGTATGTTGTTTTGAAAACATTTTGTGATTCTTGAAAACAATGTATATAGTTGTTTTTATACTAAGAAGATGTGCTGGAATAAGAAGATAAAATTATTCCAAAAGGAGTTGCAGAAATATTTTACATTATCTCAAAGACAAATATAGATTTATACGGAACCCTCATATACAAATGTGAGTTCATTACTGATCTTGCTTTATCATAATGATACAGAATATCTCAAATACAAATGTGTGTGCAATTGTATTATTCATTCACCAATTTTGAGCAAGAAAATTTGATACAAATAATTTGAATTAACCAAATAAGTGTTCCTTGACCATGATTTATATGCATGTAACCGTACCAGACTACTATGTGAGTCGGGTTATCAAGAGCTAGCTAATCCATAAGCCAACATAGGTCTGTACAAAAGAAGGTCGCTAATGTGACAAACATATCACCATGCTAGGAATTACCCAAGGCCAAGCGGGTTGGGCACAAACCACCTGTTATGGGGCTTACCTCACAGTTTTTGAATAATTGAGAATTCCAGGGATTCAAGTTCATTCATCCTTATTTTATTTTCAAGGGGTAGGGAAAGGGATTTATTGCATTTTGCTTTTGCCTTTTCTTTTTCTCTTTTTTTTTTTTTTTTTTTTTTTGTATTTTGCTTGGAACTTGAGATAATGCTAAAATATTGTTGCAATGGTACAAAATGATATTTTTCTTTTTCTCATTTTATTTGACTTTTCTTTTTCTTCCTATGCTAGGGATACTTGCTTGGATTAGCTGTAGAGCAAGGGATTTTTATTCTGGGTAGGGGTGAGCTTGTCCTTTTGTCAATTCTCAAAGATTCTAGACCATGTGCATGATAGGATAGCAGGGGAAACATTTTGCTCAAGAAACCAATTTTACTATGTAGCATCATATTGAATTTGTAATGAAATCATTTTAATGTGAAAAGATATATTTGGTTCAAGTAAATAACAAGATCAGTTCTCTATGCTCAAAACTTTATTTAATTCAACTGTGGACTTTGATATAAGAGAGATTAATAATCATATCAAATAAAATCAAGACATTTGACAAATACAAAAATAAAATATGTTTTTGAAGATTTTGATGTTTTTATATTTTGATTTTGAGTGATGAAAAGAAAGAATAAAGACTGTTACAATTTTTTTTTTATATATGAATGATGAAAATGAAACAATATGAAAAATAACAATATATATAGATGATGAAATGACCCAATGTTATGCATAATAACACTTGAGATGCATAATGTTCATATGTTCTTTAAGATCTTTACCATCTAAGGTAGCTAATCGATATGCGCCCAATCCAAATTTAGCAGTGATGACATATGGTCCAATCTAGTTGGGCTCAAATTTACCTTTAAGGTCTGTAGTTGCATTAGTATTTTTTTAATTTTCTTTTAATACAAGGTCGTCGATCTCAAAGGATCGCTAATGAACTTTCTTGAGGTATGCTCGTTTAAGCTTGTTTTTTAGGCACGAAGATGCTCCAAAGAATTGATGCGCTTTTCATCTAGGAGTTCCAGCTGACTAAGTCTACTAGCACAATATTCATCTCCTACTTTAGTATCTTGAAGTAGTAGAGCCAAAGAAGGAACTTCTAATTCAAAGGGAAAAACTACTTCAGCACCATAGACCAAAACAAAGGGGGAAGTGCCTGTGGGAGTATGAACGCTAGTTCGATAAGCCCACAAAGTAGGATATAATTGAATATGCCAATCTCGGCTAGATTTTTTGACCAGTATTTTAAGGATTTTGATTAAAGTTTTATTAGATGCTTCTGCTTGGCCATTACCCTGAGGATAATAGGGAGTGGACCAACGATGTTGAATTTTATACTTTTGACATAATTTCTTAACATCTTTATTTTTAAAACAAGTGTCGTTATCTGAGATGAGATTTGTAGGAATTCTGAACCTATAAATAATTTGATTAAAAATAAACTTGGAAACTTGGGTTCCAGTGCAAGAAGCTAAGGGCATAGCTTCAACCCACTTCGTGAAATACTCGGTGGCGGTTATGATGAATTTGTGTCCATCGAATGACACAGGGTTGATTTTTCTAATGATGTCTAAGCCCCATTTTGAAAAGGGCCAAGGAGATGAAATAGCCTATAGTTATTGTGTAGGTGCATGGACAAGGTCAGCGTGTTTCTAGCACTTATCACAATGGTGCACATAATCATGTGCATCATTCTCCATGGTAGGCCAAAAATATCCTATCCTAAGGAGCTTATTAGCAATGGTGCTACCACTAAAATGCCCCCCACAAGATCCATTATGGGCTTCACTCAAAGCTAATTTAGATTTTGCTAGATTCAAACATCTCAATAAGATGCCTTCAAAAGATCTCCTATACAAGGTATTACCAATAATTATGAAGCGACTTGCTCGTCTATGTAATAATCAACACTGGTTGTGATTACAACCTTCAGGGAAGGTCCCATTTTGTAGAAAATTAAATAAATCAGTGTACCATGGTTTAGGAGTAGTTTCATTGATTAGAAACACATCCAAAGGTTCTAAGCATGATTTGCTTGAAGCGGGTTCCTGGAGTCTATGAATAATGATGGTAGCATATTCATCATCTAACTCCGAGGGCAAAAGAGATGCAGCTGCAGCCATAGCATCAGCCGCACGGTTGTTAGTTTGAGGAATAGATTCCAAGGTAACTTGATCAAACAAAGATAATAATTGTAAGACATATGCTTTTTATGGACACAATTTATCATCTTAAGTTTGATAAACATCATTTATTTGATTTATGACAAGTTGAGAGTCACCAAAAACCAATAGATTTTTAATTTGTAGTGCTAAAGCAGCTCATAATCCAAGGATAAGATCTTCATATTCAGTAGTGTTATTAGTACAAGAAAATGTTAGTTTGAATGACAGAGGTATAAGATGTTTCCATGGAGATATTAAAATAATACCTACACCAGCCCCACTCATACATCGAGCTATGTCAAAGTATAAGGACCATTGCTCTGGATGGTCTGCCTCTAGTTTAAGGCATTCATCAAGAAACTCAATGATGAGGGGATGGGTAGACTCTAAGTGTGCAACGACTAATTGATCTGCTATGATTTGACCTTTAACATAATTATATCCTATAAATGTGAGTTCAAACTCGCTTAGCACAAGAACCCACTTTGTTGTGTGACCAGATAAGTACAGTCGACTCAGGAGATATCGCAAAGGGTCGAATTTAGCAATAACATACATTTTCTGGCTGAGCATATAATGTCGTAATTTCTATGTAGAAAATACGACTGCTAGACATAACTTCTCTAATATGGTATAGCGAGTTTCATAACTGATTAAGGTTCTACTAATGTAATAATTAGCATGTTATTTCTTCTCATCATCAAGTTGAGCTAACATAGCTCCTCAAGCAAAATCAGAAGCAGAAATGTACAAAATAAATGGACGATTAGATCTAGGTGGTGAAAGCACCGGTGGTTTAAGGAGATATTTTTTGAGGAGTTCAAATGCTTCTTGACATTCGTTGTCCCAATGAAAAGAGACATATTTCTTAAGAAGCTTAATAAAAGGTCTGGTTTTGTCTACCAACTTATCAATAAAATGGTGAATAGCTTGAAGATTACCTTGTAGACTTCATAATTCTGATATATTTGTGGGTGCGGGCATGTCAGTGATAGACGCGATATTGAGAGGGTCAATTTCAATGCCACATAAAGAAACTATAACCCCTAATAATTTACCAGACTTAACTCCGAATATACATTTGGCTATATTTAGTCAGATAAGATATTCCCTTAACCGATAAAATACTTTTCTCAAGTCATTTAAATGATCATCTTATTTGATGGAACGAGCTATAATATCATCTACATAATCATGTAGAATACATGCATCATATCATGAAATATATAAGTCATAGCGCGTTGATAAGTTGCACCTGCATTCTTTAAACCCAATGGCATCACTTTCCAGCAAAAGGTTCCCCAATGGGTAATAAAGGCTATTTTAGCCTGATCTTCAGGAGCTATCTTGATTTGATTATAACCAGAGAATCCATCCATTAGGGATATCATTCCACTCCTAGCAGTAAAATCAATGATCTGATCCATGTTGGGAAGAGGAAAATCATCTTTAGGGCATGCAACATTAATATCTCTAAAGTCTGTGCAAACCCTAACTTTGGTAGCCTCTTTCTTAGTTATCGAAACTACATTCGAGATCCATTCAGCATAATCAATGGCTTGTATAAAAATAACCTTCAAGAGCTTTTCTAATTCCCCTTTGACTAGTAAGGCCACTTGAGGATGCATTTTTCTAAGTTTCTGTTTAACAGGTTTAGCATCCGGATGGACTACTAGGTGATGCATAACTACAGAAGGGTCTAATCCTGGCATATCTTCATATGTACAAGCAAAGACATTTTCATATTGTTTAAGGAATGCAATGTATTTATCTTGTTTTTATTGACTCAATTCTGATCCAATGTTGATTATGTGAGGGTTTGTAGCACCCTAAAATTGGCACAGTAAAATTGTCATAATTACATTCACCTTAGTAAATAATTTAAATTTAAATTTTAACCTCCCAAACCGCCTGTTAACCGTCGGGTAATCTGTTTCCCCCTTTTCTGTGCCATTTTTAGAGGTTGTTTTGACCATTTGACAATATCATCGTCGATCAGACGATATCGCCCCTGATCTGACGATTTTTTCTGGGCTAGGACGTCCAGACGATCTTGTCGCAAAATTGATTTTGCATAATTAGCTTCTGTTCTAATGGGCCTCCAACCTCCTAACTACTCCCCTAAGCCTATTTAGTCCCTAGGACCTTCCCTTCCCAACCCCTGGCTGAAATTCTCTGTAACTTAACTTCATGCACATTAAATCATCCTAAGTTTTCATTTGCAGTAGTCCTATATCAATTTTGTTGTAGGTACCATCTTATTTTTCATCCGGATCAAGCATACATCGTCATCGACGAACCTGTTCAGATCGGAGGCGATCTTGTCGAATCAGAGACGATTTCGTATTGATGCGAGACGATCTCGACTGTAGTCCACATTGAGGCAATCAGTGCCATAAGTTTGCATTTCTTCACATTTTCTCTGTTGTTTTATTCTACAAATTAGCTAGTTTATTTTATATTTTATGTCATATTGCATTTTGGAGTTCACCCATCTAGATTAAAGGCATAATTAAACCATAATTGTGATTTAATCAGCATCATTCATACACATTTCGGTCTTTAAGTTTTAGTTTAGTATTGTCATTGTTATTTTGCATAGTTTCCCTCTACTAGGATAGTAGTATTCTCTGTATTTTGCATATGTTCTTCTATTTGCAGGTCTCTGACGAATTCGTCTAATGAATTCGTTAGATCTCAGATGATCTTGTTTGATCTCAGATGATTCTGTCGAATTCCAGATGATCCTACTACTCCAAACATCAGAATCTTCATCAGACATCCGGATCAGGTATTCTTCTTGTTCTTCTATAATTTCTTTGTTTTCTGTCTTTAAATTTGTTCTCTGTATTCATTAAAATCTGCATTTTCGTATAGATTAATTTAAACTCATTTGGCCAAACCTAGGATATGAATGCTTAAGACTAAAAACGAACACATAAAAACACATTCCAAACCTAGGCGTGGAAATTGCCATTAAATGTTTCTTGGTGAACCCACCATCCGTCGAAAAATCATCAAAATACACATCCCTTGAGAGGCGGGACCTTTGCAAAGTCCTCTCAGTCCGAGGTACCGCGACATCCTTTTCCCATCCTCCTTCCGGGCATGGATCCTATAGCCTAAAGGTAAGGATGCAAAAAAATTGGAGCGATACATTTTGGTGAACCCGACGTGAATGCATCATAACCTTTTGAAAACAAAAAAAAATATATATATATAGAACAACTAAAATATAGATGCATTTTAAAACATTTAAAGTTTAAAATCATGTTTAGATGGTAGCTCCTAAGAAAATATTAGCAGTTACTATAAATGTAGAAAACCAATTGGCAGCCGTAGAAATCAACTCTATGCTTAATGTGCTTGAAACAAGTAGAAATCAATTCCTATGGAATGAACTTGATAGAAGACTTAGTCTCATCTCATCTAGGTCCACACAACTTAAGCAAATCAAGAGGCTAGTCCTAGATAGAATCCTGGATCCTCATCAACTAGTTTTTTATCATGAACTTTAGAGAGCCTGCCATAGATGGTTAGCTTATAGGAGAGCTCTAGTATCTTCGAAATTGTTCACCTTCGAGGAATACCTCGAGAACGCAGCCATTGTACACCAGTTCCTAGGTTGTGTAGAAGACCAAGAGGTTGTTCTTACAGATAGGGAAATATGGAATAGAGTTTCGCGAGCTGTGTTATATCAAGAGTATTGCCACGAGCTTTACTTTTATCAACCAGCATCTGAGACAGATAATATCACTATAGCTCTTTTCATCAAATTTTTAAAAGAAAACTTTCAATTTGAAGAACACTTCATGACTCCTGAACAACTCGAGCCTATTAATGATATCTATAAATTATTTATAGAAAACTAGATTATTACTTTCAGTCTTATTTCTTGCATTTATTGTGTTATTTGTTGTCTTTACAATATTATTTCAAAAACAAAGAAAAATTAAAAAACTAAAAAACATAGCAAAAACTTAAACATTTCATTTCAAATATTGTAGTAGGTATATAGTAAATATATACCTCTTAATTTTGTTGCATATATATATATATATATAAATATATATATATTTGCTGAAATCAAAATTTAGCACCATGCCAAAACTTAGGAATGGCAAAGAAACTTTAGGAGAAGAAGATTGGGTACAAGATATAACTAGAGACCCAAATGTCCTTCCTGGAGATCCAATTCTGGAAGGACAAACTCTAGATCAATCAGAACATGACCTAGGTGAAGATAATGAACAAGAAGGAAGTGTTAAAGAGGATGGATCCTCATCCCCTAGAGTAGCTCCAAATGGAACTATTGCTTTTGACAACATAGATCATTTCAAGAACTTTCTTAATGATAACATTGATGCCATTAATGTGGCAGTTCATATAGATAAAGGACAAATTAGTGACACTCAGGCAGCCTTGGAACATATGTATGATGTGCGCATTAATCCCTTGTCTTTCATTGATCAAGAAAGTGACAAGGCTGGGCCATCCAATATGGATATGGTCACTATGATGCAAAACATGTCAAAACAACAAGTTACCCAACCTCCTAAGGAACCTGTTATTCAACCTAAAATCATTCCCCCACAAAAGAAACCTTCCTTCATTACTTTATTTCGCCAAACTATTGAGCAATATGCTTCAAATAAACAAAAACCTAAAATGAAGCCAAACACCAATTTTCAACAATCTGGAATACAACATAATACAACTTCAAAATTCATTCATAATACTTTTCCTACCAATAATTTACACAACAGTAACATGGCATCTAATCTTCATGTTCCTCCATCATATGCCCGTAAAACCCATGTCAATGCCCTACCAAACCAATATGGGGGACAAACTAGTAATATGGAAGCCATGGTGAAAGAGTTAGCTTCACGTATGGACCAGATAGATCCCTACCGTCCCTCGTATAATTATCGAGAGATATATAGTCAACCTTTGGATCCCATAGTTGTAGCTCAACCATACCCTAAGCATTTTGCCATGCCTATCCTGCCTATATATAAAGGAACCGAGGATCCCATAGAGCATCTTCGCATGTTTAGGATAGCATGTCATGACATATCGCATGATGACTTGCTATTATTAAAAATGTTCTCGAAAAGTTTAGGTGGAATGGCATTAGAGTGGTACTATCAATTGCCCACTCATTCTTTGAGAAACTTTGAAGAAACAACTGAATCATTTGTCCATCAATTTAGTGCCTACATCGAGAGGCATGTAACTATTAAAGACTTATACAATTTAAAATAAGACAAAGATGAATGTTTTGCCGATTTCTTAGCTAGATGGAGGCAATTGACAGGAAAAATACACTTTGTGCTACCTTATAGGGAAATTTTGGACATTTTCATCAACAATTTACAAGAACAAATATCTTATGAGCTATCAACTGCTACCTTAACTACCTTCGATCAAGCTATAGATTTAGCTCGAAGAGTAGAAGATGCCCTCATTAGGAGAGGCCAACTTAGGAAGAAGGATGATGAGAAAACATCCAGAAATCAATATAAAAACAAAAAAGTTGTTGGTGACGGAGTCACTGACAGCAGAAATGTTGCTAATATTAATGCAACAAAGACAACAAAAAAATTTATATTGAAACCTCCTGATAAGCCTCCTCGAGAATTCACTAGATTAAATCAACCCTTATCAACTATTTTACCTCAATTACTTGAAAGAGGTTTGATCCAATTACCAGCTATCCAGGAACCTGATCCAACTATACCCGGATACAGAGCTGACTTACACTGTGATTTCCATAGAGGACCTGGACATTCTACCAATGCTTGTAAAATGTTGAAACATAAAATACAGGATTTGATTGACAATAATGAAATGGAAGTGCAAGCCTTCCAACCTAAACAAAACCTTCCTAATAACACTCAAAAGACCATTCCTCAAAATCAAAATCAAAATGCCAATCAAAATTTAGACATATTTCAACATGCTTTACCAAGACATGGTAAAGAGGTAGCCAATCAAATCGAACATCATAATGTTCCACCTCCTACCCGATATGTAGGAACCATTAGCGGACAATTACCTGTTCAAAATTCTCAAATATTTGACACAACCTTATCCCTTGTTACGACCAGGCCCTTACATAATTTTCAAATTTTTGATTCTAGTGATATAGAATCAGATAGTGAAAGTGAACTAGACATTACTTCAAACCAATCGAATAGTTCTGAAAACGAATCAGATCCTATTCAACCCGTCACAGATGATATGGTTCCAGAAGAACCATTTCCTAGATGAGTTACTACTCGACCTTCTTCTAATATATTCCTTTCTAATGAACAAGCCATAAATGCTCAATCGATGCCAGTTCAACGTCTTCATTATAACATTGTAGGTACCATCAGAGTCGTCACCCGACAACAGGATCAAAATTCTCAACAAGAACCAAACCAGAATGATGGATCGGTTCCATTCATTTTGAAAAACCCCAATAAAGGGAATCATGCTCCTAATGTTCAACCTAAACCCCCTTACAATATTAATGAGCAATTGTCCAATACTACGGCCAGAATTTCCCTTTTAGATTTATTAAGATCCTCTCCCACCCATAGGGATGAGTTGATGCTTAAATTAAGCCAAATGATGGTACCTCAAAACATTCAACCTGAAGCTATGGCCAATACTATCAGCACGTGAGAGATTGATTGTATTGACTTTCGGGATAAAGATATCCCACAACATAGTTTACATAAGGATAATCCCTTATACATTACTGCTTTAATTGGAGATGTAGCTGTCAAACGATTCTTGATTGATAATGGCTCATATTTAAACATTTGCACTTTTGACTTCTACCAATGATTTGGCTTTAGAAGTGATGAAATGAAGAAAACTGATATGATTATCAAAGCTTTTAATGACGAAACACAAGAAACATGTGGAGTTATTACCCTCCCATTGCAAGTTGGTCCTAGAACCCTAGAAACAACCGTGTTTATTGTACATTGCCTGGCATTGTACAATATACTTTTGGGTCGCCCTTGGATCAATGCCATGCGAGCGATCCCATCAACCTTACACCAATGTGTTAAATTTGAGTTTAAAAATCAGTTGGTCACTATCCATGGTGACCCTAGACCTTTTGATATGTGTGCTTTGGCAGAACCCATTGGAGTGCAATTTTGCCCTACTCTGTCATCCACACATCCTAGTTCTTATTTTTCATCTAAAACTGTGAAACACACACCCATAATTTCACCTATTTCCCCTCCATTAATTTCATCCTCCTATATAGATCAACAACCCTCTAAAAAAATCACTCTAGAACCTCAAAAAGATCTTAAATCTACAACCAATCCTTCATGTTCTATCCCTATAAATTCCAAACCTACAGAAACATCAATCATACCTTCCACATCTCAAGATATAGGTAATAATCCTTCTACATCTTATGCCCTTTACGATGAACTTTTACCGATTTATCCACAACCTTAATATCGGAAAAGACAAATGCTTTCATGCAAGATTCAATTCTTTTGAATAATTTACCGCCATCTCCTCGTACTTTGGGCCTCCCACAACCTATGGGAAGTACTTACCAAGTCGGGAGTTGTGCCTTCATTTATAAAGGATATGACTGGGGAAGAATCCCTCGGAATATCAAAACTCATCCTGAGGGATACGCTCGGTGCTATTTTACCAATGATTATATTAAAGCTAAATTCATGATGCTTAAAATGGGATATAAAGGGAAAGGCTTAGGACATTTCCAAAATGGCATGAAAGAACCTTTCGAGGTAGAACCGTGGCCTACCCGCTGTGGTGTGGGCCTATTTCCTGGTAAGGGTCAACCCTTCCCTTTTGAAGATGATGATCAACTCATATGTTATCAAGATTATTTGGATAGGCATGTTGATTTGCCTCCTAAAAATCAATCGTTTTCATGCAACATGCTATCCATAGCTTACCCTGAAATGATTTTTGACCTCGATGAAGAGTTGGAAGGAGATATCTTCCATGATGTCTCGGTTGAAGAGATGTTACACAACAGATTTTATTTTGATGGTTCTATACCAACTATAGCCCAACTTGAGGCCACTAATCCTCAAGATGAATTATCTAAATTAACCTTACAAGAATTACAAGAATTGGGTGTTTCACCCACCCCACCTAATTTTGAAAGAGATCTACACATGGAGGTAGAAAACGTCATTAAAATTAATATTGGAACTGAAGATAATCCTCACATAATCAATATTGGATCAAAATTAAGTCAAGAAAAACAAGAAAAATACATTGCATTCCTTAAAGAGTATGAAGATGTCTTCGCTTGGACATATGAAGATATGCCAGGTCTAGACCCTTCTGTAGTCATGCACCATCTATGGTCCATCCGGATGCTAAAATTGTTAAACAAAAACTTAGAAAAATGCATCCCAAAGTGGCTCTGCTAGTCAAAGGGGAGTTAGAAAAAATCTTGAATGTTATCTTTATCCAAGATATTGATTATGCTGAATGGATCTCAAATGTAGTTCCAGTCACCAAGAAAGAAGCTACCAAAGTTAGGGTTTGCACTGATTTTAGAGATATTAACGTTGCATGCCCTAAAGATGACTTTCCTCTTCCAAACATGGATCAAATCATTGATTTTACTGTCGGGAGTGGGATGATGTCCTTAATGGATGGATTCTCCGATTATAATCAGATTCGGATAGCTCCTGAAGATCAGGATAAAATAGCCTTTATTACCCCCTGGGGTACCTTTTGCTGGAAAGTGATGCCATTTGGCTCAAAGAACGCAGGTGAAACTTATCAACGAGCTATGACCTATATTTTTCATGATATGATGCATGATATCTTACATGATTATGTAGATGATATTATAGCTCGCTCTATTATTGAAGACAATCATTTAGATGATTTGAGAAAAGTTTTTAATCGATTACGAGAATATCTTATTCGATTAAATCCAAAAAAATGTATATTCGGAGTTAAGTCCGGTAAACTATTAGGGGTTTTAGTTTCTTTATGGTATAGCAAGAGTATTGTCATTGTTGTCAACACAGACAGAAATTGATGCAGTTGAAGCAATGGACAAGAATTCTGAAGTCAGTCAGATCAAGTATAGTAAATTTGCAGGAAAATAGAAGTCACCCAGATTCAGAAAATTGCGAGAAAAGACCAAGTAAGAAAAGCGTCGCGATATCGCGACAAGTTTTCTGTCGCGATATCGCGACAGGTTGAGAGGTCCGTTAGCAGAAAGAAAAATTGTCGCGATTTCGCGACATAACCGAGGAGAGAGAAAATGCATGCCAAATGGTCGCGATTTCGCGACATGTCCGAGGAGAGAGAAGATGCAAGCAAATTTGTCGCGATTTCGCGACATGTGGGCAGAGAAGGAAGCAAGGTGAAAAGATGTCACGATTTCGTGACATGTTGGAGGAAAATGCACTAAGTCAAGGAAGTGTAGCGATTTCGCTACAAGTTTGAAAGTCAAGGCGAAAGAGTGCAGGTTGATTAAAGAAAAAAAAAAAAAAAAAACGATTTCTTGCATGTTGAAATGAAGGGCAAAGAAGGTGTAGCGATTTCGCTACAAGTGAAAAAGCACAAACAAGAAGGTGTAGCGATTTCGTTGCATGACAAAATGCATGGAAACAAAGGTGTAGCGATTTCGCTACCATTCAAAGTTGCAAAAATTAAAGATGTAACAAGTCAAAAGCACAAGGCACAAAGTTGTAGCGATTTCGCTACTGCATGAAGCAAAGAGTGTACGGAAGCAGTGAACGTCGCGATTTCGTGACATGTTCCATTTTCGCTGGAGTCTGCAAGGAGAGTTGTACGGAAGAGCAAAGTGTCACGATTTCGTGACATGTTCCATTTTCGTTGAAGTTTGCAAGGAGGATTGTACGGAAGCCCAAAGTGTCACGATTTCGTGACATGTTCCATTTTCGTTGTTGTTGGCAAAGGAGAGTGTACGGAAGCCAGAAGCGTCGCGATTTCATGACAAGGGGTGAAGGACAGCGGCAGAAAGCGAAAGTGTCGTGATTTCGTGACAAGAATGATGATGACGTCAGCAAAAGTTCGAGAAAGTGTCGCGATATCGCGACGATGAATAGAGGAAAGCTTTCAAAGCCGAAATGGTCATGATTTCGTGACAACATACGAGGATGACGTCGGCAAAAGTTCTAAGTGTCGCGATATCACGACATGAGCGAGAGGAAAGCTTTCAAAGCCAAAATGGTCATGATTTCGCGACAGCAAGGGCATGAAGTGTACGGCTTCAAAAAGTGTCGCGATATCGCGACGAGTAATGATCGGAAGGTAAAACCCGTAGGAGCATGCAAGGTGACACGTGTCGAAAAAAGCATACAGAAAATCATGCGACTATTACGTAAAAAGTAACTGATGTCAGATCGACAGTTACACGTTGACAGGTGTCGGACATGCATGGGAATAGATGTATATGCATGATTGAAAAGCGTTCGAAGTGTCGTATAGGCTGTATCGAAAAAGCATTCGAACGGCCGCAGTGCAGCATTCGAACAGCCAATTGAAAATGCATTCGAACAGTCGATTGAAAATGCATTAGAACAGCCGATTAAAATAAACGTATTTGCAGCATTCGAAACATAAAATAGGAAGGATCGAAAAGCTTTCGAGAAGAAGGATGTGCAGCATTCGAACAGTCGTATTTGGAAGGATTCGAACGACCGCATTGGAAAGGAGAAAAGAATTCGAACGGCTCGAGAATGTAATCCGACTGCATGCAGGATTGAAACGCTATGGAAGACAAAGAGTTTCGATGAGAAAAATAGATTATAAAAAGGACAGTCATGCAGAAAATAAGTTGTTGCTATTAGAGAGAAATTGTTGTAAAAGGAGGGTTAGAAAAGAGTCAAGAGAAAAATTAGCGAGCCGTGAGAGTGTGAGAGTTGGGTTAATTGCAGACCAGTCAAGGTCGTGCATGAAGTGAAGACATTTTTATGTCATTCTAAATTGATCAGAATTGCAGTCCAAGTTGGTGCTTGGTACTAGGGGTTGGTGCTCCATCTGTTGCAGCAGAAAATTACAGGGGTTGGTGCTCCTTCCAGTAAATGCTGGTAAAGAATTTGTAAAATTGGTATTTTGCAAAGACTGGATTTGGATTGAAGTCCAAGCAGTCAATTTTGAGGAGTAGCCAAATTGGTGAACCTCATTATATTGTGTGTTGTGGTGTGCTCTCATGTTCAATTTGCTTTTCTGGTTTTAAAGTTCTCTGTGCTTCAGTTTTTGAATGCTGTTGTTTTGAATTTTAAATAACTACACTGATTCACCCCCCCTCTCAGTGTCATTGTGTGAATATCAATTGGTATCAGAGCAAGGTTCCTTGTACAAGCTTAATCAGCTAAGGAGATCTTGGAAGAAACAATGGCAGGCGGTGAAGGATTCTCATCCAACAAAGCCCCCTTATTTGATGGAACAAATTACACTTTCTGGAAACTCAGGATGCAAACATATCTGAGTGCATTGGGATATGATATTTGGGATTATGTAGATAGTGGATACACAGCACCCACTACCCCTCCAACAAATACTACTGAGAAGAAAAAATTTGAGAACAACTCCAAAGCTAAGAATGCTATAATGTGTGGGCTTGTTGACAGTGAACTGATAAGAGTCATGAGCTGTAAATCAGCAAAAGACATGTGGGATAAACTGAAGAGCATCCATGAAGGAGACAACAAGATCAAGGAAGCAAAACTACAAACTCATCGAGCACAGTTCGAAGCACTGCAAATGAATGAAGATGAGAACATAGAGGCTTATATGCTGAGAGTCAACGAAATCATTAATGCAATCGGAGGACTCGGTGAAGAAATTGATGATGCAGTTGTTGTGAAAAAGGTTCTCGAGAACACTTGCACAAAAGATTTAACTCCAAAGTTTCTGCAATAGAAGAGGCAAAAGATCTGAACAACTTCAGCTTGGATGAGATGCATGGTTCTCTGACAGCATATGAAATGAGAATAGGACAAACCAAGTCTATAGACAGAGAAGCAGCTTTTAAAGCACACAAGAATATAAAAGCTGAACATGAATATGAGGATGAAGAGACTCTGGATGAAACAGAAGCTAATTTTGTTCGGAAACTCACAAAAGGAAAAGGAAAATATAGAGGAAAGCTACCTTTCAAATGCTTCAACTGTGGAGGAGTCGGTCATTTTGCAGCCAAATGTCCAATGCATGAGAAAACTAAAAATGGTGAAGGCTCACACCAAGAAAAAGGTGACTGGAAGAAGAAACAAAATTTTAGAAAGAACAACCTCAAGAAGAAAAGCTTCATATCCAAGAATGTCAGTACTTCTAAGAAAGCTCGGATGAGGATTACGAAGAAGAAAAAGGTGAAGCTCTGTTCATGGCACTTGAAGAGGAAAGAACGGAAGAAAATCAGGAAGGTGATGAAAACTTTAAAGATGAGGCTGAAGTTTATCTGGAAGGAGAATTGGTTGCTGCACTTGAAGAGTTGAGTGTAGAAAGGAAAAAGAACAAAAAGTTTTCAAGAAAACTAGAAGATGCCATTGACATAATAAACAGTTTAAAAATACAGACAGAGGAATTCAAGAAAATGTCTGAAGTTCTTGATGAACAATTAACTGTAAAGACAGGTTGAATGCGGCAAGCTAGAGGAAGACATTGTTAAGTTAAGAATGCGGCTAGAGGAAATGAATAGAAAATTGAGCTGTTTTCATAAGTTTGAAGAAAGCACTGTAAAAGTTGGATAAAATGTTAAATAACCAAAGGCCTTACGGCATCAAATTTGGTTTAGGCTTTGATGAAGGAGAATCATCAAAGGATTCAAAGAACTTGAATTTAGAACCCATAAAGAAAGAAGAAAAGATCAGGGTTGAACTAGAAAAAACAAATCATGCCAAAGAAAACAATAATGCCAGAATCAAGAAGAATACTGACAAAGATGGATTCACAAAAGTCATACATCCAAGAAAGAGAAGATTCATGGCTTCTACTTCAAACTGGCAAAGACCGGCACCCAGGTTTAATCACTCCTTTTTTGGTTATTGTTTTAAATGCAATGCTTATGGCCATAAGATTTCAGATTGCGAGACATAATGTATCTCAAAGGAATTTCACCGGCAGAAATGTTTTTTCTCCTTTAATGAATTATGCGGTTGAATGTTATAATTGTCATAATTTTGGACATATTGCTAGAAGCTGCAGAAGCACTTTTGCATCAAATAATTATCAGGGTAGAAAATCTCAACCAAGTGGGTTGAAACAAAACAAGAAATTTCTTGAAAAACAAGCACATGCTAATGAAAGGACAAAGGCAAAACAAGTAGCCAAATCTGCTATCAAACCAGAATGGAAAGAAAAGGAATCTTTGATTGTTCAGACTGCCTTTAAAGCTCAGAACAAATCTGCACCTTGGATACTTGACAGTGGTTGCTCCAGTCACATGACGGGTGACAAGCAAAAATTTGAGAATTTGCAGAATTATGAAGGTGGTTCTGTGAAATTTGGAAATAATGATGGAGCAAAGATTGTTGGAAAGGGATCAGTCAAGATCAGTGATGGCAATATAAAATCAAAAGAAGTCCTGTTTGTGATCGGTCTGAAGCATAACTTGTTGAGTGTAAGTCAAATCTGTGACAGAGGTCATGATGTAATCTTCAAGAAGGAGGGTTGTGAAGTAAGAAAGACAAAAAATGGAAAGTTAATAGCCATCGGACTGAGAACTTCTAGAAATCTGTATACTCTTTCAGAGATTTCAGAAGGAACTTGCTTGGTTGGTCAGGAAGAAGAAAACTGGTTGTGGCACAAGAGACTCGGTCACATAAGCTTTGATAATCTGGTAAAAATCAGCTCAAAAGGGGCAGTAAGAGACATACCAACTATTGGTAAACCTTCAAACAGTATTTGTGAGTCATGCCAAAAGGGAAAACAAACCAGAGCCACTTTCAAAGCAAAAGAATATTTCACAAGCAAGCCATTAGAATTAATTCACATTGATTTATGTGGACCCATGAGAACTGAAAGCATAAATGGACACAAATATTTTATGTTGTGTATAGATGATTACTCAAGAATGACATGGGTACTATTTTTGAAACTTAAATCAGAAGCCTTTGAGATGTTTAAAACCTTCAAAAATCTTGTTGAGAATCAATCAGGGAAAAGAATTAAATGCCTAAGATCGGACGAGGGGAGGAGAGTTTATTTCGGAAGAATTTGTAGAATACTGTCAAAAACATGGCATAAGAAGACAGTTTTCAGCTGCTAGAACACCTCGGCAAAATGGTGTTGTAGAAAGGAAAAATAGGACAGTGCAGGAAATGGCAAGGACAATGCTGGCTGAAAACAAAATAGCTGACAGATTTTGGAAAGAGGCAGTACATACTGCAGTTTACATTCAAAACAGGTGCATGCTAAGACCACATGAAAGCAAAACACCTTATGAGCTGTGGTTTGGTAGAAAGGCAACAACAAGACATTTCAAAGTATTTGGCAGCAAGTGCTATATAAAACGGACTGAAGATAACCTCGGTAAATTTGAAGATAGAGCTGATGAAGGTATCTTTCTTGGTTACTCAACAAAAAGCAAAGCCTACACATGTTATAACAAGAGGCTAAAGAAAATTGTTGAGAGTGCTGATGTGAAAGTTGATGAAGGTAGAGAACAAGAAACTACTTATCAAGAAAACTACCCTATGTATGAAGAAGTCATTGAAGGTGATGATGAAAAGGAAACAGATAAGAATCGAGAAAATTGATCCGGATGGTGTAAAAGCTGAATCGAAGAAGAAGAAAATAGGAAATTTAAAACAGGCAAGCGGCAGAAAAATCATCCAAGTGAACAGATTATTGGGGATCCCACGGATGGTATTCAGACAAGAAGAGCAGTAGTGCGGAACTATTCTCTGTTATCTAGCATTGAACCTAAAAATGTTGCTGAAGCAAGCACTGATGAAAGTTGGTTGAAGGCAATTAATGAAGAACTAGATCAGATTGAGAAAAACAATACCTGGGAATTAGTACCTAGACCAACAAATAAAAACATAATTGGCACTAAATGGGTTTTTCGAAATAAATTAAATGAAGATGGGCAGGTTGTCAGAAATAAGGCAAGATTGGTCTGTAAAGGCTATGCTCAGGTTGAAGGCATTGATTTTGAGGAAACCTTTGCACCGGTAGCCAGACTAGAGGCAATCAGAATGTTTACGGCATTAGCAGTTCATAAAAACTTCAAAGTATATCAAATGGATGTAAAATCAGCATTTTTGAATGGAAAACTAGAAGAAGAGGTTTACATTGAACAACCAGGATGGCTTCCAACTTGGTGACAATCCAGATTTTGTTTGCGAGGTTAAAGAAAGCTTTATACGGTTTGAAACAGGCACCCGAGCATGGTATGCAAGGTTGGATAACTACTTACTTAATCAAGGGTTCAAGAAAGGTTTGGTGGACAGCAATCTATATGTCAAAACAGAGAAGGGGCATCTTATTGTTCTTATTGTTTATGTAGATGATATAATATTTGGCAGCATCATGGATGAATTTTGCAAAGACATATCAAATAAAATGAAGAAAGAATTTGAGATGTCTATGATTGGTGAACTTTCTTATTTTCTAGGACTGCAGGTCAATCAAAATGAAAAAGGCATTTTTATTTCTCAAGTTAAATATGTAAAAGAAATGCTGAAAAAGTTCACAATGGAAGACAGTAAACCTGTAAGCACTCCCATGACAACAGGCTGCAAGTTGAGCAAGGATGATAAATCTCCAGATGTAGATCAAACAATGTACAGGTCTATGATTGGAAGCCTGCTATATTTAACAGCCACTAGACCAGATATATTACAAGCAGTATGCATGGTTGCAAGATTTCAAGCCAGTCCAAAAGAAACTCATGTAACGGCTGTAAAGAGGATCTTCGGGTATCTCAAGGGTACTATGGATTATGGGTTGTGGTACCCAAAAGGTAAATATTTCACTTTGATTGCATATTCGATGCAGATTGGGCGGGGATGTATTGATGACAGGAAGAGTACAAGTGGAGGAGCATTTTATCTTGGAGACAGGCTGGTAGCATGGCACAGCAAGAAACAAGAATCAGTCTCTCTATCCACTGCAGAGGCAGAATACATTGCAGCAACAACATCCTGTACTCAGATTTTATGGATGAGACAAACGTTGAAAGATCTTGGTATTCATTTCAAAGAGCCAATTTCAATTAAATGTGATAACACTAGTGCTATCAACATATCCAAGAATCCAGTTATGCATTCAAGAACCAAACATATTGCAATCCGGTATCATTTCTTGAAGGATAAAGTTGCAGAAGGAGAGGTAAAATTGGACTTTGTTCCAACTACAGAGCAAGTAGCTGATATATTCACAAAACCATTGCCCAAGGATGTTTTTGAGTACCTTCGGAATAAGTTGGGAGTGGTCACAATTCCCAAGAACTGACTATCTTTTGGGATCACATTCTCAAGGGGTGCATTTATGCCTATACTTATAGTTTTGCTTATACTTATGATTTTTGCTAACTATAACAACATTTGTCCGAGAATGGTGTGCAGAGACTTAGGGGGAGTCTGCAATAGCCCTTTGGTATTATTGTCAAAGGGGGAGAAGAATTACAGGAAAGTGCATGAGTGTTGCCAACAATTCCAAAGGGGGAGATTGTTGAACAAGGTACAGCAAGAGTATTGTCATTGTTGTCAACACGGACAACAATTGATGCGGTTGAAGCAATGGACAAGAATTTTGAAGTCGGTCGGATCAAGTACGGTAAATTTGCGGGAAAACGAGAAGTCACCCGATTCAAAAAATTGCGAGAAAAGACCAAGTAAGAAAAGCGTCGCGATATCGCGACAAGTTTTCAGTCGCGATATCGCGACAGGTTGAGAGGTCCGTTAGCAGAAAGAAAAATTGTCGCGATTTCGCGACATAACCGAGGAGAGAGAAAATGCACGCCAAATGGTCGCGATTTCGCGACATGTCCGAGGAGAGAGAAGATGCAAGCAAATTTGTCATGATTTCGTGACATGTGGGCAGAGAAGGAAGCAAGGTGAAAAGATGTCGCGATTTCGTGACATGTTGGAGGAAAATGCACTAAGTCAAGGAAGTGTAGCGATTTCGCTACAAGTTTGAAAGTCAAGGCGAAAGAGTGCAGCGATTTGGATGTTTTGAAATGAAGGGCAAAGAAGGTGTAGCGATTTCGCTACAAGTGAAAAAGCACAAACAAGAAGGTGTAGCGATTTTCGTTGCATGACAAAATGCATGGAAACAAAGGTGTAGCGATTTCGCTACCATTCAAAGTTGCAAAAATTAAAGATGTAACAAGTCAAAAGCACAAGGCACAAAGTTGTAGCGATTTCGCTATCTGCATGAAGCAAAGAGTGTACGGAAGCAGTGAACGTCGCGATTTCGTGACATGTTCCATTTTGCTGGAGTCGCAAGGAGAGTTGTACGGAAGAGCAAAGTGTCACGATTTCGTGACATGTTCCATTTTGTTGAAGTTTGCAAGGAGGATTGTACGGAAGCCCAAAGTGTCGCGATTTCGTGACATGTTCCATTTTTGCTGTTGCTGGCAAAGGAGAGTGTACGGAAGCCAGAAGCGTCGTGATTTCGTGACAAGAAGGATGATGTCTGGAAGCGAAAGTGTCACGATTTCGTGACAAGAAGGTGATGACGTCAGCAAAGTCGAAAGTGTCGCGATTTCGTGACGAGTGAAAGGAAAGCTTTCGAAGCCGAAATGGTCACGATTTCGCGACAACATACGGGAGGACGTCCGCAAAAGTTCTAAGTGTCGCGATATCGCGACATGAACGAGAGGAAAGCTTTCAAAGCCAAAATGGTCACGATTTCGCGACAGCAAGGGCATGAAGTGTACGGCTTCAAAAAGTGTCGCGATATCGCGACAGGTAACAGTCTGGCAGGTAAAACCCGTAGGAGCATGCAAGGTGACACGTGTCGAAAAAAGCATACAGAAAATCATGCAGCCTGTTACGTAAAAAGTAACTGATGTCAGATCGACAGTTACACGTTGACAGGTGTCGGACATGCATGGGAACAGATGTATATGCATGATTGAAAAGCGTTCGAAGTGTCGTATAGGCTGTATCGAAAAAGCATTCGAATGGCGCAGCATTCGAACAACCAATTGAAAATGCATTAGAACAGTCGATTGAAAATGCATTAGAACAGTCGATTAAAATAAACGTATTTGCAGCATTCGAAACATAAAATAGGAAGGATCGAAAAGCTTTCGAGAAGAAGGATGTGCAACATTCGAACAGTCGTATTTGGAAGGATTCGAACAGCCGCATTGGAAAGGAGAAAAGAATTCGAACGGCTCGAGAATGTAATCCAACTGCATGCAGGATTGAAACGCTATGGAAGACAAAGAGTTTCGATGAGAAAAATAGATTATAAAAAGGACAGTCGTGCAGAAAATAATGTTGCTGCTGTTAGAGAGAAATTGTTGTAAAAGGAGGGTTAGAAAAGAGTCAAGAGAAAAATTAGCAGAGCCGTGAGAGTGTGCAGAGTTGGGTTAATTGCAGACCAGTCAGGGTCGTGCATGAAGTGAAGACATTTTTATGTCATTCTAAATTGATCAGAATTGCAGTCCAAGTTGGTGCTTGGTACTAGGGGTTGGTGCTCCATCTGTTGTAGCAGAAAATTACAGGGGTTGGTGCTCCTTCCAGGTAAATCTCTGGTAAAGAATTTGTAAAATTGGTATTTTGCAAAGACTGGATTTGGATTGAAGTCCAAGCAGTCAATTTTGAGGAGTAGCCAAATTGGTGAACCTCATTATATTGTGTGTTGTGGTGTGCTCTCATGTTCAATTTGCTTTTCTGGTTTTAAAGTTCTCTGTGCTTCAGTTTTTGAATGTTGTTGTTTTGAATTTTAAATAACTACACTGATTCACCCCCCCTCTCAGTGTCATTGTGTGAATATCAGATCAACTCATATGTTATCAAGATTATTTGGATAGGCATGTTGATTTGCCTCCTAAAAATTAGTCATTTTCATGCAACATGCTATCCATAGCTTACCCTGAAATGATTGCTGACCTCGATGAAGAGTTGGAAGGAGATATCTTCCATGATGTCTCGGTTGAAGAGATGTTACACAACGGATTTTATTTTGATGGTTCTATACCAACTATAGCCCAACTTGAGGCCACTAATCCTCAAGATGAATTATATAAATTAACCTTACAAGAATTACAAGAATTGGGTGTTTCACCCGCCCCACCTAATTTTGAAAGAGATCTACACATGGAGGTAGAAAACATCATTAAAATTAATATTGGAACTGATGATAATCCTCACATAATCAATATTGGATCAGAATTAAGTCAAGAAAAACAAGAACAATACATTGCATTCCTTAAAGAGTATGAAGATGTCTTCGCTTGGACATATGAAGATATGCCAGGTCTAGACCCTTTTGTAGTCATGCACCATCTAGTGGTCCATCCGGATGCTAAACTTGTTAAACAAAAACTTAGAAAAGTTCATCCCAAAGTGGCTCTGCTAGTCAAAGGGGAGTTAGAAAAACTCCTTAATGTTATCTTTATCCAAGCTATTGATTATGCTGAATGGATCTCAAATGTAGTTCTAGTCACCAAGAAAGAAGCTACCAAAGTTAGAATTTGCACAGATTTTAGATATATTAACGCTGCATGCCCTAAAGATGACTTTCCTCTTCCAAACATGGATCAAATCATTGATTTTACTGTCGGGAGTGGGATGATGTCCTTAATGGATGGATTCTCCGATTATAATCATATTCGGATAGCTCTTGAAGATCAGGCTAAAACAACCTTTATTACCCCCTGGGGTACATTTTGCTGGAAAGTGATGCCATTTGGCTTAAAGAACGCAGGTGCAACTTATCAACGAGCTATGACCTATATTTTTCATGATATGATGCATGATATCTTACATGATTATGTAGATGATATTATAGCTCGCTCTATTATTGAAGACAATCATTTAGATGATTTGAGAAAAGTTTTTAATCGATTACGAGAATATCTTATTCGATTAAATCTAGCAAAATGTATATTCGGAGTTAAGTCCGGTAAACTATTAGGGGTTTTAGTTTCTTTACGTGGTATTGAAATTGACCCTCTCAAGATTGCGGCCATCACTGATATGCCCACACCTACTAATATATCTGAGTTACGCAGTTTACAAGGTAAACTTCAAGCTATCCGTCGCTTCATTGATAAGCTGGCGGACAAAACTGGTCCCTTTCTTAAACTCCTTAAGAAGGATGTCCCTTTTAATTGGGACACCGAATGTAGAGAAGCTTTTGAACTTCTCAAACAATACCTCCTTAATCCACCTGTGCTTTCACCACCTAAACCTGATCGCCCATTCCTCCTATATATTTTAGCTTCATATTCTGCCTTAGGGGCTATGTTAGCTCAGCTTGATGATGAAAAGAGAGAACGTGCTAATTATTACATTAGCCGAACCTTCATCAGCTATGAAACCCGCTATACAGCATTAGAAAAACTATGTCTAGCCATCATGTTTGCTACGCAAAAATTACGACACTATATGCTTAGTCAGAAAACGCATGTCATTGCCAAATACGATCCCTTAAGGTATCTCATGAGTCGACCTTATTTATCAGGTCGCACAGCCAAGTGGGTTCTTGCTCTAAGCGAGTTTAATCTCACATTCATAGGACAGAAGTTTTTTAAGGGTCAAATCATAGTAGATCAATTAGTTGCTGCACCCTTAGAGTCTACCCATCCCCTCATCATTGATTTTCCTAACGAATGCCTTCAATTAGAGGTAGACCATATTGAACAATGGTCATTATACTTTGACGGAGCCCGATGCATGAGTGGGGCTGGTGCGGGTATTATTTTAATATCCCCACAAAAAAATCTTATCCCTCTGTCCTTCAAATTGACATTTGCTTGCACCAATAATACTACTGAGTATGAAGCTCTAATCCTTGGATTACGAGCTGCCTTGGTGCTAAAAATTAAACATATTTTAGTTTTTGGTGATTCTCAACTGGTTATAAACCAAATTAATGAAGTTTATCAGACCAGATATGATAAACTGCACCCATATAAGGCCTATGTTTTAAAACTAATGTCTCTATTTGATCAAGTTACTTTGGAAGCTATTCCTCGAACTAGCAACCGTGCAGCTGATGTTATGGCTGCAACTGCATCTCTCCTACCCTTGGAGTTAGATGACGAATATGCCACTATCATTATTCATCGACTCCAGGAACCTGCTTCAAATAAGTCATGCTTAGAGCCTTTGGATGTGTTTCTAATCAATGAAACTACTCCTAAACCTTGGTATACAGACATATTTGATTTTCTCCAAAATGGGACTTTCCCTGCCAATTCTAATAGAAACCAGCGTCGGTTATTACGTAGACAAGCAAGTCGATTTGTAATAATTGGCAATACTTTATATAGGAGATATTTTGAAGGTATCCTATTAAGATGTTTAAACTTAGAAGAGTCTAAATCATCCTTGAGTGAAGCCCACGATGGATCTTGTGGACACTTTAGTGGTAGCGTCATTGCTAAAAAGCTCCTTCGAATAGGATACTTTTGGCCTACCATGGAAACGGATGCACATGAGTATGTGCGCCATTGCGAAAAGTGCCAGAAACATGCTAACCTTGTCCATGCGCCTGCATAAGAGCTGCAGGCTATTTCATCTCCTTGGCCCTTTTTCAAATGGGGTTTAGATATTATTGGCAAAATCAATCCTGTGTCATCTGATGGACACAAGTTCATCATAATCGCACTTGAGTATTTCACGAAGTGGGTCGAAGCTATGCCTTTAGCTTCTTGCACTGGCACACAAGTCTCTAAATTTATTTTTAATCAAATCATTTGTAGGTTCGGCATTCCTGCAAATCTCATCTCTGAAAATGGAACTTGTTTCAAAAATAAAGATGTTAAAAAATTATGCCAAAAATATAAGATTCAACATCGTTGGTCCACTCCCTATTATCCTCAAGGTAATGGTCAAGCAGAAGCATCTAACAAAACCTTAATCAAAATTCTCAAAAGATTGGTCAATAAAACTGGTTGTGACTGGCACATTCAATTATATCCAGCCTTGTGGGCCTATCGAACTAGTGTTCAAACCCCCACTGGAACTTCACCATTTGTTTTGGTTTACGGTCTTTGAAGCAGTTTTTCCCTTTGAATTAGAAGTTCCTTCTTTGGCTGTGCTACTTCAAGATACTGAATTAGGAGATGAATATCATGCTAGCAGACTCAGTCAGCTGGAACTCCTAGATGAAAAATGCATCAATGCTTTGGAACATCTCCGTGCTTACCAAAACAAGCTTAAAAGATCATATGCTAAGAAAGTTCGTCATCGATCCTTTGAGATTGGCGACCTTGTTTTAAAAGAAAATAAAAAAAATACAAATGCAACTAAAGACCTTAAAGGCAAATTTGAGCCCAACTGGCTTGGACCATACATTATTACTGCTAAATTTGAATCAGGAGCATACAAATTATCTACCTTAGATGGTAAAGAACTTAAAGAACCCATGAATATTTTGCATCTTAAACGTTACTATGCATAAATTTGGTCATTTCATCCATGTACATATTTGTTCAAAATCACTATCTTGTATTTTTTTTCAAATTTATAAAATCCAAAAACATTCATAATCATAAAAATCTTCAAAACTATTTGTTGCATTTATTTATGGCACTTGTTAAATTTTTGTTCAAAAACAAAAATAAAACCAAAAAACAAAATAAAGAATAAAAATCAAAACAGCAATATGCTTGACTCTTTCGAAACCAAAACAAAATAAAGAAGAAAGAGAGAGTCAACATTCTCAAAACTTCTCAAAACGTGTTTATATATTATTTTCTTACAATTATTGCAGTTATATGTTTCAAATTATTTTGGATAAATTAGCATTTATTTGGAATCCCTCACTTGCACACTCACAACAATAAATATCTTGATTTTATCTGGCATGATTACTAATCTCTCTTATATCAAAGTTCACAAAATTCAATTAAATAAAGTTTGAGCATAGAGAATTGATCTTGTTATTTACTTAAACCAAGCACATATTTTCACAATAAAATGATCATATTTGTAATTTCCATGTTTTGCTACATAGTAGAAGTGATTTCTTGAGCGAAAAGTTTCCCTTGCTATCCTATCATGCACATGGTCTAGAATCTTTGAGAATTGGCAAAAGGACAAGCTCACCCCTACCCAAAATAAAAATCCCTTGCTCTACAGCTAATCCGAGCAAGTATCCCTAGAAAAAAAAAAGAAAAGAAAAGTTCTTTTATATCATTATAGCAATATTTTAAGCACTATCTCAAAAATCAAGCAAAAAATACAAAAAGAAAAATAAGCAAAGCAAAAGAAAGCAGAAAGAAAGAATGCAATAAAATCCCTTTCCCTACCCTTTGAAAAGAAAAGAAGGGTTGATGAGCTTGAATCCCTGGAATTCTCAATTATTCGAAAACTATGAGGTAAGCCCCATAACATGTGGTTTGTGACCAACCTGCTTGGCCTTGGGTAACTCCTAGCGTGGTGATATGTCTGTCACATTAGTGACCTTCTTTTGTACAGACCTATGTCTACTTATGGATTAGCTAGCTCTTGATAATCTGACCTACATAGTAGTCTAGTGTGGTTATATGCATCTACATCATGGTTAATGAACACTTATTTGGTTTCTTCAAATCACTTGTATCATATTATCTTGCTCAAAACTGGTAAATGCACAAAGCAATTGCACACACATTTGTATGTGAGAGATTTTGTGTATCATTATGATAAATCAAGATCAAAAATAAATTCACATATGCACATGGGATTCCTTATAAATCTAACTTTTGTCTTCAAAATACTTTGAAATATTATTTTTGTAACTTGTTTGGAATAAATCAAGCACAGTTGCTTACCATAAAGACAACTATATAATAGAAAAAATTAAAATTTCTTTCAAAATATACAATCAAAACATATATATCTGATTGACTTTCACGACGATGGTATAGTTCCAAAACCAAAATTGGAATTTTATGCTTAGCACAAGTCCTCATTTTCATATTTTCTGTTTATTACAAAATCAACCATGCAATAAAACTATCTTTTCTTTGGATTTTCGCGATGATGGTATAAGTCTATACCTCCGTATTCTATGCCTAGCGCAAACCATCGTAACAATTTTTATTTCCCCATTTATTTTAAAATCATGAAAACCATATGACTTAATTCATTATGTTACACAAATTATGCTTTTAAAAGCAAACACATCTTCATTATTTCATGTCATTATGTCAACCTTCAATTTTGCAATGATGGTATAATTCCTAAAGAATTATCCAAACATTTTATCACACTTTGGAATTTTTGCCTAGCAACATCATATTTTCATGCATACTATCTTCATGAAAATCTAAAAACAAACCATCATCACCATCATTTTCAATATTGCACCAAAGTCTTAAGACAGCCTCTTAAGCACTCTTTTACTTTTAACACTATTTCTATCTTGGGATTAGCTTGACGACCGAGTGAGCAGCGACTCCATGAAATGGTCTATAATAGTGACAATGTCCTTTGAAATTATTGTTAGAAGTCTCTTTTTTTTTTTTTTTACATCACATTACAAACAATCAATTTGTTACATCAGATTATTTCATTTAAAATATTACCGCATGACCTCAAAAGTATAAATTTTCAAAACAACATAATTTCATGAATCCTCAATCCAATTATCAAATCAATCAAACAAACATAAAAGCATCATAAGCATACACATAACACAAGTCATATGCTCAAAAACACATCATATATATATCCACAGTATATATACATCATCAAAACTGGATTGATATGCCACAATTTGTACCTCGGCATACTCAATCCTCTATCAACAAAATAATAATAATACAATGTCAGTGCAGCCCTCTAGCCTCGAGAGCCCCTCGAGCTCTCCGCCTCATCTCCTCCCTCGCCCTGAGGTGGACGAGGTGGCCCCATCGCAGTCTGAGTAGTCCTAGTCCTTGATCGGGATGAGGTCCTCGACGACCCGATCCTGATCGAATCTGCGATGTTGGCTGGCAGGGGTAGTCTATCCGCCTCTAGCACCAGCTGCTAGTACAAATTCTGGTATAAATTAAGTTGGGCGATAGCCCGTGTCAACTCCCTAGTGCTTGCCCCTCCGCCCCATGCCCTAAGGCGTGCAACCTCATCTCGTAGCTGTGCCACCTCAGCTCGATGGCATGCATCCTCATCCTATAGAGTCTGCACCTGTGCCTGGAGATGATCTCTCTATGCTCGAAGAGTAGCAGTCTTGCTACTCTCCCCCATTTCAATGCCCTTGCCATTATCGAGCGATGGTGGCCTCTCCCTCTATGGATATGGGGGTCTTGCCTCCCTCCTATCCATCTACCGTAGCCTCTCCTGTGCCTGTGGCCTCCTCGGCTCTCTCCCATCCTGACCCTGGGTCACCTCCATCACTACCTGGCGCTGCCTCCCTATCCGATGCACAACTGCATGAATCAGAACCTATGCCCTCGTCATTCGAGGAGGGCGAATGCCTGCGTACCAGGAATTGTAGCCATCGGATACCCCTATGTCGTCCCCA
The DNA here is from genome assembly GCA_028583015.1 of Wollemia nobilis. NCBI lineage: Eukaryota > Viridiplantae > Streptophyta > Pinopsida > Araucariales > Araucariaceae > Wollemia > Wollemia nobilis. The sequence continues at coordinate 4,029,387 of JAQPPZ010016890.1, forward strand.
TCCACTAGCTAAATGGGGGCATCATCTACGTCCTAACTCCAGAAGTGTTGCATGTCTGGAGCCCCACTAACTGTAGTGCTATCTCGGACAGTCTGAGAAAACTCATAATCCCTCAGAGATGGGATCCCCTGATGTAGATCGAACTACCTCAAAACTCGATCATAGCGATGGAGCTCCACCTCTCCTCTCTCCATCTGTAGCCAGCAAACTCGCCTAATGCGAGCCAGCTCTTGTCCATCCTCGGCCCACCCTGGATGCTCCCTCCATGGCCTCCAGGTAATCTGATCTGGTACAAAGTCATCCAGTAGCCTCCGGGACATCGAAAGGTCGATCCACCGTTGTGACCCTCTTCGGAGCCACCAGTAGAAAACTCGAGGCCTCTCCCCATCTACCCCTATCAAAGGAAGCACTATCGGCCTTTGCACTGCAATGTGCTCCCAGCACCAAACCTGGAGAAGCGATGTCATCACCAGACATTGGCCGCCCTTGTACACGACCCCATATAGGATCCTGTACAATCGGCATAATACATAGCTACCCCAAGAGAACCTGTAGCCGTGGTCTCACATGTCATAGATCACATCTGCCAGCATCCATGACACCCTACACCTTCTCTAGTGGCACAGTAGAAGTCCACAAACTACTCCAGCTAGCACCCATGTGAGTCTAGATGCCCCAGGCATCTAGCGCAGTGCCTCGATGTTAACTCTGCCCTTCTCTAAGGCGAAGCTCGGGTCACCACATAGTCATACCATAGCATGGCCCTTATTGGCCATAGGAGTGATCAGTCGTCCTTGTATGGGGATTCTTAGAATCCTCCATACATCCTCTAGAGTGGGAGTCATCTCCCTTGTCGATAGCCGAAAACATGACGAACCTGGATACCATCTCTCTGCTAGGGCCGTCAGTAGCTCCATATCTGTGGACACCTGTGGCATCTCTGCCACATGCTACAATCTGGCCTATGCCAGCTGATCTCACTTTGCCTGTGTGAGAGCGGCCAAGTCATCCCTCAAACCTCCATACTTCCATTCCCTACTCTTTAGCAATCCTCTCTGCAACATAAACAACAAAACAACAAACAATTAGTAATAAACAATTCAAGTAATTAATAATGCAACTTAAAATAAGTTCAATTTAAGCAATTGATGATATCGTCCACTATTGTACGATATCGTCCCAAATTTGAGCAGAATCGTCTCCAATTTTGCAAGCTGAAATCATCCCTAATTTGACTAAATCGTCCCCCTTTTGCCGATTTTGCCCTTGGACAAAATTGACAAAATTGAGACGATTTCGTCTCGATGACGTCGACGGCCCAAAAACGGCCATGATGCTCAAAATTCAATCAAAATTTACCTAAAAAGCATGTAAAATCAAATTAAAGCATTCTAGTTAAGTCTAGACTCTTACCCGTAGACCGCGTCGAACCTCTGTTGATCTGTGCGTTGTCTCCACCATTTTTGCTTCAGAGCTCTAAAAACCAGTAAAAATGAACAGTAAAAATGAATTAGGGTTTTACCCTATTTTTCTTAATTTTATTCAAAAATAATTTTGCTTTTTCACGTTTTTACCTCAAACGTTCGATTTGGGTAAAAACACGGAGGGGGCACCATAGTAAGCTGTCATACGATTCGACCAAGAATCGTCGCCTAAAAATGGGAATAATTTTTGCTTTCTCATAGATCGAGAAGAACTCATCTTTAACGCATTTTCTTCGGAAAATTCGCTAAAGAGGGGGCAAAATGTAGCACCCTAAAATTGGTGCAGTAAAATTGTCATAATTACATTCACCTTAGTAAATAATTTAAATTCAAATTTTAACCTCCCAAACTGCCCGTTAACCGTCGGGTAATCCGTTTCCCCCTTTTCCATGCCATTTTTAGAGGTTGTTTTGACCGTTTGACGATATCGTTGCCGATCAGATGATATCACCCCAAATATGACGATTTCGTTTAGGCTAGGACGTCCAGACGATTTTGTCGCAAAACTGATTTTGCACAATTAGCTTTTGTTCCAATGGGCCTCTAATCCGGGCAAAAGCGTGTCTGCGCCGTTAGAGACCCTCCCCCGTTGGAGATCTCCCAAATAGGGATGATCTCCAACCTCCTAACTACTCCCCTAAGCCTATTTAGTTCCTAGGACCTTCCCTTCCTAACCCCTGGCTGAAATTCTCTGTAATTTAACTTCATGCATGTTAAATCATCTTAAGTTTTCATTTGCAGTAGTCCTATATCAATTTTGTTGCAGGTACCATCTTATTTTTTAGTCGGAGCAAGCATACATCGTCGTCGATGAACCTGTTCAGATCGAAGGCGATCCTGTCGAATTAGAGACGATTTTGTACTGATGCGAGACGATCTCGACTGTAGTCCACATTGAGGCAATCAGTGCCATAAGTTTGCATTTCTTCATATTTTCTTTGTTGTTTTATTCTGCAAATTAGCTAGTTTATTTTATATTTTATGATATATTGCATTTTGGAGTTCACCCATCTAGATTAAAGGCATAATTAAACCATAATTGTGATTTAATCAGCATCATTCATACATGTTTCGGTCTTTAAGTTTTAGTTTAGTATTGTCATTGTTATTTTGCATAGTTTCCCTCTACTAGAACAGTAGTATTCTCTATATTTTGCATCTGTTCTTTTGTTTGCAGGTCTCTAACGAATTCGTTTGACGAATTCATCAGATCTCAGATGATCTTGTCTGATCTCAGATGATTCTGTCGAATTCCAGATGATCCTGACTGCTCCAAACATCAGAATCTTCATCAGACATCCGGATCAGGTATTCTTCTTGTTCTTCTATAATTTCTTTGTTTTCTGTCTTTAAATTTTTTCTCTGTATTCATTAAAATCTGCATTTTCATATAGATTAATTTAGACTCATTTGGCCAAACCTAGGATATGAATGCTTAAGACTAAAAATGAACACATAAAAACACATTCCAAACCTAGGCGTGGAAACTACCATTAAATGTTTCCTAGTGAACCCACCATCCATCAAAAAATCATCAAAATACACCTCCCTTGAGAGGCGGGACCTTTGCAAATTCCTCTCAGTCCAAGGTACCACGACATCCTTTTACCATCCTCCTTCCGGGCATGGATCCTATAGCCTGAAGGTAAGGATGCGAAAAATTTGGAGCAATACAGGGTTATCTTTGGTTCCAATGTTAATTTTTATGATGTTTTCTACTTCCATGTGTAGATCTCTCTCAAAATTAGGTGTGGCGGGTGAAACGCCTAATTCTTGTAATTCTTCCAAGGTTAGCTTGGATAATTCATCTTGAGGAGTCGTGGCCTCAAGCTGGGCTATACTAGGTATAGAGCCATCGAAATAAAATCCATTATGTAACAATTCCTCAATGGAGACATCATGAAAGATATCCCCCTCCAACTCATCGTCGGATTCGACAATCATCTCAGGGTAAGCTATGGATAACATATTACATGTAAGAGGCTTAAAATGCAAGACATCCCATTTATCCAGATAATCTTGGTAACATATGAGGTGGTCATCATCCTCGAATGGGAAGGGCTGACATTTATTGGGAAATAGGACCACACCACATCGGGCAGGCCACGGTTCTACCTCAAAATGTTCTTTCATACCATTCTAGAATGGTCCCAAACCTTTCCCTTTATATCCCAATTTAAGCATTATGGGCTTAGCTTTAATATACTCATTAGCAAAATAGCATCTAGCATATCCATCATAATGTGTCTTGATGTTTCTAGGTATTCTTCCCCAGTCATATCCCTTATAAATAAAATCACAACTCCCGACTTGGTAAATACTTCCCATAGGCTGTGGGAGGCCCAAGGTATGAGGAGAGGGTGGGAGTTTATTAAAAATAAGGGAATCTTGCATGGCAGTGTTTGTTTTTTCTGATATAAGAATTTTATATAAATCGGGTAAGAGCTCATTAGTAAGAGCATAAGAGGTAGAAGGAACATTTCCTACATCGTCGGATGTGGAAAGTATGCCTATAGTGTATGTAGATGTTATAGAGATATCGATGGATGAGTCTATAGGTATGGAAGTTATAGGAGTAAAACAAGAAGCATTGGTTGTAGTTTTAGGATCTTTTCAAGGTCCTAATGTGGTTTGTTCGGAAGATGGTTGAGCTATATGTAGAGGTGTGGTTGATGGGGAAAAAGTAGATGATGTTATGGGTGTGTGTTTCACACGTTTATATGGATGAGTAGAATTAGGATGTGTGGATGATAGAGCAGGGCAATATTGAACTCCAACAAGTTCTACCAAAGCATACATATCAAAGGGTTTAGGATCACCATGAATGGTAACCAACTGATTTTTAAATTTGAATTTAACACACTGATGTAAAGTTGAGGGAACATCTCGCATCACGTTGATCCAAGGGCGACCCAAAAGTATATTTTACAATGCAGGGCAATGTACAATAAACACGGTCATGTCTAAGGTTCTCGGACCAACTTTCAAGGGTATAGTAATAACTCCACATGTTTCTTGTGTTTCATCATTGAAGGCTTTTATAATCATATCAGTTATTTTCATTTCATCACTTCTAAACCCAAATATTTGGTAGAAGTCAAAAGTGCATATATTTAAAGATGAACCATTATCAATCAAGACTCATTTAACTGCTACATCTCCAATTAGGGAAATATATATAAGGGGTTATCCTTATGTAAACTATGTTGTGGTATATCTCTATCTCGAAAGTCAATACAATCGACTTCTCGAGTTATGATAGTATTGGACATGGCTTTAGGTTGAATATTTTATGGTACCATCATTTGGCTTAATGTGAGCATTAATTCATCCCTATGGGTAGGAGAAGATCTTAAAAGGTCCAAAAGGGAAATTCTAGCTATAGTATTTGATAATTGTTCATTAATATTATAAGGAGGCTTAGGTTGAACATTAGGCGCATGATTCCATTTATTGGGATTTTTCAAAACAAATGGAGCTAATCCATCATTCTGAGTTTGATCCTGTTGAGAGTTTTGAGCCTGTTGTCTGTTAACGGCTTCGATGGTACCTACAATATTATTTTGTGGATGATGAATGGGCCTTGGTCTAGGGTTTATGGCTTGTTCATTAGAAAGTAATTGGTGAGAAGATGGTCTAGTAGTGACTCTTCTAGGAAATGGTTCTTCTAGAACCATAGAACTTGTGATAGGTTGAATAGGATCTGATTCATCTTCAAAACTATTCGATTGATTTGAGGTGATTTCCATGTCACTTTCAGTCTCATATTCGGTATCACTAAGATCATGGGTTCGAATATTACATAGAGGTCTGGTCGTAACCATGGATAAAGTTGTGTCAAATACTTCCACATCATGAGTAGGTGAATGTCCACTAATAGTTCCTATATATCGGTAGGAGGGGGAACATTATGATGCTCAATTTGATTAGCCACATCTTTACCATGCTTTGGTAAAGGATGTTGAAATATGTCCAGTGACTGATTGGCATTTTGATTCTGATTTTGGGGAATGTTCTTTTGAACATTATTAGGAGGATTTTGTTTAGGTTGAAAGGCTTGCACCTCCATCTCATTGTTATCAATCAGGTCTTGTATTTTATGTTTTAATCTTTTACAAGAGTTGGTAGCGTGTCCAGGCCATCTATGGAAATCACAATGTAAATCAACTCTGTATCCGGGTATAGTTGGATTAGGTTCCCAGATATTTGGTAATTGGATCATTCCTCATGCTAGTAATTGTGGGAGAATGGTTGATAAGGGTTGATTTAACCTAGTAAATTCTCGAGGTGGTTTATCAGGAGGTTTCAATATGAACTTCTCTATTGTTTTCATAGTATTAACATTGGCAATGTTTCTACTATCAATGACTCCATCACCCACAACTTGTTTATTTTTATATTGATTTTTGGATGTTTTCTCATCATCTTTCTTTTTAAGCTGACATCTCCTAATAAAAGCATATTCCACTCTTCGGGCTAAGTCTATAGCTTGATTGAAGGTGGTCAAGGTAGCAGTTGATAATTCATAGGATAGTTGTTCTTGTAAATTATTGATAAAGATATCCAAAATTTCTTGATAAGGTAACACAAAGTGTAATTTTCCTATCAACTGCCTCCATCGAGCTAAGAAATCAGCAAAAAATTCCTCTTTGTCTTGTTTTAGGTTGTACAAATATTTAATAGTTACATGCCTTTCAATAGAGGCACTAAATTGATGCACAAAAGACTCGGCAGTCTCTTCGAAATTTCTCAAAGAATGAGTGGGTAATTGATAATACCACACCAATGCCATCCCTCCTAAAATTTTTGGGAACATTTTTAGTAATAACAAATCATCATGGGATATATCATGGCACGCTATCCTAAACATACAAAGATGCTCTATGGGATCTTCAGTTCCTTTATATATAGGTAGGACAGGCATAGGAAAGTGTTTAGGATATGGTTGTGCTACAACTATAGGATCTAGAGGCTTACACATCTCTTGATAATTGTACAAGGGATGGTAGGGATCTATCTGGTCCATGCGGGAGACTAACTATTTCACCATGGCTTCCAGATTACCAGTTTGTCCACCATATTGGTTCGGTGGTACATGAGCATGGGATTTATGAGCGTATGTTGGCGTGACATAAGGATTAGATGCTATATTGTTGTTATGCAAATGGTTGGTAGGAAGAGTATTATTAAGAATATTTGTTGTAGCATTATGTTGTATCCTACATTGTTGGAAATTGGTATTTGGTTTTTTTTGTAGGATTTTGTTGATTTGAGGTATATTGATCAATAGCTTGGCAAAATAGAGCAGTGAATGAAGGTTTCTTTTGTGTGGGAATAACCATAGGCTTGATAATAGGCACTATAGGTGGTTGGGTAACCTATTGTTGTTGCGTGTTCTGGATTATAACAGCCATATCCAAATTGGATGGTCTAGCTTGATCACTTTCTTGATCAATGAAGGACAAGGGATTAGTACGTGTGTGATATATGTATTCTAGGGTTGCTTGAGTGTCACTAATTTGATCTTTGTCCATATGGACTACTCTATTAAGAGTGCCAATATTATTATTGAGGAACTTCCAGAAATGTTCCACGTTCTCAAAAGTAACAGCTCCTTCTGGAGATATTGTAGGGGATGAGGATCCTTCCTCTCTATCATTTTCTTTTTGTTCATTTCCTATAACAAATTCTTCTTCTTGTTGGTCAAAGGTTCCTTCTTCCTGAATTGGGTCTTCAGGAAGGACATCTGGGTTATTTCCTGGTTTCTTAACCAATCTTCTTCTACTTCTGTCTGTTTTCCATTCCTGAGTCTAGTCATTATGTCTAAATTTAGATTTTAGCAAATATATATTAATATATTTGCAACAAATTTGGGAGGTATATATATTTTAATTATATACCTACTATAATGGTTAAAAGAAAATGTTTTGATGTTTGTTATTATTTTGTTTTTATTTTATTTATTTATTTTTGTTTTTTGGTTTTGTTTTTTGTTTTATGCTTATAAAGACAACAAACAGCACACTAAATGCAAGAAATAACAATAATAAAAGAATAGATTAGTTTTCTATAAATAGTTTATAGATGTCATTGATAGGATCAAGTTCATTAGGAGTCATGAAATGCTCCTCTTCAAATTGGAAATGGTTTTTTAAGAACTTGATAAAGTGTGCTATAGTGATATTATCTATTTTAGACTCTGATTGGTAGAAATAAAGTTCATGGCAATACTCTCGATATAACATAGCTCTAGGAACTCTATTCCATATTTTTCTATCTGTAAGAATGACCTCTTGATCCTCTATATGAGATAGAAATTTATGTACTACAACTGCATTCTCAAGGTATTCCTCAAAGGTGTACAGCTCTGAAGACACATGGGCTCTTTTATCTGCTAACCACCTATGGAAAGCTCTCTGAAGTTCATGATATAAGGTCACTTGATTAGGATCCAGGATTATATCTAAGACAAACCTCTTAATTTGCCTAAGTTCTGTTGCCCTAGATCCAATGATACCCAATCTCCTATCAAGTTCATCCCACAAAGGTTGAACCCTATTTGTTTGAGGTACTCTAAGTACGGAAGTAATCTCTATAGCTGCTAATTGATTCTCAACATTAATGGTAACAGCTCATATTTTAATACAATCTACCATCTAAATGTGATATGCAATCTTTGGTTCTAAATGCATTTATGTTTTGTTTTTTTTGGATTGTTTTCAAAAGGTTTTAGTTTTCACGTCGGGTTCACCAAAATGTATCGCTCCAAATTTTTTGTATCCTTACCTTCAGGCTATAGGATCCGCACCCGAAAGGAGGATGCAAGAAGTATGGGACAATACCTCGGACTGAGAGGCCCTTTGAAGGTCCCGCATCTTGGGGGAGGGGTATAAGGGTGAATTTTTTATGGATGGTGGGTTCACTAGGAAACTTTTGAGTGGTAGTTTCCATGCCTAGGTTGACAGTAGGTTTGATGTGTTCATTCAGTGCTTTAATCATTCAATTCCTAGGTTTGGCCAAGATGAATCTAAACTATTTTATATGCCAATGCTGATTCTATGAATACATAAAACATGAATAAATGCTAAACACAAAGAATATGCTAAATAGGATAAAAAATACCTGATTTATGGGTGTCTGATGAAGATTCTGAGTCTTGTAGCAGTCCAAATCATCTTGAATCATACATAATCATCTGCTATTGCATAGAATCATCTAAGATCATAGTCGGTCATCTAAGATCATACGAGATCATCTGATATCTGATGAATTTGTCAGAAGAATTCAATAGAGTCCTGCAATCACAAAAATAGACACAAAATACCAAAAATGCAACTACAAAAGCAAGGGGAAATGATAGAAGTAATAATGAATTTGCCTAAATGATAGATCTAGATAGCAATTAAAAGGAAATGCATCAATTTGACAATTTATTTTGACTTTATCATATATCTATGCTAAATGAAGTGAACTCCAAGATGCAAAAATAAAATAAACCAAGCTAATACATAAGAAAATGAAGAGAAATGATAAGTAAATGCAAACTTTGGGCTCTGATTGCCCCCAATTTGGACTGCAGTCGAGATCACCTCCAATCATACAAGATCATCGCCGATCTGCGATAGGATCGTCCATAATTGTCTAGAATCGTCAGAGACGATCCGAGCCTGCTCCGACTGAAAAATAATAAGATTCTTGCAAGAAAACTTCAAACACGAAATACAAACAATAGTACGAGGATGCACAAGGAGCTAACTCTGCAGATAAATCTATCAACTAGGGGGTTCAAGGGGGTTCAGGCAGAGATTCAGGGGGATAAACTGAGAAAATCCTAGTTTTTATAGGATTAGGGAGAGATTAGGAGGTTGGATATCATCCCAATTTAGGAGATCTCCAATAGGGGAGACTCTAACTATGCAGACACGCTTTCTGCCCAAGTTAGAGAAGCTGTTAAAACAAAAGCTAATTATGAAAATTTAGTTTTGGTATGAAATCGTCTGGACATTCTGTTCCAGATGAATTCATCAGATCTAGGATGATTTCATCTGATCTTAGATGATATCATCCAACGGTCAAAACAAATCCTAAAAATGGCATGGAAAATGAGGAAAGCGGGTAACAGGCGATTTAACAAGCAGTTCAGGTTAAAATTCAAATTTTAATCTTTTACTAAGGTTTAACTACACCAATTTTAGGGTGCTATAGTTACTAATGGATCCTCCTCCAAGTTGTTAGTCTTTTCATGAAGAGACCCACTCTGATACCAATTGAATAACATGTGCTTATACTGAGAGGGAGGGTGAAAAGTATAAGATAATTTTTTTTGCCTTTTAATCCAAATGATAAAATTAGTAATATTAACACAATAAACATCACACAAAGCATTACACACATGAGAGACATGATTTTATGTGGTTCACCCAATGTGGGCTACTCCATGAAGAAAATATTTCTTATAATTTTTTCTTAAATAAATTCTCTTGGGAATCCTCTCCCTACAATGTTTATGGACATTTTTCCAAAGGAGACTCCAATTCCCTAATCAATTTTGTGGATATCTATCCATAGGAGAACTCATTTTCCCTCTGCTTTGACTGATGATCTTCTAAAAGAACTATTTCCCCAACTACTCTGGCTAATGGATTTCTATCCACTGAAGACACATGTCCTCATTGCCCTAGCTAATGGATATCTATCCACTAGAGACTATCATATTCCATACTCTATTACCTCCAAAGGTCTATCTCAAATATACACTAAACATAGTCCTTTGGTCTAGCACAAATTTGTCCTCAATATCTATCTCGAATCTAGCACAAACCAGTCCTAAAATATGTGCCAAAATATATCCTCAATATCTATCTCTGATCTGGAACAAACCTATCCTCAAATATGTACCAAATATTGTCCTCTAATCTGTCCTCAATATGTATTGTAAGCTCCCACAAAAGCTCACATAAATTTATTCACAAGTCTTCTCTAAGACTTGCCTCAAATCTGTCCAAGAATATCACACTAGAACTTGTCCAATATCATAGAAACATAAAGAGAATTGTTAGAGACTCAATATTCTCTACATTAATCACAATTCTCAATCACTTTCATTCAAACTCAGAGACTCAATATGCTTCACATTCACCTCAATATTCAATCACTTTCTCAAATCAATTCAAAATATAGAATAATTTGTTTCACAGAACTTGAAAAATCACTTCACACATTCACTTGACTAGGCTCAACCAACTCTACTCAACCAATCACTCAATGAAATAATCCTTGCTTACAAACCCTAGTCCAATCACATGAAAACTCACTCAAATGTTTCCAATAATGCTCATCAATCAATCTCACATAACAATGATACTCATGTTCTTTGCAATCCTAGTTCAAGTTCCTCACTCACTTACTTCAAAAAAAATGCTTATAAAACAAGGTTCTATCAACAACTATTTTATTCCAAAAAAACCTTGAAGCATTAATTCCAAACACTCTCAACAATGCAAACCAAATAATACTTTTCACTCCAAATTTCCATTCACATTTTTTAACAATCACTCACTAAGAATAATATGCCCATACCTTTTGTTGGATGTAGAAGTGCCTTTAGAAAACTTGTCTTAATCACAATTTCTTCTTTCCAATTCCAATGGTTAAACACAACAATATCACTTCAACACTTTCCAAAAATATTCCTTGGACATAAAACAATCACAACTCAATTTATGCCTTATTGCTCCCTTTTAAAATTAACACTCATCATAACATACATAAAGATGATTTCCTTGATACACATTACAAACTCCAACTTAAAATAATATACAACACCATAAAATATCAACCAAACACCTTACAATCTTTTCAAAACATTTGACCAAACAACATTAAAAATTTAATTTTGTAAAAACCCTTATAACTCCTTTAGAAACATTAGAACCAATTTAAATATGCAAAAATTAACTTTTAAATGCCCAAACTATATTCCTGAAATTTTTGGTGACCAATTTACAAGCATACCTCTTTCTTTCCTAAAAGGAGATTTGGCGAGATTCGATCCGTCGTCTCCTCTATCATAAGCACCTTAGCGCTTGGGAGCCCACCGTGTGGGCTACAAATACCCACATGAAGGAAGGTAGAACCCCTTCCTCTTATACCTCCACTCACCATCTATTTCTCACAAAACTTGCACACCCTTTCCTTGCTTTGGATGCAGTACAATTCATAAGGCTCACAATTCTAAAGCTTGCAATAATTATTGAAGGCATGGTAAGGTTTGGTAGGGTGGGAGTTCCCCCATTATATACATGTTTTTAATTTCTCTTCACGTCAGCAACGCTTTATTTGAAATCTAATTTCAAATATTAAATTTGATAACCCACCTTAGGGATATTTAACCTTAGCTTAAATTAATTTATAATTAATAATTAAATTAATTATTAATTAATTTCAATAACTTCATATGTTAAGTAAATTAACTAATAAATTAATTTAAAATTTAATTTATAATTAATTTTAAACTTCCTTTGCGTAATATTATAAAAGAGTATTATAATATTATTTATTTGAGCTTTTTCTTGCACTTCGAACCTCATCTGACTTCCTTGAACCAGATCTTGAAACTAAAACTAAAATGGATGCTGCCACCTGAAACTACCACTGACTAGTGCTGCAAGTTTGATGTCAATGACAACTTATCACTCAAAATGTCCAACAATATCCCCCTTTGTCATTGATGGAAACCCAAATTCTTTTTACCAAATCTTAACATTTTCTTGTTTTTCTCCCCCTGACTCAATGCTTTCTTCTTAAACCAAATATCTCCCCCTTTGACATTAATGGAAAAGGGTCACCTTTAGGGTTTGGGACTAGAATGGATCTCTTAGTTGAGCTCTTCCCCCACCTCCTATTGAGGTGGTTAATTCTGGGCTGGGAGTCTTACTCCCAGTTTTTCTTGAAGATACTCAAAGGTCTCCTTTGAAAGTGGCTTAGTGAAAATATCTGCTATATGTTACTTTGTAGTAACATATTCCAACATGACCTATTTATCTATCACCTGTTCTCTCAAAAAATAATACTTAATCAGAATGTGCTTTGTCCTAGAGTGCATCACTGGATTTTTTGAGATACTTATAGCACTTGTATTATCACATAGTATGGGAATAGGATGATCATGTTTTATCTTGAAGTCTTCTAGAGTTCACTTCATCCATAATACTTGTGTACAACTGGTTATTGCTATAATATATTCTACTTTTGTTGTAGATAGGGATACTAAAACCTGCTTATTCCTTATCCAAGAGACTAAAAAGTCTCCAAGAAATAATGCTCCTCCACTCATGCTTTTCCTATCATCAATGTCGCCAGCCCAATTTGCATTTGTATATGTTGTGAGTGTGAAACTATCACTTTTGGTATACCAAAGCCTAAATTCCATAGTCCCTTTTAGATACCTAAGAATTATTTTTATCGCTACCACATGTGTTTCCTTAGGTGCTGTCTAAAACCTTACCACTAATCCCACTGATTGTACTATGTCTGGTCTTGTAGTTGTAATATACAATAAGCTACCAATCATTGATCTGTATAGTCTCTGATATGCCTTGGGAGATTCATAATCCTTACTTAAGTTTCATCTTGTAACCATGGGAGTACTTATCGGTTTGCAATCTTCTAAAATGAATATCTTTAAAATTTCTTTTATATACTTGGTTTGTGAGAGAAATACCGCTTTCTCTGATTGTGAAATGTGAAATCTAAGAAAGAAAGACAAGTCACCAAGAGTAGACATCTCAAATTTATTCTGCATGTTATTAGAAAATTCTTTACACATCTTATCATTATTTCCCCCAAACATGATGTAATCAACATACACAACCACAATTAGTAGATTATTCCCTTCATTTTTGATATATAAGTTGTTGTCTTCTATTACTTTTCTGAATACTTGTTCCTGAAGATACTTATCTAGTATTGAGTACCATGCTCTAGGAGCCTACTTTAGACCATATAATACCTTTTTCAATCTGCATACATAATCTGGTTTATTTGTTAACATGAATCCCTCTGGTTGTTCAATGTACACTTCTTCTAGAACACCATTTAGAAATGATGAATTAACATACATCTGATATACTTTGAAGTTTTTAAAACTTGAGAAAGCTAAAAATATTCTTATGATTTCAAGTCATGCAAATTGAGCAAATCTCTCATAAAAATCTATTCCCTCTACCTGTGCATAGCCTTTGCACACTAACCTTGTTTTTTTCCTTACTACTTGTCCATCTTCATTTACATTATTTTTGAATACCCATTTTTTGCCAATCACATTCTTGTACTTTGTTCATGGGACAAGTTCCCAAGTCTTTTTTTTCTATATGATCTAATTCATCATCCATTATCTTGATCCAAAACTCATCTTCACTTCCACGTTTGAAGTCTTTTGTCTCAATCTTAGATAGCAAAGAAAAATTTGCTTGTTGAGATGGTGTTATTATCCTTCTCCTTGTATGTCTTACATCTAGATTCCCAATGATTTTTTATTTTGGATGATGATATGGTGTTATTATCCTTCTCCTTGTTGAGATGGTGTTATTATCCTTCTCCTTGTTATTATCCTTCTCCTTGTATGTCTTACATCTAGATTCCCAATGATTTTTTATTTTGGATGATGCTTCTATACATACCTAGATGGATTTTTAAGAAGAAGTTTTTGTGTTTCTTCTTCTTATTCATATAAATCCTCACAAAAATATTCTTGACAACTTCCATCTTCTTGATACACTATTTGCTAAACTAGTTATCTTGAATCTATATTTTCATCAATTGTTACATTTATACTTTCTAAAATAGTGTGTGTTCTCTTGTTGAAGCATTTATAGGCTTTAATATTTGAGAAATAACCAAGGAAAATTCCTTCATCACATCTAGGATCAAACTTGCCTAAGTTTTGATCTTATCTTCTTATGTAACACTTGCTTCCAAAGACTTTGAAGTGTTTTACAATGGCTAGTCTTCCTTTCCAAAGCTCATATGGAGTCTAGTGATGGTTTACCCTCATTTGTGCCCTAGTGATTATGTATGCTACTGTGTTGACTACTTCTCTCCAAAATCCATCTAAGATCTTAGACTCATTTAACATAGCTCTAGCCATATTCTCAATAGTTCTATTTTTCTTTCAACTACTCTATTTGTTGAGGAGTTTTTACTTATGAATATTCTCTATTAATCCCATGTTGTTCGCAAAACTCTACAAACTCATTTGAGGTAAATTCTCCTTCTCTATAAAATCTCAAACACTTATTTCTCTTACCGGTTTCATTTTCAACAATTTTCTTAAATGCTTTGAACTTTTCAAAAGCTTCTGATTTCTCTTTCAAAAAATTTACCCAAACCATTCTTGAGTAATCATCTATAAATAGAATAAAGTAAATCTCACCCTAAATGATCTATGTTCTGGTAGGACCACATAGATCAGTATGTATTAGACTCAATGGCTCAGATGACATATATCCTTTTGAATTAAAGCTTGTTCTAGTTTGCTTTCCATGTTGATAAGGTGCATAGATTGTGTTTTGGGGTATTTTTATTTTGGGTGAATCTCTGATAGCCTGCTTATTGCTTATGTTGACTATGTTTTCAAAATTCAAGTGACCCAATCTTCTATGCTACAACCAAATCTCATATTCTTGTGATAGAAGGCAATTTTCCCCTTCGATCTCACTAAGCATGTATAGATTGTTTTGAATTCTCCTTGCATTGGTCATGACTTTTCCAGTTTCTAATTTTCCTATCTCACATCTATCTGGATGGAATGTAACCATATGCCCTTGATCACAAAGTTGACTTACACTTAACATATTATGTTTTAACCCTTTAACATACAACATATTTTCTATTCTTGTTTTCCCATTATCTAAACTCAAAGTTCTTCTTCCACCAATTCTTGTTGATCCATTATCACCAAAACTTACTAATCCTCTATTGGTTTATTTTAAAACAATGAATTTGTCTTTGTCTCCTATCATGTGACTAGAGAAACCACTATTGCATTAACATTGATTTATCCATAAGAGGTGCCAAAGAATTAAAATTTCTATTGACATTGTTTCTTGCATGACTAATATAGTGTACAACTCTATGACCATATTTATTACAAGAAAAGGATTGACCATGGAAGAAATAATGTAACTTGTTTGGATGTCTTTGCGATAGTGGTGGAGTATTCCTCCTCTTGTGATTAACTCTTATCCAAGGTTCTTCTTTGATTTCTTCCTTTTTGATATCGTTTGCTTTCTTATCCTTGTTTTAAGTTTTTGCTTCTTGAAGACTTGATTCCCTTTTTGGTTTCTTATCCTCTACATCTTGTAGTACCTTGGTTCTTTCAACTTCATTCCTTAGATAATTTTTTTTTGCTTCCAATATTTCACATTTCATTTCTTTTACTTTTAATAGATTTGTCATATCCTGCTCAATTTTCTTTCCTTCTTCAACCTTATATTGAGTTCTGTGAGATTTTGTAGAAGTTCCATACTTGTTTCTTCATCCTCTTGAATTTTTCATTTCATTATTGAATTCTTCTCTCTAATTCGTTCAAAATTTATGAGAGTAGCAAAGAATTCCTCTTTTATATCAAACATAGTCTCGTATTCATTTTTTGAAGTCATGTATGTTACTGATGGATCCTCCTCCAAGTTGTTAGTATTTTCATGGAGAGACCCGCTCTGATACCAATTGAATAACATGTGCTTATACTAAGAGGGGGTGAATAGTATAAGATAAAAATTTTTGCATTTTAATAAAAATGGTATCATAAACAATATTAGATCAGTAAACATCACACAAAGCATCACACACATGAGAGACATGATTTTAGGTGGTTCATCCAATGTGGGCTACTCCACGGAGAAAATATTTCTTATAATTTTTTCTCAAATAAATTCTCTTGGGAATCCTTTCCCTACAATGTTTATGGACCTCTATCCAAAGGAGACACCAATCCCCTAATCAAGTTTGTGGATCTCTATCCATAGGATAACTTCTTTCTCCTCTTCTCTAGCTAATGATCTTCTAGAAGAACGGTTTCCCCCACTACTCTGGATAATGGATCTCTATCCACTGAAGAAACCTATCCTAACTACCCTAGCTAATTGATCTCTATCCACTGGAGACTATCGTCTTCTATACTCTGTCACCTCAAAATCACTATCTCAAATCTACACTAAACATAGTCCTTCAGTCTAGCATAAATTTGTCCTCAATATTTGTCTCGGATCTGGCATAAACCTATCCTCAAATCTGTACCAAACTCTATCCTCAAACATAACCTCAATATTTGTCTCTGATATGACACAAACCTATCCTAAAATGTGTACCAAACATTGTCCTATAATTTATCCTCAATATGTATTGTAAGCTTCCACAAAATCTCACATAAATTTGTCCAACAATATCGCACTAGAACTTGTCTAATATCATAGAAAAATAAAGAGAATTTTTAGATACTCAATATGCTCTACATTCATCACAATGATCAATCACTTTCAATCACACTCTTAGAAACATATAGAGAATTGTTAGAGACTCAATATGCTTCACATTCACCTCAATATTCAATCACTTTCTCAAATCAATTCAAAATATAGAATAATTTGTTTCACAAAACTTGAACAATCACTTCACACATTCACTTGACTGGGCTCAACCAACTCTACTTAACCAATCACTCAATAAAATAATCCTTGCTTACAAACCCTAGTCCAATAACATGAAAACTCACTCAAATATTTCCAAAAATGCTTATCAATCAATCTCACATAACAATGATACTCATGTTCATTGCAATCCTAGTTCAAGTTTCTCACTCATTTACTTACTTCAACAACAATGCTTATAAAATAAGGTTCTATCCACAACTCTTTTATTCCAGAAATCCTTGAAGTATTAATTCAAAACACTCTCAACAATGCAAACCAAACAATCCTTTTCACTCCAACTTTCCATTCACAATTTTCAACAATCACTCACTAGGAAGAATATGCCCATATCTTTTGTTGGATGTAGAAGTGCCTTTAGAAAACTTGTATTTATCACAATTTCTTCTTTCCAATTCCAATGGTTAAACACAACAATATCACTTCAACACTTTCCAAAAATATTCCTTGGACATAAAACAATCACAACTCAATTTATGCCTTATTTCTCCCTTTTAAAATTAACACTCATCATAACATACATAAAGATAATTTGTTGATACACCTTATAAACTCCAACTTAAAAAAATATCCAACACCATAAAAATATCAACCAAAGACCTTACAATCTTTTCAAAACATTTGAGCAAACAACATTAAAAATTTAATTTTTCAAAAACCCTTATAACTCCTTTAGAAACCTTAAAACCAATTTAAATATGCAAAAATTAATTTTTAAATACCCAAACTATATTACCAAACTTTTTGGCGACCAATTCACAAGCATACCTCTTTCTTCCCCAAAAAGGGATTCAACAAGATTCAATCTGTCGTCTCCTCTATCCTAAGCGTCTTATCACTTGGGAGCTCACTGCATGGGCTACAAATGCCCATGTGAAGGAAAGGTAGAACCCCTTCCTCATATGCCTCCACTCATTGTCTATTTCTTACAGAACTTGCACACCCTTTCCTTGCTTTGGATGCAGTGAAATTCGTAAGGTTCACAGTTCTAAAGCTCACAATAATTATCGAAGGCATGGTAAGGTTTGGTAGGGTGGGAGTTCCCCCCTTATATACACATTTTTAATTTCTCCTCATGTCAGCGGTGCTTTATTCAAAATCAAATTTTGAATATTAAATTTGATAACCCACCTTAGGGTTATTTAACCTTAGCTTAAATTAATTTATAATTAATAATTAAATTAATTAATAATTAGATGAGGTCCAAAGTGCAATAAAAAACTCAAATAAATAATATTATAATATTATTTTATAATATTATGCAAAGGAAGTTTAAAATTAATTATAAATTAAATTTTAAATAACTTTATAAGTTAATTAAATTAACTAATAAATTAATTTAAAATTTAATTTATAATTAATTTTAAACTTCCTTTGCATAATATTATAAAAGAATATTATAATATTATTTATTTGAGTTTTTTCTTGCACTTTGGACCTCATCTAACTTCCTTGAACCGAATCTTGAAACTAAAACCGAAACGGATGCTACCAACTAAAACTGCCACTCGTTGGTGCTTGAAAGTTTGACATCAATGACAACTCACTCTTGACATCAATGACAACTTATCACTCAAAATGTTCAACAACTAACGAAAGTGAGGTTTAATAGATAAACTAATAACAAAGTTATAATATAGTTCATTAATATTAGATTATATACTTTAAATATTCCAAGCACTTTATAAGAGGTAATCCAATTATTTAGAATTTGCTTAAAAAAAATTCACCATTCGTAAAGAATAAATAGAAATGTATTAATGTGCACAATTCATACATAAAAACCTAAAAATTCTATCACCAATGGAGTTCAAACAACTTTCACTTTGATTTTTTTATTAGATGGAAAATAAGGGGTTTTGAAAGGATCCAAACCTTTTACACAATTACAAACAGGACCACAAGGGAGGTCCTAACTAAAACCATACAAGATAAACAATAAAACAAGAAAATAACCAAGTACATAAGACAAAAAATAGAGAAACCACAGAAAAGAGATACCAAGGGAAACCCAAACAAAGCTGAGAACTGGAATTACATATCAACTTATTCCACTCCCTCCTCATAATTGAGCTTATTGTTCTTGAAATAGCTCATAATCTAGATGATTTCTTCCACATATATGGTAGACACTTCGGCAAACCTACTAAGGGAGTTAAATAGGTCATTCATTATTTTTTGCGAATTTTATTAATTTTTTAGAGGGTCATGAGCCTTCAAAAGTTCATTTCTTTTCCCAGAAGAGCGTTCAACTTTGATGTTTAGCTTCTTTTTTGAGGTTTGGGTTGGGGTCTCCATAATTCTTAGAATCAGAGATCACATGTCTAAAATTCTCTTCTTTAACCATTTTTAACCTTAGGTATTTTGGATACCTTATAGATCTCTCATTTCCTTTGTGTGTATTTTGGTTCTCAAACTTCACAACTCAAATTTTAGGTAGCTCTCCCTTGTTCTCCATAAGGGAGTCAACATCTTATTTATTTGACTATTCCAAATAATTTAGGGATGGAGTCATGGGCTCCTTTCTTGTAGATGTTATAGAGGATAAATCATTGATATCCACTTTAGTTTGGTTCATAGGTAGCCCAGGGATAATATTTTCCACCTTATCACCATACTTTGACACATGCTCAAATAGGATTTTTAGTAAGACTTGATGAAGAAGGTTGGAATATTTGCATTGCTACACCTTTTCCATAGTTTTTACAATAGATGTGAATGAAAATACTCATACTTTCATCATTTGTTTTTGTTGCATATGATTTAAGAATGAAAAATGAAATCTTAACACAATTGTAACTTGTTCATCTAGAGTAAAATATTCCATCACTACAAGTTCCACCCTATCCCATGGAGCTTCAAGATATTCACGAAGATACCCATTTTGGCATTTTATGAGGTGTTCTCCTTTGTCTCTGAAGAGCATTAGTTATTTGGCTAGGGAATTTGTTTCCTTATAATGCACTCCCTAAAAATTGGTAGATCTAGATCTTTAGAGATGACGGGAATGAAAATGGTGAATTTTATCCCCTTTACCTTACTTTACCATCCTCCAAAGTGTAAGTGATTTGATTGGAAAGCTTAGAATCAAACCCATTTTTCACTATATTTAGCAATCCTCCTTTCTCCATGATTCTCTATACTTCATCATACAAACTCAAAGTGACCAGTTTGACACCCTTTATATCTTCTTCCATATTTTTAAATAATCCTCTACCAAAACAACAAGGGCTTCTACAACTATTTGATCTTCGAATATGAACAACTTGGAGGTAGATTGAATAAGCTTAAGGCAACATCTCTTTCTCCTTGAATTTAAAAATTGTCTTTTCCTAGAAACTTTCCATTGAAAATATGGGTGCACAATCGAATCCTACTCTCTATCCTAGAAAAATATTTTCCTACTCAATAAATAATGGCATGAACTGATAGTCAAAGATCTCCACCAATGAGAATACCAAAATACACTAACTTGTGACCAATACTTGGGATGAGTGATATAAGCATCAATCTTCCAATTCAAATAGAGATTGGGACGATAAAAAAATGCAACCATGACAAGGATTGCATGCACTAGAAAGACACTAGGAACATAAAACACATGCCACATCACCTTAGGGCTATCATAGATGAATGGTAAAGGAGAAAAAATGAGACATAATAGAGCATGAAGGTGAAGATATGCATGTCTTAAACAAGAAAAACATAGAAATCACCCGAACATATCATTATAAGAACACAAATTCAATTCAAACACCATATGAAGATAAGCTTGTGACAATAATTAATAGGACACACCCTAGTAATAATAAAATTCCACTCTTATATCCATGTGAACAACGCATGACATCATAATTAGTTAAACATGAAACTCTTTAAATTGAATTTCTATAATAAAGTCCACATGGATAAGAGTAGGTGCATCAGGGAAATACTCAATTTGATTGTACAACTAGACCCTTTTAGCCTAACATTTCCAAGCAACCTGTACATCTCTAAAAATGGCCAAGAAATTGAAAACTAAAGACTACTAAATAAGAGGGCCCATTAAAATTAACAAATATTCTTGTCACCAAAAAAACTTCCAAAGTATTTCCTACCAAGCATATATAAATTTAAAGACCAAAGAAATTGTACATGGTTTCTTAGTTTAGAAAAATATTTGAACTTAGACTTTCTCATGGCACTAAGCTAATGAAAGACTTTGATAGGAAAAAGGATTGTTCCAAGAATTTTTACCATCTACAAAAAATCTTAAAAAACTCAAGAAATAATCAAACTCATACATCTTCATTATTTGCTCCAATGTCTCTCAACACCATAAGAGAAATATATTGAGGGAATATTTCCCTCCAAATGTATAGGTTTTATTGATGAAATCCTATATTTTCTAGAGAGTCAACAACCATATTACCTTCTCTAAAAACATTCTTACATTGAAAACTTTCAAAGGTTTTGAGGATTATTTTCAATTCAACCATTAGATTTTTTATATTTTTATTGGGAGTATAAAAATCAATAAGAATGTTTATTATGTTTAGGTAATCCTTCTTAATGACAAGCTTCTCATACTCCATAGATTCAAGAATAGGTAATACTTGGAAGAGGGCTCTAGCCTTTGCAAAATGGCTGGTTTGAATGCCAAGATTCTTGATAAAAGCTAGGATTATTTCACCTTTATTATATTATGTCACTCCTCCAACCCCTGCCATACCTAGAATTCCTTTTGAAGCCCCATAAAAATTCAATTTTATCCATCCCATGGGAGGTGGAACCCATTTGTATTGAATTCTATTATATCCTTCTTGATTAGATACCATATCACACTTGGGTAGGCCCAATTTATCAAATAGAGATGCTTCTACAAGATTTTATCTATTAGTTGTAAAATAAATATTAGAGACATTTTCAATGAGAGTTTTGACAATTTTGATTCCTATAGACAAGGGATCCCTAGAACTTTCTTTGGAGGCCCTATTATCCCTCTCTTTCCACACTCCCCAAATGTAATGGGGAGGCCAAAATTTCTAGAGGGTCTGATATCTTAGACTAAAAAAGAGGGTATTCCATTGCTCAAACATTTCCATCAAGGTCCTCAGGATCACCCAACAAACCCATATGGTTCTTAAGAGGTAATTAAATATTTCAAGGGAGAAGTGGCATTCTAAGAAGATATTTTGAGTGTTCTCCTCATTCTTTCCACAAAGGTAATAGTGGTTGGAAAATATTATCCCAATTTTCTTAAGATTTTCTATAGAAATAATTTTATTCTAAAGGGCTAACCAAAGGAAAAATTTAATCTTGGAGGTATGCTTCTTGGACCAAACCTGCTTGCTTAGGAGCCACCTGTGATCCTCAACTATTGCAACGTGATAAGTAGATTTCATAGAAAATAAACCCTTTTCCTCTACTTTCTATACTAGAGAGTCCTCAAAGGTAAATTTTATTCTCATCTAAGTTTTTAGTTTAAGGGAAAGAGATTTCAAGATATCCTCCTCAGCTTGAACAAGGTCATTCCACAAAATAACCTTTCATATTTTCTTGCCCTCAAATTCTTCTATGAAATACACCACTTTAGTATTGAAAATTTAATATATTATGGGTTTTATATTAGCAATAGAGGTGTTATTCAAAAGAGAAGAGTCCTCCAACCATGGATCCTACCAATAATAAATTTCACTATTTTCCAATCTCCATTTGATTCCTTTCTGGATTAGGTTTTTCATTTGACTATGTTGCTCCAAAATGTTGAGCCATAAGAATGATTTTGTTCTTGTAGGAATATTAATCCTCTATTTAGGTATTTAGAACTAAGAATCTATGACCATCCACTATTCTCTTGCTTAATAAGTCTCCAACTTTATTTATCCAACAAGGCTTTTTTCATCTATTTTAATTCTCTCATCCCTAGGCCCCCTACATCTTTTCTAGAGAAAACTTGATCCAAGGAGACAAGATGATGAACACAAGCTTATATTGAGAGGTGGGTGAATAGTATAAGACCACTTTTTACTTTTTCTCTCAAACCAATATATTCAATGTAAAATTGGCAATATCAACATCAGTAATTAAAGTAATATATACGACACCACACACAATAGAGACACAACAATTTACATGGTTCACCCAAATATGGCTACTTCCATGAAGAAAATATTTCACTAAATTTTCTCAATCAATCTCTTGGGAATCCTTCCTAATTACAATGTTTATGGACCTCTATCCAAAGGATATGTTGATCCCCTAAATCTGGTTTGTGGATCTCTATCCATAGGATAACTCTTTCTCCTTTGCTCTGGCTGGTGATCCTCTAGAAGACTCTACCTCCACTGCACTGACCGATGGATCTCTCTCCACTTGAAGACTCTTGTCCTCACTCATAATACCTATCCTCAATATTGTGGCTGATGGATCTCTATCCACTAGAGACACTTTCCTCACTGCTCTATCACCTACAAAGCTCTATCTCAATATATACAAAACATAGTCCAGTCAATCTAGCACAACTATGCTTAATATCTTGAACTAAACATAGTCCAGTTGGTCTAGCACAAGTCCACTCAAATATGCACTAAAAATATTCTAGTCAGTATAGCACAAATATGCTCAATAGGTCCATTCAAAACCTACTCAAATATACTTAAGAAGTCCACACAGAACCTGCACAACTCTGCTTAATAGGTTCACTCAGAACCTACTCAAATCTGCTCAATAGGTCCACATAGAACCTACACAACTCTTCTCAACAAGTCCACATAAAACCTTCCAAATATTCTCACCAGATCCACATAGAACCTGATCAACTCTGCTCAATAGGTCCACATAGAACCTATCCAAATCTACTCAACAAGTACACATAGAACCTATCCAAATCTGCTCAACAAGCTCACACAAAACTTGTCTAAATCTACTCAACAAACTCACACAAAACTTGTCCAAATCTGCTCAACAAGCTCACACAAAACTTGTCCAAATATTCTCAACAAGCTCACATAGAACTTGTCCAAATCTACTCAATCACTTTCTCAACTCAAATCAATCTCATATAAGCATAAAGAGAATTGTTAGAGACTCAATATGTTCTATACTCAAAAATCAATCTCTTTCTCAACTCAATATCAACTCAAATCATAATATAAAATAGTTTGTTTTTTATAACTTGAACAACCACTTCATACATCCACTTGACTGGCCCAATCAACTCTACTCAACCAATCACTCAAGAAACAACTCTTACTCAAAAACCCTAGTCCAAGTATGTATCATCCAACTCAAAATGTTTCCAACAATGCTCAACAACAAATCTTCACATAACAATGATACTCATGTCCTTTCCTAACTCAAGTTTAAGTTATTTGCACAATCCAATGGCTTCAACAAAAATGATAATAAAACAAAGTTTTATGACAACGCTTAGTTCCAAAACACCTTGAAGCATTAACTCAAACACTTCACTCAACCAATGGTCTCAACAACAATGCTTATCAAATAAGGTTTAATCACAACTCTCAATTCATAAAATCTTGAAGCATCAACTCAAAAAATTTCAAAAAGGAAACCCTAATTAAATCCTTTTCTCTCAAAATATGTTTTCATAAATCAACTAATCAATAAAATTATCAAAGAAGAATATTTCCCATACCTTTTTGTTGCCAAGGAGTTGTTCATAAAATCTGCCACACTTAAAAATTTCTTTTCCAATATTAATAAGGGTTAGAAGACTTCAATAAAAATCACAATACAAAAATAATAACTCAATCACACCTTATTACTCCAACTTAATTTTAACATCCACCAAAGTATTTTTAGAATAAAACCCTTATAAAAAATAATAGTCAACAAGTCTTAAAATAACTCTCAATTAAGACTTTATTATAACTCCTTATACCTCCTCAAACATAACTCTCAAAACAAAAATTTCCATATTATAAAACTCAAATAATCATCAACACTTCACCTTCAAAATCAATCATCACAACCTTTATTTAATAAAGTTTATTAAAAAATAATAAACTCTAAAAACAACATTATCACTCCAACCTTAGGACATAAACCATAAAATTTTAATTAAACAATCATACCTGCCTCAAGGGGATTCAATCCCATGACTTGCCTTCACCACGAGAACCTTAGCCATGACTAAGATTACCACATGAGCTACATGATCTTTCGCAAAGGGGGAAACACCATGTTCTTCCTCTTTGCACTTCTCCTTGCCCACATTTAATAAAACGTGCACCTTGGGCGCTTCCACAACACTGCCACCAAAAACCACTCTACAAGAATCGAACGCATGACCTTCGTGCTCTCAACACCTTTGCACTCTCCAAGCTGCCACTAGGCCACACTTTCCCAATACGAATTGGGGGGTGGTCTCACTTTGTCTTATCCTCTACTTCCTTTTCAAACATTTTAAACTACACGAGCTTGTTTTCGCATATGCCACACAAAAATAATTCAAGCAAGGATAATTTTTCTTTTTTTTTTGAATTTACATGGTGGAATTGATAGCCCCTATGAATCCGAGCAGACTATCTAGCTTTTATGGCCACCATAGTATTCTACGCTGTCCGCCCTAGAAGCCACCACACAGATCTTCACGCAGTCCGCCCCTATAACCACCATGCCACAATCATTTTAAACCTTTTATGTCACTAAAAGCACCAGGAAAGGGACAAGCGTTCAGTCCGATGAGGCCCGATATTTGAACCTTGGACCTCTGCCCCCCTTATGGGGTTTGGATGAACCAATTGGTCTACACCTTGGACCTCAAGCAAGGATAATTAATTAATGACTTTGGGTATGTATTTATATTGCCTTCCTCCTTTATCTAAGACATCGGTGCTTTGATTTGAATGCATCACATCAGCACTCTAAGGATTATAAAAGCCTTAGTAAAGCCCAACCTTTGGGTTTTTAATTATTAAAAACTAAGTGTTCGAATATATTTTATTTCTCTAAAACCCAACCTTAGGGTTTTAATAAAATGAAATTTATCCTTTAAAATCTAATTATATTATAATTAAAAATTATAATATTTAATTATATTTTTACCACTTTGGTAAATATTATAATAACAATTATAATATTTTTAACCTTTCAATGCTTCAGATGAATTGTTTCCATGGAGAAGTAAAAATCTCTTTCCGACCCAATCTTTTTGGGTGTAAAATAAAATATTTTAACCCATTATAAAATTCCATTAAAATTTGCACCCGAAATGAAGAACTCTCACTGGCATCTTGACACCAATGACAACTTTGGCTTAGGTACTCAAAATGTCCAACAATCTCCCTCTTTTTCATGGATGGCAACCCACATTCTTTTTACTGAAACCTAACATTTAATATTCCTTTTGCTCCCCCTAGGACATTGCTCCCCCTAGCTCAATGCTCTCTCAAATATCAAATCTCTCCCCAATACACAAATCTCTCCCCATTTGACATCAATGGCAAAGGATCACCTTTGGGGCTTAGGGTTAATAATAATCCTCTTAGCTTAGCCCCTCCCCCACCTCCTCATGAGGTGGTTAATTCTGAGGTGGGAGTATTTCTACTCCTTGAAAACATTGTTCTTTACCTTTATTATTTTCCCTTCTTTTCTGAGTTTCCTGAATCCTTTGACTGTTTCTGAAAACACGAGATTCCGAAAACAAAAAGGATAGACTAAAAATGCAATGTAAACGAAGCTAAAATAACGCTTAAACCCTATGTTATTGAGAAATGCGTAAAAAGAAAGAACATGAACACAAGATATCAAAGCAATATAAAATACGGCCCTTTTATTGATATGCTTTTCAAATTTGTGTTACAATGCGTCTCCTTCCTTTTGAGGGGATAGGAGCGTTAAATGTTGGTCTTTTACAACTTGTTTCAGAATTCCTTCTTCCGCGTGCCCACATATAAGATGGGTGAACCAAAACGTTGCCGCTGCTTGTGTTGGTAAAAGTAGATTCCTCGCTGCTCCTCTAATGCTGCAAATCTGCGTTCAAAGAAACAAACAAAGAATCAGTAGCACCTGTGTATGAAAAACGAAAGATAAATATAATGATGGTTAAAATGAGTCCAAATAAACTAAAAATTTGATAGAAGCATAATCATGTAACTAGAAAAATACTGTAAAAGAAATAGTCACCAAACGCAATAAGGCGGGGGGTGCCCGAAGGCAAACCACCCGCGGGTGAAACTTTGTTTCGACACCAATCCGCTTGGGATGGGTCCGAAACCTATTGTGATGGGTTGTCGGCAAATTGGTAGGATATTGTGGTCAAAAAAATTGGGTTTTGGTTCTTGATTCGTGCCTCCAAAGTCACCCAATAACCTCCTTTTTGATTAAGATATTATGGATGTGAAGCACAAATCGTAAGTAAGTAAATTAGCAGCACTTCGTCGCTCAAAATGCTCCTTCTCTGTATATCTTTTGGGTGAGGAAGCTCACCATTTTATAGACCCAAGGGGTCTCTTTGAATTAACATGCAAAAGTGTTACTTTGCATGAATGCTTTTTTGTGAAGAGAAGACTTCTTCTTGATCAAGGGCTTCTTAACTGCCTCTGTGCATGTCTTTGTATGTTTAGAAAAGCTCACTCGCACTCCCATGCAATGAAGAGATAGCTAAGTGGCAAATCTGAGTTGTCATGAAAAAGCCTACTCTCACTCCCATGCAATGAAGGGAGAGTTAAGTGGCCAATCCGAGTTGTCCTGAAAAGCTCACTCTCATTCCCATGCAGTGAATGGAGAGTCAAGTGGCAGATATGAGTTGTCAAAAGAACTCACTCGCACCCTTATGCCATGAAAGGAGAGCTAAGTGGCAGTTCTGAGTTGTCATGCACCGAGGTTTGACTTTTTTCTGGTCAAACCTGGCGTTCGTCCCACCCAGAAGCGAGCGCTGATAATCGTCCCAGGGTGAAACGAGTACCAGTCTGCACTCGTCCCTGGGTGGAACGAGTACCAGTATGCACTCATCCCTGGGTGGAGCGAGTAAGTAGCAAAGTGCCTAAAAGGTGCCAAATTGATCTCTGACTTGTAAAACTACTGTGTGAGTGGTTAGAACCACTGTTTAACCTCTGGGGGCTGCCCTGGGGGCTGTGTGTGTTAATGCGATCAGTGTTTGTAGTCACATAATCAGATTGGTGCTATTTTGGTGTCTACAGATGCCCCTTTTTGGGAAGCGCTGTGCAAGGCGCAGCGCCGAGCAAAAATAGATAACCAAAGCACTAATGATTAGGTTTTCTCAGTAACCTAACCAACTCTTGATGCCCCAAGTATGGAAAGGGCACGCATTCTTGAATCCTTGCTTCTGACGAGCTAAGGAACTAATGCCAAGTGTTAACCTTGTTTAGTGAGGTGTTACTTGAGCTTGGACATTGATCAGTCATGAATAGGCAAAGGGCGCAACCTTTTGTCTGTGGGAACCTTGAGTTCATGATTCACGAATGCCAAGTGTTTAATCAATTTGTGATTGTTGCTTGTTTGCTGCCCCAAGCAGGAGCGTGATTGTCTTTGTCAATGATTCTTTGAATGCATGTCATTGCCTTGATTGGGTGTGTGTGTGTTGATTGATAACTAAGTGTGACTACCCCCTCAAGCGACGAATCGATGAGGGAATGACCAACATGAGAAAAGCGACGAGTCGCTTGACCCAAGATGACTTAAGTGAGGGTGCCTTTAGATGTTTTTCCGTTGAATGCTTAAGCAGTTTCCTGATTGTTGGACCTATTTTTGGTGGGTTTGAACCCATTTGGGGATGCCATTTGGGGTTAACATTGGCAAAAATCTGATCTCTCATGGAGCAATCCGGCCATGGTAGCCTTCTTTGGGAGACAGAGAATGACAATGTAAAACCCCGACATCTTTTTTTTGATGCCAAGAGATTAAGTACAAGAGCACTTGGTCCGGCAATTTTTAGTGGTTTTGTTGTGGTGCAGTTTTCAATTTTTTTTTTTTTTGTATTCGTTCCGAGGGAAGACGAACGTTATGATGGTACTCGTCCGGGGGTGGGACGAGCGCGTTTTCGAGGAAAAAGCGCTCGTTCCAGCCAGGGACGAATACCAGCAAGCAAAAAATATAAATAGGCAAAAATGATGGATTTGGCTCATTTGCACTGTTCATCGATTGCGATTTGGAGCTCTGAGGAGGAGGAGGAAGATTTTTTGACGCGAAGCGCTGCCAAATTTTCCCGCTACCATGAGTGCACAAACCGGGTCGTCAAGCGGCGGAGCCGAGGCGAGACCAGTAAGTGAACTATCTCCGCGAGTGCTTAAGTTGAAAAGTGCAAATTTGTTTTGATTATGTTTTTCTTTTGGTTAAGACATGGAACCCTAATTAATTAATGAAAAAAGGTGAATGAATTGAGTTAAAGACCATGAAATAAAATGAAACATGTATGCAAACCGATGGAAACCTAGATGGAAAACCGTAGAATAAACCCAAATGAAACTTAGAGTAACATCTTAGGGTAACCATGGTTATAAAAATGTTTTTTATGTGAATGGTAAAACGTAGGTCGAAACCGTAGGTAAACCATGTCACTTTTTGTCTGTTTTTTTTTTTATGATGAAACCCTAGATTTGTAAAAAAATGGATGAAATTTTTTTTTTGTTGGAATGGTAAACTTAGGTAAAACCGTAGGTAAACCATGTCAAATTTTTGTTGTTTTTGATGAAATGTAAGATGAAAACTTGATGAATTTTTTTTTGTTTTGAAATGGTAAACTTAGGTAAAAACCGTAGGTAAACCATGTCAAATTTTTGTTGTTTTTGATGAAATGTAAGATGAAAACTTGATGAATTTTTTTTTTTTTTGAAATGGTAAACTTAGGTAAAAACCGTAGGTAAACCATGTCAAATTTTTGTTGTTTTTATGAAATGTAAGATGAAAACGTGATGAATTTTTTTTGTTGAACTGGTAAACTTAGGTCGAAACCGTAGGTAAACCATATCGATTTTGTGTTGTTTTTTTTTTTTTATGTTTGTAAATTGTAACAGATGTACATGTGAATGAATGTTGTTACTGTATATTGATGCATTTTTGAATATGTGATGGTGATTTGATGCATGTTTTTGATGTGTTTATGTTTTGTGATATGCAGGTGGTGAAGAGTCGGCATTGGGTACCGACTATTTTTTCTAGTGCCCGTGAGGCATTGAGTGCGGAGGACTGGGAGTGGCTTGATGCCTTGGGGCTCAAGCATGTGGCACGATTGGAGGCAGTGGTTGGGGATCGGGCATACTTGACAGCTTTGATCAGCCTATGGGATGTTCGGACGAACACCTTCCATCTCTCGATAGGGGAGATGACAGTGACCTTGGAGGATGTGTATCGGATTCTCTAGATTTTGATAGACGGGGTTCCCATCCGGATGATGCCACGAGGCCAGAGGATGGCTGTACTGACCCGATGTTTTGGACATGGGGAGGATGTGGATGGGATGAGCTCAATGGAGAAGGCTGAGGAGGATTGTCAGATTGGTGGGATCCTAGTGAGGTGGTGGTACGAGAGGAGGGTGTTGGGAGTGAGGCATGCACTACTCATGAGCCTCATTTCCAACATGCTGTTGCCAGACTCCTCGAGGGTGAGGTTCCCATGGAACCTACTGGAGGTGGTGTGGCAGTTAGTGGATTGTCCTATGACAGAGCCGATGATCATGAGATGGGGCCAGACGCTGTTGGCTCAACTATATGATGAGTTGTATGAGGTCCGCTATCGAAAGCGAAAGGGGATTGGCTATAGTTACTTATTGTAGTGCTGGGCCTGGTAGCATATAGCCGTAGAGCGACCACGAGGGCTACCCTGGACTACATGGGTTGACATGGTAGATCGAGACATTGGTTATGGGGCTTTATGGTATCGAGCTGAGGAGCGGGGGCAGAGTCGGCGATTTGCGGGAGACGTGGACCATTACGTAGATGCATTGGCCCGACTGACTCTAGGAGATGTGGTGTGGAGGCCATATCGGGATTGTCCCGCATGGCCGAAGGCTGATGAGTGGCTTCGGCGGGTCCGGAGGGGGAGGTGGGTCATTGGACGACACGAGACAGAGCAGGAATACTTTCATTATCTTCGAGTGACACGACAGTTTGGGGTATGCCAGGGGTTCCTAGGGGAACCCGTAGTCTATCGACGCCGAAGCGATGAGAGGACTCTAGCTACGTCGATCCTCGAGCCACTAGGGGAGGAGGCAAATATAGTACTGGACACTCCGGACGTGGATGACGTTGGAGTTACTGTCGAGTACCAGGAGTGGTGGATGCTCCGACAATGGCGAGGTGAGGGGCCATTGGGAGGGGATGAGGCAGCGGGAGGCGGAGAGGGTGCAGAGGCACCAGGAGAGGGTTGGGGAGCTCCTGTTGATGTGGACATGGTGGAGGTGGCAGATGCGATAGAGGACTTTGGTGAGGAGGAGAAACCAGAGATGTAGGATGCTCCGAAGCAGGCCGATGTGCTAGAGAGGCCGACGTAGCCGGCCGTGCCGGGGGATACAGAGGCGGGGTTGTGCACTGAGGTAGCATGATTGACGGAGGTGCTACGGAGACGAGATGGAGAGCTTGGGGAGATGGCACAGGAGAGGGATCTCCTACGGACATAGTTGGTAGAGCGGGAGAGCGCAGGGACTACGTCTCATCGATAGGAGGGTGATACGGATGCTGCACGGGAGAGGGATCTCCTGTAGGTGCAGCTAGCACAGCGCGATGATGTAGTCACTTACTACCATAGGCGAGAGGTAGAGTGGAGTCGACGGGAGGCAGATTGGGGCCGACAAGAGTTAGATTGGCGGTGGCATCAGCTGGAGATGGAGGGAGAGATTATCCACCTTGGTGGGCGAATACCAGAGCCTCCTGCAGGTGGCTCGTCGTATCGGATGAGAGATAGCGGGATAGAGTAGTCAGCATCATCCCGTCGTAGGCGGTTGGATGAGGGAGGTGCTAGTGGGCGCGATGTAGGGGCGAGCAGCAGTCGCCCTGAGAGGTCCCATAGGACCCACACTATAAGGGGTAGCTCCCGTCGCACCGATCCTGCGTGATCATGGTGGTCGACGCCCTAGGCTTGGGGTTTTTGAGTTTTTGGCTTGTGGTAGCGAGGTCCGAGGACCGGTTCATTGTAGCCTACGGGCAATTTTGTTATGATATATATATACAGATGACTCTTTTTGGTGTTTATACATTTTTCATGATTTATTTTTATGTACATGTTTTTACATTGATGTATGCATATGCGATTATGAATGCGATGGTTCTAATTTGTATGATGTATGCATATGGAATGAATGAAATGAATTATTGATGATTTGTCGATGCACCATAGACTGTACAAGATTTGACTGACTTGCTATATTAATGGGATAACTTTGTGGAATGCGTGTGCATGTGACAACTTTGTTTTTGTATTTTATCCATTTTTTGATGGTGATGTACGAAATGAAATGTATCGGTTGTTTGAAAATGTAGTTAAGATTTTCTGAGATGCAGATATTTTAACTAACTAGCCAAGACTGTACATTTATCTTGCGAGACTTTTGAACAAGGTCTAAATTCGACTTGAATTTAACCAAGTTATTTCACATCCCTGTGTGTGCAATTGAGTTCGTTTATGTGGTATTTGTCAGGATACCGCCAGTGCTAGATAGGCTATCAACCAAACCTATATTGAGGATCACCTAATTAGCTCCACTAACTCCATTGTTGTATTTAGCAAGATTAATCCATGTGACAATCTAAGGTACCATAAGCTAGCTCATCCACATGCAAACATTGGTCTGCACACACGCAAAGCTAATGTGACAGACATATCGTCATGTGGGTAGGAGACCACCATTGCCAGGTAGGTTGTCAACCAAACTTGTAATGAGGATCACCTAGATGGTTTTCGAATGCTAAGAATTTCCAGGGATTCAAGTTCAGGTTATTTATTGGCGAAATGATTTGGGAGACTTGCTCGTCGATGTAGTGATGAAAATCACTGTTTATTTTTTTATTTATTTTTCTTTTTTTTTTTTTTTTTTTTTGAGCAAGGATTTTGAATAGTGGTGAAAACCACTGTTATTTGATTTTGTATTTTGAGCTTTGTAATTTTGAACTTGTGAATGGCCTTGATCCATTTAGGTCTTGGGGATGACTACCCATCCTTGGCAGGGACGTGTAGTACGAATCCTTACGACTTTGGGGACCAAGGGGATAATGGAGATGATGAAGTAAGGGCATTGATCTGTTAGGCCTTGGGGATGACTACCCATCCTGGTTAGGGGCGGATAGTATGAATCCTTACAACTTGGAGACCAAAGGGAGAATGGAGAGTATGAAGTAAAGGCATTGATCTGTTAGGCCTTGGGGATGACTACCCATCCTGATTAGGGGTGGATAGTACGAATCCTTACAACTTGGAGATCAAAGGTGAATGGAAAGGTTAGGATGATGGTTCGTTGGAATTTTGTTTGTGAAGGGCGTTGATCCTTTTAGGTCTTGGGGATGACTACCCATCCTTGGCAGGGACGTGTAGTACGAATCCTTACAACTTTGGGGACCAACTATGATTTGGATTTGTGGGAGTGGTGAAAACCACTATTTATTATGGTGAATGGATGGGGAAGAGCTCATCCTTTTGTCAATTCTCAGCATTCTAGAACCATTCGCACAGGGGGATGAACAGGCTAATCTTTCACTTATAGTACCCGAGACTGCTTTGTAGGGTTCTCTTGCGTTCACACAACTTAGGAATTATTTTATGTGTGTTAGTTTGTGATGGGATGTTACGTAACAAGGCGTGATCCAAGTAAAACTTTTCCCGTGTAAAATCCGTTTAACTATGTACCATTTTGGCTAGAAATTTAAAGACAACTGAATGACGAAAACCCTAGATACATTAGGAGACAACTGACGATGCTAAAAAAAAATGGCGATGGTGCTATTCTAGATGTATGCGTTTGTGGAAAATGATGGAATTGCCAAGTGATGACAGTCTATGGTGTGGTTGACTTGTATGATCGAGCGAAGTATGCAATGTATGGATGCAATGCTTAATGCAACCTATATTTTTGTATTTTGATTTTTATGAGAATGCAGGAAATTGAAATGCAATTGTTTTTGTGATTTTTTTTTGATTGATTTTTTTTTTTTTGAGTATGCATGGAATTGAAATGCAATTGTGATTTTGATTTTTTTATGAGTATGCATGGAATTGAAATGCAATTGTTTTTTGTGATTTTGATTTTTGTATTGTTTTTGTTTATTTTTGAATATTTATTTTGACCAAGTAGTTATGGTAACGCTTGGAGCGTTTGGTGTTGACCAAAGGGTTTATAGATACCTTTGGGGCATTTAGGGTTGACCAAGCGATTACGAGAATCCTTGGAGCTTTTGGCTTGACCAAAGGGTTTATAGATACCTTTGGGGCATTTTAGGGTTGACCAAGCAATGATGAGAATCCTTGGAGCTTTTGGCTTGACCAAAGGGTTTATAGATACCTTTGGGGCATTTAGGGTTGACCAAGCGATTATGAGAATCCTTGGAGCTTTTAGTTGGACTATGGCTCTCTAGACGTGGAACGGCCTCAAATGACTGATGTTCAAGGGTTCTTTTTCCTTGATTCCTTCAAGAGAGGCAAGCCGGTATGTTCCAGGTCCTATTCTACTGTCAATGACATAAGGACCTAACCAGTTTGCCATGAACTTGTCCCATAGATGGGACGGCAAATTAGAATTCTGTTGGTTCTCTTTTAAGACCAAATCACCAACCTAAAATTCCCTGAGGTGGACTTTCATGTTGTATGCTCTCTTAAGTCGCTCTTGATAGATACACAAATGCTCAAGAGCATTAACACGTCATTCGTCGAGCAACGTCAGTTGATCTAACCGGGCCTGCCACGCAGTGTCATCATCGATGAACTCTTGCATTGAAATGCGCAGGGAAGGGATTTCCAACTCAAAAGGCATGACTGCCTTGGAGCCATACACCAACGAAAATGGAGTTGCCCCGGTGGGCGTCCGAATGCTGGTGCGATAAGCCCATAGGGCAAGCGGGATCTGAATGTGCCAGTCCTTATGATTGTCTACAACTATCTTTTTAAGAATGGCGACTAGCATTTTGTTGGACGCCTCTGCTTGCCCATTTGCTTGCGGATAATAGGGTGTTGAAAAACTATGCTGAATTTTGTACTTTGTGGTCAAAGCACGCACATATTTATTCTTGAATGGTGTCCCATTATCCGACAGGATCTTGGATGGAATACCAAAATGACATATGATGTTATGCAAAATAAACTCCGCAATGCGGGATCCAGTCATAGAGGTTAGCGGAATCGCTTCCACCCACTTGGTGAAGTACTCTGTGGCCATTAAAATAAACGTGTGACGACTAGACGATGCAGGAGAGATCTTTCCAATTAGGTCAAAGCCCCACTACGAAAAAGGCCAAACCGATTGGATCGGCTATAAGGCTTGAGAAGGTACGTGTGTCAAATTAGCATGGTGTTGACACTTCATGCACTTCTTCACATATGCGCAACAATCTCGCTCTAAAGATGGCCAATAATAACCCATGCGAAGAATGCACTTTGCGATGGCCATACCGCTAAAGTGGCCACCACATGTACCATCGTGAGCTTGGGTGATCACCCAAGCGGACTCTTGCTGGTCCAAACAATGAAGGAGGATTCCTTCATAATTCTAACGATACAAAATGTCTCCTAACAAGACATGCTTTGCCACTTTTTGTTTGAATGATCTTTTCGTGGCTTGTGTCAATCCAAGTGGGAGGTTACCTAGCTTGAGGTAATCCCGAATGGGTGTGTACCAATCTTGCTGATCAGAAACCTTGATAGTATGAACGGCCAATCCCTCTTGAAGTCCATCCCGAACAAAAGCTGAGTGGGAGAGAACTTGTAAAAACAACATGGTGTTGCTATTAAGAGGGGTCGGGGAGAACAAGGACCCCCAATTGGCTTGAGTCAAACAATCTCAAATTCGAGAGAACTTATCCGGAGATGGTTCAATCTGGATCAAGTGGATTCCTGGCATGAGGTCAGAGCTTGCACGCTCCATCACAGGTTGCGATAATGTCTTGACTTGAATGGTTGTCATCTCATCGGAAGGGTCTTGCGGGATTAGGGACCCCAAAGAGGCCATAGTATCCGCAAAATGATTCGATGATCGAGGGAGTGCCTCAATGTCATACCATTCAAGTTGTGCCAGGAATTTGTCCACAAGGGCTTTATAGGCCTGCAAAACTAGACATTTACATTGGAATATCCCCTTTACTTGATTGACAATTAACAACGAATCACCAAAGATGTTCAATCATTTAATGTTCATGGTGATTGCTGTCTGAAGACCTATGAGCAAGGCTTCGTATTTTGCATTGTTGTTGGTGCATGGGAAGTCTAATTTAAATGACAAGGGCATTGGAGCGCCTTGCAGAGTGAAGAATACAATTCCTATGCCACCCCCTTGCTCACATTTAGAACCATCAAAGAATAGGGTTATGTCAGCTTGTGACTCAGGCTCATCAGAATCTGGCGATTCTGAAACATGGAAGACCCCATCATCAGGTAGTTTGAAAGTCAGAGGCTGATCATCTTCAAGAGGAGCCTCGACTAGTTGATCGGTGATGACTTGACCTTTTATGGATTTTTGTCCAATGAACTCTATGTCAAACTCCGTCAACAACATGATCCATTTCACCGTGCGGCTACTATGATAAGTATGACTCATCATGTATCGCAATGGATTCTCCTTAGACACAACATACGTCTTATTACTAAGCATGTAGTGGCATAGCTTTTTGGTAGCAAACACCACTGCCAAGCAGAGCTTTTCAACGTATGCATAGTTAAGTTCATAACTGACCAGGGTGCGGCTAAGATAGTATGTAGCCTATTCTTTGTGAAGTTCATTTTTCTGGGATAGCATGGCGCCCAGTGCCACCTCAATAGCTGAGATGTATAAATAGAATGACACTCCTAGTCTAGGTGGTGCCAATACTGGCGGCGAAGCCAAGTACTATTTAATGTCATCAAAGGCTGACTGGCACTCATCATCCCAATGAAATGTGACCCCCTTATGCAATAATTTATTCATGGGTCGGCACTTGTCAGATAACTGCGCTATGAAGTGCTTGATCGACGCAACCTTTCCCTGTAGACTCCTGAGTTGCTTGATGGTGGTTGGGGGAAGCATTTCAAGGATTGCCTTGACTTTGTTTGGGTCTACCTCGATTCCTCATTTGGAGACTATGAAACCCAAGAGCTTGCCAGATGTGATGCCAAAGATGCACTTCTTGGGGTTTAGTCTGACTTTATGTTCAATGAGGCGATCAAGGACCTTGCTCAAGTCACCGAGGTGATCTGGGCACAAAAGAGATTTGGCCAACAAATCATCCATGTAATCTTCCAAAGTCTTGTGCATGTAATCATGAAAGATGTACGTCATGGCACGTTGGTAAGTGGCACCAATGTTTTTAAGGCCAAAAGGCATGACCTTATAGCAAAATGTCCCCCAAGGCATTGTGAATGTTGTTTTTAGTTGGTCCTCAGGATTGATACGAATCTGATTGTATCCTGAGAAACCATCCATAAGGGAAAGCATTTTGTGGCCCGCTGTGGCGTCTACCAACGCGTCGATGCTTGGCAAGGGAAAATCATCCTTAGGACTCACTTTGTTAAGATCTCAAAAATCGATGCATATGCGAATCCTCCCATCGAGCTTCTTGATGGGAACCATGTTAGACAACCATGGAGGATAATCCACACAGATGACAAACTGGGCATCCAACAACTTTTGTAACTCATATTTTACCATTAAGGCCATTGTTGGGTGCATCTTGCATAGTTTTTGCTTGATTGGCTTGATTGTCGGATCAAGCGTTAAATTATGCATGACTAGTTGTGGGTCTAGTCCCGGCATATCCTTGTATGACCATGCAAAAACCTCCTTCTTTTCCTTAAGAAGGGCAACATAATCGGCTCGCTCTTTGGGGGAAAGACTTACCCCTAGCTTGAGAATTCATGGATTCATTGGATCTGTGCCGATGTCTACATCAGTCGTTGCCTCGACCGACATGTGGGATCCGTCTTCCAACTGATGTGGAATGGGGATCAGATGGATATCGTTTGCTGAAGTAAGATCATCATTAGGAACGTCAAGTTCCTCTTCAACATGGAAGAAATCCTGAGTCTGTCCTGGAGTGAAATGAAACATCCCATCGCAAGGCCAATACTTTGATGGGGATGGTGGTGTGTCAGCATGATCCCAATCTATAGCCTCTATGTCTAGATGCAATGATCATGTGGGATTGGTTGGATCATGGATGGGGGCGGTCAAGTCAATGGAGATCATGTTGATGAAATGAGGGTAACCTCCATTACCACAGATGTGATAACTCTGACATTCGAGATGCTCTGGATGCGTTGGGTCTGGCTCTGTAGGCACTGGCACAAAGGGATCAGCCCTATGCATGGACATGCAAATAGGGTCTACCCTAGGCACTGATGGTTTGATAGGGTCTCCAGGCGAAAGATGCTCTTTGTATACCTGGAGTGGCGGGTGTAGTAATTGCTATAACTGCGTCGGGTTGAGGTGCCACCTATGTCTTGGACCTATGTGTAATTTTTCAAACATGTCATCTATGTCCAAGGGATATCGTTGTTGCATTTGTTGCCTTTGTTGCATTTGTCGCATGTGGTTGAGATAAGCCATCTCAGTTTCATCTTTTGACTCGTTGTCAGAGAACCACAAGCCTTCGTTAACTCCAATGGTTGCTTGCGACACATGGGGCTCACCTTGTTCAAGCAGATTTATGTGGTCCCATCTAGGCTGTCCCGCCCTCTATGGGGGAACCTGATTTTCTTGAGGTAGTCTATGCTCATTGGGATCATTCAATGGGAACATTGTCAGGAAGCTTTCTTGATCATCATTCATTGGATATTC
Source organism: Wollemia nobilis (assembly GCA_028583015.1). Classification (NCBI taxonomy): domain Eukaryota; kingdom Viridiplantae; phylum Streptophyta; class Pinopsida; order Araucariales; family Araucariaceae; genus Wollemia; species Wollemia nobilis. Next base: position 4,068,491 of record JAQPPZ010016890.1, read on the forward strand.
GTGCGAATGATCGTACTCCGACTCATCATCAGAAGACCCTTCGTGGTCTTGTCCATCTTCCCCTTGTGGGTGAGTCCATGAGGTTTCTCCTTGTTCGGCCGAAGGGAAAGGGTTGTTGAGGTCAACAAGGTTGTTTGTTTGTAATGGGAAATAATCCCCCAATGTATAAGTTGTATTTGGATTGGCATATGGATCTAATGCCAACCCATCCTTGTTGCCTATCCCTAGGCCTTGCATGTTTTCGACCAAGATGTCGAGGGGAAAAGGGTGATTAAACCCTACTCCTAACTTGTCATAAGGCATTTGGTATCTTGGTTGGCACAAAACATGCACTCCTTGTTCATACCTGCCCAACTCGTATCCATGCCAATTGCATTGGCTAAGATATCGTAATGCAAAGTCTGGGTTAGCCAGATAATTGACATCTTCCACAAAGGGCTCTTCATCTTCCTCTTCTCGTCGGGAAGGTTCAACACCATGATCCAAGCCCCCAAAAATAAAGTTTGTCTGATTAGGTGGGTAGCCTAGAGGAACCACGAAGCCTATGGGGAAGTCGAGGTCTTCCCATGTCTTGCATAGACTGAAGTGTGGGCATTGCAACAACATTGCGCACTATATACTCCCCCATGCCTGTGGTAGACATCTCAACAATAATCGTTGGTGATTGAGAGGAAGCGAATGGGAGTTCTCCCTGAGTCCACTCCATGTGGGGTGAACTAGGTGTCTCAACTTCCATTCTATGAGGCATCTCTTCTGTCGAGATGTTGGAGACTAAAGGTGGTTCCGCTTCCAGGGGCTTCTTTCCTTTGTCCGTTGGTGTGGCCACCATAGGTGGCGTCATTGTGGGAGGACCGGATGAAGAAGATGAACCCACCTGGGAATTTGATTGATTGGGTAATGGATATTCCTGCTTAGTCGGACCCCTCTTAGATGGATTTAACTAGAAATCCATGTGCGTTGAAGGAAGGGTCAACTACGGCATGATTTGCATTGAGTTGCAATATTTAAAAGGTTCCAAATCTATGGGGACCACATGTACTTGTCCTTCAAATGTATATTTCAAACATTGATGAGCAATTGAAGGGACACACTTCATATCCCGGATCCAAGGCCGCCCAAGCAAGATATTGTAAGCCATCTCACCTTCTAAAATGTGGCACAACGTATGAATGGTCTTTTGTCCCACTTGTATGGGCAGGACAATTGTGCCAACTGTCGAGCATATCGCATCATTGAATGCTCGAAGGGTATAAGTGGAAGGTACAATGTGAGAGGCTGGCAACTTCAAATGTTTTAGTGTAGTGGTTGTAATAATGTTACTGGATGAACTAGTGTCTACCAACACCCGCTTATACGAAGTCCCGTTGACCCATGCAATAACGTGCAGGGGTGGATCCGCTACATCTCCAATCATCATTTTTAATTCATCTTCCCTAAAAGTGATGACTAGTTCGGTACACTGTTTGACATGCCCCACAAAATTGTTGAACAAATCCGATTCATGGGGTTGCAGCTCAATTGCCTTTAATATCTCCATGAGAGCTTCCCGATGGGGTGTCGATTATTGAATAAGCTCATAGATGGAGATCCTAGCCGACGTGGTCCGTAGACTTTGAGTAAGTCTAGTGTGAATCATGGCCACTAGTCTAGGCGGGGGAAGCTGTGCAGGATTCACTTAAGTTTGTGACATGGGTGGAACTTCCCTTGTGGCTATCGCGAGGGTAGCCCTTGAGTGTATCTTGTTCCTTGTCACAATGCTGATCATCCCAACATACCCCTCCATGGGGAAATTTTGTTGCACTTCGTTGACATGAAGAGGTTTTGCTTGTGCATCATGTGCGGGTAAAATATCTTTGAAAAAACCCATTTTTTGGTTGTTGGGTGCGATGGGGTTATCCACTACCAATGTATTATTGTCAATGAGGTCTTGCACTAAACCTTTGAACATACAACAGACGTTAAGGTCATGTCCTTTCCTTCTATGGAATCTATAGTAAAGATCCTCTCTATAGCCCTTAGGCTTGGGCGCATTAGGATCGATTTTTTGAATCTCCGATAGATTAATCAAGTTTGCCATTGACAAACGGTCAAACAAAGATTCCCTGGACTTGGTGTATGGTGTATATTTCCACCTAGGGTGACGCTAATAATTTTGATCCTATTTTTTATTATCTTTCTCATAGTTATTATGAGGCACCACCTAATAATTAGCCTTTGGAGGCTGTGTCGCTTGGGTAGGCTTAGGGGCATTGATAGCAACTTGATTGACCACGACGGGTTTTTTTTGTGTATTCCCTATTTTGGTGCTCTTGTTCCACTCTTTTTTCTTAGGCTTGGCAATTTCACCATCTTGTATCTTGATCTCTTTGATAACTCTAGCTTGCGCCAGAGCTTCTTCTAAAGTGGCGTATTGCTGTAGCTGCAATAGCACAGAGATCGATCACAAATAGCTCTTTGTGAACATTTGAGTTAGGTCGAACATAGGATGGAGGTAGGATAGCTTTGAAAGCAATGTCCTCCACCAATTCCCATATGCCACCATAGATTCCTCCTCATACTGCTTGAGGCTAGCTAGATCACTGAGTGACGCCTTTTTCTTTGTGTTGAAAGTGAAACATTCTAGGAACGCATCCACTAGTTGATCCAAGTTGTAGATGCTATGCTTCGGTAGATGGGTAAACCAATCCGAGGTAGGTCCTGCGAATGTGGTTATAAAGGTTCTTAATAGCAATGCATCATTTTCTTGTATACCGAAGCATTGGCTCAAAAATTGAGTCACATGCTCTTGAGCATCTTCCTCACCTTTAAAGAGTGCCAACTAGGGTAGCTTAAAATATTCAGGGTATGGAGGTGCTGGCACTGATGGATGCACCGGATGACTATGAAGTTGGCATAAAGTAGGCTTTTGGGGCCCAGCAGTCTTGAGTTCCATATTATCTAAGCGTTCTAACAACAATTTGTATGCATCGGAGGACATAATCTCCTCCTCCTTGGTTTGTTCTTGCTGTGGGTTGCGGGGAACTTGAGACCTTTGGAGGGGTAGTTGGGTATCACCCCTCCTACCTTGATAGGGAATTTCAAATCGCTCTTCTTCTTCATAATCCTCATAAGCTTCTTGAGGAATTTCTGGCCTAGGCCTATAAACATTGATGGGTGCCCGCGGAGGATGCCCATCATGATTGCGGGGAGTGGCCTCCCGCTCAGGTCTAGGAGGTTTTAGAGGTAGTGCTTGATGAAGTCGTAGAGACCAATCTCACACTAAGGGGTTGTGCCTCACATACATCTTAGATTGTTGTGCACGAGGGACTAGAGCCTTATCAAGCACATTGTTGTGAAGCAGTCCAGCTGTTCGACGTTGAATAAGCTCTTGGTTAAGGTGACACAAATGTTCTAATTGTTGTTGGTCTTGCCTAAGCCGCATGATCTGTGCTTGGCAGGTGGCTAGTTTGGCAAATGCCAAGTCATTTTGTTCCACTGTCTCTTGTTTAGGGGGCCTAGATGCCTCCCCTACATACCTGTCTTGATCCTGGTACTCTGAGACCCCTATATGTTGCTTCCCTCTATCGAGGTTGGCAGCATTGATTTGAAGCTCTGGTCTCAATGAGCGATTTGGATATAAAGCGGGTGCAGACGTGCATCATTCTTGCAGTAGGTACTATCCTTGAGGAACGTATTGATCTTCCTCACATTCTATGTTATATTCATAAAAGGTGCGGGCAGAGTTGCCTTGCCTGGTCGGGAGAACCTGATATTTTGGATATGGTCTCGTGTGTCTAACATTGATCAGGGGTATATTAGGAGTAACAAAATCATATGGTTCCTCCTTGTGGACCTTTTGTTGTTCTAGAGCAGTACATAGTGCTTCATCACTAGGCCACCCATAACGAACTTCAAAGGGGGGCCTTGTATCTAGGTCATGTGCTACATGTTGGTTGTTTTCTTGAAAGGATCTTTGCTGCCTGGGAGTACCCCCTAAAGAGGTGCCTCTATAGTCTTGTCTAGTGATGGCATGAGTTGGAGTGCCCCTCAAGGAGGTGCCTCTAAAGTCATGTTCTGTAACTGCATGGTGTGGACTAACTTGTGTACCCTGTCGCCAAGGTGGGATGGCCAAGTCTTTAGGGCTATATCGGAGGCGACTTGTCCCCCTTGGTGCATTCTCTACAGCTTTTGCCTGTGATTGGGCTTGGCTATGAGTGAATACCATGGTAATGACTCTCTACAAGCTACGTAGATTTTTATCTTTTGCTTATGATTTTCTAATTTTTCTTTTTTTTTGTTACACTAAGTAGAAAAGAACATACACACACAAAGCAATGATTATCTCTTTTAAAGATTAATGGTGTGTCCTAAACTAGTTTTTGTGTGTTTTGTTGTTTTTTTTTTTTGTTTTTTTGTGAAAACTATTTAAATGCAATTATGAAGGCTCTTGTGACTCCCAAAATGGTCACCCCTTCAATATACCATTGCTGGACTGATATACCAACCTCTCTATATAATCGACCTTATGTGAGGGAGACTATAGGTATGTGAGAGCAGATGATACGTGGAACATAGGCGGTACGAAAGGGGGATTGTCCTGTTTATGACACCTACCATAGAATATTTATCCTCGCATGTTGGGAATCAACCCAACGACACTTTTTCAGCTTTCGTCAGGATTTACGTCGAGCAATAGTGACAATCAGGGTAAATGAATGCAAATATCCAACCCAACGTGATAATGGAATCCACTATTGGTATTGATCAAGGGCTAGGGTTTTACAACCAACTCCTTGGTTTAGAAAAGCTCACTCGCACTACCATGCAATGAAGATATAGCTAAGTGGCAAATTTGAGTTGTCATGAAAAAGCCTACTCTCACTCCCATGCAATGAAGGGAGAGGGTGCAGAGGCACCAGGAGAGGATTGGGGAGCTCCTGTTGATGTGGACATGGTGGAGGTGGCAGATGCGGGAGAGGAATTTGGTGAGGAGGAGCAATCAGAGATGTAGGATGCTTCGAAGCAGGCCGATGTGCCAGAGAGGTCGACGTAGCCAGCCGTGTCGGGGGATACAGAGGTGGGGTTGCATGCTAAGGTAGCATAATTGACGGAGGTGCTATGGAGATGAGATGGAGAGCTTGGGGAGATGGCACAGGAGAGAGATCTCCTATGGACATAGTTGGCAGAGCGGGAGAGTGCAGGGACTACGTCTTGTCGATAGGAGGGTGATACAAATGCTGCACGGGAGAGGGATTTCCTATAGGTGCAGCTAGCATAGCACGATGATGTAGTCACTTACTACCGTAGGTGAGAGGTAGAGTGGAGTTGACAGAAGGCAAATTGGGGCCAACAAGAGTTAGATTGGTGGCAGCATCAGCTGGAGATGGAGGGAGAGATTATCCGCCTTGGTTGGCGAATACCGGAGCCTCCTACAGGTGGCTCGTTGTATCATATGAGAGATAGTGGGACAGAGTAGTCAGCATCATCCTGTCGTAGGCAGTTGGATGAGGGAGGTTCTAGTGGGCGCGATTTAGGGGCAAGCAGCAGTCGCCCTGAGAGGTCCCATAGGACCCACACTACATGGGGTAGCTCCCATCGCACCGATCCTGTGTGATCATGGTGATCGACGCCCTAGGCTTGGGGTTTTTGAGTTTTTGGCTTGTGGTAGCGAGGTCTGAGGACCGGTTCATTGTAGCCTGCGGGCAATTTTGTTATGATATATATATACAGATGACTCTTTTTGGTGTTTATACATTTTTCATGATTTATTTTTATGTACATGTTTTTACATTGATGTATGCATATGCGATTATGAATGCGATGGTTCTAATTTGTATGATGTATGCATATGGAATGAATGAAATGAATTATTGATGATTTGTCGATGCACCATAGACTATACAAGATTTTATTTACTTGCTATATTAATGGGATAACTTTGTGGAATGCGTGTGCATGTGACAACTTTGTTTTTGTATTTTATCCATTTTCTTATGGTGATGTACAAAATGAAATGTATCGGTTGTTTGAAAATGTAGTGAATATTTTCTGAGATGTAGATATTTTATCTAACTAGCCAAGACTGTACATTTATCTCGCAAGAATTTTGAACAAGGTTTAAATTCAACTTGAATTTAACCAAGTTATTTCACATCCCTGTGTGTGCAATTGAATTCCTTTATGTGGTATTTGTCAGGATACCGCCAGTGCCAGATAAGCTATCAACCAAACCTGTACTGAGGAGCACCTAATTAACTCCACTAACTCCATTGTTGTATTTAGCAAGATTAATCCATGTGACAATCCAAGGTACCATAAGCTAGCTCATCCACATGCAAACATTGGTCTGCACACACGCAAAGCTAATGTGACAGACATATCGTCATGCGGGTAGGAGACCACCATTGCCAGGTAGGCTGTCAACCAAACCTGCAATAAGGATCACCTAGATGGTTTTCGAATGCTGAGAATTTCTAGGGATTCAAGTTCAGGTTATTTATTGGAAAAATTATTTGGGAGACTTGCTCGTCGATGTAATGATGAAAATCACTATTTATTTTTCTTTTGTTTTTTTGTTTTTTTTTTTTTGAGCAAGGATTTTGAATAGTGGTGAAAACCACTGTTATTTGATTTTGTATTTTGAGCTTTGTAATTTTGAACTTGTGAATGGCCTTGATCCGTTTAGGTCTTGGGGATGACTACCCATCCTTGGCAGGGACGTGTAGTACGAATTCTTACGAATTTGATGATGAAATAAGGGCATTGATATGTTAGGCCTTGGGGATGACTACCCATCCTAGTTAGGGGCGGATAGTATGAATCCTTACAACTTGGAGACCAAAGGGAGAATGGAGAGTATGAAGTAAAGGCATTGATCTGTTAGGCCTTGGGGATGACTACCCATCCTGATTAGGGGTGGATAGTACGAATCCTTACAACTTGGAGATCAAAGGTGAATGGAAAGGTTAGGATGATGGTTCGTTGGAATTTTTTTTGTGAAGGATGTTGATCCTTTTAGGTCTTAGGGATGACTACCCATCCTTGGCAGGGACGTGTAGTACGAATACTTACAACTTTGGGGACCAACTATGATTTGGATTTTTGGGAGTAGTGAAAACCACTATTTATTATGGTGAATGAGTGGGGAAGAGCTCGTCCTTTTGTCAATTCTCAGCATTCTAGAACCATTCGCACAGGGGGATGAACAGGCTAATATTTCACTTATAGTACCCGAGACTGCTTTGTAGGGTTCTCTTGCGTTCATACAACTTAGGAATTATTTTATGTGTGTTAGTTTGTGATGGGATGTTACATAACAAGGCATGATCCAAGTAAAACTTTTCCCGTGTAAAATCCATTTAACTATGTACCATTTTGGCTAGAAATTTAAAGACAGCTGAATGACGAAAACCCTAGATACATTAGGAGACAACTGATGATGCTAAAAAAAAAAATGGCGATGGTGCTATTCTAGATGTATGCGTTTGTGGAAAATGATGGAATTGCCAAGTGATGACAGTCTATGGTGTGGTTGACTTGTATGATCGAGTGAAGTATGCAATGTATGGATGCAATGCTTAATGCAACCTATATTTTTGTATTTTGATTTTTATGAGAATGTAGGAAATTGAAATGAAATTGTTTTTGTGATTTTTTTTTTATTTTTATGCATGGAATTGAAATGCAATTTTTTTTTGTGATTTTGAATTTTGTATTGTTTTTGTTTATTTTTGAATATTTATTTTGACCAAGCAGTTATGGTAACGCTTGGAGCGTTTGGTGTTGACCAAAGGGTTTATAGATACCTTTGGGGTATTTAGGGTTGACCAAGCGATTACGAGAATCCTTGGAGATTTTGGCTTGACCAAAGGGTTTATAGATACCTTTGGGGCATTTTAAGGTTGACCAAGCAATTATGAGAATCCTTGGAGCTTTTGGCTTGACCAAAGGGTTTCTAGATACCTTTGGGGCATTTAGGGTTGACCAAGCGATTACGAGAATCCTTGGAGCTTTTAGTTGGACTATGGCTCTCTAGACGTGGAATGGCCTCAAATGACTGATTTTCAAGGGTTCTTTTTCCTCGATTCCTTCAAGAGAGGCAAGCCGGTATGTTCCAGGTCCTATTCTACTGTCAATGACATAAGGACCTAACCAATTTTCTGTGAACTTGTCTTATAGATGGGATGGCAAATTAGAATTCTGTTGGTTCTCTTTTAAGACCAAATCACCAACCTAAAATTCCTTGAGGTGGATTTTCATGTTGTATGCTCTCTTAAGTCGCTCTTGATAGATACACAAATGCTCAAGAGCATTAACATGTGTTCGTCAAGAAATGTCAGTTGATCTAACTTGGCCTGCCGCGCAATGTCATAATCGATGAACTCTTGCATTGAAATGCAAAGGGAAGGGATTTCCAACTCAAAAAGCATGACTACCTTAGAGCCATACACCAACGAAAATGGAGTTGCCCTAGTGGGCGTCCGAATGCTGGTGCGATAAGCCCATAGGGCAAGCGGGATCTGAATGTTCCAGTCCTTATGATTGTCTACAACTATCTTTTTAAGAATGGTGACTAGCGTTTTGTTGGACGCCTCTGCTTGCCCATTTGCTTGCGGATAATAGGGTGTTGAAAAACTGTGTTGAATTTTGTACTTTGTGGTCAAAGCACACACATCTTTATTCTTGAATGGTGTCCCATTATATGACAAGATCTTGGATGGAATACCAAAATGACATATGATGTTATGCAAAATAAACTGCGCAATGCGGGATCCAGTCATAGAGGTTAGCAGAATCGCTTCCACCCACTTGGTGAAGTACTCTGTGACCATTAAAATAAACATGTGATGACCAGATGATGTAGGAGAGATCTTTCCAATTAGTTCAAAGCCCCACTATGAAAAATTCCAAACCGATTGGATCGGCTACAAGGCTTGAGAAGGTACATGTGTCAAATTAGCTTGGTGCTGACACTTCATGCACTTATTCACATATGCGCAACAATATCACTCTAAATATGGCCAATAATAACCCATGCAAAGAATGCACTTTGCGATGGCCATACCACTGAAGTGGCCACCACATGTACCATCGTGAGCTTGGGTGATCGCCCAAGCGGACTCTTGTTGGTCCAAACAACAAAGGAGGATTCCTTCATAATTCCAACGATACAAAATGTCTCCTAACAAGACATGCTTTGCCGCTTTTTGTTTGAATGATCTTTTCGCGGCTTGTGTCAATCCAAGTGGGAGGTTACCTAGCTTGAGGTAATCCCGAATGGGTGTGTACCAATATTGTTGATCAGAAACCTTGATAGTATGAATGGCCAATCCCTCTTGAAGTCCATCCCGAACAAAATCTGAGCAGGAGAGAACTTGTAAAAACAATATGGTGTTGCTATTAAGAGGGGTCGGGGAGAACAAGGACCCCCAATTGGCTTGAGTCAAACAATCTCAAATTCAAGAGAACTTATCCGGAGATGGTTCAATCTGGATCAGGTGGATTCCTGGCATGAGGTCAGAGCTTGCACGCTCCATCGCAGGTTGTGATAATGTCTTGACTTGAATGGTTGTCATCTCATCGGAAGGGTCTTACAGGATTAGGGACCCCAAAGAGGCCATAGTATCCACAAAATTATTCGATGATCGAGGGAGTGCCTCAATGTCGTACCATTCAAGTTGTGCTAGGAATTTGTCCATAAGGGCTTTATAGGCCTGCAAAACTAGGCATTTACATTGGAATATCCCCTTTACTTGATTGACAATTAATAGCGAATCACCAAAGATGTTTAGACATTTAATGTTCATGGTGATTGTTGTCTGAAGACCTATGAGCAAGGCTTCATATTCTGCATTGTTTTTGGTGCACGGGAAGTCTAATTTAAATGAAAAGGGCATTGGAGCGTCTTGCAAAGTGAAGAATACAATTCCTATGCCACCCCCTTGCTCACATTTAGAACCATCGAAGAATAGGGTTATGTCAGCCTGTGACTCAGGCTCATCAGAATCTGGCGATTCTAAAACATGGAAGACCCCATCATTAGGTAGTTTGAAAATCAGAGGCTGATCGTCTTCAAGAGGAGCCTCAAATAGTTGATCGGTGATGACTTGACATTTTATGGATTTTTTTCCAATGAACTCTATGTCAAACTCCGTCAACAACATGATCCATTTCGCCGTGCGGCTACTATGATAAGTATGAATCATCATGTATCGCAATGGATTCTCCTTAGACACAACATACATCTTATTACTAAGCATGTAGTGGCATAGATTTTTGGTAGCAAACACCACTACCAAGAAGAGCTTTTCAACGTATGCATAGTTAAGTTCATAACTGACCAGGGTGTGGCTAAGATAGTATGTAGCCTGTTCTTTGTAAAGTTCATTTTTATGGGATAGCATAGCGCCCAGTGCCACCTCAATAGCTGAGATGTATAAATAGAACGACACTCCTAGTCTAGGTGGTGCCAATACTGGCGGTGAAGCCAAGTACTATTTAATGTCGTCAAAGGCTGACTGGCACTCATCATCCCAATGAAATGTGACCCCCTTATGCAATAATTTATTCATGGGTCGGCAATTGTCAGATAACTATGCTATGAAGCGCTTGATCGACACAACCTTTCCCTGTAGACTCCTAAGTTGCTTGATGGTGGTTGGGGGAAGCATTTCAAGGATTGCCTTGACTTTGTTTGGGTCTACCTCGATTCCTCATTTGGAGACTATGAAACCCAAGAGATTGTCAGATGTGACACCAAAGACGCACTTCTTGGGGTTTAGTCTGACTTTATGTTCAATGAGGCGATCAAGGACCTTGCTCAAGTCACCAAGGTGATCTGGGTGCAAAAGAGATTTGGCTAACAAATCATCTATGTAATCTTCAAAAGTCGTGTGCATGTAATCATGAAATATGTACGTCATGGCACGCTGGTAAGTGGCACCAGTGTTTTTAAGGCCAAAAGGCATGACCTTATAGAAAAATGTCCCCCAAGGCATTATGAATGTTGTTTTTAGTTGGTCCTCAGGATTGATACGAATCTGATTGTATCCTGAGAAACCATCCATAAGGGAAAGCATTTTGTGGCCCGATGTGGCATCTACCAACGTGTCGATGCTTGGCAATGGAAAATCATCCTTAGGACTTGCTTTGTTAAGATCTTGAAAATCAGTGCATATGTGAATCCTCCCATCGGGCTTCTTGATGGGAACCATGTTAGACAACCATGGAGGATAATCCACATAGATGACAAACTGGGCATCCAACAACTTTTGTAACTCATATTTTACCATTAAGGCCATTGTTGGGTGCATCTTGCATAGTTTTTGCTTGACTGGCTTGATTGTCGGATCAAGCGTTAAATTATGCATGACTAGCTGTGGGTCTAGTCCCGAAATATCCTTGTATGACCATGCAAAAACCTCCTTCTTTTCCTTGAGAAGAGCAACATAATCGGCTCATTATTTGGGCGAAAGACTTACCCCTAGCTTGAGAATTCATGGATTCATTGGATCTGTGCCGATGTCTACATCAGTCGTTGCCTTGACCGACATGTGGGATCCATCTTCCAACTGATGTGGAATGGGGATCAGATGGATATTGTTTGCTGAAGTAAGATCATCATTAGGAACATCAAGTTCCTCTTCAGCATGGAAGACATATTGAGTCTATCTTGGAGAGAAATGAAACATCCCATCGCAAGGCCAATACTCTGATGGGGATGGTGGTGTGTCAGCATGATCCCAATATATAGCCTCTATGTCTAGACGCAATGATCATGTGGGATTGGCTGGATCATGGATGGGGGAAGTCAAGTCAATGGAGATCATGTTGATGAAATGAGGGTAACCTCCATTACCACATATGTGATAACTCTGACATTTAGGATTCTCTAGATGCATTGCGTCTAGCTCTATAGGCACTGGCACAAAGGGATCAGCCCTATGCGTGAACATGCAAACAGGGTCTACCCTAGGCACTAATGGTTTGATAGGGTCTCTAGGTGGAAGATGCTCTTTGTATACCTGGAGTGGCGGGTGTAGTAATTGCTATAACTGTGTCAGGTTGAGGTGCCACCTATGTCTTGGACCTATGTGTAATTGATCAAACATGTCATCTATGTCCAAGGGATATCATTGTTGCATTTGTTGCCTTTGTTGCCTTTGTTGCATTTGTCGCATGTGGTTGAGATAAGCCATCTCAGTTTCATCTTTTGACTCATTGTCAGAGAACCACAGGCCTTTGTTAACTCCAATGGTTGCTTGCGACACATGGGGCTCACCTTGTTCAAGCATATTTATGTGGTCCCATATAGGCTGTCCTGCCATCTATGGGGGAACCTGATTTTCTTGAGGTAGTCTATGCTCACTGGGATCATTCAATGGGAAAATTGTTAGGAAGCTTTCCTGATCATCATTCATTGGATATTTGTGCGAATTATTGTACTTTGACTCATCATCAAAAGACCCTTCATGGTCTTGTCCATCTTCCCCTTGTGGTTGAGTCCATGAGGTTTCTCCTTGTTCGACCGAAGGGAAAGGGTTGTTGAGGTCAACAAGGTTTGTTTGTAATGGGAAATAACCCCCCAATGTATAAGTTTTATTTGGATTGGCATATGGATCTAATGCCAACCCATCCTTGTTGCCTATCCCTAGGCCTTGCATGTTTTCAACCAAGATGTCGAGGGGCAAAGGGTGATTAAAACCTACTCCTGACTTGTCATAAGGCATTTGGTATCTTGGTTGGCACAAAACACACACTCCTTGTTCATACCTACCCAACACGTATCCATGCCAATTGCATTTGCTAATATATCGTAATGCAAAGTCTGGGTTAGCCAGATAATTGACATCTTCCACAAAGGGCTCTTCATCTTCCTCTTCTCGTCGGGAAGGTTCAACACCATGATCCAGGCCCCCAAAAATAAAGTTTGTCTGATTAGGTGGGTAGCCTAGAGGAACCACGGAGCCTATGGGGAAGCGAGGTCTTCCCATGTCTTGCATAGACTGAAGTGTGGGCATTGCAACAACATTGCGCACTATATACTCCCCCATGCCTGTGGTAGACATCTCAACAATAATCATTGGCGATTGAGAGGAAGCGAATGGGAGTTCTCCTTGAGTCCACTCCATGTGGGGTGAACTAGGTGTCTCAACTTCTGTTCTATGAGGCATCTCTTTTGTCAAGATGTTGGAGACTAAAGGTGGTTCCACTTCTAGGGGCTTCTTTCCTTTGTCCTTTGGTGTGGCCACCGTAGGTGGCGTCATTGTGGGAGGATCGGATGAAGAAGATGAACCCGCTTGGGAATTTGATTGATTGGGTAATGGAGATTCCTGCTTAGTCGAACCCCTCTTAGATGGATTTAACTAGAAATCCATGTGCGTTGAAGGGTCAACTACGGCATGATTTGCATTGAGTTGCAATATTTAAAAGGTTCCAAATTAGTGGGGACCACGTGTACTTGTCCTTCAAATGTATATTTCAAACATTGATGTGCAATTGAAGGGACACACTTCATATCTCGGATCCAAGGCCGCCCAAGCAAGATATTGTAAGCCATCTCACCTTCTAAAATGTGGCACAACGTATGAATGGTCTTTTCTCCCACTTGTATGGGCAGGACAATTGTGCCAAATATCGAGCATATCGCATCATTGAATGCTCGAAGGGTATAGGTGGAAGGTACAATGTGAGAGGTTGGTAGCTTCAAATTTTTTAGTGCAGCGGTTGTAATAATGTTACTGGATGAACTAGTGTCTACCAACACCTGCTTATACAGAGTCCTATTGACCCACGCAATAACATGCCGAGGTGGATCCGCTACATCTCCAATCATCATTTTTAATTCATCTTCCCTAAAAGTGATGGCTGGTTTGGTACACTGTTTGACATGCCCCACAAAATTGTTGAACGAATTCGCTTCATGGGGTTGCAACTCAATTGCCTTTAATATCTCCATGAGAGTTTCAAGATGGGGTGTCGATTATTGAATAAGCTCATATATGGAGAGCCTAGCCGAAGTGGTCCGTAGACTTTGAGTAAGTCTAGTGCAAATCATGGCCACTGGTCTAGGCGGGGGAAGCTGTGCAGGATTCACTTGAGGTTGTGACATGGGTGGAACTTCCCTTGTGGCTATCGTGAGGGTAGCCCCTGAGTGTCTCTTTTTCCTTGTCACAATGCTGATCATCCCAACATACCCCTCCATGGGGCAATTCTGTTGCACTTCATTGACATGAAGAGGTTTTGCTTGTGCATCATGTGCGGGTAAAGGATATTTGAAAACACCCATTTGTTGGTTGTTGGGTGCGATGGGGTTATCCACTACCAATGTATTATTGTCAATGAGGTCCTGCACTAAACCTTTGAACATCCAATAGATGTTAAGGTCATGCCCTTTCCTTCTGTGGAATCTACAGTAAAGATCCTCTCTGTAGCCCTTAGGCTTGGGCGCATTAGGATCGATTGTTTGAATCTTTGATAGATTAATCAAGTTTGCCATTGACAAATGGTCAAACAAATATTCCCTGGACTTGGTGTATGGTGTATATTGCTGCCTAGGGTGACGCTACTAATTTTGATCCTATTTTTTATTATCTTTCTCATAGTTATTGTGAGGCACCACCTGATAATTAGCCTTTGGAGGATGTGTCGCTTGGGCAGGCTTAGGGGCATTGATAGCAACTTGATTGACCACAGTGGTTTTCTGTTGTGTATTCCCTATTTTGGTGCTCTTGTTCCACTTTTTTTTCTTAGGCTTGGCAATTTCACCATCTTGTATCTTGATCTCTTTGATAACTCTAGCTTGTGCAAGAGCTTCTTCTAAAGTGGCATATTGTTGTACCTGCAATAGCACAGAGATCGATCGTAAACAGCTCTTTGTGAACATTTGAGTTAGGTCGAACATAGGAGGGAGGTAGGATAGCTTTGAAAGCAACGTCCTCCACCAATTCCCATATGCCACCATATATTCCTCCTCATACTGCTTGAGGCTAGCTAGATCACTGAGTGACACCTTTTTCTTTGTGTTGAAAGTGAAACGTTCTAGGAACACATCCACTAGTTGATCCAAGTTGTAGATGCTATGCTTCGGTAGATGTGTAAACCAATCTGAGGCAGGTCCTGTGAATGTGGTTATAAAGGTTCTTAATAGCAATGCATCATTGTCTTGTATACTGAAGCATTGGCTCAAAAATCGAGTCACATGCTCTTGAGCATCTTCCTCCCCTTTAAAGAGTGCCAACTGGGGCAGCTTAAAATATTCAGGGTATGGAGGTGCTGGAACTGATGGATGCACCAGATGACTACGAAGTTGGCATAAAGTAGGCTTTTGGGGCCCAGCAGTCTTGAGTTCCATAGTCTCTAAGCATTCTAACAACACTTTGTATGCATCGGAGGACATAATCTCCTCCTCCTTGGTTTGTTCTTGCTGTGGGTTGCAGGGAACTTGAGACCTTTGGATGGGTAGCTGGGTAGCACCCCTCCTACCTTGATAGGGCATTTCAAACCGCTCTTCTTCTTCATAATCCTCATAAGCTTCTTGAGGATTGTCTAGCCTAGGCCTATAAACATTGATGGGTGCCCGCGGAGGATGCCCATCATGATTACGGGGAGTGGCCTCCCACTTAGGCCTAGGAGGTTTTAGAGGCAGTGCTTGATGAAGTCGCAAAGACCTATCTCACACTAAGGGGTTGTGCATGAGGGACTGGAGCCTTATCAGGTGCATTGTTGTGAAGCAGTTCAGCTATTCGACGTTGAATGCGCTCTTGGTTAAGGTGACACAAATGTTCTAATTGTTGTTGGTCTTGCCTAAGCCGCATGATCTATGCTTGGCGAGCAGCTAGTTTGGAAAATGCCAGGTCATTTTGTTCCACTGTCTCTTGTTTAGGGGGCCTAGATGCCTCCCCTACATACCTATCTTGATCCTGGTACTCTGAGACCCCTATATGTTTCTTCCCTCTGTCGAGGTTGGCAGCATTGATTTGAAGATCTGGTCTCAATGAGCGATTTGGATATAAAGCGGGTGTAGACGTGCATCGTTATCACACTAGGTAATATCCTTGAGGAACGTATTGATCTTCCTCACATTCTATGTTATAAAGGTGCAGGCAGAGTTGCCTTGCCTGGTCGGGAGAACCTGATATTCTGGATATGGTCTCGTGTGTCTAACATTGATCAGGGGTATATTAGGAGTAACAAAATCATATGGTTCCTCCTTGTGGACCTTTTGTTGTTCTAGAGCAGTACATAGCGGTTCATCACTAGGCCACCCATAACAAACTTCAAAGGGGGGCCTTGTATCTAGGTCATGTGCTACATGTTAGTTGTTTTCTTGAAAGAATCTTTGTTGCCTGGGAGTACCCCCTAAAGAGGTGCCTCTATAGTCTTGTCTAGTGATGGCATGAGTTGGAGTGCCCCTCAAGGAGGTGCCTCTAAAGTCATGTTCTGTAACTGCATGGTGTGGACTAACTTGTGTACCCTGTCGCCAAGGCGGGATGGCCAAGTCTTTAGGGCTATATCGAAGGCGACTTGTCCCCCTTGATGCATTCTCTATAGATTTTGCTTGTGATTTGGCTTGGCTATGAGTGAATACCATGGTAATGACTCTCTACAAGCTACATAGATTTTTATCTTTTGCTTATGATTTTCTAATTTTTCTTTTTTTTTTACACTAAGAAGAAAAGAACATACACACACAAAGCAATGATTATCTCTTTTAAAGATTAATTGTGTGTCCTAAACTAGTTTTTGTGTGTTTTGTTGTTTGTTTTTTTGTGAAAACTATTTAAATGCAATTATGAAGGCTCTTGTCACTCCCAAAATGGTCACCCCTTCAATATACCATTGCCGGAATGATATACCAACCTCTCCATATACCCACCCTTACGTGAGGGAGACTATAGGTATGTGAAAGCAGATGATACGTGGAACATAAGCGGTACGGAAGGGGGATTGTCCTATTTATGACACCTACCATAGAAGACTTATCCTCGCATGCTGGGAATCACCCCAACAACACTGGGTCAGCTTTCATCAGGATTTACGTCGAGCAATAGTGACAATCAGGGTAAATGAATGCAAATATCCAAGCCAACGTGATAATTTAATCCACTATTGTTCTTGCTCAAGGGCTGGGATTTTACAACCAACTCCTTGGTTTAAGTAACCATGTGATGTGTGGGGTTCATTTTAATTTGCAAAAATTGAAACAAGCAAACGAAAAGGAAAATTTCCCTAAGCCATACAAAAAATGAAAACCAGAAATCAGAAAACAAAAATTTGATAGAGGCTTGTTAAAAACCCCTACCTCTTCTCTGCCCGAAAGGATATTTTTGATTGGATGCTCTGAAAAATGCATAGAAATATACTCGTCCCTGGGTGAGGCGAATATCAAAATAGTATTCTTTCTAGGGTGAGATGAATGCTTATTCGTCCCTGGGTGAAAGAAATCCCAATTCTGTAATCATCACTGACAGAAACTAATAACAGTCTGATGATTGAAAAATAGGTACCTGTAATCAAAACAAGCAATTTTAGATCAGAAATCTAACCTAAAAAATAAACAGAGGATAGAGGTCCCACCGTGATCGCCATTGAAAACACAAGATTCTGGAAACAAAAAGGATAGACTAAAAAATACAATGTAAACAAAGCTAAAATAATGCTTAAACCCTATGTTATTGAGAAATGCGTAAAAAGAAAGAACATGAACACAAGATATCAAAGCAATATAAAATATGGCCCTTTTATTGATATGCTTTTCAAATTTTTGTTACAATGCGTCTCCTTCCTTTTGATGGGATAGGAGCATTAAATGTTGGTCTTTTACAACTTGTTTTAGAATTCCTTCTTCCGTGTGCCCACATATAAGATGGGTGAACCAAAATGTTGCCACCGCTTGTGTTGGTAAAAGTAGATTCCTCGTTGATCCTCTACTGCTGCAAATCTGTGTTCAAAGAAACAAACAAAGAATCATTAGCACCTATGTATGAAAAATGAAAGATAAATATGATGATGGTTAAAATGAGTCCAAATAAACTAAAAATTTAACAGAAGCATAATCATGTAACTAGCAAAATACTATAAAAGAAATAGTCACCAAACGCAATAATATGGGGGGTGCCCGAAGGCAAACCACCCATGGGTGAAACTTTGTTTCAACACAAATCCGTGGGTGGTTTTCCTTCAGGCACCCCCCGTCTTATTGCGTTTGGTGACTATTTATTTTATAGTATTTTGCTAGTTACATGATTATGCTTCTGTTAAATTTTTAGTTTATTTGGACTCATTTTAACCATCATCATATTTATCTTTCGTTTTTCATACATAGGTGGTACTGATTCTTTGTTTGTTTCTTTGAACGCAGATTTGCAGCAGTAGAGGAGTAACGAGGAATCTACTTTTACCAACACAAGGGGTGGCAACATTTTGGTTCACCCATCTTATATGTGGGCACACGGAAGAAGGAATTCTTAAACAAGTTGTAAAAGACCAACATTTAACGCTCCTATCCCATCAAAAGGAAGGAGACGCATTGTAACACAAATTTGAAAAGCATATCAATAAAAGGGCCATATTTTATATTGCTTTGATATCTTGTGTTCATGTTCTTTCTTTTTATGCATTTCTCAATAACATAGGGTTTAAGCATTATTTTAGCTTTGTTTACATTGTATTTTTTAGTCTATCCTTTTTGTTTCCAGAATCTTGTGTTTTCAATGGCGATCACGGTGGGACCTCTATCCTCTGTTTATTTTTTAGGTTAGATTTTTGATCTAAAATTGCTTGTTTTTATTACAGGTACCTATTTTTCAATCATCAGACTATTATTAGTTTTTGTCAATGATGATTACAGAATTGGGATTTGTTTCACCCAGGGACGAATAAGCATTCATCTCACACTGGAACGAATACTGTTTTGATATTCGCCTCACCCAGGGACGAGTATCTTTCTATGCATTTTTCAGAGCAGCCAATCAAAAATATCCTTTCGGGCAGAGAAGAGGTAGGGGTTTTTAACAAGCCTCTATCAAATTTTTGTTTTCTGATTTTTGGTTTTCATTTTTTGTATGGCTTAGGGAAATTTTGCTTGATTCATGCCTCCAAAGTCACCCAATAACCTCATTTTTGATTAAGAGATTATGGATGTGAAGCACAAATCGTAAGTAAATTAGCAGCACTTCGTCGCTCAAAATGCTCCTTCTCTGTATTTATTTTGGGTGAGGAAGCTCACCATTTTATAGACCCAAGGGGTCTCTTTGAATTAACATGCAAAAGTGTTACTTTGCATGAATGCTTTTTTGTGAAGAGAAGACTTCTTCTTGATCAAGGGTTTCTTAGCTGCCTCTGTGCATGTCTTTGTATGTTTAGAAAAGCTCACTCGCACTCCCATGCAATGAAGAGATAGCTAAGTGGAAAATCTGAGTTGTCATGAAAAAGCCTACTCTCACTCCCATGCAATGAAGGGAGAGTTAAGTGGCCAATCCGAGTTGTCTTGAAAAGCTCACTCTCATTCCCATGTAGTGAATGGAGAGTCAAGTGGTAGATATGAGTTGTCAAAAGAACTCACTCGCACTCTTATGCCATGAAAGGAGAGCTAAGTGGCAGTTCTGAGTTGTCATGCACCGAGGTTTGACTTTTTGTCGATCAAACCTAGCGTTCGTCCCACCCAGAAGTGAGCGCTGATAATCGTCTCAGGGTGAAATGAGTACCAGTCTGCACTCGTCCCTGGGTGGAATGAGTACCAGTATGCACTTGTCCCTGGGTGGAGCGAGTAAGTAGCAAAGTCCCTAAAAGGTGCCAAATTGATATCTGACTTGTAAAACTACTATGTGAGTGGTTAGAACCACTGTTTAACCTCTAGGGGCTGCCCTGGGGGCTGTGTGTGTTAATGCGATCATTTTTTGCAGTCACATAACCGGATTGGTGCTGTTTTGGTGTCTATAGTTTCTATCCAAGTCATCATCCCTATTCCTATCATCATCCATGTTCCTATTATTGTTCACATCTAGGTTCTTGTTCCTGTTCTTGTTCTCATCCATGTTCCTATTCATGTTCTCATCAATGTTCCTATTTTTGTTCTTGTTCATGTTCCTATTCATGTTCCTGTTCCTATTCCTATTCATGTTCCTGTTCATGTTCCTATTCTTGTTCATACTTTTTTTTGGAATGTCTACTCTACACCATTTTTTTGTGTGACCATCATTATTGCACTTATAATACTTAATGATATTATTTATTGAAGGTGCAAATATCTTAGGATTTCTCCTAGTGAAGTCATATCCTCTTCTTTCATGAACCCTGCAATTCATTGCCTTGTGACCAAAATGATTACATTCCATTCCCATATTCCTATATTTCATGTGTCATGCATTATGAAGCCATGTTCCCAAACCTGTGACATGAAAAATATCTTCTGTTGAAGCTTCTTTGTTTTGACCTCGTCGATATCCTTTTTTTATTGTTGTTCTATCTATATATTCTCTGTGCATTATTCTTGTCTTTGTTGAACTCTTTATTGTCTAATTATTCCTCCGATGACTGACTTTCTCTTAAACTATCTTCTTCTAAATTATCTTCATCTAAATTTTCCTCTTGAGAACTTGAAGTTAACTCTCCTTCCTGTTTCTTTTGAGTTTGTTCAAAACCAAGACCTATTTTGTTTTTTGACCTTCTTTGAACCTTGACTATCGTATACATAATATTTGAGCTATTATTGAATCCTTTCAACTTGATCTTGGAGTCCTCTAAATATTATTTTAGTAGTGCCACTTCTTGTGCTAACTTCTCACATTCCAAGATCTTTTCTTCTAATTTATCTTTGAATAGCCTTTGATTTTTCTAAATCCTTTATGAGCAATCTTCTCTCTTCATCACATTCTTGAAACTAAATTTTAAGTTTAGAGTATTTTTTTCTTACTTTCTTTACCGTTTCAAGGGCATATATAAGTTCTCCCTTGAGATCATAACCATTCTCTACTGAATAATCCTCTATTTGTTTACCTTTTTCCACATCATTACTTCATTTTGGCTTGTCTTATATAGGATCACTTACTTATTCTTCTAAATCCATTAGAAGATTTTCATCTGGTCCTTCAAGTGCATTTTCATACTCATCATCACTAAAACTATAACCATCCTTTGTACAATCATCTTCAAGATGTCCAAATTTACCACATCTAAAACACTTGAGAATAACTAGAGTCTTTTTCTTAGCTGGTTCTTTTTCTTCAACCATAAATAGGACTTCATCTCCATCATTTGAGTACTTGCATTTTCAACATAGTAGCTCCTCTTTTGTCTTCGGAAGAACTTCCTTACTTGTCCATATTTTCTTTTCTTTTGGTGCCTATGTCTTTTTGATTCCCTGTACCTGTGATCCTATTTTTCTTCACCATTGTTGTTCTTTGGCTCTTTACAATATGTTGCAAAATATCCATACTTTCCAAAATTGAAACACTTAATAAATCTTAGATCTATGGGTCTTATGGAACCTTTATCTCTTCTACCATAATTTGCTTCTTCATCACTGGATGACTCACTGCTTGATTCTGACTTCTTACCATTTATCTTCTTGTTCGCTTTGAAAGCAACCTCTTTTGGAGGGATAGGATCTTTTATTCTTATCTCAAAATTTGTAAGCATGCCAAGTAAATAATTTCTTGTTAGACTATCACTATCAATTGATGTTTATATAGCAGAGACTTTTTCATTGTACCTTTTTGGAAGAGTTCTCAAGATCTTATCACAAACATTAGATTCATCAACCTTCATTCCAAGACCTCTCATCTCATGTAAAAGTTCATCAATCTTACTGAGATAGTCACGAATATTTTCATCATCTTGCATTCTTATATTTTCAAATTCTCCTTTGATATTTCTGATCTTAGCTTTCCTGACACCTTTATCTCCTTCATATATGTTATGCAGTAGTTCCCACATTTCATTTGATGTTTTGCAATCCATAACCTTCATAGATTCTAATATATGCAATCCATTTATAATTGCATTCATAGCTCTTGAATTTGTATGCATTAGAAGCTTACATTCCTTATATGTAGGATGATTTACTGTTGAATCATATCCAAGTTCCACTACATCCCAAACTTCATTGCCAAGTGCCATCAAGTGAAACATCATCATCAAACACCAATACAAGAAGTCACTTCCATCAAATACTGGTACTATATTATTCATGGACCCATACCTTTGATACTTTTGATCCATTATGTTCTTTGATCACTTTTTCTTAAAGCTGTCAAACTCTTCTGAAGGAACCCACTTTGATACCAATTGAAGAACACAAGCTTATACTGAGAGGGGGGTGAAAAATATAAGAGCACTTTTTACTTTTTCTCTCAAACCAATATATGTAATGTAAAGATAGCAATATCAACAACAGTAATCAAAGTAATCTACATAGCACCACATATAATAGAGACACAACAATTTATGTGGTTCACCCAAATATGGCTACTTCCATAGATAAAATCTTTCACTAAATTTTTTGAATCAATCTCTTGGGTTTCCTTCCTAATTACAATGTTTATGGACCTCTTTCCAAAGGAGATGTTGATCCCCTAAATCTAGTTTGTCGATATCTATCCACAGTAAACTCTTTCTCCTCTTCTTTGGCTGGTGATCCTCTACAAGACTCTGCTTCCACTACACTCACTTGTGACTCTTATCTTCACTCATAATATTTATCCTCAATGTCCTGGTTCATGGATCTCTATCCACTAGAGACATTGTCCTCACTGCTCTATCACCTCCAAAGATTTGTCTCAATTCTATACTAAACACAGTCTAGTTGGTCTAGCACAACTCTACTCAATATCTTGCACTAAACATAGTCCAGTCGATCTAGCACAAGTCCACTCAAATCTGCACTAAACATAGTCCATTCAATATAGCACAAATTTGCTCAATAGATCCACTAAAAACCTACTCAAATATACTTAATAGGTCCACACATAACCTACTCAAATATTCTCAACATATCCACATATAACCTGCACAAATCTGCTCAACATGTCCACACAAAACCTATCCAAATATGCTCACCAAGTCCACACAAAACCTGCTCAAATATGCTCAATAGGTTCAAACATAACCTATCCAAATTTTCTCAAAAGTTCCACATAGAACCTATCCAAATATGCTCAACAAGCTCACATAGAACTTTTCCAAATCTACTCAACAATATCACATAGAACTTGTCCAAATATTCTCAACAAGCTCAAACAGAACTTGTCCAAATCTGCTCAACAAGCTCACACATAACTTTTCCAAATCTTCTCAATCACTTTCTCAACTCAAATCAATCTCATAGAAGCATAAAGAGAATTTTTAGAGACTCAATATGTTCTATACTCAAAACTCAATATCTTTATCAACTCAATCTCAACTTAAATCAAAATATAAAATAGTTTCCACTTGAATAGTTCCAATTAACTCTACTCAACCAATCACTCAAGAAACAAGTCTTGCTTACAAACCCTAGTCCAAGAATGTATCATACAACTCAAAATGTTTCCAACAATGCTCAACAACAAATATTCACATAACAATGATACTCATGTTATTTCCTAACTCAAGTTCAAGTTATTTGCACAATCCAATGGCTTCAACAACAATGCTAATAAAACAATATTTTAATCACAATGCTTAATTCCAAAAAACCTTGAAGCATTAAATGAAACACTTCACTCAAACAATGGTCTCAACAACAATGCTTATCAAACAAGGTTTAATCACAACTCTCAATTCATAAAACCTTGACGCATCAACTCATTTTTTGTTGAAAATGAAACCCTAATTAAATCCTTTTCTCTCAAAATATGTTTTTAGAAATCAACCAACGAATCAAATTATCAAAGAATAATATTGCCCATACATATTTGTTGCCAAGGAGTTGTTCACAAAATCTGCCACACTTAAAAATTTCTTTTCCAATCTCAATAAGGGTTAGAAGACTTCAATAAAAATCACAATACAAAAATAATAACTC
The DNA here is from genome assembly GCA_028583015.1 of Wollemia nobilis. Lineage (NCBI taxonomy): Eukaryota > Viridiplantae > Streptophyta > Pinopsida > Araucariales > Araucariaceae > Wollemia > Wollemia nobilis. The sequence continues at coordinate 4,092,474 of JAQPPZ010016890.1, forward strand.
AATCACACCTTATTACTCCAACTTAATTTTAACATCCACCAAATTATTTTTATAAGAAAACCCTTATCAAAAATAATAGTCAACAAGTCTTAAAATAACTCTCAATTAAGACTTTATTATACCTCCTTATACGTCCTTAAACATAACTCTCAAAACAACAATTTCTAGATTATAAAACTTAAATAATCATCAACACTTCACCTTAAAAAATCAATCACCACAACCTTTATTTGATAAGTTTATTAAAAATTAATAAACTCTAAAACAACCTTATCACTCCAAACTTAGGGCATAAACCATAAAAGTTTAATTAAAAAAGCATACCTGCCTCAAGGGTATTCGATCCCATGACTTGCCCTCATTGTGAGAGCCTTAGCCATGGATAAGATTTCCACATGAGCTAAATGCTCATTCACAAATGGGAAATCACCATGTGCTTCCTCTTTGTGCTTCTCCTTGCCCATGTTTAATAAAGCGTGCACCTTGGTCGCTTCCACAACACTGCCACCAAAAACCACTTGGCGATAATTGAATGCATGACCTTCATGCTCTCAACACCTTTGAACTCTCCAAGCTACCACTAGGCCATACTTACCCAATACGTATTGGGGTGTGGTCTCACTCCGTATTATCCCCTACTTCCTTTTCAAACATTTTAAACCACATGAGCTCGTTTTCGCATATGCCACACAACAATCATTCGAGAAAGGATAATTAATGAATGAATTTGGGCATGTATTTATATTTCCCTCCTCCTTTGTCTAATACATTGATGCTTTGATTTGAATGCATCACATCGGCGCTCTAAGGCTTCGAAAGCCTTAGTAAAACCTAACCTTTGGGTTTTTAATTATTAAAAACTTTGTGCTCGAATATATTTTATTTCTCTAAAACCCAACCTTAGGGTTTTAATAAAATGAACTTTATCCTTTAAAATCTAATTATATTATAATTAAAAATTATAATATTTAATTATATTTTTACCACTTTGGTAAATATTATAATAACAATTATAATATTTTTAACCTTCCAATGCTTTGGATGAATTGCTTCAATGGAGAAGTAAAAACCTCTTTTTGACCCAATAGTTTTGGGTGTAAAATAAAATATTTTAATCCATTATAAACTTCCATTAAAATTTGCACTTGAACTGAAGAAGAACTCTCATTGGAATCTTGACATCAATGACAACTTTGGCTTAGGGACTCAAAATGTCCAACAGATGAAATCTATTTTTTTCTTCAAAACCTAACCAAAGAAAGGTTTTTTGAAATTGTTCTATTTATATAGCATTTTTTTATGGGATTTTGAAAAGAGATAAGAAGAAAACCAACATGCTTTGAAGAGTTGATTTTACCAACTAAGCTTTACAAGCCTAATTGAGCAAAGCTCACTTCCATCCTACCACTTTCTTCTGAATTATTTCTATTATAGTATTTCAAATATATTCATTGATTATTACTTTTAATAGTAGTAATCCTAAGTAGGTTTATCATAATTCTTCTATGACACACCCAAGAATTTGTGCAATAGATCTTTTCCTATTAGGAGGTGTATTAAGAAAGAAGAGTTTGCTCTTCAAAAAATTAATGTATTGACCCAAAAAAAACTCATAGAAAAGTAGAATCTCTTTGATCTATTTTGCATAAGGGATAGAAGAATAGGTGGATAATAGAGTATCAATACCAAAATATTGGTGGGCAATTATATCTAAGAGGTAGAAGGCTTGATTCCTTCTATGGTCATGAGGACAACAACTTTCAAAGATATTCCTAGGGATTCAACTAGAATAATGAACATGGAAGGAGATAGAGGATCTCCCTGATGAAAACCTCTTACACTTATAAAGTACCCCATGACCTCTCCATTAACAATAATAAAGAACATAGGAGTAGACAAGCATTCCTTGGAAAGAGAGAACCATCTATGATGAAACAAAAAATGATTCATAAATTTTTCAATAAATTGTTAGGAGACTCTATCATAGGCTTTAATCATGTCAAATTTAAGATATATTCCTTATTTGTTACTCTTTTCTATTGGATGTATCAGTTCATGGACTTGTAGGCCCAAAAAAGGCCACATATTTAGCAAATTTTGGAAATCTGGCTAAGTTTTGAAAGAATATTAAATATAGTGTAATTTCCACTGGAGAGTGATCTCAGTGGAAAATTCCATGGTAAAAATAGTCAAATAGGCCTTAGAAAAATTTGGAGTGGAGTGGAATAAAGAAAGGTGATGCAGATGATGAGCATCAGAAATGCTCATATTTTGTATACATTTTCTTGATTATTATGTGGTTGTATAATAAGGATTGCATACTTTTATGAATGATTATATAATTATTTGATGAAATTATGTGTGTTATCTAATTTATATGTTTTCGGTGTGTTTTTATGGAATTGCAGTTGATTTAGTTAGATTTGGATCAGTTGAGGTCTTTTCATGGACCTGGCACTTTATTTCTTTCAGAATAAAAAAGCGGAGAAGGTAGGCGCCTTCCTCTTCCAGGAAGGCGCCAAACATAAGTAGGCGCCTTCCTCTTCTAGGAAGGTGCCAAGGAAATACAAGCACCTTCCTCTCCCAGGAAGGTGCCAATAGAAGGCCAGCACCTTCCTCTTCCAGGAAGGCACCAAAGGAAAAGAAGCACCTTCCTCTCATAAGGAAGGCATCAACAGGAAGGCACCACTAGAATGCAAGCACCTTCCTCTCATAAGGAAGGTGCCACTAGAAGGCAAGCACCTTCCTCTCATAAGGAAGGCACCACTAGAAGGCAAGCACCTTCCTCTCATAAGGAAGGTGCCACTAGAAGGCAAGTGCCTTCCTCTCATAAGGAAGGCACCGACAGGAAGGCACCACTAGAAGGCAAGTGCCTTCCTCTCACAGGAAGGTACCAATAGAAGATAAGCGCCTTCCTATTTCAAGAAGGTTCCAATGGTAGTAAGGCACCTTACACATAGAGAAGGCACTCGACATACTTAGGAACCTTCCTCATAGGGAAGGCACCCCTATTCTTCACCCGTTGACCATACAAGCATGATGTGGACAACAACAACTGGTGCATTTCCAAATCTATGTCATGTAGAGCTAAATTGGGGATCGCACCAACATATGAGAATGTCCTACCAATGCCAAGCGAAGCACAAACCAATCAACGAACACACCATCATTAAAATTGAATGCTAGTTTTAGCAGACGTCGATCACATTTACCAGGCTATCTTAGTTTAGTCTGGACTGAATTGACTGTTATAACTTCTTTGTAATAGAATTTTTGTGGGTGTGCTATATAAACACACACAAACCTCTATGAAGATATATAGATATATAGAGAGAAGAAATATAATATTTTGATAGTAATTGTAATACTTTGATAATTATAATACCATTCTAAGAGTTTCTAAGTGTGTCTTTAGCTGGGAGGAAGCTGTTGGAGCCTGGGCCCACTCCAAGACAGTATATCTTCCCCTATTTTGCCTATGTTTTCTAGATTAGTTTACCACTTTTATAATATTGTTTATCGCATTGATATTTCCAGTATTTGTAGTAGGTTTATTTCCAGGAATGTGTGAATATTTCCTTTATGTAGATTTAATTGTTTTTATGTAAATTATTGAGGAGTGCATGAATGATTGACAACCGTTTGAAACACCTCCCAATAGTAGAACTAGCAGACTCATCTCAAGTGGTATTGTGAGTAATATTGTTCAAGACCCTTCGCAAGTTTATGAAGCTCCCTGGTTGATAAATTAAATGCACGGGCATGTGACAAAAGTAGGAAAGAAATTAACCTTGTTTGGGCCGCAACATTTTTGGCACCGTTGTCGGGGAAGTGTCTCAACTAGATTATTTACAATACCTAGAAATATTCCATCTAACCTTGTATGAGTTCTTTGAGAAGAAGAGGACCTGATGGTCGATTCATAAAAACCAATCCATCATAACTTGAGTCAGCTAAAAATTATAAATTTGAATTAGGCTCGCCTGACCCACCTTCAACAATCCATTGGAGTGAGGAGCCACACTTTGTGTAAAGTGCATCCTCATCCCATCAACGTGGGGAATAATGAATCATCATAAATCCCCTATTTAATAGGACACCCTTAGAGGAAGCCCTATTGTGGAAAGCTATAGAATATTGAACGATAACACCAGACAACCTTATAGCCTTGACTCAAAAAGTCTTAAACAACCATAAGGCCATAAATACTACATTAGAGACCACATTTCCTAAAAAATGGTTGACAACGAAGAAATCTCATATGGCTTTAGTTTCCCGATTGAAGAAAGAGTAGGAGATACCAAAATGAAAAACATATCCCCTACTCACCTTCTGACCTTCAGAGGATACCCAACTAAGGACCCTGTCCTATTTTTATTTAATTTTGATGTCTTATGTAGGTCTATGGATTACAAATTTGATACATAGAAGCTGAAACTCTTCCCTTCCATGTTGGACAATGCAGCTCTATGATGGTTCATCGATTTGGGAGACAAACACATTGCCACTTGGGAACAAATGAAGAAGATTTTTTTAGAGCAATACCAATATTTTAGGAGAGCAAGAGACTCCAGAGAAGAGGTCCTGAGCATGATGCAGAAATAAGATGAGTCTCTCAAGGAAAAATAGGAGAGATTCAACTTCAATCTTCAATGATCTCCTCACACAAAACTATCTGATAAGTCCCTCAAAAGCATCTTTTTGAGAGGACTTACCAATGAATCACTGGAGGATCTTAACATGATATCTAGAGGTGACATCTACCAGCACGCTATGGAACACATCCGACAACTATGCCAGAACTACTCAAGAAGAAGAGGCAAGACCACTTCTAGAACCATGAAAGCGACTTTTTTAGTAATGAAGATAAAAATAGGTAACATGTTGGAGGATTTAAAGAGTGAAATGCTCTCATATCTAGAATTATAGATGGATAAACTGTTTTTAGAAAAAAATAAGCAAGAAAATGAAGCAACATTGGCTTATTTCTATCCAAAATGTAGAGGGAAGCATGCAAAGAATGCATGCCCAGAGAACCAAGTCAGAGTATGCGCAGTTTGCATGTTGAACCATAAAACTCGATTGTACCCACAACTGCCCAGTAATCAAGAGGATGCTAAAAGTGTGGATGCCTTTTTCATAGGCAATCAGAAGAGTTGGCCACAACCTCCTGTGAGTAATATACCAACCGAAATGTTGTCATATGGGGGAGGACCATACATGCACCAAGGCCCACCTCAACCACCTAACATGGGGTGGTGTGGTCAATCACCTTGGTCTAACACACCCCCAATAGCATTCCCAAAACAGTAGCCATGGATGCCATATCCATATCCTAGGCAGCAGTGGAGAGGCCACACTGTGTGGAATAAGGCTCCACAGAATGCAGCACTAGATCATCCCCAATAGAATTTATCGACATTGCCAGCAGTGAGACATGTGTAGCTACCCACACAACCGAAAGAAAATCTAAATAATAGGGTGAACCAACTAGCATACAACATGGAGGGTGAGATGTATCCGATGTACTATATTTAGCTTAGGTCTGGTAGAAAGCTAAGAGTAGGAACACCTCCACTGGTAGAAGAGGAGGAAGAGATAGAAACACATCTTGTAGAAGAGGTGATAGAAGAAATGTCTGAGAGAGCAAAGGATCCATTTCCCAATCGGTTGCAAGAACAGAGGAAAGTAACGTAGTCGAAGTTCAATATGTTATCTAGCTTGAAGAACCTCACCATGACAATTCCATTATTTCAAGCCATCCAAGATGTTCTGATATATACCAAGGCGATAAGAGAGATGTGTCTAAGGAAGCCAGGATGAAGATCAACCTAGACTATCAATGTCATGGATAAACTAGTAGATTTTATGATGGGCAAAATGTGCCATCCGAAGTATGCAGACCCAAGAAGCCCGGTGCTGACTATAAAAATCAAGGGACATTCCCTGTCCAATATGTTGGTCAATCTCGAAGCAAACATCAACGTAATGCCTTAAGAGATCACGCAGAGGCTAAAAATCATGAACCTAAAACCCACTGCGACAATGTTATAGCTAGCCGATCGATCGGCCATGGCATCGAAAGGAATGTTGGAAGATATAATAGTGACAGTCAGCGCATGGGAATACCCAACTAACTTTTTAGTCCTACAATCTAAAACTAGGCTAGGCGGTTACTCGCTCATCTTGGGAAGGCCATGGTTGGCAATAGTTGATTCTTACATCAGCTATCAGGATTGGCTGATGACCATCTTCGATGGATGAAATGTTAAAAGGTTGACTATTTCACCCCTAGTGTAGTCCATCGACTCAGTAGGAGAACCCATGTTGATCGAGCATGAAATTCTTGAGTTGTCCATGATCCAGCCAGTGATTACATTGGATGAGTTGGCATAATAAGATGAAGATGGTGCTATTTTGGAGTTCCTCCATGGGAAGTCCTCGATCTTCACACATGGATCGCCATTTTTTGGCACCCAATATCACCACATTCAGTAGATACACGTCAGGCTAGGAAGAACATTAAATTTCAGCAGTGGGTTGACTCCCACACAATTGATGAAAGTATAAGAGCTCCTAGTTAGACACCAACAGGCATTCACATGGGATTACTTAGATATGAAGGGTATCAGCCCAGAGATCTATATCCATTGTATATACCTAGATGATCAAGCAACTCCAAGCAGACAACCACAGAGAAGAATGAATCTAGAAATGAAAGACATTATCAAGGAAGAACTGCAAAAACTCTTGACTATCAAATTCATCTATCCAATTTATGATGGTGAGTGGGTATCACCGTTAGTGGTAGTCCCTAAAAAGAATGGGAAATTGTGAATCTGTGTATACTACAGAGCGTTAAACAAAGTGACCAAAAAGGACCACTTCCCGCTCCCATTCATTGACCAAGTCTTGGACACACTCTCGGGGAAGAAGTATTTCTCCTTCCTGGATGGATTCAGTGGATACAACCAGATCCAGATAGGAGAAGAGGATCAAGATAAGACAACGTTCACCTACCCATGGGGAAAATTTGTCTATTAGGTATTACCTTTTGGATTGTGCAATGCACCTGCCACATTTTAAAGGGTGGTGCTTAGCATATTTTTAGACATGATGGGAGACGCGGTAGAAGTATACATGGATGACTTCATCGTCTATGGAGAAACCTTTGTTAAGGAAATGATGAACTTGGAAAGAGTTCTCGAAGGAAGCAAGGAAAATAGTTTGTCCCTGGGCAACGAGAAATGCTTTATGATGATGCAAGAAGGCATCATATTGGGACACCACCTCTCTACAAAAGGAATAAAGGTTGATAAAAGAAAAATTGAGGTCATTAGAGACCTATCCAACCCCAGAATGTAGAGAGAGGTAAGGAGTTTTCTTGGATTAGTTAGGTACTATCAGAGATTTATCATCAAATTCAGCAAAATTACAAAACCACTACACACTCTATTATCGAAGGATGTGGAGTTCAATTGGATAGAATACTATGAGGAAGCATTTTAGTTGCTTAAAGAGAAACTGATATCTGCACTGGTTCTAAGAGGACCAAATTGGGCCATACCATTCCATATCTACTGTGATGCATCCAACAATGTTATTGGAGAAGTCCTCGGATAGAAGAATGGCAAATAATTTTATGCCATCTACTATGTTAGCAAAAACTTGGTAGGAGCCAAGCTCAACTACACGATGACGAAGGAGTTCCTTGCAGTTGTGCATGCCATAAACAAATTATGCCATTATATCATTGGGTATAAGGTAATTGTCCACACGAACCACATGGCTATCAGATACTTGATGAGCAAGCCGGCCATTTGTGAAAGAATTATCAGGTGGCTCTTGTTACTATAGGAATTTGACATCACAATAGTTGACAAACCAGGCAAGGACAATGTTGTAGCAAATTGTCTATCCAGATTGATACCGATAGACCATACAAAAGTGGAAGACCAATTTTTGGATGAACATTTATTCACCATTAGTGAGCAAATCCTATGGTATGTAGATATATCCAATTACTTGGCCACTGTAAGAACCTCATCTTCTCTCTCTTTCCAAGAAAAGTAGGCGGTCATAGAGAAAAGCACATCGTTCCTATGGGTTGATGGCATCCTGTTCAAAAAATAACGTGACCATATTATAAGGAGATGCATAGCAGAGCAGGATTTCTTAGAAGTACTCAAAGCATGTCATGATGAACCATGTAGAGGAAACTTTGCAGGGAAATGAACTGCCTACAAAATCCTATAGGCTAGGTACTTTTTGCCCACTCTATTCAAGGATGCAGTTGTGTACGCTAGTAAGTGCGATGAATGCCAAAGAATGGGTAGACCAACCCATCGAGATGAAATGCCCCTCCAGCCTCAGGTACACTTGGAACCCTTTGATAAGTGGGGCATGGACTTCGTAGGACCAATTAATCCACCTTCAATAGGGAGGAGGTTTATTTTGGTCTGTACAGATTACGTCACCAAATGGGTTGAAGTTCAAGCGTTGAGAGATTCAAAAGAAAGAACAGTCATTGATTTCTTATTTTCCCACATTTTTACATGATTTGGGGTCCCTATAGAGATAACAATAGACCAGGGGCCTCAATTTACCTCCAGGTTGATCAAAGAGCTAATGGATCAATATAGAGTTTGGCACAATAAAACTACACCCTACCATCCATAGGAAAATGGGCAAGTGGAGGTGACGAACAGAGAAATAGAGAATATCATGACGAAGACCATGCAACAACATAGAAAGGATTGGGCTACATGGTTGTCGAAGGCAGTCTAGGCATATAATACCATGTGGAAATCCACCATAGGCTTCACACCCTTCCAACTGGTCTATGGGAAGAGTGCGATGATGCCCATTGAATTTGAAATCAAGACACTGAGGATGACTTTACAATTGAACTTGAGCTTAGATGATGCTCAAGAAGAGAGGATTCAACAACTAGATCAACTAGACGAAATTTGAATGGACGCTTTGCAGAGAACAAAAATCATACAAAAGCAAAGAAAGAGGTGGCATGATCACCACATTAAACTGAAGTAGTTCCAAGAATGAGAATTGGTGATGTTGTACGATTCTAAGTTCCAAGAAAAAAAAGGTAAATTAATGTAAAGATGGATGGGACCATATGAGGTGGTAAAGCTCATCAAGAATAGGGTAGTGCGCGTTAGAACAATTGACGACAGCAAAACTGTGTTAACGATCAATGGCCACCAACTGTGCCCCTATAACACATCTAAAACCTTACAGGTGGAATCCAGAATAGACGTGGGGGAGACCCCATCTTGTTAGATCCATACCAAACTCTTAAAATGCAAAATAGTGGGCATGGAGGTGCTCACCAAAATTAGTTAATTTAGTTTTTTTCTTATAGTGTGTTTTGCAAGGACAACGCCCGCATGCAAGCTACAGGCATCCTAACCCAGGGCCTAATAGGTATGGAATGCATATAACTACCTTTATTTTTATTTCTTTTCATTTTCTTTTTGTAGGTGGAGGAACTGACAGCATGAGGAATAGGTATCTAGGAAACCAGGCCTAATTTAGTTCAACATTCTAACATCGGCACTCATAGGTAGAAGCTGATGCAGAGTGAAGAAAGATAGAGAAGGCTTGATCACCCTTTCCCAGTCAATTACAACATGATTGTCGAGAATAAGGCACCTTCCACATCGAGAAGGTGTAGAATAAGGTGTCATCCTTATAAAGAAGGCACCCCACCAGAAGAAGGTGCCTTCCTTATAAATAAGGCACCCCGTCAGAATAAGGCATATTCCTTATAAAGAAGGTTCCCAGCCAGAAGAAGGCACCTTCCTTATAGAGAAGATGCACACACAATATATATATATATATATATATATACATATATAGGTGCCTTCTGTGGTTGGAAGGTGTCATACAAAAAAATTAAAAAAAGTCGAGGCACCTTCCACATCGGGAAGGCGCATACAAACCAAGGTGTCTTCCACATCGGGACGGTGCATGCAGACTGAGGTGCCTTCCATATTAGGAATGCGCACCCATTTAGAAGCACCTTCTATAGTAGGAATGCACCATCATCGAAAAGGTGCCTTCCACCATCAGAAGGCGCATCCAATCAGAGGCACCTTCCACCACCGAAAGACGCATCCATTTAGAGAGCATCGAAAACATCGGTAAGGCACCATATAAGAACCTTCCACATCAATAAGGTGCCACATAAGTTCCTTCCACATGGGGAAGGTACCAAAGAGCACCTTCCATGTACAACTAGCACTTACATCTCCTGGATGCCTCTATTGGAATGAAACCACCACACGAACGAGCGACATCATATGACCATACCCCTCCCCCATGTCACAAATCAATGAATCAGCGCCCTTCACGATGCCTAAAACATCGAATAAGGTATGCACATGCTAATTCAAATTTTTATATAATTATTTATAAATTATGCAATACCAAAAAAATACCATCGTCATAAAAATCATATCCCCCCCATAGCTGGAACCGTGTGCCAATGATATGGCTTGAAAGGTGTACCCTAGAAATGAATTTTAAGGTTAGGCACATTCCCTATAAGAAGGTGCCTTCCTAAAAGAGTAAGGATAGAAAAAAACCATAGTAGTAAGGGAAGACACTATGGGAGGAAGGTCGAAGAATCACGTAGTGAAGAAGAATGAACCGAGTGATACGAAAGGAATCAGGGGGGCGGTAAAGACACAGTTCAATACTAAGGGATGGCTTGAATAATGTACCCTAGTTAGTTAGGGCCAAGATATGGATGTAGCCAAGGAATTTTTTGCCTCCTTGAGTGGCGATGTAGCTCAAGTGCGAGGGGTAGAAATTCTAGTCACCCCTAAATACATCTTACAGGCGACTAGATTTCCCCTCATAGGGGAATGCATATACAAAGGCAGACTATTGAAGCCGTATGTCGAAGTACTGTTGCCAAGGGAAAATGTGTAGATAGACAAGGAAGGGCTACCCAAAAATAGCCTTCCTAAGAATCTATGAAAGATATTCGAGCAGGTTGCTCGATTCTTTACATGCACCGAGAAATATACCCATCTGCACGCTATCCATGTGTAATTTCTCAATCACCTGATGCATGGAAGGAAGTTGAACATGCCCTTCTACCTGGAAAATGCTCTGAAGGACAAAGCTACTTAGTACCATAAGATAGCACCATCCACCTTAACCCATCATGGGTTGATATTAGCATTGGTATGCCATGCAGAAGCACAGATGCAGGACCCCGATGCAAAGGGAGATGGTAGCCAAGAAAGGCAATAGGATGTTGTTGCTAAAATAGGGCAAGAAGAAGGAAGCCCTACAAATGGAATGGTGAGTATCAAGTAATTGGCATTGCCCTATTTCACAAAATAAATAGGGCATTCACCAGTGCCCAAATGCACAGAGGAAATAGGGTATTCCCTAGTGCCTAAGTGTGAGGAGGAAGGAGCACCGCTTATTAGCGGTGAGGCTGAGTTTCGATTGACAAAACCAGCCTCCAGGAGGAAACACCTGTGATGACTCCTCCTCTCGATAGAAGAGGAACATAGTGACCTGAAATTTGACATTGTAGCCCAAACCCTCCAAGAATTGACAAACCAGAGCCCACAAGATGCAGAGACTTCTAGGAGCAATGATTAGGTCAATGCGGCCTTGGAGGAAGTGCTAGAATGGCAAACCAATTATTGGATGGCCCAAAAAATTCTTGAGGACTTCCAGAACAAGAATAGAGGGGAGTTGAAAGAATGAGATGGATGGATCGCCCAGCTCGAGCAGTTGGTCTAGTAGTTGCGGGAGGAAAACCAGCTACTCCATGATAGGGGTACAGAAATAAGGGATGCATCGACCCAAAATGACTGGGCAAAAAAGGTCCCGATGAATTCTCCCACATTTTCTGAACGAGTATTCTATTTGGGAGAATTTTGATCGAACACCTAAAAGAGCAGCCCAAAGGCAGGGGAGAATTCCTCTATTTTGGGGAGTGAAAGGGAAATAAGTCCCACAACACCCCTTATCATCATCCTGAGTGATACAGAGCAGGACGAGGGCCTCTAGCAGTAGAAATGACTAGGGGATAAGGAGGAACTCCTCGAACCTAAAGGAGGAGAAGAACCTAAGGGGTCGACACAAGACATACAGGGGGACAAAGAAGCACCCCCAAGGATGTCAACATAGAGGGAATAGAATGCTCTAGGGACCATAGAACAAGCCCCTCAGAGCGAGAAGATGACCACCAGGGATAAATGGAAAACCCCTATTTGAGTCACCACATTTTTTGTAGAGGCCAAAGGAAAAGAGTCCAATATGGCTCAAAAGAAGGTGAAGGTGACCTTCACTGAGCTAGAGGAAGAAAAATGGGATATACATCCATTCACAGAGAGACAAAAATAGTTTGAACAACTACTCAAATAAATGATAGCATCCAAGGAGACTAGGAAGGCAACCTCGAGGATGCAGGGGGACTCTAGTATCTACGTCAATCCGATAGAGGACAACTAGTTCTGGGATATTTATGGGTCATCCTTGGGATGGCCCTCCATGATAAGAAGGTATTTTTAATGGTGGTGGGTATATGGCCCTAAATTGGAGGCCACGACCATTGCAAGGGAGAACATAGGGCTTACTATTGAAGTAGCCTGATTGTACAAAGCCCAAGTAGTTCATTCTAGGAGGGATAATTCAGATATCCCTCTTGCAGTGGTCAGACCTTCGGACGCTGACCTATGGCAAGCTATAAAAATTGCATTCTAGTCAGCAAAGATGATGCTAGCTAGATCACCACTAATAGTGACTAAAATAAGGAAAGGACAACCGACAACCGTACCCTCAGCTCCGCAGAGAAAAATAAGAGTCATACCTCCAGATGCTAGTGCACAGAAGAGGTAGACATGGGCCACAGGTACAGTAAAACCACCAAGAAACAACAACGATGGGGGGTCAACAGAGCTACTTGCAATTTTGATGCCATGAGGGCATGGCATATGTTAGGCATGGGGGGATGATGAGCATAAAAAATGCTCATATTTTGTATAAATTTTCTTGATTATTATGTAGTTGTATAATAAGGATTGCATACTTTTATGAATGATTATATAATTATTTGATGAAATTATTCATGTTATCTAATTTATTTTTTTTCAATGTGTTTTTGTAGAATTGCAATTGATTTAGTTAGATTTGGATCTATCGAGGTCTTTTCATGGACCTAGCACTTTGTTTCTTTCGGAATCAATGTAGAGAAGGTAGGTGCCTTCCTCTTCCAGGAAGGCGCAAAATGTAAGTAGGCACCTTCCTCTTCTAGGAAAGTTCCAAGGAAATACAAGCACCTTCCTCTCCCAGGAATGTGCCAATAGAAGGCCAGCGCCTTCCTCTTCCAGGAAGGCACCAAAGGAAAATAAGTGTCTTCCTCTCATAAGGAAGGCACCGACGGGAAGGCACCACTAGAAGGCAAGTGCCTTCCTCTCATAAGGAAGGTGCCACTAGAAGGCAAGTGCCTTCCTCTCATAAGGAAGGTGCCACTAGAAGGCAAGTGCCTTCCTCTCATAAGGAAGGCATCGATAGGAAGGTGCCACTAGAAGGCAAGCACCTTCCTCTCATAGGAAGGCATCAGTAGAATATAAGCATCTTCCTCTTCCAGGAAGGCACCAACGGTAGTAAGGAACATTTTGCATAAAGAAGGCACCCGACATACTTAGGCACCTTCCTCATAGGGAAGGCACCCCTGTTCTTTGCCCGTTGACTAGACAAGCACGATGTGGACAACAATGACTAGTGTAGTTCCAACTCTACGTCATGTAGAGCTAAATTGGGGATCACACCAACGTATGAGAATGTCCTACCAATTACAGGTGAAGCACAAACCAATCAGTGAACATGCCACTATTAGAACTGAATGCCAGTTTTAGCAAAGGTCAATCACATTTACCAGACTTTCTTAGTTTAGTTTGGAATGAATCGACTGTTATAACTTCTTTGTAATAGAATTTCTACGGGTGTGCTATATAAACACACGTAGACCTCTCTGAAGATATATAGATATATAGAGAGAAGAAATAGAATATTTTGATAGTAATTGTAATACTTTGATAATTATAATACCGTTCTAAGAGTTTCTAAGTGCGTGTTCAGCTGGGAGGAAGCTACTGGAGCCTGGGCCTATTCCAAGCCAATATTTCTTCCCCTATTTTTCTTGTGTTTTCTAGATTAGTTTACCGCTTTTATAAGATTGTTTATCACACTGATATTTCTAGTATTTGTAGTAGGTTTATTTCCAAGAATGTGTGAATATTTCCTTTCTATAGATTTAATTGTTTTTACATAAATTATTGAGGAGTGCATGAATGATTTACAATCGTTTGAAACACCTCCCACTAGTAAAACTAGTGGACTCATCTCAAGTGGTATTGTGAGTAATATTGTTCAAGACCCTTTGCAAGTTTATGAATCTCCTTGGTTGATAAATTAAATGCATGGGCATGTGACAAAAGTAGGAAATAAATTAACCTTTTTTGGCCCACAACAGCAGAGTTAAAATCTATTGAGTAACACACAATGCAAAATTTTATGGTCAACACAGTCAAATAATGCCTAGCATAATTTGGAGCATAATGGAACAAAAGACTGAGGAAGACAAGGTAAAGTTTAGCAGATGTATTTGTAGTTATAAACTCCACTCGAGTAACACGTAGTGTTAAAATCCATAGTCAAACCGATCAAAGTTGGTGCAGCAAAATTAAAAGGAGTGGATTTTCCAAAAGGATATGACTCGAGGGAAAGTTTCACTCTCCACTGAGTGAGGTCCTATGTTGTTTTCCATGCACCCATGACACAAAGAAAATTTTTATGGTCAACATGGTCAAACTTGACCTAAAAAAATTTTAAGGAGCAGATTTTGAAAAGAAGGCAACCTATAATAGATTTTTTTAGAGGCAAAACACCTCTAAGCGTTTATTCTATAGTCAACATGGTCAAACCCGAGGGAGAAAAATTTTCAAGGAGTGGATTTTGAAGCTAGAAAGCATGTTAAGATGTATATTTCAAGTGTGCTAGGTCATATTGCATTGTAGTCATTTAAAAGTGGATCAAAGGTGGGCGAGGGATTTTGATTTGAGTTCAAAAGTGGAATATTTTGCACTAAAGAAATAAATTTCAATCCACATGACCATTAAAAAAGAGTGGAAAAGGCTAGGGAAGACCAAGCATTGCAAAAATAAATATCTATCAAATTTTTTAGTTATAGATCAATGATGAAGAAGCTAAGGAAATACTATAGGATGGATCTGATCAACCTGCATCCATATTAGCCATTAGATTTTATGGAAGGTTGAACAACTCACAAAGGACTAGGTTACAGAGAGTTTCATGGAGTGCAACTTTTCTTCTTCTAAAAACAAATAAGAAGCTACCACCTCAGTACTCTATTGATCTGGCATGAAGTTTTCCTTATAATGTTTCTATATTTCTATTCATTGTAAAAACTATATATAGAGGTTGAACCCTCAATTTGAAGGGTTGGGTTTGGAGTGTTTTCTTATTCTATTCTTATAATTTTTTTGAGAAATAAATAAAAGGAGATTTACCTAGATTTTTACCTCAAGCTTTTGGTGTCATTTTCTTGTGAGTTTAATCTTTGAATTCATTTTTGCTACTACTATTATGGTTAGTCAATTATGTTGATATTGGATTGCTAACTTAGGGTAAATTGGAATGCTTCATGTTTAAACAAATGCTATAGAGAGCTTATTTTTCTATTAATTTGGATGTTGATCTAATTTTGCTATTTGGATTATTAACATTTTGGATGTTTGAAATAGTTCTTTGAGTATTTTTTGGTTTTGTAATGATGAAGATCATTTGTTTTGAATGTTGTTAGTTACAAGTGTGGTTGTAGACACCCACAAGTCACACCTTGCTATTCTTGCATATCTAAAGGCGATTCCAGACATCCCTAGGATATTGTAGACTATTGTAGTCATGCATAGACATACGTAGACTTCCATAAGTTCACCATAGTAATGTGTAGACTTCCACAAATGGATTTCAAGCCCAAAACCCTAATAAGCCCTTAAAACTACACTTTATACATCAAAATACCTTTAGACGACAACCCGAGGTGATGCATAACCCATTTACACTCAATTGACACCCCCACGAGGTATTAATTGGCAAAATCAATTAAAATTCAATTATCCAATTCTAATTTAATGTTGACTTCACTTAAGCCCCTTTTTAAGGCAAAATTGGATTAATTAACTCTTAATTCATAATTAGTGTTAATCAAATCCTCCCACATGTGCCAATTTAGGGTTTCCTAGGGTTTTCTTGTAATCCTCCCCTAAACATGCTTAAGGCCTAATTAGGATTAGCACTAATCCTTACTCACACGTGTGAGGATAGGATATTTCCTACGTAGAATGAGATGTTGCCACATAGCATCTATTAACCTAACCCTAGTTAGAATAAAACCTAGGTTTAGTCTATCTAACCCCCCCTGCACCTTGCATTTGCCTATAAATAATGGGTCCTAAACCCCTAATTAAGCTTGATTCCCAAATTCAAAAAAGTATTGTTACTCTGCAAAAATGGAAAGCGAATAGCACACAATCTATTTCCAAAGCACACAGGCAGATTCTGATAGCACACAGAGGCACCCCAACTGCCTTAGGATTGACCCACTAGAGATATTTCACTAGAAGAGCATCACATCTCAATTCATAGCTTGCCCTCTGAATTTGGCCCCAATTAGCGACCCGATTTATGAATTGCATCTATAGACCCCAAATCATTCCATATTTGGAAGGTAAAATCTACTTCAATATGTTGTTATCTTCTACATATTTTATTTCTATTTTTGTTACAGTTTTACAGTAATTTTTATCTTTCTAAACATGGGGCCTTACTAAGGCAAGCCCCCCATCACACTAACCCCCTTTTGCAGGTCTTTCATAGGTTATCTGGCAGATCTAAGGAAGAGGAACAACATACAAACAACAACCCTACGATGGCCTGCATACATCGAAGCTCACCTACACTGAGGGATGCTAGAAGAAAGCATCAAATTGATTGTAACCTTGTTAGGAATAGAGATGGATCAAGGGCATCAAGGCCCTCTTGTAACACATGCTCATTAATATCAATGGAATACAATTTCTCTATTTAATGCATCATTTATGTTTGTGTTAAATTATCAAATGCAGTTTTCTACCCATTTTATTTTGGCACACCCGATGGGACCCCCACAATAGATAGTGCTAGGTTCATTTTTCTTATAAATCTAACATTATATTCTATTTCTATGTTTTTTAGGTACCAAAACTATAATTCATTGAAGCATCTAAAGCTCTAGGAAGCACCCTAGGTCAGCAGATCTCGTATTTGAAGCCTCTGCACCTGATTCGTGACTCACCTACAATTTAGGTAGAATTCATGACCCGGGTCACGATTTGAGCACAGATACCTCAAAAACCTCCAAATAAGTTGGGGTGATCTTTTCAAGGGCCAAGAAAACCTCCCTTACCATCATAATGTAGGTATTTTCACTTTTTCTATCTCTGTTGTAAATTTTTGGAAGTATAAATGTGTTAATTAGTTTAATAACCATTACTAGGCCTAGTTTTGGGTTCATTGCAAAGTAGTTAAAGCATTAGGGTTTCTAAAAAAAAATTAGGACCTACAACTTTCCAGCAAGTTCATAAAATTTATTTCTCAAATAATTTTGCATATGTCCTTGTATCTTGCATGTAGCACAAACCTATGTTGATTTCATTTCACTAATAGCTTTCATTGTTAGAGAATTATATATGTTCAAGTAAATAAGGGTTTCTAATCCCTTCTTATAATTCTAAAATGTCTTTGCATTATAACATCAAATTAAGGTTCCTAATCCCTTATTCCTTTGTTTGAAAGAAATTTTTGCATTCAAAAGTTTAAATCAGGGTTCTAATCCCCTTCACTCCACACACTTGGATTGTTTGTTTCTATGCTTTCCAAAGTAGATTAGTTTGCTTCACAAAGGCATTTAGGCTAGCTCATTTCTTTACAAATATTGTAATCTATCTAATAATTTGTTGAGCTAGGTGCAGCAAAAGTATTGTCACTGTTGTCAACATAGACAGATAGATCGGTTGATGCAGTGGACAGAAAGTTTAGAAGCCATTCTGATATAGTGGACAGGAGTTCAGAGGTCATACAGAGCATGCACAGTGAATTTCCAAGAAGACCGAAGTGGCCCTTAGGCAAAAGCTCATAGAAAAAGACATGTAAGAAAATTGTCATGATATCGCGACATGTTGAGCAAGCATGAGAAACTATCATGATTTCATGACATGTTTGAAGAAGAAGCGCATGCAGGAAAAACTGTCATGATTTCATGACATGTTTGAAGAAGCTTTGCATGCAAGAAAAACTATCATGATTTCATGACATGTTTGGAGAGAAGGCGCAAGCAAAGAAAACTATCACGATTTCATGACATGTTTGGAGAGAAGGCACAAGCAAAGAAAACTGTCATGATTTCACAACATGTTTAGGGAGAAGGAGCTTGCAAAGAAAAGTGTCACGATTTTGCGACAATCTGTAAGAGAGGCAGTATGAATGAAAATGTGTCACAATTTTGCGACATGTTTGAGAGAAGGAGCTTACAAGGAAAATTGTCGTGATTTCGTGACAATTTGCAAGAGAGGTAGTATGAATGAAAATGTGTCACGATTTCATGACAAGTTCGAGAGAAGGAGCTTGCAAGGAAAAGTGTCACGATTTCTTGACAATTTGCAAGAGGAAGTGCTAAGCGGAAATAGTGTCACGATATCACGAAATGTCTGGTTTTTGTGACCCGAAGGGAAGAAAAGCGCTAAGGAGAAAAAGTGTCACGATTTTGTGACATGTCATGTTTTCACTAGTGCAAGCCAAGAAGAGTGTACGAAAGCGAAAAGTGTCACGATTTTGTGACATGTCATGTTTTCGCTAGTGCAAGCCAAGAAGAGTGTACGGAAGCAAAAAGTGTCATGATTTCATGACATGTTCTATTTTTGTGGGTGCAAGCAGAGAAAATCACAAGGCAGCGAAAGTGTCATGATTTCGTGACATGTTCTGTTTTTGCGGATGCAAGCCGAGAAGAGTGCAAGGAAGCAAAAAGTGTCGTGATTTCGTGACATGTTGTGTTTTCATGGGTGCATAGTGCAAGGAAGAAAAAAGTGTCACGATATCGTGACATGTTGTGTTTTTGCTGATGCAAGCCGAATAATGAAGTAAGAAGGTGAAAGTGTCACGATATCGCGACATGTCTTGTTTTCGCGGTCAAACGCCAAGAAAAAGTCAAAGGGGTAGAAATGTCGTGATTTCATGACAGGTCGCATTGGTGTGATGGAAGAAGAAGAACCCAGCTAAAGTAAAATTATCTAAAGTCGTATGATAGTAACAAAGGCAGTTATAGAAAGAATTCATGCAGCTAGAATAAGAAGAGTTAACTAGAGTTAGAACTATAGTTGTAGAGGAAAAATTAGGCAGATAAAATAAGAAGAGTTAACTAGAGTCAGAACTGCAGTTGTAGGGGGTGTTGCAAAGAAAATCATGCAAGAAAAATAAAGAAGAGTTAACTGGAGTCATAACTACAGTTACAGGGGGCAGTTACAAAATAAAATTATGCAGCTAAAATTAGAACAATGCATTAAAGACGAAACAGTTACAGGGCCGTGACGCTGTGAAACTATCAGAGCAGTGGCCATACTAAGAGTCCCAAATAAAGAGACAAACCTATTAATAGGTTGCATGTAAGAATATTGTGTCAAAAAGGAGTTACTTACAGGAGTGGCTATTAATAGGCTGCATGCAAGATTATGGAAGTTACAGAAGACTTGAGTTTCAAGATGAAAATATTATTATAAAAGGGTAGTTGCATGCAGAAGAAAAATTTTGGCTTAGAATTGAAAAGAGTGCCACCGTAAAGAGTTAAAGTGCCACTGCTGAAAGAGTAAATGTGTTGCGAGGGCAGTTACATGCAAAAGTGAAAGGGTAGCTCATAATTGAAAAGTGAGCAGAGAAGGTTGTCAGAGTGCAGTAAATAGAGCACATCAAAAAGAGAGCGGCTAAAATATAGAGCACAGCTAAGAAAGCATGGCAAAATAAGATAAAGGTAGAGACGTAAGAAAGTCGTAAGTGTGAGCTGTAAGACAGGGCTGTTAGAGTGTGGTAAGCAAAACCATTGGAGTGGGTGTGTTTCATGAATTGAAATAGAGATTGGATGAGCAATAGACCAGTGAGGGTCTTGTAAAAGCGAAGGCATTTTTATGTCAAAATAGATTCAAAATAGAAATCCAAGTTGGTGCTTGGAATCATGGGTTGGTGCTCCTTCCAGTCGGTCTTTGGTAAATCAGGGGTTGGTGCTCCTTTCTGTTGGTGCAAATAAATTAGGGGTTGTTGCTCCTTCTAGTGGGTGCTGGTAAATTGTTTGTAAAGTTGGTGCTTTACAAAGGCTAGATTTGGATGGGAGTCCAAGCAGTATTGTTTTTAGGAGTATCCAAAATTGGTGAACCTCGTTACATCTTGTGTTGTGTGATGCTCTCTTGTGATACTTGTTGTTTTTGGTTTTAAAGCTTTCATTTTTAGATTTAAGAGTTGTAGATTTGAAATTAAATAGCTACACTGATTCACCCTCCCCCTCTCAGTGCCATTATAAGACTAAAAATTGGTATCAGATCCAAGTTCCTAAATAATATCAATCGGCTAAGGTGATCTGGGAAGTGACACAATGGCAGTTGGTGAAGGTTTCTCATCAAACAAAGCTCCATTGTTTGACGGGACTAATTACGCGTTCTGGAAAATCAAGATGTAGACATATTTGTGTGCGTTAGGATACAACATATGGGACTCAGTAGAAATTGGATACACAATACCCACCACTCCTCTAACCAATGCTGCCAATAAGAAACAGTTTGAGAATGACTCAAAGGCAAAGAATGCTATCATGTGCGATGTAGCAAACAGTGAACTAGTAAAGATCATGAGCTGTAAAACAGCAAAAGAAATTTGGGACAAATTGAAGAGCATTCATGAAGGAGACGATAAGATCAAGGAGGCCAAGTTGCAAACTCATCGAACTCAGTATGAAGCATTAAATATGAATGACGATGAGAACATAGTGGCCTATATGCTGAGAGTAAATGAAGTCATTAATGTCATTAGAGGACTCGACAAGAAAATCAAAGACTCTACAATCATAAAAAAGGTATTAAGATCTCTTCCCAAAAGATTTGATTCTAAAGTATCATCTATAGAAGAAGCCAAAGATCTAAATATGTTTAGTATGGATGAGATGCATGGTTCGTTTACTACGTATGAGATGAGAATAGGAAAGTTTGATCCCACAGACAAAGAAGCTGCTTTTAAATCCCACAAAAATACGAAAGCAAAACAAGAATCTGAAGATGAAGAGACATCAGATGAGATGGAAGCAAACTTTGTCCAAAAACTAAAAATGGGACAAGGAAAATACAGAGGAAAACTACCATTTAAATGTTTCAGCTGTGGAGGCGTTGGGCATGTTGCAGCTAGATGTCCGCTTAACAAGGAGAATGAAAGTGATGAAGAAACGCATCGAGAAAGAAGTGACTGGAAGAAAAAGATGAATTTTAGAAAGGGCAACTTCAAGAAGAAAAGTTTCATATCCAAGAATGTCAGCTCCTCTAAAAATAGATCCGATGAGGATTCTAAAGAAGAACAGGTGAAACTCTGTTCATGGCATTCGAAGAAGAAAATACAGAAGAAGAACAGGAAAGTGATGAAAACCTTGAGGCTGAGGCTGAAGTAAATCTAAGAGGTGATTTTATCGCTGCACTTAAAGAATTGAGGATAGAAAATAAAAAGAATAAAAGACAATCCAAGAAATCGGAAGAATATGGGGATGAGATTGAAGATCTCTTCTTACAGGTTCAAAAGGCCAAGAAAATAGAAGAAGCCTTGAAGACACACATAGATGATGAAGTCGATGTATGTAGAAAACATGAAGAGGAATCTAACAAAGTTATTGCTGATCAAAAGCTGCAAGTAGAAGAGTCCAAAAGGATTGAAGAAACCCTCTGGTCACAGATCAATGAGAAAGAGATTATTTGTTGCAAACAAGAAGAAGAAATTGTGTTATTGAAGAAACAACTAAAAGAGGCCAATACAAATCTCAAATTTGAGAAGAGCAAAGAGTTGTTAGATAAAATGATAAAGCAACAAAGAAGCTCCACGAAAAATCTTGGTCTTGGATATGAAGCTGAACAACCATCATCGTCTAAAAATGCAGAGAAGAAGAAGTTCACTAATGAAGGAAAGAAGAAAGAAAAGCTTGAAGCCGGATCTTCAAAAGGAATAAAATATCAAAGAAGATCTACAGTAAAGCAACCACCACAAAAGAGGTTCTCTCACTCTCACTCTTTTCATAATAATGCTTTTAATGGCTATTGTTTTAGATGTAGCCATTATGGTCACCAAGTAATTTATTGTGGATTGAATAATAAATCAAGGAGTTATGTTGGTAGAAATACATCTGCTCTTCTGAGTGAACACCATGTGCAATGTTTTAAATGTAATGGTCATGGGCACATAGCAAGGTTTTGTCCAAGCACATCTGCATCTAATATAAGGCAAGACCACAGATTCCATCAGACACAAAGAGTGCAACACAGATAGGAAAATAATTATCCATCAAGAATGCACAAGAGACAACCACGCAAGAGAAATGTTCAAATTCACGAAAAGGTGCAAAACATGGATGTAGTTGAAAAACTCAAGCCCAAGTTCAAGAAAGTCTAGAGAAAGATAGAAGAAATGGAATCGTGTCTCCTTGGACTGAAGGAGACTACCCCGTTATTGCACTAAGCCACTCCAGGTGGCACATCCTCAGGGGGAGTAATATTAAAGTTTTATTTTAATACTCCTATGTATTTGATTGGTTATCTGAGGATGAATGGCAGGCAGTCGGGAAACTATCGTATAGTTGTTAAAGTGTGTTTTTAGTTTATGCAGTGGTTTGAGGTAGTGTTGTGTATGTGTGCGAAGTGAGTGCACAGAGAACGCAAAAGGCAAAGATGATTGCTAAGTTTGACTGTAATGATGTAGAACTTGCTGTAGAATTTTTTTTTTGGCTGGGTGGATTGAGAGCAACAGAGGGTTGATGCTCAGAAGACAGTGTGAAATGAAGTGGTCTTGGACTCAGGGGGAGTTTACAGCAGCCCTTTGGTATTATTGTCAAAGGGGGAGAAGAGTTACGGGATATTGCCCGTGTGTTGCCAACAATTCCAAAGGGGGAGATTGTTGAGCTAGGTGCAGCAAAAGTATTGTCATTGTTGTCAACACAAATAGATATATCGGTTGATGCAATGGATAGAAAGTTTAGAAGCCATTCTGATACAGTGGATAGGAGTTCAGAGGTCATACAGAGCATGCACAGTGAATTTCCAAGAAGACCAAAGTGGCCCATAGGCAAAAGCTCAAAGAAAAAGACAAGTAAGAAAATTGTCGCGATATCGTGACATGTTGAGCAAGCATGAGAAACTATCACAATTTCACGATATGTTTGAAGAAGAAGCGCATGCAGGAAAAACTGTCACGATTTCGTGACATGTTTGAAGAAGCTTCGCATGCAAGAAAAACTGTCACGATTTCGCGACATGTTTGGAGAGAAGGTGCAGGCAAAGAAAACTATCATGATTTCATGACATGTTTGGAGAGAAGGCGCAAGCAAAGAAAACTGTCATGATTTCATGACATGTTCAAGGAGAAGGAGCTTGCAAAGAAAAGTGTCACGATTTCATGACAATTTGTAAGAGAGGCAGTACGAACGAAAATGTATCACGATTTTGTGACATGTTTGAGAGAAGGAGCTTGTAAGGAAAAGTGTCATGATTTCGTGACAATTTGCAAGAGAGGCAGTACGAACGAAAATGTGTCACGATTTCATGACAAGTTCGAGAGGAGCTTGCAAGGAAAAGTGTTGATATTTCATGACAATTTGCAAGAGGAAGCGCTAAGGAGAAAAAGTGTCACGATATCGCGACATGTCAGGTTTTCATGACCCGAAGGGAAGAAAAGCGCTAAGGAGAAAAAGTGTCACAATTTTGCAACATGTCATGTTTTCGCTAGTGCAAGCCGAGAAGAGTGTATGGAAGCGAAAAGTGTCACGATTTCACGACATGTCATGTTTTTGCTAGTGCAAGCCGAGAAGAGTGTACGAAAGCAAAAAATGTTGCGATTTTGTGACATGTTCTATTTTTGCGGGTGCAAGTAGAGAAAAGCACAAGGCAGTGAAAGTGTCATGATTTTGTGACATGTTCCATTTTCGTGGATGCAAGCCGAGAAGAGTGCAAGGAAGCAAAAAGTATCACAATTTTGCGACATGTTGTGTTTTCGTGGGTGCATGCCAAGAAGAGTGCAAGGAAGTGAAAAGTGTCAAGATATCGTGACATGTATTTTTGCTGATGCAAGCTGAATAATGAAGCTTGAAGGCAAAAGTGTCATGATATCACGACATGTCTTGTTTTCACAGTCAAACACCAAAAAAAAGTCAAAGGGGCAGAAATGTCATGATTTCATGACAGGTCGCATTGGCATGATGGAAGAAGAAGAACCCAACTGAAGTAAAATTATTTGAAGTCGTACGATAGTAACAGAGGCAGTTACAGAAAGAATTCATGCAACTAGAATAAGAAGAGTTAACTAGAGTCAGAACTGTAGTTGTAGAGGAAAAATCAGGCAGATAAAATAAGAAGAGTTAACTGGAGTCAGAACTACAGTTGCAGGGGGTGTTGCAAAGAAAATCATGTAGGAAAAATAAATAAGAGTTAACTGGAGTCAGAACTACAGTTATAGGGGGCATTTACAGAATAAAATTATGTAGCTAAAATTAGAACAGTGCATTAAAGATAGAACAACTGTTACAGGGTCGTGACGCTATGAAACTGTCAGAGCGGTGGCCATACTGAGAGTCCCAAATAAAGAGACAAACCTATTAATAGGTTGCATGTAAGAATATTGTGTCAGAAATGATTTACTTATAGGAGTGGCTATTAATATGTTGCATGCGGGATTATGGAATTTATAGAAGACTTGAGTTTTAAGATGAAAATATTGTTATAAAAGGGCATTTGCATGCAGAAGAAAAAGTTTGGCTCAGAATTGAAAAGAGTGCCATCATAAAGAGTTAAAGTGCCACTGCTAAAAGTGTAAATGTGTCACGAGGGCAGTTGTGTGCAAAAGTGAAAGGGTAGCTCAAAATTGAAAAGTGAGCAGAGAAGGCTGTCAGAGCACAGTAAATAGAGCATATCAGAAAGAGAGTGTCTAAAAGACAAAGCACAACTAAGAAAGCATGGCAAAATGAGATAAAGGTAGAGACGTAAGAAAGTCATAAGTGTGAGCCGTAAGATAGGGCTATTAGAGTACGATAAGCAGAACCATTGGAGTGGGTGTGTTTCATGAATTGAAATAGAAATTGGATGAGCAATAGACCAGTGAGGGTCTTGTAAAAGCGAAGGCATTTTTATGTCAAAATAGATTCAAAATAGAAATCCAAGTTGGTGCTTGGAATCAGGGGTTGGTGCTCCTTTTTGTTGGTGCAGATAAATTAGGGGTTGGTGCTCCTTCCAGTGGGTCTCTGGTAAATTGTTTGTAAAGTTGGTGCTTTGCAAAGGCTGGATTTGGATGGGAGTCCAAGCAGTCTATTTTTGAGGAGTAGCCAAAACTGGTGAACCTCGTTACATCTTGTGTTGTGTGATGCTCTCTTGTGATACTTGTTGTTTCTGGTTTTAAATCTTTCATTTTTAGATTTAAGATTTGTAGATTTGAAATTAAATAGCTACACTGATTCACCCCCCCCTCTCAGTGCCATTGTAAGACTAATATCATTTGCTTTCGAAAAGGCATTAGGATTAGTTTTCTTTTGAAAAGGCAAGTAGTTAGTTTCTTATCTTGTAAACATCGATAGTAAAACACAAACCCACACACACTCACGTGGTATCTTAAACAAGTGGTGAGATTGGACTTCATCCCCAATCCATCACTCGAGACTGGTGTGGATCGAGTTTCACTCTCCATCAGCTCACCCCCTAGACACCTAGTAGCCCCACAGGAGCGGTTTTCTAGATTTCATCACCAGAGACCCCCTACTCTTGTGATTGGGCCCTGGATTTCATCACCAGTGGTTACCTGCAGAGTGGGATAGGATTAGCGCCTTCATCCACAAGGCTTGTATAATTTGTGGAATTGGTAACTATCATTCTTGACTAAGCCCACCCGAGGGTGAAGCGAAAGCATGGGTATGCCGGTAGCAGGTCTCAGATAGTGCCACCTCTTCTCGTGAGAGGATATTGCGAACTTGCTTCAGCATAGTGAGTTCCACCCCTTTAGGATACCATTTTACTGCACCTTCCATACAGGTCACCATTCGCACGTTGCGGTACCATTCTATCCTGTGCATCTTTGGGTGTTGTAGGAGGTTTGTTATTGATGACATTCATGATTTTCTAGAGTATTCACTCCATTACCCATGATTCTACATAGGGAGTATCAACATTATAACACACAAAATGAACATAACACTTTTATTTTCTCAGCATTTAGAATTGATTCCGGTCTACCATTGTTTGCATGATCACAGACCGGTCTCAACACACCACACTATATATTGTTTTGCTACACACAACATGTCACTTATTTTACACTCACAGTAGACACACTTGAGTCTACATCACACAGGGTTTATTATTAAAAACCCCCTTTGACACATGCCACTATGCCTGTGGTCACCCGTAGTAGAGCGCGTGAGAAATCATGCTCTATGGAGGAATGGCCTCCCCCTTCCTCTAGTCAGTCTACTCTTACTCCTTCGATCATGAAGGAGAGGATTATAGATACATATGATTCATACATAGAATCTGATGCACAATTCACACACATGATGCCTCATGTCGAGATGTCAACTTTGAGTGAAATTCTCGCTACTTCACTCGTAGAGGATTACCCGCTCTTTGTAGCCCCATCCTCACCTAATCCCTCGACCATGTTCTATGACCATGTAATCTACACTACACCAGGATAGTCTCCTCCAGCCTTCACCATAGATGAGGAGGTCATGCCTACGTCACCCACCTTTGCACACCCCTTTTTCCAGAATCTATCTCAATCCCTATTTGAGAATGATTCCTCCCTTCTAAACCGTACCCATCCTGAGGTCGCATCATTCACCCCTACCATAGGAATGGTGTCGGACCCATCCTCATCCACTGTAGGAAGCCAGAATCCATCCTTCCAAACTGCACAATAGATCCCTACCCAGCAGGAACCACAAGCATTCCCTCAAACCTCACGCTTGTACTCCTCACAAGAGTACCAACCATCCTCTTCTCAAGAGCCATTCTTCACCATATCTGAGGGTACCTCCCAATAGCCTCTTCAGGAGCAAGAGATGCAAACCCAAGTGGGAGTATACACTTACACTTTCCCCTCAACCCAAGCTCCTACCTCGATAGCTTATCCCACCTTTTTAGCAGCATTCCCGCCTATCTCATAGGTATCCAGAGTGCATGATGCCCAACCCTTGGAGCCACCTTTGCCTACGATGACCTTTAGGATACCACCACCTATGCCCTTTTAGGCTCCCACTACCCATATCCATCCTACCTATGGACCGACACCAGCAACTTATGTACCTACTCAACCAAATTATTCCACATAGTTTAGCTTTCCTACTTCCTACCCTCCAAGGTAGAGATAGATCCCATCTTTTGATACCTCATCTCGACCACCCCTAGCACTAGTAGCACTGACACCTACACCACCACTAGCTACACCTAGCTTCTTTATGCCTCCTCCAGTTTGGTCATCACCACCCATGGTCCAACCAGTACAGCAGGCTCCAAACCAACAAGTACCCATGCCACAACCATGTTGCTCAGTCACAGTATTATTATCCTCAACAGATGCCTACCCCACAACCTAGTGTGCCTATAGACATGACAACACATGTCACCCAATACCCACCTTATCATGATCAGGCACAATAGTATTCCCCATAGTATTGTGAAGAACAACAATACCAATACCCACCACATCCACAAGGTCAGCCTATCATAGCCCAACCTTCAACTCCTATGACACCCAAACTTCAACTCTTGCGAGATGAAGTCAAAATGTTGAACCTACGCACCTCTAGCTATGGGCCACAAAAGCCTTGCTATGATGAACTATGCAATGAGCCAGTACATCCATCAGTCCCTATCCCTCCTTATCCCTATCACTTCGAAATACCAAAATTTGACAAGTATAGAGGTAAGGAAGATCCCAGAGAACATGTGAGCAACTACCGCTCATCCTGTTACCAACTGCATAGTAGTAACCCTCTTATGTTGCGTACCTTCTCCCTATCCCTCATTGGGCCAGCATTGGATTGGTACAACATGCTACCGTGCCATAGCCTATACACCTTTGAACAACTGGCCAATTCCTTCTTAGAGCACTTTTCCATCAACATCAAGAAAAAGACCACATTTTTTGATGTCTACGCCTTACGAAAGGTGGACGATGAACCCATCACTGAGTTTGTTGCCAGATGGAGAGTGATTATTCATGATCTCACCCATAGCCTCCCCACCTTAGAGCTTGTGACACTCTTTTCCAAGAGTTGCCACAAACACATTTCCACATCCCTCCAACTTCATCAGAGTCATACTTTTGAAGATGCTATATCACAAGCAAAAGTGATCGAAGATATCAAGGTGCAATCTGGAAAGATTAAGTTGAGAGCTAAAACCAACTATAACTCCAAATTTCGATTCAATAGACCCACACCGAATCAACCTTACCCATGACCACAACAAACCAATCAAGTCGTAGCTGCTACCCTAGCATTAGTACCGACTCCTCCACCCTATACACCGCAACCGCAAGTGCTCCAAGCTAATGCACCTACCCCACCTCGACCACAACAATACCATGGAATGCACCCATAGGGTCCACCGCATAACTTTACACCTTTATCTAAACCATTACCAACCCTATTCCATAGATTGTATGAGGGTAACCATCTTGTTCTACCTGAAATTCACCCATTGGATCCAAATGCACCTAAATCTCATGACTACAATGAGCAGTTCTTTTATCCCTTTCATAGGCAATGTGGCCATAATATCGATTCATGTCGCTCCTTTTGGGGGCAAGTTCAAGACCTAATCGATAGGGGCATTATTCAGGTAGCAAACCCTTTAGCCCCATAGAACCAAAACCTAGGGATTTTCCAAAACCCTCTACCAGATCACAGAGGACCCAATCCCCCTAGACCTCCAAACAATCCTCCAATGCCCCCTCACCAAGTCAACAATGTCCAACATGATCCTCCATCACACAGAGTAGTAGGCATGATCAACCTTACTACGAGAAACCAACGGTACCCATCACCCTAGACAACACCTATTATTTCTCCCCTATCCAGTTTACATCCCCACAAGCATCCCAAAGGCCTAACATCATACCACCACCACCTCAAAATGTGATTACCATCCATGGTAGTCTAACCCATCAGCTACGCAATGCCCCCATCGGCTATCCATATTCGACCTCCTACAATAGTCTCAACCCCATCATGAGGCATTGAATGACATCCTACGTTCCATTGACTTAGAGACACATGACACAAATGCTTTTGTCAATTTCATAGGGAACATCCCATGATGCCTTCAACCATCAATTAGCTTTCATGACCATGAGATAACGGAACTCGTTGGTGAAGGAGCCGATCCTCCCCTCCATATACAAGCTAATATCAATGATATTACCTACAAGTGGGTACTCGTTGACATGGGCTCATCCATCAGTATCATATCCATAGTAGCCTTACATCACCTACACCTCCCTCCAGTGCATTTCACCACACCTTCCCTAGACCTACATGCTTTTGATGGTTCCATGAGACCTACCATAGGATCCATAGTTCTACCCATTCACGTAGGCATCCGTACGATTCCCATCCTCTTCCACATCATTCAAGGAGAAATGCAATACAATATTCTCCTTGGTCACCCTTGGATCAGAGACATGCAGTGTGTCCCATCCACATTGCATCATTGCCTCAAGTATGTCCACAATGGACTTGTTCATTGTGTCCCAACCGATGGAGACCCCTTTAAGTTTTGTAACATCATAGACCTTCCCCCTACACCTTCATTCTCATATTCCCAACTATTCCCTATATCTTCTCACCAATCAGTAGGAGCATCGATATCCTCTCCAATTTCCACCCCAACACCCCAGTGTTCATCAACAACACAAGCCTCGATATCTGCACCATTAGCATCACATACTGGGGGACCTAAAACTGATACTATGCCTTCCCCACCACCATTCTCATGGCCTCCACAACCCTCTCAACCTCTACCATTCCAATTTCCACCCATGGTGTCACAACCACCATTGCCACCCATTACACAACCAACTACATTACCTCCTTCACCCTCGCATATGGAAGCCCCTATCCTTCCTACACCATAGACACCGCCTCTTCCCTTCTGACCAAAACCTAAGACATTCATATCTCCACGCATCCCTGCACCTACACCGATGCCATCCCCTACATAGAACAAACAACCTATTCAACCCACAACAACCAAACATCATGAACCTAAACAACCAACACCCAGCTCGGATGAACCTTCACACCCTTCAGCTACCACCATCAGGGAATCCTAACTTTCTCCTTCCTCATCTGACTCAGATACGCCACCCCAATCACCAGAGCGTGCCACACCATGCATATCCATCTTCATGACAAACAATGGCCTAGGAGACTATAACGTACATGATACCCACGTATGTGACACCCCTATCCAATCTACCCAAGATTTTGGTCATCCCTCAGCCTCGATATTGACTATTGGAACTGTCATACAGTTAGGAAGTCCCGAAAACCATACCAACTTTGTGTATGCGAGAGTAGACTCTTCAATCCCCTCACCAACTTCTTCACCACCACAATCTAGCTCTAGTGATGCAATTACACACCTAGCCAACCCTCAATTTGCCTTGCACTACCTACAACACTTTCATTGGCATGGGTTTGGGTTAGGTCATTATGAGCAAGGGCTACGTACACCCATTAACCCTCATGTCCACTCACCTACCGACAAAACTGGTCTAGGTTATCACCCAACCACCACCTATACATTAGAATATGAGATACAAGATCTATCCTTACATCCTCCTCCATGCCCAACACACACCTTGGAAGAGTACATTGACATGGACATGCTAGAAGACACGCCTTCACCCACATCAACCATCACCATCCCCTATGATTTCTTCCAAGAATCTCCTATGCTCGATACCTCTTTGTTCTATGATGTTCAACGATTGGTAGAACACTTTGCTACTTTATCTCTGGCTACACCACCAATAGAGTCAGATGCACTCCCGCATGATCCACCACCTATAGAGCTAGACCCGATGCCACCTGACCCACCACCGATATGCCTACCAATATTCCTGCCTATACATAGATAGTTACAGAGAGCAGCCTCTCATCCTCATTCACCACCAGTCATCCTACGACCTCCCTTAAGCCTTTTAGGATATGCACAACCTATCCAAATTCCATCACTAGATTCTACCCCACCTACTTCACCTACAACATCGATTAACATGGTTGAGGTAGATTTACATTCTCCCCTCCATTACAACCATCAATGAATTTGAGATGATACCCCAAACCCAAACTTTATCGATCTCGCACACATCTCACACATACCAGCACCTAGAGACTTTCTTCTCTCTCCTCACATATTGCGAATAGCAAATGCCCCTTCCTCATCCATGTCACACCAAATCCCTCAAGTCCATCACATGAGCATTTACGTAGATGATGAATTCAAGTTCAGTGAGGCCATCGATGACTTCAATCTCATCCCTATCCCTGAATAGTTGCATGATCGGTTATGCTCATCGAAGACATGATCGACGTAGACATCGGTGATGATCCAAAAAATCCACACATCCTCAAATTAGCCACTAGCCTCTCACCCGAGGAGTGCATCACCTTTACGAACTTCCTACGCAAGTATATAAAAGTGTTTGCATGGTCTTACAAAGACATGTCGGGACTTGACCCTACCATGGTAGTGCATAATCTTATACTAGATCCCAATGCCAAACCAGTAAGACAAAAGTTATGATGCATGCATCCAACTATCGCATTGATAGTAAAATCTAAGCTCCAAAAGCTCCTAGACATTGATTTTATAATACCCATCGACTGTCCCGAGTGGGTATCCAGCATGGTCCCTATCCCCAAACCATCTGGTGATGTTCACGTGTGCACAGACTTTCATGACCTAAACAAATCTTGTCCCAAAGACAACTTCCCTCTACCCAACATTGACTCCCTTGTTGACTCCATCATAGGTCACGAGATGATTTCCCTCATGGATGGATTTTTTGGATATAATCAAATTCAGATCAACCCAGCTGATCAACACAAAACTTCCTTCACAACACCCTGGGGGACTTTTTGCTACAAGGTCATGCCCTTTGGCCTTAAAAATATTGGGGCAACCTATCAACGAGCCATGACCTACATATTTCATGACCTAATGCACAAAAATGTGGAAGACTATGTAGATGACCTCATAGCCAAATCAAAGAAATGTGTTGATCATCTCGAAGATCTCTGCCAGATTTTTGATCGACTACTAGAACACAACGTGCGCCTCAATCCAAAAAAGTGTGTGTTCGGTGTTACATCTAGAAAGATACTAGGATTCATTGTCTCCCAATGAGGCATTGAAGTAGATCCTAGTAAGGTGAAAGCCATCATCGAGATGCCTCCTCCTACCACCTTAAAGCAATTACGCAGCCTATAGGGCAAGATTACCTCTATTCATAGATTTATAGCACAATTATCAGACAAATGCCAACCATTCAATCATCTCCTACAAAAAGGAGTACACTTTAAATGGGATGAAAACTATCAAGCCGCATTCGATGCCATCAAAACCTACCTCACATCACCATCGGTTATGTCACCACCACACCCACAATTACCATTGACTCTATACATCTCAGCCATAGAGCTTGCGCTAGGTACACTCCTAGCTCAAAAGAATGCTCTCGACAAAGAGCAAGCTATCTACTACATCAGTCACACACTAGTTAGTTACAAAATGAGATACGGGTACATGGAGAAGCTATGCCTAGTAGTAGTATTCACCACCCAGAAGCTAAGACATTACATGTTAAACCACACAACTTTTGTCATAGCCTGAGACAATCCCCTACGGTATATGATGAACAAAAGTTATCACAACTCCCGCACAACTAAATGGATTATGCTCCTAACCGAGTTTGACCTAGAATTCATATCTCAAAAGTCCATCAAAGGGCAAGTCATTACTGACCAACTGGCTGAAGCCCCTATAACTGACAACCAACCCCTACTCATCCAACTCCCCGATGACTCTATCTTTCACATAACCAAAGATGAGGAGTACGTCGAACCAGAATTCATGGCTGACCTCACCATGTTCTTTGATGGGTCCAGGTGTCTCCACATTGGGGGTGTAGGCATTGTTTTCTTTACACCAGAAGGAGAACCACTCCCATTTTCATTCAAACTTGATTTTCCCTATACCAATAACAACGTAGAATACGAAGCCTTAATCCTAGGACTGAAACAAGCACACGCTATGCACATCAAATGCCTCCATATCATAGGTGATTCACTTTTGATTGTCAATCAAGTGCAGGAACTTTGGCTATGCAATTGCCTAGTCCTCCAAAAATACAAGAAGATCACCCAACAACTCCTATCCCAATTTGAATGGTATTACCTCGAAGCCACACCATGCTCATCTAACCATTTTGCAGACACCATGGCCTCCTTAGGGTCCCTTATCCCACAAAATCCAATATCTAGCACAACATCTATAACCATTCATACACTTACACAATCTGCTATATCACCCACACCTCCCATAGATGATGGTGGTGTATATGTGGTAAACACCGAACCTCACGACCCATGGTTCTCATAGATCAAGGAATACATCAAACTAGGCTTCCTACCATGTGATTTACCCCATGCTCAATGCCAAACCTTTAAACAAAGAGTGATCCACTACACCTTGCTTGGGGACATCCTTTACCACCGTAGCTATGATGGTATACTCTTGCGTTGCCTAGAACCACAAGAATCACAATGGGTTGTACAAGAAACCCATGATGGCACTTGTGGTGGCCATTTTAGTGGCATGGCGATTACCAAATGCATTCTCCGTATGGGCTACTACTAGCCTAAAATGGAGCAAGACTACTATGAGTATGTCAAACATTGCATCAAATGCCAACAACATGCCAACTTAACACATTTACCATCCCAAGCACTTCAACCAATCCAGTCCATGTGGCCCTTCTCCCAATGGGGCCTGGATCTAATTGGAAAAATTACACCTGCATCCTCTAGCAATCATAAATTTATCATTACAGCAACAGAATATTTTACAAAGTGGGTCGAAGCCATCCCACTGGTCCAAACTACAGGAGCCAAAATTGCAACATTCATCATGGAGCATATCATATGCCGCTTTGGAATTCCCTCCCAAATTATTTTAGATAATGGGAAATATTTCAAAAACAAAACTATTCGAGCCCTGTGCAATAGATTTCACATACATCATAGCTTTTCAACCCCATATTACCCTCAAGGAAATGGCCAGGCAGAAGCTACTAATAAAACCATATGTTCTATTCTCCGTAAGACTGTAGTGGAATCTCATCGAGACTGGCATAATCAAATACCCCTAGCCTTGTGGGCCTATCGTATGAGCATTCATACTCCCACTAGGGCAACACATTTTTCACTTGTCTATGGGGCAGAAGCTATCATGCCCCTTGAGCTGGAGATACCCTCTTTACGGATATCCATGAAAGATTTCATTGATGATGACACTGCTCGCCAAGCTCGTCTAGATCAACTAACACTCCTCGATGAACGTCGCATCCATGCCATCGAGCACACATGAGTATATCAAGATCACCTTCGTCATGCCTACAATAGTAAGGTACATCAACATGAATATCATATTGGTGACTTGGTTCTCAAAGAGAACCAACAAATCACAAGTCAACCTCACCAATAGCATGATAAATTCACCCCAAACTGGTTGGGTCCATTTATTATCACACACAAATATGGTTTAGGAGCATATCATTTGGCAAATCTGGAAGGCCTTAATGATCCTGAACCCATCAATATCTTGCATCTTCGTGCTTTCAATGCATGATTCATAAACACAGTCACCATCACAAGTGTCACATAGTATTAGAAATAAATCATTAAGCACATCACTGAGTGAATTTGTTATTTCTGCTTTATTATTTTTGTATACATGTACATTTCACCTTTCTACCATTTTTATGCTCGGGGTATTTATTTTTCCTTTTGCAGGACTCATGCCATCAGTAGGAGAGCTCTACAATGGCCTCACCTACCACCATGCAGGACCATCTACAGCCGTAGCAAAAACCCATTACATCGACCGATCTCGCCCGACCACCAACCACCCTTCATACCAGGTGCTCCTCGCACTCATCCCATTTAGGTCACCACACTTCACCTCGACACCATTCCCCTCACCAATGAGGTTCATCCTATTCACCACACTCTGGTGACAGCCAGATTACCATGTCCTCTTTCGATGATAAAGAGGAATCCACCCAACCACAAGCACAAGGATCATCCTCCCATCCATCTGATGATCTCAGATATCACTATTCACCTCCAAGTCATCCATAACATCCCATAGGATCTTATCACCCACCTAATAGGGAATACATACCTCATCAACCTCACCCTACATTTCTACCCACTCCCCTTCCCAATGGTGAGTCTACCTACACCCAAGCTCTACAAGCCCACATGGCCCAAGCTACTCAAGCCGATCATGCAAACATCCCTCTTTCTCATTCACATCACCACCCAAGGCCATCACCTATGCCACCGGTCCTCAAGACACCACCTTCACCACTACGAGGCTTACCACCCCAACAAATCTTACAATCACCATAGTCATTCCATTTCATTGCTTCCTCATCATAGCCCTATCCTTTTTCTACCACACATCAAGCCATTCCATTCACCTTGGAATCTTGATCGCCCCCTTCCCCAATACCATCACCACCACACCATGAGATACAACATCTCATCTCCCGTATCAAAGCTCTAGAGTTGCAGATGAGCCACTACCATTGCCACGTTCACCCATGATAGTCTTCCATGACCCATCCATCTTCGCCACCATGTAGATCCCTTCCCCAACCTAGACTCGACCCATGCCGGAACCCAAACCCATGCCTCCATTACCAGATCATCTTTCACCCAGACCTCGCTCACCTCCACTAGAGCCATACATCTATCCTATGCCTATTCCACATACACCACTTTCTAAAATATTCCATCATCTCATGCACCAGGGTCTTATTGACCTACCTGAGATTTGACCTACTAACCCCTCACATCCTAAACCATGCAATTACAATGAGAATCAATTTTGCATCTACCATCACCAGCCAGGTCATGATATCAAAGAATGCAGATCATTCGAAACCCTAGTGCACAACATGTTGCATGATGAGCGTACCCCATCACCAGAGCATTCTTTTCCATTTAGCCGACTTGTCAGTCCTCTACATGCATCACTCCTAAGACTTTACCACCCCATAGTACCCTAATAGCGCCCACTCACTATATTCATAATATTTCCAACTATGGCTCTAGCCACAACTCTAGCCATGTCATCACTTCACCATCCCACTCCCACCCAGATCTATGCCATTTTTCCTGATAGTAGTGTTAGTTACTCATCTTCTTCTATCTCATTCTTCTACTTCTTACATACATTGATTTATTTCTTCTCTTCTATCATTACCAGCTGTTGGTGATCCCCTTACCTTGATTGGTCACCAAAGCCTATTTCTTCTCACTTCTTCCACCTGTACATTCCACTTTTACATCGTCTTTCTTCTTGGTGACTATTACATACACTTATACAACTCACAAGCTTATACATCTACTACACACACACACCCCACATGTTGGGGCAACCATGATCATAGCATCACATTTTCTATCATCATTACATACTTCACTCATCTGTAAATAGGTTCTTCTAAAATTCTCTTTCTAAACAACATAACCTTCTTCTTGTAAATATCACATTCCTCCACTTGCATCATTTACAATTACATGCATTGCACATATCCATATGCTTTATAGTTAAAATTTTAATTCATGTTTGTACATTCTCTCCCAAAATGTGCCTCAATAGGAATAATACATGCACTTGTTAGCATCACCACCTGGATGTCCATTCCCCTTTTTTAGGATCAGGGTATACATAGGTGTCATGTTTAATTTTGACTACTCTATAGTTTAGGCAATCAAGTGTCACCCATAGCTACTGAGTCTTGTACATTCTTCTTATGGTCTTTTAGGCTGGTTCAACTTCTCTCATGAATCGCTCACAACAGGTTACACATTAACAATTTTGAGCCTAGGAAAGAGGACATCTTGAGTAGATATCGCCATCTAGCGAATGGTATCCCCTACTCATCCTATCACCTGCATGGTCAACATACGACCTAGGGATAAACAAAGGGATCAAGCATAAGCAAAAGGCAAGAACAGAGCATAAAACAAATGCCAATGCTCTCAGAATAGACAAAAAAAATCATAGAATAGCAAAAAAAAAAAAAAAGAAATGAAAAGAGCACTACCACAATCAGATAGGTCAACACTAGAACAGGGGCAGAAAACAAAAGGAAATACCTCTTGATATCACACATGTTATGCTTATCGCCTTTGGTCCTTAGGTTCAACATAACACTATGGGATAATTCCAAAAACCTACCTACCAGTGGAATAATCTTACAGGTGACAACACATCTCTTACATTAGCATCTCGCTTTTGTAGAAATCATTGTTGTGGATGGATGAGCTAGCTAGTATGGTAGCATCTACAATGGGTTAATCCTACCTCCCTCAAAATGGATAAATGAACATTACACATTCACACACATAGGTCCAAGACAGACTTTGAACCAGCCCGATCATGTTATAAGTTGCCACAAAACTTGTATAGCTAAGGGTTTGAGATTTGATTGTCATAACTATGTTAGTCAAAACCATTACACATGCCTTACATTATCCATCGACCCTAAAATCATGGAATGGATAGCATCCATATAGGTAAATGCAATGATACAAGTGCTTCCTTGGCGCATTTTAGTAAGTTCATACATGCATACATGCATCTATGTCAGATACATTTGATACACATTATAGCTATTGCATTCATCCTACATGCATTTCATATCAAATTACATTTATTGCATTCATCCCATATGCATTTCAGTATAGCATCATAGTATCACAATTACTATACATACATTCATTACAAAATCATATTTGATATCACATCATATCGCATTGGAAATACAATCATAACACTACTCTACAATCCATTTATACCACAACACGATAATAGATCTAAACCATGTCATACATGTATATCTATTCATCAGACATATCTACAAATTATGTTAAGCTAATCCATGCAAACATAAACAAGAACACATTTCAAACCATCAAAATAACACATGTATATAATAGCCAAAATCAACAAGGTATATATATATATCATCCATACAAAATGCTCAAAGGCTACAACCTAGGATCATGCCCATCATCATATATCATCCATACAAAATGCCCATAGGCTACAATCAGTAACAGCTATCCTAGCTCCCACTAGGAGTCTCCCCATGGCCCTCATGGCTCACTCGCATCCCTACACCCAGCTCGACTCTACCCTAAACTCTGAAACTAGATCCATAGTAGGCTGATCCTGAACCTCAGCCCTAACACCTCTCTATCCCATAGTAGCCACACTACGCTGACTCTGATGTGATGGCACCCACACCTATGACTATGACCCAGACTGCACCACAATCTTACCATAATCGGGTAGAGGGATCCCATGCACTAACAAGGCAGTCTCGCACATCATCTTCTTAGCGGCCTCGACCACCAACTGACCAGTCAGAGTATCGATCGCCTGATCCTACCTAGACATAGCAGCCCTCATCTCCACCATGTCTACCTCCAACTACTGAATCTGATCATGCAACCTCTATACATCCTCTACAGCTAGCCTCTCCAAAATATCACTAGGAATTTGTTATGCTATATCAACAAATACCCCAATATCAATGGTATCATCGATACCACCCATACCGCCACCCTGCCTCCCTCAGCCTAGCTCCAATAGGCTGCTCCATCCCAACCTCTACACCCACATCCACCTCCTCTACCCTCATGCCCTAGGTGCTCATCGAGGCACCTACATGATATCATGACCATCATAGAGGAACATCCTCCTCAATAGTAGTCATACTCGCTCCCCCAGCCTGAGTCCTCCTGCTCATCCTCCTCTCTAGTAGAGATGCCCCAACAACATGTGCCACCCACCCATCCACCACACCTCTCCCAGGCTCCCAAGACTATAGCGCCCACCAGGCATCAAACTTTGATGTCATCCCTACATCCCCTACATCCAGGATATCCATAGGAGGGTCTCTCTCCCCAACCCAAGGTGGTACAATAGGGCACTCTCCCCTATCTCCCTATCACCTAAAATAGATAACAAGAGTCCCTAGAACATCCTATCATAATCCAAACTAGCATTGTACTCGATCAAACTAAAAATACTCAGTCTATCGAGTATATCTCCCAACCAACCATCTGCCCCATCGTATAGCCTACAACTGCTCATCATCCTCTCTCCAACTCACTCCACCCATCCATGGTCTCCATATAATATCATCTATCATCAACTCACTAAACTTAATCCTCCACAAAACTGGATCACCCTCATGAGGCCTCTTCATACCCTACTCCACCTTCGTACTCCACCTCAAGGCATAAGGAAGCTCCTTATCCTCCACATGTACAGGTTGAGGTAGCAAAGAAGGCCTCTCAATGGCTATGTGTTCCCATGCCCATACCTACAGCAAGGGAATCACACTCAATCCCATCCATCTACCTCAAACCACCTCATATAACTCATGATACGCTTGGGCCAGAAGCGTAGGCACCCAAGCAAACACAACCTTGTGCTCCACCAGGTCACTAACTATGTCCAACATGTTCCAGGTAAATAGAAACCCAGAACTATCAGGTAGAGCATAGGTAGATATCATCATCATAGCCACACACTGCCTATCGGATATCTTCTTCTGACACCACAACCACTCATAGTCCATCTTGGTAGCATCGATCTCTCTCCACCCAACCCCAAAGAATCTCTCCAACACCTCATCCTTCCTCCCATATTCGGTTGCCCTCACAGGAACACCCTCAATTGGCAACCGATAGATGCGATACACATCCTCCAATGTCATGGTCATTTCCCCCATAGGAAAATGAAAAGTGTTCCGGTCTGCATCCCACCGCTCACATAAGGCAGACACAAATGCCCTATTAGTGAAGATGCTCTTACACTCCCATACACCATGGAAGTGTATGTCATCTAACCACTACAATTCCTCCTCAGTCTTCATCAACTTTTCAAAACCTTGCTTAAACTTTCTCACCCGATGACGAGGTTCAAGCGACTTCACCTATTCAACACACAACACAACACCCATCAGTAACATGCATAATCAATCAATCACATATAACATCATCACTCAGAATTTACAAATTAAAAACATTTAATTTGACATGCATCTCGAGACAAAATAACATACAAATAAAATGATAAAACACATCAACAACACAATCACATATTTGGATACCCATTTTGTCATTTTATGGCAATAATCCAAACACATACGACATACAGTACACATTGGTCACCCAAACAACCAATAACAAACTCAACTATACAACTAATATGGCATGCAATCCAAAACATGATCAATTAATATGACATACAAAAACAAATCACATTTCTGGATACCCATTTGCCCACTTAATGGTAAATGTGTCGACAAAATTCAGAAACAAAGCACCAATCAACACAGATCTAACAGTCAAATTTATCCTAAAAACACCAAAATCGAACACATATCCAGGCACGCAATCTAAAAATAATAGTCACATTTTTAGATACCCATTTGCCCATTTAGTGGTGGAAATTCAAACTGACATCAAGTACAGTCTACATCGGGCTCCCTATAGCTCATTTTTAGTTTACTACTATCTACACCATGGCACGTAAATCAAAGGCATGTCAAATGAAGTCAACTACCAAAACAACTAACATTTTTGGACACCCATTTTGCCCTTCTACGATGAAAGTGTTATCAGTTTTTAAATATTCTACCTCTAACATGGCAAATCTAATGCCCTAGAGTTCACACATTACACCTCAAACCATCGAATACCGAAATCACATCAAACGAAGTCATAAAAATAAAATAGTCACATAACGGAATACCCATTTCCTACTTTAGCGGACAAAGTGCAAAAACATATCGATGTCAGTACATCGTTACCTCACAAACTGACAGTCAAACTCTACACCGACTCTACCCATTACCCGGTCAAATTGGTGACAAAACAAATCCAATTGAAAAACCGACCGCACTTTTGGGTACCCATTTGGCCCGTTTATCACTACGTATTCAAATTTTACTTAAAAGTTACAAATTTTTTTAAATCGGGATGAAAACCTCCCCCCTCATTCATATTTTCCTAAAAAAATAAAATACAAACAAAACAAAGTCAAAGATCACTTACCGGTGGATCCCCTGTCTGATGCCAGCTGGTCTACATCCCTTCATCATCCTAGCTCTCACAATCGCTAATCGTGCTCCTTGCATGTCGTCAACTGCTCTCCCAAGTTGCTTTCCACACACGTGCATCGTCCAAATGAGCCCCCACCATGCATATTTGGGCTAAAATACTACTTAGTTGTCGTTTCATGACCCAGGTCATGAGTTAGGTCAGAATCATGACCCAGGTCACGAATGAGGTCAAAATCACTACCCAGGTCACGAATTCAATCAGAACACACCAGAACATCCCCAAAACCCTAGGAAAGTAGGGAAATGCCCTCTAAAACCTTAGGAGCCTCAAAAACTTACCTTTTAACACCACTTGCAAACACACATTGCATTTTACCGAT
Organism: Wollemia nobilis; assembly: GCA_028583015.1. Classification (NCBI taxonomy): domain Eukaryota; kingdom Viridiplantae; phylum Streptophyta; class Pinopsida; order Araucariales; family Araucariaceae; genus Wollemia; species Wollemia nobilis. The sequence goes on from JAQPPZ010016890.1 coordinate 4,134,677, forward strand.
AAACTTGTCACATTCATACTTTTGGACCACGTTGATCTGGTCACAAAAGCACAACAGACAACCATTGTCATTCTTAAGCAACTAGTATGGCATCGTAAATGTCATACAGATGCAGCAAAAACATAGCATTGCATTCACAATCATCCATTTCATTTTATCAGCATTACTTTTTATTTCTTTCCTCTTCTTCTCCTTTCCTTCTCTTCTCCTTCTTGGCTATCCAATCAATGTTGTATGGTCACACTTTGAGCGGCTACATACCTTTGATTAGATCCCATTATTTTCTCTTCTCCTTCTTGGCTATCCAGTCAATGTTGTATGGTCATGCTTTGAGCGGCTACATACCTTTGATTAGATCCCATTCTTTTCCTTCTCCTTCTTGGCTATCCAATCAATGTTGTATGGTCACGCTTTGAGTGGCTACATACCTTTGATTAGATCCCATTATTTTCTTTTCATACTAAGCAATCATATTCATCATGCATTGGTATCTTTATCAATCGTTGCATCATCAAATCACCACATTCCATTCACCTCATTGTTGATTCCTCGTTTGAGGGGGTATTCATATCCAAAGTCAGCTTTGCATGCAACCACAACATCAAAAATCCAAAAGCACGGTTAGCGCATTTGTCTACAAATTTTTTGCTAAATATTATCATACGATTATAATCTCAATCCCAAATAGACATGGGTTACATCAGGAGAGTTACGCGTTACTATGGAGAAGTCAATCTAGCATTCATGTACATCGAGTACACAATGGATGATACGTTTGATCAATCCTAGCACAACATTTGGAAATGGACTTCGTGACCATGCTGATATGGTCACGAGTTGATGATCCAGATGTTAAACTAGCTCAAATGGTTTGACACTTGTCGCCATGTTCTCATCAATCAATCAACAACAAATATTTAGTTAGGCTTTTGTCCTAATCATACTTTTGGACCACGTTGATCTGGTCGCAAAAGCAAAGCAGTCAAAAGTTGTCATTCTCAAGCAACTAGTATGGCATCGTAAATGTCATACGGACTCAGAAAAATCACATCATTGCATTCATAATCATTCATTTTCCCTTACTAGCATTGTTTTTATCTCTTTCCTCTTTTCCTTCTTTCCTTCCTCTCTTCTTCCCCTATGGACATCCAATTGATGTTGTATGGTCATGCTTCGAGCGGCTACATACCTTCGATTAGATTCCATTATTTCTCTTATTTTCCCTGGATACCCGATTGATTTGTATGGTCACACTTCGAGTGGCTACATACCCTTTGATTGGATTCCATTCCCCTTCTATCCCTTTTCCTTCTACACAAACCCTTCATATTTTTGTATTAAACTATGTTCTACACAGTATAGTACAAAAAGGGGCAAAATGTAGACACCCAAAAGTCACACATTGCTATTTTTGCATATCTATAGGTGATTCCAGACATCCCTAGGATATTGTAGACTATTGTAGTCATGCGTAGACATGCGTAGACATGCGTAGACATGCGTAGACATGCATAGACTTCCATAAGTTCACCATAGTAACGTGTAGACTTCCACAAATGGCTTTCAGGTCCAAAACCCTAATAAGCCCTCAAAACTACATTTTATGCATCGAGATACCTTCAGAAAACAACCCGAGGTGATGCATAGCCCATTTACACTCAATTGACACCCCCATGGGGTATTAATTGGCAAAATCAATTAAAATTCAATTATCAAATTCTAATTTAATGTTGACTTCACTTAAGCCCCTTTTTAGGGCAAAATTGGATTAATTAACTCTTAATTCATAATTAGTGTTAATCAAATCCTCCCACATGTGCCAATTTAGGGTTTCCTAGGGTTTTCTTTTAATCCTCCCCTAAACATGCTTAAGGCCTAATTAGGATTAGCACTAATCCTTCCTCACACATGTGTGAGGATAGGATATTTCCTACTTAGAATGAGATGTTGCCACATAGCATCTATTAACCTAACCCTAGTCAGAATCAAACCTAGGTTTAGTCTATCTAACCCCCCTTGCACCTTGCATTTGCCTATAAATAATGGGTCCTAAACCCCTAATTAAGTCTGATTCCCAAATTCAACAAAGTACTATTACTCTACAGAAATGGAAAGCCAATAGCACACAGTCCATTTTCGAAGCACACAGATGGATTCTGATAGCACACAGAGGCACCCTAGCTGCCTTAGGATCGATCCACCAAAGATATTTCACCAGAAGAGCATCACAGCTCAATTCGTAGCCTGCCCTGTGAATCCGGCCCCAATTAGCGACCCGGGTCATGAATTGCATCTGCAGACCCCAAATCACTCCAGATTTGGGAGGTAAGCTCTATTTCAATATGTTATTATCTTCTGCATATTTCATTTCTATTTCTGTTATAGTTTTATAGTCATTTTTGTCTTTCTAAACATGGGGCCTGACTAAGGCAAGCCCCCCATCACACTAACCCCTTTTGCAGGTCTTTCACAGGTTATCTGGCAGATCTAAGGAAGAGGAACAACATACAAACAACAACCCTATGGTGGCCTGCATACATCGAAGCCCACCTACACTGAGGGATGCTAGAAGAAAGCATCATATTGATTGTAACCTTGTTAGGAATAGAGATGGATAAAGGGCATCAAGACCCTCTTGTAACACATGCTCATTAATATCAATGGAATACAATTTCTCTGTTTAATGCATCATTTATGTTTATGTGTTAAATTATCAAATGTCATTTTTCTACCCATTTCAGTGGCATACTAGAAATGTGATCTATCAGAAGGTTCTTTATAGTTTTTAATTTTGTTAGCTTTATCTAGCCATTATTCATTTAATTGTTTCTAACCCTTATTCTATTTCTATCTCTAACCTTACATTTTAAACTGATCTTAATTGATTCAACACATAATTAGTTAAAAAGGTATACTAGCTTACTCTAGATATTGGATTGAAGCAATATTTGATCCATACAATATCAGGGTTTGAGCTATGATTAGTGGGTGTGCACCTTCCAGAATGTCATAGATTCATAGTCATAGTTCAAGATTTCCTTGATGTCAACTTAGACCCCAATAATTTCGATAAACCTAGAGGAACCCTAAAGATACATTATATTTTCCCTACCCATTTCTTTATTGATAATTCCCAAAGGAATCAAGATTTAGTGAGGTGTCTTGACCTCATTCAACAATGAAATTAAATTCACTTGGAAACTCCCTGAGTGCAAGAAACCAGAAAAGCCACCCTAGTAGCTCATATTTTTCATGTATACTAGGTCATCTGCTAAAAATAGGTCAAGACCCTATTATATTTTATGATATTCCCTTAATAGGAGCCAATATCATAAGAAATTTGTTTCAGAATCATATTTGGAAGAGGTCTCGGTTGAATCAATCCCTACAGTACCTCCTAGACTAGCTTTGTTAAAAACACCACCTACAATGGCTCAAAATCATAATGTCAATCAGAATGCCAATCAAAACCAACCCCCACAAAACTATTCTAAATGGAATATTTTTGGTCCTCTTGGGCTTACTAATATGCATTATATCCCTTAGGCTATTAAAAAATCCATACCCACATTTTATGGTATTGGAAAGACCGCATATGAAAATTGCCTGGACATACTAAACTTAGAAACTATTCACAATATGAAGAATCAAGATGTTATAGTCAGGATTCTAGCTCTTTCTTTTAGAGGAAATATCTTGCACTGGTTTCAAAACTTAGGAGACAAAACCATCACTTCATAAAATGAGTTAGTAAGCCATTTTATAGAAGAATTCAATGAGTCATTTAACCCATTTTCACCACTAAATCAATTCACAACTATGCAAAATCACCAACATGAATTATTATCTAATTTTAACTTGAGTTTTAGTAGAACGTGGAATAGTATTCCCCTTAAATCTAGACCAGTTGCATCCTTAACATATATTTATTACATTAAAGCCCTTGGTTCAGACCTGGGACTATAACTTTAGCAATCAAGCATAAACACCTTCCCATAGGTTTATCAAGCAATTGTCCAAAAACAAATGTACAAGTTGTTGTAGGAAGAATTTCACCAAAAATGGTAATGCCTTAGTGATCTGAAATTCCTTAGTTTCCACCAAAAGAAGCCTTTCCCTCATATATGGATCCTACACCAACCCCATAAGAAACTCCACTATTTCCTCCCAAAATAACCCCTACTATCCCTTTTTATCCTCTTCCATATCAAAATCCCCAAGAATCATCTATATCACTGGACATCCATAACACCCTAAAAACACTAAACAACAAGGTCAATGAAAATAGGGAAATGGAAAGGTTTTAACTAATAATATTCCCCTATATTAACAAATATAGGAAGCCTATTACAAGTGGTAGTGCAGGACCCAGAGTCAATGCAAATCAAGTAAAGCAATAATATGCACCTAAAACTAGTTTTTTCAATGTTTGGTGCTTAGTTTTCAATGATCCGCATGATTTTAAAAACATGTATTATGTACCAACATCATGTGAAATAATCTATGGAAAAGGTAGAGAGAAGTCAAAAGGGGAGTGTAAAGTAAAAATCTACAACACCTAGATAATAATACAGAAAACAACACAAAATATATTGCACAATGAAGAGATAAATTTATATTAATATGGTGGGAGCCTTGATCTCCAATGTTACAATACAATATGTGTTGATACAATAGTTACAATTGAAGGGTATTGAAAATCCTTGTTCACAATAAATATTAGATGTTTTAAGCATTGTATTTTACTCCAAACAAGTTGTGGGTGGGCTTGAGTATCTCTACGGGACCACCTGAGCTACAAAAACCATAAAGAATATAATTTATGTACCTGCAAACGAATCAACAATACCAAACAGATCAATAGCATATGTGAGGGCTCCACTATGTGAGGCCCTCTATAAAAAACAAATCTAAAAACCCTAGTGCTATAAATTATGAAATGCAATATGAGTATAGAAAACATAAGATGTAAAACAATAAAAACCTTTTACGTTGTCATAGATACATGATTTGTCTAATCCATGATTTTTCTTTTGCAATCTGATGGTGCACGAACACTTGCAAGCATTTTAGGGTTTGTCGGTGGTCAACTAGAAGGCTGGGAAATACCTTGGAGCATTTTGGAAGATTTTTCAACACCCTATAGCATCCATGTAATACTCAGAAGAATTTAGGGAACACTCGATAGCATTTAATTTTTTTTTAGGAGAGTACTATATAACCATATCTGGTTTGTAGGGGATTTGGGTGATAGAAACAATGGATACGAAGATGATGAGGGGAGAGGATGATAGTGATATGCTAAGGTTTTAGATAGGGATGGATGCAATGGCCCTCAAACTTAATAATTTGATCAAATAGATTATTCATTAACCACTTAACAAATAAAATAAATGCTTAACCTCATTCACAAAAGTGAATGATCTTTTATAACTTACCTTCAACATGCTAGGGTTTTGACAACACCAACGGGTGGTTGAGATTAAAATGTGATGAAGGGATAGAATTATATCTTTGAAATGTGACACAAATCAAGTTATATGGATGGTTGAGATTAAGTCATGATGAATGGTTGTGATTTATTCATATATAAATATATATATATTTATATAAATATAATATATAAAATATTTATATTTAATTATAAATATAAATAAATATACATATATATAAATAATGAATGGATGTGATTGGATGACAAGTGACTAGTATTTGGTGTCTATAGATACCTCTTTTTGTATCACGTTGCGTGAAACAAAATGCGGTGCAAAAACAAGAGACACCTGGTTTGGTGAAGCAGCTTTTCTTCCCTGGAATGCAAGAAGATATTAAAGATAAATAATGTTGATGTAGCTTACCCCCTCAATTGGCAAATGAGTGAAGAATTAATCAAAGGCCAATTGATAGTATTATGGGTGATAATGTGGGTGAATGATGTATTCTATTTTTTACCCCAACAAATGAAAGGGTTTTTAATGATGTGGATGATATGAGTGATGTAAATGTGGGTGACATAGATGATGATGCAATCGTTGCTTCTATTTTTACCCTAACAGAAATGGAGTTTTGGCCAATTATGGGTGATAGTTTGGGTGTAAATGTGGATGACATAGATGATGATGTGATGATTTATTCTGTTCTTACCCCAATAGAGGAGGGGTTTTTGTCAGTGTGGTTGATATTCTATTTTTTCCCCAACAAAAGAAGGGATTTTTTGTCAATGTGGTAGATATTCTATATTTTCCCCAATAGAAGAAGGGGTTTTTGATAGATTTGGATAATATGAACAATGTAAATGATATATACCAATGTGGTAAATTAAAATCAAATATGGTTGCTCCAAGTTTGGGGTGAGTCTGTTCTATTGAAAATATACATTTAGGCATAATTGAAATGCAAAGTGATGAAAATAGAATAAGATATGGAGGAATGTGACCATATAGTGACTGTTGAGAAATTTCTTCAATCAAAACCAATCATCCTAATGCATCCGTATCCTCAATTATTGTGGGTGTAAAAGAGATGATGTAATTAAAATTATCTGTGTTTCAAGCCCCACGAACAAGGCCATCAATGACAACTTTTGAGAAAATTAATCTAAGCATAGTCTCACTAAAAAAATAAAGGACCAAATAGATTTTGATTTCGAACAAGAGGATGATAATATGGGTGTGTCCTCATGATGACTCACCCATCCTACTAAATTGCATGGATAACTGATCACTACAGACACCAGGTGATAGGATAAACCACTAGATAAAAGGTTCACTTGGATGATATGAATGATGTTAAGGAATGTGAATGATGAAGTGCATGTGAATGGTGTATGGATTGTGAATAGTGTAGTGATTGATTTTTGTTTTTGCCCCAATAGAAAAGGAGATTTTTGATTGGATTATATAAATTATGTTAAAGAACATGAATGCACAAGCATCCTTATGGTGTTCTACTCATCCTATCGAGTTGCATGGATAACCAATCGCTGCAATAGCCAAGTAAATAGAGTAAACCACTAGATACAAGGTTCGCTTGATAATTATGAGTGGAATTAGCCAATGTGATATGGAAATGCAATGATAAATGTAATTAGTAAAGTGGAATGATGGTGCATGATGTGAAATGTAGATGGATATGCATTGGTAAATGAGTTGGATGATTTTGTGAAATATGGAATTGTTTTGGAATGGTTTTTAAGCAATTATGAATAATTTTATGAATTTTGGTCATAAACAAGAGTTAACCACCCAAATAAATCCATTTTATCACAAATTGTAATGGAATTTTAGGATGAATATGGTAGTTTTATGAAAATTTGGGTTCTTTTGAGGCTTTTGTACGCGATTTTGGCATTTTTGTGACTTTTGGCTGCAAATGAAAATAAAGCATCCAAATTGATTTGTATCTTTATAAAACATAATGCAATGATGAAATGGATGCATGGATAAAATATGAGGTGATTATGTGGAGGTAAGCTAAATTTTTTAACCTTTTTGGCCTTTCTGTAACATTCTAAAGCTAGACATTGACCAACATCCATATTAGGCGTAGATGCAGGAGAGTGTCTGTCATGTGGTCGATGCAAGACAACATTTGAATGCACCCTATAGATACCCATGGGTATTTGAGCACACAAAAATTGGCTATAAAAATGCTACATAGGCCAAATTGGATTCATTCTTTTGTTCAAGAGTTTTAGAAACAACATTTGAGGAGTGAAAGAGTGAGTTTGAAGGAGTGTGATAGAGTGTGAAGGATGGAAATGGAGGGAGTGGATGTGGTAGTAGGCATGGAGGCATAGGTGGCTGAGGTAAGTGACCTTGGCACTTCTTGTTTGAATTTTTGCATTTTTTTTTGCAATGAACATGATGTTAATGTATTTACTATTGTGTTGTGTTGTAGTTGATGATCTTGGAGGCTCAAAATTGATTCTCACCTATCATATCAGGGGTGATAAAGGCCTTATAGAAGACCAACTAGGAGAATTTAGAGGATATGAGTTTGGATAGGGTAGCACAGATTTAGGTGGTGAGGGTGGATGAGGTATATCTATCAACCTTGGCTAAGATATGGGATCTGAATAGGAGGACCTTCTAGCTCCTGATAGGAGAGATGGCTATGACACTAGAAGATATATACCCCATATTTTGAGTGCCAATGGAGGAGTTGTATGTCCATATTGGGCATGATAAGGAGCATGAGCTAAGGTAATATTTTGGATATGGTTGGAGAGATTTGAGTGTGAGGGGTGGAGGGATAAGGTATTTTCCCATATATGAAAAGGAGTTAGATGTATTGCCCACCTTGATCATATTTCTATTGACCAACATATTGGTGCCTAATAGCATCAGGTGTCAGTTTCCATGGAATATGATTAGGTTGGTGTACAACATAATCAATGAGCCTCAGGTATATGTGCGGGCACCCATATTACTAACATAGTTGTAGATGGAGTTGTATGAGGTGAAAATATAGCGGTAAAAGGGATTAGGTTGTAGTGTTGGAGCTAGGAGCACTTGAGCATGGTTCATCCTATGGGCCAACATTGTGAGGATTGGGATAGGGATCAACCCTATGTTATGAGGTGGCAGGTGATTGAAGAGTTACAACTAAGTCATATTGGTTATAGTGGTTATGAGTGTAGGGATTTATGGGAAGGCTTTATGCCTGATCAAGTGTGTTGGAGGCCATGATGGGAGGCTAGGTGGCATAGTGATGGAGAGCAACTGTAGAGGACTCAACAGGCTAGATGGGTGGTTGGATAGCATAGTAGTGAGGTGGATCTAATATATATTTAATATGTGCTATGATAGTTTAGATTGAGGTAGGGATTACTAAGGCTCCCATGCTATATAGGCATTAGGTAGATGAGTCGAGCCTACCTTGTGTGGAGGAGTGGCATGTAGACTATATGGATGATGAGGAGATAGATATCTTAGATGTGAATGATATCGAGACCATAATGAATTATGAGGCTTGGTTTGCTTTACAGCCTCTGTGGGTACCAAGTTAGATAGTCATATAGGGCAGTGAGTATGAGGAAGAGAAAACATTAGAGGAGGCTCTCGATGTTAGAGATATCATCAATCTAGTAGAGGTAGGTAGGTTATGGATGTAGCAGAGTGGCCTCTAGATATTGGAGGTGATGATGGTGATAGGTATGATATAGAGGAGGTTCTAGAGAGACCTCCAGGTTGGAGTGAGGAGGAGTAGGTGATATTGGAGGTTGATTAGGACCAAATCTAGTAGATGGTGGTGGAGCGATATGTCGAGATAGCTTGGCTATGGATAAATTTGAAGGTATGAGCAATGATAGGCGGAGGAGCATATACTATAGTGAGGCTCTAGGTAGAGCTAGCACAAAGGGACACTTGTTAGTGGTATGATGTACTATGCCTTTGATCTTGGGAGACATATAGTTAGAATTGATAGGATCTACTCCTATGAAACCATATTGGGATGATAGATCGACCCTCTTCTTCCATGGTAGATTCTATTAGACATAGTAGCTCTAGGCATAGAGTCTCTAGGCCTTAGGCTCCTTCAAGGTCATGGGGGTCTACCTATGGGTGCTAGTTAGTGCTTAGATGCAATTTTTTTATATGAGACTTGGTGTTCCACTGTATATAGCCTTTGGGTTTTCATTGGACATGCAATTATATAAATACATGGCTTTTACTCTCGTGTTATGAATTTGTGTGGGTGTTTGTGTGAATGCATATGTATATGTGATGGATGATAACATAATGATGATGTGAATGAATGCAAATGAAATAATGCACTAATGATCATTCATATTAGTTTATATTTGCTTGACCATGTTTTATTATTGTTTCTTAATTAAGGGTACCAAAATAGTGGTGTATGGAATGGAATATTCATGTAATGAAGTGATAATGACATGGATGCTATGTTGGTTTATGGATGATTTTTGTGGGATTGTTTTACAAAGACTCAAACATCCTAGTTATTTCCAACAAACTCACTAAGGTCTATCTAATTTATATAAGACCAAATATGTGTGCAGTGGATGTTCATTTACCAATCAAGAGCATGATAATGACTCAAGCCAATCAAGAACCAATGTGTGTGCAAGTGAATTCATTAACCCATATTGAATAAATTGAGATGAAACCTATCATGAAGGAGATCAAGAAGCTAGATCATCCTTATGTGTGGTTAGAGGTATCTTCAAGAGATACATGTCACCACACATGAATGTACTCCACTACTAGTAAAGCATCTATAGACCCAATGGAGGTTAGCTCCATAGTCCAATGATCTAATATCTAATATTTGGGGATTTGGACTACCTAACCATCTAGATGGAAATGTAGTTCTATCCTTACAACTTGTGGATTTGTGGTGTGAGTTAGAGCTTTGGAGAATCATATTCTCAACCAAAGTGTGATGAGAATTTTACCCTATCCTTACTACTCATTCTTTTATTTTGGCAATGTGAGTAGTGTTGAAGACCACTATTTTTTATTTTGGACTATGTGCATAATGGGACAAGAAAATATGACCTCTTTTACTTCATAGTTCAGCCTAATAATGGTATTATCCCTCTTTGACAAAAGATGTTCTTAATATGTGTAAAATACATTTGGTTCAACAATGTTAGAGTCAATACCAAAACTCAATATTCTCTTTAGTGAAAATGTGACTTGGTCCTAGAGAAGACTCAACATGAATTGGAGTTTTTTAAACACTAGGAGTTGCCAAGTGATCAAAAACACCTATGGGTAATGAAGTGATAGTGGAAATGGCAAATTTACCCATGCATAAAATATGCTTTATGATGGCTATTCCACTAAAATGGCCACCACAAGTCCCATCATGAGCTTCTGATATTACTCTTTGGGTCTCTACAAGCTTGAGAAAGTGAAGTGGGAATCCATCATAACCATGTTTATACAAAACGTCTCCCAAAAGAGTGAAATGAGTTGCCTTTTTATTGAAAGTTAATTTGGTAGTTTGTGACATATCAGGTGGGAGTGTTACAAACTTTAGGAAGAATTTTATTTGGCTAGACCAAGGCCGACATGACTCTGTATGGATAAAACAAGTGCCCTTCTCATCTTTAGACTCAGCTCAAGAAATTACAAATTTAGGGATTGTTGTGATAATTATTGGTTGTACCTCTCCTCCAAAAAATTTCTAGACTTAGTGATCCTAGAGAATCCATAACATCTATAAATCTATTAGTCAATCTAGGTAAGCTATCAATTTCATACTAGTCAAATTTTTGCAAGCAATTTAATTACTACTTCATGATAAAGTTTTAGGACTGGTTCTTTGCATTGGTGTTCTCCATTTACTTGATGAACGACAAGTTGAGAATCATAAAATATCTTGATACACTTTATGCTCATATCTAAGGTTGCTTGAAGTCCTAATATTAATGCTTCATACTTCATATAATTGTTTATGCATGGGAAATTAAGTTTGAATGATAATTTAATTGGTACCCCTTGGGTTGTATGAAACATGATTCCTACACATTGTCATTTCTTGCACTTGTAACCATCAAATAATAGTGTGATATCGACATATTATTCAAGAATGCCATCTTCTTTTTATTCAATGATAAATACCAAATCATTTGGAAGCTCAATAATCAAGGGTTGATCATTAGGAAGTGGAGATTTTGCAAGTTGATCGGTTATTACCTAACCTTTGATGGATTTTTGACTAATGAACTCAAAATCAAATTCAGTGAGAAGCATTATCCATTTGGCAGTTTGGGTATTGTTGTGAGTGCGAGACATCATGTAACGCAGAGGATTTTCTTTAGCTATGATATATATTGTGTGGCTTAGCATGTAATACCTAAGTTTATTAGTGGCAAAAACCACTCCTAAGCATATTTTTTCTACATAAGCATATTTTTTTTCATAGCTTACCAATGTTCAACTTATGTAATAGACTTATTGCTCTTAGTTTTTTTAATTTTTCTATGCAAGCATTGTCCCTAAGGTAAATTCTATTGCTAATACATAAATATGGAAGGGGATACTTGGATGAGGAGGAGCTAAGACTAGTGAAGAAGCCAAATATTTCTTTATGTCATCAAAAGCTTTTTTATATTCATCTGTCCATGAAAATTTCACCCCCTTTTGTAGCAAGTGATTGTGTACGATCCTAGAAAATATGCACCTAATCTATTGACATCATTGCACCAAAGACAAAGTAATAAAGCATGTAAAACAATGAACTAACAATAACATGAGACTTTATTTTATTAAATCATGGTGAATCTTGGTTACAAGTAGGTCTCTTTAAGGGATATCAAAATCTTGATACAATGAATACAATGTTTTGAAGCCCCTAAATAGGCTTGGTACAATTTGTAGGCTTTCTAGATTTGACATGAACTGCTCAAGGCTTATGGATGCCTTATTCTCACTTGCTTGGATGAAATTGATGCCAAGAATGCTTCAAATATATTAATAACCTATGATCTGCATTCAAGAAACAATATAGCACAATTAAAAATATATGAGGCCTCTCATGATGAGGCTCTTGTGGAAGATTTGCAAATAATATGACAAATAGGCAAAGAAAGTATAAAGACTTATAAATATAATCACCAAATATCCGAATTATGATAAAGCGTGCTAGGAAAATAGAAAATCTATCTAATATGATGCATAATTTGCAATTAAAACAAGAAATAGATATAATATAAGAAGATAAATGCAAATTATCAAATACAATGAAATAAGAGCAAAGGTACCTCAAATTCCTACAATTAACCATACAAAAGCATAAATGAAGGCTAATCTAAAGTTGATCTACCTAATTGCATACTTGAAATAAAATTCCTATGACTAAAACAAAGTAAATTGAGTGTCAAACCCTAGCCATGGGTCTCAAATGTAGTTAGCTATGTTAGCCACGATTGACAATCATGACAGAGGTGAAAGTGCTATTTCTCTTGTAACCAGGGCTTGAAGCTGCTAATTCCTTCAAGGAATTGATGATCAAGGATCACCTCATAATTATATAATAGGTTGGCGGTGAAGTTCACTCGAATTCACAATGGATGTGGTTCAATTTGCAAATATTTCTCCTCAAGCTCCTACGATTCTAATTGCTTCAGATGCAGTCATAATTCTCCAAATTGATAGCATGTAAACACTCCTAAATGGTTGTAAGTGGCTCTCCAATTCAGTAGAGCTTCGTTGCATTCAATTGAAAACTCTTTTAGCTCTCTTTTCCTAATTTGGAGGGTGGTCTTGTAGAACTATCAATTCCTAATCCTAGATTCCTTGGGAAGCCAAGATCAAGAACTAGGAGGTTGGAGCAATTGGGAGGAAGAATCTAGAAGCTTCCTCCCTTAAAACCATTCGAAATCCATTGCTAGGGCCATTTTAACTAATTTTGGCTTGGCTCAGGATTCTGTGATAGTTGCAGAGCTAGCCATGGATTCTAAGTGTAGATAGAATCCTATCCATGTGAGGTAGTTGTGGCTAAGGTTGAATAGGCCAAAGATACCTAAATTGAGTGGTTAGAACCACTGCTTTGCCTTGGAAAGGTCCAAGATCATTCAAATAGTTTGCAAGGATACCCATATGAGAAGTCCGCTAAACATGACGTGGTGTCTATAGATGCCCATTTTGGGATGCATTGTGGGAACACAACACTAAGAAAAAATAGACCATCTAAAGCCATGTTGTAGGTTGAATGATGATCATTGATATGATTAACATTAGATTCCCAGAATTGCAAAAGGACACACATCCTAGAATCATTGCTTCCAATGGTATGGAAGGTTTAATTTGCAAACCTTTTGCATGTCCACGATGATCGGGTAGCTAGTGCTACACTTATTTTGATAGGTGGAGAGCTTCAAGCTTAACTATCATATTTGCTTTTTACCCCAACAAAGGGTAAGCTTATGATAGTTGTTGGTAATGATTCATAAGACGAACGCAATTTACATGATCGAGTGATATTTTGTTGAATTTTATTATGATTATTGATATTATGACTACCCCCTCAAGTGACGAGTCGATGAGGGAAGAAAAATAAATAAAGCAACGAGTCACTTGACCAAGATGAATAATTTGGACGATCTAAGAATTTTACATTTTTTTGTATGGCTAGGTTGAATTCATCCATGATTTCAACCATTCATAGTAATTATACATCTCTATCTCATGGAGTAGCCCAACTGCAATAGCCTTATTAGAGAATCAACATGATAGCAATTCCAATTAGACTTGTGTTGAATCACAATTATTGATGATCTGCTGAAAATGTCATAGAAGACATGAAATGAACACCTCATTCTCATGGGGCAGTCCAACCATCATGGCCTTCTTCAAAATTGGAGTGAAGCATTTCAAGTTAGCGATGACTAATTGGCCCCAAATGGCCTTATGGTAATTTTTTCATCTTTTCGGATTGCATGGAGTGTAAGTCAGTGCAACCACCAAGTGTGTAGAATAAATGACTAAATACAAGATGCATTTGAATTTTGATTTATATGATGTTTTTGTTATTTTACAATTATTTGATGTTTTTGAACCGTTGAATATTTTTAATTTTGCATTTTAAAGCTCCTCATGGTGAAATTTTGAGAGCATTTATTATTTTATTCTAGCCATTGTTGTCAGCCACAACCAATTTTGGTAAATTTCTTAGCCACGATTGAGATCTGCGGTCAGTAAACCCTAATTCTGTGCTTGCGGTTACCAGTCATGACTAAGGGCAATATGGGAAATATAAAAGAAAAATTTACCATTTTGTTTTTTATTATTTCTAGTTGCCCATATTTGATAGGATATATCTGAGAGGTGAGGTTGACATATTGATACATATCATTTTCGCAAACCCTACCTATTATGATGGCTAACCAATCGAAGGCATCCACCAGTGGTAGAGCTAGTGCTTTGAAGGTAGCATCGCGAGCCTCATCCTTCCACTTAAAAACTTTTAAAATGAACCAAATAAATTAATGGTGTTAATGAACACATTAAATTATTGGAAATGAACCACACCTTAGTTAGGATTAGACTAGGCTAGTTTTAGTGGGTGGGATTTTTTTTTTTTTGGGTTTCTTAGGGTGGGAAATGACCTTAAATGAGGTCATTATCATAGTCATGGGTGGTAGTCATGGCTCCCAATTTGGGGCATGGATTTCAGTCACAGCTAAGGTCAAACATCAACGGTCATAAATTTGACCGTTGACACCAACCGCGGGTGACAACCATGGCTATGCAACTTTAGATTTTTTTTTTGCTGTTTTGACTTGAATTAAATTATTATTTTTATTTTTTCAAGTGCAATTTTGATTTTTTTCTCTTTTTTAAAGGTTTTTGAGTTCATTTTTGAAGTATATTTTAATTATTTTTGTGATTTTAATCATTTTTGTATTATTTACTTTAGACCCTGACTGCTAGAGCATGGGAGTCAGATCTCCTTCATGTGCTCCTACCTAAGTTGGATCAAGTTGACCTATACTGGTTTAGGGCCATAAGCTTTGGATATGTGCTATGATTACCATCTATCCAAGCTGACTAGACCTATATGACTGCATTGGCCCACCATTGGGATGCATGGACCAAAACATTCCACCTACCCATTGAAGAGATTACTGTCACCTTGGAGGATGTCTATAGCATATTTTGTATTTCCATTGATGGTGAGGCCATCACCTCTTCACCTACCAAGGTGAAGCTTGCTATATTACAGAGGATATCTGATGCTATATGGGATGAGGTGATAGTTGACATAGATCATGGTCGGGTACCCATTGAGTTATGGTACTAGGAGCAAGTTTTCTCATGGTGGCATGTCATGTTGATGCACATCATCTTGCAGGTTGTGCTACTAGAAACTTCAAGAGTGATATTCCCTTGGAATATCCTAGCCAGGATACAAGACTTTTTGGCTAGCACTATGAGGGAGCCACTGATTCTATCTTGGGGGAGTGCTCTCCTTACTCAACTCTATGATGAGATGTACCATATCACTCAGTGGGAGTGAGAAGGAGTAAGATGCAATTGTTGCTCTAGATCTGTGCATGGGAGCATATAAGCATTGATCACCCTAGAGTACTACCCATTTAGATTAGCATGATCGTAGATGAGTCATAGTGCTACACAACTTACTAGCCTAGAGAGGTCGAGGGCTATAGGATCAATTCCCATGTAGGGGACCTCGATTACTATATGGACCATTTGATAGGGCTATGGTCAGGGTAGGTCATCTAGTGACTGTATATGGATTGTGCTACATGGGAGGAGGTGAACCACTACCTAAGGTGGGCATGATGTAATATATGGATCATCGAGTGTAAACCTAGTGTATGAGAGTTCTTCTATTTCTCACATGTATCCAAGTAGTTTAGGATGCCACTGCCTTAAGGTGGAGACTCAGATACTTTGGATTTGGATGATCCCATTATATGATGATGATGATGACTTATAGGACTCAGGGCTGGCTGACACAGGGACCACAACATACTATGACACCTGGTGGACTACCAGGATATGGTAGGGTGAAGGTCCTCTAGCCATATTTAGAGACTAGGAGGTTATAGAGGCTACAAGTAGTGATCCTTAGGGATGATGGATTTTCCAGAGGATATAAGGTGGATGGGGCTAGGCTACTGTAAGAGAGGAGGAGGATCAGGATGAGTAGGAGGGCAAGGAGGAGCCATATGATAAGGTGTCCTAGATCAGGTCCTAGGTAGTTAGTCTAGAGGTATAGCTATAGATGACAAGGACACACATCTTGGAGAGATATACCTCTATTGCAACCTTGTAGGCTTAGGTGACATCACTACAGGCATAGCTCATAGTAGGGTAGACATAGTGGTGGGAGTACCAGGAGGAGAGGGTATCTTTCCAGGCCTAAATTACCACCACTGACATAGAGATAGATAGGATCACTAGGTAATGCAATATTCTCCAGTATCACTAGATTTTAGGACTATAGAGTAGGAACTACTCAGGTAAATGATGGGATATCCCTCAACCTCTTAGTATACTCCTCTAGCACCAGCTATACAGGGGCCAGTGAGGCTATACATGGCTATAGAGATTTGGAGACTATATGCCATTATATCATAGGATACTATGTGGTATGCACCCAATGCAATGCACATCGCTCTCCTTAAGGGTAAGGTTAGGCTAAAGGGTGGTGTAGTTACTAAGAGATCTACAACATCAACCTCTAAGAGGACCAAGAGGAGTGATATGGGGTAATTGTCAGTATGGACCAATCATAGGACATGTATATTAGAGAGGTCCATGAGCACCAGGTCTAGGAAGATACACAGAGAGAAGGGAGATGGTGGAGGAGACTGACCAGGGGGTACAGGCCCTATTTAGTATAGATGTTTAGATACATGTACCATTTTTGAGTGTAAGGTCTGAGGACCTACACAGTTGTAGCCTACGGGTATTTTTGACATACCTCTATGTACTTTGATCTACACATATATATGATATGACATTATATTTTGAGACTCATTATGTGTATTATGTGTTGTTTTTTATGTTTATGTTTATGATATACACATGAATGCAATGTTGATATGCTTAGATGATTTTATTAGATACTATATTATGTGATGTATTGATGACATGCACTAGCTAGATGATTTATGTATTGTTGGATGCTATGATATAGACGTGTATATGGACTACTTATGTAAGCATATATGGATGTAATGCTAGATGTTAAATGCATGTTTGATTTTGATTTAATTGTATGCATCTAATTTGAATTTTTATGATATTATGAATGCAATGTATGTAATGCATTATTTACATGATTATTATGTAATGTTATATGCTTTAATAACTTAAAACATAAGGAATGAATGCTATGTATGTTTAACAATCTAATGGACGATACCAAAAAAGTATAAAAGTCATGCATGAAAATATTAGATCTTATCACAAGAATTAATGATTTTAACATCCATATATGAAATGATGAGTTGGACAATATGTACTGATTTATGATATGAGATGTATTGTTTCTATTAGGAATTTTTGAGGTTTTCCATGAGACTCAAACACCCTAGTTGACTTATCAAAAGTTGTATAATGACTATACTAAACTATTGAAAGACCAAAATTTTGTTATGAAAGACCAAGATATTCATTATCCCTATGTGTGCAAATGAATACATTAGATGAGACATAAGAATACCTCATTGTCAGGTAGGATTCATTTAGTCCATTGTTGTAATGAGGATCACCAAATTTTCACCATGATCCTAGGTTTAGATGTAGTTGGACTAGACTACTAGGTAATACAAGCCACCAAAAACTAGCTCATTTGTAAATTTGGTTAGAACTACCCTAATGCCATGCGCGATTCATTCAACCCATTGTTGTATTGGGGATCACTCTATGAATTCAAGTATTGACCATTCCAAGGATTTAGGCTCTTCACCCCCTTATTTTATTTTGATTTATTGGGATACTTGCTCATGTATAGTGATAAAAATCATTGTTTATTTTGTATTTTTGTTTTCATTTATTTTGAGAAAGGGATTTGATTTTATTTTGGTATTTTGCTCCTTTTTATAAGCAAGGGATTTCTCGGGTAGAGGGATCTTGTCCTTTTTCCAATGATCAAAGCTCTAGATCATGTGCATCACAACATGAGAAAGTAAAACCTTTCACTAAAGGTGACTAGGATAACTTTGTAGTGTTCATATTTCCTTGTCCTAATTAGGATTTGTTAATGTGTTTGATTAGTGATGGGATTTTGATACATGCTAGGTGCTATCAAAACTAGACCTCATATTCAAAAGCAAAGATAGCTTTCTAAAAAATATGATAATATTACTAGGTATGGATGAATTATTGGAAAAGTATATTCCTTATAGCACTAGAAAGGGTTGTGTTGACAAACATAATTACTCACAAGGGTAAAGTATGGAAATGATGCATAGATGCACTATTGAAATATAAATGTGGTGTCATTTGTAAGATTGCAAACACAACCTATTATAATGTAGGTTAAATGGATGGACATGCCTAATCCAATGCAATTAAATGAATGCATGTGCAAAATAAAATGCATGATACAAAATTTTTTGTGTTTTGATGTTTTACAATATTTTTGAATTTTATTGAATTTTGAATTTTTATGGATTTTAATGTTTTCCATGTTTTTGAAGTTTTGAATATTTTGAATGTTTTTGAATTTTTTAATTTATGTGTGGAATGCCTTAATATTGTGTATTTTGAGAGGTTTAGGATCTTCAATGTCATCAAGCGATGTTAGGCGATATGTTACAGGTCCTATCAGTTTAATCTTTTGATTTTTATGGTGATTATTGTTTGGAGACCTAAGATTAGGGCCTCATATTCAAATTTTTTATTAGTACAAGGAAATTCAATCTTAAATTACAAGGGCATTGGAGCACCCTATGGCATGAAAATTACAATTCCTAGACCACCCAGTTGCTCACACTTCGAACTGTCAAAGAACAAATTCATGTCAGCTTTGTTATCTGGTTATTCAGGTTCAGGAGACTCTGATAATGCAAAGAATACATAATAAAGAAGCTCTATGACAAGAGGCTTACTATCTTCTAGAGGTACCTTTGCCATTTGATCAGCTATGACCTATCCCTTGATGGACTTTTGGTTGATGAATTCCAAGTTGAATTCTATTGATCCACTTTGTATTACATGTATTATGATATGTCTTGCTCATCATATATTTAAAAGGATTTTTTTATGATATCACATACCCTAGATCGTAACTCACCAAGGTGTGGCTAATATAGTATATCGCTTGTTCTTTTTCTTGCACATTATTTTGGACTAACATGGTTCCCAATGCAAAGTTAGCAGAAGATATATAAATAATGGAACATATAGACTTGGTGGAGCCATTACTAGTGGTGTTGCCATATATTGCTTAATTTTAGTAAAGGTCGCTTGATAGTCCTCATCCTAATTGTATGGGATCCCCTTGTGTAGCAACCAATTCATGGGTCGGCATTCATTCGATAATTGTGTAATGAATCACTTTATGGATTCTACTTTGCCTTGAAAGATTCTTAGCTCTTTGATATTGGTAGGAGGACATATTTCTAGTATGACCTTGACCTTTACTGGGTCAAATTTGATACGTCATTTAGAAATGATGAATCCCAAGAGTTTTCTTGAAGTTACACTAAATACGCATTTCTTGGGATTCAACCTGACATTATGCTCTATCAGGCGATCGAAGACCTTTCTAAGAACCTTAGCATGTTCTTCACATAGCAATGACTTTGCCAATAAGTCATCGATATAATCCTCCAGGATCTTGTGCATGTAGTCATGAAATATGTATGTCATGGCTCACTGATATGTGGCACTAGTATTTTTAAGGATAAATGGTATAACCTTATAATAAAATATTCCCCATGGCATTGTGAATGTAGTTTTATGTTGGTATTCAGCTTTGATAAAAATTTTATTGTAACCAAAAAAACCATCCATAAGGGAAATCATCTCATGACCCACAATTGCATCTACAAGAGCATCTATGTTGGGCAACGAGAATGAATCCTTTGGTGTTGTCTTGTTGAGGTATTTTAAATCCATACAGATACGAATACTTCCATCACATTTTTATACAAGTACCATGTTTGATACCCATTCTAGATTATCAATGGATATGATAAAATCTACATCCAATAGCTTATGCAACTCGTATTTAACCATTAAAGTGATTGTTGGATGCATTTTCCTAAGCTTCTACTTGATGGACTTTCTAGAGGGATCTAGTGAAAGGTTATGGGTAACCAACTTCAGATATAGCCTCGACATATCTGTGTATGTCTAAGTAAAGAGATTAGGTATCTCTTTCAGTAGAGGTATGAGGTTGGCATACTCATACGAAGATAGGCTATCTCAAAATCTAACCTTCTTAAGATTGGTGGGATCACTACTATCCATATAAAAGGTTTACTCTAATGATATGTACGATCCCTCCTCAATATGGTGATATGTAGGGATCATGTGGATGCCATCTACTAGGTTTAAAGGTCCCATATCAAAATTAACCTCAACATGATAAACATCATGTGTGTAGCCTAGTGCAAAGTGAAACAGTTGTAACATTTCTTCATTGGAAAATAAATCTTTAGGCTCTAGAGGTGAATCAACATGATCCAATTTAATAGCGTATATATTAAAACATAATGGTTTGGAAGGATCTACTAGGTTGTGGAGTGGAGTGGTCAGATCAATGGATATCATATTGATGGAATGAATGAGATCTCCAGGATCACATATGTGCAACTCTACATTATCAGTGTTATTCACATAATCGAGATGTGGCTCTGGGGGTATGGGTATCTCAGGATTCGATCTATGAACATACTAGAAAATGTGATCATTTGGCTCTAAAATTTATCTATATGTAGGCGGATCAGGGAAGACTATGCGATAAAATTGATCTAAATTAGTCAGTTTTCCCTAAGACATGGGCCAAGATACACTCTTTGATACATCTCATTGATGTTGAATGGTTCATGATGATGACATAAATAGTGAGGCCTAAGGTAGGCCATCTTGGTCTCATCTTCATAGTCACTATCATCAATGAAGTATCCATCATTCATTCCCATTGGCTCCATGAATAATGGATGATGTAAATGTCAAGGGCCTAAGTAAGCCAACCTAGTCTTATTTTCATATTGTTCATTGTTTAAGGACACCTTATCATCATCTATTCTAGAATCATATTCTGGTCCATCTATTTTAGAAATAGATTCTGCTCTAACTTGCTCAAAAGCAACTTTTGATTCAATATCTACTATTAGGCCCAAATTCTGAATTTGCATGCCAATGTCATTGGCATCTTCATAGTTTCTGATTACCATGTTGGTTCTCAGAATATCATTTGGATTGAACTCCATCACAATGTTGTCATGATAGATCTCTGGTGGTTTGATAACAACCATGGTCACTTTCTAGTTACTCCTTCATGAATGAGAAGGGTTAGGATGATAAGGGTTCCAATCCATGTTGTCCCCTAAGTTGAGATTCAGGTGATCAAGAGATGCTGCTAGAAGTTCATCCTGACCTCTAATATGATAGCCTAGCTCAAAAGAATTAGTTGGCAACTGATACTATGGTTCATAGGGAATTTTTCATCCTTTCTCAAATAAATTGAGACTGTAACCATGTCAGTGGTAATGTTCAAAATATTGCAAGGTGAACTTTGGGTTGGATAGATAATGAACATTCATAGTGAATGGTTCATCATTATCTTCATCCATAGGCATACAATTTGTAAGTTGATCAAGCCCTCCATAGATAAATTTGTTTTGGTTGGGTGGTACCCCCAGTGGCACCACCATCCCTATAGAAAAGCATTGGGCTTGAGGTCTGTTCATGTCTTGTGTAGTTTCTATAAAAGGTGTGAATGTCACATTATAAACTATGTACTTCGCTAACCCAAGATTAACCAAGTGAATGGTCATCTGCGGTGCAGATGACCTAGCTAAAAAATAGGTGAAGTAGGTTTTTTTACCTCCTCAAATTCATTTTACACATCCCCTTCATCCATGGGAATAGATACTTTGGTAAAATCCTTCTCGAGCATTTCTTTTTACTCTTTCTCGCCCATTTATACCTTAAGCTTCTGGTCATTTCTAAGCATCATCGATGTTATATGCTTTACCGAAGTAGTTTTTGTATGTGTAGATGTTTGTGATGATGATGTCGAAGGTCCAGTACACACTTATTTTTATTTGATTTTTGGATGTTTAACAGGCGATGTTGGTCTTATATCTAGATGCGTTGAAGGGAGTATGAAATCTCTAGGTAAACCTACTTTATTTACATATTTGAGTGGCTCTTCGTCAGAAGAAACCATGTGCACCTGACCCTCATGTATTAACTTGATGCATTGATGTAGTATTGAAGGTACACATCACATATCTCTAATCCAAGATCTACTTAAGAGGATTTTATACTGCATCACACCTTCTAACAAGTGACACATCATCGGGATGGTCTTCAACCCTACCTGAATAGGTAGGACTATAGTGCTGACTATTGAACACAATACATCATTGAATGCTTGTAATGTGAAGGTCAATGGCACAATATGCAATTTTGGTAGTTTCAAATATACTAAGGCCTTTTTTGTAATAATATTGATTGAATATCCTATTTTTATCAATACCCATTTGAAAGGTGTGTGGTTGACACACGTAATTATATGAAGTAGTGGGTTTGTTGTAATAGCGAAGACCATTTTGATTTCATGATCATAAAACTGAATCACGTGCTCTTGGAACTATTGCACATGTACCACAAAATTTGTAAAGGCTTTTGGGTCTTGGGACTAAACCTCTACGAACCTCAAAATATCCATTAGCATGTCCTTGTGCCTAGGATATTTTTGTATTATTTCATAAATTGATAGCTTTGTTGAGGCTATCTATAGGCTCTAGATAAGCCTATTTATTATAGTCACCATTAGTCTAGTTGGTGGGCCTGGTAGATTATTTTGTGCTAGTCTTTATGGGGGCACAACTCTAATCCTTACTGGAGTAGGAGGGGGACCTGGCTGATCATATCTCCCATTCTTGGTGACAATGTTCACCATACCGATGAAGCCCTATGTAGGTAGATAAATTTGCACTTGATTCACTTGGCCAACATTATTCCTCGAAGGCTCATGGTTGGGCAAAATATTTTTGAATATTCCTATGTTTTGATTGTTTGGAGCCTAAGGGTTGTCAAATATTAGATTGTTATTGCCGATCATGTTCTACACCACATGTTTGAAACTATGATATCCTTCAATTTCATGTGCTTTCTACTATGGTACAAACAATAAAGATCCTATCTAAATTATTTTGATTTATGTTGGTTTGGATCGATTAACTTAACATCAGATAAAGTTATAGCATTAGCCTTGCATAATTGCTAGAACATTGATGCCATCATCTCTGAAAATGGCATAAACTAGTGAGGAGGGTGTTGATCCTTGTTTATATCCTATTTATTATTATTGCATTTATTGTACTACGTAGGAGGAGGTTGAGCCTAATAATTTTATTCTTGTTGGCCCTTGTCCTCTTTTTGGAGATTCAAAACTACTTGATTCACGTGGGCTGGCTTGGCTTGGTGATTTTTATTTTTAGTGTTATTATTATTCCAATCCTTTTTGTTCCAAAGTTTCAAGTTACTATCTTGTAACTTGATATCCTTAATAACCTTATCTTGTGCCAAGGCCTCCTAAAATGTCTGATATTGCTATAGTTGCAACAATATCGATATGTATTTTGCACAATTCTTAGTGAACATCTAAGTTAGTTCAGTTGTTGGAATGGAAAATAGTAGCTTAGCCATTAATTTTCTCCATCTCTTTCCATAGTCCATGATTGTCTCATCATCGTATTGCATTAAAGCGACCAAATTGGACAAATTTGTTTTCTTCTTGACATTGAAGGAGAAGCATTCAAGAAAAGCATTTGCTAGCTATTCAAAGTTGGTTATTTTGTGCCTTTTTAACTGGTTGAACCATTCCAGGGTAGGGTCTGAAAGGGTCATGATGAAGGTCCTCAATAACAAAGCATTATCACTTTGTATTTGAAATCACATGTTCATAAAACTTGTGACATGCTCTTGGGCATCTTCACCTCCTATAAATTTATCCAACTTTGGCATCTCGAAGTGATCAGGATACGTTGGACTAGGCACTAAGGGGCATAAAGGCACATTGTGGATCATGTTAAAGGTTTTCTTTTGATAAGTCATACATTATTTCTCAATGGCTCTTACCTTTTATTCCAGGGTTTTGTAGGCCTAGGAAGATAGAATCTTGTCTTCCTTGAGAGGTCTCTAAGGATATTTTGGAGGCATATTCTTCTTGGGTCGAGGTGGAGGCATTGGATCATCCTCCTCTTCTACCAAGAATATATCTAGGTACTGCTACTCTTGGTCGTCTCCCTCTATCTCCTCATATTGAATACACCCATGGTGTTCGAGTGCTTAGTGTTGTAACATGTTTTGGGATGTATAATGAGTATGATTTCTAGTATGCTTAGGGCACAATTTAGGCTAAGAAGTAGCTCTTCTATGGTGGCACTCCCTGTATTCACTCTAAGAAGGCAAATCAGTGTGAGCTAATCTATCTTCTCCCTTTGCATGCTCCTTTTTGTAAGGGATACATTATTTGCACATGCACTGCTCATACATATGTTGCCTTAAGAAACTCTATCATTGAGTATCCTCATTTTTGAGGTGCTGGCACTCTACGTGCACATATTCCAATTGATCTTGGAAGATACACTGCCTTTGCTCTGAAACCAATTTTTGTGATCGATATATAAGATCGACAGTATGTGGCCTCTAGTTACACAGCTCTATTCTAGGGGCTTTGTTGGTGTGGGCCCCAAAAACATTGTCTACCATGCTCTTGCCTTTGTTTGTGTAGATGGTATTTATATATTTTTTTCTATTATCTATGCCCACATGGGTTGATGGGGCATGTATGCTTAGATAATGCTTTGAGAATTCTCCTGGCCCCTTAGTAGGCCTATGCATGCTCTCGTTGTGCAAACTTGTTGAACGAGTATGTGTAGATGAGGCTCTACATACTAATTGTCCTAGTACTCATTCAAGTCCATCAAGATACCTACTTTTACATGGTTCATTTGGTGGTGTACCATTTTCTCAAAGTATAGCCATGTCAATCATGAACTTCCTAGGTTCATTATTGTTTGGCGTTTACAAGGGCCTATGCTCTAAAGTAGACCTCTCTTCTCACCCCTGATCGAGTAGATTTTCTTGTTGTATATCCTAGGATTATGGAGGACTTGAGCTACCCTTAGATCTATCTCTTGATGAGTGTGCATTAACTCCTCTAACCAGGGTGTTCTGAACAAAATCCATGTGTATTGAATTGTCCTCTCTAATGCTCATCGAATGTCATTTGGGAGGATCTATGGTTGAGAGTTCAACGTATTGTTTTATGTTTCTTCTAGAGATTTGGCCTCCACCTCGGTTATCTAATGTCAGCATATTCATGTATTAACCATAATATGAATTATATCTTATGTAAATTTTAGAGAAAACAAAGTAGACAAGGGTGATTATCTCTTTTAAAGTTTTTTTGTGATCCCTAAATTGTTTCAGTATGTTTCAGGTTTGTTGTAATCATAAACTAACTCTCATCATGTTTTAAATTTTTTTTTATGATATACTTATTTAGTTTGATGGATTTCATCTGTATGCACATAGATCGATAACTAGTAATGAAATTCATGGTCACGTAAACCCACAAAAGTGTGGAGATGAAGCCCACACATGGTCATGGAGCATAGGTCCTACCGATCCTCACCCAGCACACCATGCACAACGATACACACATTCAAATAGGAATGCATGATATTTTGTATGGATAGTACGGATCTTGGAGTTGGTATTGGCCAATAGAATGGGTTCGTAGGATTTGAGCCAACATATGGATATGATGCCCACCATTGTTGAACTCTATTAGTGGTTGGATATGAATTCCAAATCACTAACATTTAAATGTTACATGGTGTGTGGGGGTTCTTTTTAATTTTGCAATAAAAGTAAAATGCATCAGAGAGCACCCATAATTTTTCCTATATGCCTAGGAAATTTGTATTTGAATTCAAAAGGATGCAAATCTAAATGTTATTTTCCAAATAAAAAGATGTAAAATTACATTATAGACTGGCCTTTAGATAGGCTCTAAGCAATAAAACCATAACATAGAGATTTAATGCTAGTTGTTTTTTTGTACCGCAAATAACAAATATCTAAATCTTATTTGTGGGTAATAGCCACAACTAACAGTGCTAGTTGCTATTGTCAGCCACAACTAACAACAAATAAGTCAATTTTCATGATTTTCCCTCTACATTTTGCTAGATGATCTAATTAGCCTATTGAAAAGAAAAAACATATATATATAGAAATCACAGAGAAGGGAGAATTACCTAGAATCCCTCATTTGATGAAGAGATAATTTGCTTACTATCTGTTTCTCTATTTTTTGCTAGTCGTGGTTGTCATGTGTAACTGAGATGTTAACCACAAGTATTAAGAATGGCTGACATTGTGTGTCATGTCTATCAAGCATGGATAAGGCTTACAACATAAAAGCAAACAAATATCAATAACTATATTGAATTTTGTAGATCCCCATCGTGATCACCATCTGTACGATCCTAGAAAATATGCACCTAAGCTATTGACATCATTCTACCAACTACAAAGCAATAAAGTATGTAAAATAATTAATTAGAAATAACATGAGACTTTTTTATTAAATCATGGTGAATCTCAGTTACAAGTAGGTCCTTCTAAGGGATATCAAAATATTTATATAATTAATACAATATTTTGAAGCCCCTAAATGGGGTTGGTGTAATCTATAGACTTTCTATATTCAACACAAATTGCCTAAGTCTTATGGATGCCTTATTCACTTGCTTGGAGTAAATTTATACCAAGAATACTTCAAATATAATAATAACCTGTGATATGTGTTCAAGAAACAACATAGCACAATTAAAAACATATGAGGCCTCTCATGATGAGGCTCTTGTCGAATATTTGCAAAGAACATGACAAATAGGTAAAGAAAGCATAAAGACTTATAAATATAATCACAAAATATTTGAATTATGATAAAGAATGCTAGGAAAATAGTAAATCTAGCTAATCTAATGCATAATTTGTAATTAAAACAAGAAATATATCTAATCTACAAATATAAGTGCAAATTAGAAAATATGATGAAATAAGAGCAAAGCTACCTCATATTCCTATAATTAACCTTACAAAAGCATAAACTAAGGCTAATATAAAATAAATATACCTAATTACATACTTGAAATGAAATTAATATGACTAAAATGAAGGAAATTGAGTGTCAAATCCTAGCTATAGGTCTCAAATGTAGTTGGCTCTATTAGCCACTGCTGATAGCTATGACTGAGGTGAAAGTGCTTTTTCTCTTGTAACTAGGGCTTGAAGCTACTAATTCATCCAAGGAATTTATGATCAAGGGTCGCCTCATCATTCTATAATAATTTGGTGATGAATTTCACTCAAATTCACAATGTATGTGGTTCAAGTTGTAAAACTTGCTCCTCAAGATCCTAGGATTCTTATTGATTTAGATGCAGTCATAATTCTCCAAATCGGTAGCATGTAAACACTCCCCAAGGGTTGTAAGTGGCTCTCCAATTTAGCGGGGCTTTGTTGCATTCAATTGAAAAATATTCTAGCTATTTTTTCCCAATTTGTAGGGGGGTCTTATAGCACTCTCAATTCATAATCCTAGCTTTCTTAGGAATCCAAGATCAATAACTGGGAGGTTGGAGTAATTGGGAGGAAGAATCCAAAAGCTTCCTCGCTTGAAACCTTTTGAAATCCACTACCAGGGCCATTGTAACTAATTTTGGCTTGGCTCGGGAGTTCATGATAGTTGCAGAGCTAGCCACAGCTCCTAAGCATAGATAGAATCCTAGCCATGGGTGGTAGCCATGGTTGACGTTGAATAGGCTAAAGATGCATAAATTGAATGGTTAGAACCACTACTTTGCCTTGGAAAGGTCTAATATCATTCATATGGTCTACAAGAATGGCCATATGAGTAGTCCCCTAAACATGATGCATTTTAGGTGCCTATAGATTGAATGGTATGCATTAATCTGAGAGTTGTGCAATGAAATAATGGATTGATTGGACCTTTTTTTGTAAACTATGCAACTCTTTCAAGTTTATTAGGGGAGGCATATCCATAATGGTCTTTACATTGTTTGTATTCACTTCAATACCTCTTTTGGAGACAATGAATCCTAGTAGTTTTCCTAAGGTGACACCAAAGACACACTTTTTGGGGTTCACCCCTATATTATGCTCTAGAAGTTGACCAAAGAATTTTTCCAAGATACCAATATGTTCTTATTGAGTTTTAGATTTTACCAAGAAATCATCCACATAATATTCAATGAACTTATGCATGTAATCATGGAATATGTATGTCATGGTACGTTGATAAGTTGCACCTATATTTTTAAGGCCAAATGGCATTAAATTGTAACAAAAAGTCCTCCAAGGTGTTATGAATGTTATTATGTGTTGGTCATTAGGATTGATTAAAATCTGGATGTATCCTAAAAAATATCCATTAAAGAAAGCATTGCATGGTTAGTGCAAGTGTCTATAAGAGTATCAATATTTGGAAGAGGAAATCCATCCTTAGGACACACTTTTTTAAGATCTTGAAATTTAGTGCAAATGTGTATCGCCTCATTATATTTATGAATAGGTACCATGTTTGAAATCCACTTAGGATAGTCAATGGGTATAATAAATCCCACATCTAATAGCTTTTGAATCTCTTCTTTGACCATGAGAGCAATGGTAGGATGCATCTTTCTTAGTTTTTGTTTGATCGACGTAGCATCGAGATGCAAGGTAAGATTATGGACAACCAAGTTAGGGTTAAGGCCAGGCATATCTTTGTAGGACCATGTAAATATACCCTTCTTATTGAGAAGATCTATAAATTTCCCTTGTTCATTAGTGGAAAACTTCTTCCAAGTTTAATTATTTATGGATTTTCTACGTTTGTGCTAAGTTTCACATCAATAGTATATGCAATAGCCATGTGTGAACCTTCCTCAAGCTAATGGGGCATTGGGATTAGATGAATGTCATCAATGGCATTATCAAACTCTTATAACTTAGTCTCTTCTATGTCTACTTGGAAAACCTTAGGATTCAAGGGTGAATGCAAAGGTGAAGGTGGTAGAGGAATGTAAGCAATGAAAGCTTTTAACAATTCCTTAAAAAGGAAACATTTGGCAAAGGATGGTGGTGATGAAATTTATTCCATATAAATGAGGCTAATGTCAATTGGAATTGGATTTTCCAAATCATATGAATTATAGAGTGGGGTAAATAAGTCAATAGAATTCATGTTAACTTAGTGGGATATGGTGGTTGGCAATGTGAAGGGTAGGTTGGTCCTATCTACTGATATCAGTGAAGGAACATTGGGAACCTAGATAGTAGCAAGCAACACTTGTAAATGCAAATGATAAAAGCCATACACATGAAATGCATAATTTTTTTTGTTATTATTATTATTATTATTATTAATTATGTACATATGTTACAAAATATTCTGATGAAGTGGATGATATGGATGTGGTGGTTCACCGGTTGGCTCATCTCGCTCTCTTGGGAGAAGCAGATAGAAAATAAATTGATGGATGGGGAAAATTTTAAGATAATGCTCATCATGTTCACTGAATAGAATTATTGGGACTAATTCCTCTTTAGATTAATCTGATGATATTGACATGATGTTGTATTCATCATCGAATTCCTCAAAGTCATCATCGTGAGTGGTTTCCTCTTCTAAATTCAAATGAATATTTTGAAAAGCTTGTTCAAAAGAGGGAATGGAATAATAAGAGTGGTAGCCCAAATCTAAATAGTCATGCACCTCTTGATATAGAGTTTCAATGATTTTGTGCATGCCCTATTCATGTCATCCTAGGTCATATCCTTACCAATTGACTCGATGGATGTATCGTGAAGGAAAATCAATCATGCATTCTATGTTGGCAAGGACTGGTTGTGTAGGTTTTTCTAGGGAATGTGGATCGAACAATGAATAAACCCCCCATATATGAAATTGCTTCAATTAGGCACTAAACCTACTATATACACCATTCCTATGGATAAGGATGAGGAGGGGAACATACAACCCATTCTGAGGAGGGGAACAATATATCATTGAAGTAAATAAGAACAATATATTTTAGCTTCAAGATGATGAGGGGAACATACAGCCCATTCTGATCAATGGGTATCATCTCAAACTATATTTTAGATAGAGAATCCTTTATTTTGTAATATATGTACATATTTTGTATTATATTTTTGTGGTATTCCAAAAAAATACAAAAAAAATGGGAGCAAAGTGCTATTTTCCACTTACAATTGGGACTGTGTTATATTTCACCAGGAGGTAATGCAATGTAAAATTCCAAGGTCAAAAGGGTCAAACTAGGTCCAACAAAAATCCAAGGAGCAAAATTTTGAGACCAGCTGAATTTTCAAAGGCAGTAAACCCTCTAGCAACCCACAAAATGAGCGTCATGTTAAATTCCATGGTAAACTAAGTCAAAGTTACCATTGCAAAAATCCAACGAGAAAATTTTTGAGGGAAACACCCAAAAAGAACATTGAGCCTTCATGATGCTTCTTTGTCCTTGGGTGACTACATGGATAGCCCCCATAAAACCTTGATACTGTTGCACATGGTTAACTTGGTTAGGAGGAGTCTTAATATTTGATCCTCCTATTGTCTATTGTTGTTCCTCATGATGAGGAAGTGGTGTTTGGTATATACCAAGGTTTTTGTTTTGTTGGGCCAAAGGACTATCAAACTTGATGACCCCTAGCTCTATCATATCTAACACCATGTGTTTAAATGACCAACAAGTGTTAATTTCGTGCCATTTATATTGATGAAAAGGATAAAACAAGTGCTCTTTGTAGCTCTTGCCATGTTTTACTTGATCTTCTGGTGTGATTTTAGGTAAGGCAATACCATTAGTGTCATACAACCTATAGAAAAAGGTGTATGATTTAGGCAAAGGTGTGAAGATACGGTATTGTAGAGCGAATTATCGATGTTGGTGATTTTCCATAGTTGGAACTATGTTATGAAGTTGTTGAGGTGAGGACCCACTTGAGAGGATTCTTGTTGCGGTTGTTGTTACACTGGTTGTTTTTGTTGTTGAGTCATTATCGGCTAACTTAGGACCACTTGATTTACTTGACTAGGTTTTTATTGACCATAATTATTTCCTCTTAATTGGAACTTATTTTTCCATTCCTTTTTATTTGGTTTTATCTCACCCTCTTGGTTTTTTATCTCTTCAATGACACGGGCCTGGGCGAGAGCTTCATCAAATTTTTTGTATTGTTGCAATTGTAATAACAAGGAGATGGGTTTTAGGCAACTCCTTATGAATATTAGAGTTAATTATTCCATTAGTAGGGAGAATGGCAACTTATTTATAATTTCCCTCAAACGGTTTTCAAAATTATAGACTGACTCTTCTTCAAATTTTCTAAGGTTGTACAGGTCAATCAATGTGGTTTTCTTGCAATCATTGAGGGAAAACCTCTCCAAAAATTTATGTTCCAATTGTTCAAATGTAAAAATATTGTGGTGAGGTAGACGATTAGACCAATATTGAGAATATCCCCCTAATATTTGAGGAAAATTTATGAGCCTCAAAGCATCTTGATCTTGAATCCAAAAACATGAGTGGATAATTGTGCTTATGTGCACTTTGGGGTCCTAGGTCCCTTTAAATTTATAAAATTTTGGTACTGTGAATTTTGTTGGATATGGCAATGATGGTACCAAAAAATGGATAGTTTGATTGACTAGATGTCTCAAGGTAGGCTTCAGGTACATCATACCCAAAGTATGTTGAATCAAGCTATCAATCTATTGTTACATTGCTTGGATTTTAGGATCCTCCCCATGTGTGTGAAAGCCCTAAATTATTTGATGATTATGTGAAGGTGGGGTATGTGGAGTGATGAATTATTGAGGTGGAATGTGAATTTGATGGATTTATGGATTGAAGGGTACTTGATAATGTTGGGAAAGTTGTTGGACTTGGTGATGGAATGATTGTTGTTGATGAAATAGGGATGAGGTTTGGGAAATGTGAATGTGCTAGTTTGTGGAAGTGGGGTTTATTTGGGTGAATGGGGTTGTGTGTATAGCAACCTAATAAGGTTGTGATACCTAGGATGGATTTGAGGTTAAGAAATTATGTTGGCTTGAAATGGACTGGGATTTGAAATATACCACATATGTTTATTGTTGGGGGCAAGAATGAGCATCTTGCTAGACCATGATCAATTGATTAAGGTTTTTTCACGCTTTTTGTATGGTAATTTCTAAAGTATATTGTGTGGGTGTGAAGGAGGTGGATGTGGATGAGGTGTAAGTGTTTACAATATTGGTAGATATTGGTGAAGGGTAAGTTGTGAAAGGAATCATAATAGAATGAGGGGTAGTGGATGGAATCTATGAAGTTACATTGACATGTGCTTCATATAGTGGATTGGTATAGTTAAATGGGATGGAGGTGTTTTTGCTATGTTGTGGTGGAGACATGTGATGTATGTAACCTCAAAAAGAGGGTTGGTGTATACTTGGCTGGAAGTATGGGGATGAGAGTGAGAAATTTCCAACTAATAATACAAAACTTGATTGTGTGGGATGTTAGATTATTCTAAGACTGGTCTAGTTGGTCTTAAGTAAGCCCCAACTTTTTCCATGTCCATGTAAGTGGTACGATGGTCGGTTAGTGTACAAGGTTCAGTTTTTGGGATGGAGGTGTAAATGGCTCTGTGCATCACATCAAAATTCAAAGTGAATACTACATGTGAGGGTACTACAGATAAATCAAAATGACTTACTTGTGTTGGGTTGGATGGGTTAGCCACAAAAGCTACTAGGGAAGAAGTGGAACACTCCATGGATGAGTTTGGTGCTTGATTCATGGCTCTAGATTGATTTCTAGTCAAAACCATAAGATATAAGCTAGGCAAGGATTGCGATGTGAAGGGTGTATATGAAAAGGTGCAATGATAATGAAAAGCACACAATAAAACAAATAATTGAATCCTATGTCTTGCAAAAAAAAAATATTTTTGATTTTTTTTGTGGTTTGTGTGTTTTGATGTATGCCTAAGCCTAGATTACTATGTAGGATGGGTTCCTAAGGTGGATGGCAAATGAGGATTTTTTTGGTGATAAAATACAAAAAAATGCTCATGAGTTTATAAGGTGTCTACGAGGTGAGATAGTAGATGGAGATGAAACCCACCATCACTGATCTCGATCAGTGGTTGGTGATGAAGTCCAACTCACTGATGTTGAATGTGAAACATGCAATTGTGTGTGATTATTTTAAATATTTGTTATCTATGGTGTTCATAAAATTACTAAGAAACCCTCTTCTACTCAATAAAATTGGTGATAAAGAATACCAATACCAATTTATCCAAAATAACTTAGGGTACACCTATTAAGATCCATCCTGAATAATCAAGTGATTCCAACAGTGGAGGGTTCACCTAGTTCTTCCACTCTGAATCATAAAGTAATTCCAATAGTGGGAGTAATATTGAGTACCAATAAATTGTATCAACTTGAAAAATTAAGAAGCGATATACGTTAGCCTAAAGTGCATCTATTTATGCTTTTTCGTATTAATGCAAAAAACACTTAGAGTAAAGAGTAAAAACACCACAAAATAATCAAAAACTTAAATTTAATGTGATGAATGTTCTAATGCAACTAACATGGATGCACACGTGGAGATCTATCTTATGCACACACAATATGAAGAAATATTTGTAAATGACTTATATGCAAAATGTGTACTTTTTAAATAGAAAATAGATATTTTTTAATCTCTCTTTAAAAAGCAGAAAATAAAATGGAGGTGGGGTTTGATCAAGACTTACTAGGAAGCCTACATTTGTCTTCCCAACTCTCCTAGACATGGTGTAGAGTCCCTTTGGTATGATGAGGCCTCTCCCAAACATATTAGGGCATCCCTAAAATGTGACAGGGTGTCCGTGAGACCCTAGATCAAATCTTGCTACCCCTAAAAATCCTAGTTTCACAATTTTTGTATGATCAAATATTCAAAAACCTACAACATAAATAGAAAACATAGATCAGATTGATAAGGTATTTTAAAATAATAAACCCTTTGGGGGTCCCACCGTGATCACCATTTTGTAAAGTAAAAAGAAACAACACCTAGATAACAATACAAAAACAATAAAAAAACAACACAAAAGATATTGCACAATGAAGAGATAATATTGTATTAATATGGTGGGAGCCTTGATCTCCAATGTTACAATATAATATGTGTTGATACAATAGTTACAATAGAATTATTTTGAAAACCCTCATTCACAATAAATATTAGGTGTCTTCTGCATCGTATTTTACTCCAAAAAAGTGGTAGGTGGGCTTGAGTATCTCTATGGGACCACCTAAGCTACAAAAACCATCAAGAATATAATTTTTGTATCTGTAAAAAAATCAACAACACCAAACAGGTCAATAGCATATGAGAGGGCTTAATTGTGTGAGGCCCTCTATAAAAGATAAATCTACAAACCCTAGTGTTGTAAATGATGAAATGCAAGCTGAGTATAAAAAATGTAAGATGTAAAACAATAAAACATTTTACCTTGTCATAGATACCTAATTTGTCTGATCCAAACTTTTGCTTCTATAATTTGATGGTGTATGAACACCTACAAGCGTTTGAGAATTTCTTGATGATAAATTAGAAGTTTGGAAAATACCCTGGAGTTTTCTAGAAGATCTATGAACACTATGCAACATCCCTAGAATGCTTAGTAGTGTTCGTGGGTTTCTGAGGAGAGCACTGCAAAACTAGATATGTTTCATAAGGGGTTTGGATGACAAAAATGAAGGATACAAAGGTGGTGAGGGGATAGGATGATAGTGATATGCTAGGGTTTTAGATGGGGATGGATTTAAAGGGAAAGAAAATACTTAACAAATCAAATAACTGATTAACCTCATTCACAAAAGTGAATAATATTTTATAACTTGCCTTCAACATGATAGGGTTTTGATGATACCAATGGGCAGCCAAGATTAAAATGTGATGAAGGGCTAGGATTATGTCCTTGAAATATGACATGGATCAATTCAGATGGATGGTTGAGATTAAGTCATGATGAATGACTATGATTTATTCATATATATAATATATATAAAAGGTTTATATTTAAATATAAATATAAATAAATATACATATATATAAATAAATAATCAATGAATGTGATTGGATGACGCGTGGATGACAAGTGGCTAGGATTTGGTATCTACAAGGAGAGTTAACATGTTGTGGTAGCATGATCAAGTTATGATTGGACAAGATTTTTTGAAAGAAGAAAAGGTATTTTTCATGACCAGGTCTGGAAAGAAGTCTTTGCAAGTAGACCCACAAAAAATAGGTGGTTTCCAAGTACCTTCTCAAAAGAAAATAGAATCACCATCGTAGGCCAATGATAAGTTCTATATTCCACAAGCTATCAATAAAAGTGATGCAGTACCTAGAAGACAAGAAAGAAAAGTGAATACCCTAAGAGAAGGTGAAAAGGAAAAGATAAAATAACAATAAAATGCAAAAAGGGAAGCCCAAGAAAAATTGAGGTTTCCTTCTATTACAAAAGGTCAGAGAATAGAGGCTACTCAATAGTACAAAAGGAAGTATGGGGAGAAAAAATAAAATTATGAAAAGCCCCCACTAGTTTATTTTGAGTATAATATTGTGGAAAATTTGAAAATATCTCCATCTAGAGCAAACCTATATGATACACTTTTTCTCCTTGGCCAAATAGATTTGTTGAAAGCTTCTCTATATAATAAGTCTCAAGGAAAAGAAACCTCTAAAGTATTCAACCTAACACAAGATAAAGAAAATATGTCTCTCATAATCCTGAAGAATAAACCTCCTCCATTCTACATCTCTCGTAGAACAAAAGGATGGATAGTTCACAACTGTATGATAAACTCAGGGGCCTCAATGACTATTATACCAAAGGCAGTCTATGATGAGATGGGCATGGAGTACACAAGGTCATGTCAGGGAGTCTTACAACTTGATGGTACCCTAGTTAAGACTGTAGGAGTTATAAATAATGTATTGATGAGGTTGCACAGAGCCTTGTATATTACCATTGTACAATAAAATGTGGCAGTAGGTCTTGAACCTTATTTTGGTATATTCCTTTCAAGAGAACTTACTACCAAAATTAGAGGATATGTGTATTTAGTCTATGAAAGTATGATGATTTCCTACAAAGGTAATAGAATAAGGATAACCCCAAAAAATCCTATCTTTCCATATTGAAAAATTAAGAAATATTTCTTCAATCATTTAGTAATGGAAGAGATTGAGTTAGTGGAAATTCTAGAAGATTTAGAAGTTGAAGATGAGTTGACTTTCAAAGATGACCATAGCCTATTGGAAATAG
Source organism: Wollemia nobilis (assembly GCA_028583015.1). NCBI lineage: Eukaryota > Viridiplantae > Streptophyta > Pinopsida > Araucariales > Araucariaceae > Wollemia > Wollemia nobilis. The sequence continues at coordinate 4,171,795 of JAQPPZ010016890.1, forward strand.
GGTTGGGTACCTACATTATCTCCTTTGATGTATAAAATAATATACCTACCATATCTAATTAGACTCTTAGGTAGTAAAAAATTTGGACAATGCATTTTAATGAAGCATGGTGTAAAAATGGAGTTGAGGTTGGTGTAATGTTAAGATCCCCTTCAAAGTTTGTGAAAAGTTTTACTTTTAAACTAACTTGGTCATGCACTAATAATGCTATAAAATATGAGGCTCTATGTTTAGGACCAATACAAGCAAAAAATATAGGAATCAAGACGTTAGAAATTTATGATGACTCAAAGATGATGGTTAATCAAGTTACAAAAATATGCAATAGTTTACATCACTACTTGAAAACATATCTAATAAAGTTTATCTTGCCAAAGAATGACCTGACACATTTTAAATTTATGGGAGCGAGAATTTTGGATATGGCTTCAATTATTTCTGGGTCAATGCTTATTCCTTTTTTTGAAATTATATGCCCTAACAACTTTCATTGTGTAGTCCCAAATATGCATTTCTTAGGATTTAAAAAAATTCCAAATTCCTTGCATCGAACAAAACTGCAGTCAAATGTTCTAGATGATCTTCTGGATTTTTAGAAAATATTGTGATATCATCCAGGTATACAACTACAATTTTGAACATTAATCCTTTGAAGGAAAAATCCATTGCCCTCTGAAAAGTACCACCTGCATTCATTAGTCCAAAAGTTATTCTTAAATATTCAAATGTGCCCCAAGGCATAGTGAATGTTTTCTTATGCATATCTTTTGGATTTATCTGAATTTTATTGTACCATGAGAATCCATCTAACAGAGACAATCTAGTTGAGCCAACTACTACTTGCAATAATTGTTCCATATTGGATAATGGGTAATTGTCTTTTAAAAAACTTTTGTTTAAATTTCTAAAATCTACACAGAGTCTAATATCCCCATTCTTTTTTCTGAATGGTACTAAATTGGATATCTAGGAAGAAAATCTTACCTTTCTGATTATTTTGGAATCCAACAATTTTTGTACCTCTTTTGCATTATTGGATGCAGAGTTGGGTTGTACTTCCTTTTTTTTTGTCTAAATGGTTTGTAATCCTCTTTCAGGGGTATTATGTGTGTCATTACATCTATTTTGAAATTTTTAAGGTCTTCATAAGTCCAAGCAAAATGTTCTTTGTTCTTTTTCAAGAAATTGATATATCCATATTTTTATTTAGTGGGTAAGGCCATGTCTACTTTCACTATTCTAGGTTATTTCATTGAACCAATGTTAATTTATTCAGATATTACTTCTCTACTTAAGGTCTTATAAGCTTTTTCAAAATCATCGAATATAATCTCTAGAGAAACTAATCCTTTGGGTATTTGATTTTTTTTCAACTGGATTACTTGTACTAGATCTCCTATTTGATATTTTAGATTTTATTCATCCTTTTCATCACAGATTACATCTACATACTGATTTTGTAGAGTCATAAAATCCTTAATATCTATATCATCTTCAAAGACCTGTAGATAGACTATGTTATCTGAAACAGAAGGCTTATAGACTGAAATAGTTGGGAATTTATCCATATATTCTGTAGTTATCTCTGGATGATCTAAACCTGAGGTATTCACAACCAATAGATCTACAATATGATTTTGTTCTCTTGGAATATATGATATATTGAAAACTAATAATTTATCAATTTCTTCCAATACTGCATTTTTATATTGCCTAAGCCTAGGGTGTTTGGTATGATATTTACCTTTGATTTGTTGTATAATAAGCTTTGCATCCCATTTTATAGTCAATTATTTAATACCTAACTCTTTTGCATTTCTTAACCCTAACAGTAGGGCTTCATACACAGCTACATATTTTGTACAAGGGAATTCTAGTCTGTAAGGAATGCCAAGGTAATTTCCTTTTATATTAGTCAAATTAATACCTGCACTTGCTCCAAATTGGGATTTAGATCCATCAAAAGACATGGTTCACATTTCTTGGGTTAATACTCTATCTAATTCAGCATCTACTATTTTCATAACTTTTGGATCTATGTTCTTTGCTTTTGGTACTTCCACTAGGAATGGGTTGTGCCATATGGAGTAAACTCCCCTCCCTTTTTCTTCCATAGAGTTTACTAATTTTATCATTGTTTCATTAATTTGAATTAACTCTACGGAGTGCTTTTTAAATGGTTCTCTTTGTAAGATTATGTTCTCTTTATCTGATATTGGGATTGTAGCATAGGACCAGTCCAATTGAATTGAACCTCCTAGTTGTTTTGCCCAATGTCTACTGAGTAATAGTGAGAAGAATGGGTCAACATCAACTACTGAAACATCCATGACTATGCCCTTTTTGGGGTTTTGATCCAAGAAAACCAATAATCTAGTTATAACCCCTACATAAGGAATTTGTTTGCTATCCATTATTAAAATAGGGATATAATCTCTTGTGTATATTAATTCTATTTGATAAGCTATTAATTTGGGCATGATATTGTGTGAGGGTCCACTATATAACATGCAGTTATGAATCACATACCTTTCCCCTTCATCTGAATTATACCTCAATGATACATAGAAGGGTCTGATAGAGGATGGTGATCTTCCATCATGTTGATTTTTTCTAGCAGCATGGCAAGTTGGGTCCTCTTTTTATTCCACTAATCCAAATGCTCTACAAACTTGTTCTTTGTATTGTTGAACTTTCATAAGTTCTCAAAATGTGATGTTAACCTTTTATTTACTAAAAATTTGACCCAGCATCAAATTCTATCTTCTTTATATCTAGTGGTTTATTAATTTCTTCTTTGGGAATCTCTTCCTTTGATTCTATTACTTTAGGACTAATATTTTTGAGGATTCTATTAGTTTTCTCTTTACTAATATTCTTATTTGTGAAAGTTTGTTTTTTGTTTCACTTGTAGAGGCTTTCTCTATCCTATATAGGATAGTCATGTTTCTTAAATTCAAAGTATGAGTAGCCTCTAATTCTTCAACTTCTTGAGTAGTGGGTATTAATATACCTTGCTTCATCTTGTCATATCCTGAATCATGTGATTTCTACAAGATTTTAGTTCCTTTAGTTACTAAGATTTGAGGGTGATGATTTGAAGCATATTTATCCATATCTTCTTCAAACAAACTTTCTCTAGATTCATCTTCAACAGACCAAAAAGCATTGATTCTTATATCCTCTTATAATTCAGCATGTAAATCTACATTGCGCTGATCACTTAGGTGAATTCCACATGCATCAGGGTTATGAGGTGTGTCACAAGTAGATAAAAAATAGGGGAAACCTCTTGATATATTGGTAGATGGTATGGGGTTAGGAACATTGTTCTAATCTCTATCAAAATATCTATTTTTCTAGCTATTGTTACCATTATTCCTATTCCTATTTCCTTCTTCAGAACCATTGTTGTTTCCCCAATTCCTATTAAAAACATTCTTAAAAGAGGATAGTTGTCAACATGTGGTCACTCTTTTTGTGGAGATTCACCATTATTACCATTGTTTCTTTCGATTCTTGTGATTCTGTTGTTCATGTTACTGAGCATCTCAGTCATTTGAGTAGTCAATTTCTCCAATGGATCAATTTTAGTTCTTCTTTGTATATCAAATGCTACTCTTTTAGGTTTCCTATCAAGTAGGTTGACTTCTAGAGAATAGGGCTTCATATTACCACTGTCAAGCATATTTCTTTCTATATCCCTTACCTTTTCCATACAACCATCAATGGTAGTGGCTTGTTCTTGCATCATCTCATAGTTATACTCTCATTGAAAAGCATTTTTGTAAAAGTAAATAGACTGAATATCACTAGGCCTAAGGTTGGTAGCGATTTTGTTTTTGATATTTGAAAATCTTCTGTTAAAGTCACTAACAACCTCATTCTCTTTTTTCTTCATAGTGGCTAACTTAGTTAACAAAGATTGTTCATTTTTTATTTCACCATATTTCGTTAGAAACACAACTTCCATTTTGGTGAAGTTTGGGATATCATTATCAGGAAGGGAATTGAACCACTCTCTAGCATATTTTTCTAAAGTCTATAAAAATAGTGTCAATACTACATCTTCATGTTCAACCTCTATATTATCCATCACATACAAGAAACTCTTGATATGATCTTCTCCAGTTATTGCACTATTTCCTAAGAATTTTAGAAGGTATTTATGAGCTTTACTAGGAAAAGCATTTAAATTTGTAGGTAACACAAAATGCCTATACATATTAGTCCTCCATAAATGGACATTAGCTTAATTTTGTTGATTTTCCTGATTTTTTTGATTTACCTGATTTGATTGGGCCATTATAATTATAGGTATAATGGGATTTAGATTTGCAACAACGCCTATAGGGATATGGGTCTGTGTAGCTTGAATATAATCTAAGGTATTATCTACCTCAATATTACTATTAATAAGATAATGAAAATAATTAGATGTATCTTCTATAACAGGATTCGAATTTTCATCTATAGTGGTTTCAACAGTAAAAGTATTATGATCCTTATTTTTCTTTACATACTTTTTACTGCTAGAATTTGATCTACTATTATTCATAGTATTCTTGAAAAGTGGAGTTTTTTTATTATGTATAAATACCTCTAGATTCTCGAGTTTTAGGAATAGCTTCTTGTTGCTTCTCCTGGTGTTCGTCAGCATGTTCTACTCTTTTATTTATTTTTTTAATCTTATGGGTTTGTTCAGACAGAGTCACCAGTAGTAGGGTGCAAAAAGAAGAGCGCATACCTTATCAAGAATACCTGATATTAACACTCATCCTCACAATATTCGGTTCTTGGGAAAATTCAAGAAAATCAAGAAACGTAGAAACTTACTTCAAAAAGCAAATTTAAAACAAGAATCATGGACATCACAAATAAAGAACACTAAAATATGTAAAAATTAAAGACGTTGGTTCTTTATTTTGATTGGTCATCTATTGATTAAAAAGAATCATTGAAATAAAACTATTAAGAAGATAATTAAATCTTTCTATCAAGTCCTCCCCAATAATGGTGCCAAAAAACTATTGAAAACGATTCTTACATCCATAGGATTCGATTGTCATGCTTTAAAAATCTATTTGAAACCAATGAGCTATTACATGCTCTAGTCAACCTGCCTCTTAATTCTAATAAACATGACTATTGCTAAAGAAAAAATACATAATGGGTAAGGAAACCCTAGCGGTAATTATATGATAAAACGTTGATTACATGCTCCAGATTAATGTAACACTATATGTATTAAAAATGACCAAGTAAGAAAATAACCATTTGTTATGCCTTATGTTGACTGGTGCCTAGACTCATTGGGTTATAGCAATTTAACAACAATTTTGACACGAACAGAGAGAAGGGAGAAAAAAAAATTTGTGCTCTTAAAATTATTCAAATATCATAATAAAACTAAAATTTGACCAATGAAATAAATGTATATAATGCATTCAAATAATGTAATCCATTATACAATGACACACAATACCAAGACAAAGATATAACAGGAATGAAACTTAGAATTGTATTGATTTCATAAAATTTTACATGTAGAGTGGGTAGAATGCCTTTTAACTCTATTTTTCTCAAAGAAATACATCAATACAATGAAGAAGACTCTATTCAAATAATGTAACAAGTCTCTCCTACTCTTCTTGTTCCAATCTAGTAACAGTAGAGTCTCCGAATCTCAGGCTCAATAGGACAAAAAATAATCTCACTTTGAAAGTTTCCTTTATTGACATGTGTGATACCTCCTCAAGTTGGTGAGGTGTAGGGATCAAATGGAAGTCATCAGCTAGGTTTATAGGTTCTACCAAATTAGGGTTAACCTCAACATGATAAAAATCATATGCACAACCTAGTGCAAAATGGAATGGTTGTAACATTTCTTCATTAGGAAAGAAATCTTCAGGCTCAAGGGATGAATTGATGTGATCAAAATCAATAACCTCATGATTAAGGTGCAAATTTTTTGAAGGTTTTGATGTATTTTAGAGTGGAGTAGTCAGATCAATGGAGATCATGTTGATGGATGAAATAAAATCTCCAAGACCACATGGGTAAAGCTTGCTACTTTTGGGTTGTCCCCCATGCTTTAGATGTGGCTTAGGAGGTATGGGGATTTTTAGATCTAGTCTAGAAATAGACAAGATAATTGGATATTCTGAGGGAAGAAACTGTATTAGATTTGGAGGACCAGAGAAGACCATATGATAAATCTCATCTATGCTCACTGGTTGCCTCAACTCAGGAGGACCTAGGAATATTGTATGATATATTTCTTCCATATCGATAGATTTCCTAAGATGATGTAAATGCTAAGAGCCTAGGTAGGCCATCTCGGTCTCATCCTCATATTAATCATCATCAAAGAAGTACTCGCTATCATATTCTTTAGAATTTTACCCTAATTCATCTTATTTAGAAATGGATTGTAAATCAGATTCTTTGTTTATGTTAGACCTATAAGGTTCAACGCCAACATCATTGGCATACTTATTATTCCTAATAACCCAATCAATTCTTGGGATATTTTTTGAGTTATCCTCTATAGAGATGCTCTCACGATAGAAATACTAGTGGTTCTATGATAATCATAATCATAGGCTAGTTACCCCTTCACAAATGCGAAGGGTTGGGGTGATAGGAATTCTAGTCAATGTACTCCCCAAAGCCTAGATCCAGATGATATAAATATATGGCTAGTAATTCATATTGACCTCGAATGTGATATCCTAGACCAAACCTATCAGTTGGTAGCTGATACTACAACTAATATGGAGTTATGTGCCCTTTATCAAATAAGCCTATCTCATAACCATGCCAATGGTGATGTTCAAAATATCTAAGGGTAAACTCAGGGTTGAATAGATAATGAACATTTGCTATGAACGATTCATCATCATCATCTTTCATGGATGAGCGATCTATGACTTGATCCAAGCCCTTGTATATAAAATTAGTTTGATTTGGTGGTACCCCCAGTGGTACCACCATACCAATAGGAAAATGAGGAGCTTGAGGCCTCTCCATGTCTTGTGCAAACTCAATAATAGGCATGAAAGTTACATTCTACACAAGATACTTAGATAACCTAAGATTAACTAAATGAATCATCACCTATGGTGTAGATGATGTAGTTTATGACATAGACAAGGCAGGTTGAGGTACCTCCTTGACTATACTGTACGAATCCTCCTCCTCCATAGGATTTGGAATTTTTGTAGTTGCCACATTTGGGATTACCCTAGGTTCCTCTTAAACTAAAGGTGCTTTTAGATTTTGATCAACCTTTGATTTTGATAATGTTGATGGCTTTTTAGAAGAAGTTTTTGTCCTAGGGGTTGGTGGTGATGTCGACATAGAAGGATCAACCTGCACTAATTTTTATTTAATCTCTAGATGTCTAATGGGATATGTAGGTTGAATATCCAAATGAGTATATGGGAGGACAAAAACCAAATGGTTGGGGTAGGATTACCCATTGGTTGGGGCACCTAGTGGTGATTGAATCTACAAAAACAACTAGATCAAGACTTCTTTATGCATGGGCATATATGAATATGGACATGAAGAAATCACCTGTTAATTCAATTGCATTGTTATCCATGTATAGGACATGAAACCAAATTATCGATTATAAAAATATTTTGGTCAAATGTAACTCTTTCCATCATGTGGGGCACCTCAATCAGGATTTTCCTTAGAAGAAAAATCAATCTTCATGATGGCAACAAAAAAGGATGGTGGAAATAAGGAATGTTTGATAGGGAAATTAGTTGGAGAAGTAGGGGACTCTAGTATGGATAAAATGCCCTCATCCAATATGGAGGAGAAAGGATGAGAGGAAGGTGAAATTATAGAATAACCCCAACAAGTAAGTAACCCCCCTGATATTCTTTCTATTGCTTCAATTGATTTAGTTGTTCACAATCCTTTTGGATGCCTCCAAATCATCTTAGAAGACTTAGATCAAAATGCTTCAATTTTTTATCATGAACAAGAGCAAAACATCCTTGAAGCTAAAACCTAAATAAAAAATGATTTTATTTATACCTTGTAGGGGAACATTAATATTTAGGATAGATCACCTAGGTATTAATAACCTAGAAATAAATAGGGGAGACCTAATCGAGTCACTAGGAGCTCTAGAAAAATTAGGGCAGATGTTGAGAATGAGGTAAAATAGGGAAGACCTCTTCAGTAAAAAAATAGGGAAAGGAAAACTATGAAAGAGGTTGTGGAGCCACAAATTGGGAGGTTAGGATAGATCACCTAGGGATAAAGAACCTAGGAAGGAATAGGGGAGCCCTAATAAAATCACTAAGAGCTCTAGAAAAACCAATGTGGATGTTGGGCATGAGGTAAAATAGGGGCGATTTTCTAAGTCAACAATTAGGGAAAGAGAAACTATGAAATATATTGATAACAAAACATAGATGACCCTCAAATTGGATGGGAAGAAACACCTAGCCAACATTAGAAAATGATAATTATATCCTATAATATCAGGGGTCTTAATGCCCCTTCCAAACATCAGTTGGTGTCATCATTAAGGATGGACCTGAAGCCTCAAATATTGTTGTTACAAGAAACCAAGTTGGACAATCAAAATTTGGAAAGAATTAGGAGAATTATTTGGAAAGAAGCCAATTTTGTTTCCAGTGCAACAAAGGGTGTCATAGGAGGGCTTTTGTGTATGTGGGATGACACTCCCCCAATAGTAGGAGGATAATCATTGCATTGAGCTCCAAATAGGTGATAGAGAGAGTGAAGAGGATGGCTAGAGGTCATGATTCTCCTTTGTAAGCATGAATTTTGGTTGTTTTTTCTCTTGTTATGATATTTGGTTTGATGTTCTAGCTTTCTTATAGTCACTGTTTAATTTGTATCCTTTTAAGGGCTACATGTTTTGTTTTGTAAATAAATCTATGTATATTTGTGTTGGTTTTGGTTGGTGGTCTCTTGATATATCTTTTTGAATGTAAAAGGATTGGGGACATTTCAAAAATATTTTTGCAAACTAATAAAGAAAGTGAGTATGACTATTTTTTATTTTAGAAAGCGAGGATTTCAAGTGTGAGTAGGAAGCAAGTGTTAGATTTCGAAGCTAAATACTAAAGATACAATAACCACAATATCTAAAATAAAGTTGCAATATGAAATATAATATAATGGAAATATTTAAAATTTATAAAACTCATAAATAAATTCAACAATAACTCATATAATTGTCATTAACAAATGCTCACAAAAATTGTATCTCCCTTGAAAAAGATCTCAAGTACCCATACTTACAAATATTCTCATACTACAATACATATCTCTTGCACACACACACATAGATACATATATAATGGAATGTGAATCTTAATATGGTCCACCCTTGGCTTTCATTATTATAGAGACTCTTCATATTCCTATTCTATGGACTCATGTGCACATGGACCATTATGCACATTTACATTACCAAAATACTTTACACACTTGGGCATTTATTACATTGGATAAAGTAAATACCCAGAATCTAATATAGAACACTCTCCTAATATAAATATGTACCCAAGGTGGTACATTAGCATGTACCAAACAATGTAATATATTCCAACACCCCATGTATTACATTATTTGGTTATGCATTTTCATCCTTTAACTCACTTTGCATTGTATGCCTTCTTGATCAAATTCTTTCTCCTTTTGCTTATTTTCACCATTGATGTTAGTATTTGTGCTTTATGATGATATCACATTATCATTTTATTCTTGAAAAACCATTTTCTCTATGTATTTGTCCTTTTTATAATAACTCTTCATCTTGACCTGATTTTCTTTTTTTTTTTGTCTTTGAATTTTGTTTTCGTCTAGAGTAGTCAATCATTAGATAGCCTTGTTGAACAAGTGATCTAATAACATCTCTAGTTCACTTTTTTTCTTGCTCTTTAAAAAATATTCTTGCACGTTCTTCATTATCCATTGTTAGTAAATACTCTAGAAATAATCTTTTGAAAAAATACACTGTAATCTGTATGTTAAAACCTTCTCAAATTTTTAGTAATATTTTTTCTTGTAATAGTAGAAAGTAGATGAATGAGATCATTTTCCACAATAGTTACAAGGATGTAAATCCCAACAATCAGATTTTTCATGACCTCCTCTATTACAATAAGTGCATTTCAAAATTTCATTTGTTTTTTTATTTTTATTTTTTTTTAATTTACATGGTGGAATCGGTAGCCGCCGTGAATTCGGGCAGGCTGTCCAATTTTTATGGTCACCATAGTATTCTACGCTATCCACCCTAGAATCCGCCACATAGATCTTCACACAGTACACCCCTATAACCACCATGCCACAATCATTTAAAACCTTTTACACCACTAAAAGCACCAGGAAAGGGACAAGCATTCAGGTCCAACGATCAAAATTTCATTTGTTGTTTTGAAAAATTTAATTTAATTTGTTTTCTTGATCAACTAATATAACCATATATGTGTAGTTGAAGAAATCATTCCTTTGCTTCTTTCATACATCTATAATAATTTTTCCTATTCTACATGTTGTGCTATATTTTGAGAATGATTTTTGAGTTTATTCTCAACATTATAATTATCATCAAATTCTTCTACCATATTGTTAGAAGATATCTTTAAAGTATTTGTTCTTGTCAAATTGTCAATTTGTGATTTCTCAAAAGTCCTTTTAAGCCATATTGGTTCTTCTCTTCTACTCACACTTTTTATATTGTGATTATTCTTTGAATCAAGTATGTCTCTATGCCATGCTGATTTCTTGAATCCTCTATACTTAATAAGTTCTTCCATTGTTAAAGAAATCTTCCTGATAACTTATTAGTCTTAAAGGTGAAAGAAATTTTTGATCAAATTTTCAAATATCTAAACTTTTGAGGTTGACTACCTTATGAATCCCTTGTTTTGAATATATTGTTTTTCAAAAATTGACTTCCTTTTATCTCCCAAATATAAAAAATATAATTTCTTTCAATTCTAAATTTCTCAATCCTATGTTGGTGTTGAATTACTTATAACTTCAAATTTAGAAATTCCATAAAATGATATTTGCAAATTTTATATTTCTAATTTGATATAGAAAACCTTATTTCTCCAATATTATCAAATTGCAAATATTTCAATTTTTTTTGTTAACTCAAATAATCAAACTAGAAAACTTAAAATTTATTCCTTTAATTTTTCAAACAAAATTTCAAATCTTCATAAACTTTCAAATAACAATAATCAGGTTTCTAAGGTTTCAAATGTTAATTCAAATTATTATCTCTCCAAAATAAATAGTTTCACTTTAACCTTAGAAAATAATAATTTTATGTAACCTTATACCTCCTATCTTGAGCATATACATAATTTAATATAGAACGAATTACCTCCAAACTTGAATGCATATATTCTCTTGGTCAATAGTGTTTGACAATATCCTACTTAGTGCTCCTCCTTATATGTTGTTTGTATGCCGTTCTTGTTGTACTTTGGCTTACATTGGAAATATTACTCTCTCTCTCTCTCTCCTCTTTGATTGGTCAACTAACTTCCAACCTTATAAATGTTCTCTAATAAATACATTATCCCTACTATTTGTAATTAAAATACAATCCTTTTTTAGTCAACTCCTTTGTTGTACGTATCTTGAATAGATCTCTTGCTTAAGCCAAATGGAGTATCTATTGCTTACTTGCACTTAGGCTTCAATCAATGAGCTTCCTTGCTCTTACACCTATTTTTGGTGCACTCTTTTAAATAAAACTTCTACTATTCTATATTTGGTACCTCAAAATTTAGTATTAACGTATCTTCTACAAACGTTTGAACTGCTTCAATCCTTTTGAACTTCCACTTCTCATGTACCACATGGCACTAAACCTCTCCTATCACTATAAAAATGATTCCCTTGTTCTCCTCAGGCACTTATAAAATAACTCTATCCAGTTTGGTGAACTTATGACACGATGGATGTTACACTTTATAGGTATCTTACTTCTATTAGAAACTCAAACATCTCCTTTATCCTTAGCACCATATTGGCACTTGTAATTTTCCCTAGATCATCCTTTCCAATGCATTGTCTTCTTCACATATATCCCTTCACTATATTTTGCATGAAATGCTTCCTCCAATATTTAACACTTGGAGTTTGCCCTAATTATTCAATGCTCTATCTCTGTTACATACGTTCCTTCTTTATATTTTGTAGAAACATCTCAGTTACATTTGTTTGAGATCCTTGAATGAAGCTATGGCATTGGAAATTTAGCTACATGGCTTTATTTCACTTTTCTAGTGGTGGCTCTTTCTTGAGTGGTGGTGGATCTTCCTTGAGAAATGATGGCTCTTCCTTGGGTTGTGGTTGCTCTTCCTTCAGTGATGGTGGCTCTTACTTAAGCTATGGTGGCTTCTCCAACCCAATGGCTCTTTCACTACTTCAAACCGATGCCTTCTTGGTAGGACTCTATGTCCTAGCAGATTATACGAATGAGATAATTGGAATTGCATGTGTGAAATGAATGTAAAACTAATAGAATCACCTTTTCCTTGGAAGAGTAACCTGTCCCATGGATATCAAATATATTTGTTCTTATAGTTTCTTGGATAATTGTTTACACCCATTTGAATGATCATATATACCTATCCTATAGTTATGAGTGAAAGGACACAATGGTCCATATAAAGTAATAATGGTGAATGATTAATTAATGTTAGGATTAGAATATTAACATGCCACCCTCCTTAAAAGGAGTATTTTCCTCAAATATTAAAGTGAGGAGCTTTGTCCCTTGTTTTCCAAGTAGAATTTGTGCAAGTTCTTGTACTATTTTAATGTCACTTTTTTAGAGGTAGGGATATCTTGAGGGTTGAAGCATTAGTGGGGGGTTTCTAGGAAGAATAGTAGAATTGTGATGATGGTGGGCTTCCACTTTAGCAAGTTCTCCCTGTGTAGAACGAAGGGAAAATAAATGTGCACTCACTCTTTTGCCTCCTTTCTAAATTAGTTTACCTATATGATGATAACCCATTGTTGGTGAGAAACTTGTGTGTAGTTTTTGTAAAGTGTATGTCTAGCCTCTATTGGTCACTTTGGGTATGTCTACCTCATCCTCTCTAGGTGTATCAATCATGTCTTGCACATCGACCTCAATATTTTCATTGTTGTGAGTAGGGGTGCCAAGCATCTTGGACACAACTACCTCATTGTTGTGAGTAGGTGCACCAAGAATTTTGGATACAACTACCTCATATTCTTTGAGTGTATCGATAACTTCTTGCACATCAACCTCAATGTATTCATTGTTGTGATTATATGCACCAGGTATTTGGGACACAACTACCTCATATTTACCCTTTATGGATTGACAAGGATCAACTTCCTTCAATAAATAAAATGTTAGTGTAGCACATTTATGGTGGGGTCCAAATTTCTCATCACAATTATCATAGAGGTTTTTCGCTCATCGTTCCTACATATCCTCAAAGTTGAGTTGTTTATTTGGTAAAGTTTGGTTAGGTTTAGGGGTGGTGTAAATATTATTTTGAGTAATTTGGTCATTCCATTGACAAAAATCTTGGTAATTTTTTTTGAGTAAGGTCTTGCAATCTCTTTCTGTCAACTATTCAGGGAGTAATTTGAAATTCTTCGCCAACATATAATTTAAATTTTAAATTTTTATTTGAGGGTTGCAAAAATTTGACACAAATTTTGAGGTGGTTTGGAAAAAGAAATTTGTAAAAATTTTGGTCAAATTTTTTGTTTTTGAGAAACTTTTTATGACCCTCAAATGGTCATTTTTTAATTTTAAATTCAGTGGGAAGCACATCAATGCGAGTGGTCAAGGGTGGTGATGGAAAAGTGGAAGGGTGAAGATAGTGAAACAAGGGTAGCAATGGACGAGTGTAAGGGTGGTTGTGGTGAAACAAGGATGGTGGCAGACAAGTAGCAAGGGTGAAAGTGGGACACGTGATAGGTAAATGCAATGGGCACTTCAGACAAGCACAAAGTATGGAATGCATCAGGTAGGCACAAAGTATGGAATGCATCAATGTCAATGGTGGTGGCACGGGTGTGCGAGAAGCCAATGGAGAGCGTGATCGAAGTCACGTTCTTTATTTTACGTGTAGGAGTATAAAAACACCTATCCTTACTTCCTCTTTGTAAATGTGGGGTTATTATCCCAATTCCTTTGCTACCCATATTATCTTGACATAAGAGGATAAAAATCGGTGATCAAAATTATTAAAAAAATTTAGCTTTTATTTAATTTTTTTATTTTTCTGACATTGGGTTCTTGGATTATCATCAAAAAAATGATGTTTTTCAACAATTTAAAAATTTTCATCAATATGACAATGTTATTCGACCTATAAATGGATTATTTGCAAGAGAATAATGCTAGGTAGATCAAAAAAATTAAAAAAATATTTTTTTTGCTTTGGAGTCTCATTTTTCTATTGGTGATATTACAACTAGAGAAGGTTTGCTTACGCAATATTTCACACTATGAAATTGAGTTTTTTGATCATAGGGAGGGTTTTAGATAAGTTTTTATTTCATACACATTTATTTCCTCTCAAATAAAACTAATGGTGCTTGCCTTGGATTCCCTGTGTACTCCCAAAATTTGTAGGCAACCGCCTATTGATTATGGCTATGAATTTTTTGTTATGGTAGATATGGTGATTGGAAGAATAGCTCTGATACCATATGGTAGGACTCTATGTCCTAGTAGATTATAAAAATGAAATAATTGGAATTGGATGCATGAAATGAATGTAAAACTAATAGAATCACCTTTGGATTGAATCACCTTTGCACTGGAAGAGTAACTTGTCCAATGGATATAAAATATATTTGTTCTTATATTTTCCTGGATGATTGTTTATACCCATTTGAATGATCATATATACCTATCATATAGTTATGAGTGAAAGGACACAATTATTTATATAAAGTAATAATGATGAATGATTAACTAATGTTAGGATTAGAATCCTAACACTTCTCCTTTTCTTGAACAGTGGTTCTCTTAGTATCTTTAGACACTCTAATATTTTCTCTACTTGATATTCTTTTTTATTAAAAAATGCCCTTATTTAGTTTATTTTTACACTAATAAATTTACACTTTCATGAGCTTATAAAACAACATTTAATACTAATATTATTTCCTTCTTATTTATCCTTTTCAAGTAAGATTTAACTTAGATCTTTGTTGTTTTATTTTTGTAAATTTTAGGACTCGAATGCTACTACCTTATTTTGCTTGAAGAATATCTATTTAAACTTATTTTTTTTAGAATTTAATAAAGCTAATATGGTTCTCTCAAATATTTAATGTAAAACATATTTTAATGCTCAAATAAGAACCTTATGTAGCACCAATATCTCATACCTTTTTTGGTCTCCTTTTGTAGCTAGTTTCCTTGGTGATTTGATTCACCCTTTTGCTATCTTGATCTTGTATGTTTTGAAAATTCACTTACTTTCACTTGGCTAATTTAAACTTATAAATTTTTTAGCTCTAATTTTTTCCAAAATGCCAACTTGCTTGCTTCTCTAAAAATCTCTCAAATCTGCCCGGAAGTTCTCCAAAAATTCAATTCTTTCTTATCCTTCTTATGCTGTCCAAAAATATGATTTTTATGGCTTAAAATTTCCTCCAAATTCATTTTCTCAAACCCTAAAAATTTCAGCTATTAGTGCTGCCCAAATGCTATTCAAAATTCTCCAATTTTATAGTCAATTCCTCCTTAGTTTTGCTATCCAAAACTACCTAAATATTATCCAAATTGCTACCTTATTTTGCTATTGAATATTCCTTTAATTTGATATTTAAGTTCACTTCAAAATATGCCCAAATATTCTCCAAATCGCAACTCTATACCTTCTTCAATTTGCTATCTTATGACACTTCAACTTCTACCTTGAAAATTAGCAACCTTCTTCTTTTCAAATCAGCCTTCAAAATATTTGTGGTTGTCCTTAAACTTCTCAAAATTGTGGCCTCTTCAATATTTATTTCTCCTTCAATATTATTTTTGAATTTTGACTTCAAATCTAATATCTTCCTTTGTCTTATTCCTCAAGAATTTGAATATCTTGAGATCTTCAAAAATCTTCTTCAAAATTTGGCGAAATTCTTTCCAAAACCTTCTTCTCTTTGGGCTTGTGGGATGGTGACAATTGTGCCAAATCCTTCTTATCAGAACCTTATCCTTTATTGCAATCTTCTACCTCTAGCTTTATTTAAATTGCCTCTAATAGCCTCTTCTTCAAATTTGTAATGAGGCTTTCTCTAGCCTTCTTCTTCTACTAGTTCTCTTGAGATATCTTTCTCTTGGGTCTTCTAATTCTTAAGCTCCTCAAGTATTCTTCTCAAAAATTCAATGATACCTTACCTTTATCTCTCTAATATTCCAACATGGAAATTTTTCTTTCTTGGATCTCCAAAATCTACTGCTTCTCAAATATGTAATAGGACCTTTTCTTAGTCCTTCTCTATCTTCAATATACTATGGGGACCTCCTACATGGGTATCCTCAATATTCAATGTCAACAGTATTCAATATTCAATGTCAACAATATTCAATATTCAATGAGACCTCTTTCATGTACCTCCTTGATCTACAATGTCTACTCTTTTGCTGCAACTCATTACTAATGCTTGCACGAGGAAAACACATAGAATTTTAGAAAATCGAAGGTAAAATTCTTCTCTATTTGTTGTATAAAGCTTCTCAACTTTTGAGAACTAATTTTTTGCAACATAAAAACTTAGATAGTAACAACCATATACATTCAAATTTATAGAATTCTAAAACCAGTAAACTTCACTAGTTATTCTCAAAACTAGTGAAGAAAATCTATGTTGAGTCCTAGTCTTTACGTGTTTTCCTTCAACCCTGTGGAAAGACTCTATCGAACGAGCAATCTATAGTCTTCTTCAATCTATCAAAATTTTCAATAGGACCTCCTTCTTATATCTCTCAATCTCATCAATATCAAGGTCTATCTTCAAGACCTGTAATTTTCTTCTATTCTAAATTTGCTCTTGGAAAAGGTAAATCTTCAAACTTTCCTAGTTTTCTTTCCCAAAGGTAATGTATTTAACTTCACTGATTTCACCTTAACCAGTGGAAATATCCTTTACAACTATAAAACCTATGCAAGTCAAAACCATTTTTTAGCTCTAATATCACTGTTAGCTTTTGAAGCTAAATACTAAAGATCAAATAATCACAAGATCTAATATAAAGTTGCAATATGAAATATAAGATAATGGAAATATTCTAAATATATAAAACTCATAAATAACTTCAACAATAACTCAAATAATTTCCATTAACAAATTCTAATAAAAATTGTATCTCCATTGAATAAAGATCTCAAGTAACCATACTTACATTCTCATAATACAATACATATCTCTTGCGCACGCGCGCGCACACACACACACACATATATATAATGGAAAGTGACTCTTAATATGGTGAACTCATGACCTCCACTCTTCTAGAGACTTCATATTCTTATTCTATGGACTATTATGCACATTTACATTACCAAAATACTTTGCACACTTGTGCATTTATTACATTGCATAAAGTAAATACTCAAAATCTAATATAGAAAACTCTCCTAATATAAATATGTACCCAAGGTGGTGCATTAGCATGTACTAAATAATGTAATATATTCCAACACCTCCCTGTATTAAATTATTTAGCTATTGAATACTTTAGTCTTTAATATGCATCTTCATCATTTAACTCACTTTGCACTGTATGCCTTCTTCATTAGGTTATTTCTCCTTTTGCTTATATTCACCATTGATGTTAGTAGTTATGCTTTCTTATGATATCACATTGTAATTTTATTCCTGCAAAAACATTTTCTCTTTTCCTTTTTATTATGACTCTTCATCTTGACCTGATTTGTTTTTTGTCTTTGAATTTTTTTCGTCTAGAGTAGTCAATCATTAGATAGCCTTGTTGAACAAGTGATCTAATAACATATCTAGTCCACTTTTGTTTTTCTTGCTCTTTAAATAACCTTCTTGCATGTTCTTCATGTCTATATCCATTGTTAGTAAAGACTCTAGAAATAATATTTTGAAATATACACTGTAATATGTATGTTAAAACCTTCTCAAATTTCCAGTAATATTTTTTTTAATAGTAGAAAATAGATGAATGAGATACTTTTCCACAATAGTTACAAGGATGTAAATCCCAAAAATCAGCTTTTTCATGACCTCCTCTATTACAATAAGTGCATTTCAAGTTTTCATTTGTTGTTTTGGAAAATTTAATTTCATTTGTTTTCTTGATCAACTGATATAACCATGTGTGTATAGTTGAAGCAATCCTTCCTTTGCTTCTTTCATACATCTATAATAAGTTCTCCTATTCTACATGTTGTGCTATATTTTGAGAATGATTTTTGAGTTTATTCTCAATATTATAATTGGCATAAAATTATTCTAACATTTTGTTAGAGATCAAATTATAATTGGCATAAAATTATTCTAACATATTGTTAGAGGATATCTTTAAAGTATATGTTGTCAAATTGTCAATTTGT
This sequence comes from Wollemia nobilis, assembly GCA_028583015.1. Classification (NCBI taxonomy): domain Eukaryota; kingdom Viridiplantae; phylum Streptophyta; class Pinopsida; order Araucariales; family Araucariaceae; genus Wollemia; species Wollemia nobilis. The sequence continues at coordinate 4,190,397 of JAQPPZ010016890.1, forward strand.
GATTTCTCAAAAGATCTTTTAAGCCATATTGGTTCTTCTCTTCTACTCATATTTTTTATTTAGCGACTATAATTTGAATCAAGTATGTCTCTATGCCATGTTTATTTCTTGAATCCTCTATACTTAATAAGTTCTTCCATTGTTAAATAAATCTTCTTGATAACTTGCTAGTCTTAAAGGTGAAAGATAATTTTGATAAAATTTTCAAATCTCTAAACCTTTGAGGTTTAATACCTTGTGACTCCCTAGTTTTGAATATATTGTTTTCCAAAAACTTATCTTGAATTTATTTTATCTCCTAAATATAAAAAAATATAATTTATTTTAATTCTAAATTTCTCAATCCTATGTTGGTTTTGAATTCCTTATAACTTCAAATTTAAAAATTTCATAAAAAAATATATGCAAATTTTATATTTCTAATTTGATGTAGAAAACCTTATTTCTCCAATCTTATCAAATTTCAAATATTTCAAATTATTTTGTAAACTTAAATAATCAAACTATGAAACTTCAAAATTATTCCTTTAATTCTTCAAACCAAATTTCAAATCTTCATAAACTTTCAAATAGCAATAATCAGGTTTCTAAAGTGTCAATTATTAATTTAAATTATTCTCTCTCCAAAATAAATAGTTTCACTTTATCCTTATAAAATAATAATTTTATGTAACCTTATACCTCCTATCTTGAGCATATAAATAATTTTAAATAGAATGAATTACCTCCAAACTTGAATGCATAAATTCTCTTGATCAATAGTTTTTGACCATCTCCTACTTGGTGCTCCTATGGAGTTCTTGTTGTACTTTGGCTTGCCTTGGAAATATTACTCTCTCTTTGTTAGAATTAATGTATACTTTGTCTTTCGCTTGTTATGATATGTGTCCTCAACACTTGTTATATTTTCATATAGTCCTCCTACCTATATATTGTACTTATTATTGTATCAATATATCACATTTATTCCAGTCCTAACATTTGGTATCAAAGCCTAGGCGCTCTCCTACAGTTGTGATCTTGAGGGGGGATTTACCTCATGGAAATACCCCCCTCATTTTCTCCATTTTTCTTTCAATATAGGGAGTATTCTCTCCATAATTGATGGATCATAAACCAAAATCTTGAAAATATTAATGACTATCTTTTTTTTTAGAGAGATTTATGGGGAGGTATCTATCCGTAGAAGTAATTTCTCGATAGTGATAATTAAAAAATGAGATACACTTCAAGATCTATTTTTTTAGGGTCATGTATTGTCTGCAGATTTTTTTTAGATTTGTAGTTTGAACAACAACATATTTTAGTCTAATTTAGTATTTTTTTCTCATATGGCACAAGCAACACACAAGATTGATGTGGTTGAGCTTCTTCTAAATTTAGATATCCTAAAATAATGTCACAGTAGTAATGCAAGTGGAGTTTTGTACCTAGAGTGGTGTGCCTAAAGCAGTGTGTTATCATTGTTATTACCAAAGAGATATGGCCAATATCCCATTCCCTTACCGGTATCATTGCTCAAGAGTAGGTTCTCATGGTCGATGATGATTTACTTCCAGATGATCACAACTCCATAAATCTATTCCTCTTTGGAAGATCGATATTTGTTTTTGTTTTTTTAGTATTCCATGCTCACTGCTTGATTGCATAGCTTCAGCTTGTTGGCATCGAGAGTTATTTTGATCATATAGTATTTAGTGCACCCCATGTGCATGCGTGCACTAGATGCATAGATGTGGTGTGAATCTAGTGTTAATGCATGTGACAAAGAGAAGCATAAAATAGATCTATTTTTTGTGGAAGGAGATATGGGCTTGTGTACGTGGCCCATTACAAGACCTTCGGTATGCTATTCTACATACAAAGTTCTTTAGATCTAGTACCTCTACAAAAACTAGTGGGAGGACACCAACTGTGACCCTCATATACATTATGTAGACCAGATCACACTAGAAGACAACCATCAACTACACCATTTGGTGGATCTCTCTACATTTCAATCATAGCTAGGAGACGAGCATCCAAATCAAATGTTGCATAGTCAAATCAAGATATGGGATAGAAGCCATCTAGATTTTTTTGTCAAGTTTTTCCAAAATGTTAGAGGCATGGTTTTTTGGTCAGTAGATAAATATCATTCAAAGTTTGTAGCATTGAGGTGGAAGTCATTCAAATGTTATGATTGTCAATATCTCTGCAATGGACCCCTAATTGTCTATTATGCACAGTCTGATGGCGAATGAGGCCAATATACAATAATGGCCTAATATATTCGCATCACATATGCTCAACACATCCTTGTTTTTACTGCACATAAACAAACCTGTTGGATAATAAAAGCATCCCCTTGATGGTGGAGTTGGAGTGTAAGATCTGTTAGAACACTGCACATCTATTTGAAAATGGTGGGGACTAGAGGAGAATGAAAAGATCTATGTCTAATATTTGTAAAAGACATCCTTGGCACACTCGATGGGATACATTGGTGTTCAAAGAAAGTGTGATTGATACCCATGATTGCATAGTTTTAGTTGAGATCATCATAGAATATGGAGTGTTTCCACATTGAAATCTAGAGATGTAAGATGAATGCACAACAAAATTGAAGATAGGTGCTAGTCCAGATGCGGTTCTATCTTTAGCTCCACCGCTACATACCAATTTTGTTTATGGAATTTGAGTGAGGATGACCACTCTAGAACCTAGGTCTATTCAAGTGCAAAGGCATCCAAGTAGCACCATTTTTGGATGCTCATATATCTCTTCTAAGTTGCAACATCCATGTGGAGATAGACGTGCAAAATCACTCTGATTCCTCTACCTTGATAACGTGTATTTTTTAGAACATGGAGATAGTGAGTAAGGCACATCCACAGTAGCATATTGATGGATCTTATCTCATTGAAACTAATGACCATGAGATGATTAATTCTCCATCCAAAAATAGCTCCATCACAACTTTCCCTCCCAATTTTATGCGAAGATCATGATTGCATAATTTTATTACTACCACTCTAGTAGTCCTTTTGCAACTTTGATTAATCAAAAGCATCAAAAAAAATATAGACTACACTATAAGATGTTGTTCCATGAGTGAATTTTAGTGATTCTTTGTTCTCATTTTTTTTCCATACTGGGAGAGTTCTGGTGAATAGTTTTAAAGTCTAAGAGAAACAAGTAGTGTGGGGAGGCTCCACCTCTGCCCAACATTAGACTTTTCGAACAACTCCGGATGCACTAGACATTATCTTTCATGTCGTCCATGATTTTTAGTTTAATCATATCTCACAAAAGTTGAGTCATGGAGGATGAGTGCCTTTGATGATCTGTTGCATTTCAAGTTCTTTGGCTAGAGTTTTGAATGGAGATAAGCATATTTCCACTGTTTTGATAAGACAGTGAGCAACCCTCACATAATTTATCATAAAATGGAATTATATGAGATTCGTGATTCATGTTCCCATGTCTCTTTGCTTATCCATTCTTGAATAATATTCTATTTGTTATTTGTAATGTTCATGTTCATGTGGAAGGTGCTCTTAAATTGGCTAGAGATAATGTGATAACACATTATGTAGTTTGTTTGGGAGTACAAGGACCTCGATTCACCACCTCTACAACCAGAATTGTTACTAGATCAACAACTTGTTACGTCATTTTGTAGTTGCTATTATAGGACTAAAGTAGTTGCTATTGTGGGAATGAAGTGAAGGTCATGATTATTGTCGTCCACTCTCAACCATTTTCATATTTTTTGGCCTACTTTTTCAAAATTATTGTAAAATTTTTTATCCCACCATTGCTTAGAGGGTTTCACAAGGCCCTTTTATTGTTTGTTTCAAATATTTAATATTGTGAAACACTAGAGTTTCCATGGCCCAAGAGGTGGATAAGGGGTTTTATCATTAATTGTATTCAAGTTAAAAGAAAGAGGGCCCACATGCTAGAGGTTTTTTTTAATGCTATTTTCCACATAGAAGTGTAAGGCTCACATGGACCATGATGCTTTCTTTATTTTGCTACCTAGATATGATATGATGTTTTTCTCACAAGATGAAGGCCCCATTGAGAATGGAACATAGGGGTATTTATAGTCACCGAAAATGTTTTTTTGAGATGAACACATTGGTGGTGTCCAATTGTAATTTTGAGGTAGTCCTATATGCATTTTTAGCCTCAAAATGTTGTATCATGGAGTGCACTCTCGGTTGAACCCGACACTCCCAAAGCAAATTGTATGTGATCCTAGTACCTAGTCACCTTCTCTATAGAACCTAGAAGATGCAGTGGTTGGTTACCCATGCATTTTGGTAGGATGAGGAGGTCACAATAAGAACACCTAATCTAAGGACTACATACAAAGACACCCTAGACTCTATTCGAGGACTTTTCTAGATCAAATTTTGGAGACTACAAACATAGACACTCTGAAGATTCTATTATATTTTTTCTTCTTCTCCTTCACATTTGGATTCCATGGTTCATTTTATTGTATTTTTTGAGTGCATTTTTTACATAGACTGACACTCTTACATGGCTCATATTTATTTTGTATTAAGGTACATTTTCAATAGAGATCGACACCTTCTAGATTGAGTTTCACCATGAGGGGGGATGATATTCATGGTGAACCTAGTCAGTGACCTACAAGAGGCAACATACCTATAGGATGACCTACATAGGTAATATATCCAGCATAAGTGGCTAATATTGAGGTAGTTAAATGACTGCTCCAAAGGAAACAAACCCATGGAAGTGGCTAACCTTGAGGTAATAGACTGAGATGTATACACTATTGATCTAGAATTATTCACAATTGGAGAGCCAAGCGCAAAGAGCACAATCCTAGACCAAATTATGTAATAAAGGAGGATGTTAGGGTTATTTTTTAGAAAAGTACACATTAAGGGGGATGTTAGAATTAATGTGTACTTTATCTTTTGCATGTTATGACATGTGTCCTTGACACTTGTCATGTTTTCATATAGGCCTCCTACCTATATATTGTACTTATTCTTGTATCAATATATCACATCTATTCCTATCCCAATACTCTCTCCTCTTTGATTGGTCAACTAACTTCCAATATTATAAAGGTGCTCTAATCAATACATTATCCCTACTATTTGTAATTGAAATGCAAACCTATTTTTAGTCAACTCCTTTGTTGTACATATCTTAAATGGATATCTTAATTAAGAAAAATGGAGTATCTACTCCTTAATTGCACTTAGGCTTCAATCAATGAGCTTCCTTACTCTTATTCTTATTTTTGACACTCTTTGAAATCAAAATTCCACTATTCTATCTTTGGTACCTCAAAATTGAGTATTAATGTATCCTCTATGAATGTTTGAACTACTTCAATCCTTTTGACCTTCCAATTATCATGTGCCACATGGAACCAAACCTCTTCTATCACTCTAAAAATGCTTCCCTTATTCTCCTTAGGAAAATATAACATAACTCTACCTCGTATTGCTTCTATTAGAAATTTAAAAATCTCCTTTATCCTTGGTGTTATCTTGGCACTTAGAATTTTCTCTAGCTCATAATTTCCAATGGTTTGTCTTCTCCACACATGTAACTTCACTATATTTTACATGAAATACTTCCTCCAATGTTTTACAATTGGATTTTTTCCTAATTCTTCAATGCTCTATCTCCTTTACATACATCCCTTCTCTATATTATGTAGAAACATCTTAGTTATATTTTCTTTAGATCCTTGAGTGAAGCTATGGTGTTGGAACTTTAGCTTGGTGGCTTTATTTTTATTTTTTGGTGGTATCTCTTCCTTGAGCAGTGGTAGCTCTATCTTGAGTGGTGGTGGATCTTCCTTGAGCAATGGTGGCTATTCCTTGAGTTGTGATGACTCTTCCTTGATTGGTAGTGGCTCTTGCAACTTGATGGTGCTTTAACTACTTCAAACATACATTTTTCATTTTATTTCATGGTGGTTCTCTTAGTATCTTCAAAAACTCTAATATTTTCTCTAATTGATCTTATTTTTGCTTAGAAAAATGCCCTTAATCAGTTTCTTTTTATACTAATAAATCTGCACTTTCAAAATCTTATGAAACAACATTTAATACTAATATTATTTCCTCCTTATTTCTCCTTCCCAAGTAAGTTTTAACTTAGATCTTTGTTGTTTCATTTTTGTAGATTTTAGGACTCAAATGGTACCACCTTATTTTTGTTGAAGACTCTCTATTTCAACATTCTTTTTCAGAATTTAATAAAGCTAATATGGTGGTCTCAAATACTTATTGTAAAACTATTTTTAATGCTCAAATAATAACCTTATGTATCACCAGTATCACATACCTTTTTTGGTCTCCTTTTGTAGCTAGTTTACTTAGTGATTTTATTCACCCTTTTGCTATCTTAATCTTGTAATTTTTGTAGCTTCACTTCCTTTTACTTTGATGCTCTAAAATTATCAATTTTGAAGCTCTAATTGCTATCCAAATGCTAATTTGCTTGCTTCCCAAAAAATCTTTCAAATCTGCCTTGAACGTATCAATAAACGTAGCTCTTTATTCTCATTCTAATGCTATCCACAAATATGATTTTTGTAGTTTCAAATTTCCTCCAAATTCATTTTCTCAAACCCTGAAACTTGCAACTATTAGTGCTTCCCAAATGCTGTCAAAAAGTCTACAATTTTGCAGTCTATTTCATTGTTTTGTTGTCCAAAACTGCGTAGAAATTCTTCAAATTATTGCCTTCTTTTATTTTCGAGTATTCCTTTAATTTTATATTCAAGGGAACTTCAAAATATGCCCAAATATTATCCAAATTGTAGCTCTATACCTTATTTAATTTTCTATCATATGACACTTCAACTTCTACCTCAAAAATCTGTAACTTTCTTCTTTTTAAATCAGCCTTTAAAATATTCATGGCTATTCTTAAACTTCTCAAAATTATGGCCTCTTCAATATTTTTTTCTCCTTAAATATTCTTGTAAAATTCTAACTTCAAATTTGATATCTTCCACTATCTTCTTCCTCAAGAATTTGAATGTCTTGAGATCTTCAAAAATATTCTTCAAAAATTGGCAACCTTATTTCCAAAACCTTCTTCTTTTTGGGCTTATTTTTGGATGGCAACAATTGTCCCAAATTATTCTTATCAAAACCTTATCCTTGCTTGCAATATTATACCTCTAGCTTTATTCAAATCTCCTCCAATAGCCACTTCTTAAAATTTGTAATGAGGCTTTCTCTAGCCTTCTTCTTCTATTAGTTCTCTTAAGACCTCTTTCTCTTGGGTCTTCTAATTCTGCAGCTCCTCAATTATTTTTCTCAAAACTTCAATTAGACCTTTCCTTGATCTCTCTAATATTCCAACTATGGTAATTCTGCAATGAGATCTTTTTCTTGGATCTCCAAAATCTACTTCTTCTCAAATATTCAATAGGACCTTTTCTTAATCCTTATCTATCTTCTTTTTTTAATCCTCTATGGGGACCTCCTATGTGGGTCTCCTCAATATTCAATATCAAAAATATTAAATATTTAATAAGACCTATTTCTAGGACCTCCTTGATCTGCAATATCTATGCTTTTGCTACAACTCAAAACTAATCCCTGCACGAGGAAAGCACATAGAATTTTAGGTAATCGAAGGGGAAATTATTCTCTATCTATTGTAAGAAGCTTCTCAACCTTTGAGAACTAATTTTTTACAATAAAAAAATTTAGACAGTAGCAACCAAATACATTCAAATTTCTAGAATTATAAAACCAATAAACTTCACTAGTTATTCTCAAAACTTGTAAATGAAATCTACGCTGAGTCCTAGTCTTTACAAGTTTTCCTTCAACCTTGTGGAAAGACTCTAGCCAAATAGCAATATGGAATCTTATTCAATCTATCAAACTTTTCAATAGAACCTCCTTCTTGGGTCTCTTAAACTCAACCAATATCAAGGTCTAAGTTCAAGACCTATAATTTCTTTCTATTCAAAATTTGCTCTTGGAAAGGTTAAATCTTCAAACTTCCCTGGTTTTCTTTTCCAGAGATAATTTCTTTAAATTCACTGATTTCTCCTTAACAAGTGGAAATATCATTTACAAATTTAAAACCCATGCAAGTAAAAAACTTACTGTAGCTCTCATAGCACTTTTAGCTTTTGAAGCTAAATACTAAAGATAAAATAATCCCAAGATATTATAAGTTTTGTAGCTTCACTTCCTTTCACTTTGCTTCTCTAAACTTATCAATTTTACAACTCTAATTTCTTCCCAAATTCCAACTTGTTTTCTGCCTAAAAACTCTCTCAAATATGCCCCAAAGTTCTCCTAAAATGCAATTATTTCTTCTCCTTCTAATGATGTCCACAAATATGATTTTTGTGGCTTAAAATTTCCTCCAAAATTGTTTTCTCTAACCCTAAATATTGCAGCTATTTGTGCTGCCCAAATACTTTCAAAAATCCAGCTATTTTGTAGTCAATTCCTCCTTCGTTTTGCTACCCAAAACTACCTAGAAATTCTCAAAATTGCTGCATTTTTTTGCTATAGAATCTTCCTTTAATTTTCTATTCAAGGGAACTTCAAAATCTGCCCATTTATTCTCCAAATCATAGCTCTATACCTTCTTAAATTTAGTATCCTATGACACTTCAACTTCTACCTCGAAAATCAACAACCTTCATCTTTTTAGATAAGCCTTCAAAATTTTTGTGGCTGTCCTTAAATTTCTCAAAACTATGGCCTCTTTAGTATTTATTTCTCCTTCAATCTTCTTGTCAATTTCTAACTTCAAATATTATATCTTCCACTATCTTCTTCCTCAAGAATCTGAATGTCTTGAGATATTCAAAAATCTTAAAAATTTGGCAACCTTCTGGCCAAAACCTTATTCCTTTTGGGTTTGTTGTTGGATTGTGATAATTATCCCAAATAATTCTGATCATAACCTTTTCCTTGCTTGCAATATTATACGTCTAGAATTTTTCAAATCTCCTCCAGTATCCACTTCTTCAAATTTGTATTAAGGCTTTCTATATCCTTCTTCTTATTCTACTAATTCTCTTGAGACCTCTTTATCTTGGGTCTTATAATTCTACAACTCCTCAGTTATTCTTCTCAAAACTTCAATGAGAGCTTTATTTAATATTTCTAATCATCCAACTATGGAAATTTTGCACTGAGATCTCTTTCTTGGATCTTCAAAATCTGTTGCTTCTCAAATCTACAATAAGACATTTTCTTAGTCCTCTATATTCAATATTCAATATTATATGGGGACATCCTACATGGGTCTCCTCAATATTCAATGTCAATAGTATTTAATATTAAATAAAGCCACTTTCTTGTACCTCCTTTATCTACAAAGTCTACTATTTTGCTGCAACTCAAAACTAATCCATGTACGAGGAAAGCACATAGAATTTTAGGCAATTGAAGGTAAACATCTTCTCTATCTATTGTACAAAGCTTCTCAACCTCTAAGAATTATTTTTTACAACAAAAAAGCTTTTATAGTAGCAACCAAATACATTCAAATTTCTAGAATTCTAAAACCAATAAACTTCACTTGCTATTCTCAAAACTAGTGAACAAAATTACGATGAGTCCTACTCTTCATGAGTTTTACTTAAACCCTATGGAAAGACTAGCCAAATAACAATCTAAAATCTTCTTCATTCTATAAAAATTTTCAATAGGACCTCCTTCTTGGGTCTCTTAATCTCATCAATGTCAGGAATTATCTTCAAGACTTGTAATTTCCTTCTATTCCGAATTTGCTCTTGGAAAAGATAAATCTTCAAACTTCCTTGTTTTTCTTTTCCAGAGGTAATTTATTTAACTTCACTAATTTCTACTTAACAAGTGGAAATATCCTTTGCAAATTTACAACATATACAAGTCAAAACCTTGATATAGCTCTAAGACCATTGTTAGCTTTTGAAGCTAAATACTAAAGATAAAATACCCACAAGATCTAAAAAAAAGTTGCAATATGAAATATAAGATAATGGAAATATTTTGAATGTATAAAACTCATAAATAACTTCAAAAATAGCTCATAGAATTGCCATTAACAAATGTTCAGGAAAATTTATCTCCATTGAATAAATATATCAAGCATCCATACTTACAAACATTCCTATACTACAATACATATTTCTTGTACACACACACATAGATACATATATAAAGGAATGTGACTCTTCATATGGTGCACCCTTGGCCTCCACTCTTCTATAGACTCTTCATCTTCTTATTCTATGGACTCATGTGCACATGGACTGTTATGCACATTTACATTACCAAAATACTTTGCAAACTTGTGCATTTATTACATTGTATAAAGTAAATACTCACAATCTAATCTAGGACACTCTCCTAATCTAAATATGTACCTAAGGTGGTACATTAATATGTACCAAACAATGTAATATATTCCAACACAATCCTATATTATATTAATTGGTTATTGAAGACTTTAGTCTTTAATATACATCTTCATATTTTAATTCACTTTGCACTATTTGCCTTCTTCATTAGGTTATTTCTCCTTTAGATTATATTCACAATTGATGTCAATAGTTATGCTTTTTGATGATATCACATTGTCATTTGATTCTTGTAAAAAAAATTTCTCTTTGTCTTTGTCCTTCATGTCATAACTCTTCATCTTGACCTCATTTTTTTTTCTGTCTTTGAATTTTTTTTCGTCTAGAGTAGTCATTCATTATATAGCATTGTTGAACAAGTGATCTAATAACAACTTTAGACCACTTTTGTTTTTCTTATTCTTTAAATAATATTCTTGCTTGTTCTTCATGTTAGTAAAGACTCTAGAAATAATCATTTGAAATATACACTATAATATATATGTTAAAACCTTCTCAAATTTCCAGTAATATTTTTTCTTGTAATAACAACAAGCAAATGAATGAGATCCTTTTCCACAATAGTTACAAGGATGTAAATCCCAACAATCAAATTTTTCATGACCTCCTCTATTAAAATAAGTGCATTTCAAAATTTTATTTTATTTTTTTAGAAAAATTAATTTCATTTGTTTTCTTGATCAACTAATATAACCATGTATGTATAGCTGAAGCAATCCTTCCTTTGCTTATTTCGTACATCTATGAGAAGTTCTCCTATTCTACATGTTATGCTACATTTTGAGAATGATTCTTGAGTTTATTCTCAACATTATAATTGTCATCAAATTCTTCTACCATATTTTTAGAGGATATATTCAAAGTATATGTTCTTGTCAAATTATCAATTTATGATTTATCAAAAATCCTTTTAAGCCATATTGGTCCTTCTCTTCTACTCACACTTTTTTAATTGTGACTATTATTTGAATCAAGTATGTATCTATGACAAGCTGGTTTCTTGAATCCTCTATACTTAATAAGTTCTTCCATTGTTAAATAAATCTTCCTGATAACTTGCTAGTATTAAAGGTAAAATATAATTTTGATAAAATTTTCAAATCTCTAAACCTTTGAGGTTGACTACCTTATGACTCCCTAGTTTTGAATATATTGTTTTCCAAAAACTTATGTTGAATTCCTTTTATCTCCCAAATCTCAAAAAATATAATTTATTTTAATTCTAAATTTCTCAATCCTATGTTGTTTTTAAATTCATTTCATATAAATATATTTGTACATTTTATATTTTATATTTGATGTAGAAAACCTTATTTCTCCAACATTATCAAATTTGAAAAATTTCAAATTATTTTGTAAACTCAAATAATCAAACTATAAAACTTCAAAATTATTCCTTTAATTCTTCAAACAATATTTTAAATCTTCATAAACTTTCAAATAACAATAATCAGGTTTCTAAAGACTCCTTCTAAGAATCATAAGGTGGATTTGAGAATAAAAATAATTATTGAGAAGATTCAATTAATCCAGATGGGATTTTTGAAAGTTGATTACAATCATGTGGTTAGAGATCAAAACAAGAGTGCTGATGCTTTAGCTAATTGGGCTTTGGACAAAGGTGATCTTACTTGTTATGGCCACCCTCCTATATGGTGGGATTCTCAAATTAGGGAAGCTCATCCTTCTATCATTTCTTTGGATGGCTCCAGTTCTAAAGGTACCTAGTTTCTTCTTGTTTTTTTTTTTGCTTCTCTTTGGTTCATTCAGTTTTTTTTTTTAGTTTCCTAGCTCATTCTATTCTTTATTTTGTTTCCTCTGTTGATTCTTGCCTTATTAGTCTTTTGGTCTAGATAGGTCATTGTTATGTTCAATTTTTTTTTTCTTTTTTATTTTTTGTTTAGTTTTTTAAGGTGTGTGGGTTCTTTTGTTTTGTTTTTGTGTTCTTCATGTGTTTTTTTTGTTTTGTGTTTTTTTTTTAATGTTTTTTGTTATTGTTCTTGTGTTTTTTTTTGTTCTTGTTCTTGGGTTTCTCTTTGTTTGTGTTAATTCATGTTTTTATGTGTGAGTGTTTTCTATGTTTTTTGTTTTTGTTTATTGTCTGTTTTTGGTTGTTTTTTATTTTAATTTTAATTTTATTTTATTTTAATTTTTTAGGTTTTGGTTGTGTTTATTTTTCATGTTTTTTTTTGGGTTATGTCTTTGTAGTGTTCTGTTGTTTTTGTCTTGTTTGTGTTTTGTTATGTGGTTCTTGTGTTTTTCTATGTGGTTTGTGTTGTGGTTTCTTTTATATTATTGTGCGTGTTTGGTTGTGTTTTTGTTTTTGACACACTCAAGGAAAATGTTTTTTATTTTATTTTATTATTTTTGTTGTTATTTACTTATTTTTAAATTGGTTTTGTGTGTTTGTTTGCTCCTTGAGTATGTTAAAGGTGGTAGGCTAGGTCCGAGTCTTGGGAATTTTTGATGGAATGGATACCCCTGCCTCCTTGGGTCTTACCCGAAAGTGGCATCCCTTTTGGGATGTTTTCTACAAATAAAAAAATAATAATCAGGTTTCTAAGGTTTCAAATATTAATTCAAATTCTTATCTATCTAAAATAAATAGTTTTACTTTAATATTAGAAAATAATAATTTTATGTAACCTAATACCTCTTGTCTTGAGAAAATAAATAATTTTAAATAGAATGAATTACCTCCAAATTTGAATGCATAAATTCTCTTGGTCAATAGTGTTTGACCATCTCCTACTTAGTACTCCTTCTATGTTGTATGTATGGATCTCTTGTTGTACTTTGGCTTACCTTGGAAAGATTATTATCTATCTCCTCTTTGATTGGTAAACTAACTTCTAACATTATAAAGGTGCTATGATCAATACGTTATCCCTGCTATTTGTAATTGAAATGCGAACCTATTTTTAGTCAAATCCTTTATTGTGCGTATCTTGAATGGCTCTCTTGCTTAAAAAAAATGAAATATCTACTCCTTACTTGCACTCAAGCTTCAATAAATGAGCTTCCTTGCTCTTATGCCTATTTTTGATGCACTATATAAAATTAAACTTCCAATATTCTATCTTTGGTACCTCAAAATTGAGTATTAACATATCTTGAATGTTTCAATTGCTTCAATCCTTTTGACCTTCCACTTATCATGTGCCACATGGCACTAAACCTATTTTACCACTCTAAAAATGCTTCCCTTGTTCTCCTTAGGCACTTATAATGTAACTCTACCTTGTTTGGTGAACTTATGACACGATGGATGTTACACTTTACAAGTGTCTTGATTCTATTATAAATTCAAACATCTCCTTTATCCTTGGCGCTATATTAGCACTTGAAATTTTCTCTAGCTCATCCTTTCAAATGTTTTTTTTCTCCACACATGTCCCTTTACTATCGTTTGCATGAATGCTTCCTTCAATATTTGATGCTTGGATTTTACCTTAATTCTTCAAAGCTCTATCTCCTTTATGTAGTTCCTTCTCTATCGTTTGTAGAAACATCTTAGTTACATTTGTTTGAGTTCCTTGAGTGAAGCTATGGTGTTGGAACTTTAGCTTTGTGGATTTGTTTTGATTTTCTAGTGGTGGCTCTTCCTTGAGTGGTGGTGGCTCTTCCTTGAGCAATGGTAGCTCTTACTTGAGCTGTGGTAGCTATTCCTTGAGCGGTGGTGGATATTTCTTGAGAAATTATGGCTCTTACTTGAGCTATGGTTGTTCTTACTTGAGCGGTGGTGGATATTTATTGAGAAATGGTGGCTCTTGCTTTAGCTATGGCTACTATTTCTTAAGCGATGGTGGCTCTTCCCAGAGCTATGGTGGCTCCTCCAAACTAGTGGTGCTTTCACTACTTCAAACCAGTGCCTTCTCCTTTTCTTGCACAGTGGTTCCCTTAGTGTCTTAAGACACTCTAATATTTTCTCTACTTGGTCTTATTTTTGATTAAAAATGGTTCTTATTTAGTTTCATTTTACACTAATAAGTCTACACTTTCATGAGATTATGAAACAACATTTAATACTAATAGTATTTCCTTCTTATTTCTCCTTTTCAAGTAAGATTTAACTTAGAACTTTTTTGTTTTATTTTTCTAGATTTAGGACTCGAATGCTACCACCTTATTTTTCTTGAAGACTCTCTATTTCAACTTCCTTTTTTAGAATTTAATAAATCTAATATGGTGCTCTCAAATACTTAATGTAAAACTGATTTTAATGCTCAAATAATAACCTAATGTAGGACCAATATTGCATACCTTTTTTGGTCTCCTTTTGTAGCTAGTTTACTTGGTGATTTGATTCACCCTTTTGCTATATTGATCTTGTAATTTTTGTAGCTTCACTTCCTTTTATTTTTATGCTCTAAAATTTTCAATTTTGAATCTCTAATTGCTTCCTAAATGCCAACCTGCTTGTTACCTCAAAACTCTTTCAAAGCTACCCTAATGTCTCAAAAAATGTAGCTCTTTCTTATCCTTCTAATTCTATCCAAAAATATGATTTTTGTGGCTTAAAATTTCATCCAAATTCATTTTATCAAACCCTAAAAATTTAAGCTATTAGTGCTGTCCAAATGCTGTCCAAAATTTTGCAATTTAACAATCAATTTCTCCTTTATTTTGCTATCCAAAATTCTTAGAAATTCTCCATTTTGTTACCTTATTTTGTTTTCAAATATTCCTTTGATTTTTTGTTCAATGGAACTTCAAAATATACCCAAATATTCTCCAAATTGCAACTCTATAGCTTCTTCAATTTGCTATCCTATGACACTTCAACTTCTACCTTGAAAATCAGTAACCTTCTTGTTTTCAAATTAGCTTTCAAAATATTTTGTGGTTGTCATTAAACTTCTAAAAACTATGGCTTATTCAATATTTATTTATCTTCTTGTTGAATTCTAACTTCAAATATTATATCTTCCACTGTCTTCTTCCTCAAGAATTTGAATGTCTTGAGATATTCAAAAATATTCTTCAAAATTTGTCAACCTTCTTCCTTTTTGGATTGTTGTCAGATGGGGAAAATTGTACCAAATCCTTCTTATCAGAACCTTATCCTTTCTTGAAATATTCTACCCCTAGCTTCGTTAAAATCTCCTCCAATAGCCACTTCTTAAAATTTATAATGAGACTTTCTCTAGCCTTCTTCTTCTACTACTACGCATTCTCTTGAGACCCCATTCTCGTGGGTCTTCTAATTATTATGCTCCTAAAATTTTCTCAAAAATTCAATGAGATATTTCTTTTTCTCTCTAATATTATAACTATGGAAATTTTGAAATGAGATCTCTTTATTGAAACTCCAAAATCTGCTACTTCTCAAATCTACAATAGGACCTTTTCTTAGTCCTTCTCTATCTTTAGTCTTCAATATTTTATGGGGACCTCCTACATGGGTCTCCTTAGTATTCAATTTCAACTATCTTTAATATTCAATGAGACCTCTTTCTTGGACCTCGATCTACAATGTCTACTCTTTTGATGTAACTCAAAACTAATCCTTGCATGAGGAAAACACATAGACTTTCATGCAATAGAAGGTAAAATTATTCTCTATCTATTGTATAAATCTTCTCAACCTTTGAGAAATAATTTTTTGCAACAAAAAAGCTTAGACAGTAGCAACCAAATACATTCAAATTTCTAGAATTATAAAACCAATAAACTTCACTAGTTATTCTTAAAACTAGTGAACTAAATTACATTGAGTCCTAGTATTCACTAGTTTTCCTTCAACCCTATGGTTAGACTCTAGCCAAATAGCACTTTGGAATATTCTTCAATATATCAAAATTTTCAATAGGACCTCCTTTTTAGGTCTCTCAATCTCATCAATGTCAAGGTCTATCTTCAAGACCTATAATTTTCTCCTATTCTGAATTTGCTCTTGGAATAGGTAAATCTTCAAACTTCCCTAGTTTTCTTTTCCAAAGGTAATTTATTTAACTTCACTGATTTATCCTTAACCAGTGGAAATATTCTTTGCAACTTTAAAACCCATGCAATTCAAAACCTTGTTGTAGCTTTGATACCACTGTTAGCTTTTGAAGCTAAATACTAAAGATAAAATAACAAGATATAATATAAAGTTGCAATATGAAATATAAGATAATGGCAATATTCTAAATGTATAAAACTCATAAATAACTTCAAAAAAACCTCATATAATTGCCATTAACAAATTCTCATGAAAACTGTATCTCCATTGAATAAATATCTCAAGTACCCATACTTACAAACATTCTCATACTACAATACATATCTCTTGCACGCGCGTGCGCACACACACACACACAAACACACACACACACACACACACACACACACACACACACACACACACACACATAATGGAATGTGACTCTTCATATGGTGCACTCTTATCCTCCATTCTTCTAGAGACTTCATATTCTTATTCTATGGACTTATGTTCACATGGACTATTATGCACATTTAAATTACCAAAATAATTTGCACACTTACTAATTTCCACATTTAAATACTCACAATATAATATAGGATACTCTCCTAATCTAAATATGTACCCAAGGTGGTATATTATCATGTAACAAATAATGCAATATATTCCAACACCCCCTTGTATTACATTATTTGTCTATTGAAGACTTTAGTCTTTAATATGCATCTTCATCCCTTAACTTACTTTGCAATGTATGCCTTCTTTATTAGGTTCTTTCTCATTTTTCTTATCTTCACCATTAATGTCAATAGTTATGATTTTTGATGATATCACATTATCATTTTATTTCTACAAAATTTGTCATTTGTTGTTTTGGAAAATTTAATTTCATTTTTTTTCTTGATCAACTGATATGTATGTATAGTTGAAGCAATCCTTCCTTTCCTTATTTCATACATCTATACTAAGTTATCCTATTATACATGTTGTGCTATATTTTGAGAATAATTCTTGAGTTTATTATCAATATTATAATTGTCATAAAATTTGTCTAACATATTGTTAGAGGATATCTTTAAAGTATATGTTCTTGTCAAATTGTCAATTTGTGATTTCTCAAAAGTCCTTTTAATCCATATTGGTTCTTCTATTCTACTCATGCTTTTTATATTGTGATTATTATTTGAATCAATTATTTATCTATGACAAGCTGATTTCTTGAATGCTCTATACTTAATAAGTTCTTCCATTGTTAAATAAATCTTCCTGATAACTTGCTAGTCTTAAATGTGAAAGATAATTTTGATAAAATTTTCAAATCTCTAAACCTTTGAGGTTGACTACCTTATGACTCCCTAGTTTTGAATATATTTTTTTCCAAATATGTTGAATTACTTTTATCTCCCAAATATCAAAAAATATAATTTCTTTTAATTCTAAATTTCTCAATCCTATGTTGGTGTTAAATTCCTTATAACTTCAAATTTAGAAAGTAAAAGGATATTTGTAAATTTTATATTTCTAATTTGATGTAGAAAAACTTATTTCTCCAATATTATCATATTTCAAATATTTCAAATTATTTTGTAAACTCAAATAATCAAACTATAAAACTTCAAAATTATTCCTTTAATTCTTCAAACAAAATTTCAAATCTTCATAAAATTTCAAATAACAATAATCAGATTTCTAAGGTTTCAAATATTAATTCAAATTCTTATCTCTCCAAAATAAATTGGTTCAATTTAATATTAGAAAACAATAATTTTATGTAACCTTATACCTCCTATCTTGAGCATATAAATAATTTTAATTAGAAAGGATTACCTCCAAATTTGAATGCATAAATTCTCTTGGTCAATAGTGTTTGACCATCTCCTACTTGGTGCTCCTCCTATGTTGTACATATGGAGTTCTTGTTGTACTTTGGATTACCTTGGAAAGATTATTACTCTCTCCTCTTTGATTGGTCAACTAACTTCCAACCTTCTAAAGGTGCTCTAATCAATACGTTATCCTTGTTATTTGTAATTGAAATGCAGACCTATTTTCAGTCAACTCCTTTGTTGTATGTATCTTGAATGGATCTCTTGCTTAAGACAAATGGAATATCTACTCCTTACTTGCACCCAGGATTCAATCAATGGTCTTGTTTGCTCTTATGCCTATTTTTGATGCACTATCTAAAATTAAACTTCCACTATTCTATCTTTGGTACCTCAAAACTGAGTATTAACGTATCCTAAACGTTTGAACTACTTCAATCCTTTTGACCTTCCACTTATCATGTGCCACATAGCACTAAATGTCTTTTGTCACTCTAAAAATGCTTCCCTTGTTCTCCTTAGGCACTTATAATGTAACTCTACCAAGTTTGTTGAACTTATAACATAATAAACGTTACACTTTACAAGTATCTTGATTTTATTAGAAATTCAAACATCTCCTTTATCGTTGGTGCTATCTTGGCACTTGGAATTTGCTCTAGCTCATCCTTTCCAATGATTTGTCTTCTCCAAAAATGTCCCTTCACTATATTTTGCATGAAATGCTTCCTCCAATATTTGATACTTGGAATTTGACTTAATTATCCAATGCTCTATCTCCTTTATGTAGTTCATTCTCTATCATTTGTAGAAACATCTTAGTTACATTTATTTGAGCTCCTTGAGTGAATCTATGGTGTTGGAACTTCAACTTTGTAGATTTATTTTGATTTTATAGTGGTGCCTCTTCCATGAACAATGGTGGCTCTTCCTTGAGCAATGGTGGCTCTTTCTTGAGCAATGATGGCTCTTCCTAGAGTAATGGTGGCTCTTTCTTGAGCAATGGTGGCTCTTCATTGAGCTGTGGTATATCTTACTTGAGCAGTGGTGGCTCTTCCTTGAGCAATGGTGGATCTTCCTTGAGCTGTCGTAGATCTTCCTTGAGTGGTGGTGGCTCTTCCTTGAGCTATGGTGGCTCCTCAAACCTAGTGGTACTTTCACTACTTCAAACTAGTGCCTTCTTATTTTCTTACATGGTGGTTCCCTTAGTGTTTTTAGACACTCTAAGATTTGTTCTACTTGGTCTTATTTTTTCTTAGAGAAATGCCCTTATTTAGTTTCTTTTTACACTAATAAATATTCACTTTTTTTTTTTGTAATTAAGGTACAATTTCATTACATCCGGGTTTTCCAGGTTGACCCAAAACCTTTTACAAAAATTAGCACTATGTTATTATGAATCAAAACCTCAATAGGGATAGTCTGTCCTTCGCTACAAGTACCCTTCTAAGTCCACCCTACCAAGAAAGAGCACATCCCCTTACCCATATTTACAAACATCTTAGAACATAGGCAGTGGACCACCGCATTGCTTTCTTGCTGCCCTAGCCGCAAAAATGCGACCTGTAACAAAATATCGACGTCCTTAAGTCTTCTCCTTCATTTGCTCTGGAGAGTCACAAAACGGTGACATGTCACAAAAATGAGACATGTCGCAAAATCATGACATTCTACCTCTGTTCTACTCCTTTGCCACTATAAGTCGTGTAAATGCGACATGTCACGAAAATGAGCCATGTCATGAAATTGCAACATTTGTCTCCCATTTTGCACTCTTTTTTCTTCCACTCATAAAAATGCAACATGTCGTGAAATCGCGACGTCCTTAAGTTGTTTCCATATTTTACTTTGGATAGTCATGAAAATGTGACCTGTTGCAAAAAAGAGACATGTCACGAAATCGTGACATTCTGCCTTCATTCCGCTCCTTTGCTATTGCATGTCATGAAAATGTGACATGTCGCGACAATGAGACATGTCGTGAAATCGTGACATTCGTCTCCCATTTTGCACTCTTGCCGCTTCCATCCGTGAAAGTGTGACATGTCACGAAATCGCGATGTCCTTAAGTCTTTTCCTTCATTTGCTCTGGATAGTCATGAAAATGCGACATGTCGCGACAAAGAGACCTGTCATAAAATCACAACAATCTGCCTTCGTTCTGATCCTTTGCCACTACCTATCATGAAAATGAGACATGTCACAAAATCACGATATTCGTTTCCCATTTTGTTCTCTTGCCTCTTTCAGTCGTGAAGAATCGACAAGTCACGAAATCGCGTCGTCCTTGAGTCTTTTCCTTCATTTGCTCTAGATCGTCACGAAACTGCGACATGTCGAGACATCGCGGCACTTCTACCTCTTTGTCCTCTTGTTGCTTTTGTACACGAAAAGGCAACATGTCATGAAATCATGACACATTCGCCTCTTTGCTCCTTTTATTGGCTTTTGCCCACGAAAATTCAACATGTCGTGATATCGCGACACTTTCAACTCCTTAATATATCTCTTCTCTTTTGTTCACAAAAATGTGACATGTCGCAATATCGTGACACTTTTTACTTCCTACTCTTTCTCTTCTCTTTTGGTCGCAAAAATGCGACATGTCGCGATATCACGACATTTTTCCTTCTTACTCTTTCTCTTCTCTTTTGGTCACAAAAATGCGACATGTCACGATATCGCGACACTTTTTCCCTCTTGCTCTTTCTCTTCTCTTTTGGTCACGAAACTACGACATGTCACGATATCGTGACACTTTTTCCGTCTTGCTCAACATGTCACCAAAATGCGACACTTTTTCCTTCTTGCTCAACATGTCACGATATCGCGACATTTTTCCTTCTTACTCTTTCTCTTCTCTTTTGGTCACGAAAATGCGACATGTCGCGATATCACGACACTTTTTCCCTCTTGCTCTTTCTCTTCTCTTTTGGTCGCGAAACTGTGACATGTCGCGATATCGCGACACTTTTTTCGTCTTGCTCAACATGTCGCCAAAATGTGACACTTTTTTCGTCTTGCTCAACATGTCACCAAAACATGAAACTTTTTCCTTCTTGCTCAACATGTCACGATATCGCGTCACTTTTTCTTTCTTGCTCAACATGTCGTGATATCACGACATTTTTCCTTTCTTGCTCTACATGTCGCAAAATCGTGACAATTTTTCCTTCTTGCTCAACATGTCATGATATCACGACACTTTTTTTGTCTTGCTCAACATGTCACGATATCATGACACTTTTTCTTTCTTGCTATATTTTTCTTTTCCTTAAACTACGACATGTTGCAAAATCATGACATCGGTCCTTGGCAGCTGCCTTTGCCCCTAACCCCATAACATGAGGCCACCATGCCACCTGGATCCTTCCCCCATTGCAAAGAAAACTAAAGCCATCACGAGAAGGACTGAAGCAATATTGACAAAACAAAAATGAAACTCCTCTCCCTTTTTCTGAACCCCATAATTTCATCATCATTTAATACTAATATTATTTCCTTCTCATTTCTCCTTTTCAAGAAAAATTTAACTTAGATCTTTACTTTTTTTTATTTCTGTAGATTTTAGGACTCGAATGCTACCACCTTCTTTTGATTGAATACTCTCTATTTCAACTTCATTTTTTAGAATTTAATAAATCTAATATGTTGCTCTCAAATACTTAAAGTAAAACTAATTTTAATGCTCAAATAATAACCTTATGTAGCACCAATATTGCCTTTTTTGGTCTCCTTTTGTAGCTATTTTCCTTGGTGATTTGATTCACCCTTTTGCTATCTCAATCTTGTAAGTTTTGTAGCTTCACTTCCTTTAATTTTTCTACACTAAACTTATCAATTTTGAAGTTCTAATTGCTTCCCAAATTCCAACTTGCTTGCTACCCAAAAACTCTATCAAATCTCCCCTAAAGTTATCCAAAAATGCAAATATTTCTTATTCTTCTAATGTTGTCCACAAATATGATTTTTGTTAGTCTCACAATGACACTGAGAGGGAGGGTGAATCAGTGTAGCTCTTTAAAACTTAAATCTTCAACTCTTAAATCCAAAACAATGAAAACTTAAAACCAAATAAAGCAAGTATAACAAGAGAACATCACACAACACAAGATGTACCGAGGTTCACCGATTTGGCTACTCCTCAAAATTACTATTTGGACTCCCATCCAAATCTAGCCTTTGCAAAGCACCAACTTTACAATCAATTTACCAGCACCCACTGGAAGGAGCACCAACCCCTGATGCCAAGCACCAACTTGGACTTCAATTTTGAAACTAGAAGATTGACATAAAAATGCCTTCACTTTTACAAGACCCTGACTGGTCTATTGCTTACCCAACATTGCCCACAATTCACAAAACACACACCCTTCTCACTCGCCTCTCACTCTCTTCGCAAGATAAAATCCCCAATTAAAATTCTCCAAGCAACACTCCTTTTATAACAATCCTTTCTCTTTGTAACTCCAGTTGTAACTCCTTCTTTCATATTCTCATACGCCACTTGTCAATTGTAACTACTTTATGTAACTCCTTTTGTTTATATTGAGAAGGCATTTCGTCAAACACGTCACATGCAAATAATTGACACCATATTCCCCTACCACGACTGTTCATTTTCTCGGTCATGACTGTTTGTTTTCTCCTTCGATGACTATTCATTTTCTCCTTCATGATTGTTCATTTTCTCCTTCATGACTATTCATTTTCTCCTTGCATGACTATTCATTTTCTCTTTGCATGTCTGTTCATTTTCTCTTTGCATGACTGTTCATTTTCTCCTTGCATGACTGTTCATTTTCTCTTTGCATGTCTGTTCATTTTCTCTTTGCATGACTGTTCGTTTTCTCCTTGCATGACTGTTCGTTTTCTCTTTCCCTTATGCATGCATGTGTTTTGGTTTCCAAAAAAGGCTTTTCGTTTCTATTTTGAGGCCCTTCGTTTCCTTTTCTCCACATGGGCATGCGTCCACTTCTTTCCATGTGTAACGACCATCTTAAATGATTTCAAATCATTAAATATTCCTTATGGGTCCACGTCACTATGTAGTCTTCAGTTTCACCATCCTGGTGTTCATCACTAATATCAGACGCACTGTCAACTACTCTGTTCCTTTGGCAAAAATGCAACATGTCGCGATATCGTGACACTTTTGTTTCTCTACCTGCCTGCCCTTTTTGAGTTGCAAAAATGCGACATGTCACGATATCGTGACACTTTTGTTTCTCTGCCTGCCTTCCCTTTTTGAGTCACAAAAATGTGACATGTCGCGATATCACGACACTTTTGTTTCTCTGCCTACCTGCCCTTTTTGAGTCACAAAAATGCGACATGTCACGATATCGCGACACTTTTGTTTCTCTGCTGCCTACCCTTTTTGAGTCACAAAAATGTGACATGTCGTGATATCACGACACTTTTTCCTTCTTGCTCTTTCTCTTTGCTTTGGATCGCGAAAATACAACATGTCGCGATATCGTGACACTTTTTTCTCCTTGCTCTTTCTCTTTGCTTTGGCCCGTGAAAATACATGTCGCGATATCGCGACACTTTTTCTCCTTGCTCTTTCTCTTTGCTTTGGCCCGCAAAAATACATGTCGCGATATCATGACATTTTTTCTCCTTGCTCTTTCTCTTTGCTTTGGCCCACAAAAATACAACATGTCACGATATCGCGACACTTTTTTCTCTTTGCTATTTTGGCCGCGAAAATGCAACATGTCGCGATATCGCGACACTTTTTTCTCCTTGCTTTTTCACTTCTCTTTTGGCCATGAAAATGCAACATGTCACGATATCGTGACACTTTTTCCTCCTTGCTTTTTGCTTCTATTTTGGCCGCAAAAATGCAACATGTCGCGATATTTTACCACTTTTTTCTCTTTGCGGTGTTTTGCTTTTTCTTTGATCTTTAGCATATGGGCCACTTCGGTCTTCTTGGAAAATATGCAAAAAGGTGGGTAAACATCCTCATAAGCATTTAACATCACTTGTACATACTCCGAGTAACCTCTGAACTCCTGTCCACTGCATCAACCGATCTATCTGACTGTGTTGACAACAATGACAATATTGTCGCTGCACCTTGCTCAACAATCTCCCCCTTTGGAATTGTTGGCAACACACGTGCAATTTCCTGTAACTCTTCTCCCCATTTGACAACAATATCAAAGGGCTACTGCAAACTCCCCCTGAGTCCATGCACAACATTCTCAGGCAAAAATTATTACACTTAGCAAAAATCACAAACATGAGAAAAAAGATAAACAAATACACAAATGCTCCCCTTGAGAATGTGGTCCCGATAGCTAGTCAATTCTTGGGAAGCATGACCACTCCCAATTTATTGTGAAGGTACTCAAAGACTTCCTTGGGCAATGGTTTTGTGAAGATATCCGCTACTTGCTCTGTTGTTGGAACAAAATCCAACTTAACCTCACCTTCTACAACTTTCTCCTTCAAAAAGTGATACCGGATAGCAATATGTTTTGTGCGAGAATGCATAATCGGATTCTTTGAGATGTTAATGGCACTGGTGTTATCACACTTAACTAAAATTGGCTCACTAAAGTTAATACCAAGATCTTTCAGGGTTTGTTTCATCCATAATACCTACATACAACACGTTGTCGCTGCAATATATTATGCCTCTATTGTGGATAAGGAGACTGACTCTTGTTTCTTACTGTGCCACACGACCAACTTGTCTCCAAGATAGAATGCACCTCCACTGGTACTCTTTCTATCATCTACACATCCTGCCCAATTTGCATCTAAATACGCAATAAGGGTGAAGTCCTTACCTTTCGGATACCATAACCCATACTCCATAGTACCCTTGAGATACCGAAGAATCCTCTTCACTACTGTCACATGAGTCTCCTTGGGACTAGCCTGAAATCATGCTACCATGCATACTACCTGCAAAATATCTGGTCTGGTAGTTGTCAAGTACAGTAAGCTCCCAATCATAGATCTGTACATGGTTTGATCAACATGTGGAGATTTGTCATCCTTGCTCAACTTGCAACCTGTCGTCATGGGAGTGCTAACTGGCTTACAATCCTCCATTGTGAACCTTTTTAGTATCTCTTTCACATATTTAATTTGAGAAATAAATATGCCCTTCTCATTTTGATTAACTTGCAACTCGAGGAAATACGAAAGTTCACCAATCATTGACATTTCAAATTCTTTTTGCATCTTATTTGCTAAATATTTACATGACTCATATTTGTTGCTGCCAAATATGATATCATCTACGTATACAACAAGAACAATAAGATGGCCATTTTCTGTTTTGACATACAAATTACTATCCACCATACCTTTCTTGAACCCTTGTTGAGTAAGATAGTTGTCTAGCCTTGCATACCATGCTCGGGGTGTCCTGTTTTAAGCCATATAATGCTTTCTTCAACTTGCAAACCAAGTTGGGATCATCACCAAGTTGGAAACCATCTGGCTGCTCAATATAAACCTCTTCTTCAAGTTTCCCATTCAAAAATGCTGATTTCACATCCATTTGATAAACTTTGAAATTCTTGTAAATTGCTAAAGCCAGAAACATTCTAATTGCCTCTAGTCTAGCCACAGGTGCAAAGGTTTCCTCAAAGTCAATACCTTCAACTTGTGCATAGCCTTTACATACCAATCTTGCTTTATTCCTGACTACCTTTTCGTATTCATTCAATTTGTTTGAAAGACCCATTTAGTACCGATTATATTTTTATTTGCAGGTCTTGGTACTAACTCCCAAGTTTTGTTTTTCTCGATCTGATCTAATTCTTCATTTATTGCCTTCATCCAACTTTCATATTTGCTTGCGTCAGCAACATTTTTGGGCTCAATGCTGGATAATAGAGAGTAGTTACTTACTACTCTTCTTCTTGTCTGAACACCAACTGTGGGGTCTCCTTGAATATTTGTACTCAATTTGTATTGATGTAACTTCCTGCTCATGTAGCCACTTTGAATGCAATAATAAAATGTGAGATTTCTGATTTTGCACGTGAATTAAATATTTTCACCAAAGCGTCATAATAGATCTAACAATCTTCACATCAATGTGTAGTACAAATACACATTGCTTTTATCAAAACACATATATGCAGCTAGGGCAACATTCTTTCACTAAACCAAATTATTAGAACTATTATAATCCATAACTTTGAACAATGGTAGTAAGAACCATCAAAAGTACAACACTGACATATAGCAATACTACAAATGGTGACAAATCTCAATTTAATCACCACCCTTCACGGTACCTCCACAAACAACTACATGAACTGAAACACACTTTGACAACTATACGACAACTTCCCCTGACTACTTGCCTTTCATCCTCAGATAACCAAACAAATACATAGGAGCATTAAAATAAAACTTTAAGATTGCTCCCCCTGAGGATGTGCTACCTGGAGTTGCTTAGTGCAATAGAGGAGTAGTCTCCTTTAGTCCAAGGAGACACGATTTCCTTTCTTCTTTCTTTCTCCACTCTGGTTTGATTATAGTTTTGGGCTCTTGTTTTGACTTTTCTTTTTTAGTAGCTTGTGCATGTTTTTTGGGAAATTTTCTATTTTGTCTCATTCCATTTGGTTGAAATTTTCTTCCCTAAAATTGATTTGATGCAAATGTACTTCGACAATTTCTTGCAATGTGCCCAAAATTATGACAGTTATAACATTCTATTGCATAATCCATCAAAGGTGAAAAAACATTTCTATTGGGTGGTTGTCTCTTGTGCATCCTTGATGGATGATTATTTTCCTTTCTTTGATGCACATGATTTCTTCCCTATCTGTGTTGCATTCTTTGTGTCTGATGAAATCTACTGTCTTGCCTTAGATTAGATACAAAAGTTCTTGGACAAAACCTTGCTATGTGCCCATGACCATTACATTTAAAACATTGCACATGGTGTTCAATCGGAAAAATAGATGTATTTCTACTAGCATAACTCTTTGATCTATTATTCAATCCACAATAAATTGCCTTGTGACCATAATGGTTGCATCTAAAACAATAGCCATTAAAAGCATTATTATGAATAAAGTGAGAGTGATAGAACCTCTTTTGTTGTGGTTGCTTTGTTGTAGATCTCCTTTGAGATTTTCTTCCTTTTGAAGATTCAACTTCAAGCTTTTCTTGCTTTGATCCTTCAGTAGTGGACTTCTTCTTCTCTGCATATTTAGAAGATGAAGGTTGTTCAGCTTCACATCCAAGACCAAGCTTACCCATGGAGCTTCTTTGTTGCCTTATCATTTTATCTAGCAACTTTGTGCTCTTCTCAAATTTGAGATTTGTATTGGCCTCTTCTAGTTGTTTCCTCAATAAAACAATCTCCTCTTCTTGTTTGCAGCAAACAATCTCTTTTTCATTGATCTGTGACTTGAGAGTTTCTTCAATCCTTTTGGACTCTTCTACTTGTAGCTTTAGATCACTAATAACTTTGTTAGATTCCTCTTCATGTTTGCTACATACATCGCCTTTATCATCCAGGTGTGACTTCAAGGCTTCTTCTATTTTCTTGGCTTTATGAATTTGTAAGAAGAGATCTTCAATATTATCCCCATATTCTTCCAACTTCTTGGACAGTCTTTTGTTATTTTTCCTTTCTATATCCAACTCTTCAAGTGTAGCGATCAACTCACCTTCTAGATCTACTTCAACCTCAAGGTTTTCATCACATACTTTAGAATTCACTCCTATCTTTTCTAGTTCAATTTTCTCTTCCACAAGAACTGAAACTGACTGAGATGCCTTATTTGAGGAGGATCTATTCTTCTTACCCATTGCATACTAATCCAAGATCAACCCTAGCTGATTTAGCCTAACAAGGGAAACTGACTCTGATACCAATTGTTAGTCTCACAATGACACTGAGAGGGGGGGTGAATCAGTGTAGCTCTTTAAAACTTAAATCTTCAACTCTTAAAGCCGAAACAATGAAAACTTAAAACCAAATAAAGCAAGTATAACAAGAGAACATCACACAACACAAGATGTACCGAGGTTCACCGATTTGGCTACTCCTCAAAATGACTGTTTGGACTCCCATCCAAATCCAGCCTTTGCAAAGCACCAACTTTACAATCAATTTACCAGCACCCACTAGAAGGAGCACCAACCCCTGATTTACCAGCACCAACTGGAAGGAGCACCAACCCCTGATGCCAAGCACCAACTTGGACTTCAATTTTGAAACTAGAAGATTGACATAAAAATGCCTTCACTTTTACAAGACCCTGATTGGTCTATTGCTTACCCAACATCACCCACAATTCACAAAACACACACCCTTCTCACTCACCTATCGCACGCCTCTCACTCTCTTTGCAAGATAAAATCCCTAATTAAAATTCTCCAAGTAACACTCCTTTTATAACAATCCTTTCTCTTTGTAACTCCAGTTGTAACTCCTTTCATATTCTCATACGCCACTTGTCAATTGTAACTACTTCTTTATGTAACTCCTTTTATTTATTTTGAGAAGGCATTTCGTCAAACACGTCACATGCAAATAATTGACACCATATTCTCCTACCATGATTGTTCGTTTTCTCGGTCATGACTATTCATTTTCTCCTTCGATGACTGTTCGTTTTCTCCTTCATGACTGTTCATTTTCTCCTTCATGACTATTCATTTTCTCCTTGCATGACTGTTCATTTTCTCTTTGCATGTCTATTCATTTTCTCTTTGCATGACTGTTCGTTTTCTCCTTGCATGACTGTTCATTTTCTCTTTGCATGTCTGTTCATTTTCTCTTTGCATGACTATTCATTTTCTCCTTGCATGACTGTTCATTTTCTCTTTCCCTTATGCATGCATGTGTTTTGGTTTCCAAAAAAGGCTTTTCGTTTCTATTTTGAGGCCCTTCATTTCCTTTTCTCCACATGGGCATGCATCCGCTTCTTTCCATGTGTAACGACCATCTTAAATGATTTCAAATCATTAAATATTCCTTATGGGTCCACGTCACTATGCAGTCTTCAGTTTCACCATCTTGGTGTTCATCACTAATATCAGACGCACTATCAACTACTCTGTTCCTTTGGCAAAAATGCAACATGTCGTGATATCGTGACACTTTTGTTTCTCTTCTTGCCTACCCTTTTTGAGTCACGAAAATGCGACATGTCGCGATATCACGACACTTTTGTTTCTCTGCCTGCCTGCCCTTTTTGAGTCACAAAAATGCGACATGTCGCGATATCACGACACTTTTGTTTCTCTGCTGCCTGCCCTTTTTGAGTCACAAAAATGTGACATGTCGCGATATCACGACACTTTTGTTTCTCTTCCTGCCTGCCCTTTTTGAGTCACAAAAATGCGACATGTCGCGATATCGTGACACTTTTGTTTCTCTGCCTGCCTACTCTTTTTGAGTTGTGAAAATGCGACATGTCGCGATATCACGACACTTTTTACTTCTTGCTCTTTCTCTTTGCTTTGGACCGTGAAAATACATGTCGCGATATCGCGACACTTTTTTCTCCTTGCTCTTTCTCTTTTCTTTGGCCCGCGAAAATACAACATGTCGTGATATCGTGACACTTTTTCTCCTTGCTCTTTCTCTTTGCTTTGGCCCACGAAAATACAACATGTCGCGATATCGTGACACTTTTTCTCCTTGCTCTTTCTCTTTGCTTTGGCCCGCAAAAATACAACATGTCGTGATATCGTGACACTTTTTTCTCTTTGCTCTTTCGGTCACGAAAATGCAACATGTCGTGATATCGCGACACTTTTTTCTCCTTGCTTTTTCACTTCTCTTTTGGCCGTGAAAATGCAACATGTCACGATATCGCGACACTTTTTCCTCCTTGATTTTTCGCTTCTCTTTTGGCCATGAAAATGCAACATGTCGTGATATCGCGACACTTTTTTCTCTTTGCGGTGTTTTGCTTTTTCTTTGATCTTTAGCATATGGGCCACTTCGGTCTTCTTGGAAAATATGCAAAAAGGTGGGTAAACATCCTCATAAGAATTTAACATCACTGTACATACTCTGAGTAACCTCTGAACTCCTGTCCACTGCATCAACCGATCTATCTGACTGTGTTGACAACAATGACAATATTGTTGCTGCACCTTGCTCAACAATTTTTGTGTCTTCAAATTTTCTCTAAATTCATTTTATCAAACCCTAAAAATTGAAGCTATTAGTGTTGCCCAAATGCTGTCCAAAATTATGCAATTTTACAGTCAATTTTTCCTTTGTTTTGCTATCCATAAATTCCTAGAAATTCTTCATTTTGCTGCCTTCTTTTGTTTTCCAATATTCCTTTGATTTTATGTTCAAGGACACTTCAAAATCTGCCAAAATATTCTCCAAATTGCAGCTCTATACCTTTTTCAATTTGCTATCCTATG
This sequence comes from Wollemia nobilis, assembly GCA_028583015.1. NCBI lineage: Eukaryota > Viridiplantae > Streptophyta > Pinopsida > Araucariales > Araucariaceae > Wollemia > Wollemia nobilis. The sequence continues at coordinate 4,220,911 of JAQPPZ010016890.1, forward strand.
ATACTTTAACTTCTACCTTTAAAATAAAAAACCTTCTTGTTTTTAAATTAACCTTCAAAATATTTGTGGTTGTTCTTAAACTTATCAAAACTATGGCCTCTTCAATATTTATTTCTTCTTCAATCTTCTCGTCGAATTCTAACTTCAAATATGATATCTTCCACTATCTTCTTCCTCAAGAATCTGAATGTCTTGAGATCTTCAAAAATATTCTTCAAAATTTGGCAACCTTCTTGCCAACCTTCTTCCTTTTGGGCTTGTTTTTGGATGGGTACAAATGTACAAAATTCTTCTTATCAGAACCTTCTCCTTTCTTGAAATCTTCTACCTCTAGTTTTCTTCAAATCTCCTCCAATAGCCACTTCTTCAAGTTTATAATGAGGCTTCCTTTAGCCTTCTTCTTATTCTACTAATTCTCTTGATAACTCTTTCTCATGGGTCTTCTAATTCTGCAACTCCTCAATTATTCTTCTCAAAACTTTAATGAGGCATTTCTTTGATCTTTCTAATATTCTAACTATGGAAATTTTGTAGTGATTTCTCTTTCTTGAATCTCCAAAATCTGCTACTTCTCAAATCTGCAATAGGAACTTTTCTTAGTCTTTCTCTATCTTCAGTCTTCAATATTCTATGGGGACCTCCTACATGGGTCTCCTTAATATTCAATTTCAATTGTCTTCAATATTCAATGAGACCTCTTTATTGGACCTCCTTGATATGCAATGTCTACTCTTTTGCTGCAACTCAAAACTAATACTTGCACGAGGAAAGCACATAAAATTTAAAGCAACTTAAGGTGAAATGTTTCTCTATCTATTATAGGAATTTTCTTAACCTCTAAGAACTCATTTACTACAACAAAAAAACTTAGACAGTAGCAACCATATACATTGAAATTTTTAAAATTCTAAAACCAATAAAATTCACTAGTTATTGTCAAAACTAATGAACAAAATCTATGTTGAGTCCTAGTCTTCATGAGTTTTCCTTCAACCCTGTTGAAAGACTCTAGCCAAATATAAATCTGGAATCTTCTTCAATCTATCAAACCCTTCAATAAGAACTCCTTCTTGGGTCTCTTAATCTCATCAATGTCAAGGTTTATCTTCAAGACCTGTAATTTCTTTCTATTCCAAATTTGCTCTTGGAATAGGTAAATCTTCAAATTTCCCTAATTTTATTTTCTAGAGGTAATTTCTTTAAATTCACTGATTTCTCCTTAACCAATGGAAATCTACTTTGCAACTTTAAAACTTTTCCAATTCAAAAACTTTTTGTAGCTTTGATACCATTGTTTGATTTTAAAGCTAAATACTAAAGATAAAATAACCACAAGATCTAAAATAAATATGCAATATGAAATATAAAATAATGGCAATATTCTATATGTATAAAAATCATAAATAACTTCAACAACTCATAGAATTACCATTAAAAAATGCTTAGAAAAATTGTTTCTCCATTGAATAAAGATCTCAAGTATCCATACAAACATTCTCATACTACAATACATATCTCTTGCACACACACAAATACATATAATGGAATGTGACTCTTCATATCATGCAACCTTGGCCTTCACTCTTATAGAGACTCTTCATATTCCTATTCTATGGACTCATGTGTACATGGACTACTATGTGCATTTACATTACAAAAATACTTTACACACTTGTGCATTTATTACACTACATAAAGTAAATACTTACACTCTAACTTAGGACACTCTCCTAATATAAATATATACCCAAGGTGGTACATTAGCATGTACCAAATAATGTAATATATTCCAACACACCCTTGTATTACATTATTTGGTTATTCAAGACTTTAGTCTTTAATATGAATCTTCATAATTTAACTCACTTTGCATTGGATGCCTTCTTGATCATATTCTTTCTCCTTTTTCTTATCTTCACCATTGATGTTAGTAGTTATACATTTTGATGATATCACATTATACTTTGATTCCTGCAAAAAAAATTTCTCTTTATCTTTGTCCTTCTTATCATAACTCTTCATCTTGACCTGATTTCTTTTCATATTTGAATTTTGTTTTCTTCTAGAGTAGTCAATTATTAGATAGCTTTGTTGAAAAAGTGATCTAATAACATATCTAGTCCTCTTTTATTTTATTGCTCTTTAAATAATCTTCTTTCTTGTTCTTCATGTCTATATCCATTGTTAGTAAAGAATCTAAAAATAATATTTTGAAATATACATTGTAATCTATATGTTAAAACCTTCTCAAATTTCTAGTAATATTTTTCCTTGTAATAACATAAAGTAGATGAACGAGATAATTTTCCACAATAGTTAAAAGGATGTAAATCTCGAAAATCAGCTTTTTCATGATCTCCTCTATTACAATAAGTGCATTTCAAATTTTTGTTTGTTATTTTGGAAAATTTAATTTCATCTATTTTCTTGATCAACTGATATAACCATGTATGTGTAGTTGAATCAATCCTCCCTTTGCTTCTTTTGTACATCTATAAGAAGTTCTCCTGTTCTACATGTTGTGCTATATTTTGAGAATTATTGTTGAGCTTATTCTCAACCTTATAATTATCATCAAATTCTTCTACCATATTTCTAGAGGATATCTTTAAAGTATTTGTTCTTGTCAAATTATCAATTTGTGATTTCTCAAAAGCACTTTTAAGACATGTTGGTTCTTCCCTTATACTCACACTTTTTATATTGTGACTATTATTTGAATCAAGTATGTCTCTATGCCATGCTAATTTCTTAAATCCTTTATACTTAATAAGTTCTTCCATTGTTAAATAAATCTTCATGATAACTTGCTAGTATTAAAGGTGAAAGATCATTTGGATAAAATTTTTAAATCTTTAAACCTTTGAGGTTGACTACCTTATGACTCCCTAGTTTTGAGTATATTGTTTTCCAAAAACTCTGTTGAATTCCTTTTATCCAAATCTTAAAAAAATATAATTTATTTTAATTATGAATTTCTCAGTTCTATGTTGGTGTTGAATTCCTTATAACGTCAAATTTAAAAATTTCATAAAAAGATATTTACAAATTTTATATTTCTAATTTTATGTGGAAAAACTTATTTCTCCAATCTTATAAAATTGTAAATATTTCAAATTGTTTTGTAAAATCAAATAATCAAACTACAAAACTTCAAATTTATTCCTTTAATTCTTCAAACCAAATTTCAAATCTTCATAAACTTTCAAATAGCAATAATTAGGTTTCTAAGGTTTCAAATATTAATTCAAATTCTTATCTCTCCAAAATAAATAGTTTCACTTCAACCTTATAAAATAATAATTTTATGTAACCTTATACCTCCTATATTGAGCATATAAATAATTTGAAATAGAATGAATTACGTCAATACTTGAATGCTTAAATTCTCTTGGTCAATAGTTTTTAACCATATCCTAAGTGGTGCTCCTCCTTCTATGTTATACGTATGGAGTTCTTGTTGTACTTTGGCTTACCTTGGAAATATTACTCCCTCTCCTATTTGATTGGTCAACTAGCTTACAACCTTATAAAGGCACTCTCATCAATACATTATTCATGTTGTTTATAATTAAAATGTAGACCTATTTTTAGTCAACTCCTTTGTTGTACTTATATTGAATGGCTATCATGCTTAAGACAAATGGAGTATCTAATCCTTGCACTCAGGCTTCAATCAATGAGCTTCATTTATATTACACCTATTCTATAAAATCAAAATTCCACTATTCTATCTTTGGTACATCAAAATTGAGTATTAACGTATCCTCTATGAACGTTTGAACTGCTTAAATTATTTTTGATCTTCCACTTCTCATGTATCACATGGCACTAAAGCTCTTATATCACTCTAAAAATGCTTCCCTTGTTCTCCTTAAGCACTTATATTGTTACTCTACCCAGTTTGGGGAACTTATGACACTATGAACGTTACACTTTATAAGTGTCTTTCTTCTATTAGAAATTTGAATTTCTCCTTTATCCTTAACACTATATTAGAACTTGGAATTTTTCCTAGATCATCCTTTCCAGTGCTTTGTCTTCTCCACACACATTCCTTCACTATATTTTGCATGAAAATCTTCCTCCAATATTTTATGCTTGATTTTTTTCCCTAATTATTCAATGCTTTATATCCTCTATGTATGTTCCTTCTCTATCTTTTGCAAAAACATCTTAGTGACATTCGTTTGAGATCCTTGAGTTAAGATATGGCATTGGAACTTTAGCTTGGTGGATTTCTTTCACTTTTCTAGTGGTGGCTCTTCCTTGAGTGATTGTGGCTCTTCCTTGAGAAATGGTGGGTCTTCCTTGAGCTGTGGAAGCTCTTCCTTGAGCGATGGTGGATCTTACTTAAGCTATGGTGGCTCCTCCAACCCGGTGGTGCTTTCACTACTTCAAACTAGAGTCTTCTCCTTTTATTGCATGGTGGTTCCCTTAGTGTCTTTAGATACTCTAATATTTGCTCTACTTGGTCTTACTTTTGATTAAAAAAGTGCCCTTATTCAGTTCATTTTTACACTAATAAGTTTGCACTTTCATGAGCTCATAAAAAAACATTTATACTAATATTATTTCCTTCTTATTTCTCCTTTTCAAGTAAGATTTAACTTAGATATTTGATGTTTTATTTTTATAGATTTTAGGATTTGAAAGATACCACCTTATTTTTATTGAAGACTCTCTCTTTCAACTTACTTTTTCATATATGATGTTATCAAATACTTAAAGTAAAACTGATTCTAATGCTTAAATAATAAACTTATGTAGCACCAATGTCGCATACCTTTTTTGGTCTTATTTTGTAGCTAGTTTCCTTGGTGATTTGATTCATCCTTTTTCTATATTAATCTTATAGGTTTTGCAGCTTCACTTCCTTTCACTTTGCTGCTCTAAACTTATCAATTTTGAAGCTCTAATTGCTACCCAAATGCTGATCTGCTTGCTGCTCAAAAAATATTTCAAATATACCTTGAAATTATCAAAAAACGTAGCTCTTTATTCTCATTATAATGCTATCCAAAAATATGATTTTTTTGGCTTCAAATTTCCTCCAAATTCATTTTCTCAAATCCTGAAACTTGCAACTATTAGTGCTACCCAAATTCTATCAAAAATTCTATAATTTTATAGTCAATTCCATTGTTTTATTGTCCAAAACTGCATAGAAATTCTCCAAATTGTTGCCTTTTTGTTTTTGTCAAGTATTCATTTAATTTTATATTCAAGGGCACTTCAAAATCTACCCAAATATTCTCCAAATTGCAGCTCTATACCTTCTTTAATTTTCTATCCTATGACCCTTCAACTTCTACCTCAAAAATCAGCAACCTTCTTCTTTTCAAATCAGCCTTCAAAATATTTGTGGCTATCCTTAAACTTCTCAAAATTGTGGCCTCTTCAATATTTATTTCTTCTTCAATATTCTTGTCAAATTTTAACTTCAAATTTGATATCTTCCACTGTCTTCTTCCTTAAGAATTTGAATGTCTTGAGATCTTCAAAAATATTCTTCAAAATTACCTTATTTCCAAAATCTTCTTCCTTTTGGGCTTGTTTTTGGATGGCAACAATTGTCCCAAATCCTTCTGATCAAAAACCTTCTCCTTTCTTGCAATCTTCTACCTCTAGATTTATTTAAATATCCTCCAATAGCCACTTCTTAAAATTGGTAATGAGGCTTTCTCTAACCTTCTTCTTCTATTAATTCTCTTAAGACCTCTTTCTCTTGGATCTTATTATTCTGAAGCTCCTCAAATATTCTTCTCAAAAATTCAATGAGACCTTTCCTTGACCTCTCTAATATTCCAACTATGGAAATTCTGCAATGGGATCTCTTTCTTGTATCTCCAAAATATATTGCTTCTCAAATATGCTATAGGACCTTTTCTTAATCCTTCTTTATCTTCAATATTCAATCTTCTATAGGGACCTCCTACATGGGTCTCCTCAATATTCAATGTCAACAATCTTCAATATTCAATGAGACCTATTTCTAGGACGTCTTTGATCTACAATATCTATGCTTTTGCTACAACTCAAAATTAATCCTTGCACAAGGAAAGCACATAGAAATTTAGGTAATCGAAGGGAAAATTATTATCTATATATTGTAGGAAGCTTATCAACCTTTGAGAACTAATTTTTTACAACAAAAAAACATAGATAGTAGCAACAAAATACATTCAAATTTCTATAATTCTAAAACCAATAAACTTCACTAGTTATTCTCAAAACTTGTAAATGAAATCTACGTTGCGTCCTAGTCTTTACGAGTTTTCCTTCAACCCTGTGGAAAGACTCTATCCAAATAGTAATATGGAATCTTCTTATATCTATCAAAAATTCAATAGAAACTCCTTCTTGGGTCTCTTAATCTCTTCAATATCAAGGTCTAAGTTCAAGACCTATAATTTCTTTCTATTCCAGATTTGCTCTTGGAATAGGTAAATCTTCAAACTTCTCTGGTTTTATTTTCCAGAGATAATTTATTTAACTTCACTGGTTTCTTCTTAACAAGTGGAAATATCCTTTGCAACTTTAAAACCCATGCAAGTCAAAAACTTACTATAGCTCTGATAGCACTTTTATCTTTTGAAGCTAAATACTAAAGATAAAATAACCACAAGATCTAAAGCAAAGTTGTAATATCATATATAATATAATGGAAATATTCTAAATGTATAAAAATCATAAATAACTTCAACAATAACTCATAGAATTTCCATTAACAAATGCTCATAAAAATTTTATCTCCATTGAATAAATATCTCAAGTACCCATACAAACATTCTCATACTACAATACATATCTCTTGTGCACACACATAGATACATACATAATGGAATGTGACTCTTCATATGGTTCATCCTTGGTCTTCACTCTTCTAGAGACTCTTCATCTTTCTATTCTATGGATTCAAGTGCACATGGATTATTATGCATATTTACATTACCAAAATACTTTGTAAACTTGTGCATTTATTACATTGCATAAAGTATATACTCACACTCTACTCTAGGACACTCTAATAATTTAAATATATACCCAAGGTGATACATTAGCATGCACCAAATAACGTAATATATTTCAACACCCCCTATATTACATTATTTGGTTATTGAAGTCTCTAGTCTTTAATATGCATCTTCATCCTTTAATTCACTTTGCACTGTATGCCTTCTTGATTAGGTTATTTCTCCTTTTGCTTATCTTCACCATTGATGTTAGTAGTTATGATTTTTTATGATATCACATTGTCATTTGATTCTTGCAAAAATATTTTCTCTTTGTCTTTGTCGTTCTTATCATAACTCTTAATCTTGACATGATTTGTTTTCTTTGTCTTTGAATTTTTTTTTCATCTAGAGTAGTCAATCACTAGATAGCCTTGTTGAAAACATTATCTAATATCTCTAGTCCAAAATCCTTTTTATTAGAACCTTCTCCTTTCTTGCAATCTTCTACCTTTAGCTTTCTTCAAATCTCCTCCAATAGCCACTTCTTCAAATATTTAATGAGGCTTTATCTAGCCTTCTTCTTCTACTACTAATTCTCTTGAGACATATTTCCCTTGGGTATTCTAATTATGTATATCCTCAATTATTCTTCTCAAAACTTCAATGATACCTTTCCTTGATCTCTCTAATATTCCAACTATGGAAATTCTACAATGATATCTCTTTATTGGATCTCCAAAATCTATTGCTTCTCAAATCTGCAATAGGACCTTTTCATAGTCCTTCCCTATATTTAGTATTCAATCTTCTATGGGGACCTCCTATGTGGGTCTTCTTAATATTCAATTTCAACAATATTCAATCTTCAATGAGATCTCTTTCTTGGACCTCCTTGATATACAATATCTACTCGTTTGTTGCAACTCAAAACTAATCCTAACACAAGGAAAGCACATAGACTTTTAGGTAATTGAAGGTGAAATTATTATCTATCTATTATAGGAAGCTTCAAAACCTCTGAGAACTAATTTTCTATAACAAAAAATATTAGATAGTAGCAACCAAATACATTCAAATTTATAGAATTCTAAAACCAATAAACTTCACTAGTTATTCTCTAAATTAGTGAACAAAATCTACATTGAGTCATAGTCTTTACATGTTTTCCTTCAACCTTGTGGAAAGACTCTATCCAAATAGCAATCTAGAATCTTCTTCAATCTATCAAAAATTTTAGTAGGACCTCCTTCTTGGTTCTCTTAATCTCATCAATGTCAAGGTCTATCTTCAAGACCTATAATTTCCTTCTATTCTAGATTTGCTCTTGGAATAGGTAAATTTTCAAACTTCCTTAGTTTTCTATTCTAGAGGTAATTTATTTAACTTAAGTAATATATCCTTAACCAGTGGAAATCTCCTTTGCAACTTTAAAACCTATGCAAGTCAAAACCTTGCTATATGTTTGATACTACTGTTAGATTTTGAATCTAAATACTAAAGATAAAATAACCACAAGATCTAAAATAAAGTTGCAATATGAAATATAAGATAATGATAATATTTTAAATGTATAAAACTCATACATAAACTCAACAATAAATCAAATATTTTCCATTAACAAATACTCATAAAAATTGTATCTCCATTGAATAAAGATATCAAGTACCCATACAAACATTGTCATACTATAATAAATATCTCTTGCACACACATATAGATACATATATAATGGAATGTGACTCTTCATATGGTGCACCCTTGGCCTTCACTCTTCTAGAGACTCTTCATCTCCCTATTATATGAAATCATGTACACATGGACTATTATGCACATTTACATTACCAAAATACTTTGCACACTTGTGCATTTATTACATTGCATAAATTAAATACTCACACTCTAATCTAGGACACTCTCCTAATATAAATATGTATCCAAGGTGGTACATTAGCATGTACAAAATATTGTAATATATTCCAACACCCCCTATATTACATTATTTGGTTTTTTAAGATTTTAGTCTTTAATATGCATCTTCATCCTTTAACTCACTTTGCACTGTATGTCTTCTTGATCAAGTTCTTTCTCCTTTTTTCTTATCTTCACCATTGATGTCAGTAGTTATGCTTTATGATGATATCACATTATCATTTGATTCTTACAAAAATATTTTATCCTTTATGTATGTTCCTTCTCTATCTCCTTGGAGTTTGCCCTAATTATTCAACACTCTATCTCCTTTACGTGCATTCTTTCTCTATATTTTGTAGGAATGTCTCAATTACATTCGTTTGAGCTCCTTGAGTGAAGATATGGTGTTGTAACTTCATCTTGGTGGCTCTTCTTTGAGCTATGGCAGGTCTTGTTTGAGTTGTGGTGGTTATTCCTTTATCTATGGTGGCTTCTCCAACACGGTGATGCTTTCACTACTTCTAACCGGTGTCTTCTCCTTTTCTTGCATGGTGGTTCCCTTAGTGTCTTTAGACACTCTAATATTTTCTCTACTTGGTCTTATTTTTTATGAAAAAATTTCCTTTATTCAATTTATTTTTAAACTAATAATCTGCACTTTCATGAGCTTATAAAACAATATTTATTACTAATATTATTTTCTCCTTATTTCTCCTTTTCAAGTAAGATTTAACTGAGATATTTGCTGTTTTATTTTTACATATTTTAGGACTCGAATTCTACCACCTTATTTTTCTTTAAGAATATCCATTTCAACTTCCTTTTTCAGAATTTAAAAAAATATAATATGGTGCTCTCAAATACTTAATGTAAAACTAATTTAAATGCTCAAATAATAACCTTATGTAGCACCCATATCATATACCTTTTTTGGTCTCCTTTGTAGCTAGTTTTCTTTGTGATTGTATTCACCCTTTTGCTATCTTGGTCTCGTAAGTTTTACAGCTTCATTTCCTTTCAATTTTCTGCTCTAAAATTATCAAATTTTCAGCTCTAATTTCTGCTCAAAAACTCTCTCAAATATGCCTCGAAGTTATCCAAAAATGCATCTCTTTATTCTCCTTCTAATGCTGTCCACAAATATTATTTTTGTGGCTTAAAATTTTCTCTAAATATATTTTCTCAAACCCTAAAACTTGCAACTATTAGTGCTGCCCAAATGCTGTCCAAAATTCTTCAATTTTGTAGTCAATTCCTCCTTTGTTTTGCTGTCCAAAACTTCTTAAAAATTCTCCAAATTGTTGTCTTATTTTGTTGTCGAATATTTCTTTAATTTGCTATTCAAGGGCACTTCAAAATTTTACCCAAATATTCTCCAATTTGTAGCTCTATACCTTCTTCAATTTTATGTCCTATGACACTTCAACTTCTAACTCAAAAATCAGAAACATTGTTTTAAAATCAGCCTTAAAGATATTTGTGGCTGTCCTTAAACTTCTAAAAAATATGGCCTCTTCAATATTTATTTATGCTTCGATATTCTCATCAAATTTTGACTTCAAATCTAATATCTTCCACTATCTTATTCCTCAAGAATCTGAATGTCTTGAGATCTTCAAAAATATTCTTCAAAATTTGAAAACCTTATTTCAAAAACCTTCTTCCTTTTGGTCTTGTTTTCGGATGGCGATAATTGTCCCAAATCCTTCGTATCAAAACTTTCTCCTTGCTTGCAATATTTTACCTCTAGCTTTCTTCAAATCTCCTCCAATAGCCACTTCTTGCAATGAGGCTTTCTCTAGCCTTCTTCTTCTTCTACTAATTCTCTTGAGACCTCTTTCCCTTGGGTATTCTAATTCTGTAGCTCCTCAATTATTCTTCTCAAAACTTCAATGAGACCTTTCCTTTATCTCTCTACACTTACAACTATGAAAATTCTGTAATGATATCTCTTTCTTGGATCTCCAAAATTTGTTGCTTCTCAAATATGCAATAGGAAATTTTCTTAGTTCTTATCTATCTTTAGTATTCTATATTCTATGGGGACCTCCTACATCGGTCTCCTCAATATTTAATGTCGATAGTATTCAATCTTCAATGATACCTCTTTCTTGGACCTCCTTGATCTACAATATCTACTCTTTTGCTACAACTCAAAACTAATCCCTACATGAGGAAATCACATAGAATTTTAGGAAAGAGAAAGTGAAATTATTCTCTATATATAGTAGGAAGCTTCTCAACCTCTGAGAAATATTTTTTTGTAAGAAAAAATTAGATGGTAGCAACCAAATACATTCAAATTTCTAGAATTCTAAAACCAATAAACTTCACTAGTTAATCTCAAAATCAGTGAATGAAATCTATGCTAAGTCCTATTCTTCATGAATTTTCCTTCAATTATGTGGAAAGACTATAGAAAAATAGCAATCTGGAATCTTCTTCAATCTATAAAAAATTTCAATAGGACCTCCTTCTTGGGTCTCTTAATCTCATCAATGTCAAGGTCTATCTTCAAGACTTGTAATTTCCTTCTATTCTGAATTTGCTCTTGGAATAGGTAAATATTCAAACTTCCTTGGTTTTATTTTCTAGAGGTAATTTCTTTAAATTCACAAATTTCTCCTTAAAGAGTGGAAATATCCTTTGCAACTATAAAATCTGTGTAAGTCAAACCTTGTTGTAGCTTTGATACCATTGTTAGTTTTTGAAGCTAAATACTAAATATAAAATAACCACAAGATCTAAAATAAATATGCAATATGAAATAGAAGATAATGGAAATATTATAAATGTATAAAACTCATAAATAACTTCAACAAACCATAAAATTACAATTAAAAAATGCTCAGGAAAATTGTATCTCCATTAAATAAATATCTCAAGTACCCATACTTACAAACATTCTCATACTACAATACATATCTCTCGCACACACACATAGATACATATATAATGGAATGTGAATTTTCATATCTTCTAGAGACTCTTAATCTTCCTATTCTATGGACTCATGTGCACATGGACTATTATACACATTTACATTACCAAAATACTTTGCACACTTGTGCATTTATTACACTACATAAAGTAAATACTTACACTCTAATCTAGGAAACTCTCCTAATATAAATATATACCCAAGGTGGTACATTAGCATGTACCAAATATTGTAATATATTCCAACACCCCTTGTATTATATTATTTGGTTATTGAAGACTATAGTCTTTCATATGCATCTTCATACTTTAACTCATTTTGCACTGTATGCCTTCTTGATCGGGTTCTTTCTCCTTTTTCTTATCTTCACAATTGATGGCAGTAGTTATACATTCTAATGATATCACTTTTTCATTTGGTTCCTACAAAAATATTTTCTCTTCATCTTTGTCCTTCATATCATAACTCTTCATCTTGACCTGATTTCTTGTCTGTCTTTGAATTTTGTTTTCATCTAGAGTAGTCAATTATTAGATAGCCTTGTTGAACAAGTGATCTAATAACATCTCTAGTCCAATTTTATTTTTCTTGATATTTAAATAATATTATTTCCTATTTTTCATGTCTATATCCATTGTTAGTGAAGACTCTAAAAATAATCTTTTGAAATATACACGATAATCTGTATATTAAAACTTTCTTAAATTTCTAGTAACATTTTTTCTTGTAATAATAGAAATTAGATGAATGAGATCATTTTCCACAATAGTTACAAGGAAACAACAATAATATTAGAAATTTAACTAAGGTGGATGAATCCTCAACTCAAAACATTTATGAGATCAGGGACGAGGCTGTTAATTTTTTCAGTTCATTATTGGGTGAAGAACGGGCCTGTAATGCCCAAGCAAAGGATTCTCTCCTTCAATTCATTCCAGAACTCATTGATGAAATGATTAACGAGTCTCTTATAGTAGATTTTTAAGACAAAGAGATCAAGGAGGCTTTGTTTAACATGAATCCTGACAAAGCTCCTAGGTCGGATGGGTTTTCACCATGGTTTTTCTAAGTTTGTTAGGATATTGTTGGAGCAGAAGTTATTGCTGCAATCAAGGAGTTCCAAAGTTCAAATCATATTCCAAGGGGTTTAAATTCAAATTTCATTGCTTTGATCCCTAAAGGCCCCAACCCCAATACTATGGCTGAATTTAGGCCGGTTAGCCTATGTAATATATCCTATAAAATTCTGTCCAAAGTTTTAGCCAAACGTTTGAAGAAATTTCTATTGGTTATCATTGATCCAAGTAAAGGAAGTTTTGTACAAGGAAGATCAATCTTAGATGGAGTTATTACTATTCATGAGGCTCTTCATACAGGCACTCAGACCAAAAAAGTAGTCATGGATTTAAAGTTAGACATGAACAAAGCTTATGATAGGATAAATTGGGAATTCCTAGAGGTAGTTTTATTAAAATTTGGCTTCAACATAAAATGGATCAAGTTAAGAAGAGAGTGTATTTATAAGCCTTGTTTTTCAGTTTTGGTTAATGGGTCTACTATAGGTTTTTTTCAAATCAAATGTGGTCTAATACAAGGAGATCCTATAAGTCCTATGCTATTCATCATTGTAGTTGAGGCCTTGGGAAGAACCATTAAGGTAGCAGCAGTAGCTGGACTCATATCAGGTATCAAGGCCACGTCGCTAACTACCCTGGTGACACATCAACAATTTTTTGATGATACATTGCTACTGACTTTGGCTTCTATGGTTGAGGCAAGAAGGATTAAAAATATTCTCATAATGTATGAAGAAGTAGCTGGACAGAAAGTGAATTTTGATAAGAGCAAACTTTATTTCATCAATACCCCCATTCCTAGGCAAAACAACATAGCAAGGATCATGGAATGTCATATTGCATCCCTTCCCACCTCCTATTTAGGTCTTCCCCTATTTATGGGGAAACCTGAAGGATCAATGTGGAACATAGTTCTAGAGAGGATCCAAAAAAAGCTAGCAGGTTGGAAAGGAAATCTATTATCTCAAGTAGGCAAAGAAGTTTTAACTATGGCTTCACTTCAAATTATACCCGTTTACTTCCTATCAGTCTTCAGAGCTCCAAGCAAGGTGTATCACAAAATTGAGCAGCTTCAAAAAATTTCTCTGATCAGGGACTAAGGATAAGAAAAGGATCCATTTAGTAGGTTAGAACAAGGTTTGGAAACCTAAAGCTGATGGGGGGTTAGGATTGAGGAGAGTTGCTCATCTCAATACAACTCTGTTAGCCAAACAAGCATGGCGGTCATTGACTAAGGTTGATAATGAATGGAATGCCATAGTTAGGAGGAAATACCTCCAAGGTGTGAACTTCATTAATGACAACTTAGCAAGTAGGGGGTCTACTTTTTGGAAGGCAATCCTCACAAGCAGGGATCTTGTCAAGAAAGGTCTTAGATGGATTCTAGGAAATGGGTAAACAATAGACTTTTGGAAGGATCAATGGGTGAGAGCTGAGGAGTTATCCTAGAATCCTCGTTTGGCTAGGATTCAAGAGCATATGGAGCATCATATTGGGAAGAAGGTTGCAAATTATATGTGGCAGGATATAAATATCAACAGGTGGAAACACATAAGAGTCGAGGGTTTTGAAGCAGAGTTTGAAGAGCTTTATAACATTTTAACTCAACAAATTATTCCCTCTAGAGAGGATGAAGATCACATTGTTTGGTCTAAGACTGAAAGTGGTGAATTCACAGTTAAGTCTACCTATAATTTGCTTCTCAATGTGGAAGGTCAAAAATTTCAATCGATTTTGGTTTGGATCAAAGGCTTAATTCCTAAAATATCCTTTTTTTCATGGCTGGTGATTCAAGGAAAAATCCTCACTATGGACAATATGTTATCCAAAGGTATGGTTATTTCTAATCGTTGCTACATGTGTAGGGTAGGATGGGAGACAACCCAACACTTATTTCTAGAGTTTCTGGTAGCAGAGTCCATCCTGGATGAAATTTTCTAAGCCTTTAGGATATCATGGGTTAAGCCTACTCTTATATCTAAAGTGTTCCATCAATGGCCTCAACTCTTTGTTATCCTAAAACTTAATTACCTATGTAAAATCCATTGGCATAATTTTATCTAGCATATTTGGCTAGAAAGGAACCATAGAGCCTTTAAGGCTACCATTCAAAACCCAAAAACCATCCTCAACAGAATTATTGTCTTTGCGAAAGAAAACCTTAGCACCTTAGTGGATGAGAACCACTCAATTCTTCCCCAAGAAAAACAATTAACTTGGGCCTTAGGTATTGAGGACAAACCTTCCATTCCTTTGCCCAATCCCAAAAATGGGATTTCTTGGGAGCCACCCCCACAGGGTTGGTTTAAACTAATTTTTTATGGTACAACCAAGGAGAACCCGGGAAGAGCTATATATGGAGGAATAATCAAGGATCATCAAGGAAATATGGTAAAGGCCTTCGCTGAACCATTGGGAATTAGAACTAATAATGAAGTAGAAGCTAGAGCCCTTTGGATAGGGTTGCAAGTAGCCCAAGAAACTCAAGGTAACTTGATGATTGAAGGTGATTCTATGAACATCATCAACCTGTTAACCAATGGCAAAAAACCTCCATGGAGAATCAAGGGAGTCATCCATGAAGTGACGATCCCTTTTGCATCAAGACATAACAGGAGGGCTTGTCACATGTACCATGAGGCCAACATGTCAGCTGACAAATTAGCCAACATAGGTGTTGATGTTGGTAGTTTGGTGACATGGACACAAGGTGTGCCATGTGAAGTGGAAAACATTATTAGTCATGAAAAGAAACCTACCTGTTAAGGAGAAATATGAATGGGTGTTCTTTCCCCATGGAGCTGGTAATAACTATGGGGTTTCCCTCTAAATCATACCAAATTGGAAATGAAGGTAATAGGGTGTAAGCCTTGGAAGATTTCGATAGAGAATAGGAAATGGGCAAGCAACAGGTTTCACAAGTGCAAAGTTCCAAACTTCAATTCCTGTCAATGTAAGTAATGTTTACAGTTATGTTTAGGTATGGGTGTGCTTTGTTAGTAAGGTGTTGTAGGGGATTCAACACAATTTCTGGTAAGAAAGTTTTAAGGATGACTAGGATCTACAATCTCAGCAGAAGGTTGGATATTGTAATAGGTTTTGGGTTAAACTGCAAAACCCGGTAATTAATGAAGACTTTTATTTACCAAAAAAAAACAATAGTTACAAGGATGTAAATCCCAACAATTAACTTTTTCATGAACTCCTCTATTACAATAAGTGCATTTCAAATTTTCATTTGTTGTTTTGGAAAATTTAATTTCATTCATTTTCTTGATCAACTGATATAACCATGTATGTATAGTTGAAGTAATCCTTCCTTTGCTTCTTTCATACATCTATAAGAAATTATATTGTTCTACGTGTTGTGCTATATTTTGAGAATGATTCTTGATTTTATTCTCAACATTATAATTATCATCAAATTCTTCTACCATATTGTTAGAAGATATCTTTAAAGTATATGTTCTTGTCAAATTATCAATTTGTGATTTCTCAAAAGTCTTTTTAAGCCATATGGTTCTTCTATTTTACTCACACTTTTTATATTGTAACAATTCTTTGAATGAATTATGTCTCTATGCGATGCTAATTTATTGAATCCTCTATACTTAATAAGTTCTTCCATTGTTAAAGAAATCTTCCTGATAACTTGCCAGTCTTAAAGGTGAAAGATATTTTTGATAAAATTTTCAAATCTCTAGACCTTTGAGGTTGACAATCTTATGACTCCGTAGTTTTGAATATATTATTTTCCAAAAACTTATTTTTAATTCCTTTTATCTCCCAAATATCAAAAAATATAATTTCTTTTAATTCTAAATTTCTCAATCCTATGTTGGTGTTGAATTCCTTATAACTTCAAAATTAGAAATTTCATGAAAAGACATTTGCAAATTTTATATTTCTAATTTTATGTAGAAAGCCTTATTTCTCCAATATTATAAAATTGTAAATATTTCAATTTTTTTTGTAAACTCAAATAATCAAACTACAAAACTTCAAATTTATTCCTTTAATTCTTCAAACCAAATTTCAAATCTTCATAAAATTTCAAATAGCAATAATCAAGTTTCTAAGGTTTCAAATATTAATTCAAATTCTTATCTCTCCAAAATAAATAGTTTCACTTTAACCTTAGAAAATAATATTTTATGTAATTTTATACCTTCTATCTTGAGCATATAAATATTTTTCAATATAATGAATTACCTCCAAACTTGAATACATAAATTCTCTTGGTCAATAGTGTTTGACCATCTCCTACTTGGCGCTCCTTCTTATATGTTGTATGTATGGAGTTCTTGCTATAATTTAGCTTACCTTGGAAAGATTATTCTCTCTTTCCTCTTTGACTAGTCAGCTAAATTCCAACCTTATATAGGCACTCTAAGCAATATGTTATCCCTGTTATTTATAATTGAATTGCAGACCTATTTTCAATCAAATCCTTTGTTATATGTATCTTGAATGGCTCTCTTGCTTAAGCCAAATGGAGTATCTACTCCTTACTTGCACCCAATATTTAATCAATGAGCTTCCTTGCTCTTATGCCTATTTTTGGTGTGTTCTCTAAATTAAACTTCCACTATTCTATCTTTGGTACCTCAAAATTGAGTATTAACGTATCCTCTATAAACGTTTGAACTACTTCAATCCTTTTTATATTCCACTTATTGTGTGCCACATGGCATTAAACCTCTTCTATCTCTCTAAAAATGCTTCCCTTATTTTCCTCAGGCACTTATAATGTGACTTTGACCAATTTGGTGAACTTATGACATGGTGGATGTTACACTTTACAAGTGTCTTGCTTCTATTAGAAATTCAAACATATCCTTTATCCTTGGCACTATCTTAGCACTTGGAATTTTCCCTAGCTCATCCTTTCCAATGCTTTGTCTTCTCCACACACGTTCCTTCACTATCTTTTGCATGAAATGCTTCCTCCAATATTTGATGCTTGGAGTTTGCCCTAATTATTCAATGCTCTATCTCCTTTATGTACGTTCCTTCTCTATATTTTGAAAAAATATCTTAGTTACATTCATTTGATCTCCTTGAGTGAAGATATGGTGTTGGAACTTTAGCTTGGTGGATTTCTTTCACTTTTCTGGTGGTAGCTCTTTCTTGAGCAGTGGTGGCTCTTCCTTGAGCAATGGTAGCTCTTCTTGAGTAATGGTTTCTGTCATATTTGGGACTTATTCTGACCTATTAAATCACCTTATAACTTCCTAAAAACACCACCATTGGATCAGGTTTGAAAAGATATTTCCAACGAGTATAAATATGCCTATGTTTGAATATATATTGTGGCAAATTGACCCTAAGAAAAAATTGGTCCTAAAAATTTTAGGTGAATGGGCCGACATTGAGGGTCCTCATATTCACCAATTTCCAATTTTAAAAATCCTAATATTCACCCAATTTGTGAATATTCACCACTATGCATAACCCTGGTGGTGGTGGCTCTTCCTTGATCTATGGTGGCTCCTCCATCCTGGTGTTGCTTTCACTACTTCAAATCGATGCCTTATCCTTTTCTTGCTTGGTGGTTCCATTATATCTTTAGACACTCTAAGATTTACTTTACTTGGTCTTCTTTTTGCTTATAAAAAAATCTTTATTCAGTTTCTTTTTATACTAATAAATATGCACTTTCATGAGCTTATAAAAAAACATTTAATACTAATATTATTTCCTCCTTATTTCTCATTTTCAAGTAAGATTTAACTTAGATCTTTGTTGTTTTATTTTTGCAGATTTTAGGACTCGAATGCTACCACCTTCTTTTTCTTGAAGACTCTCTATTTCAAATTTATTTTTTAGAATTTAATAAATCTAATATGGTGCTCTCAAATACTTAATGTAAAACTGATTTTAATGCTCAAATAATAACTTTATGTAGCATCAATATCACATACCTTTTTTGGTCTTCTTTTGTAGCTAGTTTTCTTGGTTATTTAATTCACCCTTTTGCTATCTCGATCTTGTAAGTTTTACAACTTCACTTCCTTTCACTTTGATGCTCTAAAATTATCAATTTTGTAGCTCTAATTGCTTCCAAAATTCTAACTTGCTTGTTGCCCAAAAACTCTCTCAAATCTACCTTGAAGTTCTCCAAAAATGCAGTTCTTTCTTCTTTTTCTAATGTTGTCCACAAATCTGATTTTTTTGGCTTCCAATTTCCTCCAAATTTGTTTTTTTGAACCCTGAAACTTGCAGCTATTAGTACTGCCCAAATTCTGTCCAAAATTCTGCAATTTTATAGTCAATTCCTCCTTTGTTTTGCTGTCCAAAACTACCCAGAAATTCTTAAAATTGCTGCATTTTTTGCTGTTGAATCTTCCTTTAATTTTCTATTCAAGGGAACTTAAAAATATGCCCAAATCATCTCCAAATCATAGCTCTATACCTTCTTTAATTTGTTTTCCTATGACACTTTAAATGCTACCTCGAAAATCAACAACCTTCTTATTTTCAAATCAGCCTTCAAAATATTTTTGGCTGTCCTTATAATTCTCAAAACTATGACCTCTTAAATATTTATTTCTCCTTCAATATTGTTGTTGAATTTTGACTTCAAATCTGATATCTTCCATTGTATTATTCCTCAAGAATATGAATGTCTTGAGATCTTTAGAAAATTTCTTCAAAATTTGGCAACCTTCTTGCCAAAACCTTCTTCCTTTTGGGCTTGTTTTCAGATGGGGAAAATTATTCCAAAGTCTTATTATAAGAACCTTCTCCTTACTTGTAGCCTTCTACCTCTAGTTTTCTTCAAATATCCTTCAATAACCACTTCTTCAAGTTTGTAATAAGGCTTTCTCTACCTTTGAGACCTAAGTTTTTGCAACAATGGAAAATGGGCATAATGTCTATCAATATATATGTTCAAAATGGGTTAAAATAGGTTCTCATTTTTATGAATTTTCCTTTGAAGGCTACAAAGTGGGGTTTCACAAGGTGAATGTCCCTTTTATTTCAATAATCAAGTCAACAATACCCTGAATCGATCTTCCAAGGATCCTTAAATTGGGTGGATTTAATGCAAGTGTGCCACTATTGATCAAACCTATCCTCAAGACTTGTATTACCTATAAAAGGGGGTTAGAAAATTTAAAGAGAGATCATTGGTTGGTTTTTTGATGGGGGTATCACACACAAGGAATGGAAGAAAGGAGGCTAGGATGAACGTAGAAGTAACACCAACCATTGCAAGGTGGTGAGATGAAGGTTGAGTGGTAGAAAAGATATCCTTATTGATGTTTTAGGTAATTTATTACTATGCATGGTTTTGATGCTTCATTTATGGCCTTAATTGTTATTTGATGTATCTTTGCTTACCTCCCTTTGTTGATAGAAAACTTAATGTGTTTTTCTTGTGTTGAGTTTTTGGGTAATGCTTGTGCTTAATGTTTCTCTCTCATTCTCCTACAACTTGGAACTCATTCTCCTTATGTGGTATGAATGAGTGTAGGAAAAGGAAGTGTTGGTTTGAAGGTAGCTTGTAGCATTGGCATTTGTTGATTAACCTACAAGTTTTCCTTTTGCTTAGATGTTTTTCAACCCAGTGCATTTTTGTTTGGGAGTCTCTTGAATTCCTTGATGACTCCATCCCTACATAGATGGTTCTCGAGTCCTCCTATAATGTTGAATGCTTAGACATTGATTATATATTTACCTTCTCGTTTGGTGTCACCTACGTAAGATTTTAGGGTTGGTTAATATTTTCAATATTTGGTTTTTGTGACACCTTGAAGAGATTAAAGATTATCTAATCCTTATTGCTTTAGCATTAGACCAAACCTTAGCTCCTAGGTCTTATTAAAGTTTTTAATAAGTTTTGTATAAGCTTCCTAGTTGTTCTTTTAATATTTTGGTAGATTGAATAGTTTAAAAGGTCAACTTGTATTAGTGGAAGTTTCTTATGCACTCCTTTAATCTAAAGTTGGATTATTGTAGTTTGGTAATTAGTCAAATGTTAGATTAATTCAATTTATTCTTTAGATTATTAACTAATCAAATGATAGATTAGTTTTTCAATTAGTCTAATGTTAGATTAATTTAATTTAATCCTTAGATTATTAACTTCTCAAATGATAGATTAGTTTTGCAATTAATCTAATGATAGATTAATTCATTATAATCTTATATTTCAATTAATCAAATGATATATTAGTTTGGTAATTAATCTAATGATAGATTAATTCATTATAATCTTAGATTTCAATTAATAAAATGATATATTAGTTTGGAAATTAATCTAATGATAGATTAATTCATTATAATCTTAGATTTCAATTAATCAAATTATAGATTAGTTTCACAATTAATATAATGATATATTAATTAATTATAATCTTAGATTTCAACTAATTAAATGATATATTAGTTTGGAAATTAATCTAATGATATATTAATTCATTATAATATTAGATTTCAATTAATCAAATGATAGATTAGTTTGAAAATTAATCTAATGATAGATTAATTCATTATAATCTTAGATTTCAATTAATAAAATGATAGATTAGTTTGGCCATTAATGTAATGATGGACTAATTCATTTTAATATTTAGATTGGTAATTTGATCAAATGATAGATTAATTATCCCAATTTGCAATTAATCAAAAGATAGATTAGATTGGTTTTTAATCAAATGTTAGATTAATTTGTAGTCTTGCAAATGAAAGACAAGACTTGCTAATGATGGATTGATTAATTAGATATGGTATTGATGTATGGCTTTGGACTTAATATTTGTGGAAAATATTTTGGAAAGAAGTATGGGCTTATTTTGCTTATGGAATTGATGTGTTTGGATTTAATATTTATGGAAAATATTTTGGAAATAAGTATGAGCTTCTTTACTTGAGTTTTGATATATTGAATTAGATATGTATAGCTTTAGAATTTGATATTTGTAGAAAATATATTGGAAAGAAGTATGGACTTATTTTTCTTGTGTTTTCTATATTGAATTGATTTTATAGAAATGCAAGGTCTTGGGATTTAAAATATTTGTGGAAAATATTCTAGGAAATAAGTATGGGCTTCTTTTGTGTGCAATGAATCATATTGAAATACATTCATACCTGCAAGTGAGTTTTTTTTATCCTTGCATTTCTATCAACTATTATGGAGGCCAAAGGAAGAAGATGTTCAAATTATGCTAAGCTAAAATACTCTTGTAGTACCATATAAAATCACTCTAGGTGAAAGAGGATTTGTTGTAATAAAAGTGTTAGCTTTTGATGCTATATATTTAATGGAAAAACTACCACGAGGTCTAATATGAGAATGCAATATTAAATATATGATAATAAAAATATACAAAGAAGGTAAAATTCATAAGAACATTTTTTAACTACTCATAAAATTGCCATTAATGAAAGCTCACAAAAATAGTATCTTCATACAAAATGTGGAGATCTCAAATACTCCATGCTCCATAAAAGTTCTACATTGTATCTAACTTGTACTCTACTCAACTCTAGTTTGTCCTATGAAATTATAAGATGATATGTATTATGCTTAAACAAAGGCTAATACATAATGGGATGTGACTATTAGCCTTCCATATTCCTATGACTCTTCACTTTCCTATTCTATGGACTCATGTGCACATGGAATATGATGCACATTTACATTATTGAATACTTTGCATATTCTAATATTACTTGTACATTTATTACATTGCATAAAGTAAATACTCAAATCATAATCTAAGAAAAAATTCTAATCTCAATATGTGCTCAAGGTGGTACATTATCATGTACCAAATAATGTAATATATTCCAACACCCCCTGTATTATATTATTTAGTTAAGACTTTTAATCTTTAATATGGATCTTCATCATGTAGATACATTTCAATCTAATCAGGTTTATGTTTTTCTTTGGTCTAGAAGTGACCCTGTAGTGCAATATTTTTCTGCCCTCTTAATTTTTTTCGTATGGATCCTGTATTCACCCATTTGTTTCCATGGTAGACTGATTTCATGTTTCTTGTAGTCTGTCTCTCAAAACATCTATTAGTGTTATTTTGAACTACAACAATATCTTGTGAAATACCAATTGATTCTATTGCATATATATCATTGTGAATTGATCATGTAGCTTCTATCTCATTTTTATTTATAATGAGACACTTATTGACTCCATTTATAAATCTAAAATCATTCTTTTTCTTTCTATAAATTTGGCTGCTAAAACAAGATTTGATGTTAATCCAGTAACATACATTACATAATGTAACAAAATATTTGGAAATGATGTACTAGGTGTTACACATCCATATCCATGTATAAAATAGTTTTTTCCATATACAATTTTCAACCTAAGATTGTTAGTGACTTCAAGGTAATCAAACCATTGTAAATTTCCTATCATGTGATGACTTGCACCATAATCAGTAATCCAAATGTATTTTCCATTTTGACTTGTAGAATCATTTGTGCTTGAAGTAATTTTGTATTTTTGATATGGAATATTGTATGAAATTTTGATCTTGAATCCTTTCATAGTGTATCTTGTGATGATATATTCCTCTTGCTAACTTATCCATTATCTTAAGAAATTGTTGTATTCCTTATGTCTCTCAATATCTTTAAATTTTAAATTTTAAGTTGAATTTGATTATATGATCAAATTCTAAATTTCAATTCTTTAAATCTTGTAGTATATATTGTTTTACTAAATTTTGGAGAATGATAAAGCAATAGTCAAATCTCTAGGTAGAATTCCTTTTAGTTCCCTAGTATTTTGAATGTAAAATAGCTTTGATAAAATACTTAGCTTTCTAAGGTTTCATTTGAGTTGAATCCCTTTTGTTTCACTAATGTTCAACTTCTAGTCTTCACCTTATTTCTCCCTACAAATGAATAGAAAGCTAAAGATAATTTTGATTTAATTTTAATTGATAAAATTCTCTTTCTTCAAGAACTTTATGTTGGATTCCTTATGTCTCATTAATTTGAGCAAGAGACTAATTCCAATGTAGTTTTTCAACTTTCTACCAACTTTATGTTGTGCTTCTTATATATTTCAATTTTCAATAATACAGTTTCTAAATTTTGAGAATCTATGATGGTTATAAATTATTTATAACACCCTAATTAGAAATTTAGAATATAATATTTCAATTTCTATGTAGAATTCCTTATTACTCCAAGTCAAGTTATTTGTAAATTTTTCTCAAGTAATTTCAAAATATTTCAAATTAAATATTTCTAAATATTTCAAATTAAATATTTCTTACTTAAAAAATATTTCAAATCATTCAAAAAATCATCTAAGGTTATAGTTCATAAATGCAAATTCCATATACCTCCATTCATTTAACTAATCTCAACCTTAATAGATTAAGTAAGCTTAACCTTAGTATTGATATTCCTTATATCTCCTTGATACTTATGAAAATGAAAATTGATTTGAATATTTAATGTACCTTCTTGAATATGGTATGCTATGTATTTGGTCTGCTTCTCTTGTGACTTCTTTACTCTACAACTTGCACTCTATTTCAAACATTGTCCACTTTTTAGAATTTAATGCACAATGATATATTTCTTCACTACATATAATATTCTTCCTTATGTATGACACACTCTAAGACTTTGAATTTCCTTCTAGTGCTGGATCATTTCTCTGACCATCATATTGTAGAAAGGTCTAAAGAGCATATATCGACAAATATTGCAATACAATGATCATATTGAGAGTAAATAACATAGATGAACCAAATTTACAAGAAAAATAAACCTCCTTTGCATTAATAATGATGATATCCGATTAAATTTATGTCCCTCTTAGGGATACCAAATGATACATTGTTTACAATGGTATGAAAGTCCCTAAATGAGGATGATATATTCTAAGGGCTTCTTAGATATCCACCAAATCTACTTGAGGTATTATAAGGATGCCTCCTTCTCTACTTGTGAAGAGGAACTTGATGTTAAGAGTGCCTTGAAACTTGAAAGAACCTGTAACTTATTTACAAGAAACAAAAAAGCACCTTAAATGCATATGAAGCCTCTCATGATGAGGCCTTTGTCAAGAAAGTGCAATAAATATGGCTAAGATTGAAAGAAACATAAAGATATGCAAATATGCTTACAAAATACCTAAATAAGTGTAAAGCATTCTTGAAAACATATAGATCTAGTTATTCTAACATGTAATTTGAAGCATTAAGCATGCATAAAGATAATCTATGAAGATTTTATGGAAATAGAAAAAAGTGACAATTATTAAGGTAAATATTCCCATAATGTTTCTATTTAACTATGCAAATATCTTCTACAATGCTAATCTATGTTGTATTATACTACTTGCACAACTAAAAATGGAAATATATTTCTAAAATGAAGGGAAAATAGCATCAAACCCTACTCATGGGTGTTAAATGTAGTTGGCTCTATTAGCCATAGCTAACAACTACAAATATGGGAAAACTTCCCTTTCTCTTAAAATCAAGGTCAGGAACTCTCAAATCCTCCAAGGAATTGATGATCAACAGTTGCCTCGATGTTATGGAACAGATTGGCAGTTGAATTCATTGGAATTTACAATGGAAGTGTGTCAATTGGTAAGATTACTCCTCCAGCTATTGAAATCTCCATTGCGTCAAACACAGGTATGATTCTCCAAATGGACAACATGTAAACACTCCTTAGAGGTTGCAAGTGGCTCTAAAATTTGGTAGGGATTTGTTGCATTCAAATTCTTATATTTTTGGCCTCCTTGAGGGGTCTATAAATATATTCTCCAATTCTAATATTGGCTTCTCAAGGAATCCTAGATCAAGAAATTTGATGATGGGGTAGTTGGATGGAACCTTCTAGAGGATTCATAGTCCAAATTGCTTGAATTGGTTGCAAATGTCATTGGAACAATCAATTTGGATTAGCATGGGAGGCTGAGATAGTTACAGGGCTAGCCATAGTTGCTCAGCATGGTCAAGATCCTAGCCATGGTTGTCAACCATGGCTAGGAATAGGCTTCCCATAGCCTCGGTTTTCAACCACAACTGAGATATTAGCTACAGATATCACCTGCGACTAATGCTGAATGGGCCTAGGATGCCTAAAATGAGTGGTTAGAACCATTGCTTGGTATTGGAAAGGTTCAAAGTCATTCATATAGTCTAAAAATGTGCCCATATGAATAATATTCTAAACATGATGTGTTTTAGATGTCTATAGATGCCCATTTTTGGGATGCATTGTGGGAAAACACAACATTGAGAAAAAATAGATAACCTAACATAATATTATAGGTTTGCTGATGTTCATTAATCTGGTCAATGCTAGATGCCCCAAACCTATAAAGGATGTACATCTTAGAATCATTACTTACAATGATGTGAAAGGCTTAAATTTGGTGCTCTAGCACTTTCGGGTATAATCGGGTAGGACTGATAGACAAAGCGACAAAGGCTTATCTCATCATATTTGCTTTTTGCCCCTATAAATGGGGAAGCTCATGATAGTTGTTAGAAATGATTTGTAATATGAACACGATTCACAAGATTAAGTTTTCAAGTATTGATTTTGATTATGAATTTGTTGATTATGACTACCCCTTAAGCGACAAGTCGATGAGGAAAAGGACAAGTGATTAAAGTAATGAGTCACTTTACCAAGAAGAAGAATTTGGATGATTTAATACTTTTACATTTTGTCATATGGTAAGGCCTATTACAGTCATGATTTTAACCAATAATAATAATTGTACATCTATATCCCATGGAGCTGTCTGACCACCATGACCTTATTAGGGAATCATTATGAGGTCAATTCCTTTTAGCATGTGGTGAATCACTCGATGATTTGATGAAAATGTCATAGAAGAAATCAAACGAAT
Organism: Wollemia nobilis; assembly: GCA_028583015.1. NCBI lineage: Eukaryota > Viridiplantae > Streptophyta > Pinopsida > Araucariales > Araucariaceae > Wollemia > Wollemia nobilis. Next base: position 4,247,671 of record JAQPPZ010016890.1, read on the forward strand.
GCATCGTTCTCATGGGGTAGTATGAAGAACATGTGCTTATACTGAGAGGGGGGTGAACAGTATAAGATAAATTTTTTTGCTTTTCAATCCATATGATAACATCAACAATATTAAATTAGTAAACATTACACAAAGCATCACACACATGAGAGACATGATTTAACATGGTTCACCCAATGTGGGCTACTCCACGGAGAAAATATTCCTTATAAAATTTTCTCAATAAATTCTCTTGGGAATCCTTTCCCTATTACAATGTTTATGGACCTCTGTCCAAAGGAGACACCAATCCCCTAATCAAGTTTGTGGATCTCTATCCATAGGAGAACTCTTTCTCCTCTGCTCTAGTCGGTGATCCTCTTACCACTACACTATCTTGTGGATCTCTCTCCACTAAATACCCCTATCCTCACTTAGAAGACCTCTGTCCTCACTGCCCTAGCTAATGGATCTCTATCCACTGGAGACTACTGTCCTCTGCTCTATCACCTCCAAAGTCTGCTCTTACTCTGTTCTATCTCTATCTCAGATCTGTACTAAACATTGTCCTCTACCCTACACAAATCTTTAGTATCTATCTCAAATCTTGTACTAAACACTATCCATCGGTCTAGCACAAATCTGCTCAATCTCTATCTCAAATATACACTAAACATTGTCCATCGGTCTAGCACAAATCTACTCAATATCTATCTCAAATCTGCACAACAAGTCTTCACCAAGACTTGTCTCAAATATGCTTGTAAGCTTCCATAAAATCTCACACAAATCTATCCTTAAGTCCACTCTAGGACTTACTCAAATCTTCTCACTAGCTTTCACAAAATCTTGTTCAAATCAATTGCTAACTTGCATACAAAACTCAACTCAATCTCTCATAGAAAACCTCTTCAACCACACTAACAAGTTTCACTCATAATCTTGTTAAACCACAGAAGCATATAGAGAATTTTTAGAGACTCAATATGTTTCACACTCACAAACACTCAATCACTTCCAAACTCTTTTCAAATCAATTAAGAATAAAGAACAATTTGTTTCAAAGAACTTGAACTATCACTCCAACACTTCCAATCAATTATGCTCAATCAACTCCACTCAACCAATCACTCAATGAAACACAACTTGCTTACAAACCCTAAACAAGTGTTTCACTACACTTCCAACAACTCACACTATGAATCTCAATCCTTGACTCAATATGATTCCACATTCACATAACAATGATACTCATGATCTTTTCACAAACCCTAATCATGCACATGAAGGTTTACTCAAATATTTCCAACAATGCTTATCAAACAATATCACATAACAATGATACTCATGATATTTCACAAACCCTAGTTCAAGATAGTTCTCAATTTCTCACTCAAATGTTCTCACAAACATTCACCAATCATGCACATGAAATTTTACTCAACAATGCTTATCAAACAAACCTTTTCACTCCAACTTAGCATTCACAACATCCAACCAAAAAATTTCACTCAAGGATGATATGCCCATACCTTTTATTTGATGGAGTTTTGACCTCAAAACCTGTCTCAATCACAATCAACCTCTTTGCCAATCTCAATGGTTAGATAGCAAAAATCTTCACTCAAATATTCCCTCAATATTAATTCACCATTACAAAATTAACAAGACTCAAATACACCTTATTATCTCCAAACTTATCAAATAAATATTTCAATCACTCAGTTTCACTATAACCCCTTTCAAAAATTTAATGCATGAGGTAATCCAAAATCCTACTTATGTCTCCCTACTCAAAATTGCATTTTCAAAATAATTGACTTTATAAAATAATGCAATTTACTTTTAACCTTCAATAAAACTATTTATCACTTTTTGTCTAAGGTAAAAAATAATTTACCTTACCCTCCTTTTAACTCCTTAGGCACTCACTAAATCAAATACACCACGTGCTCATATCATACCCACAATGCAAAAATTAAATCATGCGCTTCAACTAAGCGCCACCAACAATCATAGACCATAGACCATATACCATGCACAAAAATTAAATACCTCAATGCGCTCCTCGGTGGGACTCGATCCCTGGTCGAAGTGCCACCTGCATCTTAGTCATGGCTACCTTGCCGCATGAGCTAAGCGCTCACATGGGAGGCAAAAGCACCTTGAGCGCTTTGTCTCTTCCTCCCCCATGCCAAAGCCAAAAGGCTTTGTTCCTGCATCGCCATCGAGACTCGAACGCAGCACCTCTACGTTCCCAACGCCTTACACACCTCAAACTTGCTGCTAGCCCAACCGATTGGTTGGTGTTAAATCTTTCCACCTTGGTCACCTTGTACTCCACGTATTTTGGGTGCAATTAAAAATTAAAAAACCTTTGTCTTTGTTTGCTCATGAATTATTTGCATTCCCTTTCACAAATCACATGAACATGATATTCAGAGACTTAGCATTTTGAAACAAACGATGTGGTATTTATACCATATGCTTTTATCCTCCAACATTGGTGGGGGAATAAAATTTAATTTAACCTTTGCACCCAACCCAACTTTGGGTTATAATATTATTATTTTTATAAATTAATTTATAATATAAATATTATAAATTATTTATAAATTACCTTAGGCTTTAATTAAACCTTTAATATTATAATAGAAATATTATTTCCATTGGGCCTAGGTATTTTTCTCTTTCACCCTTAGACCTTTTGTGACCGCCTTTAATATTATAATAATAAATATTATAATATTATTTCCTTTAGGCCTTTTCTTCAAGGTATTTAACCGTCCTTTTGACCAATCATGTGGAGCTCTTAAACCAAATCTCTTGGGCTTAAAATATAAATATTTTAACCCTTATTTTTCCAAGTCCTGCACTATTTTCTGACACTGACTCTTGACATCAATGACAACACAACTAACTCAAAATTTCCAACAATCTCCCCCTTTTTCATTGATGGCAACCCCTTTTTTTGTAACCATTCATTTTCCTTTTTCCAATACTGCTCCCCTTAACTGAATGCTCTCCCCCTAACTCAAATCTCTCCCCCTTTGACATCAATGGCAAAGGGCCACCTTTAGGGCTTGGGGCTAAGAATGAGACTCTTAGCTTAGCCCCTCCCCCACCTCCTCTCTTGAGGTGGTTAATTCTGGGGTAGGAGTAGAACTACTCCCAAATTTCCTCAAAAGTCTCTTTTGAAAGTGGCTTAGTAAAAATATCCACAATCTGCTCCTTTGTAGTAACATATTCCAACCTGAATTGCTTATATATCACATGTTCTCTCAAAAAATGATACTTGATCAAAATGTGCTTTATCCTAGAGTGCATCACTAGATTCTTTGAGATATTTATAGCACTTGTATTATCACACAATATGGAAATAGGGTGATCATGCTTTATCTTGAAGTCCTCTAGAGTTTACTTCATCCATAATACCTGTGTACAACAAGCAACTGCTACAATATACTCTACATCTACTATGGATAAGGATACTAAAGCCTATTTCTTACTTAGCCAAGAGACTAAATAGTCTCCAAGAAAGAATGCTCCTCCACTTGTGCTTTTTCTGTCATCAATGTTGCCAGCCCAATCTACATCTGTATAAGTTGTGAGAGTGAAACTGTCACTTTTGGGATACCAGAGCCCAAAATCCATAGTCCCTTTTAGATACCTGAGAATCCTCTTTACTGCTACTACATGTGTCTCCTTGGGTGCTGCTTGAAACCTTGCCACTAGTCCCACTACCTGCATGATATCTAGTCTTGTAGTTGTGACATACAATAAGCTGCCAATCATAGATCTGTATAATTTCTTATTTACCTCTGGAGATTCATCATCTTTACTTAACTTGCATCCTGTAACCATGGGGGTACTTACTGGTTTACAATCTTCTAGCTTGAATTTCTTTAGCATCTCTTTTATATACTTGGTTTGAGAAAGAAATACTCCTTTCTCTGATTGTGAAATCTGAAGTCCAAGAAAGAAGGACAACTCACCAAGCATTGACATCTCAAATTCATTCTGCATGCTCTTTGCAAATTTTTGACACATCTTATCATTGTTGCCTCCAAAAATAATATCATCCACATAAACAACCACAATTAGTAATTCATTCCCTTCATTTTTGATGTATAAGTTACTATCCACTATTCCTTTCCTGAAACCCTATTCCTGTAGGTATTTATCTAATCTTGAGTACCAAGCTCTAGGAGCTTGCTTTAGTCCATAAAGTGCTTTCTTCAATCTGCATACATAGTCTAGTTTATCAATCAAGTTGAATCCTTCTGGCTGCTCAATGTAAACCTCTTCTTCTAGAACACCATTTAGAAAGGCTGATTTAACATCCATCTGATATACTTTGAAGTTTTTGAAACTTGAAAAGGCTAAGAACATTATGATAGCTTCAAGTCATGCAACTGGAGCAAATGTCTCATCAAAGTCAATTCCCTCTACCTGTGCATAACCTTTGCATACTAATCTTGCTTTATTTATGACTACCTGACCATATTCATTTAACTTGTTTCTGAATACCCATTTAGTGCCAATCACATTCTTGTCCTTTGGTCATGGGACAAGTTCCCAAGTCTTACTCTTCTCTATCTGATCTAGTTCCTCATTCATTGCCTTAATCCAAAAGTCATCTTCACTTGCCTCATTGAAATATTTTGGCTCAACTTTAGATAACAAAGAGAAATTTGCTTGTTGATTTGATGCTATTATCCTTCTCCTTGTCTATCTCTCATCTGGATTCCCAATGATTTGATCCCTTGGATGATTTTTCTATACATACCTGGATGGAGTCTTAGGAAACGGTCTTTGTGTTTCATCTTCTTCCTCTGATTCTTCACATAACTCTTCTTGACAACTTTCATCTTCTTGATACACAATTTCTTGAACTGGTTCTTTTGATCCTATCTTCTCATCAACTATTACATTTATACTTTCTATAATAGTATGTGTCCTTTTGTTATAGCATCTATAGGCTTTGCTCTTAGTAGAATAACCAATAAAAATACCCTCATCACATCTTGGGTCAAACTTGCCCAAGTTTTTCTCTTCCCATATTATGTAACACTTGCTTCCAAAATTTTTGAAGTATTTCATAGTGGTTGGTCTTCCCTTCCAAAGCTCATATGGAGTCTTGTGATGGTTCACTCTTATTTGAGCCCTATTGATGATATATGTTGTTGTATGTACTACCTCTTTCCAAAAACCATCTGAAATATTAGACTCATTTAACATAGCTCTAGCCATATTCTCAACTATCCTATTTTTCCTTTCAACTACCCCATTTTGTTGAGGAGTTCTTGTTGTTGAATATTCTCTTTTGATCCCATGTTGTTCACAAAAGTCTACAAATTCATTTGAGGTAAATTCTCCTCCTCTATCTGATCTTAAACTCTTAATCCTTTTACCTATTTCATTTTCCACTAACTCTTTAAAAGCTTTAAACTTCTCAAGAGCTTCTGATTTTTCTTTCAGGAAAGCTACCCAAATCATTCTAGAATAATCATCTATAAATAGTATAAAGTAACTTTCACCTTGTAAACTCTTTGTCCTTGTAGGACCACATAGGTCAGTGTGCACTAGCCTCAATGGCTCAGATGACATAAATCCTTTTGACTTGAAACTTGTTCTAGTTTGCTTCTCGTGCTGACATTGTGAACAAATTGTGTTTTGTGGCCTTTTTAGCTTTGGTAAATCCCTTACAGCCTACTTGTTGCTTATGTTTACTATGTTGTCAAAGTTCAAATGACCCATTCTTCTATGCCACAACCAACTCTCATCTTCTTGTGATAGAAAACACTTTTCCCCTTTAATCTCACTTAACATGTAGAGGTTGTTTGTAGTTCTATTTGCATTTGCAATAAGTTTTCCAGTTTTAGACTTCCTAATCTCACACCTACTTGGATGAAAAGTAACCATGTGCCCTTGATCACAAAGTTGGCTCACACTTAATAGATTGTGCCTCAACCCTTTGACATATAATACATTCTCTGTTTTTGTTTTCCCATTATCTAAACTCAGAGTTCCTTTCCCAAAATTTTTTACTGATCCATTATCACCAAATCTTACTGATCCTCCATCAGTTTCTTTGAGTACAAGAAATTTACTTTTATCTCTTGTCATGTGACTAGAACATCCACTATCAAGAAACCATTGTTTTCCCTTATCCTGAACATGAAGAGTTGTTTGTACTAACATTGATCTAGCTTTCTCATGCCCTTTTCTCTCTTTCCTACTTGTTGATGTTGTATTCTTTTTACTTGACTTAGGCAATACCATTTTGCACCATCTAGCCTTGTGCCCAAAACTATTGCATTTATAACATATGACATCACTATTCATAAGAGGTGCAAAAGAATTGAAATTTCTATTAACATCCTTTTTAACATAACCAGTGCAATGTACAACTCTATGACCATATTTGTTACATGAAAAGCAATAGCCATGGAAGAGATTATGTAACCTATTTGAATGCCTTGGAAAATATGGTCGAGTGCTTCTCCTTTTGTTGTGATTAACTCTTGTCCATGGTTCTTCTTTGCCTTCTTCTTTTCTTATGTCTTTTCTTTCCAGAGTATGAGTCACGAGCTTATCTTTGTTTGATGTCTCTACCTCATGAAATCTTGACTCCTCTTTCTATTTCCCTAACTTTATATCTTGTTGTAACTTGGTCTTTTCAACTTCATTCCTTAGAGAAACAATTTTTGCTTCCAATATTTCACACTCTGTTTCCCTTGCTTTTAACAGATCTGTCATATCTTGTTCAATTTTATTTCCCTATTCTACCTTTATCTTGAGTTCTGTGAGACTCTGTAGAAGTTCTATCCTTTCTTCTTCATCCTCTTGAATTTTATCCTTAAAACTTGAGTTCTTATTTCTAACATTTTCAAGGTTCCTGAGAGCAGCAAAGAATTCCTCTTTTATGTCAAACATGGTCTCTTCTTCACTCTCTGAAGTCATGTGTGTTTCTGATGGATCTTCCTCCAAGTTATTAGTCTTTTCATGGAGAGACCCACTCTGATACCAATTGAAGAACATGTGCTTATACTGAGAGGGGGTGAATAGTATAAGATAAAACTTTTTTCTTTTCAATCCATATGATAACATCAACAATATTAAAGTAGTAAACATTACACAAAGCATCACACACATGAGAGACATGATTTAACGTGGTTCACCCAATGTGGGCTACTCCACGGAGAAAATATTCCTTATAAAATTTTCTCAATAAATTCTCTTGGGAATCCTTTCCCTATTACAATGTTTATGGACCTCTATCCAAAGGAGACACCAATCCCCTAATCAAGTTTGTGGATCTCTATCCACAGGAGAACTCTTTCTCCTCTACTCTAGCTGGTGATCCTCTTAGAAGACTACTACCTCCACTACACTGGCTTGTGGATCTCTCTCCACTGAAGACCCCTATCCTCACTTAGAAGACCTCTATCCTCACTACCCTAGCTAATGGATCTCTATCCACTAGAGACTACTATCCTCTACTCTATCACCTCCAAAGTCTACTCTTACTCTATTCTATCTCTATCTCATATCTGTACTGAACATTATCCTCTACCCTACACAAATTCTCAATATCTATCTCAAATCTACACTAAACACTATCCATCGATCTAGCACAAATCTACTCAATATCTATCTCAAATATGCACAACAAGTCTTCACCAAGACTTGTCTCAAATCTACTTGTAAGCTTCCACAAAATCTCACACAAATCTGTCCTTAAGTCCACTCTAGGACTTACTCAAATCTGCTCACTAGCTTTCACAAAAGCTTGTTCAAATCAATTGCATAACTTGCATATAAAACTCAACTCAATCTCTCACAGAAAACCTCTTCAACCACACTAACAAGTTTCACTCAAAATCTTGTTAAACCATAGAAGCATATAGAGAATTTTTAGAGACTCAATATGTTTCACACTCACAAACACTCAATCACTTCCAACTCTTTTCAAATCAATTAAGAATAAAGAACAATTTGTTTCACAAAACTTGAACTATCACTCCAACACTTCCAATCAATTATGCTCAATCAACTCCACTCAACCAATCACTCAATGAAACACAACTTGCTTACAAACCCTAAACAAGTGTTTCACTACACTTCCAACAACTCACACTATGAATCTCAATCCTTGACTCAAGATGATTCCACATTCACATAACAATGATACTCATGATCTTTTCACAAACCCTAATCATGCACATGAAGGTTTACTCAAATATTTCCAACAATGCTTATCAAACAATCTCACATAACAATGATACTCATGATATTTCACAAACCCTAGTTCAAGATAGTTCTCAATTTTCACTCAAATGTTCTCACAAACATTCACCAATCATGCACATGAAATTTTACTCAACAATGCTTATCAAACAAACCTTTTCACTCCAACTTAGCATTCACAACATCCAACCAATCAAAATTTCACTCACAAGGATGATATGCCCATACCTTTTGTTTGATGGAGTTTTGACCTCAAAACCTGTCTCAATCACAATCAACCTCTTTGCCAATCTCAATGGTTAGATAGCAAAAATCTTCACTCAAATATTCCCTCAATATTAATTCACCATTACAAAATTAACAAGACTCAAATACACCTTATTATCTCCAAACTTATCAAATAAATATTTCAATCATTCAGTTTCACTATAACCCCTTTCAAAAATTTAATGCATGAGGTAATCCAAAATCCTACTTATGTCTCCCTACTTAAAATTGCATTTTCAAAATAATTGACTTTATAAAATAATGCAATTTACTTTTAACCTTCAATAAAACTATTTATCACTTTTTGTCTAAGGTAAAAAATAATTTACCTTACCCTCCTTTTAACTCCTTAGGCACTCACTAAATCAAATACACCACGTGCTCATATCATACCCACAATGCAAAAATTAAATCATGCGCTTCAACTAAGCGCCACCAACAATCATAGACCATAGACCATATACCATGTGCAAAAATTAAATACCTCAATGCGCTCCTTGGTGGGACTCGATCCCTGGTCGAAGCGTTGCCTACGCCTTAGCTATGGCTACCCTATCGCGTGAGCTAAGTGCTCACGTGGGAGGCAAAAGCACCTTGAGCGCTTTGTCTCTTCCTCCCACATGCCAAAGCCAAAAGGCTTTGTTCCTACATTCCCAATGCCTTACACACCTCAAACTTGCCGCTAGCCCAACCGATTGGTTGGTGTTAAATATTTCCACCTTGGTCACCTTGTACTCCACGTATTTTGGGTGCAATTAAAAATTAAAAAACCTTTGTCTTTGTTTGCTCATGAATTATTTGCATTCCCTTTCACAAATCGCATGAACATGATATTCGGAGACTTAGCATTTTGAAACAAATTATGTGGTATTTATACCATATGCTTTTATCCTCCAACGTCGGTGGGGGGAATAAAATTTAATTTAACATTTGCGCCCAACCCAACTTTGGGTTATAATATTATTATTTTTATAAATTAATTTATAATATAAATATTATAAATTATTTATAAATTACCTTAGGCTTTAATTAAACCTTTAATATTATAATAGAAATATTATAATATTATTTCCATTGGGCCTAGGTATTTTTCTCTTTCACCCTTAGACCTTTTTTGACCGCCTTTAATATTATAATATTATTTCCTTTAGGCCTTTTCTTCAGGGTATTTAACCATCCTTTTGACCAATCATGTGGAGCTCTTAAACCAAATATCTTGGGCTTAAAATATAAATATTTTAACCCTTATTTTGCCAAGTTCTGCACTGTTTCCTGACATTGACTCTTGACATCAATGACAACACAACTAACTCAAAATTTCCAACACAGTCCAACCACCATGGCCTTCTTCGGGATTGAAGTGAAACATTTAAATTTTATGATGAATAATTTGGTTCAAATTAACTTATGATAATTTACTCATCTTGCCAGATTGCATGGAGTGCAAGTTGCTGCAACCGCCAAGTGTATAGGGTAAATAACTGCATACAAGGTGCATTTGAAATTTTGGTGTTATTTAATTGTTTTTTTTATAATTTTGATTTATATTTTCATGTGTGCAATAATGGATGTAATGCCTATATGATGATGTGATTGCGCTAGATGTATGTAATATACTGATGACATGCACTAGCTAGATGATAGATGTATACTTGGATGCTACGATCTAAATGTGTAGGTGAACTACTATGTATGCATATATGGATGTAATGGTGAATGTTAAATGTATGTTTCAATTATTTATGTATGTAATCTATTTGATATTATAGATGATATATAATGTAATACATTAATTACATGAGGATGATCTAATACAAATGAACATGTATGCTTTAAACACTTAAAAAATAAGAAATGAATCTAATTTGTGTTTAATAAAGTAATAGATGACACCATAAAATGTGTGAAAATCATGAATGAAAATGATAATTCTTATCATAATAAATATTCATTTAAGCATCCTTATGTGATATGAGAGAATTGTGATATGTAATGATTTATGTGATGAGATGATTTGTTGTTATGAGGGATTTTTGAGGTTTTCCATGAGACTCAAACACCCTAGTTGATTAATCAAAAGTTGTTTAATGACCATACACAACTCCTAAAAGATAAAATTTTTGTTATGAATACCAAGCTATTCATTATCCTTGCGCTTGCAAATGAATATATATTAGATGAGATATAAGACTACCTCATTGCCAGGTAGGATTCTTTTAGCCCATTGTTGTAATGAGGATCACCAAATGTTCACCATGATCCTAATTTTGGATGTAATTGGACTAGACTACTAGGTAATATAGGCCACCTAAAGCTAGCTCATTTGTAAATTTCTTAGAACTACCCCAATGCTAGGCGGGATTCATTCAGCCCATTGCTATATTTGGGATCACTCAATGGCTTCGAGTACAGACCATTATAGGGATTCAAGCTCTTCACCCCCTTCTTTTATTCATATTAATTGGGATAGTTGCTCATGCTTAGTGATGAAAATCACAGTTTGTTTTGCATTTTTATTTTGGGCAAGGGATTTGCTTTTATTTTGGAATTTTACCTATTTTGTATGAAAGCAAGGGATTTATTTAGTTAGGGGGGAGATTATCCTTTTTCCAATGATCAACACTCTAGACCATGCACATCACAAAATGAGCAAGTAAAAACCTTTCGCTTAAGGTGACTATGACCACTTTGTAGTGTTTATCCTTCCTTGTCTAGAATAGGATTGTTAATGTGTTTAATTAGTGATGGGATTATGACATATGCTAGGTGCTATCAAAACTAGACCTCATCTCCAAAAAGCAAAGTTAGCTTTATAAAAAATCTAAGAAGATCACTAGGTATGGTTGAATTACCAGAAAACCCTAGTATATTCTTCATAGAAAAAAGCGAGATTGTTTTGAAAAACACAATTACTCACAAGGATGATGAATGATGATGATTTTGAAATATGTATGATTAGCATATAAACGTGGTGTATTTTGTAATATTGCAAATACAACCTATCTTAATGCAAGTAAATGACTGCATATGCAAAATGAAATGCATAATGTAGATGCTTTTGTATTTTTGATGTTCTACCATATTTTTGAATTTTATTGCTTTTTGAATTGTTTTTGAAATTTTGATTTTTAAATTATTTTTAGATTTTGATATTTTATGATTTTTGATGTGTTTTTTATGTTTTTAAAGGGGAAGGTACACTACCTTAGGTACCCCTAGTGTGTGTTCCACTCAATGAAAGTGAGGGAGGTGTGATACCTTTAGAATCCTTACTTTTCCTCATTGAACCTAATGTGGATGGTGGGAAATGTATGCTACCTTGAGGACCCCTAGTGTGCATGTTACCCATTGTAATATAATTAGATTGCTTAGGAAGAGTGATAGAAATAAACTCTCCCAATTGGGACATGAACCTCTATGGGATACCCATATCTTGGTGGGGTAAAACAAGTGAATCGTATGCACGAAGGTCATTTTGTTCTAGCATGTTTTGGACCACCTTCCTGAATGAATGGCAACCATGAATGTCATACCCATGTATATGATGATACATACAAAAGAGGCTTTCATCAGGTGACCCAGGCTTGGGTTCTCTTTGTTTGAATTTTGGTAATACAAATGCATTTACCTCATACAACTTTTGAAATAAAGTTGCATTAGTCATCTCAAATGTGACCACTCATTGAGGTGGCTTATTAGGCCTATGAGGGTGCGGCTAACCTGGGATGTGCACATGTGAAGATGTGACCTCTATTTTGGTAAGCTGGGGTACTATGAATGAACTATCTATGGGAAAATATCCACTATCTATGAGATCCTGAACCGCATTCCTAAATACATAACAATTACAAATGCCATGGCACTCTATTTGATGATAGAGACAATAATGGTCCTCCCTATAACCCTTAGGTTTAGCTCTATTTGGGTCTAAAGGATTTATGTTAGGTAAGGTTAAGACCTTAGCCTCTTGCAACTTTTGAATTTTTTTTGACATGGGCTCGTTTAAAGGAGTCCAAATGCGTTGTTGGTGTTTTGGGTGCTTAGCTCATACTTGCTTAATTTTATGATTAGGTTGAGCCTTAGGTATTTCAATTGCTTTCTTAGGGGGATTTCTTGTTTTTTTGGTGCAAGGGATGAATTTTTGACTAAGCTTCTTTGTTGGTTGACAACCCGAAGCTGATTCTTATCTAGCATTTTGTATACTATGGCTCTAAAACCATGACATGAATGGATGTCATGGCCATTTTATCTATGATATAGACAGTGTAACTATTCATCATATCCTTGGGAATTCAAATTATTTAGATTTAACTAGCAAAACTCAGGCAAGGTGATGGCTTTTATGACACATAATTGATTGAACACTAATACCACAAGCTCAGGCAATGGGGGATACTTACTATGTGGATGGAGTGACTAATATGGTGCTTGCTCTGGTTGATGCTTTTCCTATGGCTGTGTAGGAGGTGGTTTGAACTCAATGGAGGTTGCTTTTATATTTCCTAGATCTCAAGAAGGATCATGATAAATTGCAATACCTCATTATTTTTCTCCATATGCACCTCTATATTGGTTAGGTGATCTTGTATACATTCCAAAATTGATAAGGCTCTCAGGTGTATTGCTAGAAAATAGGTCAAAATGGCATCGTCGATTGAAGGAGGTAAAAGAGTGGGTGCTACAGAACCCTTATGTAAATTCAAATCACCCATTTCCTTCATTTGAGATTCTTTGGATGTTTCTTGATGATCTAATTTGATAGTGGTATCCACATGCTCATGTTTCTAACTCAGTTTGTGTTTCTATTTTACTTTGTAATGTTGAATCGTGCTAGTTTTAATACCCATAGTCTGACATGGGGGAGAAACCTGTTATTTATCTTGAGAGAGAACCATAAGAAATGAATCAAGGGTGGATAATTTCAATTCTTTTGGCCCCTTCGATGTTGTAGCAAAATCTGATGATATTATCTGTTGTTTCAACTAATTTAGAGACACTTGGTACTATGAATTAATGTTGACCATACCCATGAACGTGTGAGAAGGTGCTTTGGATTTTAGATTAGTTGAGGGTGGATCATCAACTGGTCAAGTTGCTTTTGTATCAGTCATGCTAACTAATGTTTGCTTCTCCTCTCCTCATCAGGTAATATGATACCATGATTTTTGGTGATGGGAGAAGGTAGCAATTTCTTGATGCAATCCCTAGTCAAATGTTTGATGATTTTATCTAAATGAACGTTTTAAGGATTTCATGTCGCTATATTTTCTTATGGCTCATCGAACTTCTTGTAATACTTGAATGGATTAGGATCATGGGGGACCACATACACTTGTCCATGGTGTATGCATTTTAGGTTTTGGTGCACTATGGAAGACACACATTCCATATCCCTAATCCATGGTCTACCTAGAAATATGTTATACTGCCTCTCACCCCCAGGATATGGCACAATGTATGTATTATTTTTATACCAACTTGTATAGGTAGGACTATTGTACTGATTGTTGGGGAGGTGTCATCATTGAAGGCTCTCAAAGTGAACATTGAGTCCTTAATGTGTGAAGATGGTAGATTTAAATGCTTCAAATATACAACCATGATGATGTTGATATATGATCCAGTGTCGATCAAAAATCTCTTGTATAGAATCTGATTGATGCTCGATATGATGTGTAGTATAGGATCAGGTTCATCTCTAGGGATTGGCCTAATATCCTACCTACTAAAGGTAATCATAGGATCCTTTTGTAAGTGAATTGGATTCATTGTTGGTATGGACCGAGATAGATTTTTAGCTTTAATTAACTTGTTTGGTATGTTGGGCTAATCAAGGCATCTCTTGCTTTGTGTTGTAGTATTGATCATACTGATAAAACCCTCATTAGGCAAGGCTATGTGCACCTCATTGATGTGCTCAACTTTATTATTGTTGGACCCATGATTGGAAAGAGGATTTTTGAATATGTCAATGTTTTTATTATCGATAGTTAAGGGGCTATCTATTTACAATTTCTTCTTATCCAACATATTTTGCACTACATTCATGAACTCAACAAAATCTTGGATATCATGGCCATTTTGCTTATGATAAACACAATAGAGATTTTACCTATACCCCTTGGGTTTGGGGTGATTAGGATCTAGGGTGCATACTTCAAGCAAGATTAGGGCCTTAGTCTCATAAATATGGTTGAAAATTGATGCCAAAGATTCATGTAATGGTGTATAGTTGCAAGGTGGACGTTTTTATTTGTATTTCCCTTGATTATTGTCACATTGGTTGTAATGCATAGGAGGAGGTTGAGCTTGATAGTTTTGTGGTTGTTAGCTTTGTGCTTCTTTTGTAATATTTAACATGACCTGGTTAAAATATGCAGGTTTGGCCTACTGTGGTTGATGTCGCACATAATTGTTGTTCCATTCTTCCTTGATAAATATATTTAGGTCTCCTTCCTCTAGCTTGATATCTTTAATGACCTTGGTTTGAATGTTTGGTATTGTTGTAGTTGTAATAAAAATGAGATGTGTTTTGTATAACTGTTGGTAAAAATTCGCATCAATTTAGTAGTGGGGATGGAGAATGGTAGCTTAGCCATTAGCTTCCTCCATTTTTTACCAAACTCCATGACTATCTCATCATCATATTTCTTTAAAGCTATAAAGTCAGTCAAATTGGTTTTCTTTGTAACGCCAAAATAAAAGTTTTCAAGAAATGCATTTGCCAGTTGTTCAAAATTGGTGATGTTGTGTCTCTTTAATTGATTAAACCATTCCAAGAATGGGATTGAAAGGGTCACTATGTAAGTCTAGAGTAAAAATGCATCGTTACTTTGGATATAGAAGCACATATTTATGGAGCTCGTCACATGATCTTGTGTTTCTTCATCACCCTAGAATATTTTCAGCTTGGGCATATCAAAATTATCAGGATACGCTAGGCTAGGCACTGAAGGACATAGAGGCTCATTATAAATTTTATTCAAAGTAGGCTTTTTATAAGCCATCTCTTGTTTCTCAATAGCTCTCACATTTTTAGCCAAGGATTTATACGCTTGTAAGGATAAAATTTCCTCTTACCTAAGGGATCTTTGTGGAGCTAGAAGAGGTATATTATTTTGAGATTGAGGTGGATGATTTTGCTCATCATCCACATATATAGAATATGGTTTTGGATACTACCGATCCTGGTCATATAACTCTAATATTTCATACTGCATATGCTCTTGCCTGTTTGGTGCTAATTGTGTATGTGGTTAAGAAGCATATTGAGAAGTATGGCAAATATAATCATATACTCTCCTATTATGCAGCTCAAGGTGCAAAGTAGCATGTATTTCATTGTGTTGCTACCTATACTCACTACATGTAGGTAATTCTGATCAAGCCAATTTGTTTGATCAGTCTTCATGCTCCTTTTTATCAAGGAGGCATTGTTCTTCAATGCGGTGTTCATATAATCATTGTTGGTGCAACCGTTGTTGTTTTGCATTTTCTCATTCTATATTTTCTAGGTGCTCATGCTTGATATGCAAATCCTTCAACTGATCTTGGACCATTTGTTCTCTTTGAATTACATTTGACCTATGTGATTGATCTGATATATTTGCTATGCTGGGTCTATGACTCTGCAACTTCATGTAAGGGTTATTGTTTACCTCAAATTGTGCAACAAGGTTAGCAACTAATTTCCATCAATGATTCAAGATGGCATTGACATTATGCTCTTCCCTAGGGGTGCAATCCTCATGTAAGGATGATGTGGGGGTACCACAAATTTTCCTAGGGCATTCACCATAGGTACAAACAAGACACAACTGGGTTACAATTCCTTCATACATGATGTATTCCATGCTCAACTATTCCATATTAGGATCTTTTAGCAGCTTGATCTAATAATTCAAGGTGATGGGTCTTCTAAGGTGTGGCAAGAGGTGTACCTCTTTCATTGATACTATGGTATGACAAATGACACCCTCCTTGTTTGAAAGGATTTGTCATTACAATGGACATGCAAATGATCACCTTCCCTCTATCTTGCCCATCATTAGGCTGATTTGACCTCTTAGTGTGATAAGATGTGGTAGGTCTGGAAGTATTCTCATCTAGATCACGAGAAGATTTGGTGTTGGTTCTCCTAAGTAGGATTTCTTGGTGAGATTCATCGTGAGTGGTATTGTCTCCTCTGAGACTACCTAAAGTTCATTCAGGTATGTCAGGGGCAAGTGTGTTACCTCTAAGGTGGTATGTACCCTCTGGTGATTGGGTGCTACCTCAATATTGGACCAAGGGTGGCCCCGTGTATTGACCATAACCTTATGAAATTTGACTTCCAAAAAAGGTTGTGAGTGTTATATACCAAAATGATCAGCACGATGAGCTAATCATAATGGGCCATGACTCTAAAAAGTGACCTCCAGGTCAAAATTTGTATTTTTGGAATATTTTGCCAATTAGGGTTCATGGGAAAATGACCTATTTTTGGAATATTTTGGGAAAATTTGAGAAATAAAGAGTTAGGACTCAAATTTCTATAAGAGGTGCATAAAAGGCTAACTAAGACAACAAAACAAATTTGGCAATTTTTGGAGCTGTCTAGGGCTTTTTATGTCTGTTTTAATGCGGTTTTTCCATATTTTGGCTTAAAAATCACTCAAAATAGAGTAATCATAAAACCAACATAACTTTTTTTGTTATAGATCCAATTTGCATGATTTTTTTTGTTTGAAAAATTAGGGTTAGGGTTCCAGATCAAGGATCTTGTGTTGATTACCCAAAAAATAAAGAAACACATAAAGTAGATAATATGATTAACTCTTTTAAGGATTAATTGTGTGTCCTAAAATTTGTTTAGTATGTTTTAGTTCATTGAGTACATAAAATATCTCTCATCGTATTTGCATTTTTGTTGATGATATTCTTGTATAGTTTAAGTGTTTTCACTTGTATGCTCACAAATCGATAATCGACAATGAAATTTTGGTCACATAAACCCACCAAAGTATGGAGATGAAGCCCATACATGATCAGGGAGCATAGGTCCTACCATTCCTCATCCAATCTCACTTGGTCAACATTTTGCCCTTCGAAGAGAAGTACATGTAAAGTTTCCAACTTACATCAGTTAATAGAATTTGAGCCAATGGGTAGAGATGAATCCCATCGTTGTTAGTCTCTATTAGAGGTTGGTGATGAAATACAAATCACTAGAATTCAAGTGGAACATGTGTGTGGGGGTTTGTTTTAATTTTACATAAAAATAAAATGCATCATAGAGCATCCATGATTCTTCCTACATGCCTAGGAAATTAAAATTTAATTTCAGAAAGGATGCAAAATTAAATGCTATTTCCAAAAAATATAATGCAAATTTACATGAAAAACTAACCTTTAGATAAGCCCCAAGCATGAAAACCTTAACACATAGTCTAAATGCTAGCCATGGTTCTGTAACGCAGGAAACAAACTCGATCGCAGGACAAAAATGTAGCTAAAATCATAGTCACAGATGAAAACCACAACTAACAGTTCCAGTCATTGTTGTCAGCCACGACTAATAGCAAACAAGGAATTTTTCATGATTTTCCTCCTAAATTTTGGCTAGATGATTTAATTAACCTAATGATAGGAAAAAATATAGAAACAAGAAATCATAGAGAAGGGATAATTGCTTGGAATCCCTCATCCAATGAAGAGACAGGTTGCATATTATATTTTTCTCTACTCTCTGCTAGTCATGGTTGTTAAACATGGCTAAAAATCTAGCCATGGGTGTTGACCATGGCTAAGACTGTGTGCCACGTCTATCAAATGTGGTTAAGACCTGCAACACAAAATAGAGAAAAATCAGCAAAAGATAGTGAAATTTGAAGGGTTTTTTTGTGATCACCACTATAGAATGGTCTAAAGAGCATATATCAACAAATATTGTAATAAAATTATCGTATTGAGAGTAAATAACATAGATGAACCAAATTTACAAGAAAATTAAACCTCCTTTACATTAATAATGATGATATTCAGTTACATTTACATCCCTCTTAGGGATACCAAATGATACATTGTTTACAATGGTATGAAATCCCCTAAATGGGGATGATATATTGTAAGGGCTCTTTAGATCTCCACAAAATCTTCTTGGGGGCTTATAAGGATGCCTTCTTCTCTACTTATCAAGAGGAACTTGATGTTTTTTTTTTTGGTAAATAAAGTCTTTCATTAAACCGAGTTTTAAAGGTTGACCCAAAACCGATTTACAAAAATCAGCCCATGGTTGAGGAACCCCACCAGGAACCAAACTGAGGAACCTCTATCCTCTAACCTTACGCTACTACCTAGCCAGAAACCATAAGAACCAGACCATACTACCCACCATAGTCGAAATCCCCCTTAACAAAAAGAGACACAGGTCCTAGCAGGACCCTAACTACCCCAAGCAACCACACTACGCATAGGAGATCACCCATAAGACCGCAGGAAACAAAAAGGTACTACCACTGCCAATACAACAAAATAAACTCAAAACATCCAAACACAGTATAGGCCAATTGGAGGAAGACCCTAGTCCTCCTCCTCGTCCTCCTCTTCCTAGTTTTCATCTTTGTCTTCTTCATTTTTGTCAATCTCCAGGTTGTAGACCACTGACTTGTTGCTCTGGTATCCTTCGTTGAAGAACACCTTAGTCAAAATCTCTTGTAATTTTTGCATCTACTGATTGATGTTGGCCATCGTGTTTAGGACATACCTTTTCAATTCCATTATTGTAGGGTTAGGACCCTCATATTCAGACGTAATCTCCATGATTTTGCTGCTCCCCTGAACTTGCTTATTTTTTAGCCTTAGGGAAGACCTAATGGGTTGGTCATCAATTCTCAACATTTTCCTTTTTGGGCCTCCCTTAGCGCTTGAATCACCCTCACACTTCTTGATAGGGGAGGGTTTTGGGATACCAGGGCTCTTGCACCCCTCAAACTTTCACCACGAACCATCGGGGGATCCTTAGGAGGAGGGGCAGGGATATCAGGTTGGGGAGCATGGAGAAGGACATATTTGTAAATAACCTTGAGAAGGCCTTGATGCATGGGCATGGAAAAGCCTTTTTTGTTGTGGGATGAGGTTATGGTGTGGTTCAGGGAGTTCATCAAAAATTGGGGAATGCTTATGGGGTTAACATCCTAGAAAAAGTTGACAAAGGCATAATGGAAGCTGAGTAAAGTTTTACCAGGGTCCTCTGCCATGATGAATTCTAGCACATTCTTCATAGCCACATTCTAGGGATTCGAGAGGTCCATCCTTGTAGATTTTTGGGTTATTCTAGGGAGTCGATAGGTCCATTATTTGCCTCCTTGTATATTTTTGGGTTATCCTTAAACTCTTTGAGCTCCACCTCCCAGTGGTGCTTTTGTCTATGAATTGACCTATCCCCTTGATCGACTGTCCGGTAATTTCCACTAGCAGCTGAACATCAATGAAAAATTCATGACCCCTGATCTCCACGTGACCATCCTCCCATGTTTCCATCACAGCCAACATAATTTCATCTTCTGCACCCAAAAACATATCAAAAAACTGGGTAAAATGCCTATCGGTTAGGATAGCCTAAGCAGCAGGCTCCATGACCACCATGTTGGGCTCAATGTAGATCATATTTGATAAGGTAACTATCAAATTCCTCTTTGAATTTTTTGAAAGCTCTCCACTCATGGTTTCCTTCAAAAGACTCCAATATTGAATGATTAAAAGGTGGTGGTTCCTTCGCTTGTCGTATCTGCCCATTGCTAAGTCCTTAAAACTCATGCCAAAATTGGAAATGACCCATGTATCACCTTTGCCTTGAGAATCATGCCAAATCATCATGTGGATCGTGCCATCGTAAGCCTTGACCCCACTGATAGGATCCATTTTCTTGGTATTGATGTGGAGGTTAGGCCCAAGACACCTCATAGGGAATCAACTCCACTCGGGGAAGGTTGGCCCATGTCTCAATGCATTTGGAAACTTGCACCTCCCCCCATAGTGTGCCCTCCTCACATAAATGTCATTTTTAGGAACTAAAACCACCACCTCGTAGTCCCACCACCTATGAGTATGAGTTTCCAAGTTGGCCTTGGGTTTATCCCAATAAGATTCCAACCAAACCGTAGCCAATAAGGAAAGCCTTCTACTTTGGGTATTTTTCCACCTCACGATGGTGATCCTTGAGGTACACGTGACTTGCCAACATGATAGCCCCATTGTTCCACTCATAGTCTTTCTGATTGGATGATATTTTCCACATCACCTGGAACCTCATTCATCCACGTGATCATCCTATCAGCCTTGACCCCGATGTTCACCAGTTTATCTATTGCTTTATTGGCTTCATGGAACACGTGTTGGATGATAAAATATTCCCTCGCATCAGCAAGGATCCTTGCTTCATTGATGATGGCCTCTATCCTCCAAGGAGGTTTCCTTTTGTTGTTGAGGAGGTTGACAATATTCAGGGAATCCCCTTCCACATAGCATTTACCTTGAACCTCATGGAGCAGATGCAAACCTCTCCACAGAGCTCTAGCTTCGGCCTCATTATTGGTTTTGATCCCTAGGTTTTTAGAAAATGCCAGCATGACCTATCCTTGGTGGTCTCTCACCACGCCTCCCACTCTAGCTTTTCCAGGATTGTCCTTGGCAGCCCCATCAAAATTGAATTTTATCCAATCCACAGGGGGGGCAATCCATCTAGACTCTGCCCGAGAAATCCATCTAGACTCTACCCTTGGATGAGGTTTGCACACTCCTATGGACTCGTCTAAGGAAATATCAAGAGATTGAGCAAGGATTTTCTCATGTAGAGGGATGGATTGGGGAGAAGAAGGAAGGATGCTGAGATTTTCTTTGGCAAAGGCCAAAATTTTGGTAATGATAGAAAGCGGGTCAAGAGTAGAGTCACTAAAGGATCTATGGTTTCTCTCTAGCCAGATCTTCCATAGATAGTGATGGAGGTAAATCTTCCATAGGAACCTTAGCTGGGAACTGATGAAGGGAGATGACCATTGATGGAACAACTCAGGAACCATGGCAGGCATTTCCCATGAGATGTTAAAGGTTTGGAACACCCCATTTAGGATGGCCACCGACCAAGGGCAATCTAGAAAGATGTGATGAATCGATTCCCAGCTTTTCCTACACAAATAACACCTGTTAGGTAAAATCATACCTCTTCGTATCATGTTGTCTATGGTGAGGATTTTTCCTTGAATGGCAGCCCAGGAAAAGTGAGCCAGCTTAGGGATCAACTTGTCAATCCACACCACTTTGGAAAGAAATGACGGATCCTCATAGTCGAGAAGCAATATGTACACCAATTTCACTAAGAATTCCCCACTTTCATTTGCCGCCCACCTCAGGTGATCCTCATCTACGCTCATAGAAATGAATTTTTGGGATAACACACATTCAATTTCCTTAGATTCATCTTGCAGTCCCTACACCTTTATAGACTTCCACCTCAGATTATTCCCCTCTTATCTTAGGAAGTCTGCAACCATGGGTCCAAAATTTTCATCAGTGAAATGCTTGATTCTTGCTAACCTAGGGTCTGTTATAAGGGCCTCCTCCCTCACCCATCTATCCTCCTAGAATTTGATCCTTGTGCCATTCCCAACTATCCATCTCATGCCTTTCTTAACTATCTCCTTGCTTGCCAAAACTTACTTTCCAAAAATCTGGTCCTTGAATCGGAATAGGAGTGTTTGGAAAATCATAACCTTGCAAGTATTTCCTTTTCACAATGGCTATACACTCATTATATTGGCTTGATAGGACACGCCACGCTTGTTTGGATAACAAGGCTGCATTCAAGTGGGAAAATCTCCTCAGGCCAAGGCCTCCCCCATCCTTGGGAAGGCACACTTTGCCCCACCCAACTAGGTGGATCTTGTGCTTTCCTTTCGATCCTGACCACAAAAAGTTTTTTTGAAGTAGTTTAATATTTTGGAGGACACGAGCCGGGGCTTTGAAAACTAATAGGAAGTAGATAGGAATACTTTGCAATGAATCCATAGTCAGGGTAGCTTTGCCTGCTTGGGATAAAAAGTGACCTTTCTAGCCTGCTAACCTCTTATGGATTCTTTCCACCACATTGTCCCACATAACTCCCAAAGGAGCCCCGTTGAAGAGAGGTAGGCCAAAATAAGATGTTGGAAAAGTAGCTATGGTACATCCCAAGATCCCTGTAATCCTGATCTGTCTCTGAATGGGAGTTTTGATGAAGAATATTTTGATTTTGGTAAAATTGACCTTCTGATCGGCTGCCCCATCGTATAGGGTAAGGATGTGATTGATTCTTTTGGCCTCTTCCATCGATGCAAGAGAGAGCATCAATGTATCATCCACAAATTGTTGGTGAGTGATAGGGGATGTTTGGGAAGTGGCTTTGATACCAGAGATAAGACCATATAAACATTTCACTTTGATGGTTCTACCCAGTGCTTTGGCCACAATGATGAATAACATGGGGCTAATAGGATCCCCTTGTCTTAGACCCCTGCAACTTTGAAAGTACCCTACGGGGGATCCATTTACTAACATAGAGAACCAAGGCTTATGGATACATCATCGAATGAGTTTTACCCATTGGTGATTAAAACCAAATTTAATCAACACTGCCTCGAGAAACTCCCAATTGATGTGATCGAAAGCTTTGTTCATATCTATTTTTAAAGCAAAGGATGCTTTCTTGGTTTGATTTGTAGAGTGAAGGGCTTCATGAACCATGATGACCCCATCGAGGATAGATCTCCCTTGGACTGAGCTTCCCTGACATTGGTCAATGATAAGGGGTAGAATATCTTTCATCCTGTTTGCTATCAATTTGGTGAGAATTTTGTATGTTACATTGCACAAGCTCACAGGTCTATAATCAACCATAGTTTTAGGAGCTACTCCTTTTGGGATCAAGGCTATAAATATGGAGTTGTAGCTTCTAGGAATGTGTTTGGAAGACTGAAATTCCCTCATGGCCAAACAAACATCTACCCCCATCGCGTCCCAATAGGTTTGGAAAAAGCGGGGAGAGAAACCATCAGGTCCAAGTGCTTTATCCGGATCCATGGTAAACAAATATTTTCTTATTTCCTCATCTAAAAAAGGATCGGTGAGTTTCCTGTTTATGTCATTATCAATATTTTGAGGAATAACACGCAAAAGGGATTCTTTTGCATTGGCCTGGCATTGCACTTCTTCTCCCAAGAGATTGTTGAAGTAATGCACAACTTCATTTCTGATTTCTTGGACATCTTGAGTTGTGGAGCCATCTTCCTTGATCAGATCACGAATTCTATTGTTGCTCCTATTTTGAAGAGTGGTCACATGGAAGAATTTAGAGTTAGAATCCCCATCCTTGAGCCATAATGCTCTAGATTTCTTCCTCCAGTACATTTCCTCACAGGCCAGGACATTATGGCCAGGACATTGTGGAATTCAACCAAGAGAGTTTTTTATTCTGATTTGGTTACCTCATCATATTGACCATTTTTAATGCTCCTTTTGATGACAGTCAGTCTATCACTGACCTCTTTCTTTTTTTTAAACAAATTCTCGAAAACTACCTTGTTCCAAATTCTGAGGTTATCTCTCACCATCCTTAGTTTCTAGGATAGCTTGAAGGAAGGGCTTTCGTGACCATCAATATTCCACCATTGAATGATTCTTTCCTTGAGGTCCTTATGCTTGGTCCACATTTCCTCAAACCAAAAGGGCTTCTTGAGGCATGAGCTTTGGGGAACCTCAAGTAGGATAGGACTATGGTCAGAAGTGATCTTGGGCAAAGACAATAGGGAAGAGTCTCCAAAGGCCATGAGAGCCTCTTTCAAGAGAAAAAACCTATCTAGCCTCTCCTGAATTAGATGTTGCCCTACTCGTCGGTTGCTCCAAGTAAACTTGGCTCCTTTTAACTTAACATCCATTAGTTCATTTGTGTTGATGAATGAATTGAACTCCTCCATACTTGTAAAAGGTAGCCCAGATCCTTCTTTTTTATCATATGGGTATAGTAGAGTATTAAAGTCTCCCCCTACCACCCAAGGAATGTCCCAAAATGCTTCACCCAAATGAGTCAGGTAAACCCACAGAGACTCTCTTTCCTGAGCAATATTAGGGGAATAAAAATTTGAGGTGATCCATGACCTATTGTTATCTAGATAATGGAAGAGAATGCTTAGGAACCTCTCCTTAGACTGGATAATATTTCCTTCCACTTTTCGAGGGTCCCACATCATCATAAGTCCTCTAGAAGTGCCTCTCACTTGCTTGAAAGCCATCTTCCCGTGCTTCCATATTCTAGAGGCCGTAGAAATTGCCTGACCTTCATCCATTTTTATCTCTTGAAGTAACATTATAGTCGGATTAATTATTTTCCTTAATGACTTAACCATCCTTTGTTTTACCAGGCTATTAAGGCCTCTCACATTCCATGAGAGGATCTTCATTTAGACTACTTATTATTTTTCCCTCTCCCCCTTCCTTAAGGTGGGAGATATTTTTTGTTTCAGCTATCATATTGACTTGTGATAACTTGCTGTAGAAGTGTCCTCTGTTTCCTATTTTCTATTTCATTATCGATCTTGAGTTTGTAATGGTCTACCTTGAACATTCTTCCTCTCTTTTTCTCACTCCCAAAGTCAATCGAGGATTTCACTAAACTTCTTGTCTATTTTGGGCTAAACTTAGGAGGAGCTATTTGTTGCAGGACGGGACTAGATCCCCCATTGTCATTTTGGTTCCTATCATGTTAGTGCTAGACTCACCTCCCTCTAGGTTCATCCTGTATTCAAAAGGGTTCGAATCCACACCTTGAGGGTTGGTCAGGTCTTGAGGCAACACTAAGGATGTCCCTACTTTAGGCAGAGATTCTAGGACTTTGGGCCATTCAATCTGGAGTTTGTTATCTTCCTTATTTTCATCATCAGAATCCTTATCTACTAATACTTCAAACCTATTGGAGTTTAGGGTTTTTGGACTTACCTTGTCTCCCTCGACGGTTTGTTACTTTCCTTTCTCCTTTTCCCAATTTTTGACTTGATGCTCAAGGTCTATTATGACTTTCCTGAAAGCTCCTTTTCATTGAGGGCCCCTAGGTCCTTGGTTTCTGATGATCCCTCTACCTTTGGGCCCTCTCGGGTCCTGGTTCTTCAGGCCTTATTTCTTTGATACCACTGTTGGACACTAGCTTGGAAGGTGACCTTGGTTTCTGCACTCCATACAAAAGTTTGGTTTATTTTCATATTCAACAAGTTTCTTCCTTAAGTAATTTCCATATTCCAACTCGATGAAGGTTGGGAGCTCTATTTCTAGATTTGCATTAACATAGATCCTCACCTGAGTCAATCTTGTCCTTGCCAGGGTGGCATGATCAATAGCCACCAGTTCACCAATAGTTTTCGCTATTCCTTGAAGCCAATACTCATTGAAAAATTGAACCGGTAGGTTAGGCAAGTGAACCCAAATGGGGGCCGTGTTAATATTTTGTGTATCAGGGTTGAAGTCTTCGCCCCATCATCTGAGATAGAGGCTGTGTCTGCCTAGGAACCATGGGCCTCCAACCAGGATTCTCTTCGCATATTCCTTGTTGTTAAACCTTATTATGAAGAACCCTTTGGAAAGGGCCACTATCTCCAAATTTACCATCATTTTCTATGTTTTCCATGCGTAAGCCCTAATAGTTTCAATTTCGGGCCTTCCACCCAGAAACTTTCCAACCAATGAATACTTCTCCATGGCAAATAATCCATCCATGATGTTCATAGGAGCGATGATCCTATTCTTTACTGGCACCAGTGGAGTAAAATATTTGAAAAATTTGCTCCTCGAACCTTTTAGGGTTTTTGTAAAGGACTAAGATTTTTTGGGTCCCGCAGCCCCATGTTGGGTTCCCTTATCAGGGTCTTTGTTGGGTGGGTCAGGAACTCTGGCTGAGCCTACTTGGTCAGATATCGAATCTCAACCATCCTCTACCTTGGTTCCTTCCTCTGGATTCTTGCATGTCCTATGAACACTGGTCCTACTTGCCTCCACAAAGCCTCCATTGGTCCGAGCCTGTGCACCCCCAGACCTTTGCTGCTCTGCCTCTTCTCCTCCTCTGCTCCCATATTTCCAAGAGGAACTTGATGTTAAGAGTGTCTTGAAGCTTGAAATAATCTGTAAACTATGTACAAGAAACAAAAAAGCACAATAAATACATATGAAGCCTCTCATGATGAGGCCTTTGTCAAAAAAGTGCAAGAAATATGGCTAAAATTGAAAGAAACATAAAGATATGCAAAGATGCTTATAAAATGCCTAAATCAGTGTAAAGAATGCTTGAAAAAATATATATCTAGCTATTCTAACATGTAATTTTAAGAATAAAGCACGCATAAAGCTAATCTAAGAATATTTAAGGGAAATAATAAAATGTGACAAAGATTAAGGTAAAACTACCTATAATATTGCTAATTAACCGTGCAAATGTCTGCTACAATGCTAATCTATGCTATATTATACTACTTGCACAACTAAAAATGGAAATGTACTATTAAATGGAGGGGAAAGAGCATCAAATCCTAGCCATAGATGTTAAACGTAGTTGGCTATGTTATCCATGGTTGAAAACGACGACTATGGGAAAACTTCTTTTTCTCTTGAAATCAAGGTCAAAAACTCTCAAATCTTGCAAGGAATTTATGATCAAGGGTCAACTCGATGTTTAGGAATAGATTAACGGTTGAATTCACTAGAATTTGCAATGGAAGTGTGTTAATTGGTAAGCTTGCTCCTCAAGCTCTTGAAATATCCATTGCTTCAAATGTAGGTATGATTCTCCAAATGGACAACATGTAAACACTCCTTAGAGGTTGCAAGTGGCTCTCCAATTTGGTAGGGCTTCACTGCATTCAAATTCTTATATTTTTGGCCTCTTTGAGGGGTCTATAAATAGACTCCCCAATCCCAATATTGGCTTCTCAAGGAAGCCAATATCAAGAAATGCCAATCTGGGGCAACTATATGGAACCTTCTAGAGGATTCACAATCCAAAATGCTTAAATTTGTTGCAAATGTTGTTGGAACAACCAATTTGGCTCAACTTGAGATGTCGAGATAGTTACAGGGCTATCCATGGTTGCTCAGTGTGACTAAGATCCTAGCTACGGTTGTTAAACATGGCTAGGGATATGCTTCTTGTAGTCATGGTTTTCAACCACTACTAAGATATTAGCTACGGATTTCACCCGTAGCTAAGGTTGAATGGGCCTAGGATGCCTAAAATGAGTGGTTAGAACCATTTCTTTGTCTTGGAAAGGTCCAAGGTCATTCATATGGTCTGTAAAGGTGCCCATATGAGTAGTCTCCTAAACATGACGTGTTTTAGGTGTCTGCATATATGTGTTGCACTCCACTCACTTTAATTACATTATCATATCAAGAATATGTTTGTATGACTTGTCCTTCATTCAAAGAAGATGTTTCATTTATCTTAAATTAATTGGAGTTACCTTCTACACTATGACACTTGGTAATGTAAATATTCACTCCTCTTATGAATATATTTTGTCCTTCCAAGTGGTGGCACTTCTCTTCTACATAACATCTATTCCTCTTCTTTGTAATGCTCCTCTACTCTTCTTTGCTTGGTAATGCACTACTTCTCCCCTATGTAGCATTTTTATTTTTATTTGTAATGCTCCTTTATTCCTCTTTGCTTGGTAATGAACTACGTTTCCTCTACACCTACTAGCAACTTAGTTATTGACCATAAATACTCCTACTTTTTAGTTCATCTATACTCAATATTTTCTTTCCAACATAACCACAAATGGTATTTGGCTTTTTTTCAATGACTCACTGATTTTGGTGTTCTCCACTTCTTTGTAATGATGCTTGATCTTCGCTTTGGTGGTTCCTTGATTTATGGTGCTTAGAATCTACTCTTAAATATATCAAATTTTCTCCTCAAATCTATGCTTGGTGGTTTCTTCTTTGGTGACTTCAATCTTCTTTATTCATGACAAAACCATTGCCTTTTTGGATAGTATATTGCCTCCAATATTTACTATAAAATATTGGCTTATTTGTCTTTCAAAAGATAGTAAGGAGTTGACATTTTATCATTCCTTATTTCATATCTAACTTCTCTTGTCTTTGCTATATATTTTAATCTTATGTGAATGCTATTTTTTCCAACTTTGAAGACATAAATTAAGATATTTCCTTTGCTATTTTTTTTTTTAATAATTTGAAAAAACTTGTATTAAAACAAAGATCATTTACAAGTTGGGATGAGACTTTTCCCAGCCTTAGTCAGAGAGAACACATGTTTACAATAGTAAAAGAAGATTTGCATTGGAGCCAAATCTCTTAAACCATTACCTAGCTAACAGGGGAGTCGGCGAATCTGACATTCAAGTGTGGAGAGACTCCTTCCCCATTGGCCTAAGGCACGATCCTACAAGTTTCAATGTTTGCACAATGTGAGATGTTGCCAGGGGGATCGGTTTGGTCTGTTGATGCAACTTGTCGCGATATCGTGACACTTTTTCCTTCTCCTTTGGCCGCGAAAATGCAACATGTCGCGATATCGCGACACTTTTCTCTTTTGGCCGTGAAGATGCAACATGTCGCGATATCGCGACACTTTTTCTCTTTGGCCATGACGATGCAACATGTCACGATATCATGACACTTTTTCTCCTTTGGGATGCAACATGTCACGATATCATGACACTTTTTCTCCTTTGGCCATGATGATGCAACATGTCGCGATATCGCGACACCTTTTCCTCCTTTGGCCGCGACGATGCAACATGTCATGATATCGCGACACTTTTTCTCTTTTGGCCGTGACGATGCAACATGTCGCGATATCATGACACTTTTTCTCCTTTGGCCATGATGATGCAACATGTCACGATATCGTGACACTTTTTCTCCTTTAGCCGTGACGATGCAACATGTCGTGATATCACGACACTTTTTCTCCTTTGGCCATGACGATGCAACATGTCGCGATATCGTGACACTTTTTCTCTCTTGGCCACGACGATGCAACATGTCACGATATCATGACACTTTTTCTCTTTTGGCCATGACGATGCAACATGTCGCGATATCATGACACTTTTTCTCCTTTGGCCGTGACGATGCAACATGTCGCGATATCGCGACACTTTTTCTCCTTTGGCCGCGACGATGCAACATGTCGCGATATCGCGACACCTTTTCTCCTTTGGCCTCGACGATGCAACATGTCGCGATATCGCGACACCTTTCCTCCTTTGGCCGTGATGATGCAACATGTCATGATATCGCGACACTTCTTCTCTTCTGGCAGCGACGTTGCAACATGTCGCGATATCGTGACACTTTCTCTCCTTCGACCGTGACGATGCATCTTGTCGCGATATCGCGACACCTTTTCCTCCTTTGGCCGCGACGTTGCAACATGTCGCGATATCGTGACACTTTTTCCTCCTTGCTTTCTCCCTTTGCTTTGGACCGTGAAAATGCAACATGTCGCGATATCGCGACACCTTTCTCCTTGTGGTGATTTGCTTTTTCTTTGATCTTTAGCTCATGGGCCTCTTCGGTCTTCTTGGAAAACATGCAAAAAAAGGTAGTTCTTCTAGTTGGTTCCTCTGGGCGCCTTTACCTTAGGTGGCCCCTACTATTTTTAGGCTGTCTCGGTCTGCTGCCACCGTTCTTCCCCTTTGCCTCCCTCTTCGGAGGCCCACGGCTGCTTTGTACAAGGTTCAGGGACCTTTCAACACCCTGCCTAATCACCTCATCCTCAATAGCCATGTCACTGTGCCACTGAACCCCTACCTCCTTCTCAGCACCCATCTTAGCCAGGAAGTCTGCCACTTTATTTAGATCTCTACTCACATAAACTGGAATCACATCATCTAATTCCCTCCATAATTCCTTAATTTGAGTGACAAGAATCCTCAACCTCCATGTTTTCAAAGCAAAGTTCCTCATGCAATCTAGAGCTCCAACCATTATTTGAGAATCTGATTCTAGTATTATCCTCCTGTGGCCTTGTTTTACTGCCCAAATAGAAGCAGATTTGATAGCTAAGGCTTCTGCTTCATTGTTTGTGGCTCTTCCCAAGCCTTGCAGTTCCCAATAGAGCACTGTTCCAACATGATTTCGGCAAACCACTCCAATTCCAGCTCTACCCGGATTGCCTTTTGCAGCTCCATCAGTATTAATTTTAATCCAACCTTCTAGGGGTGGTTTCCAACTAGCTCTGTCCTGTCCCTCTTGCACTTCAACTTCCTTTTCCATTGCCCCAATAACAACCTGAGTTTCCTCTTTAGCATAGACTGCCATAGTTTCTGTGACTTTGCTCCAAATGACCTGCCAAACTCCATCTAAAGAAGAAAAAGTTTCTCTAAAAATTCTAGCATTTCTCTCCAACCACACTTGCCACCAAATAAAGTTTAATCCAAGCTCCCAACCAATACAAAGAGCTTTAGATTTAAATCTACCCCTCTTCCATCTTTCCCAAATATTAATCCGATTCAAATCACCATTAACTTGAATTTTATAATATAAAAACCATCTCTCCCAAATCGGCACGTGAATGGGCACTCAAACATCAAGTGATCAGCTGTTTCCTCGCTCTTGTAGCATAAAACACATTGAGATGGACCAATGATTCCCTTACATCTGAGATTATCAAAAGTAAGAATTCCATTATGCATGAACTGCCAGGAAAAAAAGTTTACTTTCGGCCAACCCTTGGACTGCCAAATATTTCTCCAATCCTCAACCTGATATGTATGAGGAGGAGGCTCTGGAAGGATCTTATCATATCCGTCCTTCATTGTGTAGACACCAAGGCTCCCATAGCCCCAAGCTAATTCATCCTCCTCGTCTCTACCTGTGAGAAATATTTTTGCCAAGATTTTAGTCATGATGGGTGTCAAATCCGGAGGGATTGAAATTGGCCACTCATCCAACTTCTTAAACTGCTTAAACTTATAATCCCCCAGCTGACTAGTGTTGAAATAACTTTCAATTTGGACCCATCCCTTGGTTTCTATGGCTATTTTTATTGGTTGCAATTCAAGAAATTCAACAATGATAGGTGGGTATTGATCCCATGAATCTGTCCAAAATCGTGCCTTCTCCCCTCTCCCCACTTTCCAAAATAATCTATCTTTTACTACCGAGATCCTAACTTGAGAGCACTGCCACACTAAGGATCCATTACCATCCAAAGGGAAACGACCCACCTCATTTGGGTTTACATGTCCCAAATATTTACTAGTTAAGATTCTATTGAATAAAGAAGTTGGTTGGGAAATCCACCTCCAATAAAGCTTTCCAGCCAAAGCTTTATTATTTAACTTTGATCTTCTCAGTCCCAAACCTCCTTTTACCTTGGGCTGGCTTACTTTATCCCAACCTACTAAGGCCCATTTCCTCTCTCCTTTTACTCCTTCCCATAAAAATTTTCTAGCCATCTTGTCCAACTCTTTCCATATAGTATGTGGGGCAGCAAGGATAGAAAATTTATAAATTGGCATGGCTCTGAATGATTGACTGTAAAAAAGTTAATCTACCCCCATAGCTTAACCATTTGTGAGACCAATGATTAATTCTATCCTTGATACAATCCAAAAGATTCCTCCAGATATCTATTTTTAGTTTTTTAAAATGCAAAGGGACCCCCAAGTATACCATTGGGAGATAAGTCCTTGTGAATCCCAAGATCTCTAAAACTCTGTCCTGAAGCCTTTGATCAAGATTGAAAAAGACCACTTTGGATTTTTTATCATTGATGACTTGGTTTGTAGCCCTAAGGTAGACATTAAGTGTATCTCTAATCATTCTTGCTTCCCTGAAGCTGGCCACTCCCACCAATCCTGTGTCATCCACAAACTGTAGGTGAGTCAAAACTTCCTCACCCACCTTGATACCTGTTAGCAAACCTTGTTGTCTTCTCCTCAAGATAAGTCTACCCAATCCTTCAGCCAATATGAGAAAAATATAGGGAGAGCAAGGATCTCCTTGACGAAGGCCTCGAGTAGCTCCAAACGGTTGCGAGGGAAGACCCTTGATTAACACTGAGTATGTCGGAGTAGAAACACAACTCATGACCCATTCTATCCAATCCTGAGAGAAACCAAAGGCTGCCATCATCTTTGACAAGAAGCTCCACTCCACCCTATCATAAGCCTTTGACATATCTAATTTTATGAACATTCCTCTATTACCAGATGTTTGCATTGAATGGATTGCCTCCTGAGCTAGAACCACACCATCCAAGATCTGCCTACCCTCTACAAAACCCCCTTGCTCCGAGGAGATAATGTTATGTAGAAGAGGTTTTAGCCGCTCAACCATTACCTTTGTGATTATTTTATATATGACATTGCATAAGGCAATAGGTCTATAATCTGAAATATGTACCCCCTCCTCCCCTTTTGGAATTAAGGTAATGAAAGTATGATTTAATGCTTTAAGCATTCTTTTACTACCTTTGGACTCCTCTATAACAACCATTACATCCTCCTCCAAGTTATCCCAAAAGGCCTAAAAAAACTCAATTGGAAAGCCATCTGGACCTGGAGTTTTTCCGGTGCTCATTCCAAAGACTACATTCTTCGGTTCCTCTCTATCAATGGGTTTAAGTAGGGTCTGATTTTCTTCTTCAGAGATAACAGAGGGTATGACAACAATAACGTCTTTTTGAGCCTCTTCATCTTGCACCATACTTTCCTTAAATAGTTTAGAAAAATAATCCATTGAATGGAAATGCATACCTGGAAGTGTATCAAAGGAGTGTCCGTTCTCATCTTGAAGAGCTTCCATGTTGTTCATCTGTCTCCTAGCACAAGCAATCCGATGGAAAAATTTGGTATTTTTATCACCTTCTAATAACCAAGTGGTTCTTGCTCTCTGTTTCCAGTAGGTCTCCTCTTGGTTGTCAATGTCCTCAACCGCTTTACGCAATGCATCATCCTCTTCTTTGAGCTGCTCTGTAATTGTTCCTTCCCTAAAGTGTTTTTGAACCTCATCCCATCTGGCCACCAATGGAGCTCTTTGGACCTGGAAGTCTGTCTTGTTAGCTCGCCTCCATTGTTTCAGTTGAACTTTGACATAATGAAGTTGTTTGTGGAATCTAAACATTGTTGTCCCATATGTTGGGCGACCTTCTTCCCACCACTATGGAATTTTCTTTCGAAGTTCCTCTTTTTGTAACCAAAAGTTTTCAAATTTAAATGGTTTGTGATGTTGCATTGTCTTGATCCCTCCTTCCAACAAAATGGGAAAGTGATCTGAAACTGGACCCTCCAAAATCTGAAATTTTATATTCCATTTTACAAATGCCTCCTCTGAAACCAAAAAATGGTCTAACTTCACCTTCCTGCTATGTGGCTCCCTCCTCTTATTAGTCCAAGTATAGTTGGTTCCAGGGCATTTAATATCCACCAAGTGTAATGCCTGGACTTGGGCAATCATAAGTCGATCCCCTGGGTCCAAAATTGGGGTTCCCCCTTCCTGATCTCTAGAGGATAATTTAGCATTAAAATCCCCAACAATAATCCAGTCTAAATCTTCCCTTGAGACTCTCATGTTATGCACAACTTTCCATTGATGCATCTGACCATCTAGGTTTTGAGCCCCATAAAAATTTGTGATTAAAACATGTTCAGTTGTGACATTATTTCTAAAATGTGATGTGAGAACACCCCTCCAAGCTATATGTTCTATTGCAGTCCATTCAAGAGAGTTCCAAAGAGTAACTATCCCCCATGAGGCACCTTGGGCAGCCACTTCCATATGACCAGCACCCCTCCAAATTTTGTTAACTGTTTTACACATAAGATCTAACGACATTTTTGTCTCCTGGATAAGCAAAAAATATGTTTTACATTTTTCTAAGAGTCTTCGAACAACAGATTGATGGGTTCTACTGTTTAAACCCCTAACATTCCATGATTGTATAATCATTGGTTACCTTGAGAGCAGTAAGAATCTATTGGCCTCACCGATCCTCCAGTGATCAGTTTGTCTCCTTGAACTGCTATCAATTCCTTATTTGATTTTCTACCCACTCCTTGAGAGTTGCTATTTTTTTATCTCTTTTCCACCTGAGTTATCCCTAAAGTTGGCCTTTCTCTATTCTTTTCTGCTATTCCCATGCTGACATCCTTAATTATTGGTTGCTCTTGGTTATGCACTATCAATGCCCCTGCACTCTCTGACTGCGGTAACTCACTGTACTCAATTACCTGCTCTATGACGAGGGGAGATGAAAGAGGAGCTTGAACATGGATGTTATTATTTTCATTATTCCCATCCACTCCTTCCATGAATTGTTCTTCTTGGTCCATTAGTGTCTTAAATATCTCATACCTATTGGAGGGCTTGAGTTGGGTTTGCTCTTTACCATCTTTTTTCTTTTGCCTTCTCCTTCTTTTGGGCTGTTCAAAACCATCTCTCTGTGCTTCTTTACCCTGAGAAATATTGGTTGGTTCTTTGTTTATTGTTGACTTACCCTCCTTAGGAAGATTTGACATTCCTAGAGGAGCCTCCATTTTTATGTTCATATTATTTGGGCAAGATCGGGCCAAATGCCCATATTTGTGGCAAACTCTGCATCTGAAGGGCAATGCCTCATAATCCAGCTGTTGAATCCAAGATAGTCCTGCAAGTTCAAGTTCCACCTCTATCGGTAGAGGCTGGCTAAGATCCATTTCCACACATAATCTTGCATAAAAAGTTGTGTTTCCTTCTATTGTGTCTTTGGAAACACCCAAATGTCTTCCAAGGGAATTATCGATAATTTCCAATACCTGCTCACTCCAAAACTCCATTGGAAGTGCATACAAACGGATCCAAACCGGGACAACAGTGGGTTCAATTCGAGGATCAAATCCCACTCTCCAGGGTTGAACAAATAATCCTGTCGGACCATGATTCCTCTTTTCTGATTCGAAAGCCCTATTTCTATCGGCAAGTGAAGAAAAACTAACAATAAAATATCCATTGCTAATAAACCATAAAGAATACTCACCAAGAGGCTCCTAGTTTTTTCGGACCCAGGAATGCAAAAAATTTAGGGTAGGGCGAATACCCATGAATTTATAGATCAAATCATGATTGGCTCTATATAAAACTATTTCTTCAACCATCCTTTGCTCAATGACAATCTTTGGCCTTGATTCTAATTGTGGCAAGCATCCATTAACTCGTTGAGATGTTGATCTATTTCCAGCAGCCGTAAAGAGCATTTTTAATGCATTTTTTGTGCTTCTTCAGTCTTTGATGGAGATTTATCCTTTAACAAATCTGCAAAAGAACTATGTCTCTCTAGAAGAGGATCCGGAGGTGTCCCCATTGGACCCTCCTGGGGCAGCAATCTTGTCTTCAAATCCACAGTAACCAGAAATCTCTTCGGCTACCCAACTGATGCCCTAGTTTTTCCCTAGCTCCAACAAGACACTTGCTTTCATTCCAACTCCTATTCATTTCCTTTCCTATTTTAGAGACACGAATATGATGCTTTTCAAAAAATTAAACAATACTTGGATAAAATACTTTAATAACACCAATTTTCAGCCCTTTTTTTGGCCTCCTTTGTAGCTAGATTTCTTGGTGATTTGAATCACCTTTTGTTGTCTTGAATTTGTTATCAAGCCTTACTTCAATTGACTATTAAAGGGTACTTCAAAATGTACCCAATTATTCTTCAATTTGTAGCTTTATTTCACCTTCAACTTACGATCCTATGACTCAACTTTTGCTACAAAATTATCAATTTATTTCTTTGCAAATGAACCTTCAAATTCTTTATGGATGCCTTTAAAATTTTTAAATATAGTGGATTCTTCTTGATTCTTTCTCCTATAATATTCTTGTCAAATTTTTACTTCAAATCTATCATATTTCCTTGGCATATTTCTCAAGAAACTGAATGTCTTGAGGTCTACAAAAATCCTTTTCAAAATTTGACAACCTTCTTTGCCAAATTTTTCTTCCTTTTGGGCTTGTTG
This sequence comes from Wollemia nobilis, assembly GCA_028583015.1. Classification (NCBI taxonomy): domain Eukaryota; kingdom Viridiplantae; phylum Streptophyta; class Pinopsida; order Araucariales; family Araucariaceae; genus Wollemia; species Wollemia nobilis. The sequence continues at coordinate 4,284,195 of JAQPPZ010016890.1, forward strand.
TCAGATGGTGATAATTGTCCCAAATTAATTTTTTTGGGAGCTACTTCTTCTTGCAATTTTCTACCTTGATATTTCTTCAAATATCCTCCAATGGCCACTTCTTCAACTTCTTCAATAGGGTTTCTCTAGCCTTCTTCTTCTTTCTCCTTCCAAGTTTGCTTGAGACCTCTTTCCTTGGGTCTTTCAATTCTGCAGCTCCTCAAATATTCAATAGGACTTTTCCTAGTCCTCCTCTATCTTCAATATTCAATATTTTATCTTCCAAATATGGAACTTCTTCAATGGGACATCTTTCTTGGGTCTCCTACTATTGGAGCCAAATTTGACTCAAACTTTGAAAACCCCTAAAATTAAATTTTTTGGTTGCATCAAGTTAGCCAACTTTGTTGGTCCTTATTGCATCTAATTAAGAGAAATTAATTTCTTATGGGTTTGTTTGATGAAGTCTAAACCTTAGATATTACTATGTGTGCCCCTTTTAATAATGCTCAATTATCTTAATAGGGGTTATGGTAAAATTTTATTAATCAGACTATTAAACAAACCAAGCTCCGATCTTCCTAAAATATAAGTCTTCCTTGGGCCTAAATCAGTTGATAAATCTTTAAACCCTAAGGTATTCTAAATTAAGGGGGAGATTTAATCAAATACCATGGTCCAAAGCTCAAAAATCATATGTAATGTCAAATAATTTAATTAAGGCTTAAGGGTATGCACCCCATTAGTTAAAAATCGAGCACCTTAGATCAAATCCAAAGGCCACATTTGAATCCGATTTAATCGGACGATGGCACTTTAATAAATCGATTAAGGGATAAGTCAAACAAGTCAAAAGGCAATGTTCAAAATAAAAATATACCTCTTAGGTTTAAAATCTAAAAACATGTGTCCTTTAATCTAATGGTAGCACTTAAGTGAAATGTAAATCCGAAAAAACCACTTGATTTGACTAAACCACTCTTTAAAATACTATGGTCAAAAGCATTAAGGGTATGCGTCCCCTTGAAATTAAACATCAAGCTAATTGGATAAATCTAACGATTGTGCTCGATCAAGATCTAATCCGACGATGGTGCTCTCATTAAAGGTGCATCAAAAAGGTAAAAGACCCCATGAGATTAATTAAATATATCAAATAATATTAGGAGGGGTCTAACACATCAGAAAATTATCCTCCTTTTGGTTTAATTAAAGCTTAAAATCATATGCCCCTTGGTAACTAAATTTGCAGGTTGAAGAAACTCAATGGCCACGTCGACATTGATTGAAATCCAACGACTGCACCGAAATCAAGGCCCAAACAAGATTAATCAAAGGTAAAGCCAAGATTAATTAGCATTAGTAAGGGTATCATACATTTCTAAATGCCCCTCTTTCGGATTAATCTAAGATTAATCAAATATAATAATGCACCTCTTTTAGGCTATCACTTATGCAGATTGTAGGAGATCTAACGAAATAATCCAATGGTGATGCACACTTCAAAGGTAAATCAAATGGTAAGCTTAAATCAATGATTAATTAATTAAATTTTAACCACATTTAACAAGAGCCCTAACATGTTATTAATCACCACCTTTATCTTGATTAAGTCAATACTAAACAAAGAAGTTTCAAAGCATGTTTCTTTTAGGCTATCTAACCCATAGGTTATAAAATATCCAAGGAAGCGATAGAACAAAGGCTAATCCAATGGATGCACTCGATCGTGATTCTTCCAAAGTGTGAGTTGCACCCTATGGAGATCAAATAAAGTTGTTGGTCCCGTATAAGATCTAATGATAATTGATTGATATAGGCCATATAAAAGGAACCAAGGAAAACGGGGTATATATGGTCGACTAAATATCTATAATTAGTTGAACAACTGATATGACAATAAGCCACTAAAAATCAATAGAATCATGTCCAAAAAGAAAATTTGATAGTCTAGGCTCTCAAAAAAAGGACGATCACTCCACAAGATGCCTAAAATCAATATCGAGGTAGAGAGCAAGGAAATGACTCATCCACAACAAGGTACACCAAGGGACGATATGAGGATCAACAACTAAGATGAAGCTGAATAATTAGTACACACCAACAATGTGAGTCAAGATAATACTCAAGGAAGGAAAGATTTGAACAATCAGAATAAATCCCATATATAGTACACAGAAAGGATCAATGTTGATTGAGCAAAAGATAAATCCTTATGCTCAAGCGTATAATCAGGCCATACATATTCACTGAAAATGATAACATATTGTGTGAAAGATTAAAATAATCTTACTCAAAAGCTCATGCACAAAACTCTTATCTTATAAATACGGGCACTAAAAGGGAGCTAAAAGGCATCAATAAGAAAAAAAATGGAGTACAAGGAGTATATTCATATTCATTTTTTGTTCTGTAAATACTCAAGACAAAGAAAGTGCATGAAGAATAAACATGGTTTTGACTTGCAGAAAGTCCTTCAGTCCATGCTTCGATGGAATATAGTTACAAGGGGTGCACTCTGATGGAATCTAGTTATGGTAGTAGCTTATAGATGCTTCCAGATCTTGTTTTATATTCCCGCCTTCCTCCTACTTACCACTACCTCCATCTTTCTATGCATTCTTCCTTAACCATCCTGACATTTTTCCTAACAATATGCCATCTCACCTCCATACATCATGTGAAGTTATCACCTTTCCTCCCTTCTCCCTTCACTCTATCATGTGATCAGTGCCATTCCATTGAATTGCCACTGGCATGCCACCCCTTATCTTCACCATTATGTCGGGTCCCCCTCCATCCTTCGTCTAAATTTTTTGATAGCAACCTAGTCGATCCTTAACAATAGACTATAGTGACCAGGCCAAACAGAACAAAAACAAAAATATATAATAATGAATTCTTAGTTTCTAGGGCTAACAAGAGAACAAAACGACCAAATTATTCAGTTAAATAGATCCCTTCAACGTAAAAGTAGACCACGATGATCATTTTAGAGCTGCACCAGCTGGACATCATACAAAATAGGTTCAATCATATGCTGACAAGTGTAAGGCCATAACCAGACCAAAAATAACAAAATCAAGAACCAGTAGCTATAAAAGGAATCATCCAGGTTTAGATTCATCATCAACCAATTAGAGAATAGCATTTTTACTAAAAGTTATACTTGAGTGCCCTTTAAGAGTTGTGTTGTTGTATCTCCATTTTGTGTCTATTTTTATTATTCATTCTTCTTTCTTCCATTTACTATGCAAGATTTTTATAGGAAAGTGCTCAAGAAGCTGATATCAACAACGATCCTACCAATCTAGAGAATATTAAATTTAGAGAAATCTTCTCCCGAGCCAGCCTCATACCTCTATTTAAATAGAGACCTTATCTCTTTTATTAGACTTATAAATACATGATAATGCTAGATCCAAAATTGGTTATCCACAACATTTCGTTGGACCCCACTAAAAATTTTATCAAGAAAAAACTTGAGAAAATACATCCAACCATCGCCTTGATGGTAAAAGATGAATTACAAAAGTTATTGGATGTAGATTTTATCATTCCCATTGACTATCTATAATGGGTATCGAACATGGTACCCGTAGGAAAACTTGATGGAATAATCCACATCTACATGTATTTTAGGGACCTCAAAAAGGCAACATACAAGGATTCATTTCTATTGTCGAATATCAATGCTCTTATTGATGCAACTATAGGTCATGAAATGCTCTCACTTATGGATATTTTTTTTTGTTACAACCAGATTTGGATAAAACTTGAAGATCAACATAAAACCACCTTTACCACTCCATGGGGGATATTCTGCTATAAGGTTATGTCATTTGGTATTAAAACTGCTAGTGCCACATATTAGCAGGCTATGACATACATCTTTCATGACTATATGCACAAGATATTAGAATATTATATTGATGACTTACTGTCCAAGTTATTACTGTGTGAAGAGCATATCGAGGTCCTTAGGAAAGTCTTTGATTTCTTGATTGAGCACAATATCAGGTTGGATCTCAAGAAATGTGTCTTTTGTGTAACTTAAAGAAATCTCTTGGGATTCATCATTTCTAAATGAGGGATCAAAGTAGATCCATTGAAGGTAAAAGCTATATTGGAAATGTATCCCCAAACAATATCAAAGATCTAAGAAGCCTATAGGGAAAGGTAGCATCCATAAAGTGCTTCATCACGTAGTTATCGGATAAATGTTAACCCATGAATTGATTGTTGCACAAGGGGGTCCCGTTCAACCAGGATGAAGAGTTCCAAAAAGCGTTCACTAAAATCAAGTAATACCTATCCACACTACCAGTACTAGCTTTTTTAAGACCATATGTACCATTTTTGTTGTATATATCTACCACTAACTTTGCACTGGGAACCATGTTAGACCAAAAGAACAAGCAAGACAAAGAATAAGTGATATACTACATAAGTCACACCTTGGTTAGCTATGAGCTAGGATATGCATACGTAGAGAAACTATGTTTAGCAGTGGTCTTTGCAACTAAGAATTTGTGCCACTATATGCTAATTCATACAATGTATGTTATATCAAAACAAAATCCTTTGCAGTATATGATGAGCAAAACATATCATAACACACGTACTGGCAAAGTGGATCATGCTCTTGATAGAATTTGACTTAGAATTCATAAGATAAAATTCAATAAAAGTATAGGTCATAGCTGATTAGCTATAAAATGCACCTCTTCAGGATCATAAGCCTCTTGTCATAGAATTACCTGATGATGCAGTCTTTGCATTATCAGAGTCATCCAAACCTAAAGAACTAGACAACAAAGCTTATATGACTTTATTATTTGATAGCTCAAAATGCAATTGGGTGGTGAAGTTTTAGGATCCTACTATAAAATAAACTCAAACAAACACACTCTCACACAATTGCTTGGAAATAAACTCACATAAACATCATATTAATATTCAGAAAAAAATACACATTATAACAAAAATTTGTATAAAGGAACAATCTCCTTCAACACTTCATTAACTTGCAAAAATATGAATACATTGGTGCCTTCTTGGGTATTTAAATAGTTCCCTTCCATGGTTGGCTTACATGCAAAATGCCACCTGGATTACATGCATAATGCCACCTGAATTACATGCATAGTGCCACTTGAATTACATGCACAATGCCACTCGAATTACATGCACAAGGCCACCTTACATAACCTATCTACCATGTGTTACATAAAAAGGGTTCCATTTGTCATAGGCACTACATAAGCTAAAACTTAGAACATTATAAAATATTAATCATGGGTACTACCCACATTCTTTAGGAATTATTACATCATGGAAGTTGTTACATTAATGGTTAGGATGGGATCCTAACATGTCCTTCCCCTTGAAGAAGCTTTATCCTTAAAGCTAAAATGAGAAAATTGTTGCTGGAGTTTGTGGAGATACTCCCATTTAGCATATTCAGGTTGAAGCCTAAGCCATTGAACCAGGATCTCTGTAATTGTACGGTTGCAAAGAGTGCAAGTCCGACGATCCAAAAACTGCTCAGGTTCAAGTAAGATGGAGCCTTCTTCATCCAATTTAGGAAGTGTGGATTGAACCTGTACTTGTGTGCCCATAACTTTCTTGAGAGTAGAAACATGTAAAATAGGATGAAGCTTGGAAGTAGGTGGGACCACTAATTTGTAAGTTGTGGGGCAAATCCTTTGTAGAACCTGGTAAGGACCATAGTATTTTGTAGCAAGCTTCTGGCATCTGCGAAGTTGTAGGGATGATTGTTTATACGGCTGCAAGCAAAAAAAAAACATATCACCTACATCAAAACTACACTCATAACGATTTTGATCAGCTTTTTGGCACATTCGATTATGGGCCATGTTCAAATTTTACTTAAGTTGGCAAAGGACCTCGATGTGTTGACTCAGAGTGTTATCAACGCCCTGGACCTTGAAGCTGCCAATAATGTAAGAGGAAGGCGTAGGTGGAAGGCACCCGTAGACTACTTCAAATGGTGTGATTTTGGTTGTGATATGATAGGAAGTGTTGTACCACCATTCAGCCAAGGATAGCCATTTTACCCATTGAGTGGGATGATCTGAGACAAAGCAATGAAGGTAGGTTTTCAAGCATTTATTAAAAACTTATATTTGACCATCTATTTGCAGATGGTAGGCTGAACTCATTTTGAGTTGATTCCCTTACAACTTAAACAAATATTTCCAGAAATGACTAATGAAGGTGGGATCATGATTAGATACAATGGAGGTGGGCATGCCATGAAGGTGAAATATGGAGTCAAGAAAAATTTGTGCAACAATGGATGTTGTATAAGGATGGGCAAGGGCACAAAAGTGAGCATACTTTGAAATGAGGTCCACTACCATGAAAATAACTGACTTGCCTCCATATTTAGGGAGCCCTTCTATAAATTCCATGGAAATGTCAGTCCAAACCTAATCTAGGATAGGCAATGGCTGAAGAGTTCCTAGAGAGCACATTGTTTCACCTTTCATCCTTTGACATGTGTCATAGGAAGCAAAAAAAGAGCAGATGTCACATTTCATACCTTTCCAAAAGAAGGTGCGCTTGAGTCGCTCATATGTTTTAAGGAACCCTGAATGGCCTGTAAAGGGAGTGACATGCAATTCCTTCATGAGGAGCTCTCGAAGTGGGAACTTATGAGGTAAAACTAGGCATTGATGGTAGCGCAGATCATGGCCATTCCAACTATACCCTGGTGTATAATCTGGATCATCCATTAGTGAGGCTATCAAAGCTTGCAAATCTACATCTTACATGCTTCTTGATGCAAGGAATCAATCCATTGGGGAAGTGGTGCTGATATGGCACACAACATACTTAGGGTCTCCATTTAGCGAGAAAGAGCATCAACCATAATATTCTCCTTTCCCTTTTTGTAGGTGATATCATAATCATAGCCCATGAGTTTAGACACCCACTTTTGTTGGTCAGGCATGGAAACTCTTTGTTCCAAAAAATATTTGAGACTTTGATGGTTGGTTTTTATGGAGAAGTGACGCCCAATGAGGTAAGGTCACCAATGTGTGACTGCATGCAATATGGCTAACATTTTCTTAGCATATGTGGATTTTCCTAGATTACGATCAGAGAGTGCCTTGCTTTTAAAAGCCACAGGTCATCCTTCTTGCATCAATACTTCCCCAATACCATAACCAGAAGCATCACTTTCAATGATAAATGGTTTAGAGAAATCTGGCATGGCTAAAACGGGAGTGGTGGTCATAGCATGCTTGAGTTCAATGAAGGCTTGGTCAGCAGGCCCTATCCAAGTGAAGGAATATTTTTTCAACATGGAGGTGATGGGGGCAGCTATCTTCCCATAATTGTAGACAAATTTGTGATAATAGCCCGCAAGCCCTAAAAATCCTCGAAGTCCCTTGAGGGTGCGAGTTTTCGGCCACTCTTGAACTGCCATCCTGTGAGACAATGTGTCCCAGATACTCTACTTCAATCAAACCAAAGGAACACTTGGACATTTTGGAAAAAATGTGATGGGTTACCAATAGCTATAAAGTTTGATCCACATGATTGAGGTGCTCTTCCCATGTGTGGTTGTAAATCAATATGTCATCGAAGAACACAAGGATGAACTTTCACAAAAAGGTCCGAAATATGTTGTTCATAAGACTTTGAAATGTAGAAGAAGCATTTGTGAGACCAAATTGCATTACCAAGAATTCATAATGACCTTCATGAGTGTGAAAGGAAGTTTTGGGGATGTCCTCATCCTTGATCCAAATCTAATGGTACCTAGAGCGGAGATCAAGCTTGGTGAAATACATGGTCCCGTGTAGTTCATCGAGTAATTCATCAACCACTGGAATAGAAAATTTATCCTTGACCATAGTCTTGTTGAGTTCTCAATATTAAATACATAGGCACATATTTCTTGGGAACAAGTAAAACAGGCAAGGAGTAGGGGCTAGTACTAGGTTGGATGACACCAGCCTTGAGTAATTCATGTACCAGTTTTTCTAGTTCTGATTTCATGGCATGAGGGTACCTATATGGCCTAATATTTGGTGGTGTGCTACCCAAGAGCAATGGGATAGCATGGTCGTGAGAGCGATGTGGTGGTAGTGTAGTTGGTTCTACAAAGACAACATCATGTTTCTATAGAACTAGTTGTAGGTCTGATGGAATTTTAGCCATTAGTGAAGTGGTTGGTTGGATGGAGAAGAGTTATGCAATGACCCCACATTTTGATTTCTTTAGAACTTTCTCCATACGATTGGAACTAATGAGGTGAGGTGTTCCTACAGGGGAGCCCTTGAGTAAGTGTGTCTGTCCATTTTTGGAGAATTGCATCCAGAGTTCTGCAAAGTTCCAACTGATAGTGCCCAATGTACTCAACCATTGAGATCCCAAAACCATATCACATCCTCCCAATTAGAGGGAAAACATGTCCTTCTTGAGTTCATAGTCCCCTATCATGATCTTAATATTACAACATTTTCCTTTACAAGGTAATGTTCCCCATTGGCTACCATGACCTCGAATGAATTACAAGTGTGGATATAGCAATTTTTCCACTTAGAAAATCGAGTATCAATGAATTTGTGTGTGCTACATTAATCAATAAGGATGGTAAGACGTTGGCCATTGAAAAATACCACAAATTTCATGGTTTGTGGAGTGGTAATTCCTGCAAGAGCATGGACTAGAATCTCTGCCTCAGACCCCTGTGTATCTTCTTCCTGTGGAGAAGGTGTTTTAGTAGGGTCCTCATCCTCATCACTTTGGTCAATGTTAGCAGGTTCCTCAACATCTATCAAGAATAGTCTTTTTTTTGCACACTTATGTCCTTTAAAAAAAAATTCATCATAATTATAACATAATCCTTGGGCAAGTCGTGTATCCATATCCTCTGTAGTCAGTCGCTTGGGTGTAGTATGTTTACTATCCACTGAATTTTGGGTTCGAGAAGGAAATGAAGGTTGGTTTTGAGGAAACCACGGTGGGAGCCTTTGGTTTGAGAGTTTAGATCCAACCAGATGGGCCAAACTGATAGCTTCCATCATGGACTATGGTTTCAACATCTTTACTTCATCTTGGAGATCCCCTTTTAACCCACTGATAAAACAACTCATGAAGAACCCTTTCATAAATCCTCTTGTATTATTGGCCAATTTTTCAAATTTAGTTTGGTAGTCACGGACTGAGGATGTTTGTTGCAGTTTGGTCAAGGCCCCTGTGAAGTCCTCATACTCACTAGGCCTAAATCAGGTTAGTATTTGGGACTCAAAGTCCTCCCAAGAGAGATTTAGGTTGGAATTACGTAACCACTGAAACCAATGTAGAGTCTCAGATTCCAAATCGAAGGAAGCCATCTGAACTCGATGATATATGGGAAAATTATTAAGTCTAAAGAATTGATCAACCCTACATAACCACCCATAAACATCCTTTCCATTAAATTGAGGGAAGTCCAATTTTTGGCATTTTAAAGGATGGGTCATGGTCATTCCTTGTAGAATTTTCAGCCTGGTGTTCTATTTTGAGTGGTCCCTTATGTAACTTTCTACCCACTTCTATCAGTGTTTTTTCTAAATGAGCACTAGTGGCCTCATGATCTAGATGAAGACCTTGGACCTCTTCCCTTATGGAGAAAATTTCCAAGTTCAAATTCTCAATGGCTTTTGTTAAGGAGTCCATATGTTCTAGCTCTTTTTGATGTCCATGGGTACCCAATGGGGATCCTAACATGCAGGGATTGTATTTTTCATACCGCAAGGTACTCCAATACCCTTTTCATTTAAACTCAACTTTCCTTGCACCAATAACAACATTGAATACGAGGCCTTTCTCTTGGGTCTCCAAACAACACTCACCATGAAGATCAAGAAGTTGAATATCTTTGGTGACTCCCTTCTCATAGTAAACCAGGTTAAGGGAATTTATCAATGTAGATATCCTATATTGAAAGTTTATAAGGGACTTGTGGACATTTATTTAGTCAAAATGGAGTGGTATGACATCGAGGTAGTCCCTCGTACATCAAACATATTCATAGACACCATGGCATATTTGGGATCCTTAATCCCTTAGAATCCATTTGTTGACTTTACTACCATCCATATAAATATGCTCTTGCAATCCATGATGTTGCATGAGGCTCAATATAACCATGAATCGGTCCACATGATTCATATAGAACCAAACCATGAGTGGTTCTATAAATCTAGAGAATTTCTAAAGAAGGTTCCCTGGGGTCCTTGATCTTATAGGGTCCTGTGGAGAATGGTACTACCATTCACCATAAGGTTGTCTCTCAATCTGCATTTGTACACATCAAATCATAGCAAGAAAAAGTCATCTTGTCTGTTGAAGTTATCACTTATTAGGATTGGTTAACCCAATTACATGATTTCCTTAAGCTTGGGATAATCTCGCAGGGGTTGTTACATACCACCAAAAGAGTGTTCAAATAAAAAGCGACAAGATATGTCTTGTTAGGAGGCATTTTTTATCATCGTAGCTATGATGGAATTATCCTGCATTGCCTTGAGTCCCAAAAATTAGCTTGGGAAATTTCACAAGTTCATAATGGTACATGCAATGTATGTTATGAAATGCATTAAATGTTGGCACCATGCTAATCTTATGCAGATGCCATCATAGGCCTTACAGCCAATTCAACCAGTTTGGCCATTTTCTCTGTGGGTTTTTGATCTAATTGGTAATATCTCTCCCCCATCATCAGGTTGACACACATTTATCATAACAGCCACTGAGGATTTCACCAAGTGGGTGGAAGTGACCCCATTAACTTCTATGACTAGAGCACATATTGTGGAGTTTATACTTCACAATATCATCTATCATTTTGGGATACCATCCAAAATATGGAACTTCATTTAAAAATAAAATTGTAAGGGCTTTAACGTCAAAGTATAATATTCAACACATTTTTGAAACTCCTTATTATCTATAGGCAAATGGGCAAGCAAAGACCTCGAACAAAATAGTAGTAACCATCTTAAAGAAAACTGTAAAAGAAAATCATAAAGATTGGCACATTCAACTACCTCTTGCATTATGGGCTTGCAGAATTAGCATACAGATGCCCACTTGTGCAACCCCATTTCTTTTGGTATATGGCATTGAGGCCACCATGCCCTTGGAATTATAAATTCCAATACTGTGCATTGCATTGAAAGAGTTTATCAATGATGACATTGTGCAACAAGCTTACCTTGATCAATTGACCCTTCTTTATGAACATCAAATGAATGCCCTTGAGCATCTCTATGTTTATCAAGATCATATAAAATGAGCTTATAACAAAAAAATTCCACCTAAGATACTTTAATGTTGGGGATATTGTACTAAAAAAAAACCAATAGAACTCAAATCAGCCACCGCATCTATGAGACAAATTTACGACCAATTGGTTAGGTCCATTCATCATTTCATAAAATATTGGACCTGAGACCTATCACCTAACATTGCTATAAGGTTTTGCAAAGCTTGAGCCTCTCAATATCCTTCACTTAAAAGTGTTTCATATATAAAATCCCAAAAAAAAAATCCATACGATCATAAAAAATCTAAAAACAAATCAAAAATTCTAAAACAATTCAAAACATCAAATATGCAAAAACATTTATATTTTGCATTGCATCATATGCATTCAAATAACTGCATTGCATTAGGCATAATAATCCATTGCATTTACATTAGGATAAATTTTTTTTACAATCTTACGAATGACACCACATTTGTATGCTAATCATGCATCTTTAAATCATCATCATCCATAATCCCCTATGAGTAATTGTGTTTTTCAACACATTTATTCAGTTGCTATGAGGTATATACTAACGTTTTCTGGTCATTCAGTCATACCTAGTTGTCTTTTTAGATTTTATAGAAAGCTATATTCACTTTCAAAATATAAAGTCTAGTTTTGATAGCACCTTGCATATATCGAAATCCTATAACAATTTTAAAAACTAATAATCCTAGTTTGAACAAGAAAATATGAAAACTACAAAGGGGTCCTAGTCACCTTAAGTGAAAGGTTTTTACTTGCTCATATTGTTATGTGCATGGTCTAGGATTCTAATCATTGGCAAAAGTACAAGCCCCCCCCCCTAACCAAAAAAATCCCTTTCTTTCATCTAAAATAAGCAAAATCTTGAAACAAAGCAAAGCAAAATAAATAGTGATTTTCATCACTAAGAAAATCCCTTGCTCCAAAATAAAATAAAATATAAAATAAACAATGATTTTCATCGCTAAGCATGAGAAAGTATCCCAATAAATGAAAATAAAATAAGGGGGTGAAGAGCTTGAATCCCTGGAATGGTCAATATTTGAAAGCCATTAAGTGATCCCAATTACAACAATGATTTGAATGAATCCTGCCTGACAATGGGGTAGTTCTAAGCAATTTACAGATGAGTTAGATTTAGATGGCTTATATCACCTAGTAGTCTATATCACCTAGTAGTCTATTCCAACTACATCTAAACCTAATATCATGATAAAATTATGGTGATCCTCACTATAGCAATGGGTTGAATGAATCCTGCCTGGCAATGAGGTAGTATTATTCTTCATCTAATATATTTATTTTCACACACAAGGATAATGAATATATTGGTCTTCATAACAAAAGCTTTTATCTTTCAGGAGTCTTGTATAGTCATTATACAACTTTTGATTAATCAACTAGGGTATTTGAGTCTCATGGAAAATCTCAAAAATCCCCTATAGAAACAAACCATCTCATCAATAAATCACAATTTTTCTTATGAGGTTTTGTTTATTAAGGGGTGTTCATGGAATAGGATAGATATTGAATGGATATAAGCAATGATATTTAGAAGACCACTGATTATTGCATCCATATCTTTTAATTTACATATGCTTATAAGGAAAACCTATACATCTCATATCATTTCATCTCACATATGGATGCTTAAATGATTAATTCTGATGATAAGAGTTACCATTTTCAGTCATGATTTTTTATACATTTTGTGGTGTCTTCCATTAGTTTTTAATAGACATTTGTTTCATTCCTTGAGTTTTAAGTGATTAAAATATACAAATTCATTTGAATTAGATCATCCTCATATATTAATGCATTACAATACACATCATCTATCATACCATATTACTTCAAGTAAATGCATAAATAATTGAAACAAACTAAACATGTATTTAACATGCATAATTTTATCCATATAAGCATACATCATAATGCATCTTCGTACCTAGATCACAAAATCTACTCATACATCTATCATCTAACTAGGACATGTCATCAATACATTGCATACATATAGCATAATCAAAAGCATCATATAAGCATTGCATCCATAACTACATCACATGAATATAAATCACAAGACATCATAAGTATAATGATAAATAAGTAGAATATCATATGTGTGTGTGTGTGTGTGTGTGTGTGTGTGTGTGTGTGTGTGTGTGTGTAATTCAAAAGTATATGATATCAAATAATTAAGGAAATCTGTACTCAGGATGGAGAAATCATCAATGATATCAAAGAAATCAGGAATGAAGGTGTTTCCCATTTCATGCAACTTCTTCAAGAAAACAGACCAAATTCTCATATGGCTAAGGAATTTTTCCTTCAATTCATTCCTCATATTATCTCTGATAGCATCAATAGCAGACTCATGGCTTCTCTCTCTGATGAGGAAATTAAAGATGCTTTGTTCTCCATGGATCCTGACAAAGCTCCTGGCCCGGATGGCTTCTCCCCAAGGTTCTATCAAGCCTTTTGGGATCTTGTCAACAGGGATGTTTGCAAAGCCATAAGAGAGATTCAACACTCCAAAATCATTCCAAGGGGTTTCAATTCCACCTTCATCGCACTTATACCAAAAAATCCCAATGCATGTAATTTCAACGACTTCAGGCCAATTAGTCTCTGCAATGTCATCTACAAGATTTTAACAAAAGCCATCACCATTCGCATGAGGGAAGTCATGCCTTTGATTATTAATCAGAGCCAAGGAAGTTCTGTCAAAGGTAGATCAATCTTGGATGACATCATTTCAGTGCATGAAGCAATCCACTCAGTCTCAATCAACAAAAAAGTTGCCTTCCTTCTCAAACTGGACATGAATAAGGCTTATGACAGACTAAATTGGGATTTCCTTTTTGCTATCCTGAGCAAGTTTGGTTTCCACCCTGAATGGATTTCTCTAATTAAAGGTTGTATTTCTTCTGCTTGGTTTTCTATCCTCATCAATGGTTCTCCTACAGGATATTTTCAAAACAATCGAGGTCTAAGGCAAGGAGACCCTTTATCTCCTCTCTTATTTATAATCATTGCGGAGGCTTTGGGAAGAGCAATAATTGCAGCAAAAAATGTTGGTCTCCTTTCTGGAATCCAGACAACATCCCAATGCGATCCCATCACACATCAACAATTTGTTGATGATACTCTGTTGTCCACTATCGCATCTATCAATGAAGCAAATATTATCAAGAAGATACTTTTCCTATATGAGCTTGCTGCAGGTCAAAGGATAAATTTTCAAAAGAGTAAACTTTACTTCCTCAACACTCCTCCAAGAAGATAGAACATCATTGCTGACATCCTTAATTGTTCCATAGCTCCATTGCCTTCAACCTATCTAGGACTACCGCTCTTCACTGGGAATGTCAAAGACAGCTTATGGGACAATGTCATTGAGAGGCTTCAGAAAAAACTCACCACTTGGAGGAGCAATATTTTATCTCAAGCAGGGAAAATTACTCTCACCATGGCTTGCCTTTAGAGTATTCTTGTTTACTTCCTTTCTCTATTTAAATCTCCTGTGAGTGTTTACGAAAAAATAGAAAAAATCCAAAAACACTTCCTCTGGACAGGATCTGAAAATAAACACCGATTTCATTTGGTTGCTTGGGATAAAGTGTGTAAGCCTAAAGAGTAGGGAGGACTTGGGCTCAGAAGAATTTATCCTCTTAATCTCTCCCTTCTTGCCAAACAAGCCTGGCATTTGATTTCTAACGAAAATGTTCATTGGGTCAAGATCATAAAGAGGAAATATCTTCAGGGATCCCATTTCCTTCATGGAGAGGTGCCTTCTTCAGGGTCTACTTTCTGGAAGGCTATATGTGAAGCTCGTTCCCTCCTGCTCAAAGGTCTAAGGTGGCAATTTGGTAATGGCACATCTATTTCTTTCTGGGATGACAAATGGATTGGGGACCGACCTCTCAATCAAAATCCTCTGTTTCAAAGGCTGAGGAATATCACTAATCAGTTGGTTGGACCTCTTGTGGTAAATTTCATATCTTGTATTGATGGTCATAAAATATGGAGAAGGATTGATGTCCCTGATCATGATAATGAAATTTTTTGTTTGTACAATCAACTTTCCACTATCATAATTCCTTCAAATGACCAGTCTGATTGTCCTATTTGGGAACCTACTGATTCTGGAGATTTCACTGTCAAGTCAACATATTTGCTCTCTCTCAACATTATTGAAAATCCTATCCCATTCAAGCTTGTTTGGACCAAATATTTGATCCCTAAGATTACCTCCTTTTCCTGGTTATGCATTCAAGATCGCATCCTTTCCATGGAAAACCTCATTAAAAGAGGCATTCCTTTGCCTAACAGATGCCATCTATGCCTTTCTGATTGGGAATGTACTTCTCACCTTTTCTTATTTTGTTCCTTCTCAAGAATGGTGCTTAACAAACTGTTCCTCACCTTCAAGATCGCCTGGGCCTGTCCTCCTTCCATTGTCGAATTATTCCAACAGTGGCCAAATCCTTTTAAAAATCCTATACTCAGAGGACTTTGGAAGTTTTGCTTGCATCATTTCCTTTGGCAAATATGGCTAGAATGCAACAAAAGAATATTTGACATGAAATCCTTGGATGCCAACATTATTGCCAGTAAAATTATCCTTTATGCTAAGGAAAATGCCCTTGCTGCTCCTTTTGATCCTTTTCCTTGTTCATCTTTTGAGAAGGTCATCCTGAAGTCCTATGATATTATTATTGATACCCCAAAGCCTGCTAATCAGTCTTCATCTAGGACCAACATTAAATGGCAACCTCCTCCATTTGGGTGGGTTAAGCTTAATTTTTATGGCACTGCAAAAGGTAATCCTGGCGTTGCTGGCGCTGGAGGAATCCTCCGTGATCACCTTGGCAATTCCATATTTGCCTTTTCTAAACCTTTAGGAATCCTGTCCAATCATTCTGCTGAAGCTAAAGTGGTGTGGAGAGGTCTTCAGTTCTTAAAAGACATTCCTAGAAAAGTCATCGTTGAAGGAGATTCTCTTAATATCATCAATTTCTTAAAAACCTCCAAACCCAACAGCTGGAGGATCAGGAATCTTGTTGAAGAAAGCAAGCAAATTCTGCGTCAGCAAGTCAATGTTGTGGTTCAACACACTTTCAGGGAAGGCAATTTTGTAGCTGACAAATTGGCCAACATTGGCGTCAATGCACAAGGATTAATGACTTGGATGGATGTCCTCCCCAATGAAGTTGTCGAGTTGGTCAAATGCGATCAAAATACCATCAGTCATGATGAATCTCAAAATCCTTGATTTTTACATTGCCCAAGACCTCCTTTTTTCGTGATTCATTGGGTCCATGTCCAAAGTTCCAAAAAAATCCAAAACGGAGATATTATTCATCATTCACATTATCTTTCTTTGAAAAGGGGTCCTATGTTTATATTTCCAAGTTCTCCACCGCCTCTCACTTATGCCCCTTCTTTTTTGATAATTGTTTCCATGAGGAATCCCGATGCTAGGTCCACCCTAATTTTAAATCATCTCTTCCTCATGTGGAATGATGTTTATACTTTTGCCTTTTCGAGAACCCTATCACAACGTTTTGTCTTTCGCATTATCCCGAGGCCTCCTGGAATGAGCATCCCAATCCTTTCTGGTTCTCGTGCCTACTTTTGCCATTGGCTTCATTGTGTGAGTATTATCAGAAGATCCATCTTCCTTGGGATGGTGATTTGCCCTATTACTCCTACCCATTTTTATCACCCTTTTTTGCATCGTGCCCAATGCTCTAACCATATTTTTCCTTTCTGTCAGGGTTTTCCTTTTTGGCCAAGCTTCACTTTCTATTTATTCCTGCTCTGGTTTTATCAGTGGATGCATATTCTCATTTCTGTTCCTTTGGGTCTGTGTTTTTTTCCTTCCAATTTATTTCCTTCCTTATTTCCTTTTGCAACCATGAAGGAAGGGAAAGTTATTTTCATTGAGCCCGAGACTGTTGAACTGGATTCTATTTCCACTGATATGTTCAAAGATAAAAAAGGAATCATTGATTTCTTCAACATGTTCTATGGAGTGGACGACGAGGTTACTAAGGCTTTCATGACAACTTGGGACAATGGTCTTATTTCCATCCATGACGTCCAGTTCCATATTTCCTTCGAGTTGTTGGCGGACCTGATGGGGCAATATTTGGATGGAAAAATCATCAGAAGAAATAAGCACAACTAGGAGGCGGAGTTGACACTCTTCAAAAAAAATTCACCTATCCACAAGAAGGTAAAAAAAGGTTTGTTTCATCATCACTTGTCAACACCCTGGAAAGAAATTTTAAAGCCAATAATGCAATATTTTACTTGTGACAACCCCGAGTCCCAACTTTGTTGTTTTCATCTTGCTTTTGTAAATCACTTTTGGGACTCAAAAATGATGAACATTCCTATCGCCTTATTCTGGTCCATGGACTATACCATCACCACTAACCGTTCCAAGAAGGATGAGGCCAAACCTTGTCACCAGGGTCTTTTCAAGGTCCTTTACAAGTTCCTCCTTCTGCATTTCCCTTCAGGTAATCTCCCTGCCCCTGATTCTGACGAAGAGAATTCTTCCTCAACCCCGAGCCCCAGAACCTCCAGATCCAAAAGAAAAGACAAAGGGGGCAAATCCATTTCTGAGTTTTCTGCCAGGAAGAAGGTCAAAGTTGAAAAGACCCCTGTCCATAGCTCCCAGAGGTTGAAACATAAAGAAATTGCCAAAACCCCTCCATCCACCTCTGTAAAAACTCCTAAGGACAAGTCTAATTCTCCTGACCTAGTTGAAAGGTATCTTCACAAGCTGGTTGTGCATGCTACTTCAGCCACCATTGATCATCTTGAAACTGCTCATTTGGCCATTGGAAAGGCGATATCAACTCTCAAAGAACAGCGCCATGCACTAAGCCTCTTGTTTTTCTATGATAATTTTGAGAATGTTTCAGCCCTAGCCGGTGCTGAGGTATCCTTTGATACCAAAACTGACGTCAAAGATGCTGTCAATGATGAAGATGTTATGGATATTGCTAAGGATGCTTGCACTATTGTTCCTAAGGATAGTTCTAAAGAGATTTCTAAAATAGATGTGAAAGTTGCTGGCCTGGAAGGTGTTGCTTCGTCCCTCATGCAGATGGACATTCCCATTGATGGCTGACGGCTCTGGCTCTTCCTCTATTTTGGGTTCCTCTGAGGTGGAGGATCATCTCCTTTCGTGTTCCTTTTTGGTGGAGGATCATTTCTTTTTGGGCTCTATCATCTTCTTGCCTGTTGTCTCTTTGTTCCTTTTTGTCAAAGGTTGTTTCTTTTGGCTCTGGCAGAGGATCGTTTCTTTTTGGGCTCTGTCATATTTCTGCTGGTTCTGTTTCTTTTAGCTCCTTTTAGTCTGAGGATGTAATTTTGTTCTAGCTCACAGTTCTGAGGTTCCTTTCGTCTGTTCCTCTTTTGCTCCTCTATTGTACAAGGCGTTAGGGTGCCTTTCAAATGCCCTATTTTTAATAAAGTTATTAACTTACCAAAAAAAAATATACGAGGTACAAAAATGCTCACAAGCTAAAACTGTGTAGGTCCTTAGACCTTACACACAAAAATGACATAGTCATTGAGATATATCAAATGGGGCTTGCACCTTGTGAGTCGCCTCCACCCTCAACCCCATCTCTGTAAGACTACCTAGAAATGGTACCCATCGATCTCTCAAATTAGACCCTTGACTTGTGACTGGGCCACACTAATGACTACCCATAATTACACTACCTGCTCTGATGGAAGCCCCCTATTATGGATCGCTCTAGTATAGTTCCACATAATATCCTAATATGATTCTCTAGAGATATTATATACATAGCATCTACTACCATTTGAGATGTCCTCTACTCTATAAGACCCTGCAACCACCTAATCTCTACGTCACCACCTGAAGTTGTCTATCCCTAAGTGGTTGGAGTGGATGTTGTGACATAAACCATAGGAGCAACCCCTAGCTGTGATCTAAGAGAATCACTCTCAGCACTCCTTGCATCTACATCAGTGGTCTTATTCATCAACTACATTTGCAAATTTTATATCATGGTTTGAGCTAAATTGAGCTAATCCTAGAGAGTGGCCCTCTCTTCCTTGTAACCCCACCACTTCTACTATATTTCACTAAGTTGGATTTGTGTAGTAGCAAGAGATGTATCTCAATTCATAATCTATCTGTGTTGTTTGTAGCTATGCCTATAATTTGTGTACCTATGCTCATAGCTAGGATACCTCATCATCTAGGTCATCCTCCTCACCCTCCTCCTCATCATGTGGGTCCTCTATATCCCCTGTAGCTTGTCCCCATGCCTCATTCACCATGCGATGCACTCACCACCCATAACTACCTCCCTCAACTATCACCTCATACCTGGATCCACCCAAGTTGTTGCCACTCTACCATATCTACGTGGTCCACCAAGTGTCATACTTATTATTAGTCCCAACATCTACTGCACCTGTATCCTCTATAGAAATATCGACCTCCTTTATTAGGGTTGTCACATGGGGTAGTGCTAGCTGCATCTCCACATTCAGGTAGTGATAGAATATTGGATCCTTTGGCACATCTTGCATGATGCCAAACTACTTGGTAACTCATGAGAAGTGGAAGAACTTCCTCACCCCTTGGTGGTGCCCAATGATCCATCTATCCCACCTAACTCAAGCTAGATACATGTTTGCCTCCTCCTATGTAGTACAGTCTAGATAAGGCCTCTAAATTATCTAGCTTGCCTAGAGTCCTGTCAGTGACCTCATGTAATGGTCCAAATCCCTAGCATGAGATCAGCTCCATCATGTCTCTACCTCCCATTGCCATTGCATAGCATAGCACTACTCAACTACTGTTAGGGTCGTTATACCTAGGGGTAATCTTCTTGGCCTATCTATATAGATATTCTCCCACCCCCAGGTTTGAAGTAACAGGCTACATCTAATGCCTACTCGATCCCACTATTTAATTTGGTATAACTCATCATAGAGCTAATCTAGTAGTGCACTCCCCTAGGTCATGATCAACAACTACTCTGTAGTGCTCTCCAAGAGGTCCTATAGCATGTCTAAGAGGTTCTAAGGTAACCTTACACTTGTAGTATCTACAAGTAGCACATTACAAATAATGTGTATCAAAATCACCTAGCATCGAGAGAAGATGTTTGCCCTATACTAGCATATAATAGGTACCCCACCATGCTCAATGTCTCCCAATCATGTAGCAGCCCTATCCTAGAACATCTGAGCAAATACTACATTCCTAGTTGTGATCGACGAAGAGACAATGGCCCAACCATCAATCGAGATCCTAAAGATATAGTAGACATCCTCTGATGTAACCGTCATCTCACCATTTGGGAGATAAAAATTATTAGTCCTAAAATCCCATCGGTGGGCTAGGGCTATAAGGTAAGTCTAATTCGACATCACTATCGATAATCGAATGATGTAACTGAGACCAATCACCCCAAACCAATCATATTCTGCATCATTTAGGTGGGGTCTCAACTCAAGAAGCATATTGGGATCTCGCCCTTGAGCTGTCAAAGTCTAAGGTGCAAATGCAAGATAATTCAAAATCATAATCAATATCTCAACTCATCCAAAAAAAATTAAATAAAAAATAAATCAAAAATTAAATATTTTTCTAAGGTTCCCTAGCCATCCACGTCAATAGCAGCTACCACGATTGTCATCAACGTCGTTAGCGGCTAACTGTCAATGATCATTTTTTTATCATTGGGGTTTGAACCCAACCATCTACAATGACAATGACCATCATTTGATAGATTGGGAGCCACCATCATTGACAATGGCTATAGGATTGACCCCATGTGAGGTCATTTCCCACCCTAAAAATACCCAAAATTAAAATCCCAACCCATCTAAGCTAACCTAAGCTAAACCTAACTAAGGGGTGAGGTTCATTTATTACAGTTTAATGTGGTTCATTTTACCCATTAATTAGTGAGGTTCATTTTTAAATGCTCAAAATACTAGAGAATAAGATGGGGTATGTACCTTAGGAGCTCCGACTCCACCACTGGTAGAGGCTTCTAGCTAATTCACCATGGTAGTTTTAAGTAGCTTTTCAGTAGTGTTCCATATCATTTTTTAGCCTCTCTCCCTCAAATATCTCTCTTTATCCACTGCTAGCTGGAAATAATGAGCTAAAAATTACCAAAACTCATATATATTTTACATTTATAGTAGCCACTCACTTCGATGGTGAGCACAGATTAGGGCAACCTTGGCCATTGATGTCATTTGTAATTTTCAGTTTCCAACTTCAACAGTGGCTAGAAGACAATAATAAATACTCTCAATTCTCACCATGAAGAGCTTCTTAATAGATTTTTAAGCATACGTACTAGTCCAAAATTTTCAAAAATCATCAAATTAACAAAAAAATCAAATAAAAACATAATTTCAAGTTATTTACCCTACACACTTGGCGATTAAAGTGAATTGCACTCCATGCAATCCGACAAGATGATTAAACTATCATAAGGCTATTTGAACCAAATTATTGATCGATGAATTGAAATATCTTCACTTCAATCCCCAAGAAATCCAAGGCAACTGGACTGCTCCACGTGAAAAATATATTAATTTTCTTTCCTCTATAAAATTTCATCAAATCATCAAACATAGTGATTCATTGCATGCTAAATTTAATTGCTATCATCTTTATTCTCTAGGAAGGCCATTGCGGTCGGACTTCTCCACAAGATAGAGATGTACAATTACTATTAATGGTAGAAATTACTACTGTAATAGGACCTACATTTAAACAATAGTACTAATCTTGAATTGTTCAAATCATTCATCTTTGATCAAGCAACTCATCGCTTTCATCACTTGTCATTTTCCTCATTGACTCGTCGCTTGAAGGGGTAGTCATAATAATAATATTCATAATCAAAATCAATAATTAAATACTTAATATTGTAAATTACGTTCATCTTATGAATAATTTCTAATAGCTATCACAAGCTTACTCTCTTGCTAGGGAAAAAGAAAATATGTTGATTTAAAACTTTTATCAATCTGTCTATTGGACTTGTTGTAGCCCGCTACCCGATTGAATCTAAATACACCTTAAGTTTTGCAAAATTTAAGCCTTTCATATCGTTGGAAATGATGATTCAGATATCTATGCTCTTTTTATGATTGGGCTATCTAACATTGAACAGATCAATAAGCATCAATCAACCTATAATATGGTTTTAGGTTGTCTATTTTTGCTCAAGTGTTGTGTTTTTCCACAATGCATCTCAAAAAGGGGCATCTGTAGACACCTAAAATATGTCATGTTTAGGAGGCTACTCATATGGGCACCTTTGTAGACCATATGATTGATCTTGGACCTTTCCAAGACCCAAAAGTGGTTCTAACCACTCATTTAGGGTAGCCTAGTCCTATGCAGCTCTATCCACTGACGTCAACAGTGGTTGTTATTGTAGTCACTAACGATAAGAGCGGTTAGGAGCTAGTCATGCATGTCAATAGTGACTATGAGCAACTTGCCCATAGCCACCCCTATCAATAGCGATTAACTCTGTAACTAAATCAGGCTACCAAAGTCAAGTGAAATCCATTATGCCTAACAACTTCTTGGATGGTTAGGAGGATGGAAGCTTTTGGATGTGTCTCCTCAACTGCCTAGATGTAACTGCTTCTTGATCTTGGCTTCCCTATGAAGCTAAGACAAGGGGATTGGGTGTCTATTTAAGACCTCAAATTTTGATAGTAAACCCTATCCAATTCATGTGTTGATGCCATAGCAGAGCTCTACTAGATCGAGGAGTGAATCAACATCCCTTTGAGGTGCAGTGGAGCCCTGTCCAATTATAGAATGACACATGTTTGCCCACCATTGGAGACTTCCCTAGCTTGAAATCAACCTAACTATTCAAGAGCTAAATCAATATGGATTGATGTCGAATTCAATTGTAAAATCATGTGCAAAGATACAAGCAACCCTTGAACATCAATTCTACAATAAAATTGAGCGATACCAAGCCAGGATTTAGAGAAAAGAGCCCTCAAACTGCGATCATTGTTTTCGATAGTGGTCCACAAGTGCAACCATGGACGTTGATAGTGGCTAGTAGAACTAGTTGCTTTGAGCTTCAGGGTCTAGGGTTTGGTTTAGTATTTTTTACATTTAGTCAATATATTTTTATTCTTTGCATTAAATTTTCTTTATTTGACATAAATTAGTTGTTTTCAATACATCTGTACAGTGCATTTACAATTTTATACGCATATTTGTGTTCTTTTATGTATTTCATGCATTATCTTCCTTATTTGCACATTTCAATAGTTAGCCTCATTTCGATAGGCTTACAATTTTATTGATCTATTTTAGTTTCTTTGTGTGCAGGTGACGGGGACATTCAAGGATCGAAGACTGTCAAGATTCAAGATCTTGACATCAAGAAGCAAAGGTGGCTTGATAAATCCTTTATAATCAAATTGGTGGATATATAGAGAGCTTGTAGAATACATCACCCCCATTTTGGGGCTCAAAAATGATTGTAATCATGTATCAAATTTGGTATCCCTAAGAGGGACGAATATGTAACTGGGCTTTCAAATTTATTAATACAAAGAATGCATTTCTTTTTTCCAATTCATTTGGTTATACATGTTTCATTGATTTAAATTTGTTATCATGTTACAATTAGCTTAGATGTATGCTTTCTAGAGCTTTACAAAGTTGTTCACTAGGGAATCCAGAACCCTAAGCAAATTAATCAAAATTTATACGATGATATTTTTAGCATTTTTTGAAATCATCTGATGGTTGTTGTTTTAAAACCATGAAGCACCAAGTCTATAGCTTGAGGTCTACAACTCTCATTGTATTTATGGCTTCCTAGGATGCCCTAGTAGGAAACCTTAAATGACTATATCCAGTAATTTTTATTCATACTCATTTTTAACTCACACTCTAAGCATAATTTATATATATAGTGGTTTTTGAATAAAGAGTTGAAACAGTTTCTTTCTTTACCATGTCTTATATGTCGGGGTATATGTTTTTTAAGGGAATTTAATTCCCCCATTCAAATTCATATTTCAAGTGAGGACTTTGGTCTCAATAAATAAATGGCTTGACAAACATAAGAAACCTCGACAAGTAGACACTTTGTTCATTGAAAAGTCTCAGCTATGGGTTTTTTTTATGGGGCTACTTAGAGACAGTCATATTTTAGTAGTGTGGGAGGTATTTTGTACTTCTCAGATATCTACTATATCAAATTTAAAGCAGGTCTTGGAACAGGTTCCAACAATTTTGTTGATTTTCAAGCATTGAGATTGCTAATGAAATGTGCTATGGAGAGAAATGTGAAAAAATTATAATTTTTTGGAGATTCCACTCTAGTCATCAATTGGATGAATAGATCTACTCAATTAAAAAATAATATGCTTAGACCAATGGGAGATAAACTACTGGAGGTGATTTCTCTTTTTGAAAATATCTCTTTTACACATGTTTATAGGGAATTAAATCAAGAAGCAGATGGGTTATTAAAAAAGGGTCAACAAGTTCCAAAAGGTTTCTTACAAATGGAAGAGAACAAGGATGGAGTTTCTTCTTTCACCCACATATCATATCCCTAGTTTATATGCTAGCTCAATATTTTGTTACTGGGGGCCTATTTCATTTGATTAGAGCTTTATGGCAGTTTCTAACTATTTCTTTTCTATTATGTTGGTTTCTTTTTCATTGATTTCTATCCAGGTTTTGGTCATGGAGGTTGTTTGGATGATTAAGTATTGATATATAAGGATATTTATTCTTATTATACCCATGCTATTTTAAAGATAAAAAAATTTCCTCTCTGATCTGCCTGACTGTAATTATATCTTGAATCCCATTAATATGCTTTTATCTAGGTTTTTGTTTGTACTAAGGCACCTGAGAAGTGTAATTTTCTTTCACTCTTAAAATAAAATTATGATTTTTTTTCTTGTAAAATATATATAACACTGACAATTCAAGAATAATTTATGTGGGATTGACTTCAGTGACTTTTAGGATGTGATGTTTATTATAATAAAGTAGGAAAATACAACCAATTCAATAAACCAATGAAGTCAATCCCATATAAATTATTCTTGAATAATTTTCTACTAACTTTAAGTTTATTCACTATTTTTTTATTGTCTTTTAATGAAATGAAGAGAGAAATGTTTTAAATGGATCAAAATTATACACAAATATTGGCTTAGATTATATTAAAATATTTATTTAAGAATATTAAATTTTGTGATGATTATTATTAAAGTAGGAAAATACAACCAATTCAACAAAGTTAGTGAAGTGAAGCCCACTTCATCAGTACATAGTGGTATTACAACAAAGCTTGGATATCATCCATGTATCATTTGGCAAGATTCAACCCTTGATCTCCTCCTTGAACGTTGAGAAATCTAACCAGTTGAGCTAATGGAATTTGATCAATTTTTTCAGGTAAAGCTCAAGATATTAAAATGGGACTTGGTCCTCTTGTACAACTTAGGTCTCCTAGATGAAAATCCAAAGACATACCACTATGGTATCCCTCATGGGACCTAATTTTTATTTTAAAATTAATATTTAGTAATATGTCCCAAGGGGGATAGTGCAACGATTTGGGCCTTGGTTCTTCTTCTATAAGTCCAAGGTTAAAATTGTGGTGTGGGTGAGTGTGTGAGGGGGTGGGTGTGTGGTGGTTGTGTATTAAATTCCCTATTGATAAGCATAGCTCTCAGCTTTATGAGGGATAATGGTTGGGAGGAGACTGCTTAGCCATGTGTGTTAGTCATAGGGGTTTCTCACACTAACCAAATCTAAAAAAAAATATTTAGTAATATGCAAAAAAATAAAATAATTTAAAATTAAAAAATAAAAAATAAACTATTTAATCATATTAATTATAATAAAAAAAATTAATAAATATTTATGACTTTTCAAAATTCATTTTAACATAGTAATACAACATTTTATATTTATTATTGCAGTTGGGGGTGTAGCACTGTAGACAGGGGTGGGTACATTCCCGATACGGGTGATGACAGTTAGTATCAGGGTTAGGCAAGGTAACAAATGGTCTAATTGATAGGCTAACTCTGGCTATCAAGGGTCCAGACGTTGGATAGACAGGTGCAGACGTCTGGGACTATGTCAGACGTCTGGTCTAGACGTCTGGGAGCCAGACGTCAGGTTATGGCTGGACGTCGGGTGAAGGGGCTGACGGCTAGCCGTCTGGTGGTGACCAGACGTCCGGCTAGACGTCAGGCCTCAGTGAACGCTCAACCGCCATAACCGCTTCTGCTCCAGCACCTGTTCGTCAATACGCAACAACAAACCTGCAACAATAATTCACCAGTTGAAAACCTGCAACATAGCCATTAATGCTTCAAACCTGCAACAACTCCATTAATGGCAACAACCTGTAACTCAACTCAACACTCAATGCATACACAGAATATGGATCAGAATAACAGTCTTTGTATTATGTTTCAATCACGATTACAGCATACAATGGTGATCTCAGACAAAGTTTGTGCTCTCTCTGTCTATCTTTGATGATCTACAAATGTTTGAAAAGGGGGTATTTATAGGGCTGGAAGTTGGTTATCCCAACCAACTTCCCCCAACTTCCCCAACCACTTCTACAACCGAATCTGCTAACTAATTGCTAATTAGACGTCTAACTCTGCTAACTAGTCGTCAGGCCACTAGCCCAGACGTCTGGCTATCAGACTAGACATCTGGTAGTCATACCAGACGTCTGATGGCCAGTCCAAACATTTGATAGCTAGTCCAGACATCTGATGGCCAATCCAGACGTCTAAATACCACCCGTGACTCGGCAACACTGGACGTCTGACTTACAGACTGGACGTCTGATGCCAACACTTAGACAAAATTGCTCAATTACATTCAAAATTGTTCAGTTACATTCAAAATTGTTGGAGGATGTGCCAGTCAGTCCTAGGGCTTAGAACTGTTGTCTACATCTATCCTCCCCTTCGAAGAAGTCGATGTCCTCAGCGACCTTCTCCGCTCCGTTGCTGAAGTTCCAGCCTCAGTTTGTTGTACTTCTGTTGGTGTAGCAGCCTGCTGTGATTGTTCATAGTCCTGAAGCCTTTGACGATATTGGTCCCGTTCCTCCTTGAGTCTTTTGGCATAGTTATAATATTTTGCCCATTCAACTTCAAAGGTATTTGCTCGCTCTTCAGTCTTCTTCAGGTTCGTCAGTAGTTCTGTTTCTTGGCTACGGAACATATCCTTCAACAATTCCTCTGAAAGAGAAGTTGTTGGTGCACCTGTTTGTTGTTTTGCCCTCCGCAGTTCTTCCTCCAAAGCTGCATTTCTGTTCAGCAGTTCTTCTTTTTCTTGAGCCCAAGTGCGCTCCTACTGGCTTCTACTGACTGCAAATGTGGCTGCCTGCTTAACCAACAGTTCTTTTTGGTTCTTGAGTTGGTCTATCTCTTCTGCTGCTGCTTGCAATTTCAGATTCCTGTCTACCAACTCAGTTTGTAAACTTGCATTGACCTCCTTCATCCCTTCGTGAACTTTTTCCATGCGTTCCATGCCCTCAGCTAAGAGTTTATCCTTTTCCAACAGAGCCTGTGTAACTTCTTGCTCCATGATGTCCTTAGTTGTACTAATGTGTTTGATTCCCTCACCCAGCCACTGCAACAAGTGTGCGAGGAAATTCAACTGTGTATACATTGGCAATAGTTCTGGCACCACTTCCACCTGTGTGTCGTGCTCCGTAGCCCGTGGTGGATTCTTGCCTTGGCCGCAAACATAAATCTGTTCAGTCTCACAATAAAGACTTGGTGTTCTGTCTGGTAATTCGGCTATATCTTCCATTGTTTGCACTCGCCCTGTAGGTAGTGACCAGGGTTGCCTTGCGTAAATTTTGGAAATATCTCTTCGCCAAGGTCCCCGAACTGCCCACTGAACCAATCGGTCAAGTTCTTCTTCCACCATGCCTTGCCATTTCTTCCATTGGCCCATACAGGCGTTGCTGAACTGTAAACTCAGACTCTGCATCACTTGTGCCAATTTCTTGAAACAGAGTGCTGCATTCTCATCCATTTCATCTGAGGGATCCATAAAATTTGGTAACTTAAGGAGAATCTCCTGGGACCAAGCATCGATCTGTTCGGTCTCCTGTGCCTTTGCTTTGCCTTTATCTTGCTGGCGAACAGATGGGCTTCCTGTAGCCTGTCCCACGGTTCCACTATCCTCTTCGTCCTGTTCTTCATTTTTCTCTAGGTCTACCCATTCCGGTGACTGTTCTTTTCCATCCTTAGTGCTACCTATACCCGGAATCTCTGTTGGTGTTTCCTTTGTGGGCTCTTTTGTTCCTTTCTCCCACTGTTCTATAACTGCTGGCTGAAGTTCCACTCCAGAACTACTACTTATTCCTGTAGCTTTCCTGGCTGTTGCTATCTTTTTCGCTGTAGCGAACATCTCCTCAATGGAAAATGTGCTCAACGTATCTGCCAATGTTGTCGGTCTTGCCACTGGTTTCTCAGATACATCAGGTGAACCCATACGCACTATGTGCTCTTCTGCAGCAATCCTCTCCTCTGTTCCTACTGGATTAGCTGAACTTGTTCCAGCTGCCGGATCCTGCCTTGTAGCTGCTGTGGAAAACTCAGGTTCTTCTGTTGGCTGCAGTTCCCGAGTACGAGCTACTTCCAGATTCTTTGCTATCTTCCGTAATGCTTCCTGCGAGAGATTCTATGGAGGCACATCGAATCGCCCCTTCTTCTTTTGTCTGGGTTCATCTGGAGATTGAGCCTATTTTTTTTTTTGTACCTCCGACTCCCGAGTCTGTGTGGCTCCCTTATCCTCCCCTTCTAACGCGGCCACCAGCTTCTCCTGACGCGGTTTGTGGGAAGTCTACTTTACCCTTGCCTTCTTTGCTGGCGTCTTCCTAGCTGGCGATTCTATCCACCTACAGATGGATGGTGCTCTTGGTGGCACGTCCCTGGAAGCCTTAAAGTCTGGGATAGAAATTTCTGCTCTTGCTGCCGCATCCAGAATCAGTCCAATTGCATGGAACGTCATCGAGAAATTCTTTGTTGTTCTTAGCAGAAATGTCTGTATCCGGTTGGACAGATATGTTGCCCAATCATACTGTTCTCCCCGTTCTACTCCTTGTAGATACGAAATCAGCCAAATTGGCAGATCTGAACTTCGTTGCTCTCCTGACAACCTAGACATGATCACGTTCATTATCACTTCATATCCTTCATTCCGGAGTTGTGGCTGCTTGACTCCTCTTCCGCCGTGAACGCTGAGCATCTTCTCTACTTCTTCCTTTGTGAGATTTGTCACACTCATAATCAGCTCTGTCGTCTTCTTCGGATCCCTTTCGTTCAACACTGGTTGTCCTCTCAAAGGAAGCCCGAAAGTTTGTTGGAAAGCTTTGGGAGTAAATTCAATTTCTAGTGTTGTACCCTCTATCTCCACCAGACTATTGTGCCTTCTCTCATCATAGGTCTCCAGCATCTGCACTAGATACTCCTTAAAGATCTCCCGGTCAAAGTGAGGAGCCTGCAAAATAAAATGTACCCCCGCTTCCTTAATCTTGGATTTCATCGGATGATCCCTGGGTACATCTGCCCACCACTACCGACAAAATTCTCCTGTCGGACAGACCCAGGTCATCTCCTCTACTGGAATTGGTGCTTTTCCACTTGGGTGGATCTCCTTCCCTCGACGGGTTGCCATTTTCGGTACTTCTCTTCTCCCCCTCGACTGTCCAGCTTTCGTATTTTTCAGCTGACTTCTCATTGCAACCTCTTGCTGGTGCCGTAACCGCTTGGCTACCACTGATTCCGGTTCAGGTTCACTCCAGGCAGAAGTCTTTCCGCCTTTATGCTGTGATGACCTCATATTCCCCTTGGATGGCCCTAGGCATCAGGTATCCGAGCTGTTTGGTTCAGCAGCCGTCGAATGCTATGCCCGTCTCTTCCCTGCAGACGTCTGGCTCGATAGCCGTCTGCCCTGTCCAGCCATCAAGTCTAGCTGGACGTCTGGTACAACCATCCAGCAGTCCAACCGTTAGACTGGCTAGACGTCTAATAATGCAACCATCCATTAGGCTAGACGTCTGGTGCACCATTTGGTCATGGCTAGACGTCTAGTGTAGCCGTCGGTAGGCTAGACGTCTGGTGTAGCCATCGGGTAGTCTAGCCGTCAGGCTGGCTAGACGTCTGGTGCAGCCGTCTACTCCTCTTCCTACCCCACCTACCGTCAATCGTCAACTAGCCGTCGTTCGCTGCCCTAGTCGTCTGCAACTCCTGCTTCCCCTGTCGTGCACTCTGCTTCTTCTCGTCCACCTCCTTGCTACTTGAGAGCGATGTGAGAAGAATGAGGCTTCTCCTCCTTATATAGTTTTTCTCCCAACCGCTCCAACTACCTGGTTGCATGCATGCGCGACACGTCGGCCTTCCTAGACGTCTAGGTGTCCTTATTCCGTCTTCTTCCCTATTTCGTCTTTTTCCCTTTTTTGACTTTTTATGTTGACTTTTGAATTTTTATAATTTTTTTTTTTTCAAAATTGTCTTCGACGTCTATAACTTAACGTCGACGGGTGAACCGCATGGTCAAGCCAATGCGCAGTTCCCATGCATCTGAGGTCGAATTCTGCTGATGATGGCTATTTTCTCCGAAATTACTAAAGTCGTCATCACTATCAGTGTTTATCTCTTCCGTCGCCTGTCGTCTTCGACGATTGTTTCATCTTGGGGAAGTTCCCGAGTGTGACTATGGTTGTTGTCTTATTCTTTCTCGCGGTATAATGCGCCAGTCTTGTTCTTCTATTTCTTCCGTCTGTTGTCTTCTTGCTGGCTCTAGGGACTGATTCCTACTATCCCATCATCTGGCATTATTATTGACTTGTTCATTTCTCGAGCTAATCTGTTCCCATCGTTCTTTGGCCATCCGATCTTCTTCCCCATCTGGACTGATAATATTATCCCGGGGTTCTGCTACTCCCTCCTGGTGGCTGCTAGTCTGGTTTGGTCATTCAGGATAATCAGGCACCAGTGGAATTTGTTCAGTCCTTCCATCATTATGTCGGAGTATTATACAGTCATCCAAATAAGTATATATTATTCTCCCATTTTCTTGTTGATCAATTTTCGCCTATCGGGTCAGTTGTTGCCCTTGGTGTTCTCCATTCTCATGGGGTCGTCTAGATCTCCGACCTCGTCCTCGACCTCGATCATTACCTGCAACTGCCCGTGCTTGATTCCTTTGCTCTAGATTGGGATTACGGTCCCAATCTCTCCTTCCGCGGACCTGGTTACCGCGTCCTCGACCTCTATCCGATCGAATCTCCCTAATGTTGGGCTGTCGTACTCCCAGCTGCCCGAGATTCGATCGGTCCCTCAGTCGTTCCTGACGACGTCTCCGGTTCCTACGAGCTCGCTGAGATGGACCTCTCGGTCTATTCTCAGGAGCACGAAGTGATGGGTTGACTTGGACTAAGTTCTCAGATGGGCCTCGCGGTCCAAACTGAGAACCAGTCGACCTATTGGTAGCGAGAGGGGAATTTCTTCCTCTCAAGCTACCGGGACGGAGGTCAACCACGCTCCTCCCTTGGTCAGGTACTCTCGGGGTTCCTTGCGGTCTCTCGAAGGTACCTAAATTATCTCTGCTACGGGTCTCATTTATAGGTTGTGATCTTGGCTCAGGTGTTAGTTGTTGCAAGATCCTCAGTCTCCTATCGGCTCTCATCAGTCTTCGTCTCCATCTGCTTTGCTCAAATTGTCGTTGCATGGTACAATGAGCCAAATTCTCCTAGTACTCTTCTAAAAATACTGAGTCGGTACTTGAGTCATTTCCATCTCCTACCGTATTGAGTGGCCAGACTGAAGTTTCTTGAACCCTCTGCTGCAATCTCCGTACTTCTCTTCTATGTTGTCGCAAATCTAGTGCAGCCATCCGATACCTAGCTACCTCTTCCCGTTCAGTTGGGCGTCTCATGGCTCCAGCATAAGGTGTTCTCCATGCACGAGTCGGTGGTATTTCGGGTATGCCATCCCCATTCAATCCTCCATTGTATTCATCTTGTGAACTTAGTGAAGTATCGTCTTCAATTATCTATGCAGTTTCCAGGAATCTGACACCCGCTTGCCGACTGCGATCTTCCTCCCTTTGCCTTCTATTGTCTGGGTTAGGGCTGGCAACTGGGATATCTGGGTCCCGCGGTAGATTATCGTTGCTGCTGGAGTCTTCCAACCACCCTCCAGTTCTTGCTTTTTCAGGTACCATTTCTATATCCTTCCATATTATTGCTGCCACTTCCCCCCTACTTATGTGATATTTAGCAGTCGAGCTTTGTCCTGCTTCCCATCTCCTGGGTCTTTCTGGAGAATCTCTTGTTTCCTGAAAGTTTGCTACTTCTCTACTTGAGGATTCTTCTGGATTTAATACAATTTTTAGCGAGGCTGAAGAAGAACTCCTAGAAAGTGCAGCAGTTACTTTTGCTTTTCCCCGTCTATGTTCCCTTGGACTTGTCACGACTTCCTGTTCTTCTTCCAAGGAGAATAAACTGCTTTTCGAAGAGTTCCCTGTTGCACTGTTTCTCGGTTCCCCTTGATTTAGCTCTGCCCACTCTGCTAGGCGAGCTTCATGCCTTTCATTTACCCTGTGCATGGTTGTGTCCAACTCCTGGATCACCTGTTCCCGTAGCTGATTGTTGTACTGTCTCAGAGTTTCATATTCCTCTTGCAGCCGATGTGTTTCCATTCTCATTCGCTGCATCAATCTAACTCTGTCTTCTTCATCTTCTTCCAGAACCTCCTGTTGAGCGACCTCCGTCATGACTTGGAGTCGGTCCCCTTCACTGTTACTTGAGAGTTCCATTGATTGCTCTTCCTCACTCCCAAACAACCAATCCAGGTTATGCGTTTCCTCCCCTCGAACAACGCTACCCTACTCATTATTTCTGGAAGGTTGTGTGCCTGAATCTTCTTCTTCTATTCTGGAAGTTCCCGTTTGTTCCGAGTTAATCATGTTGACTTTCGCACGTGGCTTGTATACCTTCAACTTGGAACCATTGATTACCTCGGGGCATAATGTTCCATCCAATTTCCTTAGTCTAACTGCCCCGTTTTCTAGTATTTCATCCACCTGGAAGGGTCCAAGCCACAGGGTTTTTAATTTCCCTGGCTTGAGTTCTCTCTTACCGTTGTATTTGAGAACTAGTCCACCAGCCTTCAAGTCCATCTTCCGAAGGTGTTTATCATGCCAGAACTTCCTTCTCTTTTGCGCTACCTCCGTTGCCCATTGAGCCATCACCCGTTTCTCATCTAATTGTACCAAGGCTGTCAGTCGCTCCTGGACGCTTTCTTCTTCACTCAACCGGTTGTCGACTGCTACTCTCAAACTTGGTATAAGGAATTCAACTGGTACCACTACTTCCTGCCCGTACATCAGTTGAAAAGGTGTGTTATTTGTGGTTGGCTTAAAAGTTGTTCTATATGCCCATAGAACTGCTGGTAGTCTTTCCTCCCAGTCGGCTCCCTCTACTCCACATGTCTTGTACATGATGGACACCAGGACCTTATTCATCGCCTCCGCCTGCCAGTTTGCTCTCGGGTAGTACGGACTTGATAGTGAGTGGAAGATCCTGAACTCCTCCGTTAGATTCTTTATAATTGCATTCACAAAATGGCCGCCTCTGTCACTTGTCAGCTGTAGAGGTATCCCAAACCTTGTAATTACTTGTTCGTACAAAAAGCGAGTCGTGCTTCTTGCCGAGTTGTCTGGTAAAGCCCTTGCTTCGACCCATTTTGTGAGGTACTCCGTTGCAACTACGATGTATCGGCATCTCCTCCTTCGACTTGTCTTTAGAGGACCTACAAAGTCCAGCCCCCATATTTCGAACAGTTCTTGAGGCTGCGACGGATGTAGTGGCATGAAGTCTCTTTTCAACGGTTTCCCTATTCTTTGGCACGTATCACATGCTGTCACAAACTGTTTAGCATCGTGAAAGAGGGTGGGCCACCACAGACCTGCCAACAACACTTTCCTTGTTGTCGCATCTGGTCCCATGTGTCCTCCTGCCAGTCCCTCGTGTGTCTCCCTCAGGGTCTATTGTACTTCATCTTCCATTATACATCGTCGAAGTATCTGATCCTCCCCCATCTTATATAGCAGTCCTGCAATCAAGGTGAAGGGTGCTGACTTTGTAATTACCTTTCGTTGTTCCGTTGTCGTCAACTCCTCTGGCAACTTCCCTGTCGACAGATATTCCTCGATATGCTTATACCACCCAGGTATAGCATTAATCATGAACAGTTGTGCATCGAGAAATTCATCCGGTATTCCTCCCTCTGCAGGTTCGCCTGAGCGAATCCTTGACAACTGATCCGCTATTACGTGTTTCTTCCCTAGCCTTACTACCACTCTAAACACGAATTCCTGCAGAGTGACGAGCCATCGACTTACTCGTCCATAGATCGTTGGTTTATTGATCAAGTATAACAGAGCCTGGTG
This sequence comes from Wollemia nobilis, assembly GCA_028583015.1. Classification (NCBI taxonomy): domain Eukaryota; kingdom Viridiplantae; phylum Streptophyta; class Pinopsida; order Araucariales; family Araucariaceae; genus Wollemia; species Wollemia nobilis. Next base: position 4,319,039 of record JAQPPZ010016890.1, read on the forward strand.
ATCTACGTAGAAAGCAAAAGGGTTCGCCAATAAATAGTGTCTGAACTTCTATACCGAGTACACCATTCCCAATGCTTCTCGCTCTGTTGTACTATAATTCTTTTCGGCTCTTGACAATAGCCTACTTGCAAAGTATATGGGCTGATCCAATCCAAATTGGCCTTCCTATGCTAATGCGCATCCAATCGCAAAGTTTGAGGCGTCCACATGGACATGGAATTCTCTCTCCCAGTTAGGGTAAACCAGGATAGGTGCTTTTACCAGGTGTTCCTTCAATCCTTCAAACGCCACCTGGTGTTCCTCTGTCCATCTGAATGGGGCATTCTTCCGTGTAAGTGCGTCTAGTGGGTGAGACGTCAATGCATAATTTCGGATAAACCTCCTGTAGTATCCGACGGTTCCCAAAAAAATTTTAACTGAGCTCACGTCATGTGGCTCCTCCATTAGTAACACTACCCGTATCTTGTCCGGGTCGGGTTTTAATCCTTCTTGGCAGACTATGTGTCCTAACAACTTCCCGTATGGCACCAACAGGACACATTTATTTGGGTTAAGTGCGATTCGCGCCTTCCTGCATAAACCCATGCATTCTTCCGGAGCTTTTAGATGTTCCTGCGTCTTCCCATACAACGACCAATCATCTAAAAAAGCTTTAAAATTCCCTGTGGACATTTTATCAAAGATATATAAGATGATCCTTTGAAAAGTAGCGGGTGCATTGCATAGGCCAAATGGCATACGATTGTATGCATATATTCCATTCTCCACCACAAAAGTAGTCTTCAACTTGTCTTCTTCTGCTATGCTGATCTGATTGTACCCCGAGAATCCATCCAAAAATGAATAGATCTCGTGGCCAGCTACTTCTTCGAGTATGGAGTCCGTGAATGGGATTGGGAAGGGATATTTTATAGTTACGGCATTCAAACTTCTAAAATCCACACAGATTCGGATTTTATCTACTTCTCGTTTTAGAGTGATCACGATTGGTGAAACCCACTCGCTTGTCGTAACCTTGAATATAATGCCTGCATCTAGCATCTTCTCGATTTCGGCATTCACCTTTGCTGCATATTTGGGATTCATCCTGTAAGGACGCCTTCTGACTGGTTGTGCGCCCTCTATCAGAGAAATCTTGTGTACGCAAAGCTCGGGTGGTACTCCCTTCAAGTCTCTATACGTCCAAGCAAAAACATCCTTGTAGTCCATAAAAATCTTAATTGTTGCTGCTTTGAGGACTGGATCCCAATCGTCTCCACATTTGATCATCTTCTCTTCACCTTCCTCTCCCAAGTTTACTTGAATCATCTTCGGGCCTTCATATTTTATTGATTCAGGCTCATCTGCTTCTTTTAGTGTCGCGATGGGGTGGGTTGGTTTCTCCTCGATGACTGCTTCCCCCATCGTGAATTCTGCAAAATTCTTGGGAAATGTCCACTTCTCCCGGTCTTTGTCCTTATCCGCTGCTGTCATTCTTTTGTTACTAATTTCTTTTCTAGGTTCTTGCGCCTCATCCCTTTTGGTCTCTATTTTTGCTTCTATGCACAGACATTGGGGAGGGAATACTTCGTAATCTTCCATCTGCCAGTGTAGTAGACCCTTGTCTTGGTCATAGTCGTCCTCCGTGCAGTTATCAAGTTCCAACACTCCTTCCTCGTCGGGTTCATATCCTGCCTCACCATCTGATGAAGAGGACCCCGAATCATCTGAAGTTGCTATATCCTGACTCACCGTATGATTCTTCAGATTAATAATATACTTGTGTTGCCCTTGTTTGAAAGATAATCTTTCCTTCTCCCAATTATGGTTAACTTTGGCTGCTCTCAGCCATCCTCGTCCTAGAAGTGCATCGTATGCGGACTTTTGCATAGCAATAATGACAAAATCTACCACAAAGTCTTGATCTGCTATGCGTATCTTCTCGTTCATTAAAACGCCCAATGTCTCGATGCCATACTGATCAGCTCCATATAGCTTAAAGGTTGGAGATCGTAAGGCGGGTTGCCCAATTATCCGCCAAGTCTTTTCTGGCATTACGTTCACACTCGATCCTCCGTCCACAATTACCTGAGTCAGCTTATGGTTCAAAACTTCTATTTGGACGATAGTTGGCTTCTTCCCTGCTTCAATCATCAGGATTGTTGGATCGATGAACTGGTCATGCTTGATAGTTGCTACCTGCCGAGGTTCATCCTTCTTCTTGATGACTTCTCCGATTGTAGCATACAACTCCGGTACGATGCTAAACAAGTTGGCGACTTTCATTTCCACCTTCGTGTTTAGTACCTCCGTTACCAAGCCTTCCATTGTTGCCTTCTGCACGATCTCCGGTCGTTGCAACACTTTCTCCAGAATTAGTTGATCTCCTTTTTCCTTGGCTAATTCTGTATTTATCATCTCTTGGGCTTCCTGCCATCGTGCCTTCTCCTTGGCAGGGTTCGGGTATTCCTCCCTCTTCCTGGCCTGTGCCCTTGTTACAGCCAAGACTTCATTCTTTGGTTCCTCCACCTCTCCTATGCCAATCAGGTTTATATTCTGTGTCCCACTGGTACTGGCCTTGTTCGGGCAATTGGCTTCCGCGTGGTTGCCTGGACCGCACCATTTGCACATCTGCGTGGTATTATTTCCACGATTGTTGTTTCCTGCATTCTACGTCTTGGGGCAATTCTTTGCGAAATGGCCCCATTCTTGACAGTTTCGACATTGAATAACTGGTCGGCCCTCAGCGTCATATTGCAATCGGCTCTGGCCTCCTTGTCTTCCTCCTCGCCGGTTATTCCTGTATCCTCCGCTTGTTGCAGCTTGTCCATTCCTTCCTGGGTTTGGCTGTTCTTCTTGTTGAATGGCCAAAGTTTGATGTCGTTTGTTCTTAAGATTGAATGGACACTCGACCACTGGATGACCTGCAATTTCACATATGTTACAGTAAGCTTTCTTCGAACAGTCAATATTGGAATGCCCTTCCTTCTTGCAATCCGAGCACCAAATTTCCTTTCGGTCTTTTCGATTTTCATTTTTGGCTTCTTTCAGTATCTTCTCCATTTCTTTCCGAAAGGTGTGGATCGTGCTCTGCACCTTGTCTTCATCATCACTATCCGATTCTTCGGTATGTTTTAAGTGACCTCCAATTCCGGCGGTTGTCTGCTTCCCTTCACTTTCGAAGTTCTTCGCTTTCTCCAGTGCTTCTTCATATGTTGAGGATGGTACTGCCTTCATCTTCTTCCTCCATCTTGGAAGTAGTCCATCCAGAAACCACCGCTTAATCATACCGTCGGCAGGTGTCATTTCCATTTTGTCCGTCAGTTGTTTCAGTCTTCTATTGAAGCTCTTAACATCTTCATCTGTTCTCTGCTTCGTGCAGCAAATTTTTGTGATTATGTCAGTGTCATCCCGCATTGGTCGGAATTCTTCTATGAATGCGTTCTTCAGGTCTTCCCATTGTGCAAATGCTTGTCTACTCTGTCTTTTCAAGTACCAGTCTATCGCCATGCCTCGCAATGTTGCTGGAAACAATTGCAACCATTGTGTGTCTTGATTCACCCCATTTGCTCCCCAAATGGTAGTGCAAGTTCCCACATGTCGGGTTGGGTCTTCTTTCCCTTCACCTGAGAAAGGTGGGCATTTTTGTTGTATAGTTCTATTAGCCTGATTTCCTGCCATGGTATTCTGGTATACAGGTACTGTTGTGTGTTGAGTTCTTTGCGGTTGTCTATCAACTGTTGGTGGTGCAAAATTTTCCCCAAATAGCCTTGTCTGCGTTCCCCCTTCGTCTCTGCTTCGCGACCTTCTTCGCGAATATACCAAACGTGGCTCCGGTCTTCCTCCCCACGAACCTCCGCGGTGATGCCTTGATACCAGGTTCTCTCCTACAGTATCCTCTGGCCACTCCTCTCCCGTCGGTTGGGGTGTTACCGTCCAATCGTCAACTATGGGTGCTCTTTCTGCTATTTGTTCTTCCTCGTTTTCTGCAGTCACCAACAAGGTTTCTATGTGTGCATTTTCATCGTCTTCAGCGTTCCATACTTGTTCTATCTCCGGGTGAGACACCTCTGGGGCCTCGTTTGCTCGTAGGTTCGCCAATCATGCGCTTCGTCTTACTCCTTTGCTTTGTTCCCTGAAATCAGTCATGCACCTAACTCCCTCAATCACTTTGCCTAGACTCTTCAGGTTTTTTGATTAGGCAACGATGCCAAATGTAGACAGGGGTGAGTACATTCCCGATACAGGTGATGACAGTTAGTATCAGGGTTAGGCAAGGTAACAAATGGTCTAATTGATAGGCTAACTCTGGCTATCAAGGGTCCAGACGTTGGATAGACAGGTGCAGACATCTAGGACTATGTCAGACATCTGGTCTAGACGTCTAGGAGCCAGACGTCAGGTTATGGTTGGACGTCGGGTGAAGGGGCTGACGGCTAGCCGTCTGGTGGTGACCAGACGTCCGGCTAGACGTCAGGCCTCAACGAACGCTCAACCGCCATAACCGCTTCTGCTCAAGCACTTGTTCGTCAATACGTAACAACAAACCTGCAATAATAATTTCACCATTGAAAACTTGCAACATAGCCATTAATGCTTCAAACTCGCAACAACTCCATTAATGGCAGCAACTTGTAACTCAACTCAACACTCAATGCATACACAGAATATGGATCAGAATAACAGTATTTGTATTATGCTTCAATCACGATTACAACATACAATGGTGATCTCAGACAAAGTCTGTGCTCTCTCTATCTGTCTCTCTGATTATCTACAAATGTTTGAAAAGGGGGTATTTATAGGGTTGGAAGTTGGTTATCCCAACCAACTTCCCCCAACTTCCCCAACCACTTCTACAACCGAATCTGCTAACTAATTGCTAATTAGACGTCTAACTCTGCTAACTAGCCGTCAGGCCACTAGCCCAGACGTCTGGCTATCAGACTAGACGTCTGACGGCCAGTCCAGACGTCTGACGGCCAGCCCAGACGTCTGACAAAACTGGACGTCTGGTGACTGGCAACACTGGACGTCTGACTTACAGACTGGACGTCTGATGCCAACACTTAGACAAAATTGCTCAATTACATTCAAAATTGTTCGGTTACATTCAAAATTGTTGGAGGATGTGCCAGTCAGTCCTAGGGCTTAGAACTGCTGTCTACAAGCGCAACGTTTGGGCTTTGGCTCTTCTTCGGGAGGTCTAAGGTTCAAACCGGTTTGGGCTCGGCTCTTCTTCGAGAGGTCCAAGGTTCAAACCGTGGCGTGGATGAGTGTGTGAGGGGGTGGATGTGTGTCTCCCTGTTGAAGTTGTAATAGGTTAGGGGATTCCTGGTCAAAACCCCTATATCTTAATATTACCCAAAAAAAAAAAAACATTTTATAGTTATTATTAATACCCTTTAGTATGGTTATATAATATTTTTCTTTTATTTTCTCTATTGTTTTTATAATTTTTGTTTTCTTTTTTCTTTTTTTAATCTTGTTTATATAATATTCTTATTTTATAAATATTTATATATGATTATTAGAAAAAACTTTTATTAAATAATACAAAGTTAACTATGCATTTTGATACCTTGTAAAGTGATACTTAAATTTTATCGAGACACAGAATAAAATGTTATAATACCATTACATGGTCAAAATATAAATATAATATAGATAATCAATTTCAATTCCAAACAATCAATTTAAAATTAAAATATAGGTTGACTATTCATTTTGGAATCTTGTCAAGCAATACAAGATAAGATTATAACCATTATATAATTATTAGAAAATAAAAACAAAATAACTTTTATCAAATAATACAAAGTTAACAGGTCATTTTAGAATCTTGCCAAGCGATACTTAATTCTGGTCAAACAAAAATAAGATGTTATAATACCATTATATGGTCACAACATAATATAAATAAGTCAATTTCAATCCCAAACAATCCATTTAAAATTATAATATAATTAATTATTCATTTTGTAATAATCTTGTCAAATGACACATAAATCTTATCAAGTGATACAAGATAAGATGTTATAATACCATGATATGGTCACATAATCTAGATAGGTCAATTTCACTTCCAAATAATAAAATTCCAAATTAAAATATTTTTTAAAGTTCCTGAACATTGAATATATCAAACCACTTTATGTTTTGTTTTTTTTTTCCTAATAGTACAACAAATGACACAAATGGACCAAAATATCTCTTTCCTCATAATTCAAACTTGGATAGCCTGAATAACAAACTTGAATATGTCCAACAACATACCACTAAAGTGAAAAGACTTTAAACTTAGCTTTTTTTTCCTAAGGTTCACATGTCTATCATGCACTAACGCGGTAGCTAGAGCCTAGCCTCACCTGTTTATCATGTGAGAAGATGCACTAACACGGTAGCTAGAGCCTAGCCTCACCTATTTATCATGAATTGGTATCAAATTTTTAAAACGTGGAGGGGTATGTAATTATTATATATTTACACGCTTATTGCATGCTGCAACTTTCCATCCATCCCTGCCAAACCAGAAGAATTTTTACATCTCCAAGGAAAAGCAATCGAAAATACTGCGATCGCAACATTTGTGCAAAGGGACAAATAATGCACCGCCAGAGGGCGTTTGTAGCCAATTCAAGGAAAAGCTTCAATCACAGACTGCAGCGCAGGCACTGTTATAATATTATAACGGTTAAACCCTCCTTGCTTTAGAACGTGTTTCCATTCTTGTTCCGTTCTCTCTTTTCCACCAGAGCTGTGCGCCACCATCACCAGATCAAACACGAGGCCTAAACTCGGATCCAGCGCCCCCTTCTCTCGGGCGTCCAGTACTACATCTACAATTATCACCTTCCCCGTCTCTGGAATCGCCTTCCTGCAGTTCTTCAAAATTCTTATACACTCCTCGTCTCCCCAGTCATGCATTATCCACTGCAAACACCAAAAAAACACAGATAATCCTCAATCAAAAAACAAAAAGCATTCACATCCTCAAATTCGTAGTAAATGTAAATAAGCTCCGCCCACCCACCTTCATGAATACGGCATCTGCAGAGGGCAGGCTTACGAACATGTCTCCTCCAATATGTTCCACACCTGTTACAATAAAATGAGGAAACGGCTTGTAATTTTCCGGTTATATATTATTTTTGATTATATAGGAGAGTTGGTCTCAATCATATTATTTTTAGAATTTGATAAGTACATGGTTCAAATTACAAAAACCACTTTTACCAAACCTATTACAACTTATAATTTAAAATAGCTGATAAATGGAGGATCAAAAAGACTGCTTCTACCAAACCTATTACAATTTGTAATTTAAAATAAGCAAAATAATATTGAACCTGGAAGTTTGGAAGCGGTGGCTACGACATGAGGAAGGTCGTAGTTGAAGCCTGTGATATGAGGATAGGCTCTGACAATCTCAGCAATGGCGGTTCCGGTGCCACCTCCAACGTCCACCAGGGAAGTTAAGCCATCGAAGCCTTTATACCTCGACAACACAGCCTTCATCACGATCTTGGAGTTGCAGGCCATGGCCTCGTTGAAGAGACGGTTGTAGTCGAGGTGTGAGGAAGCGTAGTCCCAGATGTGTGCACCGTTTGCCCTCTCGAAAGCAACGCCTCCCTCGACCACGCACTCGTCGAAATGGTGCCACGGCGCCACGCTTCTTCCGTCGTTTTGCATAAGAAACATGGGCACCATCGAAGTCTCGTTGTCTTTCACCATCCACTTAGAGGCAGGCGTAAGCCCATATCTCAACTCCATCTCAATCTCTCCGTTCTTGGTCACAATGTGAGCGCTGAAAAACTTCTTGGCCACCAGGAAGCGCAGTATTCTGAAGAGGCAAGCCACGTCTGGCGAGGGAGACGGCAGCTCCGCAACGATTTCTGAAAGAGAGAGGGCTCCGGTGGGGCCGTGGCGGGCGATCATGTCGGGAATTCCCAGTAATACTACGGATTTAACGGCGAGAGACTCCACAAAGGCGAATGTGTATCGCCATGCCTCCGCTTGTCCTGCTAATTGTTCTTCCTCGCTTTCGAATAGCTTCAGTGGCCCATTCATCTTTCTCTTTTATTCCTCCTCTGCAGTTATTGGCATACACACAACTATGCACATTCGGAGGATGAGTGGATTGGTATTTATAGCCATCGTCGACCAGAGGGTTCAAAAAATTTGTAATACTTCATAATTAAAAAAATTAAGAAAACGGTCGCTCATCAAGAAAACATTAAACTGGCTCGTGAACTTTGACAAAGCGGCCTTGTTTGAAACGATAACAACGTTGGAAAAGCCTAGGATTATATATAAAATTAATTATTTGTTTGATTATAAATGGTACTCTGGTGGGCACTTATATGGATACTCAGTCAAATAAATGCTGTTTTTTTTTTTTAAATAAGGATCTTGGGGTTGTTTCCGGAGTGTTGTAGGTAAGTTGGAGAGGAGAGGGCAATCCTCAAGCGAGGTCTCAGTATCAAATCTCCATCCTATCAAAAAGTTGAATTGGGTACCCAAAATCCAATTGATAATGTTGATGTGGGACCCTTGGTCGTGGTCTTGAACCAAGGTTCAAATCTCCACCCTACCAAAAAGTTGAATTGGATACCCAAAATTCAATTGATAATGTTGGTGTGGGTAGGGTCGAGTGCTACTCTTGGTGACTTTGGTCTCTTAAACCAAGGTTCAAATCTCCACGCTACCAAAAAGTTGCATTTGGTACCCAAAATCCAATTAGTAATGTTAGTGTGGGCAGGGCCAAACGCAACTCACGGTGACTTTGACGGTGTAGAAACCCTTGGTCATGGTCTCTCAAACCAAGGGGGCCCCACAAGAAGTTTGGAGTTGTTTATTATAACTTTTATATCATCTTCGATTACGTATGTCCTTTATGATTAGTCCCATCACTTGATTCAGAACAGACTACTACCTTTGTTAGCTGGTAAACATGACCCAAAGTTTGAACGTAGGTCTCTTCTTAGTAAGTGCTTAAAATCTCCTCTTTCTTGATAAGTACTTGACCAATTAAACACTACCAATCTCATAGTTCACCAATTAACCAATCAAACACTACCAATCTACCTAGCTTTAAAAATAATGCCCGTAGATGTTGACTGTGAAACGCCGAGGAGAGCACATGGCCTTGACGGCAAACAGGTCAAAAGTCGGATTTAATATATTGGAACGCGAATCAAGTGCAGCGTGGAATTTGAGTATCCGTTTGCCATGCCGTGGGGTTCACTGATTCCTTACAGAATATTTTGGTTGTTTTACAATTTTGTTGTCTTTAACATTAAAGTAATGGTAATATATAAATATATATTTATATATTTTTTATTAATATTTTTTATATAATTAATGTAGCGTTAAAATTATTTTTATTGTTATTTATGATTAATATTTTTAAAATAGAATTAAAATTAAATTTAATTATTAATATTTTTTATAAACATTTAAACTGATTTTATAATTAATAATACAAACAATATCTTTACGATGAACCTACAATAAATGGTAATATTTTGAAAGGTGTAAACTGTCAAATAGTATTGACTATATCGGTTGAAGTGTAGTATAAGGTTCTCGCCTTTATTGATGAGCAATAATTATAAAAAAATTATTATTAAAGTTTTTAAGTAAGCTAAGTGTAATTTTTAGGTGGATTGATAATTTTTGGTAATTATTAATATAATGGTATTAGTGTTATATCAATCCCAAGCTACAGGTAATTGTTGTTGGAGGCAGCTCTAAGATTTGAATCTACTTGAGTGTGGATATAACCAACTCTTCTAAAAAAATGTGGATGTAACCATCTTCTATAAATCCAAAAATAATAAAAATATTTTATAATAAATTGCGATTACTAAATAAACTGTAAACTAAAAAAATTAAACATATTTTTTTTTTAAATTGAATTTAATATATGTTTTAAGTTTTTTTATTTATTTGGTTACCTAAAAAAATAGGGTTGGGCAGGCTCTTTCAATTATGACTTCTCCTAAAGCTATGCTTCTATTTTGGAGGCCATTGCACCTCGGTCGCCGTTTCTTTTGCTTACCCAAAGCTGACGTCATCGGTAGGTGTGCTATGAGAAAGTTGAAGCAGGGATTAGAGGAACCTGCTAGGCCCACACGCTTAATCTTTCTAGAAGATCATAATGGGGCCCGTTTAAAATGGGCCATTGAAAATAATACGGGGAATCCAAATCAAGACGGCTGACTGTGACATAGATTCTTGACTAATGCACCTCTTTTTCATCTTTTCCTCACCAAACCAGCCGGTGCCCGAAAATGGATAGTGATCTCACCTGACGCAGGAGAGAGGTATTAATTTAGAACTATATATTATATTATATTATCTAAAATAAATAATTTATATAAGAATAATATCATAAAAATCAACTACCCACGTATTTAATCAGGACAGCAATTACAGAACTGGTTTCTGGTTTCACGGTTCCTGCGAAATTCGTTTAAATAGTGTGATATTGATGAGGGACGACTTTTTCTCTCTCCAACCATGATGACTGCTGACGGAATCTCATCTCTTTGCTGCCGTCAGGCAATTGAAAAAAGGTAATAAACAAGACGTTATCATAGAAGAAGGTAATAAATTGTACTTTCATATGATAAGGAATAGGTGGCACATAATCAAATAGTACGTTCATATGATAAAGGAATGGTTGGCACATAATCAATTAGTACATTCGAAGCCATGAGCGCCATGGATGTTTTATCGGAACAAATTCTCCTGTCACCTCTTTCCGGGAGAAAGTAAGGCTCCAATTAACTTTCCATGATATGATTTTCACTGTACAGATATCCAATTGAAAGCAATAACTTAATTGAATTGATCATGTGCTTATAGGTAAGGCGTAGCTAGGCTTAACCACCACTCAAAGCAAGGATAACAATCATGCATGTGGTGTGACCCTCATAGGTTGGTGAAGGAATACCAAGTGTTCTGTGGGCAGGTCGTCGACTTTCTTTTTAATAGTAAATTTAGTTGTAAGATACTCAAAAATTATCTAAAAGCATAAGAATTACGAATGCAATTAATTTTGTATATAATAAAGAAAGATGGAAAAGAACTACTAACATTTTTGTTTTTTTCACAGTGGTTTTAAATAGATTAAGGGTTTAAGTTTTTCAGAATATTATTTTTTTAGTTAGATTTTATATATCTTTAGTCGACTTTCTTTTTATTTATTAAGAGAATTAATCAGATAAACTTGTGTTCTTTAGCCAGAATATATTGGTATTACAATATTTTTTTAAATGTAAAAAGTATTATATTAAAGAAGTAATAGAATACATTTTTATTAACCAAGAATATAGGTGGTAAAATAACTACTATCGTAAAAACAACACAATAACAAGATAAACCAAGAAATCAATTAACAACTAAATAAAATGGCTTTACAGAATTAGCAGGTAAACACTATCAACAATTTAATTACTATATATGTGTCCAAAGTTCAAACTGACCCAGGTGTTGTAGGTGAGTTGGAGAGGAGAGGGCAATCCTCCAAGGGAGGTCCTCAGTTCAAATCTCCACCCTACCAAAAAGCTGAATTGGGTATCCAAAATCCAATTGATAATGTTGGTGGGTGCGACCCTCGGGTGACCCGGGTGACTTTGACGGTGTAAAACCCCCTATTCTTGGTCTCTAAGACCAAGGCGGCCTTGCAAGGGGTTTTTCGCTTTTAAAAAAAAAAAAAAAATTCAAACTATGATGTTTGTGGTTGTGTTATAAATTCCCTATTGATAAGCTCAACTCCCCATTATGAGAGGTCATGGTGATGAGGATGTCCAGGTTTCTCACAGTAACCAAATAAAAAAAAACACATAGTGATATTATAACAATTTGATTATTAAACATTTTATGGATTAGATTTGAATTTAATCTCCAAGTTAATGAACATATAAAATAAATAATGGTAATTGGTTGATAGCCCTTGACAGTGCTTCATAATTGTACTTTTTTTTTGTTACATAGGAGAGTTGGTCACATCCATCGTACTATTTTTAATAACTGACAAGCGTATCATGCTATTTTTAGTAACTGACAAGCGTATCATACTATTTTTAGTAACTGACAAGCGTATCATACTATTTTTAGTAACTGACAAGCGTATCATACTATTTTTAGTAACTGACAAGCGTAGGGTTCAAACCACAAGGGATTGCTTCCACCAAACATATTCCACCTCGTGATTGTTGACCCACTATGAGGGATTTTTAGTAACTGACGAGCGTAGGGTTCAAACCACAAGGGTTGCTCCCACCAAACATATTCCACCTCGTGATTGTTGACCCACTATGAAGGGGACCATGGGTCCCTCAGGATTCATACCATCATCTTTAGCACGCACTCATAAGATTCAGATCAGAGTCGTAACTTTGTAAACAGGTTGCCCTTGAGGTTTGAACCTCGATGTCTTCTTGGTAAGTACTTGGCCAAACAAACACTTACCAATCCACCTAGCCCTCGGGGGCCTTCACAATTGTACTTGAGATAAATACTTTTATTTAAAGAATTTAGTAGCTTATGTGCTAATGAATGAAAAAATATTTGTAAATGATATTTTTCCTTCTTGAATTTTATTTTTTAATATTTTGTATTTTGTATATGAGATCATACTTGTGGTATTTTTTACCATCTTTATTCATTTCATGCATTTCATCATATAAATTTTGGTGTATTTATGCATTTATGGTGATTATATATATATATATATATATATATATATATATATATATATATATATATATATATATATATATATATATATATATGGCTTGGAAGACAGATCCCATCAAAATAATAAAACTTTATATTGTTGTTGTTACATTTTTTGGTTTGGGCAGTGTGAGAAACCTGATTTGAGCAATGTGAGAAACCTTGGTTTGAGAGAAACCCATTGATGCTTAGGGTTAAGCATTTTCATCCCATCCATGATCCCTCGTAAGGTTGAGAGCTAAACTTATCAATAGGGGATTAACACATAGCCATACACACACCCACCCCCCTCACACACACTCACCCATGCCGCAGTTTGAACCTTGAACTTTCTAAAGAATATCCAAAGCCCAAACCATTGTGTTGTCCCTTAGGACCTTAAATTTTTTTTTGGTTTTTTATTTTGATTTGGGTGGTTTGAACCTTAGACTTCCCAAAGAAGAGCCAAAGCCCAAACCATTGTTTTGTCCCTCGAGATCTTAAATTTTTTTTTGGTTTTTTATTTGATTCGAGTAGTGTGATAAACCCCTACGATCGATGCATAGGGCTGAGCAGTCCCCTCCCAACCATGACCCCTTGTAAGGTTGAGAGCTACGCTTATCAATAGGGGATTAATACAACCACACACAGGTTGTGGTTTAAACCTTGGACCTCACGAAGAATAAATACCAACACCACTAATGGCTAAATTATCTATTACCTAATTTCCTTCTCTGTAGATGTTATAAATTTCTAATATATAGCCTCTATTAATAGATTTTTTTTTATAGATAGATTGTATTAATAAACAAGTTTTGAAAGGGGTCCCAATACCTTTTACAATAAAACCAAAATTGGTATGTCAGTAGACCCAAGCCACTAAAACAAAGGGTGGACCCGCAAGGGGAGTCCCAACCTTAAAACAAAGATCTATTAAAAAAAGTATGATCCCAAGGGGAAGATCTCAGGGGGAAGACCCTGTTCACAGGATTTCAATATTGACATTCGTAGAATATTTAGAATTCTTGAAAAGGACTTTAAGGTGTCCATGCATCTCGTCCATCACCTTCATAGCCTAGTTGTAGAGCGTCCATGCCACCTTGGATAAGTTAGCAGTCGCTGATAGAGTAATGACCATGCTGGAAATATTGTTGAGGATAGAGCCCTGGAGGACCCTTGTTGATGATGAATATTTGCACTCGAGCATGGGGTCCTTAGGGGGATTCATCTCTTTGATTTAATATGATGGGATGTCTGAATGAAAGTTGGTTTAGGATCGTGGTTAACCTTGGATGAGGAGTGTCGGACGAACCGACGTATAAATTCATATTTAGCAAATGGAGACTCCTCTCTGCAAACAAAATGAGGAGTTTACTTCAGGGAAGAGGGGGAGACAAATTCAGGGTTTTTGTCATCGTTGGGGACCTCATGGATAGGGGTCTCATGGCTAGGGAAATTAGTGGGATCATGAGGGGTAGGGCTGTTGAGGATTTTAGTGGGATTGGAAGGGGTAAGGTAGCTAGTGACCATAGCTTTCTTGGTGTAAAACTTGAGAGCATGCTTGTACAAAATAAGGTGCAAGCCTTGGTGGATGGGATGAGTGTATTTCTATTTTCTGACGCTGGTGATAGACAACTCAATGGGCCTAAATAGATGGTCGAGGATATTTATTTTTTTTATGTCTCGAAGGTCGTTCAGAAAAGCTAAGTGGAATTTGTGGAGGGAAATGTTGATATTGTCAATGGTCATGAATTACATAATTGGGATCATAACATGATCCTAGAGGGCAAGCAAGAAATTTCTATCAACACCACCATCAACAATAACCAGGTCTTTACCTTTATCCATGAATATATCCATCTCCACAACCATGGAGTTCTTGTTGCGCCTGATAACACGACCAATAAAAGGAAACCCTATGACCTTGGCTAGCATTCAAACATCGATCTAGAAATTGAGGCCCCTCATAAAGACTTGGCCCCCATTCCACAAGTTGATGATCTCCTCAAAAATTTTAGCGTCACTATCGAAAAACTTCTTCAAAAAGGGTAAAATATTGTGGTTCCCTAAAATCTCTTCAACAATAAGGTTGAGATGAAGGGAATTAGGCTTGAGCAAGGTCATGGATGAATAGGGATGGGGTTTAGAGAACCAAGATTAGGGACTGGGATGAGGATGATGGATGTGGTTCATGCTCAAACTGTGATTAGTTTTAAAAGGGTGATCTTCACGCATGTCAAAGGATATGGGCAAGGATTTTTCATGGATCATTATTGCTTTTGAACCCCAAAGGTGCTTGGTTCGAGTTCCAATAAGGGATAAACGTTGATTGCAAAGAAAAGAAACCAAAGCAATAGATTTAGAATCAAAAGTGTAAGATAAATGATTGTATTAGAAATTAATAACACTCGAGTTAGCACAAGAAGGGATGTGATCAAAAATTTCAAATATGGCGTTGATGGCCACTCCTAAAAACTTGAGAAAATTCCACAGTGGATAGAACACATGATGAAGTTGGCAACAATGAATATAGGCTCCATGAGGGTGACTAGGAACATATAAGAAAGGTAAGAAAATATGAAGGTACTGATAGGACACAGGGGATGATGAGGGGAAAGGGTAACAATGGAGCACGTGAAGGATTGTGTGGCAAGTAGGGATGGTGGGATGAGGTGAAGGGTGACCCAAGGGGATTAGGTATATGGAAAGGACAAGGAATGTGAAGAGGCTAAGAAGAAGCAGAGGGGGGACAAGGGGCATGTGGTATGATTGACGATTAGAATTTTTATATGGAGATGACTGGGAGTCCACTAACCAATTATGGTAAGATCACAAAGGGGTTCATAGGGACATAAACCAATCAAGAGTTGTGTCATTGATAAGGATTTGAGGGAAATCATTGTGCCATACACTGAGGAGCTATTGGTTAGGGCAAAAATTAGCAAGAGAATCCACCGTAGGGTTGGCTTCCCTGAAGATGTGTTGAATGATGGTTTCAAGGTGGATATGGATGAGTCTTTTGGATTTAGAGGTGATGTTGTTAACACTCAAATTTAGAGCCTTGTTGATTTGGATGTAGTTGATAACTTTTAGGGAGTCTTCTTCAATAATGAGTTTGCACTAGAGGTTGTTGATAATTGAAAGGCCTCAAAAAAGGGTTTTTACCTCAACAACGTGGTTGATTTGGGTGCCAAGGTTTTCAGCAAAGGCTAAGATGATTCTACCATCATGGTCTTTGAGAACACCCCCACCACCAGCAATGCCAGGGTTACCTTTGTAAGAGTCATCAAATTTAAGTTTTAACCATCCTTTAGGAGGAGGGATCCACTTGGCATTGGATCTGGTATTAGCATGGATAGGTGGCCTGAAGGGATCCATGGAAAGCTTGAGGGAGGAATAAATGGTGGTCTCAAATCCAATATCAAGAGGTTTTGAGCAAGGGAATAACTGAGCATTCTCAATGGCAAAGCAGAGAGCTATGTTTCCAATGGAGATAGGATCTCTGGATAAGTTTGAGAAGGCTTTATTATTGTGCTCAAGCCAAATATACCATAGGAAGTGGTGGAGGTAAAGGAACCAAAGGGTTTTGATTTTGTTGTTATGAAATGGATTGGACCATTGGGTGAAAATATCAACCAGAGAGCTTGGACGAACCCAGGAAAAGTTGAAGGTACAAATAATGAAACTTGGAGTAGTTTCAAAGAATGCACACTCTAAAAATAGATGGTGAGTGGACTCCCACTCAGACTTGCAAAGGTAGCAGTGATTTGGTATCATCACCCTCTAGTCATGAGGTTGTTAATGGTTAGGATTTTATTTTGGACCAACAACCAAGAAAATAAGTCAATTTTAGGGATAAGGTGCTTGCATTAGATAATCTTGATGGAAATAGAGCAAGCAAATGGGTTGTCTTGCAAGAGGTAAGCGGATTTAATAGAGAAAATGCCATCATCACAATTTCTCCAAATAGAAAGGTCTGGTGAATCGGTGGTGGGTATGATGAGAGGATTAATGATGGAGAACAAGGAATTAGCAGTGAAGGTAAGGCCTATGGGTATGAAAGTGGGTGGGATGGGTTTCCAATAGGGTTTACCATGGGTAAAGATGATAAATTGGGAGACCTTGCTACCAAAGAGACAGTCAATAATGGGTTTAAGGACAACAAGGGCAGGGTCGACAATAAGGGGGTGGTCACAAGCCCTAGGATCAAGCCAAAAATAAATGGTAAGTACATTACCTAGTTGCCATATGGTACCTCTTTTTATGATATCCCTAGCTTTAGTAACAGAACTCTAGAAGGTGGAGCCAAAAAGAGGGATGACCTCTTCCAAAAAACCATGGTTCTACAAATATTTCCACTTGATCCCACTCAAAGTTGGCATTTGTGAAGATTTTCCAAGCTTACTTAGTGATGAGGGCTAGATTAATTTTGTCAATTCTTCTAAATATGAGACCACCTTGAGATTTGGGGGTGCAGATGTTAGGAATGGAGCCTAATTATGAGGAGGCTAAATAGAGAAAGTTTTTGGATTTACTGCAGGACGGGCAGGGAAAGTTTCTAGATTTACAGTCTGTTAGTCTACCAGAGAAAGTTTTTGGATTTACAATAGGACAGCCAGGGAAAGTTTTTTTTGTTTTTATCCCAAAATTAGATGCTGGGAACTCAGTGTTAATCTTGGAATGTATTAAGAAAAGCAGTTTGTTTTTCTATTTTTTTCTTATATATAGTTGTGAGGAAAAACAGAGAATACTATGACAATGAGAAAATTACTGTGTTGATTCCTTGTAAATATAGAGAGGAAATTACAGCAGATGTTTGTTGTAGGTTGTAACCCTCTATTGCTTGGATTGAGAAAGAAAGGACTGAAAATTCTCGGTGGATGTAACCCACATTGGATGAACCACGTTAAAATCGTTGTCTCTTCTACTATGTGTTTGTCTTATTTTGTCAATTCTGCTGTTAAAGTTTGAAACACTATAATTGCTTTTCTATATTTTATATAGTGATTTACTCTAACAAGTGGTATCAGAGCGGTTGTTTTGTTGGGTGCACTTGACAGAAGGAGAATTTCTAGATCAAGTGGGAGCAATGGCGGAAGAAGGGAGGTTTAGAGTTCAAAAATTCAATGGCCGGAACTTTCAATTCTAGAAGATGCAGATGGAGGATTACTTGTACCAGAAGGATCTTTACTTACCTCTTGAGGGGGAAACAAAGAGACCTTCATCTATGTCTAATGAGGAGTGGAGTCTCCTTGATAGAAAGGCATTGGGTATTGTGAGGCTGTGCTTGGGAGCCACCGTAGCCTTCAACATCTCTGATGAAAAGACTACCAAGGGAGTCATGGATAAGTTGGCCAAGATGTATGAGAAACCATCAACATCAAATAAGGTATTCTTAATGAAAAGGTTATTTAACATGAAAATGAGTGAAGGAGGATCTGTGTATGATCATTTAAATGAATTTAATACTGTCACTAATCAATTGCATTTAGTAGGATTGGATTTTGATGATGAGCTTAGGGCCTTACTAATCTTATGCTCTCTTTCAAAAATTTGGAACAGTTTGGTAATGGCTGTAAGTAACTCTGCTTCGAGTTCAAATAAATTAGAATTTGATGATGTGGTTGGTGTGATACTCAGTGAGGACATGAGAAGAAAAACCACAGGAGAATCATCTAGCACCGCCTTAACTATTGAGAATAGAGGAAGAGGAAGAGAAAGAGGTAAGAGTTCACATCGTGGCAAATCCAAAGGCAGATCCAAATCACGTGGAAAAGGAAAGCTACAATGTTGGCACCTGCAGCAAAAAGGGTCATCTCAAGAAGGACTGTTGGCAAAGAAAGGGTGATGGAAATGAAGGTAATGATAATAATGGTAACACTTCAGAAGCCAATATTACTGGACAAATTTTACAAGATGCTTTAATCTTTCTCTTGATAGAAATAGTGATTATTGGGTAATTGATAGTGGTGCTTCATTCCATGCTACCTCACATAAGGAATACTTCATAGATTATGTTTCTAGAGATTATGGACAGGTTCTATTGGGAAATGACCAACCATGTAAAATCGTGGGTATTGGAAAGATTTTGATTAAATCCCCAAATGGATGTCAATGGGCTCTTAAAGAGGTGATACACATACCAGATTTAAAGAGAAATCTTATATCGGCAAGTAAGCTTGATGGTGAAGGATACATGGTTGCATTCGAAGAAAATGCTTGGAAAGTTACTAAAGGTTCATTGATAGTAGCTAGAGGTAAATTGGTGGGTACTCTTTATTTACTTACTGATTTTTCTCACTGCTCCATGAATTTAGTTTCTACAGGTGAGAGTGCATCTTTTTTTTTTGGTAATTATTATAATAGATTAACAGTGGGTTTTTATAGAGGATCCCAAAACCTTATATACAAAATCAGCCTTGCTAAATAGTGCTTCATGCCTCTTGGCTGGAAGAATAAACCTGTATACGAAAAAAAAACAAAAAGCTGATAATTGCCCGAGGGCTACAAGTAAGGCATTTTTGCCTGATTATCCTGGAAACCATGGCCATTATAACTGGGAAAACAAAAACTAGCCGGAGAAGCTGGACCATCGAAAAGTAGAAGAAGACAACCAAGAAAACTACAAAAAATTCTCCCATACCTGGGAAATGAATTTCCACATTTCTGCTTTCTCGGAGGCAGAATTCGAAGCATACATGTTGGATAGGATCCAAGAAAAATGACTGGACTGAAACAAACCGTTGAAAATTCTGCTGGAAAATTTTGCCCTGGCCCAAATGGCCACTCGTTTAGTCTTCTCACATCCAGGATTTCATCCGTACGGTTTGAGGTTCTTCTTACTTCCCTTTCCTTGCTGGAAGGGAGGTTTTGGGATAAGCGCGTCACCCATCAGAGAATCGGAGTCATCCTGAAATAGCAACCGTTGGGTTCCATTTGCAACATCAGCCGCAGTTTCTTTGTCTCTCTTTTCCTTGTTGGGGGGACGGCCCTGCTTCCTTTCACTACCAAAATCCACCCCTCGCTTTTGACTCCTTGTAATTCGAGGGCTAATATTACCAGGCTGGTAACCTCTTCTTCCCAGCAGGTAGTCTTCCAATATCTTTTGTGCCTCGGGAGAGTTTCGGTCATAAATTTTGGGTGAATCTGTCTGTGTGGTGATAAGGGGGGGCCTGTTCCTTTTCCTCATGTGGTCCTAGTTGGGGGCGCCCACCACACTGCTCGGAGTTCGGATGGGTGGTGATTTCCTCTTCTGGTAAGGAGGATTCGAGATGGTCCCTGGATGGACTTGGAGATTCATGGCCTTTCGCAAAAGGGTGCTTCATCTGACCTTCACCGTGCTCCAGAGGGTTGCAAGGATCCCGCTCCTTCTTCCTTGGATTTTGGAGAGGACAATTGGACTGAAGATGCCCTTGAGAACTACACTGAGGGCAGAAAGCTGGCCTGTTCTCATAAATAATAGCTTGATTTTGTAGAAAAGTACCCCCAGACCGCAGAGTAATGGAGGATGGGAGGTCCGTCTCCAAGTCCGCCAAAACACAGAACCGGGCTTGGACAAATCTAGTTCGAGCTCTGGTGGGAGGGTCTAAAGTGATCATCTCCCCGATGGACCGAGCAATACCTCTGATTACATTTTCATGCCAGCAAAAAAGGGGAAGACTCGGGAGCCTAACCCATATTGGAGCAATGTTGATATTCTGGGTATCGGGGTTAAAGTCCAAACCCCACTTCCTTAGAAAGAGACTCCTACGGCCCAAGAACCAAGGCCCTCCAGCCAGGATTTTACAGTAGTCCTCCTTGTTGCTCAGCCTAATCGCGAAAAAACCTCGGGTTAGGGCAGCCAACTCTAAGTGACCAGAGGTCCACCATTTGCCAGACGCCCACTTGCGAATGGTCTCCATGTCGGGACGACCACCAATAAACTTACCGATGAGGGTAAATTTTTCGAAATCCACAAAGCTCGAGAGAATTTCCGTCGAGATGTCCAACTCGTCCCCGGACGGAAATAACTCCTTGGAGAAGAGCCCGCTTAAGGTTTCAGAGGCCACTGCCAAAGCATATGACTTCCGAGGTCCATCTCCCCATTTGTCTGGCGGATCCTTGCCGCGACTTGGCAAGGACTCCTCGGCGTCCCTAGACTCTGTTTGCCCTCCCTCCACCCTGTCGAGCCCCTGGTTCGACCTGCCGACGCTCCCGTGCTCTCCCAGAACAGCCTTCCCGCCCACTGTCATCCCCACCCTCCCAAGAAACCCTAATTTCATCGCTCCAATGTAATCGGTGAGAGTGCATCTTAGTGGCATCAAAGACTTGGCCATATGAGTGGAAAAGGTATGGAAATTTTACATTCAAGAAAGTTATTGCCTAAGTTAAAAGAAATTGATTTGGAATTCTATGAGGATTGTGTTTATGGTAAAGCAAAGAGAGTTAGATTTCTCAAGGATGGCAAGGAAAGGAAGAAAGAGAAATTGGAGCTTGTGCACTCAAATGTTTGGGGCCTAGCTCAGGTAACTTCTCTTGGAGGTTCCTCTTACTATGTACTTTTTATTGATGATGCAACAAGGAAAACATGGATATATTGCATTAAGAATAAAAGTGATGTTTTTAATACCTTCAAGAATTGGAAAGCATTAGTTGAAAATGAAACTGGAAAAATGTTAAAGTGTCTAAAGTTAGATAATGGTGGAGAATATTGCAGTAGAGAATTTGATGTGTTTTGTTCTAAAAATGGAATTAGAAGAATCAAGGTAGTTCCAAGAACACCTCAAGAAAATGGGGTTGCTGAAAGAATGAATAGAACCATCATGGAGCATGCTAGGAGCATGAGAATACATGTAGGCTTACCATTATTTTTATGGGCTCATGTTGTTGATACTGCAGTATATCTGATTAATAGAGGACCGTCTAGTGCCTTGGATGGAGGAATTTTGGAAGAGCTTTGGACAGGTAAACCGAAGTAAATTATTCTTTCCTTAAGGTATTTGGATGTGAGGCTTTTATGCATATAGACAAAGAGAATAGAAATAAGTTAGATGCTAAGGCCCAAAAGTGCTATTTTATTGGTTATGGTATTGATGGCTTGGGTTACAGATTATGGGATTGTGATAACCAAAAAGTCATTAGAAGTAGGGATGTCATATTTAATGAAAAAAACTTGTATAAAGATTGGTTGCAGGGAAAGAAACAAAAAGAGGAAATTGCTGAATACATAGACCTTGATGGACACATAGAAAAGGTAACTCCAAAAGTGGTAGAAGATCAAAATGTACAGCAGCAACAACAAGCACCTCAATCTCCGGAAAGTGTTGTTAGACGATCTACCAGGATAAGTAAAATTCCTCAACGTTTCTCCGATTATGTTTTGTATACTGATGTCATGTTGAGCCATAATGTTTTCAGGAAGCATTACAGATGGATACCAGGAATAAGTGGGAGCTTGCAATGAATGAAGAAATGGACTCTTTATTCCACAACCAAACTTGGGATTTGGTTGAGCTACCCAAAGGTAAAAGAGATTTGACCAATAAATGGGTGTACAGGATTAAAGAGGAGAATGAAGGGCATAAGAGATACAAAGCAAGACTATTGGTCAAGGGATTTTCTCAGAAAAAAGGTATTGATTTTGATGAGATTTTTTCTCCAGTTGTAAAAATGACTTCTATTAGAGCTATTTTGAGTCTTATAGCTATAGAAAATTTGTATCTGGAGCAATTGGATGTGAAGACAACATTTCTTCATGGTAATTTGGAGGAGGAAATTTATATGCACCAACCAGAAGGCTTTTAGGTGAAAGGTAAAGAGGATTGGGTATGTAAACTAAAAAAGAGCTTGTATGAGTTAAAACAAGCTCCTAGACAGTGGTATTTAAAATTTGATAAGTTCATGGCTAATCAAAGGTTTGAAAGATGTCAAAGTGATCACTGTGTATATTTTAAGCAAACTGGAAATGGTAACTATGTTATTTTACTATTGTATGTGGATGACATGTTAGTTGCAGGTACAAATATGCAAGATATAAACATGCTCAAGAAGAAGTTGGCTAAATCCTTTGCCATGAAGGATTTGGGATAAGCCAAACAAATCCTTGGTATGAGGATAACAAGAGACAAGGAGAGTCACACTCTGAAATTATCACAAGCAAAATACATTGAAAAAGTGCTTAAGAGATTCAACATGAACAATGCAAAGTCTGTTGCTACTCCATTGGCAAAGCATTTCAAACTCACCAAAGATTTGTGTCCCAAAACATAAAAGGAACAAGAGCATATGGCTAAGGTTACCTATGCATCAGCGGTTGGAAGCTTGATATATGCAATGGTTTGTACAAGACCAGACATTGCCCATGCAGTGGGAGTAGTGAGTAGATTTATGAGTAATCCAGGAAAAGGACATTGGAAAGAGGTAAAATGGATACTCGGGTACTTGAGAGGAACTTCAAATTATTCTTTGAATTTTGAAGGCTCTAATATATGCTTGAAAGGTTTTGTAGATTCTGATATGGCAGGTGATCTTGATGGTGGAAGGAGCACTACTGGCTACATATTTACTATAGGAGGAGGAGCGGTTAGTTGGATTTCTAAACTCCAACACGTAGTTGCCCTTTCAACCACTGAAGCTGAATATGTTGCTGCTACAAAAGCAAGCAAAGATATGGTTTGGTTGCAAAGACTAATGGAAGAACTAGGGAAGAAGCAAGAGGATAATAGGTTGTGGAGTGATAGCCAGAGTGCTATACACCTTGCAAAGAATTCAGCATTCCATTTAAAAACTAAACACATCAAAATCAGGTATCATTTCATTAGATCAGTAGTGGAAGATGGATCTTTGAAATTAGGGAAAGTTCACACATCACAAAATCCTGTTGACATGCTTACAAAAGTGGTGTCAGGAGAAAAGTTGAGCTTTTGCTCAACTTCAATTGGCCTTAAGGAATAAGAGGCCATGATGAGAATTTTTCAGTCCTTGGTTGCAGTATGGTGCAATGGAATTAGTCTCCAAGTGGGAGATTGTTAGGAATGGAGCCTAATTATGAGGAGGCTAAACAGAGAAAGTTTTTGGATTTACTGCAAGACAGGCAGGGAAAGTTTCCAGATTTACAGTCTGTTAGTCTACCAGAGAAAGTTTTCGAATTTACAACGAGACAGCCAGGGAAAGTTTTTTTTGTTTTTATCCCAAAATTAGATGTTGGGAACTCAGTGTTAATATTGGAATGTATTAAGAAAAGCAGTTTTTTTTTCTATTTTTTTCTTATATATAGTTGTGAGGAAAAACAAAGAAGACTATGACAATGAGAAAATTACTGTGTTGATTCCTTGTAAATATAGAGAGGAAATTACAGCAGATGTTTGTTGTAGGTTGTAACCCTCTATTGCTTGGATTGAGAAAGAAAGGACTAAAAATTCTCGGTGGATGTAACCCACATTGGGTGAACCACGTTAAAATCGTTGTCTCTTCTACTGTGTGTTTGTATTATTTTGTCAATTCTGCTATTAAATTTTGAAACACTATAATTGCTTTTCTATATTTTATATAGTGATTTACTCTAACAACAGATTTTATCCCAGGATACAAAATGAAACTTCTTGTTATCCGACCCTGACCATAAGAATATCTTCTAAATTTGTTCAATTTTGATATAGATAGATGCAGGAGCTTTTAAAATAGACAAAAATTATACAAGAATTCTTTAGAGGCATGCATGGACCAGGGTAGCTTTGGTAGCTTGACTAAGAAGGACTCTCTTCCATCCTGCAAGCTTATTGAGGAGTCTATCAATGACATTGTTCCACATATTTTCAGATGGGATGTCAAAGAAAAGGTGAAGGCTAAGATAGAAAGAAGGGAGATCTCTGATGGTGCACTAAAGGATTCGGTCTATATGCTGTTGGTGGGTAATAGGATTATTTATGAAGAATAATTTGCTCTTGATATAATTTACCATTTGGCCAGTAGCCTTATCATAGAGGTTAATAATTGACTTGATCACTTTGGCTTTAGCAACCGAGGTGAGGGTGGCCAAAATAGTATCATCAACAAACTGTTGGTGGGTTATAGGTCTCAGAATAGAGGTAGGTTTTATGCCTAAAATGGTTTCAGGAGAACAAGCAGCTTTGAGGGTTCTTCCCAAGGACTCAACTAGAATAACGAATAGATAGGGTGATAAGGTATCCCCTTGTCTCATCCCTCTAGCTCAACTGAAGTATCTAGAAATAGATCCATTGAAAATGATAGAGAACCAATATAAAGTAATGCAAGCTTTGATAAGACCAACCCATTGGGAATGGAAGCCGAACTTGAGGAGTATTACAAAAAGGAAATCCAATGAGACTTTTTCAAAAGCTTTGTTCATGTTAAGCTTGAGAAAGAAGCTAGATTTTTTACTATGGGAGATAGAATGCAAAATTTCATGAATAGTAATAACCCCATCAGTGATAAATCTACCTTGGATGGTTTACCTTGATAGGGGTTGATAATGAGGGAGAGGATATCTTTCATTCTGATTATCATGGCTTTGGTCATTATTTTGTAAAGCACGTTACATAGATTTTTGGGATGAAAATCAAACATGGACCTGTAATCAACACGCTTGGGGATGAGGACAAGGAAAGTAGAGTTGACATCCCTGGGGATAAATTTTGACCTCTGAAAATCTTCTATGGATTCACAAATGTCCTTCCCAACAATGTACCATAAGTATTGGAAAAAATGGGAGAAGAAGCTATCAAGCCTTGACGCTTTATCAGGTTGCATGGAGAAAAGAGCATACTTTATTTCATTGTGTAAAAAGGCTTGGAGGAGGCGTTGGTTTGTCTCAGGGGGTATAAGGGTAGGGATGTGGTACAGGAGGGAATACTAGGACTAAAGAGGACTAGAAAATTGAGAAGAGATGAATTATTAAAAGTGGTTAACAACTTTAAGTCTGATCTCCTAAATGCTGGACATGATAGCGCCATTACTTTTGACCAATTCTTGGATTCTATTAGAGTTACGATGCCTAAGGGTAGTTGCATGAAATAATTTAGTATTTGCATCTCCTTATTTCAACCAAAGGGATATGGAATTTTACCTCCAAAAGGTATCTTCCCTCACAAGGATGTTATGATAATTAGCCAAATTTTTCCTTTCTTCCTCCCTGGTTCTGCTGTCCAAACATCCTTATTGGATTTTGCTTTCAATGTCTTGAAGACTTTCTTTGATGGCTTGTTTATTTTCAAAAATGTTGCCAAAGACCTCCTTATTCCAAACCTTAAGGTTGTGTTTGATGAATCGTAATTTGTTAGCAATTTAAGAAATAGGATGTCCTATAAAGGATTGGTTCCACCATTCATAAATGCGCTCTCTAAGGTCTAGATGATGGGTCCATATTACCTCAAATTTGAAAGGAGTTATTATTCTAAATATTGATTGAGGCCTTATAAGACCAAGGGGTTATGATCCAAACCAATCTTAGGGAGGGAATGGAGGGTTGCATCCCCAAACATCTGGATAATTTCCTTGGATAACAAAAATATATCCAGCCTTTATTGAATGTGCATAGCTCCAATCCTTTTGTTTCTCTAGGTGAATTTGGTTCCCTTGACATGGGCATCCATAAGTTCATTAGAATCCATGAAATCATTGAACTCTTCGTAGTTCTTAGGGGATATGATAGTTCCACCACTCTTGTCTAATGGGTATAGAGGAAAATTGAAGTCTCCAACTAGGATCCAAGGTTGATTTGAGAAGATGTTTCTCATTTGGCTGAGGATGTTCCAAAATCTACTCCTTCTCTGGGGTGAATTGGGTGCATAGATGTTGGATAGGATCCAACTAATCTTGGATTCTTTATTGTAAAATAAAATATTTACGATTCTATTTGATAATGATAGGAGTCTCCCTTCAACCTTAGTGGGGTCCTAGAGGCATAAGAGCCCTCCTGTATATCCATGGATTGGGCTTGCAATGAACTCACTGTGCTTCCAAATAATTTTTACTACTTTCTTAGATGTGTTTTCTTCAATTTTAGTTTCTTGAAAGATGAAAATGGTGGGCCTAATTTCTTTCCTCATGGTTGCTACAAGTATTTTCTTGGCTAGACCATTGAGGCCTCTCATATTCCATGAGAGGATTTTCATTTTTGGTTTTTGTTAGATGGTTTCTTCCCCCCTCTAACTTTTTGTGAGGTGGGTTTGGTTACTTTTACTTCATCCTTGAACTGCCCAGACAAGGATGTGAAGAGGGTTGATTGTGTGCCATTGGCAATATCGTCTTCAACCTCCTTTCTTCTTTGATTAGTAGTGGATGGTCTTCCTCTTTTTTTATCACTTCCAACATCAATAAGAACTTATTTAAAACTTCTAGTATGCTTTGGGCTGAGAGCATCAGGGGGTTGAAATCCCAAGGGCTTAGAAGCACTAAGGGGGCTCGAAGGCTTAGAAGTACTATGAAGGCTTGAGGTTTTAGAGGGGCTTGGAAGGCTTGATATTTTAGAAGGGCTTGGAAAGTTTGAGGATTTAGAGGGGCTTGGAAGATCCAAAGTTTTTGAGGGGCTAGAAAGGTTTGAGGGCTTAGAAGGACTAGGGAGGTCGGGTTTGAAATGGAGGTTATGACCAGAAGGAACCAAGGGAGCAGAAAGAGAGTGATGAGGGGGAGAGGAAGAGGTTTCAGGTCTGGATGGGGAGGAGGGGACCTAAACATAGGGAGGGATGGATTCAGGGCATGGGAGGTCAAATCTAGATTCTGGGTCATGGTCAAAGGGTCTATATACTAGGAAAAATATTAAAACCATAACGGTTAAATTATCTACTACCTAATTTATTTTTCTATAGATATTATAAATTTCTAGTATATAGCCTCTATCAATAGTTGATGGACATTAAAAATAATATTATTTTTTATCCAATCCTCACATCCATTTTTCTTGATAAAATTAATACTAAATTATGAATCCTTCTCAATTGAAATATACTTTTTCCTTTCTAAATGATGATTTTCATTCCTACAAGAAGTACCTTAGCTTCTACATATTTTTTAGTTGAAGTTCCATATGATTATAAGTGAGGAGAATATATATATATATTTTCAAAAAACAACACCTCTACCAATATTTCTTGAACTTTCTTTGAAAGTACTATGAAAATTAATTTTGATAAACATAAATTTTGAACATTTCCATTTTATCATAAGTCAAAGCATATCCTTTGAAATCAACTCCATTGTCATAAATGATCCTTCTATGTATATTCAAATCATATAACCAAGAGGCTAGCACCAATTTTTCTACACATGAGACTTTCCATGATGAGATTATGTTTGCATTCTACAAGAGAGGCAATAATATAATTTCAAACTTGGGTGTGATTTTAAGATTTGTTTTCCAAAGTTTGATTACTTATTTTAAGTCATAAATTCCAACAAACATTGGTCGGATCAATCCTCCAAAAAATAAATAATGTTTAGATTTGAAATAATTAATTTATTATTTCATGAACTCTTTCAATGCTCATAAAGCTATCTAATGTATTCTCATAATTTTAAAAATGTTGTCCCAAATGGTATAAGAAAAGGGACGATAAAAAAATAAAATAATATTTTTAGATCATTCTCACACAAAGAACACCTAAGAGAACTATGATACCCTCTTCTTTACAAACTCACACTTATAAGAATTTTGTTGTGGATTTCTAACCATAGGAATGTTAAAACCTTAAGGAGGGTCTCAAGTGACAAAAAATTCTTCCAAGGGAAGTCTTTGGGAGTAGAAAACTTTGATTGCTCTAAATCCTAATGTCCCAACTTGACTAAGTAGCCACCATATTTTGATAGATTCCAAACAAACTCATCCTCTACATAAAATAGGTAAAAATAACTCTTAAATCATCCTTTCAAGTTCATCTATTAGTTTTGAGGTCCTTTTTTTTTTAATGCTACTAATAGAAATCAATGTTTCAATATTTAATGTTGACATTAGTATAATTTTTGCCTTTGAACCTTTATGAGCTAAAAAATATACAAGCCAATGATTTCTATTTTGAATAAAAAATAAGAATGATAAGGCTTCAAGTATGCATTAGAAGATAAATTTATAAAATCCCCTTATCAGATAGCCATCCAATATGTTTCTTAATCAATTAAAACATGTTGCTAAACCTCTAAGTGGGGTTCATTTCTTAAATAATTTTACTGCATCAACAAAACCTATATATATATATATATATAATTTCTTTCCAACTCTTTTTTGATATTTGAATAATCTCCACCCAAGTTTTACTCTAATTTGAAAACTCACAAGTCTTTAATTGCACAAGTTTGTGTCTCTAAAATTATTTCCTTTGTAAACCGTATCCAAGTTATAAAAAGGAAACCTAAAAATTTTCTCATATTTTTGCAAAGAAAATATTTTTAAACTTTATCAATTTTATATGTTATACCTACTAGCAATGCTAGCAATCTTGAAAATAAAATCATATATATAAGCGTAAGATTACAATATGGTATTTATGAGTTATAATATTCCAGCCATTGTCAAGAACTTACCTTTCCAACCCACCAAATAAAATTGTATTCTTTTAAACTTAATTCTAGAGCTCCTCCTTTTCTTTTGTCAAACTAAAGAATACCAAAATAAGTTGATGGGAATTTTCTAAATAATTTGGTACAAATCTAGGCTAATATTAATAAGAAAATATAGATTCTATATTATTAGCTATCTAGCATCCTTCTCATGGCATGATAATATTGATTTGAACTCCATGACCTAGTTGACTAAGAGATGGTCCAAAATAAAAGTATCATTAACAAATCTAACATGAGATACAAAGGGACTATTTGTTAGAAATCGAATACCTTTGATTTTAGATTCAATTTTTTCCTTCTATAAATCTCTTTCCACTACCTAAAAAAGAATAATAAATAGATAAAGAGATAGTATCTTGCTCTAGCAAAGTCTAGGGGATGATTTAAAGCATTTATGAATGGATCCATCAATCAAAATAGAATATTTTTAAATTTCTATAACAACATCGAATTTATTCACACCAACCTTGATTAAAACCATTTTTTTAAGAACATCATGTACAATACTCCAAAAAATACTATCATATGTTTTATTTTATATTTGATTTTACAAGCTTCATTTTATTTTTAT
This sequence comes from Wollemia nobilis, assembly GCA_028583015.1. Taxonomy (NCBI): domain Eukaryota; kingdom Viridiplantae; phylum Streptophyta; class Pinopsida; order Araucariales; family Araucariaceae; genus Wollemia; species Wollemia nobilis. Next base: position 4,348,866 of record JAQPPZ010016890.1, read on the forward strand.
TAAATTAAGAGAATGTATGGATCTATGTATTGATTACAACATAAATAATTTGTTTACAATAAATTAAAATACCTTGTCCCTAAAAGATAATACAATACAAAATGATTTGTAATCTATTTACCATAATTTTTAAAATTATCTTATAAATCATATTACAATGAAATTATCAAATTATTTTGTCTTTTATTTCTTGGAAATTGAGCATTGAGGATCTCTTACAATTAATGTTGCCAAGCTTGAGGTAGCTTCTTAGCAAACTTTGTGTTGGTGTCTTCAATGTGCCAACCACTTGCTTGGGATACCGTGCCCAAGTGATGAAGGTAGCCTACCTTAGCGTCCAATTACCTCCCTTTTGCATACCAGTCTTCCTAAAAATTTGATTAGAGTCCTCATTTATATCCTTTTGCACATTCCATGGTCTAGTTAACGCTTCTTTAAAATTGACTTCACTAAGGCCCCTTCTCATATTTTTGGTTAGATTTTACTAGACCATGATTGGTAGTCACTTTAAAATTATGGGCACACCTAGGTTATTTCCATTTTGGCCTCGGTTGTTTTGTGTTGCACTTTATTATATTTTGCTAAGGAAGGTACTTACTTTTGCATGTAGTGATAAATCATTAAAGCTTTGGTGATTCACATGGATCTCTAGCCTACTAGAGACTGAGAACCCAAAATAATAGCCTCATTTTTTTTTAAAGCGAAAAACCCCTTGCAAAGAAGCCTTGATCTGAGAGACCACGAACAAGGGGTTCTACACCGTCAAAGTCACCTAGGGGTCGCACCCGAACCTGCCCGCACCAACATTATCAATTGGATTTTGGATACCCAATTCAACTTTTTGGTAGGGTGGAGATTTGAACCTGGGACCTCCCTTGGAGGATTGCCCTCTCCTCTCCAACTCACCTACAAAACCTAGGTCAAAAGAATAGCCTCATTATTCATTGGGTATGGAGTCAAAATATCAAATGGGATGCTAGATTTTCTCATTAATATTCAATTTTTTTATATTCATTTTTCAAGGACAGCCTTAAGTTTTTGAGTTGAATAAAATTTCTTTCAAGCTCCCATCAATCATCTTGTAGGATGTGGGAAGCCTTACCCCAAAATTGTCAAAGTTGCACTTCAAGCTCAACCATTGGCTTAATCACCTAAGCCACTTTATCTATAGTGGAGGAGTCTTATGACACATTAACATCTCTCATTTACTTTTGTAATTGTTGAAACTCTTATTTTGAGAGGAGATCATATTCTAGAGTTAAAGGGGAGGGGAGGCTATTTTGAATTAAGGAGGCATGATGTCCCTTCCATTTCCCTACTAATTATGTCAAAGCATTGATGTGGTTCCTACATTGGAAGGCAACATAATTTACTTTAAGGATTTTCATAATTAGAATGATTACTTCTTCCTAGCAAGCAATGCCCATGGCTCCCCATGCTAGTTAGTTAGGCCGGTTATCTAAACCATATATTTCTATGTCTCGATGATCTTGGGGCTAGTTTCTTCCAAAACCTATTCTATAGTCTTATTGAATTTGGTGCTTCATGAGGTAGTAGCCTAGATGAACTCCAACATTAGAACTAGACCATCAACTGATTTGGTAACCTTAACCCAAAATGCCTTCTTTATTTTGGATATTTGTTCTCTACCACTTGCCTTTTGTTTCAACTTGGCAAACTCTTTTCTCTATTCTTTGAACTCCTACTTTAAAGGTTCTATTTCTTCCAACTAAGACATGATATTGTCCATCTAGAATTTTAATGCCTAGACCTTAACTTGAGAATATTTTAGGGTGTGTTTGAAATTTTCTCTCTCCTCATTTCTTGATAGCTTCCTCGCATGACCAAGGAATTTATGGCTTATCATTTTACTATCTTGCTTAGTGAATTTAATTTTATCCTTTGACCAAGAATCCATAGGCTTAGCTCTATGACATCCATTTGGTACTCTTGTATTTGCATCTCTCCCTCCATATTAGAGATAAAGGGTATCAGGTGGGCCAAATATAGAGTAGATATTTGGGGATTGTGGATGTTCCTCATTTGAGTTGTTGTAGGTTGCTTTGCCCTCTCAACTATTTCTTGCTACTCATACTACCACATCTGATCTTGAACCTATTGGAACTAAAGTAGTGTTTTTTCTATGGATGTAATAATTTGAGCACTAAGCAATTATTGCCATCCAAGATAATGGTGGTAAGTATCTCAAAGTGTAAGACAACTAATTTATCTATATTTATGAGGATGGTAGAATAAGGTTCAGTGGATTTTTGTGGTGTAGCAGGAGCTATAGATGGTGTTGGTTGGGTGGTGACAAGTGGTGGAAGGGTGGAGAAAGTGATAGATATAAGGGTGATGATAGGTATATCTAAGGATGATATGGATAGGGTAGGAGTAGTAGGTGGTGTTGTGGTCATATTTTGCACTAATAAAATTGCTTCCTCCAACATTAGAATGATATATTTAGTAGGTGTTTCTAGAGATGGTAGAGGGATACTTTGAGATGGAGCCTCATTATTCTTTGCCATATTTGGTGATTTTAGTCTAAGGATCAACCATAGTTTCCTTAGAGGGTTTTCAACTCTTGCCCTCTTTCACTTCACTTCATAATTTATGGCCTTGACTATGCTAATATAAATGTGTCTATGGGTATCAAAACTAATCTTGCAACCAAAATCCCTTTTGTTTGAGCTAATTGGTATTACTATATACTCATGGTTCTTTCATCATCTCTTTGTTTTATGGGGAAATTATTTTGTATGCTCCTTGTTATAGCATTGGGTGAAGGTGTCATCCTCATTTGGATCTAGACCTATGAAAGTGATGCAGGACCGAGATTACACACAGAAAAACCACCAAATTTTCATTAACAACTTTCAAAATCCAAATCACAGAAGATACAATTGGCCAACCTCCCTTACAATGTATAAACTGCCTCTTATCACAGACCGGACCCCCTTCGAACATCATTACGCCAAATGCAGAGTTTCCTGTAACCGCCCGCACGAATATTTTTTCACTGCCTGTATATTGTTGCCAGGTGCCTTGAATCATCATGGCATGGAGTGGTAGAGTGCTCTACAGCCACCTGTCCATCGACCCTCTGAGTCATCATTTCCAAGAGTGCTTTGTAGACACCTGTATTTTGCTGCCACATGCCCTTCTACAACGACCTCTACAATCGCCTGCCCGTGTGGAGTCATGAATGACCTGTCATGATATCGTGACATTTCTGCTTCCTTGCTCTCTCTCTTCTCTTCGATTATGATATCACAACATTTTGGTGCTCGGCTTCTATTCTCTCCTTCGGGCCGTGAAACCGTGACATGTCACAAAATCATGACATCTTGGCCTTCCACACTTACCTCCTGTCTTCGGGTCATGAAACTATGACATGTCACAAAATTGTGACATCCTGGCCATCCGTACTCTCCTTCTATCTTCGATCCGTGAAAACGTGACATGTCACAAAATCGCGGCATCCTGGCCTTTCGCACTCTCCTTCTATCTTCGGGCCATGAAAACGTGACATGTCACAAAATTATAACGTCTTTACTTTTCGCACTTGTCTTCTGGCTTTGGGTCATGAAAACGCGACATCTCACAAAATCATGACGGTATTTCCCCTTGGCGCCTATTCTTCAATTGTGTCGTGATATCGCGATAGCCCTACCCCTTGGCGCCTCTTCTCCGAATGTGTCACGATATCATGACACATTTGCTGTCGCGATATCGCGATAGCCTTTCCCCTTGGATCCTCTTCACTGATTGTTGTCACAATATCATGACAACATTTCCCCTTGGCTCCTTTTCTCTGAATGTGTCACGATATCGTGACACATTTGCTATCGCGATATCACGACAGCATTTCCCCTTGGCTCCTCTTCTCTGATTGTTGTCGTGATATCGCAACAACCTTTCCCCTTGGCTCCTTTTATCCGAATGTGTCACGATATCGCGACACATTTGCTGTCACGATATCATGACAGTGCTTCCCCTTGCCAGCACTTGAATTTTTTTTTTTTTTTTATGATGCAAGATTGCTCTGCCACCACTAGATGCTCCTGCATCAGACACTTAAGGTGAATTGAGAAGTGATCTTCACTTCTATTCTGTGTGAGGTAGACCCAGGCGGTCAACCTCGGCCTTTGATAACCAAGTCGCATCTTCTACGAGCCTACCCTTCCACTTAATCAAATATTTAGAGTATTGCTTATTCCTAGTACTTCGGCCTTCACGCGTGTCAAGGACTTCTATCTCGTCTGCGACTAGGGTGGCTATTGGAATGCACCACAATTTTGGGCTTGGTGTCTCACTGCTACCTCCTTCATGATACTCGACCAAATCCAAAATGTTAAAAATGGGTGAGATGTTAAGTTCACTCGGCAACTCCACCTCGTATGCATTGCCCGAATCCCGTTTTCCAATGATTCTGCATGGTCCAAACTTCATCATTTTTAGCTTGTTATAGGTCTTGGCAGGAAACCTTTCTTTTCTTAGGTGGACCATGACGGCATCTCCCACTTCAAATTCTTTAGACCGGTGCTTCTGGTCTGCCCTGGTCTTATATTGAGTATTCATCTTAGTGATCTGCTTCGTCACCTCTTCATGCAAGCTTTTCAGGTGCTCTACAAAGTCTTCGGCCTCAGCACTGCACTTTTCTTGTGTATCCATCTTCCTCAACTCAAAAGCATTTCTTGGACTGCTCTCATAAATTATCTGGAATGGTGATTTGTTGGTACTCCTGTTGATAGAGTTGTTGTACGCGAATTCTGCCTACGGCAAAACTAAATACCATCCCTTGGGCTTGTCTCCTACTAAGCATCTCAATAGATTGCCCAAACTTCTATTTACCACCTCTATTTGGTCATCTATCTGTGGGTGGTATGCATAACTAAATTTTAAATCCGTTTTCAGTTTCTTCCACAAGGTTCTCCATAAATACCCTACAAACTTGGTATCCCTATCAGACACAATACTCTTCGACAGACCATGCAGTCATACCACTTCTTTGAAAAATAGGCCTGCCACATGGACCGTGTCACTAGTCTTCTAGCAGGGGATAAAATGAGCCATTTTCAAAAACCTGTCAACCACCACAAGTATGGAATCATTTCCCCTCTGCATCCTGGGTAAACCAAGAACAAAATCCATACTGATGTCCTCCTATGGCCTCTCGGGTACATGTAGTGGTTGATATAAACCAGTAGGCTACCTCACACCTTTCGCCATCTGGCATATCCTACAACTTTGCATGAATTTTGTCACATCTTGTTGAAATTGTGGCCAATAGTAGTTTTCATTAACAAGAGAAATGGTCTTATCTCGACCAAAGTGTCCAGCAAAACCTCCACTATGTTTTTCCTTGATCAGATTCTCCCTCATTGAACTTCGAGGAATGCATAATTGGTTTCCTCTGAACAACATTCCATCTTGGATCAAAAAATTTAACCACTTAGTCCTGTCTACAGTAACAGGCATAGAGAAGGCCTTCCAAGCTTCTACGAAGTCGAGATCTACAGGGTACAAACCCTTAAGTTCAACAAACCCTACAACTTCCACCTTCATTTCCATCAATAAACATTGCCTCCTACTTAAAGCATCTGCAACTCTGTTGGACCTTTTGCTCTGCTGCTTCAGCACAAAGGTATAGCTCTATAGGAATTCAACCCACTTCAAGTGCCTCTGATTCAGCTTTCCTTGACTGTTAATATACTACAGTGCCTGATGATCAGTATATAGAACAAATTCCTTCAGCAACAAATAATGCCTCCATTTCTTCAGAGCCTGAACTATAGCATAGAACTCCTGATCATACACCGAATACTTCTTCCTGGCATCATTGAGTTTCTCACTAAAATAAGCGACGAGCTTACCCTCTTGACTCAATACAGCCCCTATGGCACTACCACTAGCATCACAGTCTACCTAAAATACCTTATTAAATTTTAGAAGTGCTAAGATAGGTTGCTCTGTGACCTTCTTCTTTAACATAGCAAAGCTCTTGTTTGCTCCGGTTGTCCACTTAAATTCCTTCTTATTCCCCCTCATTGTCTTCGTAAGGGATGCGCAAATACTACTGAAATTTCTAATGAAATTTTTGTAAAAACTGGCTAGACCATGAAACGATCTTACCTCAATCACGCTTCTTGGAGCAGGCCATTATATGATAGCCCTCACCTTTTTTGGGTCTATTTTTAGATCGTCTATTGAGATGACAAATCCCAGGTATACCAACTTCTTTTTTCACAAAGTTACACTTCTTTAGATTTATCAGCAACTACTCCTCCCGTAGCTTCTCAAAAACCCTCCTGATATGCATCAGGTGTTCCTCCAGGGTTTTGCTAAATATCAAGATATCATCTAAGTAGACGATGACAAATTTACCTAGAAACTCTTTCAACACTTCATTCATCAGCCACATGAATGTACTAGGTGCATTGGTTAGCCCAAATGGCATGACCAACCACTCATACAAGCCCTCTCTAGTTTTGAAGGTTGTCTTCCACTCATCCCCTTCTCTAACATGGATATGATGGTAACCACTCTTCAGATCAATCTTTGTGAAGTACTCAGCTTCACTTAAATAGTCCATGATGTCATCCATCCTTGGCAATGGGAACCTGTATTTTATAGTGATCTTGTTAATTGCTCGAGAGTCTGTGCACATTCTCCACTCTCCATATTTCTTGGGTGCTAGTACTGTAGGTACTGCACATGGACTAAGACTCTCTCAAATCAACCCTTTCTTTAGCAACTCTTGAACTTGCCTATTCAGCTCTTCAGTTTCCATAGGGGTCATTCTATGTGCAGCCTTGTTGGGCAAGCTAGACCCTGGCACCAAGTCTATATGATGACTAATATTCCTTACAGGTGGTAAAACCTCAGGTACATTATTAGAAATGATATCTGGAAATTCCTCTAATAGACCCATGACTTCTACTGGGGTCTCCTTGCATTCCTCTTCCCTAACCCTAGGAATTATTGCGTAGCACATATGATCTGGCTTCAGCCCATCTAAAAATATTCTTCCATCAACTAGACAGATTCGAGCACTGCTACATACCTTTTCATTCGCCTCCTTCAGGGATTTCAACTTATGGTGAACTCCATTATTTGACAAGGAATACATGTTGGCTCGACCATCATGTACTGCACTCCGATCAAACTGCCATGGTCTCCCAAGCAACATGTGACATGCATCCATAGGCAGGATGTCACACATGACCTCATCATGATAAGTCCCAATGTTAAAATTCACTAAGCATTGCTCACTGACCAGAACCCTATGGTCCTTCTGTAACCACGCAATCTGATATGGATGCGGGTGTCTTCTTCTCTCTAACTGTAACTTGGCAACCATCTCCTCAGAGACCAAGTTATCAGTACTACCATTGTCAATAATGATGTTACAGATCTTGCCTGAGCACTTGCATCTCGTGCGAAACAGGCTGTTCCTATGGTCTAGCTCCTTTTCCTCATTCAAAAAGACTCTCCTTATGACCATCGCTTCTCCTCATTCTGCCTCCTCAGAGTGCTCAAATTTGACACCTTCATCTGCTACAGCCGCCCTGGCTTGACCCTCAGGTCTCCGATTTGGCCTTTCTTGGCACTGTGGATAGTTGTATGCCCGATGCCCTTCTTCCCTACAATTGAAGTAGGTTCCATGAAACACACCTCTCCCATACCCACACCCAGGCCTACCTCTTCCTCTCGAGTAGTTGTTGTTTGATTGCGTGGGTGGTGGGTATTCTCCTCTTTCTCTTCTTTCTAGTTTTGGCTACTGCTTGTTTCACCAGTCTTCTTCAGGTCTTTGTATCTTCCTCCACTAGTCCTTCCACCAGATCTCCCACCTCGATCCTTTCCTCTCTTATTACCCTCAAACCTCCTATTTAGTTTCTCTTCCACTTTTAATGCAAACTGGTACGCATCCTCCATCGTGCTCATCCGAACTAGACTCAGCTCTTCTTGAATGATGGTTCTCAATCCATTGATGTAGCGGGCGACCTTCTACTTATTTGCATCAGAATGGCTGGTTTGAATAGAGATCTGGTAGAACTCCTCTGTGTACTCTTTGATAGATTTACTCACCTGCCTTAGACTCTGCATCCTCCTCAACAAATCCAAATCATAATCTGCAGGGATGAATTGTCTCTTCAATTTCTCAACCATCCGATCCCACCTGGTGATTTTCTCTTTTCCCCTCCTATTCCTTTCTAGTTGTACTCCTTTCTACCAGATGCTAGCATGTCCCTTCAACTTTGTTTTTGTGAACCTGATCCTATTTGGATCTAAGATCTCCTCATACTCGAAATACTCCTCCATGTTGTTGATCCAATTTATCAACTCCTCGGGGTTGAGATTCCTAGAATATGTGGAGACATCAAACTTTAGCTTCTTCCCAATCTAGGATATGGCCCTATATAGCCTAGCTTCTGCTAGATACAATGCTTCTTCCTCATCATATGGACCCTCGTCTTCCCAAACTTCATCTTCACTGTGGTCCTCTCTTCTTGGCTCAACTCCTCTTCTCAGTTCTTCTTGTAGGGCTTGCACTTGCCTCTGTAAGGCTCTAAGATTGACCTCTACCCCCATATTTCTTGCACCACCATGGTTTCTTCATGGAGGCATCCTGCTCACTTCCTCACAACCCTCAACCACAGATCCTGGTGCAAACTGCCTCACGACTGATGATCTGTTCGTGCTCTTAGAACCTTCTGGCTTTGATACCACTTTATGCATGACTGAGATTACACACAGAAAAACCACCAAATTTTCATTAACAACTTTTAAAATCCAAATCATAGAAGATACAATTGGCCAACCTCCCTTACAATGTATAAACTGCCTCTTATCGCGGACCCGACCCCCTTTCGGACATCATTACACCGACTGCGGAGTTTCCTATAACCGCCCGCATGAATGTTTTGTCGCTGCATGCATACTGTTGCCAAGTGCCTTGAATCATCATGGCATGGAGTGGTGAAGTGCTCTATAGCCACCTGTCCATCGACCCTCTAAGTCATCATTTCCAAGAGTGCTCTGTAGACACCTGTATTTTGCTGCCACGTGCCCTTCTGTAACGACCTCTGCAACCGCCTGCCCGTGTGGAGTCATGAATGACCTATCACGATTTCATGACATTTTTGCTTCCTTGCTCTCTCTCTCTCCTCTTCGGTTGTGATATCGTGACATTTTTGTGCTCGACTTCTATTCTCTCCTTCGGGCCGCGAAACCACGACATGTCATGAAATCATGACATCTTGGCCTTCTGCACTTACCTCCTGTCTTTGGGTTGCAAAACTACAACATGTCACGAAATCGTGACATCCTGGCCATCCGTACTCTCCTTCTGTCTTTAGTTCATGAAAATGTGACATGTCATGAAATTGCGACATCCTGGCCTTCCACACTCTCCTTCTGTCTTCAGGCCGCAAAAACATGACATGTCATGAAATCGTGACGTCTTTACCTTCTGCACTTGTCTTCTGGATTTGGGTCATGAAAATGCAACATGTCATGAAATCACGACGGTCTTTCCCCTTGGCGCCTATTCTTCAATTGTGTCATGATATCGCGATAGCCCTACCCCTTGGCGCCTCTTCTTCGAATGTGTTGTGATATCGTGACACATTTGCTGTCGTGATATCGCGAAAGCCTTTCCCCTTGGATCCTCTTCGTCGATTGCTATCGCGATATCGCGATAGCCTTTCCCCTTGGCTCATTTTCTCCGAATGTGTCATGATATTGCGACACATTTGTTATCACGATATCGCGACAACCTTTCCCCTTGGCTCCTCTTCTTCGATTGCTGTTGCGATATCGCGATAGCCTTTCCCCTTGGCTCCTTTTATCCGAATGTGTCACGATATCGCGACACATATCGCGACAACGCTTCCCCTTGCCAGCACTTGAATTTTTTTTTTTTGATGATGCAAGATTGCTCTGCCACCACCAGATGCTCCTGCATGAGAAAGTTAGCTCAATTGTTAAATATAAACATGACATTGGTACTAAATGAAGAGAGCTAAACATAACAAGAAGTAGCAAAATAAATATGCAAGCACAAAACCATTTTAGAACAAGAAAATAATGTTATAAAATCCCCCTTGGGGGATGTCTATACATTTCCTTTTTTTCCATTAGCAATCTCAAATATATACACCATTGCACCTTCTACAAGGCTTCCAACTCACATGTGCATGCAAGGTGACACCTAATCCTTACATACACATTAACACCTCATCCTTGGACTTTGATCCATATTATAAATGTGTGATTACATAGGCATTTAATGCCAACATTCCTCCTTAATGATATATTTGTAATTTTGTAGTACAAACAATGATTTTTGACACAACCCTTCATGGGCACAAGCTAAAACCAGTCCTTCCGAAGATAAGTAGCCTTAACCTAGTTACTACTAACCTTTAGACCTAGAACTTCTAATAGCTATATCTAGTCATTACAAGATATAGACACCCTAAAAACTACCTCTAGCATTCTAAACACATTAGCTTCACCTATTATCCTCAATCATATACCATCAAGGTAACAAAAATACCAAAAACCACTTTTTAAAATAATACAAATATTACTAGAGCTAACTTTAAGAATATTACACTAGGCAACCACCACTAGAATCCACACCAGTCTCTTTTGGGAAAAACTACACCAATTACAGTAGTATTAATATCCCTACAAGCTATACCAATTACAATATTCAATAATCCAACTACACCAATTACAATAGCCAATAATCCAACTACACTAGTTATAGTAGTAGCTTATTCAGGTACAATCTACACCAGTTACAGTAGTTAATACTTATCCGAAACTTTTGGTACAACCAATAAACCATCTCAAACATTCTTCAAAAACTTAACAAAACGTAGATTTTAGATTTTAGATCTACACAACACACTAAAATAGGAAGAATACCAACTACAAAATGAAACCTCATGCATGGACACCTCTGCAACTTGCATAATAAAACCACTAGAATAGGCATTTCCAACCTTAAACTCTAGCACCTATTTAAAAAATAAACATTTGAATATAGATAAAATATAGATCCAATAGATCTTCATTCTAACACTACCAAAGCTCACTATATCTATCCTTGTCGAAGTTCACTAGATCACAGTTGTTGAATCTCACCAAATTTATCACTACTGAAGCTCACTAGGTCTACCATTATCGAAGCTCACCAGGTTTTATACTATCAAGGCTCACTAGGTTTGCTATTGTCAAATCTCATCAAATATTTCACTATCGAAGCTCACTAGATCTAACCTTACTGAATCTCACCAGATCTACCATTATCAAAATTCACCAGATCTTCCATTATCGAAGATCATCAAATATGTCATTTTTAAAGCTCACCAGGTCTACCACTATCGAATCTCACTAGGTCTACCACTATCGAAACTCACCAGGTCTACCACTATCGAATATCACTAGGTCTACTACTATCAAAGATCACTATATCTACCACTGTAGAAGCTCACCAGATCTACCACTATCAAATCTCACTAGATTTTCCACCATAAAAGCTCACCATATATACCATTTCCAAAGTTCACCAAATCTACCACAACCAGAACTCACCAAATTTACCATTGTTAAAGCTCACCAGATCTCATGTTTTGTCAAAGCTCAACAAGATTTGAATATTAAACCCTAGAATGAACAATCCTTAATCTAGATATATTGCTACTAAAGGTCACCCAATATATCATTGTTATAAACCCTTACATATCTTCATGCAATGCCATAAACTACCTAGGTTAAATACCATAGGCTTTGATACCAAATGTTAAGTCTAAATATGACATTTATACTAAATGAAGAGATCCAAACATAAAAAGGAGTAGAAAAATAAATATTTAAACACAAAACCATTTTAGAACAAGATAATAACAAGGGTAAAACCCCCCTTGGGGGATGTCTAGACATTCCTCCTTTTTCCATTAGAAATCTCAAATACATACACCATTGTATCTTCTACAAGCCTATCAACTCACATGAGCATGCAAGGTGACACCTCATCCTTACATACACATTGACACCTCATCCTTGGACTTTGAACCATATTAGAAATGTGTGATTACATAGGTATTTAATGTCAATATCAATATCATTTATCTTCTAGAAAAAATTTCACTAGGCTCTAATCTTGTTATTTCTCCATCCTATATTTTATAGAAGCTTCTTCTTAATTGGGATGATTTGATACTTTGGTTCAGTATCATTCACCTTTGTATAGAAGCTCTCATACAATTTTCTTTGGGGCTTCGATGGCAAGAATGTTCTCTCCTAAGTGGTGGGTAGACTCATTCATGCATACTTTGATGCATATCAACTTCAGGTCTAGGTTCATGGATGAAGTTTTAGGAGACCTTTGCACTTGTCAACCATGAAATAAATTTCTTATCTAGATCATAGTTCCAAGTACCATATAAATTTTTTAACCCCAACTCTTTTAACTTGGCTTCTAATTTAGGGTTTTGTTTTTTCTTTTTAGTAGATATACACTTCCTAGATGCATCTAGGCTTTATAGAATAATGTTTTTCTCTACCCTCTCTCATAGGTGGCATTGATTATGTTTTCCAACCTCAATATTTATAGAGACACCACCCTTTATATTGTGTTCCTTATCAATAAATATATGGGTTTTTTTAATCTAAAAATGTGTATAATGGTGGTGTATTCCAAGAAAAAATCTTCTCCTTTGATATAAAACTATAGATATTTAGTGCTATATTCTAAGATGGGTTAGATTCTCCCTCCTTCAATTGTGCTCAAGGTTGGCACCAAGAATTCATACAAAAATGGTAATATGAGTTTCAAGAGGGGAGTTTCATCTATAAGGAGATAGACTTCCCTCAATTGTCTTCATCTTCCATATTTAGGATCAAATTACCAAACAACTAGATATTTTAAAATAGTACTAAATGGGCTAAGAATAAGCCATACTTGAAGGTGTTATTATTCTTGAATTTATATAGCCCCTCCCAAATTTGATGGGCTATAAAATTGTTGTAGTCCAATATTAGGGTTATAGTTTTTGGGATACCCCTTAGCATGTGTATGACACCCAACTCTTCCTACAACACTTATTAATTATCATTGACACCAAAGATTAATATCACTACGCTCAAAGTATTCTTGGTATATTTGTTGAATATCTATTTACTTAAGGAAAATTTTAGCATGGATTTCTCTAACTTTTAGAGCTCCTAGTTCAAGTATTTTAAATAATATTTTATTTTCACACAATACCCTCTTGTAACCTCTAAGTTCAATCTGAGTCCTTTTGACACCAAGAGAATTTACCACACAACCTCTCCTAAAATGACTAGATTGAAGTTGTCATCATGAAAAATAACTATTCTATGCTAAGGATCATAATGTAAGATATATGCCTCCACTAGTTCATGATAGATATGTACCTAGGTTATCAGGTAAACAACTTGTCTAAACCCTTGTGATGAAGGATTTATTTTTACTTTTGAGGTGCCTTTTATAAGCATATTCCCTTTGACTTCTTTTATCTCTCGATAAATTTAGCTCTATTAATCCTTCTATTGCATATTAGGGACTCTATCCATATGGATTGAGAATGGGTTTATCTTCTTGAAGTAAAGTGAAGAGCTGAGGTGGTTTTTGGTGGTGGGGAAATGCTCTTGATATTTATTCTAGACACCATGACCGTTGTAATTTATCCAAGCCCCCAAAGCTTTGCTATCTTTTGCTTCTTCCTTCATACTTTAGAGCTTACAAAGACTCCAAATAAAATGTGGAGGACTTGGGAGGGGAAGGGTATTAATAGCCTTATGACTCCATATATTGTCATAAATGCACATGCATAGCTTCAACCTCCATTTGGTTATAATGAGTGATTGAGATATCTCCTTGGATAACAAAGTTGATTGATTCATGTGCCACTTCTTATGAATAGTCAATTTAAAATTTACCACCTAAACATTGCCTATGCCAAATTCTTGAAGCTTTTTTATTATTATTAGGTAAAAAATAGGGTATTTTGAAAGGGATACCAAACCTTTTATAAATAGCCAAGGAGAAACAACAATAGAGACCAAGAGAAATAAAAAGAAGTTTCCCCTAAGAAATGGTGCAAGACCTAAAACAACCTACAACAAACACACCACACAAAGAAAAACATCCAAAGAAGAGACCAAAAATTAAAATACCTCAAAATCCAAAGTCAGAAGGAGCATGAGGAACAACTTGTATATTAGGAGTTTGTATTAGATTAGGTTTTGAGTATTTACCTTGAAATACTAGAACTAAAAATGAAGTGTCCCCCATCATAGTAAAAATTTATTTATTAGGGATTGGGGTCACCACATTTTTTTTGAAACTCATCCATATGGTTGACCACCTCCTGCATGAGCATAGTTGTCATCCTATTCATTCTATGTAGCGATCTCAAAAGGTATTGGATAAAAAATTCACTTCTTGGGATGACCTTGAAGGGGGTTTCTAGGGGGGTATCCTAAAACTCTTATTCTCCAAATAATTACCTCTCCTTGTTAGCTTTTCATGGGAGACAGTACAACCACAAGATGAAAGATAACTAGTTTGAGATAACTATAAAACTAATGGTACAATAATATGTATGAAAATAAAGAAATGAACATCTGTAAATAACTCAAAAATATGCCATTAATGGGAATTATGAAAATAGTATAATGTTATATAATGGAGGACATTAACACTCCATGAAAGTATAGGAAAGAACTATATTGTACCATACTACACACTGTATATTTAGTATATCACACTCCCTATCACACTCTACTATACCTATGAGGCCTTTATATAGAAAAATAGATTGCTTGGCCTTTACTCTACCTAGGACTTATGTACATGTGGACATAAACATTTACAACTTGCACATTGACACTTGTGCATTTATTATAAACTTGAAGCAACTAACTAACTTTACTCTAAAGTAAACTCATACTATAGAAATGTACCAAAGGTGGACATTTACATGACCCAAATGATGTAATATACTCCAAAATCCCCCTGTATTACATTATTTGGGTATTGAATACTTTAGTATTCAATATGGATCTTTTATCTTTAGATGTTCTTCAGATTCATTTGGTCCTTTATATTATCTTTTATTCACATTGCACTGTATGCCTCCTTGATTTGGTTCCTCTTATTCTTCTTCTTTATTCTCATATTTGGAGTCAGTACTTTCATGGGTGGATGTACTATCACCTAATTCTTGCAAGAGTATATTCTCTTTGCCTTTGTACTTTTTATCATTTTCTAGGTCCTGTATAGAAGTTTTTGAATATACACTTAGAGCATCATGATAATATTTTGTGTTAGTAGAACTTGAAGTACCAATATTGCATGAGGATTGAAATATATTTGTTAGGGATGATTCATCCATTTCTATTTTTAGTTTAAATGATTCTATCAATCCTTTTTGTTCTACATTCTCATCCTTGTAACATTTTAACATAAGTAGTGCCATGTATAATATGCTACCAAAGTCTAAAGGAATTTGAATGTCACTTTTTCCATTATCAATTGCTTCAGTGAATCGAGCATGTAGATAGTATTCCATAGTTTCAAAGTTATCTCTTAAGGCTTCACTATGAATCACTTTTGAAGTAAAGTCTAAATATCCTTCAGATTTTATAAGTAAATTCCTTATTCCAGTTTTATGATACTTGCTCTTTTCTTTCTAATAGTGTTGTTCATATCATTGTTCATTGTATTCCTTGAGGTAGACATCTCTCTTAGTTTTAGTTTTTTCTATTTTAAGAACACTTTTGTTAGATCCTTTGTAGTAGACTAATGTATAACTCTCTATATTAGAGTATTTGAATCAATTTGATAAAAAAAAATATAAACTTAGGTTTTTTAGGAGTCTTTATGTATCCCTAGTGATTAGAGTAAGATATAAGCTTAATAAAGTGCTTAGTAAATAATAGTTCACTTTTAATTGATTTTGTAATGTTTTGAAAATAACAATAATCAACTTCTATTTCACCTTATCTCTCCTAATGAACTATGCACTTAATTTGAAGTTATCTATGGTTGGATTTCTTTTATCACTTTAGTATGAATAGGATACAAGTGTAAGTATATAATTCCAACTCCTTTAAGTAAATTAAGAACTTCTTTTATAACCCTCAATATCCAATAGTTTAATATTTATAAATTCCAATAAACTATTTTGATGTAGTATACTTTATAACTCCCTAATTTGGAATATTAGAAAATAATAATAATTGCAATAATACAGTTTTAATTTTTTAAGTACAAACCCTTATATCTTCTATAGTACTTGCAAATATTAAACTATTTAAATATATAAACCTCCTTTAAATTTACTTTCAAATGTATGGTTGATTTTGCTATTATTTCCAAAGTAAATAATAGAAGAGTTTCAACCTTATACTATACTCCTTATAACTCCTACTTAGTTATTTGCAAATATCTTTCAATAATATTTTGAAATGAGCTTGCTTGATAGATTACTAATGCTTGGTTAATATTGGTTATTCCAATGCAATAGTAAGGTTGAATATATTACCTTATAACTCCAATATTACCTTAATTAAAGCAAGCAATAATATCTTTACCTTAGCATTGTAGCTCAACATATTTGAGATGTGGCTTTATGTAACTCAACGTCATCGACGTATCTTTGTTTGGCTTGAGTAGCTTGAGGATTCAAAATATATCTTGGTAGGGTAAGGATGAGCATTCAATGCTCTCCAATTCTTTATTTGTACTACTCTATCATTACTTTGACCTTACTTTATTGTTCACACTTCCACCGTGTTATTTTTATTGTTCTTCCCCTCAAATGGTGCTTATGACATTGAGCATTTAATGATGTTCTCCTACGCATGTTTATGACAATCTTTGATTCCAAATAAATATTACCTCTTCTTCCTTGGATGTTGCTCGATTTTATCAAGTTTCATTGTATGCTTCACTTGGAATTAAGCAATTAAATGGCTATGAACTCCTCTTGAAGACTCCCATGTGGCATAATATTCTTTAGTAACATTTGAGAGGAATATTAACGCTTCTTGAAGTGGTTCCCAAGTGTCTTATGAGCTCCAACGTGCATGGGGATAACACCTACGTTTCTTGAGATGATGTAACACATCATTTTTTATAGAAACACTTTATAAACCCCAAATAATTACTCTAATGCTTAATAAGTGAGCATTTCTTTACTTGAGGAATATGAGCACTTATTTTTAGATGTGACAAGTGGTAAATTGCATGAAAAAAATCCCTCCAATACCTTCCTTAACCTATATACTCCTCTTGTTGACATAAATATAGCTAGTTTCTTGCTCTCAACGCTTCTTCTAGGTAAACGAAGGTTGGCTCTTGGTTCAGTGGATATCCTCGATGCTTGAATATGGTTCTATGGAGCTTGAATGGTAGTATGTAGTGCTTCCACTTGGTTGGAGTATTGGATATTGAAACCTTTATTTCTACCTTGCTATATGTTGTCCTAAGTAGATATTGATATCTTCTTTACATAGGTATTCATATGTTCTCTTCTATGTATATACCTTGCAATAAATATATAGATTTTATTATGCTTTGGTGGTTCCTTTACTTAGGTTCTTCATGGTGTAGGTGGATGCTATAGTAGATGCTAGTTAAGACATTAAAGGTGGCATTTTTAGACACCCAAAAATCCTAACTTTATGATCACTCTAATCTATTAGTAGTTTACTCCTCACACTTTTATGATTTGATTTCTTGGATACCACACCTTGCTACCTAAAATAGCATTTTTAGAACACTTTTATTTTGTCCTGTTAAAGCTGTATTTGAAGGACAAATCTAGTGCCAATGTAATGTAAGACCTTACAATAGATTAGAGTTACACCGAGTTTAAATGCCTCATATTGAAGCTCTCCTATCTTCTTAGATATGGTGGTTCTCTGCTCTAATCTCTGAGAACATGATGTATTTTTTGTCCTTCTGCTTAGAAAAAACTAACCTCTAATTTGGATAATCTTAACACCAATGAATCCAAGATTTTAACAATGTAACTAATATGTTATTAGAGGTTTTAATTATGCACTAATATTCACTTTTAAAACACTTTAGTGAAATTTGAATAACAACTATAGTGCAATGATAATCTCCCTTATAACTCCTATAAATGAACCCTTCAAAGTAACTCAAAATATGCACTAATTTTTACTGTAATCTAAAAGTACTTAGTGCATCTAAAGAACAACTAGTATAGTGCAATATTAATCTCACCTTATTACTCCTTAAAATATGCACTTAGTAATTGCTCCTTGTAGAGAACTATAATCTCTTAATGTAGTCTTCTTTTGTTTTTTTAATTTTATTTGTGGAAAACATCCCAAAAGGGATGCCACTTTCGGGTAAGACCCAAGGAGGCAGGGGTATCCATTCCGCCAAAAATGCCCAGGACTCGGACCTGGCCTACCACCTTTGACATACTCAAGGAGCAAACAAACACACAAAACCAATTTAAAAATAAGTAAATAACAACAAAAATAATAAAATAAAATAAAAAACATGCTCCTTGAGTGTGTCAAAAACAAAAGCACAACCAAACACGCACAATAAGATAAAAGAAACCACAACACAAACCACATAGAAAAACACAAGAACCACATAACAAAACACAAACAAGACAAAAACAACAGAACACTACAAAGACATAACCCAAAAAAAAACATGAAAAATAAACACAACCAAAACCTAAAAAATTAAAATAAAATAAAATAAAAATAAAAATAAAAAACAACCAACAATAGACAATAAACAAAAACAAAAAACATAGAAAACACTCACACATAAAAACACGAATTAACACAAACAAAGAGAAACCCAAGAACAAGAACGAAAAAAACACAAGAACAATAACAAAAAACATAAAAAAAAACACACAAAACAACAAAAACACATGAACAACAAAAAACAACACAAAGAACACAAAAACAAAACAAAACAAAAGAACCCACCCACCTTAAAAAACTAAACAAAAAAAACAAAAAAGAAAAAAAAATGAACATAACAATGACCTATCTAGACCAGAAGACTAATAAGGCAAGAATCAACAGAGGAAACAAAATAAAGAATAGAATGAGCTAGGGAACTAAAAAAAACTGAATGAACCAAAGAGAAGCAAAAAAAAAAAAGCAAGAAGAAACTAGGTACCTTCAAACTCGGAGCCATCCAAAGAAATGATAGAAAGAAGAGCTTCCCTAATTTGAGAAGCCCACCATATAGGAGGGTGGCCATAACAAGTAAGATCACCTTTATCCAAAGCCCAATTAGCTAAAGCATCAACACTCTTGTTTTGATCTCTGACCACATGATTGTAATCAACTTTCAAAAATCCCATCCGGATTAATTGAATCTTCTCAATAATTATTTTTATTCTCCAATCCACCTTATGATTCTTAGAAGGAGTCTTCAAGAGATTAATCATAAGTTGAGAGTCGGACTCAACTAACACCTTTTCCCATCCAACCTTAGTAGCCTCCTGAAGGCCTCTCGAGGATACCATACCCCTCAGCAAGGTTATTGGAAAGAATACCCAAATTCTCAACAAAAGTAAAAACCAGGGAGCCATCTGAAAGTCTACCAATTCCTCCCACACTCGGCTTTTCCAGGGTTCCCTCTAGAGGCTCCATCAGTATTGACTTTTCCAAAATCCTTAGGAGGAGGTTGCCAATTTCTAGTCCTATCCATCTTACTAATACTCACATTCCCTTTAAGTTGGTTGCCCTTAGAATATTTAATCTTCAATATTTGCATCACTTGATCCCATATTTGGTGGGAGTTTTGGGGGTGATTAAGGAGTTGATGGACTGATTCAACTAAGTTGGCTATGGTCTTTTGCCAAATATAGTGAATATCCTTCCTATCTTGATTAAAAATTTGGTTGTTCCTTTCATTCCAAATATTCCAAAGAAGAATGGTAGAACCCATCCAAACTAACTCGCCTAATAAAATGATCAACACCCTCTTGATTAGGCCAATCCCTCCAAAGCTGTTCAAAAGTAAAAAAATTGGACCACTAGACAAGTAAAGTGGCCATTCTCCTCCATAGCTCAGAGGCTAAAGTACACTCAATAAAAATATGGTTGAGAGTTTCTACATTCTCTTCACACATTTCACATCTAAAAGGGCCATGAAAACCACGCTTCATAAGTTGCTCACCAATAAGCACCCTACGATGCAATAAAAGCCAATTAAAGAACCTCACCTTAGGCCAGAGCTTTTGAGCCCACAATCGAGAAAATATGTCAGAAGAATGGTTGGGATTATTATGGCATAAGGTCAAATAACCTTGAGCAACTGAATACTCACCCTTAGTAGTGTTGTTCCATCCAAAACAATATTTTTCATGGGACCAAGAGAGGGATCTCATATGAAGGATGCCTTGGATATCTTGTCTTTGCCTTTCTGGGATTTGAATAGGCCAGTCCTCAATAGGGATCCAATATCTACCAACCTTTGAATTACCGATGATGGTACCGACAAGTAATTAGCCACCTTTATCCAATTAGCTCGGTGAAGCTCCTCCATCCAAGGCCTCCAATCGGAAACCGAGTTATCAAAGGCTTGTGACCATCCCAAGAATCTATCCAAAAATTTGCCTGTTGACCATTATGAATGATCCAAAATAATTTTTTCTTTATCAAATCCTCACCAGTCTTAAGAACTGCTAAAATGGGAGAACCTTTGGTAGGAAGTTGATAGCGAACAAGGTCTTCGGGACTTTTGTTCTCAACATATTTAGCACGGAGATTATTGGCCCAAAGAGCATTGGGGTTATGCAACATCCTCCAATATAATTTAGCAGCTAAAGCTTTGTTGTTATTAATAGAAGACCGGAATCCTAACCCCCTTCACTCTTAGGAAGACATAAAGTATCCCATTTCACCAAGGCCCATTTTATTTTCTCCTTAGTACCACTCCAAAGGAAACGATGACTGATTTGATCCAATTCTCGAAGAACAGACCTTTGGGATATTCAAAATGGAAGAAACATAAATAGGAATAGCTTGAAGGACTGATTTTACCAAGGTGATTCTACCCCAGAAGAAAGCCACCTGTTGGTCCACTTTCCAATTTTCTTCTTGACTTTGTCCAACAACCAATTCCAATCTTTATTTTTTTGCCTTTGAATATTTATGGGAATACCTAAATAAGTGATTGGAAGGGAGGTCTTCTTATATCTTAATTTATCCAAGACCATGGATTCTTGTCTAGCAGAGCAGTGAAAGAAAATAACTTTAGATTTGTCTTCATTGATCAACTGCCCAATAGCCTTAGAAAAATAGCTAATGATTTGCTTAATATTAGAAGCTTCCTTAATTGTAGCTTTACCTAAAAGAGTAGAGTCATCCACAAATTGAAGATGAGAGATAGGTCTAGCTCCATGAGCAATGTTAACTCCCTCAAGGGTTTTGTTTTCCCTCTTTTTGGTTATAGTCCTACCCAAGCATTCAACAAGAATGATGAATAAATAAGGGGATAGCGGGTCACCTTGCCTAATACCTCTGGAAGCTGGGAATGACTGAGAAGGCCTGCCATTGATAAGAACTAAGTAGGAAACTAAAGAGATACATCCCATAATCCAATCCATCCAATCCTTAGAGAAACCAAATTGCCTCAAAACTTTGATAAGGAAGTGCCAATCCACTCTGTCATAAGCTTTGGATAAGTCTAACCGAATGAACATGGAAGGAGATTTTTGCATATCCATGGAATGGATGGCTTCTCGAGCAAGAACTATCTCATCTACTATTTGACGTCCTTCCACATAACCCCCTTGCTCGGGGAAATAATCTTATGCAAAAGAGGCTTCAACCTTTCTGCCATTATTTTAGTAATGATTTTGAGAAGAACATTACATAAAGCAATAGGTCTAAAAGCTGAGATATGATCAACCTCTTGAGCTTTTGGAACAAGAGTAATATAAGTTTTATTGATAACCTTCAAAATTTCTTTGGCTTTCCTGGCTTCTTCCACCACCTCTAATAAATCAACATGAAGGATATCCCAGAACTCTTGGTAGAACTCAATGGGAAAACCATCAGGACCTGGGGTTTTCCCTTTTTGCATTTTAAAAACTACTTGTTGAAGCTCATTGATAGTAACAGGAGCAGTCAAAATAGAGTTCTCCTTGAAGTGATAAGAGAAGGGATTGCTTGAAGAACATTTTGTTGTGAAGTTGAGTCAAGAGGAGTAGCAGCAAAAATATTGGAAAAGTAATCAACAACAATAGAGTTCATGCCATCCCAAGTATAAACAACATCTCCAGAATCTGATTTTAAGGAAGAAATAAAGTTGTGAGATCTTCGAGCTAGAAGATATTTGTGGAAGAAATTTGTGTTTCGATCTCCTTCTTTGAGCCATTGAATTCTAGATTTTTGCTTCCATAAGATTTCTTCTCTTTTTTCCCATTCCTCTAACCGAGTTGTGAGTTTAATTTCATCTGCACTTCTCTTCTCTGTGAGGCCATCTAAATGGATTTTCTTATTCAAATTTTCAAGATGAGCAATAACTTCATGTTTTTTTTATGAACATCCCCAAACTCTTTCCAGTTCCAAGTCTTGATTTTGGATTTAATGTATTGCAGTATTTTGGCAAAACAGAACATCTTAGTCCCATGCCTAGGTTTACCTTCCTTCCACCATTGTTGCACATGAGGTCTGAAGGAAATGTCTCTAAGCCACATTAATTGAAAACAAAAAGGAGAGAAACTCACATTGGTTTTCCACATTTCCACCATGACCGGCCAATGATCCGAACCAACATTATTAAGAGTCTTCACTTTAGGAATGTGACCATGGATTAAGAAATTTTCAGAGAGCAAAAACCTATCCAATCTCTCCATTATACAAGCTAAGCCTTGCCTTCTGTTAGACCAAGTCATAAGGCCATTATCTCGGTTGGATATCCACAAGATGGAGGTTTGCAATATATTCGCTCATGAGGTCAGTGCTTTTGTCCAAATTTCTATTTCCCCCACCCTTTTCTCATCCAGAGAGAGGATGGTATTGAAATCTCCTCTCATCAAGATCCAAGCTTCAGGAAAATGAGAGATAATATGAGTAATATCCTTCCACTGTCTTCTTTTTTCCTCCAAAGAAGTCGGAGCATAAAAAGTAATGCAGAGCATAATCTGGTTGGAATGTCTACTTTGAATAGCTATAGCCAACAAACCCCAACTGCCAACCATATGGTGAATAACTACCTCTTTTGGGTTCCAAAGACAAGCAATGCCACCAGAAGTCCCTTGGGAACTGAGGGAAACCACTTTTCCAGCTGGCCAAATTTTACTGGCAATTGAGTCCATATCCTCCATTGACATCTTTGTTTCTTGAAGGAAAACAAGATGTGGATGATTTATCCGAATCATTCTTCTAATTTCATTTTGTTTTGAAAGACTCCCTTTGAGTCCTCTAATATTCCAAGTGATGATCTTCATTAATACCAGGGCTAAAAAATTTGGGAAGGGCATTAATCTTACCTTCCTCTACAAGCTTTTCACCTTCTTTTACCATATGATATTGATTGGTCTTGCGACCTGCTTTTTGATTAGAATCCATCTTCAATTTTTTTTTCCCTATTTCTTGACTTATTCCAATTGAATCTGAGATGGCTTCTAACCTTGAAGAATGCTCGTACACAGCCAAAATTTTACTAGATGGTTCAACGGAGTCTATATTGGGACCTGCATTATTTGAAGTTTTGACATTTGAAAGATTGTTTTTCTTGTGTAAATTTTCTCCCTTTTTTTCTTGTTGAAAACCTTTGATTTGTTGGTTTGTCTTCGAGTTCTTCCCTTCATATTTAAATTGTGTTTCTAAGATTTTAGTTTCCATTATTTCCTCTTCCTCACTTGGGACATCATTTGTGGAAAGGATTTCAAACATATTAGCAGATGACTTTGATTGATCCTTCATAACTGGTTTTTTTGAGTGTTCTTCTTCTTAGGTATTTGGAAACCTCGTTGAGTTTATATCTTCTTTCTTTTGATCAGGAATTTTATTTGGGCAAGCACTGGCCAAATGACCATATTCATGGCAAATTCTACAACGAAAAGGAATGTTCTCATAGTCCACTACTTGCTCCCAAGTGTCTTCCCCAAATTGTAATGTGATATTTTTAGGTAGGGGTTTGTCAAAATCCATTAAAACACAAATCCGAGCATAAATAATATGTTCAAAATTTTGAGTACAATCAAAAGTCATCATAAAAGTTCCTAAAGAGTTTCCAATTGAAGAAAAAATAGTAGGATTCCAAAATTCAATAGGGAGGCCAAAGAGTCTAACCCACACGGGAGCTATAGAAGGCATCTCTTCTTCGGCTTTAAATTTAGTATGCCAAGGCTTCATGAAAAGCCCTGCCCTTCCAAAAAACCAAGGACCCCCTTGAAAAGTTTTCTCTCTATCTTCATTATTAGCAAATAAAACAAGAAAATAACCATTTGGATAAATAGATATTTGTAACTCACCTTTAGTTTTCCAGCTTTTTGCAGCCCAGACTTTGAAAGCAGATAGACTCGGATGAAAACCCACGAACCGACAAATTAGTCCTCTTTTTTCCAAATCTTCAATACCAATCTGAATGTTACCCATATCAAGCTTAACAATAGGAGTTCCATCAACTGCTTTAAGACATCCTGACTCTATTTTCCTGGGATCAATCTTAGGCATTCTTAGAGGTTTATGGGAAGCCCTAAGATTGATATTAGCATTGGGCTGAGGCTGTCCACCATGAAGGGCATCCCTAAAATTCATTTTTGGGACTGAGTCTTCAAAATTCTTACCCTTGATAGGGTTTTCACGATGAGAATTATTTTGTGGGTGCACCTTAGCACCAGATTCACTTGAGATATGAGCCATTTTTTGATCAACTGCTTGAAACTTGTTTTGTGATCTCTTTAATCCTTGCCCTAGACGCCATGGAAAGGTATGGTTTTCACTTTTCTTTTGTGCAGCAAATTGGAAGTCGGTGTCACTCAAGTTCACAGTATGATCTGTTGAAAGACAAATTTCTAACCCATCTTGGATCCCCTGCAACATTTCTTGATAAAATATTGAGCATAAACCACAAAAATATTGGCCGCTAGGGCCCGAAGGCCCTAAAACCAACCTCTGGAGCTGCTTGCACTCAACCCAGATGAAACCCTCGCATAGCCGCTTGCCAAATATCTCATTCACACATAGGGATGCGCTAGGATCTGTGTTGCTCCAAATGATATGAAAATTGGTGGAGACGTTCTAGGGTTTTTCAGGCATCTACCCTCAAAATTTCATGTAGTCTTCTTTTGTTGTAACTAGATAATAGGAATATGATACTTTTATTTTTGTTGAAATATATCCAAATCCTATTTAATGTCCAGGTAATAACTCTAAAATTAACTTCCTTCTACACTCCTTTTGAATACTATAATGCAGCCTTATCTTTTTGCAACTTTTAAAGAATTAAAATGGTGCTTAATGGAACTAGATAATAACTCAAATTACAGTTCAACTAATGAATATATTTGCACCCAAGTTGCTTACCTTAATTATCTATATAGATGAAGAATTGATACGTGATTAGATTCATCTTATTGCTACCTTTAATTAGATGAACCTGCAACTATTATTAGTTGTCCTAAATAGATCCTTAACTCACTAATTCATAGCTTAGTTACTTATATATCTTGCTACCCTTTAATATATAGTAGGTGACTTCTATTAGCCTTTAGGATGAACTTTATAACTCCTAAAGTTTTGGAGCTAGTAATGTTGTCTTAATTTTTTCCCTTTTGCAATCAATTTTTGCACTGAAATGTTATTCTTGAAACTCATAAATTTGGTAGGTAATTCCTCCAAATCACAACTGATTTTTCCTTCAAGGACCCTTTCAGTATTTTTTTTTAGATTCAGCAAACCCCTATCTCTGGATGAGCCTTTTAACCTCCAACGGAAATCTTCAAACCTTTCAGGTTTGGTAGTAATATCTGGCTCCTTTCTCTTTGTTGAATTTTGACTTCAATCCTAGTCTTCTTCTCAAGAATATGAATGTCTTGAGATCTATTGTATTCTCCTTTGGGATTTGGAACTCATTTCCAAATTCTTCTTCTTTTGGGCTTATTGTTGGATGACAATAATTATCCCAAATTTTTCTCTATCAATAAATCCTCCTTGTTGGTAGATTTCTCCAATGAGTTCTTCTAGGAATTCCTTTAATGGCCTTCAAATTCTAAAAATAAGGCTCTCCAAGCCTTCTACTTGTTTCTCCTTGAGACCTCACCAAGGTATTCAATATCATAGCTTCTCTGGTCTTCCAAATGAGACATTTACTTCAACCTTCTAAGAAGGAAGTGTTGGTAATGAGATCTTCTTAGATCTCTAAAAAATGTTGCTGCTGGAATCTAGAACATGACCTTTGTTGATCCTTCTTTACTTCTATATTTTACAAGTTTTAATGGAGATCACCAACCTTCAATATTCCAAAACTAGAATTTTTGTATCTGGACCTTCTATGGGTCTCTTAATCTTCTTTTAGCTGATTTCTTCAATATATTGTTTGCAGTATTTAATGGAGATCACCAAACTCCAGTTTTCTTGAATCTTTTATGGAGTCTCTTGAATTAGTAGTAAGGCTTCTATGGACTTTTCTTCTTTTGCACTCTTGTAAATTTGTAATTTATAGTGATGATACCTCTCCTTAGATCTTTGAAACTTCAGTCTTCTACTTGTTGTTGCAAGTGTTGGAATAATTATTATGAAGATACTATTCCTAGCTCTATATAGGAAGCTTCCCAACTTTTTTGAATCTCCATTTCCTGCAACAAGATGTTAGAAACTGAAATGGTAGAAACTATAAATCTAGAGATGACAAGTCTTCACTAGTTAATTTTTCAATCTAGTGGAATCCACGTTGAGTCCTAGTCTTCATGAGTTTTCTTACAACCCTATGGAAATACTCTAGCCAAATGTAATCTTAGAAATTTTGTAAATGATATTTTTGGATTTATCTCAACCTCACTTATGGCTCTCCCTCTTTTCTATCTGATCTACCATGTGCTCTAATACCACTATTAGATTTTGATGGGAGGTAGTACAACCACAAGATGAAATATAACTAGTTTGAGATAACTATAAAACTAATGACACAATAATATGTAGGAAAATAAAGAAATCAACATTTGAAAATAACTCAAAAATATACCATTAATGAGAATGATGAAAATAGTACAATGCTATAAAATGGATGACATGAACACTCCATGAATTTATATGAAAGAAATACATTGTACCATACTACACACTATATATACTACACACTTTATATTTAGTATATCCCACTCTCTCTCACTCTCTACTATACCTATGAGGCCTTTATATAGAAAAATAGGTTGCTTGGCCTTTACTCTACCTAGGACTCGTACATGTGGACTACATGCACATTTACAACTTGTACATTGACACTTGTGCATTTATTATAACATTTGAAGAAACTAACTAACTTTACTCTGAAGTAAACTCCTATTCTATAAATGTACCAAAGGTGGTACATTTACATGACCCAAATGATGTAATATACTCTAACACTCCTTTCTTCATTGACCAAAATTTTCTTACCCTCAGCACAAGGAGGAGATCCAACCATGCGAGAGATAGGAATTGGTTCTTGAAAGGACTTATATTCCACATCAAATATAAAAAATGGAGGAATAGTGAATTTCACTTTCTTCAAAAACTTCTTCAGTCGTGAGGAATGCCTGGTTTCCTTAGCCCAAGTTTTAGGCCCTAAATTCTTGAAAGAAAATTTTTTGTACTAGCCAAGGGAACTAATTTTACCCTTTTTAGAGCCCATAGAAAATGTATACAAAGGTAACCCATATTTCTTCTCCTTAACTGAAGAATTTGGAAGATTTTTATTTCTCCCAACTCAATCAAAATTCTTTGTTGATGTCATGAGAATACCATAATCGAGGCACAATTTTAGAATATTCTTCTGGTTTTTCTCCATTGCATGGTGAAACAAGATTTTCAAAATACCTTGGTGAAGGGGAATGTTGGATTTCTTGCACTGCACCTCACCAATATTCTTCTCAATTGACCACAACAAGAAACCTGACACATTAATATTTTTTTCCTGATAAAGGTGATTTAGAAAATCAAAATGGAAGTTATGGACTACATTGAATTTTCCATCCAAAGGAAAATACCTCATTATAGGCAAAACCATTCTATCCCAAGGGAAAGAAATAGAGTCCCTAAGAATACCTCTTTCTAGCCTCTGCATCTTTTCATTCTTTTCGATAAATTTATCTAGATCTTTAGTGAGAGAATGCTTCTCTATGTTGATGCTTTCTACTTCAATAGCCAAAGAGGTTGCATCAACACTAAGAGATATATTGATGGTGAATTCAATCCCTTTAAATTTCAATCTTCCTTCAAATGAAGAATGCACAATTTGCAATGATATCAACTCATCATGGCCATCAATTTTTTCATGCACTTCAAGAAACCCCATTTGTCTAGAATATCACTTACATCATTATCAATAGCTAGTTTCAAGGGTATCAATCTCAATATTTCATTACCCATAGCAAGCTTTGACATCATAAAAATACCACTAAGAATGTAATTGCTATCCATATTCATGGGGAAGACAAAGTGCCAAATTGAATAAGAAGAGAAATTGTACACAAGTCTAAAAATATTCATGTGTTGGGTAACCTTGGGGCCACAAAATAATAAAGACTTCAAACATGCGAGTGAATGATAATCCACATCTCATAAAAAAGTCAGCATATGGGATGCCATGGAAGAAATAATCATATATAAAAAGGGTCAAAACCATGATATGAATTATCCACCACCTGAACACTAGGAGGGGTATGGGCCTAAGGTGGCATGTAAAGGGCGAAGGGTGCATACGATTACATAAAATTGAACAGTCCCTAAGCAAATATAAAGTAGCCATATTAGACTCCAAGTTCCATAAAAGCATCAACCTATAGATCTTAGAAATTCACTTCAGCTTGACAAAACGATCTTTAGGAACTCAAGAAAAGCAATTCGTAATAGAGACTATCACACAAAAGACTTCAGAAGGGTACATATTTCTAATGATCGACACATCATTTGTATTGTGAAAGAACAAATATGAGATACAAAGGAAACCATTTATGAAGCATGGGGATCCACCATAAAAAATGAGGGAAAGAACAAACCTAAAAATAAGGGGGATCAATCTACAAATGATAAATGGTAGTGAAGGGATAAGCCAACAAAGCAAAACCCAATAGGCAACAAGAAATTCCAGCTCATCAACTTTTGTTAACTTCATTTGAAAGCATTAGGAAACTGAGAAACTCATCCATCCGAACTTGAAGAGAATCCTTCATCACCCCCTTGTTGTCCAACAAGTCAGCTTCCCTATTCCCTTCTCTAAAAATATGCATGAACTAGAAATATTCCATATTCTTAATATGAAGTTATACTTCTTCTAACATGCATTCAATGGTCCAATGTGGGTGGTGGATACTTTTGGTAGCATTTATTATAGACAGAGCATCCCCTTTGATAAAAAAAATTTAGGACACAAATTTTCAAGAAACAAAACTCCTTGTAGGAGCACTTTTACTTCAGCAAAAAAAATAGTCTAAACCCCCAAATTATCAAAAAAGGCCAAAATAATGGATCCTTTATCATATCTTATAAGTCCTCAAACACATGCAGAGCTTGGATTACCTTTATCCACCCCATAAAAATTCAAATTAATCCATTCTTGAGGTAGGGAGCCCATCTAACAAGAGAACAAGTATGGGGGAGGGGGTAGAAAGGGAGTCTACACAATTCAAAAGATCTAACTAGAAAGTGATAATAGATTCACTCTTGGAAAAAATTTCATAGAAAGAATTAAAATATTTTCTTTAAGAGCATTAAATATTTTTATTTCCATTGATTTAGGATCATTTTTTATGCTCCTTAAGGATCTATTATTTCTTTCATTCTAGATGCCCCAAATGTAGTGATGCAAAAGGAAGGACCAAAAGGTTTTGAGCAAGTTATTATAGAAAGGGGAGGTCCACTACAGACAAAAATACAAGATGTAGTTGGGAAAAACCCATTATAAATTTAGATTTTGGAGAAGAAAAAAAATCCAATGAAAAGGGATGTTCAAGGAACATATGGTTGGAATTTTCCCAAGTAGCTTCACATAGGCAATACCTATTTAAAATTGGTAGATCTCTTTTGTCAATATTTTCTATGGTAAGGATTTTATTTTTGGTAACCAACCAAAAGAAGAAGTTTATTTTAGGGGTGAATTTTTTAAGCTAAAATTTGTCAGCTGGAAACCAATTATCTCCCTCATTGATCTAAAGGAAATAGGTGGATTTAATAGAGAAAAACCCCTTATTGTTTGCTTTCCAAACCAAAGAATCTTCTAAAGGGGTTAGTTTGATAAGGTGGTGTCTAAGAATATTGGAAAGAACATAAAAAGCATGAAATTGCCTAGGAGAAGGGTCAAAAATATTAATAGGTTTCCACATCCTTCTTCCATATTTAACTTCAATGAAATCTATAACTTTGGGACCGCATATTTGAGCAATAGGGGGTTTTAGGTAATTTAGAACCTGATATTCAATCAAAGACCTATTTCAGATCCAACTATCTTTCTAGAAGTTATATTTTTACTATCACAAAGTCTCCATATTAGACCTTTCTAAATAATAAGCTTTGAGTTTAACAAGTAATTACAAAGGAATAACCCTTAGGATGCACCTAAATATAAATAAAATGGGTTGCTTTGCCTAGGTATTTGGCTTTTAAAGTCTCCACCCAACCTGCATTTTATTCTCTAAAAAACTTCCATCCATTTTTCATTATGAGCACCAAATTCATTTTTTTAAGGTTTATGAATCCCAAACCACCTCTACTCTTTTTAGAGTTAAATTATTCCCATGCAATCAGAGGTAATATTTGCTTTTCTTCCATGCTTGTCCAAAGAAAATAATTTTTAATACTTTCAATCTTGAGGTGAATTTGAGATGGCATTTTGAACAATGACATGAAGAACACCAAAATAATTTGGAGGGTGGATTTGACAAGCTGGGCTTTACCAGCTTGGCTAAGAAGAGCTCCTTTCCAACCCACCAATTTTTTCCTTACCCTCTCCACCACTAGGAGCCAATACATTTCATGTAGCCTACCACTAAAGAGCGGTAATCCCATATATACAAAAGGGATATCCCTAATTAGAAACCCTAGGATTTTAGAAATTTTCAACTACCTTTTGAGGGGGTTATTAAGGAAAAACACCCTACTCTTGATGTAATTAATCTTCTATCCAAAAGTAGCCTTATAAGAAGACAAAATATTCTTTATCTCTCTAGATTAAAATATAGAATATCTAGAG
The DNA here is from genome assembly GCA_028583015.1 of Wollemia nobilis. Taxonomy (NCBI): domain Eukaryota; kingdom Viridiplantae; phylum Streptophyta; class Pinopsida; order Araucariales; family Araucariaceae; genus Wollemia; species Wollemia nobilis. The sequence goes on from JAQPPZ010016890.1 coordinate 4,380,325, forward strand.
GCTAAAATGGTGTCATCCGTGAATTTTTTATGGGTAATAGGAGCACAAGAGAAGGTTAACTTAAGCCCCAAAATTTGTCCTATAGAATAGGATGCATAAATTGACTTTCCCAAGGCCTTAGCCATAAGAAGGAACAGTTAGGGTGAGAGTAGATCTCTTTGCTTGAGACCCCTAAGGATTTTAAAGTACCCTGAATGGGATCCATTAATAAAAATAGAATTCATGATCAATTACAAACATCCTTTTATGAGGAAAATCCAGTTAGGATGAAATTTGAATTTTTCCAAGACCATGATCAAAAGCTCTTATCATAGGCCTTATTCATGTCTAATGTCAGCAAAAGTCCAAATTTTCCACTCTTGTTAATATAATAAAGGACTTCATGGATAGTAATTACACCATTCCTACCTTTAACAAAAGCTCCTCGACAAGAATCAATAATCTATGGAAGAATAACCTTCAATTTGTTGGCCATAACTTCAGCCAAAATTTTGTATAACGTATTACAAAGGCTTATAGGATTGAAGACTTTGAAAGAATTAGCTCCTACCACCCTATGGATAAGAGTCAAAAAGGTAGAATTGACATCATTGGTGATATGAAAGGAATTGTAAATCTCATCCATAGCATTAAATATGTCTTTCCCAATGATATTCCAAAATATTTTAAAGAAAAGGATTGAAAATCCATCAGGTCCTAGCACTTTGTCACCTTCTATAGAAAAAATAGCCTCTTTGAATTCATAATATTTGAATAGAGAGATGAGGCTAGAGTTCATTTGATCAAAGATAATGGAAGGAATGAAATTTAAAAGGGAATTGGTAGCTTGCTCATCAATTGGATTTTCAATTCCCAAGAGATTTTTTTTTAAAATTGAACTGCTTCCTCCCAAATTTCCAAAATATTATCAGTTTTGGAGACATCATCTTTGAAATTTTCTTTAGTTCTACTAATGCAATTGTACTCAAAGTAGTGGCATGAAAAAATACTCCTCATATGCCAAAATATTATGGAAATCTACCAAAATGCATCTTTCTTCTTCTTTAATAGCAACTGAAGGGAGAAAGTTTTCCGTAGAGGACTTGAGAGCTATAAGTTGTTTTTTAAAGGAATCCCTCCTTTGAAAATTGTTACCAAAAATAAATCTATTCCATTCCTTTAAGTTATTTTTAATCAACCCAAGATTATTAGCAACCTAGAAAATGAGGGAGCCTTAAAAGTTCTTCCTTTTCCATTCAGTAATCAAAAGCTCAAGATTGTCATGCTTAGGCCACATTCTTGAAGATTTTCATCTTGTCTATTCGAGTTTAATTAGATGGATTGAGTTTTTTATATTTTGGTGGAATGAGCCAGACACCAAGTGTCACCTATTTTTCCCTAAGGAGTCCACTCTAGAGGTTCTAGCAAGATTGGGAGAGTTGGAGAATCTAGTGGCTTGTATGTTTGCTTATTTCATCAATGCTTCATTACAGAGGACATTTTGGTTCTTTCAAAATTCCCCTCTACTTGCCTTTCCATAGCCACATGAGTTTATAGTGGTAGTTGACATATCAATCTCATGGATTTAATCAATGAATATTAGACTTTAAAGTTTAAATAATGCATTTTTCATGTATTTTCTTGTGGCACTCAACTATTGTGAGAGATCCTTCATACTTATCCTACTAAGTCCATGCCACCTTGGAAATTCCCTAAAGCATTTATAAACATCCCAACCTTTGTATAAAAGAGGTTCCTAGGTTTGAAAAGCATTATTGCTAAGCCTATCTTTGCGTAAGGTTCCATATATTGGGAGCATGGAGGGAAGCTAAATATTATGGGTAAAATTCATTTCCCACCCACTTAGTCCTTACAAGGAATGCTAAACCAAATTTTATTGAAATATCACCAAAGAAGAGGTCCAAGCACAAATTTGTGTTGATCATTTCTACAAGAACAGGCTACTAAAGATAGGAACACATCAACCTAGGATAAATTTTCAAAAGGGTTGTGTGTTTTCAAAAGAATCTGTTGAGCAAGGTGTAGCAACAGTATTGTCGTTGTTGTCAACACAGTCAGATAGATCTGTTTATGCAATGGACAGGAAGTTCAAAATCTAATCAGATGCAGAATATGGGAGTTCAAAGGTTACTCAGAGTATGTATAGTGATTTTCCAAGAAGACCGAAGTGGCCCATATGCAAAAGATCAAAGAAAAAGACAATTAAGAAAAGTGTCGCGATATTGCGACATATACAGTAGGCAAGAAAAACTATCGTGATTTCACAACATGTTGGAAGAGAGAGAAAAAGCAAGAAAAACTGTCGCAATTTCATGACATGTTGGAAGAGAAAAAGGCAAGTGGAAAAACTATCGCGATTTCATGACATGTTGGAAGAGAAAGAGAAAGCAGGAAAAATTGTCATGATTTCGCGACATGTTGGAAGAGAAAAAGGCAAGTGGAAAAACTGTCGCGATTTCGCGACATGTTGGAAGAGAAAGAGAAAGCAGGAAAATCTATCGCGATTTCATGACATGTTGGAAGAGAAAAAGGCAAGTGGAAAAACTATCATGATTTTGCAACATGTTGGAAGACAAAAGCAGAAAGCAAGACTTCGAAGGCAGAAGTGTCGCGATTTCATGAAAAAAGCAAAAGAAGTGAAGTACGAAAGCAGAAGTGTCACGATTTCATGACAAAAGTAGAGAATAAGACTTCAAAGGCAAAAGTGTCATGATTTTGTGACAAAAGCAGAAAGCAAGACTTTGAAAATAGAAGTGTCACGATTTTGTGACATGTCACATTTTTGCGACTCGAAACAGACAGGAAGGATGAGAAGCAAAAGTGTCGTGATTTTGCAACATGTCACATTTTAGCAACTCGAAAAGGACAGGAAGGGAAAGAAGCAAAAGTGTCATGATATTGTGACATGTCGCATTTTCGTGACTCAAGAAGGGCAGGCAGGAAGAATAACAAAAGTGTCGCGATATCACGCAATGTCGCATTTTCACGACAAAGGAATAGAGAAAGTGTATGGAGGCGAAAGTGTCACGATATCGTGACATGTTGTATTTTTGCGGGCCAAAGATAAGAGAAAGAGCAAGGAGAAAAAATGTCGCGATATCACGACATGTTGCATTTTTACGATCCAAAGCAAGGAGAAAGAGATAGAAAGAAAAAGTGTCACGATATCACGACATGTTGTTTTTTTGTAGTTGAGTTGAAGCCGACAAGATTGATGACAGTCGACTAAAATTAGGGTTTACAGTTGTGAAAGCCGACTAATATTAGGGTTTATAGCCGACTAATATTAGGGTTTTCATCACAAAAATTTTGTTATAAAAGGAGGGCAATTTTGAGATTTGAGGGATTAAAGTGTGTGAAAGACGGTCGCTGTGAGCAGAGAGCAAGTTGTGTCGAATCATGCTAAGTGTGAAATTCACTATGAAAGCAGAGTGCACAAAAGGGATAAGACAATCGTGAAGTTTGAGTGTAGCAAAGTAGAGTGTGTGAAGTGATTGCACAGAGAAAGCAGAGTGTGCAGAGAAAGCAAAGGTGAAGAAGACCAGTCAGGATCTAGCAAAAGCAAAGGTATCTTACTATCAATCTTCTATTTTCAGAATTGAAGTCCAAGTTGGTGCTTGGCATCAGGGGTTGGTGCTCCTTCTAGTTGGTGCTGGTAAATCAGGGGTTGGTGGTCCTTTCTATTGGTGCAGATAAATCAGGGGTTGGTGCTCCTTCCAGTGGGTTCTGGTAAATTGTTTGTAGAGTTGTTGCTTTGCAAAGGCTTTGATGGTAGTCCAAGCAGTCATTTTTGAGGAGTAGCCACATTGGTGAACCTCATTAAATATTGTGTTGTGTGATGTTATCTTATGATACTTGCTTTATCTGGTTCTAAGGTTTCTTTATTTCTATTTTAAGAGCTATGAATTTAAGTTTAAATAGCTACACTGATTCACCCCCCCTCTTAGTTTCATTGTAAGACTAACAATTGGTATCAGAGCTAAGTTCCTGTACAAGCTTAACTGGTTAGGGTGATCTTGGAAGTAACAAAATGATATGTGGTGAAGGCTTCTCATCAAATAAAGCAACATTTTTTGATGGATCTAATTACGCATTCTGGAGAATCAGGATGCAGACATATCTCTGTGCTTTGGGTTACGACATCTAGGATTTAGTAGTTAGTGGATACACAATACCCATCACTCCTCCAAAAGAGGCTGATGAAAAGAAACTATTTGAAAATAACTCAAAAGCAAAAAATGCTCTCATGTGCGGATTAGCAGACAGTGAACTAGTAAAGATCATGAGCTATAATATGACAAAAGATGTATGGGACAAACTGAGGAGTATTCATGAAATGATAAGATCAAGGAGGCCAAGTTACAGACACATCGAGCTCAGTTTGAAGCATTAAAAATGAATGACGATGAAAACATTGAGGCATATATGCTGAGAGTTAATGGAATCATTAATGCGATCAGAGGACTCAACGAGGATATTGAAGACTCTGCCATCATGAAAAAGGTACTAAGATCTCTTCCTCAAAGGTTTGATTCTAAAGTCTCAACGATAGAAGAAGCTAAAAATCTAAATTATTTTAGTATAGATGAGATGTATGGATCTTTGACTGCATATGAGATGAGGATAGGAAGATCTAAACCCATAGACAAAGAAGCGGCTTTTAAAGCCCTTAAAAATAAAAACGTAAAACAAGAGTCCGAGGAAGAAGAGACATTAGATGAAATGAAAGCAAACTTTGTTAGAAAACTAAAAAAGGGAAGAGGAAAATACAGAGGGAAGCTACCGTTTAAATGTTTCAACTGTGGAGGCGTTGGGCATTTTACGACTAAGTGTCCAATTAAAGAAAAGAACAAAAATGATGAAGGATCACACCAAGAAATAAGTTACTAGAAGAAGAAAATGAATTTTATAAAAGACAACTTCAAGAAGAAAAATTTCATCACCAGGAATGCTAGTTCATCAGAAGACAGCTCCGGTGAGGATTTTGAAGAGAAAACAGGTGAAGCTCTTTTCATGGCATTTGAAGAAGTAATATCATAAAAGGAAGAAGGAGTGAACTCTGAAGTATATGGTGAAAACCCTGAGGCTAAAGTAGATATAGAAGGTGAGTTGATCTCTGCACTTGAAGAGTGGAAGATAGAAAGGAAAAAGAATAAGAAAATTTCAAGAAATCTTGAGGATGCAAATGAAATCATAACCAGTTTGAAAGTTCAGATAAAATAATCCAAGAAAATATTTGAATATCTCAAAGTACAAATAACCATGAAAATAGATTATTGCAGCAAGCTAGAAGAAGAGATTGTTGGTTTAAGAATGCAGCTAGAAGAGGTGAATAAGAAAATTAGTTGTTATCACAAACGTGAAGAAAGTTCTATGAAGCTGGATAAGATCATAAATGACCAAAGGCCTGCGGGCATCAAATTTGGTCTGGGTTTCATCGAAGGAGAATCATCAAATGGCTCAAAGGCCAAAAATATAGAATCCATAAAGAATGAAGATAAGAAACAGGTTGATCAAGGAAAAACATCTCATGCAAAAGAAAGCAATAATGCGAGGCATCAAAGGAGAATTGACAATGATTGTTTCACCAATGTCACACATCAAAGAAGAAGAAGACCTATGGCTCCTACGACAACATGGCAAAGACCATCACCCAGGTTCAATTATCCCTTTTTTGGTTTCTATTTTAAATGCAATGGCTATGGACATAAAATATCAGACTGCAAATATAATGTAATACCAAGGAATTTCACCAATAGAAATGCTTTTTCTCCTCTGATGAATTATACTGTAGAATGTTATACCTGTCATAATTTTGGGCACATTGCAAGAAATTGTAGAAGTACATTTGCATCAAATCAGTTTCAGGGAAGAAAATTTCAACCAAATACGATGAGACAACATAGAAAACTTCTCAAAAAACATGCACAAGATACTGATAAGGGAAAGGCAAAACAAGAGCCCAAAACTACTATCAAAATGGAGTGGAAAGGAAAAGAGCAACTTAAGGAAGAAAAAGAATCCTTAATCATACAAACAACATTTAAAGCACAGAATAAATATGTACCATGGATACTTGATAGTGGATGCTCCAGTCATATGACAGGTGACAAACAAAAATTTGAGAAGTTACAGAAATATGAAGGTGGTTCAGTAAAGTTTGGAAATAATGATGGAGCTAAGATAGTTGGCAAAGGTTCAGTTAAAATTAGTCATGGAAAAATTAAGTCAGAAGAAGTCTTTTTTGTGTATGGTTTGAAACATAACTTATTGAGCATAAGTAAGATTTGTGATAAATTTCATGAAGTAGTTTTTATGAAGCAGGGTTGTGAAGTCAGAAAAAGAAACAGTGGAACATCAGCAAACCTGCAAACAGCATTTGTGCTTCATGCCAATAGGGGAAGCAAACTAGAGTCACATTCAAAACAAAAGAGTACTACACAAGCAAACCTTTGGAACTAATACACACTGATTTGTGTGGACCCATGAGAATACAAAGCATAAATGGTGACAAATATTTTATGTTGTGCATTGATGACTATTCCAGAATGACATGGATATTTTTCTTGAAGCATAAATTAGAAGCTCTTGATATGTTCAAGATTTTCAAAAACAATGTTGAGAATGAAACAGGAAAGAGGATCAAATGTTTAAGATCAGATAGAGGAGGAGAATTCATTTCAGAGGAGTTTACAGAGTACTGTGAAAAATACTGTATTAGGAGACAGTTTTCAGCAGCAAAGACACCTCAGTAGAATGGAGTGGTAGAAAGAAAGAACAGGACAGTGCAGAAAATGGCACAGACTATGTTGGCTGAAAGCAGAGTAGCAGAAAGATTTTGGAAAGAAGCAATCCATACTGCGGTGTATATCCAAAATAGGTACATGCTGAGAACACATGAAAGCAAAACTCCTTATGAGTTGTGGTTCGGTAAAAGGGCAACAAAAAAATATCTCAAAATATTTGGCAGCAAGTGCTACATAAAAAGAACTAAAGATAATCTTGGTAAGTTTGAAGATAGAGCGGATGAAGGTATTTTTGTTGGTTATTCATCAAAGAGCAAAGCTTACAAATTCTACAATAAGAGGCTAAATAAAATTGTGGACAGTGTCGATGTTAAATTTGATGAAGGTAGAGAACGAGGAATTAGCTATGAAACGAACTACCCAATTTATGAAGAGGTTATTGAAGGAGATGAGGAAAACGAAACCGAAAAGATACAAAAAATTGACTCAGATGATTTAAGTTGTGATTCAAAAGTGGAAGAAAATAAGAAATTCAAAACAGACAGCTGGCAGAAAAATCATCCTAGAGAGAAAATAATTAGACCCCAAAGTTGGTGTTCAGACAAGAAGAAGAGTAGTAAGTACTACTCTCTATTATCCAGCATTGAGCCTAAAAATGTTGCAGATGCAAGCAAAGATGAAATTTGGATGAAGGTAATAAATGAAGAATTAGATCAGATCAAGAAAAACAAAACTTGGGAGTTAGTACCTAGACCTGCAAATAAAAATATAATCGGGACTAAATGGATTTTTTGAAACAAATTGAATGAAGACGGACAGGTAGTTAGAAATAAAGCAAGATTGGTATGTAAGGGTTATGCACAAGTTGAAGGCATTGACTTTGAGGAAAATTTTGCACCAGTAGCTAGACTAGAGGCAATCATAATGTTTCTAGATTTAGCAGTCTACAAGAATTTCAAATTTTATCAAATGGATGTGAAATCAACATTTTTGAATGGGAAACTTGAAGAAGAGGTTTATATTGAGCAACCAGATGGTTTCCAACTTGGTGATAATCCAAACTTTGTTTGCAAGTTTAAGAAAGCATTATATGGCTTAAAATAGGCACCTCGAGCATGGTATGCAAGGCTAGACAACTATCTCACCCAACAAAGGTTTAAGAAAGGTATGGTGGATAGTAATTTGTATGTCAAAACAAAAAATGAGCATCTTATTGTTCTTGTTGTATATGTAGATGATATCATATTTGGCAGCAACAAAGATGAGTCATGTAAAGATTTAGCAAATAAGATGCAGAAAGAATTTGAAATGTCAATGATTGGTGAACTTTCGTATTTCCTCGGGTTGCAATCTAATCAAAATAAGAAGGGCATATTTATTTCTCAAGTTAAATATGTGAAAGAGATGTTAAAAAAGTTCACAATGGAGGATTGTAAGACATTTAGCACTCCCATGACGATAGGTTGCAAGTTGAGCAAGGATGACAAATCTCCACCTGTTGATCAAACCATGTACAGATCTATGATTGGAAGCTTACTGTACATGATAGCTACCAGACCAGATATTTTGCAAGCAGTATGCATGGTAGCATGATTTCAGGCTAATCCCAAGGAGACTCATGTGACAACAGTGAAAAGGATTCTTCGATACCTCAAGGGTACTATGGAATATGGGTTATGGTATCCAAAAGGTAAAGACTTCACCCTTATTTCGTATTCAGATGCAGATTGGGTAGGATGTGTAGATGATAGAAAGAGTACCAGTGGAGGTGCATTCTATCTTAGAGACATATTGGTCGTGTGGCACAGTAAGAAACAAGAGTCAGTTTCTTTATCAACAACAGAGGTAGAATATATTGTAGCAAAAACATGTTGTACACAAGTATTATGGATGAAACAAACCCTGAAAGATCTTGGTATTAGCTTCAGTGAGCCAATATCAATTAAGTGTGATAACACCAGTGCCATTAACATCTCCAAGAATCTGGTTATGCATTCATGCACAAAACACATTGCTATCAGGTATCACTTTTTGAAAGAGAAAGTTACGGAAGGTAAGTTTAAGTTGGATTTTGTTCCAACTACAGAGCAAGTAGTAGATATCTTCACAAAACCATTGCCCAAGGAATTTTTTGAGTACCTTCGCAATAAATTGGGAGTGGTCACACTTCCCAAGAATTGACTAGCTACAGGGATCACATTCTCAGGGGGAGCATTTAAGTATTTGATTATCTTTTTGCTCATGTTCATGATTTTTGCTAAGTGTAATAAATTGTGCCTGAGAATGTTGTGCATGGACTCAAGGGGAGTCTACAGTAGCCCTTTGGTATTATTGTCAAAGGGGGAGAAGAGTTACAGGAAATTGCATGTGTTGCCAACAATTCCAAAGGGGGAGATTTTTGAGCAAGGTGCGATAATGATATTGTCATTGTTGTCAACACGATCGGATAGATCTGTTGATGCGGTGGATAGGAAGTTCAAAAGCTATTCGGATGCGGAAGACAGGAGTTCAAAGGTTACTCAGAGTATGTACAGTGATTTTCCAAGAAGACCGAAGTGGCCCATATGCAAAAGATCAAAGAAAAATACAAGTAAGAAAAGTTTTTTGATATCGTGACATATACAACAGGCAAGAAAAATTGTCGTGATTTCATGACATGTTGGAAGAGAGAGAAAAAGCAAGAAAAACTATCGTGATTTCGTGACATGTTGGAAGAGAAAAAGGCAAGTGGAAAAACTATCGCGATTTCACAACATGTTGGAAGAGAAAGAGAAAGAAGGAAAAACTGTCGCAATTTCACGACATTTTGGAAGAGAAAAATGCAAGTGGAAAAACTGTCACAATTTCGCGACATGTTGGGAGAGAAAGAGAAAGCAGGAAAAACTGTCACGATTTCACGACATTTTGGAAGAGAAAAAGGTAAGTGGAAAAATTGTCGCGATTTTGCGACATGTTGGAAGACAAAAGCAGAAAGCAAGACTTTGAAGGTAGAAGTGTCGCAATTTCATGACAAGATTAAAAGAAGTGAAGTACGGAAGCAGAAGTATCATGATTTCACGACAAAAGCAGATAAGAAGACTTCGAAGGTAGAAGTTTCATGATTTTGTGACAAAAGCAGAAAGCAAGACTTCGAAAGCAGAAGTGTCACAATTTTGTGACATGTCACATTTTTGCGACTCGAAATGGATAGGAAGGCTAAGAAGCAAAAGTGTCGCAATTTCGTGACATGTCGCATTTTCGCGACTCAAAAAGGACAGGAAGGTAGAGAAGCAAAAGTGTCGCGATATCGCGACATGTCACATTTTTGCGACTCAAGAAGGGCAGGCAGGAAGAATAACAAAAGTTTTACGATATCGTGCAATGTCGCATTTTCACGATAAAGGAATAGAGAAAGCATATGGAGGCGAAAGTGTCGCGATATCGCGACATGTATTTTCATGGGCCAAAGCTAAGAGAAAAAGCAAGGAGAAAAAGTGTCGGATATCACAACATGTTACATTTTCGCGGTCCAAAGCAAGGAGAAAGAGAGAGAAAGAAAAATTGTCGTGATATCGTGACATGTTTTTTCACAATTGAGTTGAAGCCGACGAAGACCGATGACAGTCGACTAAAATTAAGGTTTACAACCGACTAATATTAGGGTTTTCATCACAAAAATTTTGTTATAAAAGGAGGGTTGTTTGGATATTTGAGGGATTAAATAGTGTGTGAAAGACGGTCATTGTGCATAGAGAGCAAGTTATGTCGAATCATGCTAAGTGCAAAATTTGCTATGAAAGCAGAGTGCACAAAAGGGAGAAGACAATCGTGAAGTTTGAGTGTAGCGAAGCAGAGTGTGTGAAGTGATTGCATAGAGAAAGCAGAGTGTGCAAAGAAAGCAAAGGTGAAGAATACCAGTCAGGGTATAGCAAAAGCAAAGGTATCTTACTATCAATCTTCTAGTTTTAGAATTGAAGTCCAAGTTGGTGCTTGGCATCAGGGGTTGGTGCTCCTTCCAGTTGGTGTTGGTAAATCAAGGGTTGGTGCAGATAAATCAGGGGTTGGTGCTCCTTCCAGTGGGTTCTGGTAAATTTTTTGTAAATTTGTTGCTTTACAAAGGCTGGATTTGGATGGTAGTCCAAGCAGTCATTTTTGAGGAGTAGCCACATTGGTGAACCTCATTAAATCTTGTGTTGTGTGATGTTCTCTTGTGATACTTTCTTTATCTGGTTCTAAGGTTTATTTATTTCTATTTTAAGAGCTATGAATTTAAGTTTAAAGAGCTACACTGATTCACCCCCCCTCTTAGTGTCATTGTAAGACTAACAGAATCAAGAATTCATACGAGGCTATAAAGCAAAAGGTATTTGATTGTGGTAAAATTGGCTAAGTTCAAAAGGACTCTAGAGGGGAAAATCCTAGAACCAAATGGTCCCAAACATTCAAAGTGTTGACTTCACACAAATATATTGAAAAGTCTAAAAATAGAAATCCAAAATGCAATCCCAAAATTTTCCAATAATTATGTTAGTCGATAGATTCTAATAGTCTAAAACCATGATAAATTGAACCCATGATCTACAAGTATCAATGTCACACCAAACCTCAAACAAACCCAAAAGGAATCAAGCATAGAAGACATTTTCAAAGAGAACACATGAAGTTAGAGCCCTACAATCTCAAGATTTTCAAAAGGTGATATTAGTAGAGCTTTAAGAAATTCCCAATCTCATCCCCAAAGACTGTGATAAAAATAAAATGAGCATGGTAATGCATTCAAGCCATGACAATGAGTAACAATATACCGGATATATCTCTTTCAACAATCATACCAATCTGACAAGCTATGGTAAAAATTTACAACCACCAAGATGCTTAGGCTCCAAAATATGCATGAATGTCAAGTTCTAGGAGGATATCAATACCAAACACATGTTTATAAGAATAAATATGATTGAGCTAGTCTAAGCAAGAAAGTGACAACCATGCTATTCTAGCATACTGGCTAGACTGTGCTTGTCCACATAAAGCTTAAAAGATACTCTCACTATAATGGTCAAGCATTATTGTAAAATATTATAAATATCTAAGGATTCCTTATCATAAAGGGGTGGATCTTTAGAATTTTCTTGTCATATAATCTATACATTGCTTTAAAAGCAATCAAAGTAAAATTTGTTTACCCATCATTAGTTTCAGCAATTTCAAGTTTTTATGCATGAATCATACACTTTAATTTATTTTTGTTTTACACTTTATAAATGATAAATTCTATTAAAGCAAATTTTGCACAATTGGATTTTCTTCCATAAAGTGCTTAGAATGTAAAGTATATAATGTTAGCTTAATAAACTTTGTAATGAATTATTGGCTGGTTTGTTAGGCTTTTTTTTAACTTGTTTGTAAAGATACTAGTGTAGTATATATCATTGTTGTTAGCTATACTTCATTTATCTTTCAAGCATTTTCTAAACCCTTTCCCATATTCTAACCATTGCAATTCTTTCTTTAGTCTTAAAAATATTTTTTTTTTAGCATTTCAAGAACTAAACTTCTTCGTAGGTTAAGCTTAGGATAAATACAAGTCATCCAATCTCAATCAAAACCTAGGGTACATTTCATAGACTAGGAAAATTTTGGTCTAAGATTTTCTAGCACACTTGATGGGACCAATAAAATTGGTTATCCCACATTCTAATTAAGTAGAACCTTGGTAAAGTTTTGCTCTCTAATATCAATAGATATATTCACCTGGTGACTCTATTGTCAAAGAACTAGAGAAATTGGTAACTCCACTTATGAAATAGTTCCAAAATTGAATGATAAGAAGGAAAAAGGACAAAATGGCTTGCTAAAAATTGGTCAGATCAATGGATCCATAAGCATTATAATAAATCATCAATAAAGTCATGGTTGGATGAATTTGTCCTACTTGGAATAGTGTCATACCCCTTAACCTACCAAACCTCCATGGAATCACTTAGGTCACATTAAAGTTTTTACCCTATTATAGTGGTAATGGAAAGAAAACTTACAAATATTACCAAGATGTTGATGCTTTGGCATCTCTTTATGATATTGCACATAAATATGTAAATCTAAGACTCTTTGTACTATATTTTCAAGGAAAATTACTACTATGATTTTTCTCTATAGAAGACAATAATATTATGACATGGGATGACTAGGTTGAACTCCTCATTTTAGAGTTTGATTACCTAGGAGACCCCTTCTTGTTGCTCACTTAGTTTTCCTTTATTTCATTCAAATATACCCTTAGGAGAGCATCACTAATTTTAATATCCATTTTATGACTTAAGGCCCTCACATGCCCAAGCCTACATCTATTACCTTCATGATTTTACGTTAGATATAATCCTTTAGATATGATATTCAAATGAATGAAGAACTTCACAAATTTTTTAGGTGGATTCCATGGTAGAGAATGTGCTCATATTAGTTGGGAAGCTCCCTCCCAAAACCATGATTCTATGTACTCATATCTATTAGGAAAACCCACTATTTCCCTTTCTAAACCTACTAATCCCTTCATCAAATAATATGCTTCCTCCACCCCCTATCTTGATAAGAACTATACCCACCATGCATACCCTAAAATCCCAAAATATATAGGAAGTACAAGCTACAATCCAATACTCAATCAACCTAATGTTGTGAAGCAGTAAAATGTTGAAGTGGGATTTGAAGTATGTATTCAAAATGAATCTTCCTCTACCTTAGAAGATAAAATGATGATGATTAGTGAGGTTTATGGAAAATATTTTTCCATTACCAGAAATCAATACCCAAGAGCATTCACTACTCTGGTCAAGTATGAGTATTTGGAATTTGATAGTAAACACAATGGTAGTTTCCATCAAGGTTGTTAACCTCATTCTAACCCAACTACAACTTTGAAATATAAAGGACTTGTAGCTTTTATGATGGATTTAAAATAATATTTTATAGACAAAGCATCCTACACAGAATCTCCTATCAGCCTAGCTACAATATTTAGACATGATTATTTTCCATCATATTTTTAGAAGACCAAAACGCTAGTAATTATAGATAAAATAATAAAGAAAAACAAGGGATAAAATAATATGGAAGAACTAGAAATAACACTATATCCCCAAAAATAATAGCTAAAATAATTGAGGTTAGAGTTATTTACAAAAAACCTAGTCCAAAAGCATTGCAAATATATCAGTAGAGAAAATAGGCCTATCAAAAGCCATAGTACTCAAACATAACTAAAAAATAGAGGGAAGAGGTAATTGAACAATGCTAAATATTGTTTAATCAATAATCTCAAAATGAAATAAAATAGCCAGGTATTGTAAGACATAGCATTGTGAAAGAAGTAAAAAATTAAAAGAAACTTTGATAGTTCATGGACAAGTGAATATGAAAGAAGTAACATTGAATATCTCAAATACTAGTATAATTACTCTTATGGAATAAAATATAACACTTTAGTGACCATCCCTAATTATGGGTAAGACTAAGTCTCCTCCATTTTATTTATCCTTATGCATGGAAGATTGGGTTTTACATAATGGATCCAGGAGCTATTATCAAAACTATGCCCCAATAGGTCTATGATACCATGAATTTGAAATATGATAAGACCAATGCCAAGATCTTGAAATTTGATAGGATACTAATTTAGATAGTGGGGATTGTAAAAAATATTTTGGTATTGCTAAAAAAACTACCAAACTTTACAAATATCCAAAATGTGGTAGTGGTTCATTCTTGCTGAATGCTTGGGTAGGACTATAACCAAAAAGAGGGAAAAAAAACCCTTGAGGGAGTTACCATTGCTCATGGAGCTAGACCTATATCTCATCTTCAATTTGTGGATGACTCTACTCTTTTAGGTAAATCTACAGTTAAGGAAGCTTCTAATATTAAGCAAATCATTAGCTATTTTTCTAAAGCTACTGGGCCAGTTGATCAATGAAGACAAATCTAAAGTTATTTTCTTTCACTACTCTGCTAGACAGGAATCCATGGTCTTGGATAAATTAAGATATAAGAAGACCTCTCTTCCAATCACTTATTTAGGTATTCCCATAAATATTCAAATGCAGAAAAATAAAGATTGGAATTGGTTGTTGGACAAAGTCAAGAAGAAAATTGGAAAGTGGACCAACAAGTGGCTTTCTTCTGGGGGTAGAATCACCTTGGTAAAATCAGTCCTTCAAGCTATTCCTATTTATTTTTCTTCCATTTTTAATATCCCAAAGGTTGTTCTTCGAGAATTGGATCAAATCAGTCATCATTTCCTTTGGAGTGGTACTAAGGAGAAAATAAAATGGGCCTTGGTGAAATGGGATACTTTATGTCTTCCTAAGAGTGAAGGGGGGTTAGGATTTCGGTCTTCAATTAATAACAACAAAGCTTTAGCTGCTAAATTATATTGGAGGATGTTGCATAACCCCAATGCTCTTTGGGCCAATAATCTCCGTGCTAAATATGCTCAGAACAAAAGTCCTGAAGACCTTGTTCGCTATCAACTTCCTACCAAAGGTTCTCTCATTTTAGTAGTTCTTAAGACTGGTGAGGATTTGATAAAGAAAAAATTATTTTGGATCATTAATAATGGTCAACATGCAAATTTTTGGACAGATTCTTGGGATGGTCACAAGCCTTTGATAACTCAGTTTCCCGATTGGAGGCCTTGGATGGAGGAGCTTCACCGAGCTAATTGTATAAAGGTGGCTGATTACTTTCGGTACCATATTGGTTATTCAAATGTTGGTAGATATTGGATCCCTATTGAGGACTGGCCTATTCGAATCCCAAAAAGGCAAAGACAAGATATCCAAGGCATCCTTCATATGAGATCCCTCTCTTGGTCCCATGAAAAAGATTTTTTTGGATGGAACAACACTACTAAGGGTGAGTACTCAGTTGCTCAAGGTTACTTGACCTTATGCCATAATAATCCCAACCATTCTTCTGACATATTTTCTCTATTACGGGCTCAAAAGCTCTAGCCTAAGGTGAGGTTCTTTAATTGGCTTTTATTGCATCATAGGGTGCTTACTGGTGAGCAACTTATGAAGTGTGGTTTTCATGGCCCTTTTAGACATGAAATGTGTGAAGAGAATGTAGAAAATATCAATCATATTTTTATTGAGTGTACTTTAGCCTCTGAGCTATGGAGGAGAATGGCCACTTTACTTGGCTTACAGTGGTCCAATTTTTTTACTTTTTATCAGCTTTGGAGGGATTGGCCTAATCAAGAGGGTGTTGATCATTTTATTAGGCGGTTAGTTTGGATGGGTTCTACCATTCTTCTTTGGAATATTTGGAATGAAAGGAACATCCAAATTTTTAATCAAGATAGGAAGGATATTCACTATATTTGTCAAAATACCATAGCCAACTTAGTTGAACCAGTCCATCAACTCCTTAATCACCCCCAAAAATCCCACCAAATATGAGATCAAGTGATGCGAAGATTGAAGATTAAACCTTCTAAGGGCAACCAACTTAAAGGGAATATGAGTATTAGTAATATGGATAGGACTAGAAATTTGCAACCTCCTCCTAAGGATTTTGGAAAATTCAATACTAATGGAGCCTCTAGAGGGAACCCTAGAAAATCCAATGTGGGAGGAATTGGTAGACTTTTAGATGGCTCCCTGGTTTTTACTTTTGCTGAGAATTTGGGTATTCTTTCAAATAACCTTGTTGAGGGGTATGGTATCCTTAGATGTCTTTAAGAGGCTACTAAGGTTGGATGGGAAAAGGTGTTAGTTGAGTCTGACTCTCAACTTATGATTAATCTCTTGAAGACTCCTAAGAATCATAAGGTGGATTGGAGAATAAAAAGAATTATTAAGAAGATTCAGTTAATCCAGATGAGATTTTTGAAAGTTGATTACAATCATGTTGTTAGAGATCAAAACAAGAGAGCTGATGCTTTAGCTAATTGGGCTTTGGACAAAGGTGGTCTTACTTGTTATGGCCACCCTCCTATATGGTGGGCTTCTCAAATTAGGGAAGCTCTTCTTTCTATCATTTCTTTTGATGGCTCCAGTTCTGAAGGTACCTAGTTTCTTCTTGTTTTTTTTTTTGCTTCTCTTTGGTTCATTTGGTTTTTTTTTAGTTCCCTAGCTCATTCTATTCTTTATTTTGTTTCATTTGTTTATTATTGCCTTAATAGTCTTCTGGTCTAGATAGGTCATTGTTTTGTTTATTTTTTTTATTTTTTATTTTTTGTTTTTTTTGTTTAGTTTTTTAAGGTGGGTGGGTTCTTTTGTTTTTTTTTGTTTTTGTGTTCTTTGTGTTGTCTTTTGTTGCTCTTGTGTTTTTGTTTTTTTGTTTTTTTTTTAATTTTGTTTTTTGTTATTGTTCTTGTGTTTTTTTCGTTCTTGTTCTTGGGTTTCTCTTTGTTTGTATTATTTCATGTTTTTATGTGTGAGTGTTTTCTATGTATTTTTTTTTTGTTTATTGTCTGTTGTTGGTTGTTTTTTATTTTTATTTTTATTTTATTTTTATTTTATTTTTTTAATTTTTTAGGTTTTGGTTGTGTTTATTTTTCATGTTTTTTTGGGTTATGTCTTTGTAGTGTTCTGTTGTTTTTATCTTGTTTGTGTTTTGTTATGTGGTTCTTGTGTTTTTCTATGTGGTTTGTGTTGTGGTTTCTTTTATCTTATTGTGTGTGTTTGGTTGTGCTTTTGTTTTTGACACACTCAAGGAGCATGTTTTTTATTTTATTTTATTATGTTTGTTGTTATTTACTTATTTTTAAATTGGTTTTGTGTGTTTGTTTGCTCCTTGAGTATTTCAAAGGTGGTAGGCTAGGTCCGAGTCCTGGGCATTTTTTGTGGAATGGATACCCCTGCCTCCTTGGGTCTTACCCGAAAGTGGCATCCCTTTTGGGATGTTTTCCACAAATAAAAAAAACATGTGGTAGTGGTTGGTTTGTCATTGCTCTTTGGGATGTTCTTATCAAAAGAATTTTTGAAATAATTAGGGGGACACTTGGTACAAAATCATGCTCACATGGTAATCCCTTACATACAAAAAAAAATCTAGATTCATAGTGAGAAGCTCAATACTTACCGCATAGAGAGGTATGAGAAGAAGATTGTTCTAGAGCATTATCAAATGGAGGTAGAATATTGACCAGAGGGCAAGCAAGAGCTAATAATGGATTACCTTCTCATGGCTAGTTCTACGACAAATATATTGTAAAAAAATGGAAATAAAAAAATATAGAGGTTACATATAATCATTCTCAAGGCATAGTGAGTTATGTGTTCCAGCAAGAGTGCCAAAAAAATGGGGTAGCTAGTAGAAAACACATGCATAGCCAAAAAATATTTTATGCTGCATCCTAAGACATTAATTATTGTGTACCTTGAAACTCTATAAATTTAAAGGAATTATCTAGCACATAGACCAAAAAGTATGGTGAAGATGGCCAATAACTCACATGCTCAAAAAATATTACCCACTCTAAATCCCAATGCCATGTGTCAAACAAACCTTGGAACTCATTTCTTCTTAGATCAACTCAACAACATGTCTTAGTCAAAATCAACCATATGTTTTGAGATTCCAATTAGTGGTAAAAGTAAAAATTCAGCACTATATGGTTGGGTCACTATAGATTTTGATGAAGAAATAAAATCAAGCACCATTGGCATGAGAAAGCATACCACACTTTTTATACATATACAACATGTAAATAAGTTTATTATAGTTGAGAATAACAAGGCTATTGGCCAAGACAACAAGAAACTAAATAATATCATCATGAAATCAATTTCTAAGACAAGTAATCATGCTAATTGTCAATGCAACTACATTAAAAATTTCCTTGATAATGAACTAAAGAAAAGGAGGGTAAAATTAATAACTAGTTGAGTTTGCATAAGAAAATGACCTATATAAATATCTCCTACCCTTACATTGCATAATGTTTCAAGTAAATAGCATTCATAAGTTCTAGATGTGAGAATAAGGTTAAGAATTAAAGAGATAAATTCCTCATTACCATCCTACATATCTATTGTAGTTAATACAATAAGGATGCACACAAGGAATGGCCTTAAGGAAAATTTGTATATGAGCTTGAATATTCCTACACCACGAGGGTCCACTAATTCATCAAAATCAAAGGACAATCAATATTAGCCTTCCTAGTTCTAGCTAAAGTAGGTATTGTAATTTATGGTAGCCCAATAACCATCCTAGTGTTAGCTAAATCCATCCTAGTGGTTGCTAAAAATACTCCTACATTAACAATATTTGCATCCAAATTGTAATTATTGGCATGCATCTGTCTATGATGAGGACCAATGGAGACAATCACACTCTTTTGGTGATAGGATTTTTCTATTTCTCAAGGGCATCATAATTATGCCAAAAGAGTGAAGCCTAATCATATAAGAGAAAGAGAAGAAGAAAATTTTGAGAAGTCAAAAAGCTTGTCAAACCCACCAATCTTGGGCTATCAGTAAGATTGTCAAGCAACCTCAACTAAAAAATAATCTCTTCTACCTATGAGAACTACAAATATAAAATGAAAGAATAAACATTCCATTATGTATAGTCTCTAAACTATTTCACCTAGGAAAAAAATAGAGCATGAACAAAAAGAACCAAGATTTGAAGATCCCTTTATCAAAGAGGGAAATATTCACCTTTTTGCCTTATTGTTGTTTGAAGTTTCAAATTGTAAAACAAAAAGAAAGTATAAAGACAAATCCAAAGCAAAGGAAGATACTAAATGTGATCTAGAATAATCTATAAATTAACACCATCTAGGTATAATTATTTTCATCTCTTTTCTATTCCTCGTCTAACATATTTCTTTTTTCTTTATCCTACCATCTCTTATCTTCCTTCCCTTTTCTCACCCTTATTTCCCAAATCATCTATTAAACATCATATCTATAAGATTCATTTATTCTATACACACTCCTATTCATTTTCCCTTCTTTTATTCTTATAGTTTCCTTCAATACTCCTTCATTTTCTTCCTCTCATTGCTCCCGACTCTATGACCCAATGGATTAAACTAGCTAGGTTATTCTATTTGTAATAAACAAATATTAGGAGGTGTCAATAATCTAGTTCAAAATCATTGCCCACCTACTTAGTCCTTTCAAATAATGCTAAACCAAGAACATTTCTGAAATATCACCAAGAAAGAGGTCCAAACACAAATCTAGGTTGATCATTTCTACAAGAACAAGTTGTCGAAGATAGGGACACATCAACCCAAGACTAAATTTCAAAAGTGCCATGTGTTTTCAAAATGGTCAATAATGTAGAAGAGGCTATAAAGCAAAATACATTCAACTGAGTGGTAAAATTGACTAATTTTGAAAGGAATCTAGAGGGGCAAAAGCCCCAAATCAAATGATCCCAAACTTTCAAAGTTTTGACATCACACAAAGCTTTTGAAAAGTCTAAAAATAGAAATCCAAAATGCAATCCCAAAATTTTCCAATGGTTACATTAGCCAATATTATCTAAAATTCCAAAACCATGAAAAATTGAACTTGTGATCCTAAAGTATCAATGTCATGCTAAACCTCAAATAAACCTAAAAGAAATCAAGCATAGAAAAAAATCAAAGAGGATGCACAAAGCCGAAGCCATGTGATCCCAAGATGTTTTTAAGATGACCTTAGCAAAGCTTTAAGAAATCCTTGGAATCACCCCCCAAAGACTCTAGTAGCAATAAAATGAGCTTGGTAACACCTTCAATCCATGGCAATGAGTATTAGACTCCTAGGCATGTCCCTTTCAACAAGATCTACACATGATAATTGGTTGCTCAAATCAAAACAATTAGATCAAGTTGGCACCTATGAGAGACTATGAAAAATGTTGAATCCACCAAAATGCTTAGGCTCCAAAAATGCATGAATGTCAAGTTTTAGGAGGAGATCACGACCAAACACATGTTAATCATAATCAAGATTATTGAGCTAGTCTAAGCAAGAAAATGAAAACCACATTCTTCCAGTGTATTGGTTAGACTATGCTTATAATGGTCAAGCATAACAAAAAATATTGTAAAATATTATAAATAGATGAAAATTATTCAACAGAAAGGAGTGACTCTTTAGAATTTGCTTGACATATACTATATACTTTGCTCTATAATCAATCAAAGTGAAATTTATTTGGCCTCCATTGGTGTTAGCATTTTCAAGTTTTTATATATGAATTGTATACTTTAATGCATTTTTGTTTTATGCTTTATGAATGGTGAATTCTATTAAAGAAAATTCTACATAATTGGATTGCCTTCCATAAAATTCTTTGCATGTTTGAAGTATATAATATAAGCTTATTAAATTTTACAATGATTCATTGGTTGGTTTGTTAAGCTTCATTTTAGCTTGTTTGTAAAGATACTCGTGTAGTATATTTATTTATTGTTAGCTATACTTCATATGTCTTTCAAGTATTTTCTAAACCCTTTCCCCTCTTCTAACCCTTGTGTTTCTTTCTTTAGTCTCAAATATCTTCCTTAAGCATTTCAAGGAATTTGTCTTCTTCAAAGGTTGATATTAGGAAAAATCCTATATTTTAGGGTGTATTTCATAGACTATGAATATTTTGGTCTAAGAGTTATAGTTTTCGATAGGTTGGTAACATTGTAGTCCACTTGTAGGCTTGGAAGGCTATATGCATAGCATTAGAGGATAACTTCATAGGTTGATTTTTCTATATGGATTTTCTCACCTACATGATCACTACACCTAATTAATCTATACTTGAACAAGGTATATGCTCATGCATTTGAGAGAACCTCATCCAAAACTTGACATATGAATTCTTCTATTTGTTACACATAGAGTCTCTTTCTCTCTCCCTCTTTTTGTTTGAATGTATAGACCTAGATAAAGTCAAATCTCAGTCAAATCTCAATACGTGTTAGAATCCTAACCTATTCGTATGGGATCAAAAGCTCTATTGGGACAAAAATCCTAAACTTTAATAGCCCAGTTCTTTCTATGATAATCCAAAATGAAAAAGTGCATTCTAACCACAAATATTTCTAATTTTAATTGTCCCTCCTTAGCAATGAAATTCTAATTATTTCTTGGTTTAGTTGAAAACAAGTATTCAATGTGATACCTATGGAGTGGCTTAAATGTAATTTTGATCCTATTTTCATCTCTAGACCTCAAGACCATGGTTTTTAATCTATATATAGATAGCCTCTTAGTTTAGCAGTTAAATCTCCAGATAGGCAAATACCAAGTGAAAATAAAAGACCCATCACTGTTGCATCTTGTAGCACTATGAGGTTAGGATAGGCATATGATGTTAGTGAAGGGACTTTTCTATCCCAAGAATATGGATTGAGATCCCATCTAATTGCACCATAATTTTATTTACTCTTTGATAGGCTAGTGTTAATGCTTTACCATTGCCTTTGGCATAACTAAAGTACTTTCCCTAGAGTCAATCATGCAATTATGTATTAGATTTTTACCATATACTAAGGTCAAGTAGAAAGGCATGGGCCTAACTTGTCTTGTTATTGAATTAGATACTTGTTAGATTATTGGTTCCTTCCTCTACTACAACTCTTTCCCTTACTCTAGGGATTATTTTGGACTCTTATCCTACTCAAGAATCAATAGTATATCCCATATAGGCACAACCACCATGGATATATTTAAATAATTGATTATTTTGAATGATCTAAGGGGGTTAGTATTTTGAAGGGCACTCAAAAATGACTGAATTTTAGGATCATTAATAGTTGATTGAGGAGTTTTTATAGGCTTTGCTAGGAGTACACATTACTTGGGGACTCCAAGACTATTCCACCTAGTGGCTACTAAATATTTTGGTGTATTCTAGATTGGTGAGATTATTATGGGAACATCCCCTTTCAGACTTATCAACCTACTATGGATATTTGGGGTCATTTGATTACTTTCCTTGTGATCATTAATTGCCCTTATTTTTTCCTATGTCATATAGTTTGGTTGGACTTATGGCATATCAGACACTGAAGTACCACTTTGTTAGATACATCATATGCTTCCTCCTCCTCCAATGTGACTAGGATATTCTTTGAAGGAGAAAACCTTAAATTATGATGGGATTGGATAGGAAAATGTTGGCTTTGTGCTTGCATTTTCACCCCTAAATGAGGAATAGATGCTTGGATGGATGCCACCTAATTTAGTATTGTTATAGATTGTTAAAATTTTCCTTTAAAATCAAAATTTGAAGGGTAAGTATACAAATATGGGCAAACCATGTTGTAGATTCCTTCAAGTAATTGTTTTGCATTAGGGTATATCTCTAACTAGATTAAGAGGAATACTTTGCAATGGGATTGGGACAAGCACTATCTATTGATTATGGCTCTTGGCTTAGCTTGCATCCTTTTTGGACTAGAACTAAGGGCACTAGAATCTATTGGGAGGAGCTCTATAGCCTTGGTTATTCTGCTAGAATGAAGACCTCAAATTATTCTTATATTGAAATATTTTGGCATTTTGTTGTCTCCTCAAATCTGACATCTCATTTAGAGAAAAAAACAAAAAGTAAATTACACAAATGGAAATGAAGGAAAAGATGCATATGGCTATTTATTAATTACCTATAATGTTAATGAAGAAAGTCAAAAAAATGTTTGGTATTTAGACAGTGGTTGCAACAATCACATGTTTGGAAACAAAGAAATATTTTTAAAATTAGATGAAACTAACAAATATGAAGTAAATATGGTAAATAATAGGAAGTTTCATGTTATGGGCAAAGAAAACATTTTAATTCATAAAATTCAAGAAGAAATAAAATGCATTCTTGATGTTTATTATGTGCCTGGAGTGAAGCATAATTTATTGAGCATTGGGCAACTTATGCAAAAGGGTCACAAAGCATATATTGAAAATGGAGCTTGCATCATTAGAGATGGTAGACTTATAGTAATTGTGAGTATGCCAAAGAATATAATATTTCCTGTAAATATATAGAGTGAAATGTTTCTCTTCTTCAATGTTGTTGTAAAAAATACTTCATGGTTGTGGCACCTCATGTTAGGAATATAAAATTGCAAGCAATAAAAACGTAAAATTATTAACACAAAAAATAAAGTACACAAGAGACACGAAGAAAAAACCAAGATTTATTATTCCATCCAGCAAATTTCGAAGGGAGACAACCTATAGTAAATATGTTGTACTTCCTCTTCGATCTCACAATTACAATCTCTCTTCCTTCTCACATATTCGATGTTGTACAACATCCTCTTATAAAATGAGGGTTACAATTTTAGAGCAAATCATTAATGTTATAAATAGACTATTATATCATTTGGATAATGTAAATGTACCTTTCTTGGTATAAACTTAGGACATTAGATTACTTTAGGGGGAAGTTATCTTGTTACTACATACAATGTAATAAATGCACAAGTTTCAAAGTGTAAGTTGTACATGTGCAAGCTATCCCTTGCACATCTAGGTAGAGTGTTGGCTCAAGAACTTATTTCCTATATAAAGGGCCATAGGTATAGACCAAATAAGTCATAAGTCATATGTCATATAGACCATAGTGGCATGATGTAGCAGTGTGATATAGTGTGATGGGGTGTAATATACTCAATGCCCATTCTTGATCTATAGTTGTATTCATGGAGTGTTCATTTCCTCCATAGCTACTTTTGTAAATATCTCCATAATTTCTATTTATAGTATATTTTCAGTCATCTCGCATATATAATTTATTTCATATTATTCTACATCTTATGTTTGCTATCTCCCATTACATGTTGCATCAAAAGCTAACAATTAAGGCCCCAAAATAAATAAATAAAAATTACTATTTTCAGCAAATTATCCTTTCTGTCAAAATTTGCCATTTTTAGTAATTTTTATTTTCGAAATATTATTTTTCATCAAAAATATTCTACTTTTAGTAATTACTATTTTCGGTAAATTATATTTTCATAAAAAAATTCCATTTTCAGTATTACTATTTTTGGAAAATTACTTTTCATCAAAAAATTTCTAAAAATAGTAATTCATAAAAAAAACTTAGATTGACATGCAATTTGACACACAACTATATAACGCCCATATCCTTTCATAAAGTGGATCCAAAAATGGCTTAAATAGGGCCTCCAAATTAGAATCAGGCTCCACAACCAAAAATTTCCGACTTGGAGACTGATCATAGGAACTCCACTGCTACTGCACCTGCTGAACTATGCTTCAACTTTGAACCTGGAAATTTTCTCACTTTTTACTATCATGTTTGAAGACCAACTAAAACTAAGCAAGAACTTACTTTCCCCCTGATTACTACCTTTGTGAACATACTTGCAAGATTCTGGCTAGTGTGTATCTTCTCCAGTTTTAACTATCCATATTCCAACATTGAGCGTATGAAATGGTACTTGGTCTGTATATGTTTAGTCCTAGAATGGAAGGCTGAATTATTTGTAAGATGAATGGAACTATGACTGTCACTATATAATATGTTATTCTCTTACTTATTTCCTAACTCCTCCATAAATCTTTATAACCAAATCATCTCCTTACTAGCCTTTGTAACAACAACATACTCTACTTTCATTGTTGAAAGTGCAACAACCTTCTGTAATTTTGAAATCCAACTTACTGTAGTTCCACCTACAGTAAAAACATACCTTGTGGTACTCCTCATGTTATCTATATCACCTGCCATGTTTGAATCAACATATCCTTATAAAATAGTATTAAAACCTCCAAAGCATAAAACCCGAGTGATAGTTCCTCTCAAATACTTAAGAATCCACTTTACTGCCTTCCAATGTTATTTTCCTAGATTGTTCATAAAACTGCTCACAACTCCCATTGCATGTACAATATCTGGCCTTGTGTACATCATCACATACATTAAAATACAAACTTCTGACGAATAAGGAACCTCAGACATATAGTCAATCTCCTCCTGTGTCTTGGGACACATCTCTTTGGTTAGTTTGAAATGATTGGCCAAAGGTGTACTAATAGGTTTTGCATCTTGCATCCAAAATTTCTCCAACACCTTCTCAATGTACTCCCCCTGAGATAAAGTTAATTTACAATTTTTCCTATCTCTTGTTATTCTCATACCAAGGATTTTCTTTGCAGCACCCAAATCCTTCATTGTAAATGAATATACCAATTTTATTTTTAGCACATAGATATCTTGTATGTTAGACCTTGCAACAACCATGTCATCTACATACAATAATTGTATACCATTATCTAATCTCTTAAAATAAACATAGTGGTCAGAATAACATCTACTATACCCCTATTCTGACATAAACCTGTCAAATTCCATATACCACTGCCTTGGAGCTTGCTTCAGGCCATACAAGATATTTTTCAACCTGCACACTAATTCCTCCTTCCCTTTCACCTCATACCCCTGTGGTTGTTGCATATAAATATCTTCCTCCAAATACCCATGGATAAAATTTGATTTTACATCTAATTTTTCAAGATGAAAATCCTCTACAACCACTAGACTTAAAACAGTTCTTATTGAAGTCATTTTAACAATAGGCAAAAAAAATTCATCATAATAAATACCTTTCTTTTGTGCAAACCCCTTTACAACAAGTCTAGCCTTATACCTATTTTTACCTCCATCTTCTTCTTTCACCTTGCAATGCTCTTTTTCCTGCAGGCAACCAAACCAGATCCCAAGTCTAATTGTGTTAAGGAGTCCATCTCCTCTTTCATGTCTTGCTCCCACTTCTTCCTAGTTTCTACATGCATCACTTCTTCATATGTTTTTGTTTCACCAGAGTTAGACAATAATACATAATATAATTAAGGAGACATTCAGGGGGTCTACCAATCCTAGTAGATATTCTAACAATATTTTTAGGAGTTTGAGGTGCTTGTTGTTGTTCTTCTAGCACCTTTGGAGTTTCAATTTCATCAAGCACTGTGTATTCTATGTTTGTTTTTTCTTATTTCTTTCCCTAAAACTGATCCTTATACATGACCTTATCATTGAATATCAAATCTCTACTCCTAATTATTTTGTTATTTGCATAATCCCAAAAGCGATAACCAAAATCATTAACTCCATATCCAATAAAAGTGCACTTATTAGATTTTACCTCAAGTTTTATTCTATTTTATTTATCAATATGCACGAAAGCTTCACAACTGAAAGTCTTTAAAAATGAAAAATTAATAGTTTGACGTATCCACATACCACCATTCAGTGAACTTTAAGGTCCTTTTTTTATTAAAAAAACAACAGTATCCACAACATCTACCCAAAATAGTAAGGGAAATCTCGCATGTAATGTCATACACCTAGCGGGTTCCATGATTATCTTATTCATCCTTTCTCACACACCATTTTATTGTGGTGTTCTTGAAACTATATTTACTCTAGGAATACCATGGTATGAACACTAAATTTCAAACTCCTTACTTCAGTACTTGCCTCCATTATCTGATCTAAGACACTTCAACTTATTTCCTATCTCATTCTCAACCAAAACTTTTCATTTCTTAAAAGTATCAAAGACATTCGATTTCTTTCAAATACAATAAACCCAAGTTTTTCTAGTTGCATCATCAATAAAAGTAACATAATAATTAGAGCCACCAAGATATGATACCTGAGTTGGTCCCCACACATCTGTATGCACAAGCTCTAGCTTTTCACTCTTTTTTTCCTTCCCAACTATGAGAAATATAACTCTTTTCTATTTGCCATAAACACAATGCTCAAAAAAATCCATACCAATCTGCTTCAATCATGGTAATAATTTCCTTGAGTGGAGAATATGCATACCCTTCTCACTTATGTACCTAAGCCTATGATGCCACAAATCTATATCTACTCTTGTAGAGGCTAAAGAAATAGAAAGATCAGTATTACCAGTACATACATACAATGTACCTAACTTCTTTTCTTTTTCTAAAATCAATGATCCTTTAGCAACCTTCCATGAATCTATTGAGAATGTAATTGTACATCCTTCACTATCCAAGTGCCCTATGGAAATTAGATTCCTTCTCAAATTATGAATATGCCTTACCTCTTTCAGAAACCATTGGTTTTATTTCGGTAATTTTATCTGTATCTTACCCTTTCCAATTATTTTACATGGTCGATCATCCCCAAAATAAACTTGTACAAAATCACCTTAAACATAATTTTAAAAAAAATCCTATGGGGTGTGGCATGATATGAAGCCCTTGAGTCTAGAACCTAACAGTAATTAAAATTTTCTAGTGAAAATATTAAAGCATATTGCAATATATCACTTGTAATATTTTCTTCTTGATTATCTTGTTTTTCATCTCCCTATATTTCTTTCTAAGATCAATAATCTCTTTTCAGGTGTCCTTTCTTCCCATAGTGCCAACATTCTAAATGCTTTTCTTTGGATTTGGATATGCCATTTTTTATTTTCAATGTTTCCCTAGGTTATTTCCTCTCTCCTTCTGTCTCCCCCTATTTTCCACACTCAAAGCATTACTTGATTTCTCACCTGTGCTTTTCCTTCGCATTTCCTTGCTTAGGATAACACTAATAACATCATCAAACTTTAAAGCATTTGAACCAAAGACAAAATTACTCACAACCATGACCAATCCATTCAAGTTTTTCGGCAAAGAGCACAAAATAAAAATTTTCCTAACCTCATCATCAAAATTTACACCTACATGGGTTAACTAATTTGTAACCATGTTAAACTCATTCAAATAATAAATAATAGACCCACTTTCTAACATCTACATAATACCTTATTTGAAGTTGAGGGTTTTGTAGGCAGCAAATCCACCTCCTAGAAGAAGTGACAAGAGGATTTGCCTAGTTTGACAATTTTGACAAGTTTTTGTAAACCGTACAAGTAGGAGCAAACCGTACAAGCAGGAGGTAAACCATACAAACTGAAGGGAAAACCGTACAATGTGCAATGAAATGAAATGAAATGCAAGGGAAATGCAATTTGAGTTGTAATTGCGCATGAATTTGATAAATGATGTGTTTAGACTTAGTAAAAGTCATAATTATGCATTCCGTTATGCATGGGTAGTTGTGAATAATGAATTGCCTCAGGAACCACTTTGGAATGGCCTAGGCAATGTTATATAAGGCCCCCTTTTCATTTTTGATAGTCTGGTTAGTCTGGTGAATGCTTGTGAGTTTTGGCTATGTTCTGGTGTGAAGTATTGATGCATACCTATGATTGTTGAGTACCTTTTAGTGATTGTATGACATTGTTGGAAAGTAATAAAGAAGAATCACAATTCATAGTTTTCTCTCACGTACTGTACGATCCTGGAATGGTAGAATAGTGTTTTGTAGTTTATCTTTGTTGCATGTACTTCTTTTTGGTTGTTATTGATACTTAATGCATTGCTATGGAAGAATTGGATTAAACCAGCACTGGTGTGAACCTGATGAATGATCTGTGATGAGGATGATATCAAGAAATATGTATTGAAGGCTGTTGTATGATTTTTGGATGTTGCCATTGGAGATAACTCTCTCAAACCCTGATGATGTAACTTGCATGTTGGTAGAAATGGATTAATTGCCATGTTAAACCTTTACAAAACTTAGTTGAGAGAGATTGGTCCAGAAGAATATCCAATTTGGCACTTTGTTGCACTTTTATTTCGTACAAATCGTACACCAGAGCTCTTACAAATCGTATAGAAGAAACTTACCCGATTTGGCAGTTTATGCGATTGAGGAAAACTTACCCGATTTGGCAGCATTGGGAAATCGAACAATTTAGTTACAAAACTGTGTACGAAAGCTTGAAAAACTGAATCTGAAAGATTTGTTGAGTGTGAAATCATACAATATCTATCACTATATGATTTGGGATCGTATAGTGGTACGATTTGGGTTTCGTACAAGTTGTTTTATTGTCGCAAATTGATAGTTGTAAAGACTGTACGATTTGGTCCATCGATTGGGAATAGAAAATTGATCATTATAAGCCCTTGAAAACCACCTCCCCACTAGGAATACTACACCCCTATGCTACATTTGGCATCATTGCCTTATCAAACTTGGCATTTTTGTTAAAACGGGTCAAATTGACAAGTAAGAATATTACAAAACTAGAGGTGAATGACAGACACCAGTGTGCAAAGGCGTAGGATATGGGAAGTACGAGAGAAAATTATAGTAAGAAGGAGCACGAGAATTTCTCAAAGAGAGAATGCAAGTAACTCAGACCATAGTACACATGAACCAGAAATAGAGCAAGTTTGGGCATCTGAAGGAGATTTTGAAGTACTATTGATAGAGATAGAAGAGGAGGTACCAGAACCACCTAGCGTAGAGGAGCGAGTTGATAGAGAAGTAGTGCATGAGGAAGGAGAGTGGATGGTGACACCTGAGAAAGTGATAGAAGGGTTGCAAGGGAGTGTAAAGGATGGGAGTCAGGCACTAGGGCAATAGGGTGTGAGGTCTCAGGAAGAAGGACCAAGACCATCTCCCTCACATCAATGAAGGAAGTTGCAGAGTGAAGATGCATGTGAGTTTGGTCAATGATTGGTGGGATAGAATAAGATACCTCAGATAGAAAATTCTGATGATGAGTGTAGTAAAACACCCCCAAGGAGGAATCAGATAGATATTCCATGGGATACCTCAAGTGACGAGGATGATTCTTCGAAGATGGCTAACAAGGTAGCCAAGCAGAGATGTCCACATTTTATAGGTGAGGGTAAGGAAGACCCCACAAGACATATCAGAACATGTATAACCATTTGGAGGGAAAATGGTGTAGACCAGCCAGATGACTGGGTAACTTTATTTCCTACTACCTTGAGAGGATTGGCGATGGATTGGTATCTGAAAAGGGAAAATACAACAGATTTTCAGACTTGGAATCAAGTGAAGGAGAAATTCATTGAAGAATTTCACCCTTTGAAGGATGATGGAGATATTGTTACTAAACTTTGTATGATGAAGAAAAATCTTGATGAAGATGTAAAATCATACAACCGTAGACTAAAGTAGTTAGTAGATAAGATGCAGATGCCCTTGGTAGATGTATTGGTGAAGTGGTGGTTTGTAGATGGATTGCTATCAAAATATAAGAAAAATATGAAGGTAGTACCATCAAAAATGTATGAGGAAGTTGTAAAGCATGCAAAGAATTTTGAAAGTGAATCAAAATAGACGTACACAGGAATTTTATCTCATCCCAAGTCCAATGATTCAGATAGTGGAGAAGATGACACTATACAGAGGATAGTAGCATCATTTCATCAGGAGTTCGACAAGATCATGAAAGAACAAAGAAGCAAGCCTGACAAGAATGACATTTGGTGCACAGAATGCAAAACTGAAGGTCATACAAATGTAAAGTGTCCATAGAATGATTATTATCATATCTGTAACATGATGGGACACGAGGTGATGCTATGTCCATATAATGCAAGAGTACATCCACAAGTCTTGACAATCCAGGAGCAAGAAGAGAAACCAAAGACCCTAGGAAGTGGGCAACAAGCAACAAGTGGTGGTTATAGAAATAGTCGACGAGGTGGAAGGCAGAACCAGGGCAATCGGCAAGGAGGACAGAGTCATTTGTAGTATGATTCGAAAGGGAGGCTGATCATACAATATTGCAATTTCCAAGAGTGGGGGTATTTCATAAAAAAATATCCTTCACCTTAGAGATAGGAAATGCAGCAAGTGAACACTACACATATGTGTAGGTGGTGTGGTCCGAGTAACCACAAGGAAGCAAATTTTCCCAAGCAGGCAAGTTCAAGTAACCCATAAAATGTAAATTATTTAGATATTGAGGTTCCTCAAGTTAAAGAGGAAACCCAAGAAGTTTTAGCCATGACAAGGAATCAGGCTAAAAAGGATAAGTATCCAGAGCCAACGAAGGAAAAGTAATATTAGCAAGTAGCAAAGAAAATACTATAAGATGAAGCACAAAAAGCTAAACAAGTGAAGTTAGCAGAAGAAAAGGAACTAAAAAACCATCAGAAGAGAAGGCAATTGTGTAGAGTCTAGCAGCACAGGTTTTGGACACCACAGTAGAGATCAAAGTGGCTAACCTGTTGGAAGCTATCCCATCATTACAAAAAGTGATGGTGGAAGAGATACAACCGCATAAGGTGATGGAAGTGCAGAGTCAACTGATTCAGGAAAAGAAACAAAAAGACCAATTCATGGATCCTACTATATTGATGATTGATGTGGGAAAGAAACCTGCATTAGTTCATATGGAGATCCTAGGGCACAAATTGACACAAGTTATTGTGGATGGAGGATCCAGCATCAATGTGCTACCTGAAAGGACTTGGCTAGAACTGGGTGCTCCATCTCTATGGGCACCGAGCTTCCGATTATATGGTTGCTAACCAAGAGTTTATCTTGGATTTCATTGTGATTACTATGCAGAAGCCTGCATATGATGCTCTATTGGGAAGAGGATGGCTACGTGTAGCCAAAGTTAATCACAACTAGGGAAAGAATCAGATCACTTTCAAGAAGGGACAACACAAATATATGATTAATATGACTAATCAAAAGGTCAGTGAGGATGTAGCTACGATCGATGAATCAAAAAATTCCTTAGGAGATGAAGGATATGAACCAGATGGAGAAGGAATGTTGTACCTGGATGAATGTAGTGAAGATGAAGCTAGATCTGATAGCGGACTTCTTCATTGGAAAATGGAGGAGTACAAAATTTTCAGCCCAACTACCTCTATATTGACTCAGAGGAGATCAAGGAAAAACAAGATGAAACCAAAGTCAGCCAAGAACCTAAGAAGGAGGTGGAAGAGAAATGGACATTTCCAAAAAGTTTTGTAGAATATATAGTAGGAGATGCGAAAATTGATGCAAGACCGACACACCCAAAGAATGTGGAGAAAGCAGCAAGTGAGCCAGAGAATATCAAATATGAAGGACCTCGGATAGTGGACATCAATCTAGGGATGGAGGATGAACCTAGGATGATTCACTATGGTGATGATTGGAACCCTATACTGAAAGTGATAACTTTTAAGATATTCTTGGAATATAAGGATGTCTTTGCATGGACATACAAGGACTTGAAGGGAGTACCACCAGAGTTATGTGTCCACAAGATTACACTAATTCTTGGAGCACAACTAGTAAGGAGGAGACCATATAGAATGAACCCAAAATATGTTGCATTAGTGAATGCAGAGATAGAGAAGATGTTGGAGGTAAGAATCATCTTCAGGGTTATGACCAGTGAGTGGGTATCACCTATAGTGGTCACCTTGAAGAAGGAAGTGGACAAAATTAGAATATGTGTGGACTTTAGGAGTCTAAATGTAGTAACTATTAAGGACCCCTTCCCTATTCCCTTCACAATTCCATCCTGGAGGAAGTCGCAGGACATGAGATCTATTCATTTTTGGATGGATTTTTGGGTTACAATAAAATAAGTATAGCCGAGGAGGATAAGCTGAAGACCACATTTATTGTGGAGAATGGCATCTATGCATACAATCGAATGCCATTCAAGCTCTGTAATGCCCTAGCTACATTTCAGTGCATCATACTGTATATATTTGATCAGTTGGCAATAGGGAACTTCAAAGCATTTTTGGATGACTGGTCCATTTATGGGAAGATCAAGGAGCATCTTCCTACCCTCAGTGAATGTATGAGTAGGTGCAGAAATGCACAGATCTCATTAAACCCTGGGAAGTGTTACCTGATGGTACCATATGGAAAGTTGTTAGGACACATAGTGTGCAGTGAAGGATTAAAAATAGATCCTGATAAGATCCATGTGATATTGCACATGGAAGAACCATATGATGTGAGTTCACTTAAAACCTTCCTTGGATCGATGGGGTATTATCGAAGGTTTATCAAGAATTATGCACATGTATCCTATCCATTGGATTCATTGACGAAGAAGAATGTTCCTTTCAGATGGACAGAGGAGCACCAAGGAGCCTTTGAGGAGTTGAAGGCCAAGCTTGTCAGTAGCCCGATTTTGGTGTTCCTAAATTGGGATAAGGAATTCCATGTCCATATTGATGCTTCAAATTTTGCAATCGGATGTGCTTTGGCACAAGAAGGAAAGTTTAGGCTAGATCAACCTATTTTCTTTGCTAGTCACCTATTGTCAAGGGTGGAGAGAAATTATAGTACAATAGAAAGAGAAGCTTTGGGAATGGTATATGCAGTCCAAAATTTTAGGCATTACCTACTGGTGAATCCCTTTGCTTTTTATGTAGATCACCAAGCCCTATTGTACTTGATAAACAAATTGGTGATACAAGGATGGGTCAGTAGGTGGCTCATCACCCTACAGGAGTTCGTATTCTGAGTAGTAGTGAGACCTGGTAAGAAGCATGTAATTGTAGACCAGCTATCTTGGATACGATCAGGAGAGCCTAGGAAGGGTTGAAGAAATCCGTGTTAGGAGTATATCCAGAATCCTATTTTTTTCCATCAATGTTGTTCCATCATGGTACAAGTTGATTGGCCAGTACCTTTCCATAGGAGAGTTGCCACAAGAAATGATGGCAACCAAGAAAAAGAAAGTGATTATGAAGTCAACACCCTTCTAGTTGATAGCAAGATTGGGAAGTGATGGTATCTTACGAAGATGTGTGATGGAGGAAGAAGTCAAAGTGGCATTGAAAGAAGCTCATGAAGGCTTAGTAGGAGGGCACATGGGACCAGATGCGACCACTAGGAAAATATTACTAGCAGGATTATGGTGGCCCACATTATATAATGATGCAAAAGAGTATGTGAAAGCATGTGATACTTGTCAAAGGATAGGGAAGCCAATAAAGAGGGACTTTATGCCATTGCATCCATCACAACCCCAGGAATTATTTGAAATATGGGGATTGGACTTCATTAGACCATTGAAAACATCTCGAAGAAGGAAGTGCAGGTACATTGTGGTAGCAATGGAGTACTTGACAAAGTGGGTTGAAGCGAGAGCATTACCTGACAACTCAACTAAAAGTACAACAAGATTCTTGTATGAGTAGGTAATTACAAGATTTGGTATTCTGCTATAGATAATGAGTGATCGAGGAGGACACTTTATCAATGAAATCATCAAGATACTGACAATGAAATTTAGGATTTTGCATTCATTGTCTAGTTCATACTATCCCAGAGCGAATGGGTAGGCGAAGCGACAAACAAAGTCCTAGTATCTACTTTGTATAAAACCTGTGGAATAGAAGGAGCAGATTGGGAGGAAAGGTTACCATCTATTTTGTGGGTATATAGAACAACTTTTAAACCAAAAACAGAGCATACACCTTTCTAGTTGATGTATGGACAAGAGGCAGTGGTGCTAGTTGAATTCTTGATACCAAGTTTGAGAGTCATAGTGGAGCATCGCTTGGGTGATCAAGAAAGTTTGGAAGAGCGACTAACAACACTGATCAAGTTAGATGAAAGAAGATTCATGGCACAATGGGCAATTGAGGTAGCTCAGAAAAGAAGGAATTTGTGGCATGACAAACACTTGAGGAAGTTAGAACTTAGTTCAGGTGACTTGGTTCTAAAGTTTAATGGAAAGCGGGAAATCAAGCCTAGTAAGTTGAAGACTTTATGGCTTGGTCCCTACAAAGTGGTAGAAGTAATGAATAATGGAGTAGTCAAGTTGTAAAACTTGAATGGGATTGAGGTACCCGATATTGTAAATGGCTCAAATTTGAAGCCTTACAAAGTATAGTGCTTATTCATTTCTTCAGAAGAGATCGAATGAAGAAGATGAGCAGAAGCTCAATGGAGGACTCAAGGTGAGCAAGGTCCATCATAGGAAGAGCCTGACATGGGACTCACACACTTATTCATAGAAGGGGAGGAGACAAGACCAACCATAGAATAGTAGGAGTTGGCACCTCGACCTGGAGAAAGAAGAATATTATGGGTGCATGTCAGATTTGTGGATGGGACCGAACGAGTAATAGAGGAAGATGAAGAGTGGATTCCTCCAAATGAAAGAGGATATCAGGAGATAGTACTATTACCCAAAAATAGGGGAAGGCAAGAAGAAGCACCCCAAGTAAATAGGAACATGATGTATCCTCAGGTGGAGCATAGAGAACTACCCCAACAAGTTGAAGGATGAAGAAGGATACGATTAACAATACGATATGAGGATAGAGTGGACACTTTTGAAATGGAAGTTCCAGAAGAGAATAGGAATGAGACCATTGATGAAGAATTGGTTGGACTTACTCCATTAGCTTAGATAGGGCTATTACAATAGATAATGTGACTACAGACTCAACAACTATAGGAGGAATATCAGACGTTGCGAGGTCATAATGCAAGGTTGAGAGAACAAACCATCCAAGAATTGGATAGCACAATACGAAGGTTGGATGAACAAAGAATAGCTAGGCTATAGGAACTAGAAGGGGAAGCTAAGGATAATGAGGGGATAACTCCAAGGAGTGGTATAAGAAATGATGGTGCAAGCACAAGTTCACAAGTACCACCAAGTGATCCGCCAATGATGAATGAAGATGCAGATATGCTTTGGCGAGACATTGAGGAAGCAACCACATCACCTGAATCACAAGGTAATGCATGGGTGGATTTGAGTGACTCCAGTGATGAAGGAATGCCTTGGCTAGTAAGGGAACCTAGCACAGAAAGTAGTGATGATGATGATTTCCGAGGAGACCCCAGAATCCTCAAGATGACCATGATCCCCCAACATGTACAACAACACATCGACAACTAGGGAGATCACAGGAGCATCAAACCAACCTTGATCCACAAGCATATACAATAGCCCATCGAAAATTAAGAAGACAAAGGAGAGAAGTAAGGAGATTGGAGAGACTGATGAATTTACCAACAGATTGGGTGGAACAGAGAGAAGATAATCGGAACGACTCAAGTTCTGAGATAGATTTTTTGATGCATATAGAGAGATCTTGGCAACCTCATCTCCACAAATATGCTTCAAGGAAATAATATGGAGACATCACTTAGTACGTGCAGATCATAGAATCAGAGCACTACGACAATTGTCACCAAGTGTAAGATGAAGTAGAAGTCCACTAGCCAACATTGAGTTGGTAGAGATAACTCCTAATAACCAAGCAATGGGAGGAAGGAATAGACAAGGACCCCTAAGGCTTCAACCAGGAAGGGGAGGAGGTATTCGACCATGGAATGAATGAGGTCAAGGTGATGTTACAGTTAGAGGAGGAAGAGGATGAGGAAGGTTTCGACCCCCTACTCCTAGATGGTCGGGAGATGCACCCTTAGCATGTTTGAACTGGACAAGGAATCTATAAGGTATACCAAGGATGAGAGGGATCTTACCAAACCCTACAAGGTAGTATCCATTGGGATGACCACCCCTAATCTGATGAGGACCTCAAAGAGTGGTAGGTGGTAGAGGATTACTCCAAGAAAGGGAGGAATCACCACTAGTGTAGAGAAGCCCGATGTCAAGAGGAATAGGATGGGGAAGACACTCACATGGTAGAGGCCTTACTGGTAGAGGAAGAGTGCATTTTGTAGATGAAAGAAACCAAGGACAACAAAGGATCTGATCACCAAGTCTAGAGATAGAATTGATCCGAGGAGATAGGCGGAGAAGTCGCTCGAATGATAGTAGAGTAGTAAGGACACCACTACCAAGGGATCAATCACCTACATGATAAGAGGAAGGGACACCAGGTGAAGATACTCCAACTTGCAATTGTACAATCCCAAATTGTACACATGGTAGTGGAAGGCCAGGGAACTCGGTAACATCACAAGTGGAGATGAATCACCCTAGAGAGCAAGTGGTGCCAGATGACACAATCACTCGAAATGTCATGGTCGAACCTCCAAGAGAAGAATCAGATGGGATCGTACAAGTGAATGTCACTATGTGATTCCCATGACGGTAAGTGTAAATAGGTTGAATGAAAAAATAAAAAAAGAAAAATAAAAAAATAAAATGCCTTAGTTGTGAAAATCCCTCGGGATGCAATTAAGAAGGAAGTGGGTTGAAAACCGGAAATGGTGACCTCTTCAAGAGAGAGAAAATGGAAAAATTTCTCTAAGTGATAGATCATACAAGTCAATTTTAAAGCTAAAAAAGCATAAGTGGGAGATCGTACAAGAAAAAATGGAAAAAGTACATGCAGAATCATACAAGGAAGCATGTTGTATGATTTAGATCGTACAATGTATGATTTTAGGTGCAATTGTATGATTTTCAACCATCGCATTTAATGTTCGCATGTGTGGAATGATGTGTTGTTGAAAAAGAGCATGGGAAAAGATAAAATTGCATGAGGAAAGTGATGAGTTGTCAATAATCTAGGCAAGGAAGATGAAAAGACATGCAAAGTGGTGCAATTTTAAAATTTGAGTGGTTAGGGTTTGATAACAATTTAAATACAGGGCTAACTTTAGCAATTTTACAAATCATACAAGGAGGAATTCAAAATTTTTAGGAGAACGAAGGTGAAAAGCATGCAACTGAATGGAATCTACTACATGGGCATTAAAATTCATCAGTGAACTACAATATTGCATGACCCATTTCTAAATTTGCACCAGGGAGACTTTTTGCATTCAAGAAAATCGAACCAGAGAAGAAAAGCAAGGGTTTTGACTCCATTAAAAGTAGATTTCAAGTTTAAGTGAAGGAAAATGAGGGTTTGTAGTAGAAGGCATCCAAGCATAAACCAGATTGTGGAAAAATGTACACCAGGGTTCGAAGAAGTTGCGGATTGGAGCCAAAGTAAAGAAATTATAGGAGAAAGGAGATTACAAGCCCTAATATGATAAAAGTAACCAAAATAAATTGGAGAAGGTAGAGGGAAGGAAGGAGAAGACCGTACAACCTTACATTACAACCAAAAATTTTATTTTTGGGGGTAAATTGTGCCAAGTGATGAAAAATTGAAGAATTGCTCTGAAATGGCATTGAAAAGATAGATCGAGACATTTCGGCAACTAGGTCGGTGAGAAATCATGGAGGAGAAGTGAAAAACATGAGTTTTAGGTGAAAAAGGGTTTCAAAGGATGTATTGTATGATTTGGAGGGTAGATTGTATGATCTCAGGGAAATATTATGCGATTTCAGGTAAATTTGGGGTTGATTTAAGCTTTTTGAGAAAATCGTATGGAATCGTATGGAAGTGTATAGATTCGGTGAAGGGGAGTAGCTAGATAGGGACATTGTATGGAGTGGTATGGGCCCTATACATTTTGGTGTAGTAGATGTATGATTTGTAGAAGATTGAATAGTTTGAAGTAGTTAAGGAGATTGTACGATCTGGAGGTGGTTATTGATCTGGAAACCGTACAAGAGCAAGTTGAAGGGTGTACTGTATGATTTATAGTAGATTGTATGATTTCTAGGGCACTTCTAATTGTAGAATAGGTGATGTCCAAGTAGCAAGCTAACCGGAGGAATGGTGGGAAAATGATTTCAGCCAAAGAGTTTGGATACCGATTAAGAAGAATTGTAGCCAATAGAGTGGAACGGTCACCAGGACCCCTGCACGAGAGAGAGTCACATCCATAACAATACCAAGGGTGATAGTTTTAGTCCCATGGTTGGTATGGTACTCATCCTTGGAGGAGAGGAGGATACAGGCCATGGAGAGGGTAGAGGTATTGGAGGGTTGATCGAAGAAGGACACCACCAAGATTCTGAGAGGAGGAAATGGCATAGGAGAGAATCTCAAGGAGGGAGTTGAGAAGTGAAGTCCATTACCCAGATCAGGATGAGGATCTGAGTAGTGAACCTGAGGAGATCTAGGTTGAGATAACGAGTATATCATTCATACAACATGGAGGAGATACATGCAGGAAGTGGTGGAGTAATGAAGAAAACAAGAACCACCCATGGAGGAAATAGTTTGAGAAGGTTGGTGTAGCTATAATAGCACAAGTGCCACTACCAGAAGACCTTCTTCTATAATTATCTATTGTAGATGGTTCAGGCATATAATCCTACAACCAGACTTACCTATGTCAATGTGGGCAAGTGGTCGGTGAAGATAGAAGTCATAGCAGAGGCATTCAAGAAAATATTTGGGTTTCCAGCATATGGCACTAAGGTAGTGAAGAAGTTGCTTGATCCGATTGAAACACATCGCATCATCACTTCACTCACCACTATGAAATCATCGACCGAAGTGAAGATCTCGGGTGTAGGGACTCGAGGAATTAAATAGAGCTAGCTGAGAGGGAAATATTGGCCATGTGCCATGAATACTATGATGGCTCGATTATCAAGGGGAAACATGAGCCACGAAGATGCCAATCTGGATGGCTCAGTATGTGGAAGGTATCACCAAAGGAATCTGGTATGATTGGGGTACCTATCTAGAGAAAAATATGCATGAAGTACTGAAAAAGAGGTCTAAGAATTTTGGGATGACTTTCCATGCTATTGGATTGTTATTAAATGTTGTTACGGAGATGGGAATCCACTTTCCAGGTTTGATAGAACCTAGGAATATTGAGGCAGGACAGCCAACCATTTTGAGGTGGGCAAAGTCAGTACCGATTCAGAAGGAGACTCTAGATAAGTCTCGAACAAAGAAAGCACAACAAGCCACTATAGTACATGAGGATACTTCTTCGGAGGAGGATGTACACCCTCGAAGGAAAAGGCCTAGGTAGTTGGAACCTGAATTAGAACAACAAGCACTTCAGCAATGGTAGCAGGAGCAGCCATCAGTTCAAGAAAGGGAGGAAATTATGGGGAGGTAATCCAACCTAGTACGAGTAAGAACAAGAAGACAATGAGAAATAATGGTAAATAATCTCATTCTAAAAAAATAAGCTAAGCCTGTACAGAAGAATCAACAAGAAGAAGAACAGTCAAAGAAGTTGGATTTGCATGATTGGAATTGGACAGGAGCAGAGGAGATGGTGGAATCCCCATAGATTTTCTAGCATGATGAATTTGAAATTTTGGACTCTTCAAAAATTTTGGAGGATACAGAAGTGAGGCAAATAGCATAGGAAGTAGTAGCCACTACTCAGGAGGAAAAAGAGAAAGTCGAGGTGAGAGTGGAAGCCTCAGAGGAAGAGTCTAGAGAAAAGAAGAAGCCTCACTTCAAATTCATGATGGGAGGAGGTACGAATCAAAATAATCAAAGTGATGCACAAGAAGATATGAAGGCATCACAGGAACAAGAAGATCCTATTGTTGAAAAAGTCATGACAATGGAAACCCAACAGAATCAAGAAGAAGAGTAGGTGATAGAAGAACAACATGTGGGCTTAACTGAACAAAAAGAAGCCTAAGAATCTATAGGATAACAACAATCTCATCAAGATATTGTGAATGTGGAAGAAGATGTGGAGGTGGAGAGGACTATGGAATAGACTCCACCACAGGAAAATATAAACATAGAAAGAGCACTAATAGAGCTTGGGGGAAGCTCTAGTCACCACTTGGAAGAAGAGGAAGAACAAACTCCTACAGAGGAAGAACTACAGAGGATGCAAACAAGTTACCTCTTGGAGGTACCATAGTTCACAAAATTTGAAACTGAGGAGGATGCAAAAAGGGTAGAAGACCAGGTGGAACATTTCTTCTCTCAGATAGGCAATGTCATGGCTAGCACCAAATTATAGTTTTGTATTGGATGCATGGGAGAGTTGAAGTTATGGGAAGAACAAGTGTTTATCGAGTTGGAGAAGATAACAGAATGGGTGAGCAGTGAGGAGCGTACAAGGAAAATTATAGATATTCATGTACAACACCCATGGAAGTTACCCAGGGAAGAGGTAACAATGATGTTGGGAAGAGATGACTTGCCAGATGGAGTGAGAACCAATTACAGGCAGCATCCAAGGTTGTACCTAGATAGAGCCAATTATCCGACTTGTCCCATGAATATAGCAGAGTTGGAACATAAGAGGGTCACTACAAGATTGGCTATCACTCTGAGGAAGTTGAACTTCCTAACACATTGGATAGAGTGGTTGAGCATAGGATTGGAGTAGATCTATCAGCTCAAGGAAGCTCAGAAAGAGGAGACAGAGGCCACTCAAAAGGAAATGGTTGCAATGGAGGAAGAATTGCAGAAGAGTAAGGTTATGATAGAAGAGAAATTAAAGAAATTGGAAGAAGAACTGCTAAGTAACAGGGCTGATTTTGAGGCTAGAATTAGTTCGCTTGAAGAGGAGAAGTGATAGGTCTCACAAATGGTAGAAGATAAGATTAAGGAGTTGGAAGCTCAACTCAGAGCAAAGGATGAACAACTGAGAACATAGTTGGCCGAGAAATATGAGCAACTGGAAATGCAGGCTAAGAAGATAGAAGAGCTCACATAGGACAATAAAAGATATAATGATATGGTCCTAGATAAGCAAGTGCAATTGAGTGCTAAGGAAGAGATTGTTCATGCTTTGGAGGTAGATATTAATCACCATATACAGACCATTATAGATAAGAATGAAGAATTACAAGTAGCAGCTCGAACAGAAGCACATTTGTAGGAGAAGCTGAAGAAGAGTGCCACTGAGCATGAAAAACAATTGAGGGAACTCCTGAAGACTACCGAAGAGAAATCCAATCAGCATGGGATGAAAGTAGTAGAAATGGGCAACTACGCAACCAAGTTGAAGAATCAACATGTAATTCTTCGCACCTAGGTGGAAGACCTAGAAGCTGTAGTCAGAGATTATGAGGCACATATGAAAAAAGGATGATTCGATGAGGACACCGACCAAAGTAAAGGGGAGGGTAGATGTAGGCAACAAATCCACCTCCCAAAAGAAGAAGTGACAAGAGGATTTGCCTAGTTTGACAATTTTGACAAGTTTTTGTAAACCGTACAAGTAGGAGCAAACCATACAAGTAGGAGGTAAACCATACAAACTGAAGGGCAAACCATACAATGTGCAATGAAATGAAATGAAATGCAAGGGAAATGCAATTTGAGTTGTAATTGTGCATGAATTTGATAAATGATGTGTTTAGACTTAGTAAAAGTCATAATTATGCATTTTGTTATGCATGGGTAGTTGTGAATAATGAATTGCCTCAAGAACCACTTTGGAATAGCCTGGGCAATGTTATATAAGGCCCCCTTTTCATTTTTGATAGTCTGGTTAGTCTGGTGAATGCTTGTGAGTTTTGGCTATGTTCTGGTGTGAAGTATTGATGCATACCTATGATTGTTGAGTACCTTTTAGTGATTGTATGACATTTTTGGCAAGTAATGAAGAAGAATCACAATTCATAGTTTTCTCTCACGTACTGTATGATCCTAGAATGGTAGAATAATGTTTTGTAGTTTATCTTTGTTGCATGTACTTATTTATGGTTGTTATTGATACTTAATGCATTGCTATGGAAGAATTGGATTAAACCAGCACTGGTGTGAACCTGATGAATGATCTATGATGAGGATGATATCAAGAAAGATGTATTGAAGGCTATTGTATGATTTTTGGATATTGCCATTGGAGATAACTCTCTCAAACCCTGATGATGTAACTTGCATGTTGGTAGAAATGGATTAATTGCCATGTTAAACCTTTACAAAACTTAGTTGAGAGAGATTGGTCCAGAAGAATATCCAATTTGGCACTTTTGTACACTTTCATTTCATACAAATCGTACACCAGAGCTCTTACAAATCGTACAGAAGAAACTTACCCGATTTGGTAGTTTATGCGATTGAGGAAAACTTACCCGATTTGGCAGCATTGGGAAATCGAACAATTTAGTTACAAAACTATGTACGATAGCTTGCAAAACTGAATCTGAAGGATTGGATGAGTGTGAAATCATACAAGCTCTATCACTGTACAATTTGGGATCGTATAGTGGTACGATTTGGGTTCCGTACAAGTTGTTTTGTTGTCACAAATTGATAGTTGTAAAGACTGTATGATTGTACGATTTGGTCCATCGATTGGGAATAGCAAATTGATCATTCTAAGCCCTTGAAAACCACCTCCCCACCAGGAATACTACACCCCTGTGCTACAATTTTTCATACAGTTTTGCCAATGCATTCATTAAATCCTCTGTTTTATTTTTCTTTTAAATATTGAAGGCCACCGATGATGCCAGGCACAGTTGTATTTTTTCTAGTGCCTTTATGTCTAGAACTTCTTATTCTTTGTCTAATGTCTTCGTCGACTTCTTTACTTTTTTTCCTAATGGTAGGTAAAGATCCTTTTGATATAGATAATCCTCTATATGCATCTTCCATAGCTAGAAATTTTGGTCGTTAAAATTCTCAATCCTGAACCTGCCTTCTTCTGCCATTGCTCCCACTCGAATCAAGAAACCTTCCGGTCAAGTCAACCTTGCTCTGATACCAGTTGTTAGGAATATAAAATTATAAGCAATAAAAAATATGAAATTATTAATGTAGAAAATAAAGCACACAAGAGACACATGGAGAAAATAACTAGGATTTATTATTTTGTCTAGCAAATCTCGAAGGGATACAACCTACAATAAATTTGTTGTAATTCCTCTGCGATCTCACTTTTGT
This sequence comes from Wollemia nobilis, assembly GCA_028583015.1. Classification (NCBI taxonomy): domain Eukaryota; kingdom Viridiplantae; phylum Streptophyta; class Pinopsida; order Araucariales; family Araucariaceae; genus Wollemia; species Wollemia nobilis. The sequence goes on from JAQPPZ010016890.1 coordinate 4,424,519, forward strand.
AGTCTTTCTTCCTTCTCACATATCTGATGTCGTACAACATCCTCTTATAAAACGAGAGTTACAATTTTAAAGCAAATCATTAAGGCCCCAAAATAAAAATAAATTTTACTATTTTTGACAAATTATATTTTCTATCAAAATTTGCCATTTTTAGTAATTTATATTCTCAAAAATTATTTTTCAACAAAAATTTCCATTTTTAGTAATTACTATTTTTGGCAAATTATTTTTCATCAAAAATTTCCATTTTTAGTAATTACTATTTTCGAAAATTTATTTTTCGTCATTTTTTTTTTAAATAGTAATTCACAAAAAATACTCATATTGACATGCAATTTGACACACAACTACATAATGCCCATATCCTTTCGTAGAGTGGTTCCAAACGTGGCTAAAACAGGGCCTCCAAATTAGAATCAGGCTCTCCTTCAATGTTGTAAAAAATACTTCATGGTTGTGGTGCCTCAAATTTGATCATTTGAGTTTCAATGGTCTAGATTTCTTGTATAAGAAGCAAATGGTAAAAGGATTACCATTAATAGAGCAACCAAACCTAGTTTATGAAGGTTGTATTATAGGCAAATAACATAGGGATGCATTCCATTTAGGAAAACAATGAAGGGCTTCACAACCTATAGAGTTGTACACTCAAATATTTTTGGGCCTATGCAAAAGAACTCATTTAGAAACAATAAATATTTTATGACATTTATAGATCATTTTAGTCAAAATATGTGGGTATTTTTCTTGAATAAAAATCAAAAGCATTTGGAATATTTTAGCAATTCAAAGCATTGGTTGAAAGCAAAGTGGATATTATGTGAAGACACTGAGAATTTATAGAGGAGATGAACACATTTCAAATGAATTTCATGGATTTTTCAAGGCAAATAGAATCAAAAGACAGATTACAACTAGATACACACCACAATAAAACGATGTTCTAGAAAGAAAAATATAAATATAATAGGCATGACAAGGAGTATGTTAAAAGCAAAAGTATTACCAATTTTTTTTTGGGCAAACGTTGTTGCATGTGCAATCTACTTGTTTAATATATGTCCTACAAAGAGTGTTAAGGATGTAATCCCTAAAAAATAATGGAGTAACAAAAATCTAAATGTTGCATATTTAAGAGTTTATGGTTGTATAACTTATAAACACATTCCAAAAGAAAAGAAAAGAAAAAAGAATTGGATGACAGGGGAGAGAAATGCACTTTTATTGGATATGATGAACAATCAAAAGATTACATATTGTATAATCCTATCACAAATAAAGTAACTGTAAGTAGATATGTAAACTTTATTGAGGATGAAGCTTGGAATTAGAATACCGAAGCAAATCAATAACGAACAACAAGCATTGATATGGAAGATTTAAATGGAGAAAGCAAATTTAGCCCTTGGATCAAGTAGTAGTACCAACATAGGTAAAAATCCTTCATCATAAAATTCACCACCAATTCAAGAAGAAGGTCCATTTCTATCATGTGAACACCATCAAAGACAAGGAGCCTACAAGAAATATATGAGATAAAAAGAAATGAAGATGAAGAGTTTGTTGATTTTGTTTTATTTTCTAAATGTGATCCTATATATTTTATAGATACATTTAAGAATACTAAATGGTTAAAGGCTATGGATGAATAAATTGATGTTATAAATAAACAACAAACATGGGGATTGATGGATCTACTAGTAGGAAATAAAATCATTGGTGTGAAATGGATGTATAAGATAATTTTTAATGCTAATGGGATGTTGAAAGATATAAAGCAAGGCTAGTTGCAAAAGGGTATTCACAAAAATTAGGAGTTGATTATCATGAAATTTATTCACCTGTAGCAAGGCTTGACACAATAAGAATGATTCTAGCATTGGTAGCTAAAAAAAAAATAGAAAGTCTATCAAATGGATGTTAATTTTTCTTTTCTAAATGTAGTGTTGGAAGAAGAGGTCTACATAGATCAACCACCAGGTTATGAATTGGAAGGACAAGAAGGAAAGGTGTACAAATTGAAGAAAGTTTTGTATGGACTCAAACAAGCACCCATGACCTAGTATAGTCACATTCTCTTACTTTCAAGAAATGGGTTTCTCGAGTGCTCATGCAAGCCCACTCTATATAGTAAGAAAAATGAACAAGAAGAAATTATAATAATATATTTTTATGTATATTATTTGATTTATATTGGCAACAACAATGTGTTGTTTGATGAATTTAGAAAAGCAATAAAGAGTGAATTTGAAATGGCAAATTTAGGCTTGCTGAAATATTTTCTTGGAACTGAAGTCTTTCAGTCAGATGATAAAATTTTTATTTTGCAAAGTAAATACCCAAATTTTGTTTTAAAGATATTTAGAATGGATAATAGTAAACCAACCTTTACACTAATTGCAACAAGTCAAAAGTTAAATAAACATGATCACAGCAACAATGTAGATTCAACATTTTATAAGAGATTGGTTGAAAGAATCGTGTATTTGACAACCTCTAGACTAGACATAATGTATACAGTTAGTTTAATTTCAAGATTTATGGAGACACCTATGAATGCTCACCTGCAAACACAATAGAGAATTCTAAGGTATGTGAATGAAACTAAAGAACATATAATTATCTATGCAACATCAAATAAAATTGAACTTGTTGGGTATACAAATAGTGATTGGGTTGGAAACATTGATGATAGAAAAAATACTTTTGGGGGTATATTTCATCTTGGATCTGGTACAATCTCCTAATATTCTAAAAAATAACCAATTATTGCTCTTTCAACCGTTTATGTTGAAACAGAGTATATTGTTGCCACCTTAGCCACATGTCAAAAAATATGGCTTAGAAGGATTCTTGGTGAATTGAACCAAATACTTGGCATTATCCAAAGATCCATTATTTCATAGAAGAAGCAAATACATTGATATTATATTTCACTTTACCAGGGAGCTAGTCAAAAATGAAGAAATCAAATTGATATTTTACAGGTCAAAGGAGCAAGTAGTAGACATACTTACAAAAGCTTTGAAGAAAGAAGACTTCAAAAGTTTGAAAAAAAATTAAGGGTCACAATTTTGATAAATATGGTTTAAGGTAGGGTGTTGGAATTAATCATACCTAGCAATATTCTCTAGAATATAGAAGTAATAACTCTTTTATACACATATTAATGTGTCATATTTCGTTTCTTAGAAAATATTTAGGAACTAATTTGAAATTTAATATAGGCCTAACAAGTTAGATAGCTATATTTTCATCCCATGTTTACCCTTTTCATGAAACCTATTTTGGAAGAAAGAAAAAAGAGCCAAATATGTCAATAAGTTGTGAGAGAAGAAACACTTGTAACATTGTTGCAGCTATCTCCAAAATAGATTATTTTGAGCATTTCATTGAATTAATTTGTACTTTCTATGTGTTTTCTTTTCTTACAACCATAGACGCCTAAATAAGCATTGCAATGTATTATTCTCTACACTCTTCTAGTTATCAATTGTATAAATGCATATTCTTCTTTATGATTTACAGTATTTGTTTTGTTTTCACACTAAAATATAAGCCAGTATAGGTAGGCCTTTTGATTTAGTAGGTGCATCATAGAAAAACTTGTCTACCTTGCATAGAAGGAGTACATCGATGGACAAATAATCCAAGCATTCACTCTTATTCTCTTTTTTATTTCTATTGTTTTTGCTCAAAAAATCCTAAGGCATCCTCAGATGGAGTTTTCATAGCTTGATCCCTTGCTTGTGGAAAGATAGTGGAAGTTCTATTATGATAGCGAATACAAAAATAAGTAAGGATGAAAATATGCAAAGCATGATAGAAATATTGAAAAGTATGGAAATTCACGAGGGAACCACAAAATGTGGATGAGTGTTGGTGGAGACCCCCTTGTTGGCAAAGAAGATAAGTGTAGAAGAAATAAAAATAACTGAATAATGCAGAACTTAAAAAATGTATTGCACTAAAGAGAAAATAATATTACAGAAGGAAATTAGAAACAAACATGAGCCAAAAATATTTAACACATAGATTGTAGGCCATAGAGAAACATTGTATTTCCTTCAATCAGTAATTACATGCCTGAACACTGGATAGTTACCCCAAACAACTCTAAAGTATACAGATGATTTTCCCCTAAGAAACCCTAAAATATATTATTATTATTTTTGGTAGATAATATACTATAGTATTAATACCGGGTTTTATAGGTTGACCCAAAACCTTTTACAAAAATCAGCCCAGGGTTGTTGATGAACATGTCCTTACTAAGGATCCTATATATGTAAAATCTACATGTCGCCAAATCCATTACATCAGGTAAGGAACATAACCTGTTATCAAAAAGAAACTTCCCATACAACATTTTGGGTATACCTTGAGAAAACACACTTGCATCATAATTACAAAAAAAGAAACAGACACGGATCCCTTCCTTGAAATAGTGGAGAAACAAAAAGCTTGAGACACACATAGCAGAGTACTGAAAAAACTCCCACAAGCTCTGTATTGACAGTTACTCTTAATAATTCTTTGGTAATTGCTTTCTTTCATATATGACATGCTTTGGGACCACATCCCGTCTTGGTCAATCAACCTTGGAGAAGTGAACCTGCTGGCTAAATTTATGGTGGTGGCTATCTGGTGGTCCATGTGGCTTTGGTTCAAAGTCTTATATTGTGTTTCTTTCCTGCCTTGTTATTATCAACCAACCTCAAATTACTAAGATGACTAGGAGCCATGTTATCTGACATGTGACTGTCCCCATTAGTATTTGTGGTATTTCCAAGCAGCATCCACCAAGACTGACAACTCGGATAATTTTTATTGTGAGTCCATTTCAAAAAAGAGATGAGAATACTCATAGCCTTCGAACTTACAATGCCTTCCCTGTTGGTAAATTCAACTATCATTCTTGGCATTCTTTTTGAATAAGCTCCTCTACTTCGCTTGGGACACCGTGTTCCTATTTGAAAAGTCCATCACCATCGACACCCAAATTGGCCAGCTTATCAACAACTTTGTTAGATTCCCGAAAGACATGTTGGGCTTTTCTGTCCTGTCTTCCCTGGAAAAGGATCCTAGCCTCTTCAACAATTATTTTAATCCTCCAAGGAGGTGTTTTCCAATTATTGAGGAGATTTATAACATGCATAGAGTCTCCTATGATAAAATTACCTTCTAAGTCTTGAGTCATTTGAAGGCCTCTCCACATAGCTCTAGCTTCAGCTTCGTTGTTCGTCCTTGTTCCCAAATATTCGAAAAATGCAAGCATCATATTTCCATTATGATCTCGCACAATTCCGCTAGTGCCTACTCTTCCATGATTGTCCTTATTTTTTCCATCAAAATTAAGCTTAAACCAACCCGTAGGAGGTGGGGACCACTTAGCATTGGCTCTAGGGTTGACTCCCCTAGGCACAGACTCATCTAACAAGGTTAAGCTTAAATATTGAGCAATCATGGTCTCTTGTAGATGAGGTTTACGACTATAAAAAGGGATAAGGTTCAAATTCTCATTAGAAAAGGATAGGATCCTAGCAATGATAGTTTGATGATCATGGATAGACTCGTAAAGACTCTATGGTTCCTTTCTAACCACACCTGCCAAAGGTAGTGATTGAGACAAATTTTCCACATGTATCTAAGTCTTTGGCTTGAAAAGGGGCAAGGCCACTAGACAAAAAAATCAAGTACAATGGCTGGTTTAACCCAGGAAATATTGAAGGCCTGAAAAACCCCACTTAGGACAGTCAAGGAAAAAGGACACTCAAGGAAAATGCGATAAATGGTCTCCCAATTAGCCCTGTACAGATAACAACAATTAGTGATACAAATACCTTTATGCATAATATTATCAATGGTTAGAATTCTTCCTTGGATAACCAATCATGAAAAGACTATAATTTTTGGAATTAAATTGTTTATCTAAACTAAGTTCTTTTGGAGGACAAAATCCTCGTCATCAAGCAAAAGCTTGTAAGCTGATTTAACAGTGAACTGCCCATTTTTCGTAGGAGCCCAGGTCACTTGATCTTCCTTGGGTCTCATGGGATAAACTGTTGTCTGAGAATGTGTTAGTCAAAAAGTGACTAACTATAGAAAAATAGTTGATGCACCTTTTTGCATATTTTCCAAGAAGACCGAAGTGGCCCATATGCTAAAGATCAAATAAAAAGCAAAACACCACAAGGAGGTAAAAGTGTCGCGATATCGTGGCATGTTGTATTTTCACGGCTAAGAGCAACAAAAGGGAGCAAGGAGGTAAAAGTGTCACGATATCGTGACATGTATTTTCGTGGCTAAGAGCAACAAAAGGGAGCAAGGAGGTAAAAGTGTCGTGATATCGCGACATGTTGTATTTTCGTGGCTAAGAGCAACAAAAGGGAGCAAGGAGGCAAAAATGTCACGATATCGTGACATGTTGTATTTTCATGGCTAAAAGCAACAAAAGGGAGCTAGGAGGCAAAAGTGTCGCAATATCGTGACATGTTGTATTTTTGCGACTAAGAGCAACAAAAGGGAGCAAAGAGGCAAAAGTGTCGCGATATCACGACATGTTGCATTTTCACGGCTAAGAGCAACAAAATGAAGCAAGGAGACAAAAGTGTCACGATATCGCGACATGTTGTATTTTCGCAACTAAGAGCAACAAATGGGATCAAGGAGGCAAAAGTGTCGCAATATCGTGACATGTTGCATTTTCGTGGCCAAAAGTGACAAAAGAGAAAAAAGAGGCAGAAGTGTCACAATTTTGCGACATGTCGCATTTTCACGATGCAAGAAGAAGAATCAAGCTAAAGACATAGAAATGTCATGATTTTGTGACATGTCTTATTTTCGTGGAGGGAGACAACAAAAGAGCAAAGTAAGAAACGAATTTCACAATTTTGCGGCATGTCTCATTTTCACGGCTGGAAGCAGTAGAAGAGCAAACCAAGAGACAAATGTCGCGATTTCATGACATGTCTCATTTTCGTGGCTGGAAGTGGCAAAAAAACAAAGCAAGGAAAGAATGTCACGATTTCGTGACATGTCTCATTTTCATGGCTGGAAGCGACAGAAGAACAAAACAAGGGAAGAATGTCGCGATTTCATGACATGTCTCATTTTCGCGGTTGGAGGCGGCAAAAGAGCAAATCAAGGAAAGAATGTCACGATTTCACGACACGCCAGCTGTAAAGGAATAAAATGTATTTTTGGCAATCAAAGGCATGCACTGACACCAAGAAGTGATTTCTAACATGATTATCAGAAATCTAGGATAGAGAAGGCTTGCCAGATGATTGAAAATGTGATAGGCTCGTCTAGAATCTAATCTGTAGAGAAGATATCTAATTCATAAAAGACTTGTTGTGTATTATTAGAAACTACAGATGATTGCTTGTAAAATATTAAGATGTACTTAGAAAAATATACTCTTTTAGGGTATATATAGGGGTGAGCGACTCCATAAAAAGGGTCAGCTCTTGGACGTTTACGATCTTGATGTACATGTATTGGATTACAAGCAATAAAAGATTTTTTCTTCTGGCTTCCGAAACTTCTGTGTGCAAGTGTATGTATCTGGTGTTTTAATGTTTATTCATTCTAAGTTTTATAATGTATTTGTTCTGAAATCTGGATTGTGCACATATAAATCTTGTTTCTAGAGTTGAACATTAAAAGATATTTACATGCTTTTAGACGAACATCTAAAAGTCACACTCAGGAATTCATGTTTTCTATAAAGAAGATATAAAGAAAACTCTAAAAGTAGTAATCTGCATCGTCAATGTTTGTTGTTGTCCAATCTGTACCATGAGAAAAGTTTCTAGCTTAGGCTATATTTCCCTTATCTCTTGTTCCCCTTTTCTCTAAAAACTCAAAGGAACCAGCCTTCTTTAGAGACTAGACAGATGATCTCAAGCAAGATCTGTCTATTCAATGTTGGCAAAGTCTAAGGCGCAACACTATTAACCGAAGGCAGATTTTGTTCCAAAAGTTTTTGGCATGCCCGATGGGACCAGCAATCCCACAATATTGTATAAGTTTTGGTGTTTTACCTTAAGAGCCTTTTTGTTTAAAAATCTCAATAAAAACCACTTGGCGACTCCATTGCAATTTAGACCATAAAATAAAGACCTTGTCTAAAAACCTTCTGGTTATATAGCCATATGATAACCAGATCCTGAGCTAGAAACTCTGAAGAACCTATTGAGTTCTTTGAACTACATCTCGAAAGCCTAAAATCACACCCTGTGCTAGCTGCATGATCAAATATGCCCGACACCATTAGCACCTCTTTAACACCCATTGTAGGAGCATCTACAAGCAATCCCATAGTGGTTGTAACTCCTTTAGAAATCATGGTAGCTGCCCCTTCCCCAGCGCATCTTGTGTGGAATCAAACTAGCCCTTTGAACTTGGGAACACACCACCAAATTCCACAAGCTGCACTAAAAGCATTATCGACCTTTGACAAAACAGGAAAAATAGTAGATGAGCACTATTTAGATGTATCATCACTAGCATCTATTTACAACATCACTCAGGAAGATGTAATGGTTAGATTTTTGATTATATCTTTGAAATGAAAGATGCTCTATTGGTACAGAGCGCTTCCCGTTGGATCCATTACTTCTTGGGTAGTACTTGCCGACCGTCTGGTCGATGAATTTAATATACATGCGGATCATTTCACATTACTAAATCAATTCACTATCATTGAGAGGCATCCACAAGGAGAAATCCAAGATTTCAACATCAAAATTACCATAACTCGTGATAGAGTACCGCAAGGCCTAAAACCCATGGAAGAACAAGTTATATGCTATTATTTAAGGGCTTTTGATTCAGATCTCAGTATGATAATAAGGCAATCCCATGTAACCACTTTTCCTGGGATCTATCTAGAGGCAGCAAAGGGCAAAGCTGATATCATCACTATAAAAAATATATCCATCAAAAAGTCTATTGCCAATTTTACCAAAGCTTTCCCAAGCATCAATTTCTAAACTGCTTGTACTCCCATCAACGCAGGATCTCCCATATATAGCCACACCTCCTAAATTCCTTGCATTACTAGCTACACCCCTTGCATCAGCTCCCCCTAGTGATAAATACACGACCATAATTGATACAATGAAGATATTGTCAAATGAAATGGCATCCATGAAAAAGAGAGAGGCTAAAAGGAATTTTTTGCCAAGGAGATTCCCTCAGGTAATGAGAGATGTAGAACAATCAAGAAATAGGGGACAAGTGAGACTGAGCACGGTATATACAAATGAGACAGTGGAGGCCGAGGAGCCTCCCACTGATTCTAACTGTTGGTGTACTACATGTAACAATCCACATGGGGAAAGTTCGTGTATGATACACCAGCATTATGTACAAAGTATAGCAGTTGAAAAGAGTAAAGAAAAAATGAAAGGCCATGTAAATATAATTAGAGAGAAGGACCACAACTTCATGATGCCTACAGTAGAATAGGTTTTAGTTTTGACAAGATCATGTAAGAAACCACTGCAAGTAGACCCTAAAGAGCTTCAGCCATTGAATGTTTCTCCTGCTCCCAAGGAAGTTCCCAAAGAAACTCCTAAGGGAAGTCTCCCTCAGGAAATAAAATATCAGTTTCCAGCCAAAATTCAAGGGCAAGAAACACACAAAGAATTTATCCCTCAGGGGGAAAATGAAACCCAAGAACAGGATAGGGAAATGTTGAGTTTCCCCTCGCTGACAAAAAGGCAAAGAACTGAAGCTACCCAGGGATAAAAAAATAAATATGAAACTTTTGCCAAAGAAAGAGAAAGGATAGTTGATTCACCTACATTCAGTATAGTAGAGGAAATGAAAAAGACTCCTTCTAAGGCAAGTATGTATGATGCTCTTCAAATCCCAAGTCAAATCGATCTCCTACAGGAATCCCTAAGAACAATGAAAAATGGAGGTGGGACTGCATCATATTCAAAAATGGTTCTAAAAAACTTGACGTCTACCATTGGTAAGAACAAGCCACCACCCTTTTATTTGTCCCTTCAAATGGAAGGATGGGTTTTCCACAACTGCATGATAGATTCAGGCGCTGCTACCACTGTGATACCCAAAGCAGTATGTGATATTATGGGAATGGAGTACACTAGGAGCAGCGTAGGCGTCCTACAGTTGGATGGTACTCCAGTAAAAACTGTAGAAGTGATAAAGGATATTCCCATACAGCTGCATAAAATGCCTTAGATGACAGTCATACAAGAGGTAGTAGTCATAGACTTGGAGCCCTATTTTGGTATGTGTCTATCCAGAGAGTTCACAACAAATATAGGAGGATACTTATCCTTAGATTATTCTCATTTGGAGATACCTTTCAAAGGTAGAAGGGTTAATATTTTTAATGAGAAACCATCGATGTTTCATGTAGAAAAGATTGGTGAAACTGACCATGTAAATATGATGACTAAAGAAACAATAGAAGAAGATCTAATGGAAGAAACATTAGAAGAGCTCCAAGATGAGGATGAGTTTTCTCTAAAGAATTTTAATGCCATGATAGAAATAGAAATAGGAAACTATTCTATTGAGAAACCAAAAAGAAAATTGATACCCTCCCTAGAAAAGGATGGTTCTGTGAATCAATTGTGGAAGCTTTTCTTTGATGGGGCTAGGTGCAAGAATGGAGCTGGTGCCGAAATAGTTTTGATTTCTCCCATCGGAGAGGAAATTTTTTTCTCTTACAGGTTGACTTGGAGTTGCTCCAATAACGTAGCAGAATATGAGGCCCTATGCTTAGGGTTAAGAAAGGCTGAGAAATTGGGAATCAAACAGTTACTCATCTATGAATATTCAGAACTTATTGTGAATGAAGTCACCAAAAAATGTATAAGTAAACAACATTATTTGAAGGCTTACAGGAACAAATTGTGGGATCTCTTAGAGGCCTTTGAGGCCCTAAATATAAAGTTTATCCCTAGAGAACAGAATACCCATGCAGATTTGTTAGCTTCAGTGGGAGCTAATTTTTGTCCTGTAAGTAATGTTATTCGAAGTCTAAAACTGTTAGACTTATATACGAGCCTTCGATGCTAGATAAAAATATTTTATGGCAAGTTTTTGAAAATGATGAACAGATACTGGATTTCTTAATCCATGAAATGAATTGCTCAGCCAATCGGGATCTATAGGATGAAGAGGAAGAGGATATTATTCAGTTAAAAAATAATCATATTCCTAAGGGTCTCATCACCCTTGAAATCCTGTTTGATATCAATGATAGAGCAGTTGGCCGAAAAATCAAGGTCGATAAACGAAGATACAAAGATGTAGAGTTGGAGCCAGGAAAAATGATTAAGGTTGGAATCAGTTGTACAAAAGAGGAAGTGAACCATATCAGAGAATTGTGTAAAAAATTCCCTGACATCATAGCTTGGGTGTATAGTAATCTAAAAGTGTACAATAAAAATGTTATTCAACATACCATAGAATTAGAAGAAGGAGCTAAGCCTTTTAGGCAAAAGTAAAGACCAGTGAATCCAAAGATAGAATCTTTGATGAAACAAGAACTGCTAAAACTACTTCAAGCTAAAATAGTATACCCTGTTAAACACTCCACCTGGGTGGCAAACTTGGTACCAGTCAGGAAGAAAAATGGAGATATCAGGTTGTGTGTAGATTTTAGAAATTTGAATAGAGCATCACTCAAATATCATTACCCGCTACCTCAGATTGACCAAATTCTACACACAGTTGCAAGAGTTATGCAGCTCTTACAGTTAGAAGAACAAAGAGAGCAATCATACAATCACAATCATAAGCATATGGCAGATACTGAAGGATGGCTCAACAAAAATACAACTGCCAGAAAATTTAGAGTGGGAGACTTGGTTTTGAAATGGAATGTAAAGAAAGCTAAGCCAGGTAACCATGATAAATTCAATGCTTTCTGGGAGGGACCATTTGAAATTGTTTCAAAGAAACAGTTCAATGCTTTCGAGTTGAAAGATCAATATGGATTGGTTTTTCCCATCATGGTGAATGCATTTCACCTAAAGTTAGAAGTCGATATTTTTTTTTGAATAGAGATACTAAGGTATAAAGGGAGTTTTGACGAGGTAATGTTCACGTTTAATCTAAGTGTATTTTCTTGTGTTCTTTGTATTTCTCTGAAATATTCTTTTTACAACTGCATTGTTGACTCCGTTTCCCAATGGATAAAGGCTTGGTTCAAAATTTTTGCAAGCAAAAAATCCCTCGGAAGGCGCCAAGAATGTTAGTCAAAAAGTGACTAACTACAGAAAAAAATCTGATGCACTTTTTTTGCATATTTTCCAAGAAGACCGAAGTGGCCCATATGCTACAGATCAAAGAAAAAACAAAACACTGCAAGGAGGTAAAAGTGTCACGATATCGCGACATGTATTTTCGCAGCGAAGAGAAACAAAAGGGAGCAAGGAGGTAAAAGTGTTGCGATATCGCGACATGTATTTTTGCGGCTAAGAGCAACAAAAGGGAGCAAGGAGGTAAAAGTGTCACGATATTGCGACATGTTGTATTTTCATGGCTAAGAGCAACAAAAGGAAGCAAGGAGGCAAAAGTGTCACGATATCGTGACATGTTGCATTTTCGCGGCTAAGAGCAACAAAATGAAGCAAGGAGGCAAAAGTGTCGCGATATCACGACATGTTGTATTTTTGCGGCTAAGAGCAACAAAAGGGAGCAAGGAGGAAAAAGTGTCACGATATCGTGACATGTTGCATTTTCATGGCCAAAAGCGACAAAAGAGAACAAAGAGGCAGAAGTGTCGTGATTTCGCGACATGTCGCATTTTCGCGATGCAAGAAGAAGAATCAAGCTAAAGACATAGAAATGTCGCGATTTCACGACATGTCTCATTTTTGCGGAGGGAGGCAACAAAAGAGGAAAGTAAGATATGAATGTCACGATTTCGTGAAATGTCTCATTTTCGTGGTTGGAAGCGGCAGAAGAGCAAAGCAAGAGACAAATATCGCGATTTTGCAACATGTCTCATTTTTACGGCTGGAAGCGGCAGAAAAGCAAATCAAGGAAAGAATGTCGTGATTTTGCGACATGTCTCATTTTCGTAGTTGGAAGCGGCAGAAGAACAAAACAAGGAAAGAATGTCATGATTTCGTGACATGTCTCGTTTTCATGGCTGGAGGCGACAAAAGAGCAAATCAAGGAAAGAATGTCGCAATTTCGTGACACGCCAGCTGTAAAGGAATAAAATGTATTTTTGGCAATCAAAGGCATGCACTGACACCAATAAGTTATTTCTGACATGATTATCAGAAATCTAGGATAGAGCAGGCTTGCAGATGATTGAAAATGTGACAGAGCTCATCTAGAATCTAATATGTAGAGAAGATATCTAATTCATAGAAGACTTGTTGTGTATTATTAGAAACTGCAGATGATTGCTTGTAAAATAGTAAGATGTACTTAGAAAAAGATACTCTTTTAGGGTATATATAGGGGTGAGCGACTCCAAAAAAGGGTCGTCTCTTGGACGTTTACAAGCTTGATGTACATGTACTGGATTACAAGCAATAAAAGATTTCTTCTTCTAGCTTTCTAAACTTCTGTGTGCAGGTGTATGTATCTGGTGTTTTAACTTTTATTCATTCTAAGTTTTATAATGTATCTATTCTGAAATATGTACTATGCACGTATAAATCTTGTTTCTAGAGTTGAACATTAAAAGATATTTACATGCTTTTATACGAACATATAAAATTCACACTCAGGAATTTGTGTTTTCTATAAATAAGATATAAAGAAAACTCTGAAAGTAGTAATCTGCATCGTCAATGTTTGTTGTTGTCCAATATGTATCGTGAGAAAAGTTTCTAGCTTAGGCTATATTTCCCTTATCTCTTGTTCCCATTTTCTCTAAAAACTCAAAGGAACCAGCCTTCTCTGGAGACTAGAAAGATGATCTCAAGCAAGATCTGTCTATTCAATGTTGGCAAAGTCTAAGGCGCAACACTATTAATCGAAGGTAGATTTTGTTCCAAAAGAATGTTACAAAGATCATTTGATTCCACTTGAAATCCTTGAATCCTTATTTTTTTCCACTTCATTCTACCTTTATCCTCAACCATATAATCGGAGACTTTTTTTCCAATGAGTTCTTTCGTGGTATCTCTGATTCAGGCTAAGTTAGGATATTACGTCAGTGGTTCATCCTTATCCCACCTATCATTCTAGCAATTTATCCTCTCACCATTTCCTAAAACCCATCTTAAACCTTTTTTGATGATTTCCTTACAATTGAGAATTGCTTTCCAAAAAGCAGAACCTCTGATGGGAACTAAGTCACTTAAAAATTCCATATTTTGAAGATACTTTCGTTTGATGATAGTTGTCCATTCATTTTATTTACCAAAAATGAGGCATCATGCCTACTTAGCTAGTAAAGCTAAATTCATATGAGCAATTCTCCTTAGACCTAAGCTGAAAAGGATTGAAAATCCAACTAAGTGTTCTATTATTTACAATTCAATATATAGGCACTAATGGCCCAAAATACATAACCAACCCATGAAATCATGGATTTGATCCAATATGCTTAACCAAAAGCTACAAAGGTGCAAAGGAGAATGCACGTAAACTTCTAAGTTAAGAGAAAGGAATATTGCTAACTAGAAGATCCATTTTAGCTATCTTGAAGTACACACTTCCTACTTTGAGTTCACACTTACTAACTAACACTCTAAATGACAACTAGAAGACAACTAGTGCCCACAAGTGCATGTGAGAAGGAGACTCACTTACAATATGAATTTGCTAGAAATAAACTATGCAAACCTAGCTAGGAACTACTAGAGGGGTCATATGAAAGATCTAACATCAATCCTCATCATGCCTCCCCACAATAGAAGCATTGGACTCCAATGCTTTCAGAAGAATAGGAAAGTCACGGGACATCTGATGAAAAGAAATCCAACGAGCCTGATGCGGCAGCTGTCCTCGTCGAGCCACAAGATATGAGGTGGTAGACCCCTGGCGAGTCTGTCGAGTCTTCGTGTCATAGATCTGATCTGCATCCAATGGTAACTGAGCTTCAGGAACCACGTCCACAGGATGACTGATAGCTGGTGCAGTCTCCAATGTAGAGTCAAAGTACAACTTCAAAAGATCTACATTGACGACGTCATGAATTCCCAAGTGTGCGGGAAGATCAAGGCGGAAAGCATTCTCGGACACCTGCTGAAGAATAGTATAAGGCCCATAGCGAATTGGTTTGATTTTGCTATGAGTCTTATCAGTGAAACGCCGCTTGTCAAGATGCAACCAAACTTTATCACCAACCTGAAATGGATGAGGAATTCGATGTCGATCCATGGCCTTTTTCTGTTGCTGCTGTGTCTTTTGCAAAATCTCAACCACCTTTGATTGAAGATTGTGCAAGTGTTGAACAAATGAGTGTGCCTTGTCTTGCTCCTTCTGAAGATGTGAAGTGACAGGAGAAGGCAAAGACAAAGGTAACTCATAAGGTGCCAAGGGCTGAAATCCCATACAAACTTCAAAGGGTGAATGACCTGTAGAAGAATGTAGGGCCCTATTATAGGCATGTTCAATATGCGTGAGACTCAAGTCCCACTTTGCTGGTGAAGCGTGATGATAGATTCGCAAACTTTGCACAAGTGTACGGTTTACCACTTCAGTCTGCCCATCGGACTGCGGATGATAGGCGGTAGAAAAGTTAAGGGAAACTCCCAAAATCTTCCACAAAGAATGCCAAAAGTGACCCACAAAGCGTGAATCACGATCCGAGATAATGCTGGTAGGTAGACCAAAGGAACGCCAAATGCTGTCAAAGAAAAATTGAGCTAAGTCTGATGCAGAACTTGTCTTGCGGCATGGAATAAACTTAGCCATTTTGCTGAATCTGTCAACCACCACGAACACACAATCATGTTGGCGCACTGTCATAGGAAAACCACTAACCAAATCCATGGAAATGCTTTCCCAAGGACGGGAAGGAATGGGCAAAGGCATGCCTAAGCCAAACTTCCTATTAGCTGGTTTTGAGCGACAACAAACTGCACCCTGTTTGAGAAATCTCAACACATCCCTCTGCATTTTAGGCCAATAGAAAAATCGTTGCAAATGATGAAGTGTTTTATGCTTCCCAAAGTGACCACCATAAAGTGTAGAATGAGCTTCCTTAAGAAGTGACACTCTAGGCTCACAAGGAACACAAACCTTGTCCAATTTGTAAAGAAGTCCTTCTTTGATGTAGAAATCTTGGAAAGGACGCAAATTGGAAGAAGAAGGCTTACTCACTTGCTCAAATATTTTTCCAAAATCAGGATCCTGAGAATACTGATTAGGCCAAGTCTGAAATCCCAAGTGCGAAGTGGACATAACTGTTAAGGCAAGAGCGGTTGGAGGCCTACTCAAACAATCAACAACAGTATTACTCTTCCCCTTTTTGTACTTGATCACCAAGTGAAATTGTTGGAGGTAAGAGGCCCACTTCATATGTCTTGATTCTTCAATTTTACTTTGAGATTGTAAAAACTTGAGAGGCATATGATCAGTGTGTACTACTGTATCTTTTCCCAAAAGATAGTGTCTCCAATACTTAATAGCTTGAACTAAAGCATACAACTCCTTGTCATATGTAGAATAGTTCAACTTAGCAGCAGAAAAAGTTTTTGAATGATAAGCAACTGGATGACCATTCTGTTTGAGCACAGCTCCTAAGGCAACTTTAGAGGCATCTGTTTCAATCTCAAAAGGTTGAGAAAGGTCAGGTAAAGTTAACACGAGTGTTGTACACAGTTTCTTTTTGAGTTTCTCAAAGGCAACTTCTTGGCTTTTCTCCCAATGAAATGGAGTTTTGGACTTAGTGAGATAATGCAATGGAGCTGCAAGGGTGGAATATTGAGGAATGAACTTGCGATAAAAATTCGCAAGTCCTAGGAAACTCCTTAACTCAGTGAGAGTTGTAGGAGGGGACCACTTAAGTAAAACATCAACTTTTATGGGATCTACCTGAATTCCACTCTCACTAATCACATAGCCAAGGTAAGAAACTGAAGTATTGCCAAAAGAACACTTGGAAGAATTGGCATATAATTGATTCTTCGCAAGAAGATCAAGGGTTTGCTGGATATGCCTAAGGTGTTCCTCCCAAGTTTTTGAGAAAATCAATATATCATCAAGATATATTATGACAAATTTGTCAAGGACTTCACGAAATACATCATTCATCAACCTCATGAAGGTTGCGGGAGCATTAGTAAGACCGAAGGGCATGACCAACCATTCAAAGAGGCCCATCTTCGTCTTGAAAGTTGTCTTCCATGTATCCTCGGCTTGGATACGCACTTGATGATATCCACTTTTGAGATCTATTTTTGAAAAGAACTTAGCTCCTTGAAGCTGATCTAATAAATCATCAATGCGGGGTAAGGGATATCTATTCTTCACAGAAATTCTGTTCAAAGCACGAAAATCAATGCATAATCTCCAAGTGCCATCTTTCTTAAGAACTAACAAAATAGGTGAGGCACAAGCAGAAGTACTTTCCTTAATGAAACCCTTAGACAACAAATCTTCTATTTGCCTTTTTATTTCTTCATTTTGCAAAATAGATTGTCTATACATGGGAGCATTAGGAAGAGAAGAAACTGGAATTATTTCAATGTTGTGATTAATTGTGCGAATTGGAGGAAGAGACTTTGGCTCCTGAAATATGTGTGAATAACTTTGCAATATTTTATCCATTGAAGAGTGTTGCTTTGTAATGGATGTAGATGTAGAAGTGTTTTGAGAGCGAATGAAAATTAGAGCAACATCACCACCTTTCTTAATTACTCTTTTCGTTTGCTTGGAACTTAGAATGATATTAGGAGTGTTGGTGCTTTTAATGAGAAAGACCTTACCATATTTTTGAAGTGTGTAGGTTCTTTTGAAAGCATCATAAACAGCTCTCCTATCATCTCGAAAAGGTTGTCCAAGCAAAATCCCACAACAATCCATAGGAGTCACATCACAAGTGACTTGATCTATGAAATGTGGGCCAAGTGCAAATTTTAAAGTGCAAGTGTGGGTGATTTCTGAGCCTCTTCCACTATCCTTCCAACCCAAAGAATAAGGTTGAGGATGAGGCTCCATAGGTAACTTCAAACGCTCGACAATGGACCTCGCAATTAGATTTTTCTGCGAGCCATTATCCACTATACAATCAGTTGCAAAATTATGAAGTAAGTGGGCTCGAGTGATGAACAAAGCATCACGAGCCCCTTCCGATGAACTTACATTTACTAAGGTAACTTCATTAAGCTTACCTCGTAATTCCGTATATACTCTACTCTCTCCTACAAGCATCCTCCTCTTGAGTAGTAATTACTAAACTCTTCTTTTTGAGCTTAAAGCAATCAGCTTTCTCATGCCCTTTCTTCTTACAATAATTGCAGAATTTCTTAGAAGAAGAAGAAGAAGATTTAAGAAGAAGAAGAAGAAGGAGTAGAAGCGGAAGGGGAAGGAGAAGAAGGAGATGGAGAAGACACATTCTTCTTTTGAGCAAAATTCTTCTTTTGTGAGAAAGAATTATTCCCTTTTGATGAGTTTGCAACCACTTGAGTAACAGGTGTGCGGAATGCCTGCGATTGCGCCTTAAACTTGTCCTCCGCAAGCTGCGCCTGGTTGAAAACTTGATCCAATGTTTCCATAGAAACAAACATTAGTTCCCTGTACAAATGCTCCAACAAGCCACTTTGAAATTTGAGAATCAAACCTGGAATATCATCCTCCACATTCACAAGTATTCTGAACCTGTTAAACTGGAAAATATATTCTTGTACAGACATATTAGTACCTTGGCGAAAATGAAACCATTTAATAACCAATTCCCTAGAATAATTTGAAGGATAGAAATTGGTCTTAAGACATTGTACAAGCTCATCCCATGTAGTGAGTTCTTGTCCTCGTTTTCGTTCCACAAGTACTTTGGCTAAGCCAGAAAGTTTTAGCTTAGCATAAGGCACTATATCATCTTCTGAAAGTTGAGAGAAAGAAAACCAAGAACTCATGTCAAGAATCCAACTATTCAAGACATCAGGGTTCCTGGATCCATCATACAATGGAACTTCACAACGAACTCTCAAACGAGAATCATGAGCAGAAGTTGAGGCATTATGCAAAGAAATGTCATTTACCTTCATGGCAAGATTGCCAAGGACTTCTGCCATGGTAGTGTCATTAGCCTTATCTGCCAAAGTGTTTACAACATGGGCCAATTCTGCCACTTGGGCAGCCAAGTCAGAAGCCATGTGTTCCCGGGTATAAGCCAGGAGTAAAAATGAGACAGCACTAATCAAGGAAAGAAAATGGAACTTTTTCCTTGTTACAATGGAGTGCTTCTAAATTTGAAAATTTTTACTCCTAAGGCTGAAAATTTTTGAAATTTTAAACTACCATAAGGTGCAATTTAACATTTATTAATTTAAAAATAACTTAATTAAAAATTAAATTTCAATTAATCCAAGATTAATGAATTTAATCAAGTTATTAAAAATTAAATTAATAAAAACTAAATTTAACATGCAACCTTAAATAGTAAAAATTAAATAAATAATTACAATAAGTTACCCTTCCAAATTCTGCATGAAATTCTGCTACCACTGTGGCACACTTCCCGAGGCAAAACTCCTGTTCACGCTTCCCGAGCAGATAATCCAACAGCAAAATCCAGTTAAGTGCAGAAAATTTTAATAATAAAATCATGCAGAATTTTTAATGACACCAAATTCTTGTGCACTTATTTTTGTGCACCCTGGCCATGCACAAACTCCTGTGCAAATTAAAAAATTTGTGCACAAAATTTTAAGAATTTCGGGCTCCAAGCCCGTAGCTGAACTATGGCTGACCCTAGGCACTGCCGGCCGCAGGCCCGGCAGACGTCTGACAGACGCTGCCGGCTCGACACTGCGGACCGCAGGCCGTGCAGCCGCCCGTCAGGCGCTGCGTCGCAGGCAGCCAAGCCTACAGATGCCTGACAAAGCTGTCAGGCGCTGCAGCGACTGGGCCTGCTGCATCGGGGTCGTAGCTTGACAAAATGTCAGGCTGACGGGCCGACGGTCAGCGCCAGCTCTCGTCGGCTCGGCCTCGGGCGCCACGCTGTCAACAGACAGCGACGGTCGTGGTAGCTAGCGCCTGACACTGTCAGGCTGACAGCAGATCTGCTGTCAGCCCTGACAACACGTCAGGCGACGCCGCGATCGCTGTCCAGCGGACAGCGATTGCCGTCGGCTGCTGCCCGACGGTAGTCGGCCGATCGGCTACGGCAAGCCCGGCAGCAGTGTCGAATGCTGCCGTAGGCTGCCGAATGCGGCCGAATGCAGCCGAACCTGCTGCAAGGGTTCGGCTGCTGTAAAAAAAATCTAATTTTTTTTTTTTTACAATGCAGCAGTAAAAGAATTAATATATTAACAAAATAATATATTAACTTAAAATAAAAGCTTTTCTAACAAGAATTAAAAAAAATTAAAAAAATTAACCAGGGGGGTTAATTTCAAAACTTGAAAAGCTTAACTTGCAAAAATGTGAGCAACCAGCTCCCACCAGTAGCTCTCCTTTCAAGATCCGGTCGACACACGACCAGCGTTTGAAAGGCACCCAGATCTAAGTCGACACACGACCTAGCTTTGATGACCTCCTGGAGCTCTTCAGTACTCAAAAATGGGGGGGCAGCAAGGTCAAATGGCTCCCTAATCCTAATTGGACCGTAGCTACGATCCAATCCCTTCCATGGATCAGTATACGAAGAACTCTGGGGCAAACTTTTCCTATACCTCTTGAGCATAAGCAAAAAGTTGGAACGAGGGGTTTGTCGGCGAAGGAACTTCCTTCTCCGAATGGTTTTCAAGCTCCCTTTGGGCTTAAACCGAGTCCTCAATGAGAAAATATTTCTCATAATAATACTATCTCCTATCCTCTCACCTCACAAGCCCTAGTGCAAACATGAACTAGGCTCTGATACCAATGAAAAGGATTGAAAATCCAACTAAGTGTTCTATTATTTACAATTCAATATATAGGCACTAATGGCCCAAAATACATAACCAACCCATGAAATCATGGATTTGATCCAATATGCTTAACCAAAAGCTACAAAGGTGCAAAGGAGAATGCACGTAAACTTCTAAGTTAAGAGAAAGGAATATTGCTAACTAGAAGATCCATTTTAGCTATCTTGAAGTACACACTTCCTACTTTGAGTTCACACTTACTAACTAACACTCTAAATGACAACTAGAAGACAACTAGTGCCCACAAGTGCATGTGAGAAGGAGACTCACTTACAATATGAATTTGCTAGAAATAAACTATGCAAACCTAGCTAGGAACTACTAGAGGGGTCATATGAAAGATCTAACATCAATCCTCATCATAAGCCCCAATTTTCCCTAGTTTTGCACACTTTGGTCCATCCTACAAGGTGTATCCTTTTTTTCTCCTCTGATTCAGTCCATAAAAATTCTTTTTGGATTTTCTCATTTTTTTGGAAAACCTTCATAAGGGCTTTAAAAACGGAGAGGAAATAGACTGGAATGCTCTGAAGAGAGGCCTTAGTGAGGGTCAACTTTCCTACTTGAGATAGAAGATGACCTTTCCATCCAGCAAGTTTTTTTGAATTCTTTCAATAACCCTATCCCACATTGACTCTCTTGGAGAACCAATAAAAAGAGGGAGACCAAGATACGAAGTGGGGAGGTTTGCTATATCACACCCTAAAATTTTTGCAATCCTTCCTTGCCTCTGAATGGGGGTGTTCAAGAAATATAACTTACTTTTACTGAAATTAACTTTCTGACCAACAACGTCCTCATAGAGTTGTAGGATGTATTTAATTCTTTTGGCCTCAACCACCAATGCCTTAGTCAATATAATTGTATCATTGACGAATTGTTGGTGAGAAACAACCCTAGTGAGAGATGTTGCCTTGATTCCTGATATTAGCCTTGAACTCTAAGCATTTTTTATGGTTCTGCCTAAATATTCTGCCACAATGATGAATAACATGGGGCTGATAGGGTCCCCCTACCGAATTCCTCTATGAATTTGAAAGTAACCAGTAGTTGTTCCATTAACCAGAATCGAGAACCATGCTTTAGAAATGCATTATTTGATCAAATTAATCCATTGATGGTGAAAACCAAACTTAAGGAGGACAACAATTAGAAAGTCCCAATTTAGCCTATCAAATGCTTTGCTCATATCAAGCTTGAGGGAAAAAACATACCTATTAGTCTTATAAGTAGAGTGTAGAGCTTCATGAATTGTGATAACTCCATCCAAGATTGACCTGCCCTAGACAGAGCTTCCCTATCATGGATCTATGATGCGGGGAAGAACATCTCTCATTCTATTTGCAATGGCTTTATTTAGGATCTTGTAAGAAACATTGCATAGACTAATTGGCTTGAAGTTAGCCATAGATTCAGGGGTTTGCTTCTTAGGAATTAGAGAATTAAAAGTAGAGTTGAGACCTTTTGGGATATGATTGCTTGCTTGGAATTCTCTGACAACAGAAATTACATCCTCACTTACGATATCCCAAAAAGCTTGATAGAAACGAAGGGGAAAGCCATTGGATCCCGGGACTTTGTCTGGCTTCATGCTAAACAAGGCTTCCTTAATTTCCTCATCAGAAAAGGGAGCTAAAAGCTTAAGGTTTATATCCTCATTTATTATGCTAAGAATGGATTGCAAGAGAATATCTTTGGCCTCCTCATTGCACTGCAATTCCTGACCAAGGATAGAATTGAAATAAGTTACTATCTTCTTTCTAATTTATGTTAAGTCCTGAGTAATAGAACCATCTACTTTTAAAAAAAAATTATCTTGTTATTGCTTTTGTTTCCAAGCATGGTGATGTGAAAAAACTTGGAATTTGAATATCTATCTTTCAACCAAAGAGCCCTTGATTTTTGCCTCCAATAGATTTCCTCACAGTCCAAAATGTTATGAAACTTTGCTAGTTTTGTCCGTTCCTCCTACCTAGTAGTTTCATCAGCATCACCATGTTGAATCCTCTGATCAATTATCTTTAAATTTCAACAACCTATTTTTTATTTTCAAAGAGGTTCCCAAGGACCTCTTTGTTCCAATTTTGAAGATTTTCCTTAACAAACTTTAATTTACCAACAAGTTTAAAAGTTGCACTACCCTTGACAGGTTGCTACCACCACTAAATTAAGTTATCTCTAAAACTGGAATGTTTGATCCACATAGATTGAAATATGAAATGTTTCTTGAAGGACAGAGAGTTAGGGATCTCCAACAAAATGGGATTATGATCAGAGGCAATTTTAGGAAGGTCTTGCAGGGTAGAATCACCGAAAAAAATTGTAGCCTCCTTTGATAGAAAAAACCTGTCAAGCCTTTCTTGAATGAGATGACACCCTATCCACCGATTGCTCCAGGTATAATTTGCTCCTCTAAGTTTTACATCCATTAGCATGTTGGAGTTCACAAATTCATTAAACTCATCCATGCTCCTGATAGGTGGTCCATTTCCACCCATTTTTTCTGAAGGGTAAATAGGAGTGTTAAAATCCCCATCCAAAATCTAGGGGACATTATGGAAGATTTCACTCAGATTGCCTAAGTACTCCCACAGTAGAGCTCTCCCTTGAATTGAATTCGGGGCATAAATATTTGAAAGGATCCATGACCTGTTGCTATTTATTTCCTTAAATAAAACACTAAGAACCCTGTCATATTTATGAATAATGGTGTCTTCTACTATCCGAGGATCCCACAAAGTCATAAGGCCTCTAGACGCTCCTCTAGCTAATTTGCAAACCATCTCCCCTTGATTCCATATTTTTTTTGCTACTTTTTTTGACTGAATCTCATCAATTTTTGTTTCTTGCAACATGATAATAGTTGGATTCACTTGATTTCTTATTGCACTAACTTCCCTATGTTTGGGTAGGCCATTGAGGCCTCTCATGTTCCATGAGAGGAACTTCATTTAGATTGTTTGGTATTTATTCCTCTCTCCCTCCCTTGAGGGGGTTTTCCTAATTTGTTGTCTTCAGAACCTAGAATAACCTATTGAAACAAGGTTCTGTATTTTCCATTGGCAATGTCATTATCAGTTTTAATTTTTTGATGCTCATTATTTGATATTCTACCTCTTATTTTTTCACTACCAAAATCTATAGGAGACTTCACAATGCTCCTGGTTTGTTTAGGACTAAACTGGGGGGAGGCAATTTGTTGCAGAACCGGACTGCCATATTCCTTAGTCTAAAGAGTTTCACATATCTCCACCCCTACATCCAAATCTTCTCCTTTTTTTCCTGTATTCCCCTGGTCTGCAGGACAACCCCTCAATAGGATTCACTTGGATCCTAGTGATGATGTTAGGGAGATGAGATTTTTTATTTTCCAATGCCTCAAATTTCTTCCTAAGTTCTTCAGCATTAGGTTTTGGCTTTGGGATGCCCACTGGGCTTGAAGTATTTTTAGCATTGGGGTTTAAGGATCCCGACTTGGATGGGGATTCTAGAGATCGGGCATTAGGGTTTGGCTTTGTGATGCCCATGGGGCTTATAGTAATTTAAGCATTAGGGTTTGAGGATCCTAACTTGGATGGGGATTCTAGAGAGTCAGAAAGGTTAGCCTAAAGGTTCTGGGCTTCCATGTCTTTCGATAATCCTCCTACTCCCATATTGGATAGAATTGAAAATTTATTTGAAACTAGAGGATTGGAACTTACCTGAGTATTTTGGTTGCCAACAACCTGTTGTTTTCCTTTGTCTTGTTGGGACCCTGCACCCTCTCTTTTCTTTTTTTGGTAGACATAGTTTTCCTGATTAAAATTACCTCTGCCAGGAAAACTCCTCATATTTCCTCTATCTAGGATTCCCTACTACTTTTCTCTATTCATTGCCAGGTTAGGACATTGATTGCATATATGTCCTTGATTTTTATATTCTACATAGAATGTCTATCTGTTCTCGTATTCTACCAACTATTTTTGATAGTATTCTCCATACTCTAGCTCCACAAACCTTGGCAATTCATTATCCAAATTAGCATTTACGCAGATTCGTGCATGAGTCATCCTTGTCCTGGCCAAGGTCGCATGGTCAATGGAGATCAAGTTCCCTATAGTTCTGGCTATGCCCTACAACCAATATTCATTGAATAACTGGGCAGGTAGACTTGGGAGATGAACCCAAATAGGGGCAATGTTAATATTTTGCTTTTTAGGGTCAAAATATTCACCCCATCATCTAAGAAAAAGGCTCCTTTTGCCCAAAAACCAAGGACCTCCTATTAAAATGAGGTTAGCATCCTCCATATTGTTAAAATGGATAATGAATAACCCTTGAGTTAGAGCTACCAACTCCAAGCTGCCTACTAGTCACCATTTACCCGTTGCCCAAGCCCTGATAGTCTCCATGTCCGACCTACCTCCCAAAAACTTGTCTACCAAGGAGAATTCTTCCATTGAAATAAAATGGTTCATGGAACTTGTCGGGGCCAAAATTTTATTATTTACTGGAACTAGGGGCGGAAGAGAGAGAACCTCCTTTATTTTTCCTTTAAGAGTCTCAGGAAAATACAACCACTTCTTGGGCCCCGTATTGTCCTTCGTATATTTTTTGTCGAGGTATTTTTGAGGAGGGTCGGGCCCCCGCGTGATGCCCGCCTCCAAATCTACCACAACATGACCACCTTCCTCTGGATCCTTGCTTGATCCATGCTCGAGGTTCCCAGCCACACCTTTCATACCTGCTCTACCTTTGCCACCTTGGCTGAGATTCCTGCCCAAAAAATTCAAACCCTCACTCCCACCGCACCCACTAAACCTCAACTCACTCATTCCTAATGATTAGGTGTTATCGTGAGAGATTAACCTAGATAGAAATATTATAAAAATGTTATCCTTATCAGGTTTATCTACAATAATCACATAAAAAATATATTATTATTTTATGTTATCTTGGAAACCCTAAATTTTTACCTTGTGAACAACTACCTACAAAAAATAGCCACAACTACAGTATCGTAGCAGTTGTAAATATTAACAATCTCCCACTTGGCGACTACTATGACCAAGTGCTTTATCCCACTTTGGTCTCTACACCAATTTAATTTTTTAGTACTCACTACCTTTATCAAGGTATCAACTATGTTCACATCGGTCTTCACCTTCTACAAATTTACTTCACCTTCTTCAATCATGTCTCTGATGAAGTGAAAGTTTACCATGATGTGCTTTGTCCTATTGTGGAATTTTGGATTGATAGCAAGGTCTATAGCACTTTTATTGTCACATCACAATGGAATTGAGCCCTGCTGCACACCAACATCTACACATAGCAATTTCAGCCATACCACTTCCTTGCAAGACTTTACCACTTCAATATATTCAATATTTGTTGTTGATTGTGCAACAACCTCCTGCTTCTTGCTTCTCCAAGTAATGGCTTCCCCAAATAATTTAAATACATATGCACTTGTGGATTTTCCTCCATCCACATCACCTGCAAAATCAACATCCATATATGCCTTCAACTGGATATCTCTCATAGCCTGATAACCAATTACACCATTTTTGTATGTTGTAGATACCAGAGTCCTCTTCAACTGGATATCTCTCATAGCCTTCCTCTTCATGGCTATCCAATGTTGCTTACTTGGATTTGACATAAATATGCTCATAATTCCCACTACTTGAGCCAAGTCAGGTCTTGTACACATCATTATGTACATCAACTTTCTAACTGCACTTGCATATGGCACCTTTGCCATTTCATTATTTTTTGCTTCAATATTTGGGCTTTGTTCACTAGATAATGTAGCACCCATCAGGAAAGGATTTCTTATTGGTTTTCATGCCTCCATCCCAAACTGTTTCAAGATATCAACCATATAATTCTTTTGGTTGATCCATAACTTCTTCATTGAGTGACTCCTTCTAACATTGATTCCCAAAAAGTAATGATGGACTCCCAAATACTTCATGTCGAATTCTATTAATAAATTTACCTTTACTTTCAAAACTACATGCTATGAATTACTTAGCAGTAGTATGTCATCAACATACAATGCAAGTATAACAAACCCACTTGAATATTTTAAGTAGTAAATATAGTGATTTGAATTGCTCCTAACAAATCCATGTTCAATCATATAATGGTTAAATCATTTATACCATTATCTCAAATCCCTTAGGCTATTGCATGTAGATTTCCTCCTTTAATTATCCATGAAGAAACATTGTCTTCATGTCCATCTGCTCAATGTCCCAATCATTTGCTACTACCATTGCCAACAACAATCGAATTGAAGATATCTTGGCTATCGGTGAGAATGTCTTAGTGTAATCAATACCTTCAACCTGGGTATAATCCTTCATAACCACCCTTGACTTATACTACTCTATCGAGCCATCTAGGTTATACTTCTTCTTAAAGATTCATTTGCAGCCAACCAATTGTCTCCCTTTTGGCATTAGCCAAAAATACCAAGTTTGATTATCACTAAGAGACTTCATCTCTTCCTCCATTTTCATTCTCCATTGCCCATATTCAATGCAATTTAGATCCCCCTTCATAGTCTTAGGCTCTTCACAAAGTGCAGTTAGTGCGGGATAATTAAAATCACTAGGATCATAATTATACCTTTTTGGTGCTCTCTTTTGGCATTGACTCCTTTGAAGTTACTAGATACACTCGTCAGCCTCTACAACTTTTTTGGTTTGCACTCTATTTTTTATTGGATATCCTTTCTAATTTCATCATTAGCAGATATCTCACCATTATTGCTGCTAATTTGACTATCAACAACTTGTGGTTGATCACTAGGGCATGCTATGGTAGGTTGATTTTAGTTATTGTTGTCACCTACAAAAGGTTGTTGACCAACTATGGAATGTTGTCATGAATTGAAAATATCTTGTTGATTGTTATGACCAACTAAAAAAGGTTGATAATGATCTGTGGGAGGTTGTTGATCATTATTTTTCACCTAAATTTCATTTTCTTGACCTTCCTTCCACCAACCATATTTTCCTTAAATATCACATCACAACTCATAGTATGACGTCTCTCTGATGGTATCCATAATCTATAGCCTTTCACACCATCAAGATAACCCATAAAAATACATTTTATAGATTTACTATCCAACTTGCTCCTTTTCTACTTTAGAACATGCATGTAAGCTTCGCATCCAAAAACCCTCAGATGCTCTACAATGGGTTTCTTTCCACTCCACTTCTCCTATGGAGTAATTCCTCCCAAGATTAAACTTGGGGATAAATTATTAACATAATTGGCAGTGTGAACTGCCTCAGCCTAAAACCTCTTGTCTAGACCTGCATCTACTCTTATGTTTTTTTCCTTCTCCATGAGAGTCCTATTCATCCTCTCTACCATACCATTCTGTTGTGGAGTGTAAGGTGTGGTTTTCTACCTTGCAGTACCATGTAATTTACATAATACATCAAAATATCTAGAGTAAAACTCATCTCCATTATCTGTCCTAAACACTTTAACCTTGTTGATATGCCTCTTTGCTTTGGCAATAAAGCTTTTGAATTTCTCCAATGCTTCACTCTTTTGCTTCATGAAGAAAACCCAATATTTCTTAGAAAAATCATCAATGAAGTTGATAAAATATTTGAACCCTATCATGAATTGCTCCTCCATGGGTCCACAACTATCTAAGTATACTAACTCTAAACATCATTACTCCTATATTCACTAGAATAGAAGGAAATTCTCTTCTGCTTCCCCACGACACAAGTTTTATAAAAATCAAAGGAATCAAACTTCTTTCCTTCCAAGCCTCATACCAGTTGTTTGCTATACATATCTCATAGAATATTTTCACCGATGTGTGTCATCCGCTTGTGCCACAACATAATTTCTAGTGGACTATTGCATGTTGTTGCACTTAGGTATGAACTAGTAATACTAACATGATTTACATCCAGCTTGTACAAATATCCATGTGTTACTCCTCTTATCATTACCATGGCTTCCTTTACTAATTTACAACCATTTCTATCACAAACAGTCTCCAAACAAACATAAAAAAATTGGCTCACTGAGAGCAAATTTCTTGTTAGTCTAGGAACATGTCTCACATTGTTGATGCAAATTTCTTGTTTGATACAAAATTCGTATCTGAACACTTTGTAGGGTGGTTAGTCAACGAAATCAATTTTCGATGTGTGATGGTTAGTCCAACACTTCCTCTCCAATCTAACTCAAGGGATTTGATCCTGAGGCGAGGCTCTGATACCACTTGCAGAGATTGATAAACCTATTCTAGAGATATTAATGCAAAAAAATCATAAAATAGAAGGAAAAATAATATGCATACACAATAAACACGAATATTTATCCTAAAAACCCTTGACCAGGAAAACCAACAGAAACTTAGAGCGACACCTCATGCTCTAGTCTTATTATTCTTATTCATATGCATATTCTGGTGCACCTTTAATAAAACATTTACAATATATATAGGTATCCCACAATACCCAAAAATAAGATCATAGGCTAAAATAAGGGACTCTCCAAAAATAAGACCATGGGCTAAAACCACTCATACCCGCTAATTTAAGGAGATTGCCTAAGAATAAGACCATGGGCTAAAACCACCCATACCTACTAATTTAAGGAGATTACCCAAGAATAAGACCATGGGCTAAAATAAGACCACCCCAAAAATAAGACCATGGGCTAAAACCACCCATACTTGCTAATTTAAGGAGATTGCCCAAAAATAAGACCGCATTTTTTTTCATGCAAAGGATACAACACACCCAACAATCTCCCACTTGTTGAATAATTTTTAATGGGCCCTATACAAATCATAAATTAAGCTACTTGGAGCAACTAAACCCATTGTCTTTGTGCATCAAGAAAACTTCTCAGTATCCATAGGCTCAATTAATGAATCTACAACATAAGAACAAAGAGCATCTAGCCTTCCCGTACACCTTATAGCCCAAGAACAAGTAAAAGGGGGTGCACCATCATGACTTCCTAGGAGGTCACCCATACCAACAATACTCTAGCCAATTATGCTTAACCATTTTATTTTGATGATATTTGGGGCATAGAAGTATTTAAAATCATTCCATTGTGCTTGTTGTGCCTTTCCACTTGCATTTTACAAGATTGGGAAGTCACTTGTCTCTATTCGCCTTGCCTGTCTCGTCATGCACACACTCTCCACAAGAGCAAACACAACTTAGACTGCCCTCTCTAAGAACACCTCTCACCAAGAGTAATCTCAATGCCAACCACCCTCTCCAGGTACTCCCACCACCAAAGAGTAGAAGACATATGAGTTCGGCCCACCGCTATCTCCATGCACACACCATACACAAGAGCGACCATCTCATGGATAACCTTACCCACCATATGCCACAATCCCACATGACACATCAACTTTGTGGATCAAGGACCATGCTTCTTGAACAAGCATAAGCTCAAAAACATCCATATTGGCCACCAATGGATCAAGCTTTCCCTTCCACTCACTAATGTACATCAACTCATCAGTCTCTGCAATGGGTGAATTAATTGTTTCTAACCTCTTGCTTGGAGGTCCAACTCTCTTGGTATCATTGAATGCTAACATCATTGTGATAAATATCGGTGTCCCCTAGCATTGTGGTTCTCATTCCCTTGATTACCACAACCAAAATATTCGACCAAAGCAACCATTCACTCTTGACTCAACCCATTCCTTGGAATTGAGCCCATGGATTACCCCCGTCCTTGGTCATCTATATTTTCTAACTTAACTAGTTGAACCCCTGAAACCCACAACCATTGTGGAATATCCTTCTTTAGGTGATTGTTAAGCAACCTTCACACCATGGGTCCCACCTTATGATGTTCCAAAATATTGACTCACCCCACTCTTCACACTCACTCCATTGAGTTGTCAGGGATCTAGGTATCCTTCAAAAACCTTGCTTCCTTGAAGCCGATGAACTATCTACTACAACAATGACTCCATTGACATCCTTTGACTTGTGACCAATTAGCTCTACCTAAGCCCACTACTCCTTGCCAACCAATTTGCATACTAAGTCAAAACTTTATTGCTCCAAGCTCCTTCCAAGAATCCATACTCCCTGTGGTTCCATATGTTGCTAGATCGTCAACCAGGTTTCTCCACCAAACTTGAGTCGTACACTCTAGGTACCATATTGCTACCTACACTTATTGTGCTCATGTTAATCCTCTTAAACTTGCCAGTCACTCTATCATATCCTAGAAGATATCTCCTAGAAGACACTTATTGTTGAGGATATGATTGTACCTTAGGCCTAATTATAAGCCTAAGTTATTATTATTATTATTGTTTATTTTTTGCACTTTGTAATACGTGAGGCATAGTATGTCCATGTTGGAAATAGGTTTGTTATTTGTTAGAATTTTTAGTTAGACTCATGCTCCAACTGAACACTTTGTTTCCTTCACCTTTGGAGAGTTTGATTGTAGAACTAGACCTTGATGCATGACTTAGTGCCTACAACACTACTCAATACAAAATTGCCTCTTTTCTCAACTTAGCCAAAGACACCAATCTCTCATGCAATTTGTTTCATAGCTTAGCCACACTTCCTCTCGTGAATAGGATCTTCTCCTCAAGCTCCTCCAGTATGACACTTTACCACACAAAGCTAAAAAACATTCATCTTGAGCTCATCCACTATGACTTGCTATCATGGAAATCACCATCGCCACTACCATCCCTAAGGCTACAACACAACCACGCGAGTTGGGATTAACCAATATTACTTGACAAGTAATCGATGATAACATGGATAATACTTCCCTAGGACTTAGTTCACAACCCACTCTCTGGGCCTCAACTAGCCACGTAGACCCCATGCTCAACAAACTATCCATCACAAGATCCTCTGCTCCTCCAAAGCACATCCTATCACACAATAACAAAAAAATTTCTTTCATGTTTGTTCCCTCTTCATGCACACCTACCATACATAAAAGCAACACAACTCAAACTCCTCACACACTAGAGAAACCACAATACCAATTATATGCTCCAGACACTCTTAGTACCAACAAACACAAGACATTCGAGTTCAATCCACAATGCCCATTATCCCTCCAACATATTATACTTGACACACAGAAGCAACATACATTACCATAGTGCCCACATGATCCCCTTCCTCCCATCTAAGCACCTTAGGACTCATGACCCTTGAACCATCTCACGGCTCCAAAGCCATCCTTTTGTCCTCACACAACATATGAACAAAGCACCAACTATGTTGCCACTCCTTTTAACACTTCCTCCTTAAGTACAAAAGCAACAAGCATAATATCCTTCCTTCACACGAGATTCACCTTCACAAAATTCCCACTCAAAAAATAGGTTTATTGCAAACCCAAGATACCCTTGCTCTTCTTAGACCGAGCTCAACCCTTGCAACAAAGGCATCCCTTTGAAGCCAATAACCATGTTTTGATACCGTGTTATGCCAAAACCTTGAGTTGTTAGTGTCTGATACAAGCTCCATATTTGAACACGTTATCAGGTGGTTAGTCCCAAAGGTCTAGGGTAACGGTTAATCTACAAAATCAATTCCTAAGGTGCGACGATTAGTTCAACACCTTTTCTCCGATATAACTCAAAGAGATTCGATCTAGATGAGATTGATAAACCTTTTCTAAAAATATTAATCGAAAAAAAAAAAAAATCATCCAAGGTTAACGATCATGTATCCTCCAACATGCTCCACGCATACATTTATGTTACTTTAAAATCGATACAAAGAAAGAGGGTCGCTTGTAATTTAATATAAATAAACAATACTATTACGCCTGGGAGAGTGGGAGACGTTGCCACAACATGCCGGAGGTTGATATGAGGATATGCTCTCACAATCTCGGAAACAAAACAGCGGTTCCCCGCTATTTGCATTGGCGTATTCATCTTTCTCTCTTATTTCTCCTCACACACAGACAAAAGTATGCAGATGGGATGTAAGGATGAATGAATTACTCTAAATAGTTATCATCTACTCCTTAGTGTCTGGAAAACTTTTTAGTTCTGTATGATGAGACAAAAATAAAATTGTTAGAATAATTTAAATTTTGGGTAGGTCTACAATCGCTCATGTTGGACACGTGAAACTATGGGTGCAACAAATTTGACGTCACACATTACACGTCCTCGTTTCTTAAATTTGAAAGTGATTTCAAATTTTACACACTAGGAGTATGTTATGAAAAAGAAAAATGCCTTAAAATAGAATAGTATTCCATCATTAAAATACGCCAATAAAGATAACATATAAAAAGATCACAATAAACCAATTAAAAAATATGCCATTATAGGATTGTTTTCACTTTTACCCCGTCTTTATCTGTTAAGCAGCGTATTTGTGCAACTTGCTTATTTCTACGGACCACTTTATACTCATACGTACCACTCTTAACTCGAGAAATATATACCCAGAGGACCGTAGAATTGCTTAAGTACAAGTCGATTAAAGACAATAATAAATAAATAAATTTGGATAAATTGTTTATTTTTATTAGTATATTTTTATAATAATTT
This sequence comes from Wollemia nobilis, assembly GCA_028583015.1. NCBI lineage: Eukaryota > Viridiplantae > Streptophyta > Pinopsida > Araucariales > Araucariaceae > Wollemia > Wollemia nobilis. The sequence continues at coordinate 4,458,119 of JAQPPZ010016890.1, forward strand.
TTTTTTATATTAATATATTTTTTCAAAAATTAGGTCTAATCCAACCATTAAAATCAAATAATTTTTTGAACATTAACACCTTCTAATCCCACTACTAAAATCAAAATACATGCCTATTGGGAAACGTTTGCTATTTTCCTGAGCCATGGACTAAATTACCGCCGTTCATTAAGAGATGGCTATACTTTAGTCGCAATTTCGTTTTAAAGCCTTTTTTCACTACTCACTTTTAGTTGTATGATTTTAAGTTTTAATTAAAAAAAAATTAAATTTAAATTATTATAAAATGTTATATGGTTTTGAATTCTTACGAGATGTATAAAAGAAATTCACTACTCGCTACCGAGCAGGGGTAATTGCAATTTGAGCGTGGAATGTGAGGGGTAATTTGTGTGCCATGTAGTTCCTGACTATCCTTCCTTAATCCAAACGTTTGGGGATAAATTAGAGTTAAACCTACCATTTCAATTAAATCTAAAGCAAGACAATTAGTTGTGTTAAAACCATACGGGTTGTTGACGTCTGCGACTCTGCACCGCATTTTAATCATCTTTTCGTCACCAAAAGCGGGAGGTGCCCTTGCGCTTGAGTCATGAGACTCGTGAATTGCGACCATTCTGCTTTTCTCTCTTTTCAGCCTTGCTGACGGGACCTCAACGTTTTGCTGCCGTCGTCATTAATAGTACATTGTAATAATGAGTAATAGATGATTTCCAATCAAGCACAGTTGTTCTTACGACTTTGAGAGGGCGAATTATAAATCGCCAGATTCTTGAGTGTACATCAACCCGACAATAATACGATCTCAACCTTTATCTATCCAGTGGTCTGCCTGAGACCAGATGGTTTATAACAAGTAAAGTAGGAATCATATAAAAGCAGCTTCAAAAATATTAACTCTCATAATAAAAAATAAAAGAAAGTTAACATTTCAGTTATATATAAAAAAAAAAAAAATACAATCGTTTATAGTTTTGATGGAATAATAAATGATTAAATATAAAATATTTATTTTAAAGAAATTAATAGTTTAATTCCTATAAATACTTTAATAACTTAATTAAAATTAATTAATTACTTCGAGTCCAGAGGCGTTCCTCATGTGTAAACATTTTTTTATTAAAAAAAAGCCGACATTAATAAAAACATTTAAAATATTTAAACTAAAACAACCGACTATAACCAACCGTTGCAAACATTTAAAATATTTAAACTATAACAGTCGACTAACCAACTAACCGTTACAAACTTTTAAAATATTTAAACTAAAACAGCGGACTAACCAACCGTTGCAACTCTTTAACCAAGATACCTCGGGATTGATTGATAACTCTGGACGTTCTTAGATATATATCCTTTATATCTAAGCTAGTTTTAAGTTTCCCGCAGCCTAATATATTTTTATAAAGAATGACTTTCAACTTTACTATTCATAAGAAATAGATTTATTGATAATTTAAAAGTTGAGTGTTTGTTTTAAATTATTTTAATTGATTTTGTAAAAGTTTTTTACATAATAAAATTTAATTAAATTAAATTATTTTTATTTTATTTTTTGTTACATAGGGATGTTGGTTACAACCATTATTTTTAGTAATGGGTAAGAATAGGGTTCAAACCATTAGGACTGCTTTTAACAAGCTTAGTCTTAATGTGCGCACTAGAGAATAGACTACTGCCTTTGCTGAATGATACCCAAAATTTGAACTAAATCTTTGATAAATACTCAATCATACTAACACTTTTTTAAAAGCAACACTTATCGATACACTAACCTTTAAAGAACCCAATAAAATTTAAATTGAAAGGAAAAAGTTCAGGGGTCTGCCTTTCCTAATAATTTAGTTTTCATTTTTCAATACTTTGAACATACGTAAAGGAAGATAGAGATTGATATATAATAAAAGCTTTTCTAGGGTGTAGGAGGTAGATTCTCAAATTTAGATTCGACAGGGGAAGTTCCCGGAACAGCCTTTCCTAATGTTTTTTTTTTAAATATTTGTATAATGTATATATTTTTAAATTTATGAGAAATGGATTGATATTTGATGAAAATATTTATATAAAATTAGTAGTTGAATATATTGAAAAGTAATTTTTTTATTTAAGATGTTTGTATATAAAAATTAAAAGTCTTACAAATTTTAAAAATTAATTTTAAGTAAAATATTGTTTGTTAAGGAAGATAGAACTTATAATTTGTGTATAATATGTATTTAAATGATATTAGAGTTTGATTGATATTTGAAGAAAATATTTACATAAAATTAGTAGTTGAATGGTAAAATATTGAAGAGTAGTTTTTTTTATTGAAGATGTTTTAATATTAAAATTAAAAATTCTAAAAATTACAAAAATTAAGTAAGTTGTAAGTAAAATGTTGTTTATAATCAAACTAGATAGTTACTGCAATAACATAATCATTATAGTCATCATTGATATTAATTATTTTAGATTTAGATGTTAATAATAAGTTCATCTTATTTATGACATATGTTAATTACGTTTTAATGAACACAAGTTATTGGTTGTAGCCACCTTCTAATTTGTCCTTAATCATTTTGTGCATGACTCTTTACAATATCATGATAATCTTTCATCTACTCTCCCAAAGTACTGGTAAGGACATGGTACCTATATTCAATATCTCAGGCCCATTATTTCTATTCCTACAACTATCAAGACAAAGCTTAACCTATAGAAAATTATTCGTTAGAAGAATAAAAGTCAAGAGCTTAAACTACCATGGTATAGTCTTCCTCATGATAAAATTCTTTTCTCCAAGCAACAAACCCAACTATAGTCTCAAGCAGACAACAACATAACTTAATAAACCAAAACTAATATTCAAATTGAAGATAGTGATCCATTCGTTGGATTCTTAACAAGGAAGTCAAAAGATTTTATTAACAAAAGTTTGTACCTTGAAAGTATAGGGTATCTCAAGTGCCCCTTTGACTTTACTTCACTGATACGACTGTCAACTAATATCACTTCTTCCTCTACTTTTATAATTGAAGCTACTTCAACCCTACCATAGTTTTTACCAAGCCCACCACTATACACAATAAAACCCTTTCTCTTTTTATAAACACTCTTTAGACCCACAAACACATCCTCCTAAAAGAAATACTTTGACCAAAAGAAAAACTTGATAGAAGTGGACATTTAAATGCATGCAAAACAATGGTATACTTTCTCTAACCTCCATTTGCTATGATTGAAGTAGTGCCCTTTTTTTGCCCAATGTAATAAGAGGTAGATTGAACCAAGGTAGGTACAAGGACCTTATTTCAATTCTTTGAAGGGGCACTAAAAGACATAAACATAGAGTCACCTACATACTTATATGGATAGCCAAACAACTCTTTAGCTATCATAAGATCAAAAGATATTTTCCTAATGATCTATGGTAGCCCACATACATAAATTTTAACAAGAATACCACAAACAAAATAATGTACCTTGTTCAATGCATCAAAATAAAAATAATAATTGAAAAAGACACAACTGCCACACAATGAAGTAAATAACCATTGACAATAAATTTAAGCCATCAAAAACTAAAGAACCCAAGGATTAAGTGGGACAACCCTCTAGGAAAAACACCTATAATAAAGAGTTACAAGAACTTATATTACTAAAAAATTAGTAGAATTATGATGTGTGTGAACTAGAATAAAATCTCTCCTAGCTAATGATAACACAAATAACTCACACAATTCAAAATATTCTACTAACTCCTACCTTGCTAATAATTAAAAAATGCAACTATACACCCAAATTATATTTTTCAATAATGGGGAAGGAAAGTGAGGCGTGGAAGACCAAAATTTATACCCCTTTCTCTTTAAATTCTCTAATGACCTTTCAATTTCCCATTTCTCTTCAAGTTTAAAAATTGACTTTATGTTAATGTTTTTTATATTTGACCCAATATTCAATCTAGATCATCGAGGACAATCCTTGGCCAAATGGATGGCCTTCCTATAATGAGACCATACATTGTTGGAAATTTTGAGTTAGTTGTGTTGTCATTGATGTCAAGAGTCGATGTCAGGAATTAGTGCAGGACTTGGCAGAAGAAGGGTTAAAATATTTATATTTTAATCCCAAGAAATTTGATCTAAGAGCTCCAGTTGCTTGGTCAAAAGGATGGTTAAATACCCTGAAGAAAAGGTCTAAAGGAAATAATATTATAATATTTATTATTATAATATTAAAGGCAATCAGAAAAGGCCCAAGGGCGAAAGAGGAAAACACCTAGGCCCAATGGAAATAATATTATAATATTTCATTATAATATTAAAATTTTAATTATGCCTAAGGTAGTTTATAAATAATTTATAATGTTTACATTATAAAATTATTTATAAATAATATTTTTAAATAACCCAAAGTTGGGTTAGGCACCAAAAACCATTTATCTCCGTCGACATGCATTGGAAGGCACTTAATTAATTATTTTCGTCAACGTGGAGGAGAGGGAGGCATATGGTATAAATACCATAGCCTTTCCCCAAAGGAAAGTAAGTCTTCGAAAATTCAAGCGCATGTGAATTAAGAGGGAATGCGACATAATTTCATGAGCAAGCAAAGCTAAGGAGAAATATTTAATTTTTATTTAACCTCCGAATTTTGAGGAAGTCAAAGCGGTGAAAGCGGAAGGGACCACCAACCAATGATGGTTGGGCTAGCGGTGATTTTGGATTGTGCAAAGGTTTTGGAATGCAAGGTGCTGCATTTGATTTCCGTCGGTGATGTGGAAAGAGCCTTTTTGGCTCTTGGCAAGTAAGGGAGAGTCAAAGCGCTTTTAGCACCTTTGACTCCCATGTGAGCGCTTAGCTCATGCGGCTAAGGCGTTGCAGGTGCTTCGACCAGGGATCGATCCCGTGAGGAGCGCACAAGGAGGTATTTAATTTTTATTAAATTGTGTATTACCCTAAGGTTGTTGATAGTGCTCAAAGCACTTGGATTATTTCTGCGCTTGGAGTGTAGAGTGAAGAGGGAAAATTAGCACGTGAGGTTATTTGTTTTGTTAAAGAGTTTAGGGAGTTAAAAGGGTAAGGTAATTAATTTTTACCTTAGAGAAGTTGAAATATTTTGATTGAGGGTTAAAAATATATTGCACTATTTTATAAAGTTAATTACTTGAAAAATGCAATATTGAGTAGGGAGACATAAGTAGTGTTTGGATTGTTTCATGCATTAAAATTTTGAAAAATGGGTTATTGTGAAATTGAATGGTTGAAGTCTTTATTTGACAAAGTTTGGAGATAATAAGGTGTACTTGAGTTTTTTTAATCTTGTAATCTTTGAGTGAGGATTTTTGCTATCTAACCCTTGAGATTGGCAAAGAGGTTGATTGTGATTGAGACAGGTTTTGAGGTCATTTCTACATCAAGAAAAAGGTATGGGCATATCTTCCTTGTGAGTGAAATATTGTTGGATTGAGTGTTGTGAATGCTAAGTTGGAGTGAAAAGGATTGTTTGATAAGCATTGTTGAGTTTGGTTTTGAGATATCCAATATTGATTGATGAGGATTTTTTTGGAATGAAGGTTGATGCTAGAAACCTTGTTTGATAAGCATTGTTGGAAATATTGAGTGAGCCTTCATGTGCATGATTAGGGTTTGTGAAAGATCATGAGTATCATTGTTATGTGAACTATCCTAAACTAGGGTTTGTGAAAGATCATGAGTATCATTGTTATGTGAGATTTGTTTGATAAGCATTGTTGACTAAGCTATCATTGTTGAGTGATTGGTTGAGTGGAGTTGATTGAGCTTAGTTTATTGGAAGTGTTGGAGTGATAGTTCAAGTTTTGTGAAACAAATTGTTCTTTACTAATTTGAGAAAGAGTTTGAAAGTGATTGAGCATTGTTGAAACATATTGAGTCTCTAACCATTCTCTATATGTTTCTGTGGTAAAGCAAGAGAGATTGAAAGTGACAAAGCATTATTGTGGGTGTGAAGAATATTGAGTCTCTAACCATTCTCTATATGTTTCCATTAGATTAAACAAGAATCTGTGTGAAGCTTGTTTGTGTGATTGAAGAGGTTTTCTATAATAGATTGAGTTGAATTGAGTAAGCTTTTGAGGAAGATTACAAAGTATATTTGAGGTAAGTCTTAGTGGAGACTTGTTGAGTATATTGAAAAAGTTCTAGTGAGGACTTGTTGAGAAGATTTGAGGTAAGTCTTGGTGAAGATTTGTTGAGTAGATTGGACAAGTTCTAGTGAGGACTTATTGAGCAAATTTAAGGTAAGTCTTGGAAAAGACTTGTGGAAATAGTAGTGTGAGCTTTTGTGGAATCTTACAATGCATATTTGAAGACAGATATTGAGAGCATATTGGATAATTCCTTAAAAGGATTTGTGGACAGATTTGAGGTAAGTATTTGAAAAGACTTGTGAGCAGATTTTATTAGTTGATTTGTTCAAACCTTGAGTTAAGGTTTGGGATAGATCTAGCAGAGTTGATTTGTGATTGAGTCAAGTTTTTTATTAAGGCTTGAGGACAAATTTGAGATAAATATTGAGTAAATTTGTGCTAGACTAAAGGACTGTGTTTAGTACATATTTGAGGATAGAGATTGAGTAGAATTTTGCTATACTGAAGGACTGTGTTTAGTGTAGATCAAAAATATATATTGAGAAAATTTGTGCTAGACCAAAGGACTATGTTTAGTGTAGATTTGAGACATAGATTGAACATATTTTTTCTAGATCGAAGGACTGTGTTTAGTGCAAATCAGAGATAGATATTGAGAAGATTTGTGCTAGACCGAAGGACTGTGTTTAGTGCAAATTTGAGATAGAGTTGAGAGTAAGCTTTGGAGGTGATAGAGCAAAGGATAGTAGTCTCTAGTGGATAGAGTTCCATAAGCTAGGGCAGTGAGGATAGGTATTCTAAGTGAGGATATGAGTCTTCAATGGAGAGAGATCCATAAGCTAGTGCAGTGGAGGCATTAGTCTTCTAGAGGATCACCAGCCAAAGCAGAGGAGAAGGAGTTATCCTATAGATAGATATCCATGAACCAACTTAGGGGATTGGTGTCTCCTATGTATAGAGATCCATGAAATTGATTAGGGAATTGGTATCTCCTTTGGATAGATGTCCATAAACATTGTGATAGGGAAAGGATTCCCAAGAGATTTGTTGATAAAATATTAGTGAAATATTTTCTTCGTGGAGTAGCCTACATTGGGTGAACCACGTTAAATTGGAATCTTTATTATGTATGGTGATTTATGCATTGCTTTGATTACTGCTATTGACATTGCATTGATATATTGTTTGGGAAAGAAAAGTAAAAAGTTGCCTTATACTGTTCCCCCCCTTAGTATAAGTTTGTGTTCTTCATACATTAGGGAGATTAAGTTACCCATGGTTTTTTTCCCTTTCAAAGCTAGAGCTATAAAATAAAATAAAGCATGATAATTCAACATCTAAGTCCATCCTCACACAAGCTCATTAGTGGACCTTAAAACTGACAAATCTAACAATTTTATCTTTGCACTAGATGACTATGCCCAACCTACACATTATGTCTTAAGAAGGGGTTTAAAGGATAAATAAAAATGGGAGCTAGCACAAAGTGAAAAATTTCCCTTGATGACCCTTCCAGGTGAAAAACAAGAGTCTAAGCCTACAATTAATGAGTTTGTCTATCATGATTGAAATTTTAAGAAATATAAATGATACTTTATTTATTTTATAAAATATTTTGCAAAGAGCATGGCATAAAATTAAGGATGTTACTAAGTTGGAATATGAATATATCTATCTATCTATCTCTCTCTCTCTATATATATATATATCCATCCATATAGTTATTGTGATACAAGTCTAAAGTCTAACTACCAATTGTATTTGGAGTGTTAATAGGAAAAACCCTTGGCCAAGAAGAACTGATGAGAGATATTCAAATATCGACCAACTACATGGACACAGAATGATACCCATGCATGCACCATCATCTAACTATACATTGCACAAATAGGTATTTTGATTTTTGAATGCAAAACATTTTTATCACAAAAATTGCATGTAGTTGGATACTTGTATGTTTGCATTATAGTCTTACTTTTGGGTCAATTAACTCCATTGGTAAAAGAAAAATAAGTACATTTAATCAATTCATGGAAATCCAAATTCAAGATCAAAAGACCCCATGCTAGGTTTACTTATGTTTTAAAAATAAATAAATAAAGGGGTTCATACCCCTTAAACCCCTTATAAGCTTAAGAAAACACCTCACTTTAGAGCATATGTGGAAAATAAAAAAATAATAACAAATAAAAGAAATAATGGATCAACATGGTATGATTCCTCAAAATAGTTATAAGGAAAAAAATCAAAACCATACTTTTGACAAGTTAAATTCTTAAAAATTTGAACAAAATCCCTAGCAAAGATTTTTTAGACTTGATTATTTTTAGAGAATGCTCATTTTTCGCATGGAATGTGATTTTGAGATAATTGATCTTATAAGAAAAAATGGTGAGTTGCATGAAACCTATGATAATCCTTCTCATTCGATATTAATGAAACTTCCATATTTGGATGGTATATCAAATTTGGGTGTTCACCATTTTTAGAAAAGGGGAAGCCTCTAAAAACCCTTTTCTCAAGATAGAAAACAAGAAGCAAGAAGAAGGGAGAACTTCTAGTTTGAAAAAAGCGAATGAAGAACCAATAAAGCGTGCCACCAAGGGTATATTCACACATTTACTTGATTCCATAATAGGAAAAGAGAAATGCATGATGAAACATTCAATCATCCAATCCACAGTGTTATAGTTTTGACTTTTAAAGAGTGGTATGCACAAACTCAATTTACTTTAGCATAGGGATTTTGAATTGAATAATTATCTTTTATTTATTCCTCCTCCTTGAGGTAAATTTTGCTTCCTTTTGAGTGAGCTACTTGTATGTTGAGTTGGGTATAACTAAATGGTCATATGAACTTGTATAAAACCTTGCTAAAGGGAGTTGTCTATTAAGCTTGTGTTAAATCTTGATTGAAGCCTAAGAAATATGCCATAGTCTAAGATAACCCTCATACAATAATTTTTTAGAGAATATTTTTGAAGTAAAATAGTTAAGTTTCTCAAGCACATAAACTCAAGAGAATCTCGGCTTGTTGTGTATGCATAAAGGATTCATAAAAATTGAAAAGAGAGTAGGTTTTACTTCAAAATGGTAAGATAAATTTTACTTAAAAAAATAAATAATAAGTGGCTTCCTTGAATCTCATCCATCATATTTTTAGACATAGAATTCATTTTATTTTTATTTCTTGATTGTAGTCATATATCAATAATTATGAATGAGTTTAACACTTTTGTCTCTATTATAACTCCTTAATTAGAGTAAGCAGTTTGGTTGAATCTTAGACTTATTCTTATCTTCTCCCATGTTATGGTTTTGTTTGTGGCTATGATGATAGTAGCACATTTTAGTATTGACTATCTTAAGGAATTATCGATGAAATTTCTACTCTATGATCCCATTTCCTTGGATAAAGTGTCAATAGAAGGTGATTTTTTATAAACATTTTCCTTATGAACCCATTTAAGTGATTGGTTAACTTAGACACTAAAATTCACACATTATAAAGGAAAAAATTACATTGTTATAGGTCATGGTAGTAGAATAACTGACCATGTCCCAAAAGAACTTAATAGCTAGTGCAAAATGAGAATAGTTGGTTGATGCAATGAACCTTGTAGTTATGCTTGTAAGAGACCTAACTAGTATGGTTTTAAGGCACAAAAGTAATAGGTGAATGTTGGTTGGATATAATAAGCAAAGTATGTTAGGAGGTAAAGTACCTAAGCTTTCTCAAAGTATGATCACAACTGAGCCATGAGATTTTAATGATTAAGTGGACACATTTCTAGTTACTCCTCTTGAGTAATAGATCTATCCTACTATTTTTTTGAAAATATCTAGAAAAGGAGATCAATAAGATTGAGTCATAAAAAATATATATTTATTTCTATGATAAAAAATATTTTTACCCAACTTAGAATACCTCATGAATGTCTTATGTTATTAATAGACTCTCTTGATATGGTAATAATACAACTAATTACATGATCACGATTTTCTACATTGTTATGATGAATGAATAATCTAAGAAATGATCAAGGATATTTCTAATAAATTTAGTTTTGTCTTGATAGGATGTTACCTTCTTATTTCATCATAAATATGCTGAATAATGTTATACCTAATCATGATGGAATCAAAAAATAATGTATGAGTAACATAAAATTTGTAGTTACCTTATTATTATGGAGGATTACATTGTTAAGTGGTCATCAATTTTATAACAATGTTGAAATAGAACATCGTATAAATTTTGTTGTTTAATTTGTATGGAATGTTACCTTAGTAATTGGAATTCAATATGCTAAACAATTTTATACCTAACTAGGATAGAAACTAACATTAACATATGATTAATGAAAATTTGTTGTTACCCTGTGTTGATGGATGATTATTCTTGTAAGTGGTTATCAATTTTATAATAGTTTGGAAATAGAATATTTTATAACTTTTGTTATTATGTTTTTGTGGGATGTTACCTTGTTCAATGGTCATCAAGTTGCTAAATAGTTTCTTACCTAACTATGATGATGTAAAGTATTGAAACCTAGTCAATAAAATTTTGAATAAATTTATGTTGTCATGTTATAGACCCATTAGATTTATAAAATAATAATTGCTATTCCTCCCAACATCATAGAATGTAAAAAATGACTAAAAACAAATTGTTAACTTGTCCTAATGAAAAGACATTTTAGCATAAAATAATTTAGGATAGGAATTCCACCTTGTCTTGATTTCTATTTTAAGTCCTTGTAGATCTATCACATGTGAGGGTATCACCATGGTTTTAACCTAATGATATGGATGGAAAGATCCATATAGATTGACAAGGACATAGATGATTGTAGAAGGTACACACAACATAGGTCCTACGTTCATGATCATATGGATGACATGTCGAGGGTGGCATGGATACATGTCATACGTAACTCATAATTAATTTAGCCACCAAGAACATATGAGGGAAAATTGTTCTAACAAAATATTGACCAAGTTATGATTCATTATGTTCACAATATGCATGAGTTAGTTGTTAACTTTATATAAAATGCATTGAGATGATTGCATGAAAGTGTATGATAAAATTATGTATCCATAATTTATGCTTTTATAAAGTATTCACTATGTGTTAAGTTACATGGTAGAGTGACATCATGTAGATAGATTAACACATCAATGTGTATATTTTTTGACATACTGGTGCTTTCTATTTGATCTCCTTATTGAAGGGTTAGTTATATAAGTATGGAATTGAACCAAAGAAAAATTTGAAGATGAAAATTATCTGGTTGGGAAGTAAATTTATCTAATAATGCTTCCCCTCCACCTCTTATACTTCACAAGTAAAGGTTAATAATTATCAATGACACTAGATGGTTCATGGATATTTTTCAAATATGTTTATAGCTATTGATAGGTAACACTAGCTAAGGTCATCAAGGGGGTGGTCCAAGTGAAGGTTGAAAAAAGTAAATCTAGTTAGAGATGAAACTTGAAACCTTACTAGGTATTTATTACCATATTGTTTGTAATCTCTAAAAAGTTACCTTATAGAACTAAATAGTCTAATGCTAGTATGCGAATTTATGGATTTGCATGAATTATGTGTACATTATGAAACCAATAGCTATATGTGGATATACTCTTGTATACTTTTATACTTGTTTCAAGAAACTAGCCTCCATGTACCAAGCATTAGTATGGTAAATATAATATGGATGAGTATTGTACTTCTATAAAATTGTATGGAGTTGAAAATCATGACTATGTTTTGATTGCAGTATTACTTATAAATAATGTAAAGTACCGGTTGCTTTTATGTTATGACCCTAACTAAGTTAGATATTACTATAGTAAGACATTGGAAAAGCAGTTTCAGTATTTGATGATAATAATTGTGATTCATGTATAGAAGTTATGGCTATATTATATATCCAATCCTTTTTTGAATGTATTATAGACCTTAATGATATTTCAAGTGTTATTTGTAGTAAGTGGGCTCTTTTAGCCAAGAATGTGAAAACATATATAATGTCAATTTGTAATACAATATTTTTCAGTTTTCAAGTGGATATGTGATTTTGATATATTGTCGATTTTACCATGTATGTAAAAAAAGAGAAATAATTTCATTAACATACCATGGATGGTATAATTTTACATGATAATTAAAAAAAAAAATTGAACTACAAGACTATCATGGTGTCTAAAGAAAATTTCTAAAACTAAATAGTTGAACCTACTCTATGTAGGACCCACTTGCATTGTGATAACTCTTTACATACTACAACAATGTTATTAGTTCAACCTTGTATTTTTTTAAAGAATGTTTGATGATGAATTTATTAAATTAATATTTTTTCTTTTTCTACACTCAAGTTATAATTTATCTGATATAAGGTAGGAAACCTCTTGCATTGATCTCAAAAACTAGTACATATGTCATATGGATTCATTTTGGTGAATATATATAGAAATAATTTTGTTTGTATACCTTCATGTACAAAAGATGCATGATTGTGTTATAATGACATATCTTAGATCCTTAAAAATTCATATAACTATGTTATGAGTCAATTGCATGGATGAGAAATAAAATATGTTATTGCTCATGTTTACCCATTTGAATCACCAATCTATTTGCCCACATGAGAGCCACTTTCATAAAGAAGAATAAATACTTAAAATGAATATTTATTTTATACTTAAATTATAGTGTGGTAATGAATGAGTATGTTAGGAATATATTACCTCAAGGTAAGCACATTTACCCTTAAAATAGTCATGATAGGAGTCTAGTTAGCCAAGAGTTTGTTGAGCTTTATGCAAGGCCATAACATCTTGATAATACTAAGGTAGAAGAGGTACTATGGTAACTAGAAAATATTCATATCAAACTATTTTATAGAGAGGTAATAGTATTGATTTAGAATACATCTAGCAATGAATACCCAATACCCACATGGTATGATTACTTGAGAGGTATAGGTAGGTATTATCTCACTAGTTAACAAATGTGTTTACATATAGGGAATGAGCACTCAAGAGGTACAAGTAGGTACACTCTAACAAGTAATCAATTATGAATTGACTAAAGAATGATGAGATCAATCTTGCATCAAGAAGAAGAATGATCACTAGTCCTATAAGAATCTATAGTGGTGGGATTTTGCCTAGGAATTGGATGGGTTTCTAGAGTTCTATGTAGATGCTAAAGTGATAGCCTAATTTTCAAACTCATTAAATTGTATTTAGGCATAAAAATAATGGATACATGGTGTTCATTAATATAAAATCCACTCATTGATAATTATACTTATATGTGCTTTTGATTTTATGAGGACTGGAATTAGCTAGGTGGAAAGTCATTTATGTGAAGAGATAATGCAAAATTATAAATTATTTAAAAATAATAATTACATTTTCTAAACCTAAGGAAATAGATTGTGACATGTGGTATAAGAGCCTAGATAAAAAACTAGGGACTCATTGGGCTTCTCAATGCTAGCTAATGTGTGTCTATGATGTAGAAAGAAAAATAGTGAATACTAAAGATGTTACTTTGGTGGAAAAGACTCTAGTAGAGGATTTGAGGAGGAGTTGAATGAAATTTTTACCCTACCAAGTGAAACAAGGGAAAAAGTGGCTATGAATGGGCAAAACTATGAATAAATGATGGCTAGACAATAAGGGAATAATAAGAATTAATATCAACATTTGAGACTTGCAAAAGTGGTCAAAATAAAGAAAGTAAGGATCAAGAGATCATTCAAGCATTTTAAGTCCACAAAGGAGCTTGAGTGAGAAAAATGGTTGATGTAATAAAAGACTTATCCAAGGATATAAATAGTATTGCACTACCAAAGAATGAAAGCAAAGTCCTAGAAGATGCAACCAAGACTTGGCCCATTAAAATGAAAAAATATTTTGAACTTTGGAACTTTACCTAAGAGACCAAGGGAGCATGGGATGTATGACAACTCTTTAGAGAAGAAGCTTCTTGGTGAGATAATATGAATTTGAAAGAAGCATTATGTAGGTATCACTTAGGATCAATTTACTACTCTATTCTAGTAGAAGTGATTGTCATAGTTGTACTTTGAAAAGAAAATGAATGAGTTCTAGAGTCTCAAGAAAAGAGATAAGATAGTGACTTAGTATTAGAGGAGCTTTACTAGACTCCTAAAGTATGTTTCTTAGTATCATATGGATGAAATATTTTGGACTAGAAAAATTATTCTAGACTTGAACCCTTATATAGGGATTGAAGTGGATGTACATATCCTAATAACCATAGAAGAAATATTTGAGAAGACTATCAAGTAGGAATAGAAGTTGTAAGTGATATATGAAGAACACAAGCTTATACTAAAAGGGGGGGTGAATAGTATAATACCACATTTTACTTTTATTTCCCAAACAATATTATCCAATATAATCAATGGTAATATCAACAACAATAATCAAAGCAATGCAAAAATCATCACACACAATAGAGACACCAATTTAATGTGGTTCACCCAATGTGGGCTACTCCACGGAGAAAATATTTCACTAAAATTTTCTCAACAAATCTCTTGGGAATTCTTCCCTATTACAATATTTATGGATCTTTGTCCAAAGGAGACACAAATACCCTAATCAAGTTTGTGGATCTCTATCCACAGGAGAACTCTTTCTCCTCTACTAGTTTATGGATATCTATCCATAGGAGAACTCCTCCTAATATTTGGCTAGTGATCTTCTAAAATACTACTGCCTCCACTGCACTAGCTTGTGGATCTCTCTCCACTAAAGACCTCTATCCTCACTCAGAATAACTCTATCCTCACTATACTAGCTAATGGATATCTATCCACTGGAGACTAATATCCTCTGCTATGTCACCTCCAAAAGCTTTCTCTCAACTTTGCTCAATATCTATCTCAAATTTTTACTAAACACTATCCTCGGTCTAGAACAAATCTAATCACAAGTATGTATCTATTTTGGTATAAATATATCCTCAAATGTACACCAATATCTATCCTAAAAAATGTCTGCAAGCCTTAACACAAAGCCTGATCCAATCACAAATCAACTCTGCTTAGATATGCTCCAAGCCTTAACTCAAATCTTGAACAAATCAATAAATCAACTCTGCTCTCAAGTCTTCTCAAATACTTGCTTCAAATATATCCATAAGTCCTCTCAAGAACTTGCTTAATCTACTCAATAAGTCTTCACCAAGAATTACCTCAAATCTGCTCAACAAGTATCCACCAAGACTTACCTCAAATTAGCTCAACAAGTCTACACCAAGACTTGTATCAAATCTATTCAAAAAGTCCTCCCTACAACTTGTCCAATCTACTCAAAAAATATTCACCAAGACTTACCTCAAATCTACTTGTAAGCTTACACAAAAGCTCACACAAATATGTCCTTAAGATTTCACAAAATCTTACTCAACTCAATCCTTAAGTCCCCTCTAGGACTTACTCAAATCTACTCACAAGATTTCACAAAAGATTTCTTAACTCTATCCTTAAGTCCCCTCTAGGACTTACTCAAATCTATTCACAAGATTTCACAAAAGCTTTCTTAACTCTATCCTTAAGTCCCCTCTAGGACTTACTCAAATTTGTCCGCAAGCTTTCACAAAAGCTTATTAAAATCAATTGCAAAACTTACATACAAAAATTAACTTAATATCTTATAGAAAACCTCTTCAATCACAAAAACAAGTTTCAATCATAATCTTGTTTGGCCATAGAAACATATAGAAAATGGTAAGAGACTCAATATGTTTCACACTCACAAATCACTCTATCACTTTCAAACTCACTTTCAAATCAATTCAGAAATAAGGTATAATTTGTTTCACAAAACTTGAACTATCATTCCAATACTTTCAATCAATAATGTTCAATCAACTCCACTCAACCAATCACTCAATGAAACACAACTTGCTTACAAACCTTAACCAAGTGTTTCACTATACTTCTAAAAACACACACTATGGATTTCAAACCTTGACTCAAGATGATTCCAATTTCACATAAAAATGATACTCATGATCTTTCACAAACCCTAACTCAAGATAGTTCTCCATCTCACATAACAATGATACTCATGATATTTCACAAGCCCTAGCTTAAGATAGTTATCAATCTCACATAACAATGATACTCATGATCTTTCAAACACAAATCATGCATATGAAAATTCACTCAACATTTCCAATAATGCTTATCAAACAATCATTTTCACTCCAAATTTACATTTCACAATATTCAAGCCAACAATATTTCACTCATAATGAATATGTGCCCATACCTGTTGTTTTTATGGATATATATCTTCAAAACCTGTCTCAATCACAATAAAATCCTCTTTGCCAATTTCAAGGTTAGATAGTAACAATCTATCTCTAAATCTCCACTCAAATATTTCCCTCAATAATTAATTTACCATACAAAAATATCAAGTCTCAAGTACACCTTATAATCTCCAAACTTCACAAAAATAATATTCAATTCATAAATAATCAAACTCCTTTGATAACACTTTATAACCCCAATATTCACACTTAGTAAAATAAAAATTAATTCCTTTTTTTAACACTTTTAACTCCAATATTCACACAATAACATTCAACACAATTAATTCCCTTTCTAACACCTTATATCTCCAATATTTATTTATAATTCTAATTAAAAAATTAAAATATTAATCAACCTTATGACTCCCTATCTTTCACCTTAGCAAAAATAATCATGTGGCCTCAAGCGCCTTAAAAACTATCACGTGGCCCCTAGTTCTATTCAAAAAACTTGGAAAAAAATTAAAAAAGCGCTTATCTTATGTGATGGCCCACATATTCAAAAATTTTACACCCTCAATGACTGCACCCAAACTCGAACCCGTAACTTGTCATCGCCACAACGCCTTAGCCCAAGGCTAGGCTACCATTGGGCTACATGACCAAAATAAAACACAAGGTGCACGATCCACCTTTTCTTCCTTTGC
This sequence comes from Wollemia nobilis, assembly GCA_028583015.1. Lineage (NCBI taxonomy): Eukaryota > Viridiplantae > Streptophyta > Pinopsida > Araucariales > Araucariaceae > Wollemia > Wollemia nobilis. The sequence continues at coordinate 4,475,253 of JAQPPZ010016890.1, forward strand.
TTTCAATTATTTTGAAATTAATCAAAATCCTTTGTTGCATTCAAAACAAAGGGGACGTGAATCAAACCCCTTGATGAGCATCAAAAATGCTCATATTTTGTATACATTTTCTTGATCATTATGCGGCTGTATAATAAGGATTGCATACTTTTATGAATGATTATATAAATATTTGATGAAATTATGCGTGTTATCTAATTCATGTGTTTTCAGTGTGTTTTTGTGGAATTGCAGTTGATTTAGTTAGATTTGGATCAGTCGAGGTCTTTTTATGGACCTGGCACTTTGTTTCTTTCGGGATCAATGCAGAAAAGGTAGGCGCCTTCCTCTTCCAGGAAGGTGCCAAGCGTAAGTAGGTGCCTTCCTCTTCCAGGAAGGCACCAAGGAAAGACAAGCGCCTTCCTCTCCCAGGAAGGCGCCAATAGAAGGCCAACGCCTTCCTCTTCCAGGAAGGCGCCAAAGGAAAAGAAGCGCCTTCCTCTCATAAGGAAGGCACCGACAGGAAGGTGCCACTAGAAGGCAAGTGCCTTCCTCTCATAAGGAAGGTGCCACTAGAAGGCAAGCACCTTCCTCTCATAAGGAAGGTGCCACTAGAAGGCAAGTGCCTTCCTCTCATAAGGAAGGCACCGACAGGAAGGCGCCAATAGAAGATAAGCGCCTTCCTCTCACAGGAAGGCACCAATAGAAGATAAGTGCCTTCCTCTTCCAGGAAGGCGCCCATGGTAGTAAGGCACCTTCCACATAGAGAAGGCACCCGATATACTTAGGCACCTTCCTCATAGGGAAGGTGCCCCTGTTCTTCACCCATTGACCAGACAAGCACGACGTGGACAACAACGACTGGTGCAGTTCCAACTCTACGTCATGTAGAGCTAAATTGGGGATCGCACCAACGTATGAGAACGTCCTACCAATGCCAGGCGAAGCACAAACCAATCAGTGAACACGCCATCGTTAGAACCGAATGCCAGTTTTAGCAGACATCGATCACATTTACCAGACTATCTTAGTTTAGTCTGGAATGAATCGACTGTTATAACTTCTTTGTAACAGAAGTTCTATGGGTGTGCTATATAAACACACGTAGACCTCTCTGAAGATATATAGATATAGAAATAGATATATAGAGAGAGGAGATAGAATATTTTGATAGTAATTGTAATACTTTGATAATTGGAATACAGTTCTAAGAGTTTCTAAGTGCGTGTTCAGCTGGGAGGAAGCTGCTGGAGCCTGGGCCCACTCCAAGCCAGTATTTCTTCCCCTATTTTTTCTATGTTTTTTTAGATTAGTTTACTGCTTTTATCAGATTGTTTATCACATTGTTATTTCTAGTATTTGTAGTAGGTTTACTTCCAGAAATGCGTGAACATTTCCTTTCTGTAGAATTAATCATTTTTACGTAAATCATTGAGGAGTGTATGAATGATTGACAACCATTTGAAACACCCCCAATAGTAGAACTAGCGGACTCATCTCAAGTGGTATTGTAAGCAATCTTATTCAGACCCTTCGCAAGTTTATGAAGCTCCCTGGTTGATAAATTAAATGCACGGGCATGTGACAAAAGTAGGAAAGAAATTAACCTTGTTGGCCCGCAACATTTTGGCATCGTTTCCGGGGAAGCGTCTCAACTAGATTATTTACAATACCTAGAAACCTTCCATCTGACCTTGTATGAGTTCTTCGAGAAGAAGAGGACCTGATGGTCGGTTTATAAAAACCAATCCATCAGAACCTGAGTCAGCCGAGCATTCTAAATTTGAATTAGACTCGCTCGACCCACCTCCAGCAATCCATTGGAGTGAGGAGCCACACTTTGTGCAAAGTGCCTCCTCATCCCATCAACGTGGGGAAGAACGAATCATCATAAATCCCCTGTTTAATAGGACACCCTTAGAGGAAGCCCTGTTGTGGAAAGTTGTAGAAGATCGGACGATAACACCAGACAACCTTAGAGCCTTGACTCAGAAAGTCTTAAATGACCATAAGGCCATAAACACTGCATTAGAGACCACATTTCTTGAAAAAATGGCTGACAACAAAGAAGTCTCATCTGGATTTAGTTTCTCGATTGAGGAAGGAGTAGGAGATACCAAAATGAAAAACATATCCCCTGCTCACCTTTTGACCTTCAGAGGATACCCAACTGAGGACCCTGACCTATTTTTATTTAAGTTTGATGTCTTATGTAGGTCTGTGGACTACAAATCTGATACGTAGAAGCTGAAACTCTTTCCTTCCACGTTAGACGATGCAGCTCTGCGGTGGTTCATCGGTCTGGGAGACAAACACATTGCCACTTGGGATCAAATGAAGAGGCTCTTTTTAGAGCAATACCAAGATTTTGGGAGAGCAAGAGACTCCAGAGAAGAGGTCCTGAGCATGACGCAAAAAGAATATGAGTCTCTCAAGGAATACTGGGAGAGATTCAACTTCAATCTTCAACGATCTCCTCACACGAGACTATCTGATAAGTCCCTCAAAAGCATCTTTTTGAGAGGACTTACCAATGAATCACTAGAGGCTCTTAACATGATTTCTAGAGGTGATGTCTACCAGCACACTATGGAAGACATCCAACAACTATGCCGAAACTACTCAAGAAGGAGAGGCAAGACCACTTCTAGAACCATGAAAGTGACTGCTTCAGTCATGAAGACAGAAATAGGTAACATGTTGGAAGATTTAAAGAGCGAAATGCTCTCGTCTCTAGCATTGCAGATGGATACGCTACTGTTAGAGAAAAAGAAGCAAGAAAATGAAGCAACATTGGCTTATTTCTATCCAAAATGCAGAGGGAAGCATGCAAAGAATGCATGCCTAGAGAACAAAGTTAGAGTATGCGTAGTTTGTAGGTTGAACCATAAAACCCGATTGTGCCCGCAACTACCCAGTAATCAGGAGGATGCTGAAAGCATGGATGCCTATTTCATAGGCAATCGAAAGAGTTGGCCACAACCCCCTATGGGGAATATGCCAATCGGAATGTCGTCATATGGGGGAGGACCTTACATGCACCAAGGCCCACCTCAACCACCTAACATGGGGTGGTGGGGGCCATCACCCTGGTCCAACGCACCCCCAGCAGCATTCCCAAACCAGCAGCCATGGATGCCATATCCATATCCTGGGCAGTAGTGGAGAGGCCACACTGCATGGAATCAGGCTCCACAGAATGTAGCACCAACTCACCCCCAATAGAATTTATCGACGTTGCCAGTAGTGAGACCTACGTAGCTACCCGCACAATCGACGACAAATCTAAATAACAGGGTGAACCAACCAGCATACAACGTGGAGGGTGAGATGTATCCGATGTACCATATTCAGCTTAGGTCTGGTAGACAGCTAGGAGTAGGAACGCCTCCACTGGTAGAAGAGGAGGAAGAGGTAGAAACACCTCTTGTAGAAGAGGTGATAGAAGAAATGCCTGAGAGAGCAAAGGCTCCATTTCCCAACCGATTGCAAGAACAGAGGAAAGTAACGCAATCGAAGTTCGATATCTTGTCTAGCTTGAAGAACCTCACCGTGACAATCCCATTATTTCAAGCCATCCGAGATGTTCTGATATATACCAAGGTGATAAGAGAGATGTGTCTAAGGAAGCCAGGATGAAGAGCAACCCAGACTATCAATGTCATGGGTAAACTAGCAGATTTGATGATGGGCAAAACATGCCATCCAAAGTATGCAGACCCAGGCAGCCCGATGCTGACTATAAAAATTGAGGGACATTCCCTGTCCAATACGTTGGTCGATCTTAGAGCAGCCATCAATGTAATGCCTCAGGAGACCATGTAGAGGCTACAACTCATGAACCTAAAACCCACTACGATAGTGCTACAACTGGCCGATCGATCAACCGTGGCACCGAAAGGAATGTTGGAAGATGTAATAGTAACAATCAACGCATGGGAATACCCAACCAAATTTTTAGTCTTGCAATCTAAAACTAGGCTGGGCGGTTACCCGCTCATCTTGGGAAGGCCATGGCTGGCAATAGCTGATGCCTACATCAGCTATCGAGATGGGTTGATGACCATCTTCGATGGAAAAAACATTAAAATATTGACTATTTCACCCCCAGCTCAGTCCGTCGACTCAGTAGGAGAACCCATGTTGACCGAGCATGAAAATCTTGAGCTATCCATGATCCAACCGATGATGACATTGGATGAGTTGGTAGAAGAAGATGAGGATGGCGCTATTGTGGAGTTCCTCCATGGGGAGTCCTCCATCTCTACACCTGGATCACCATTGGCTGGCACCCAAGATCACCACATTCAGCAGATACACGTTGGGCCAGGAAGAACGTTGAATATCAGCAGTAGGTTGACTCCCACACAATTGATGAAAGTAGAAGAGCTCCTAGTTAGACACCAATAGGCATTTGCATGGGATTACACAGATATGTAGGGTATCAACCCAAAAATCTATACCCATCGTATATACCTCGATGATCAAGCAACTCCAAGCAAGCAACCACAGAGAAGAATGAATCCGACAATGAAAGACATTGTCAAGGAAGAACTACAAAAACTCTTGACTGTCGGATTCATCTATCCAATTTTTGACAATGAGTGGGTATCACCGTTAGTAGTAGTCCCTAAAAAGAATGGGAAGTGGTGAATCTATGTGGACTACAGAGCATTAAACAAAGCGACCAAGAAGGACCACTTCCCACTCCCGTTCATTGATCAAGTCTTGGATACACTCTCGGGGAAGAAGTATTTCTCCTTCCTAGATGGATTCAATGGATACAACCAGATCCAGATAGGAGAAGAGGATCAGGATAAGACAATGTTCACCTACCCATGGGGAACGTTTGCCTATCGGGTATTACCTTTCGGATTGTGCAATGCACCTACCACCTTTCAAAGGGTGGTGCTTAGCATATTTTCAGACATGATGGGAGACACGGTCGAAGTATACATGGATGACTTCACCGTCTATGGAGAAACCTTTGACGAAGCAATGACAAACTTGGAAAGAGTGCTCGAAAGAAGCAAGGAAAATAATTTGTCCTTGAGCAATGAGAAATGCTTTATGATGATGCAAGAAGGCATCGTACTGGGACACCACCTCTCCGTAGAAGGAATAAAGGTTGATAAAAGAAAAATTGAGGTCATCAGAGACCTACCCAGCCCCAGAATGCAGAGAGAGGTGAGGAGTTTTCTTGGATCAGTCGGGTACTACCGATGATTTATCATCGAATTTAGAAAAATTGCGAAACCACTGCACACTCTATTATCTAAGGATGTGGAGTTCAATTGGATGGAAGACTACGAGGAAGCGTTTTAGTTGCTTAAAGAAAAACTGATATTCACACCGGTTCTAAGAGGACCAAATTGGGCCATACCATTCCATATCTACTATGATGCATCCAACAATGCGATTGGAGCAGTCCTCGGATAGAAGGATGGCGAAGAATTTTATGCCATCTACTATGTCAGCAAAAACTTGGTAGGAGCCGAGCTCAACTACACGATGACGGAGAAGGAGTTCCTTGTGGTTGTGCATGCCATAAACAAATTCTACCATTATATCATCGGGTATAAGGTAATTGTCCACATGGACCACACGGCTATCAGATACTTGATGAGTAAGCTGGCCATTGGTGGAAGAATTATCAGGTGGCTCATGTTACTATAGGAATTCAACATCACAATAGTCGACAAACCAGGCAAGGACAATGTCGTAGCAGATTTTCTATCTAGATTGATACCGGTAGACCATACAGTAGTGGAAGACCAATTTTTAGATGAACATTTGTTCACCATTAGTGAGAAAATCCCATGGTACGTAGATATAGCCAATTACTTGGCCACCGAAAGAACCTCACCTGCTCTCTCTTTTTGAGAAAAGTAGGCGATCATAGAGAAAAGTGCATCGTTCCTATGGGTTGATGGCCTCCTATTCAAAAAAGGATGTGACCAGATTATAAGGAGATGCATAGCAGAGCAGGAGTTCTTAGAAGTACTCAAAGCATGTCACGATGAACCATGCGGAGGACACTTTGTAGGGAAACAAACTACCTACAAAATCCTACAAGCTGGGTACTTTTGGCCCACTCTATTCAAGGATGTGGCTGCGTACGCCAGCAAGTGCGATGAATGCCAAAGAATGGGTAGACCAACCCATCGAGATGAAATGCCCCTCCAGCCTCAGGTACACCTGGAACCCTTCGATAAGTGGGGCATGGACTTCGTGGGACCAATTAATCCACCTTCAATAGGGCGGAGGTTTATTTTGGTCTGTACAGATTATGTCACCAAATGGGTTGAAGTTCAAGCGTTGAGAGATTCAAAAGAAAGAACAGTCATTGATTTCTTATTTGCTCATATTTTTACATGATTTGGGGTCCCTAGAGAGATAACAATAGACCAGGGGCCTCAATTTACCTCCAAGTTGATCAAGGAGCTGATGGAGCAATACAGAGTTTGGCACAATAAAACTACACCCTACCATCCATAGGAAAATGGGCAAGTGGAAGTGATGAACAGGGAAATAGAGAACATCCTGACGAAGACCATGCAGCAACACAGAAAATATTGGGCTACACGATTGTCAGAGGTAGTCTGGGCATATAATACCATGTGGAAATCCACCACAGGCTTCACACCCTTCCAACTGGTCTATGGGAAGAGTGCGATGATGCCCATTGAATTTGAAATCAAGACATTGAGGATGACTTCAGAGTTGAACTTGAGCTTGGATGATGCTCAAGAAGAAAGGATTCGACAACTCGATCAGCTGGATGAAATCCGAATGGACGCTCTGTAGAGAAAGAAAATCATACAAAAGCAAAGAAAGCGGTGGCATGATCGCCACATTAAACTGAAGCAGTTCCAAGAAGGAGAATGGGTGCTATTGTACGATTCTCGGTTCCAAGAAAGAAAAGGTAAATTAATGCAAATATGGATGGGACCGTATGAGGTGGTAGAGCTCATCAAGAATGGGGTAGTGCATGTTAGAACAATTGATGGTAGCAACACCGTGTTAACGGTCAATGGCCATCGACTGTGCCCCTATAACACATCCGAAACCTTGCAGGTGGAATCCAGAATAGACGTGGGGGAGACCCCATCTTGTTAGATCCGGACCAAACTCTTAACAGGAGAAATGGTGGGCATGGAGGTGCTCACCAAAATTAGTTAATTTAGTTTTTTCTTACAATGTGTTTTGCAGGGACGACGCCCGCATGCAAGCTATAGGCATCCTAACCCAGGGCCTAACAGGCACGAAATGCATCTAACTACCTTTATTTTTCTTTCTTTTCATTTGATTTTTGTAGGTGGAGGACCTGACAACACGAGGAATAGGTATCTGGGAAACCAGGCCTGATTTGGCTCAGCATTTCGACACCGACACTCGTAGGTAGAAGCTGAGGCAACATGAAGCAAGACAGAGAAGGCTTGATCACCCTTTCCCAGTCAAACGCAACATGATTGCCGAGAATAAGGTGCCTTCCACATCGAGAAGGCGCAAAAGAAGGTGCCTTCCTTATAAAGAATGCCTTCCTTAAAAATAAGGCACCCAACCAAAGAAGGCACCCAGCCAGAAGAAGGTGCCTTCCTTATAAAGAAGGCGCCCCGCTAGAAGAAGGTGCCTTCCTTATGAAGAAGGTGCCTTCCTTATAAAGAAGGCACCCAACCAGAAGAAGACACCTTCCTTATAAAGAAGGTGCCCAACCAGAAGTTTATATATATATATATATATATATAGGCGCCTTCCATGGCTAGAAGGCGCCATACAAAAAAATAAAAAACCGAGGCGCCTTCCACATCGGGAAGGCGCATGCAGATCGAGGCGCCTTCCACATCGAGAAGGCGCATACAGATGGAGGCACCTTCCACATCAGGAAGGCGCATACAGACCGAGGTGCCTTCCACATTGGGAAGGTGCATGCAGACCGAGGCGCCTTCCACATCGGGAAGGTGCACCCATTCAGAAGCACCTTTCGTAGTAGGAAGGTGCCATCATCAAAAAGGTACCTTCCACCACTAAAAGGTGCATCCAATTAGAGGCACCTTCCACCATCGAAAGGCGCATCCAATCAAAAAGGCGCCTTCCACCATCGAAAGGTGCATCCATTCAGAGAGCATCGACAACATCGAGAAGGCGCCATATAAGCGCCTTCCACATCGAGAAGGTGCCACATCAGCGCCTTCCACATGGGGAAGGTACCAAAGAGCACCTTCCACATACAACCAACACTTACGTCTCCCGGATGCCTCGATCGAAATGAAACCACCACACGAACGAGCGGCATCAGATGACCATACCCCTCCCTCGTGTCACAAATCAGTGAATCAACGCCCTTCACGATGCCTAAAACACCGAATAAGGTACGCGCATGCTAATTCAAATTTTTATATAATTATTTATAAGATATGCAGTACCAAAAAAATACCGCCATCATAAAAATCATATCCCCCCATAGCCGAAGTCGCGTGCCAATGAAATGGCTCGAAAGGTGTACCCTAGAAATAAATGCTAAGGTTAGGCGCCTTCCCTATAAGAAGGTGCCTTCCTGAAGAAGGAAGGACAAAAAAAACCGTAGTAGTAAGGGAAGGCGCCATGGGAGGAAGGTCGAAGAATCACGCAGTGAAGAAGAATGAACCGAGTGATACGAAAGGAATCAGGGGGGCGGTGAAGACACAGTTCGAGGCCGAGGGATGGCTCAAATATTGTACCCTGGTCAGTCAGGGCCAAGATATGGAGGCAGCCAAGGAGTTCACTGCCTCCTTGAGGGGCGACGTAGCTCAGGTGCGAGGGGTAGAAATTCTAGTCACCCTCGAATACATCTCACAGGCGACTGGATTGCCCCTCATAGGGGAATGCATATACAAAGGCGGACTGCTGAAGCCGTACATTGAAGTGCTACTGCCAGGGGAAAATGTGTAGATAGACAAGGAGGGGCTACCCAAAAATAGCCTTCCCATGAATCTATGGAAGATATTCGAGCAGGTTGCTCGATTCTTCACATGCACCAGGAAATATACCCATCTGCATGCTAACCATGTGTAGTTTCTCAATCACCTGGTGCATGGAAGGAAGTTGAACGTGCCCTTCTACCTAGCGAATGCTCTGAAGGATGAAGTGGCTCGGTACTAGAAGGGAGCACCATCCGCCTTAGCCCACCATGGGCTGATATCGACACTAGTTTACCATGCAGAAGCGTAGAGGCAGAACCCCGACGTAGAGGGAGATGGCAGCCAAGAAAGGCAACAGGATGCTATTGCTAAAATAGGGCAAGAAGAGGGAAGCCCTGTAGAGGAAATGGTGAGTATCGAGTAATTGGCATTGCCCTATTTCATAGAAGAAAGAGGGCATTCACCAGTGCCTAAAAGCATAGAGGAAAGAGGGCATTCCCTAGTGCCCGAGCGTGAGGAGGAAGGAGCACCGCTTATTAGCGATGAGGCCGAGTTTCGGCCGATAGAACCAGTCCCCAGGAGGAAACGTCTACGGTGACTCCTCTCGGTAGAAGAAGAACAGAGTGACCCAAAAGTCAATGTTGTAGCCCAAACCCTTCGAGAATTGACAAACCGGAGCCCACAAGATGTAGGGACTTTCGGGAGCAATGATCAGGTCGACGCGGCCTTGGAGGAAGTGCTGGAATGGCAAACCAATTGCTGGATGGCCCAACAAATTTTGGAGGACTTCCAGAACAAGCATACAGGGGAGTTGAAAGAACGAGACGGATGGATCGCCCAGCTTGAGCAGCTGGTCCGGTAGTTGTGGGAGGAAAACCAACTACTCTAGGACAGGGGAACGAAAATAAGGGATGCGTCGACCCAAACTAACTGGGTGAAAGAAGTCTCGATGAATTCTCCCACATCTATCGAATGAGTATTCTCTTCGGGAGAAATTCGATCGGACGCCCGACAGAGCAGCCCGGAGGTAGGGGAGAATTCCTCTATTTTTGGGAGTGAAGGGGAGAGAAGTCCCACAATACCCCCTATCATCGTCCTGAGTGATACAGAGCAGGACGAGGGCCTCCAATAGTAGACAGGACCAGAGGATAAGGAGGAACTCCCTAGACCTGAGGAAGGAAGAGAAGAACCTGAGGGGTCAACATAGGATAGACAAGGGGATGAAGGAGCACCCCCAGGGATGATAGCACAGAGTGAAGAGAATGCTCTAGGGACCATAGAGCAGGCCCCTCAGAGTGAGAAGATGTCCACCAAGGAGAAAGGGAAAACCCCTATTCGAGCCACCACATTTTTTGTAGAGGCCAGAGGAAAAGGGCCCAGGATGGCTCGAAAGAAGGTGAAGGTGACCTTCATCGAGCCAGAAGAGGATGAGTGGGATATGCAGCCATTCATGAAGAGGCAAAAACAATTTGAACGACTACTCAAAGAGATGACAACAGCCAAGGAGACTAGGAAGGCAACCTCGAGGATGCAGGGGGACTCTAGTATCTACGTCAATCCGATAGAGGACAGCCAGTTCTGGGATATTTACGGGTCATCCCGGGGATGGCCCTCCATGATAAGGAGGTATTTTGAATGATGGGGGATATATGGCCCTAAATTGGAGGCCGCGACCATTGCAAGGGAGAATGCAGGGCTTACTCCTGAAGCAACCAGATTATACAAAGCCCAAGTAGTTCATTCTAGGAGGGATAATTCAGATATCCCTCTGGCAGTGGTCAGACCTCCGAATGCTGACCTCTGGCAAGCTGTAGAAGCTGCATTCCAGTCAGTAGAGATGATGTTGGCTAGATCACCATCGATAGCGGCCAGAATGAGGAAAGGACAGTCGACAGCCACACCCTCAACTCCGCATAGGAAAAGAAGAGCCACACCTTCAGATGCCAGCACGTAGAAGAGGCAGACTCGGGCCATAGGTACAATTGAATCCTCCAAGAAATGACAATGATGAGGGGTCAACAGGGCTACTTATAGTTTTGATGCCACGAGGGCATGGCATATGTTAGGCATGGGGGGATGATGAGCATAAGAAATGCTCATATTTTGTATACATTTTCTTGATCATTATGCGGCTGTATAATAAGGATTGCATACTTTTATGAATGATTATATAAATATTTGATGAAATTATGCGTGTTATCTAATTCATGTGTTTTCAGTGTGTTTTTGTGGAATTGCAGTTGATTTAGTTAGATTTGGATCAGTCGAGGTCTTTTTATGGACCTGGCACTTTGTTTCTTTTGGGATCAATGCAGAAAATATAGGCGCCTTCCTCTTCCAGGAAGGTGCCAAACGTAAGTAGGCGCCTTCCTCTTCCAGGAAGGCACCAAGGAAAGACAAGTGCCTTCCTCTCCCAGGAAGGTGCCAATAGAAGGCCAGCGCCTTCCTCTTCCAGGAAGGCGCCAAAGGAAAAGAAGTGCCTTCCTCTCATAAGGAAGGCACCGATGGGAAGGCGCCACTAGAAGGCAAGCACCTTCCTCTCATAAGGAAGGCGCCACTAGAAGGCAAGCACCTTCCTCTCATAAGGAAGGCACCACTAGAAGGCAAGCACCTTCCTCTCATAAGGAAGGCGCCACTAGAAGGCAAGCGCCTTCCTCTCATAAGGAAGGCACCGATAGAAGATAAGCGCCTTCCTCTCACAGGAAGGCGCCAACAGAAGATAAGCGCCTTCCTCTTCCAGGAAGGCGCCCATGGTAGTAAGGCACCTTTCGCATAGAGAAGGCACCCGATATACTTAGGCACCTTCCTCATAGGGAAGGCGCCCCTGTTCTTCACCCGTTGACCAGACAAGCACGACGTGGACAACAATGACTGGTGTAGTTCCAACTCTACGTCATGTAGAGCTAAATTGGGGATCGCACCAATGTATGAGAACGTCCTACCAATGCCAGGTGAAGCACAAGCCAATCAGTGAACATGCCACCATTAGAACCGAATGCCAGTTTTAGCAGACATCGATCACATTTACCAGACTGTCTTAGTTTAGTCTGGAATGAATCGACTGTTATAACTTCTTTGTAATAGAAGTTCTACGGGTGTGCTATATAAACACACGTAGACCTCTCTAAAGATATATAGATATAGAAATAGATATATAGAGAGAGGAGATAGAATATTTTGATAGTAATTGTAATACTTTGATAATTGGAATACAGTTCTAAGAGTTTCTAAGTGCATGTTCAGCTGGGAGGAAGCTGTTGGAGCCTGGGCCCACTCCAAGCCAGTATTTCTTCCCCTATTTTTCTATGTGTTTTTTTAGATTAGTTTACTACTTTTATCAGATTGTTTATCGCATTGTTATTTCCAGTATTTGTAGTAGGTTTGCTTCCAAAAATGCGTGAACATTTCCTTTCTATAGAATTAATCATTTTTACGTAAATCATTGAGGAGTGTATGAATGATTGACAACCGTTTGAAACACCCCCCAATAGTAGAACTAGTGGACTCATCTCAAGTGGTATTGTAAGCAATCTTATTCAGACCCTTCGCAAGTTTACGAAGCTCCCTGGTTGATAAATTAAATGCACGGGCATGTGACAAAAGTAGGAAAGAAATTAACCTTGTTTGACCCCCAACATCCCTAATCTTCCTTGCACAAATATCATAACCAACCTCTGCTCACTGGTTGTGCTACACAGTGCTTTGGAATTAGTTCAGTGCTCCACTCAACCTTAATAAGAAGTCTACTCTTTTAATTTTTAACGATTTTTTTTTCACTTTGGGCATACAAATTGCATGGATAATTTAAAACAAAATTATTGCCTACTTTTATACCTTGTCTTTGCATTCAAACATGTCAGCTTTTAGTAAATTCAATTTTTAATTCGAATTTAAAACTTAAATCTTTTGGCACCTTAATATTTATTTAAATTAAAATTTTAACCTATGGTTAAAATATTTTAATTTAAATAAATTAAATAATAATATTTAACATCTGCTTAATGGGTCTTTTCAAGGATTTATTTCTTGATGACTCATTGGACCTCATTTTTATTCACCTCAACCTTTTGCCCAGAATATTATATTATTAAATATTATAATATTATTATTTCCTTTTAAACCTACTTCTCCTTCCTTGGGTCTTCAAAATTTTAGGCCTCTTTAGGTATATAATATTTAAAATAAATATTATATCCTATTCATTTTAAACACTTTCTTACATTTTGGAAAACAACCTAATGACATTAATGATGACGAAATTGGACACCAAACCTTTTGACATCAATGACAACAAAACTTGCTCAAATTTCCAACAATCTCCCCCTTTGTCATTGATGGCAACCCTTTTACCTTTAACCATTTTTTTACCTTTTTTAGTTTTTCTCCCCCTGAGAAACTGCTCCCCCTGATTGAATGCTTTCCCCCTAACTAAAATATCTTCCCATTTGACATCAATGGCAAAGGGCCACCTTTGGGGCTTAGGGCTAAAGATGAGACTCTTAGATCAGCCCCCTCCCCACCTCCTCTTCTTGAGGTGGTTAATTTTGGGGTCGGAGTATCTCTACTCCCTGCATACACTGATATTTTCCTTTGTCCACATTCTTCCTCAACTAATCATTTTGATTCCTCTAAATGTTCCTGTTCCTGCTTGTCTCTGGAAATTTTGTTCTACACCATGTAGCCATATGCCCAACATTATTGCACTTATAACACTTAATATTGTGGTTCCTTGAAGGTGCAAATGTCTTGAAGTTCCTCCTAGTGAAGCCATATCCATTCCATTCATGAACCTTGTAATTTACTGCCTTATGACCAAACTGATTACAAGAGTAGAAATACCCTTGAAAGAGATGCCCATTTATGAAATTTCTATTGGTGAAACCATAACCCTATATTTCATGTGTCCTGCACTGCTAGCATTGTGACCAAACCTGTGATATGAGAAGCACCATCCATTGAAGAAACCTTGCCTTAACCCCATTGGTTTCTTAGTATCTTATTGAAGAACACAAGCTTATACTGAGAGGGGGGTGAACAGTATAAGACCACTTTTTACTTTTCTTTCCCAATCAATATTATGCAATGTATAGATAGCAATATCAACAACAGTAATCAAAGCAATGCATAAATCACCACACACAATAGAGACACCAAATTTACGTGGTTCACCCAATGTGGGCTACTCCACGGAGAAAATATTTCACTAAAATTTTCTCAATCAATATCTTGGGAATCCTTTCCCTATTACAATGTTTATGGACCTCTGTCCAAAGGAGACACCAATCCCCTAATCAATTTCGTGGATCTCTATCCACAGGAGACACCAATCTCCTAACTCTGCTCTGGTTGGTGATCCTCTAGAAGACCTCTGCCTCCACTGCCCTTAGCAAATGGAACTCTATCCATAGAAGACACCTATCCTCCCTACTCTGGCTGGAGACCTCTATCCTCAACTCTGTCACCTCCAAAGCTCTATCTCAAATTTGCACTAAACATAGTCCTTCGGTCTAGCACAAATCTGTCCTCAATATCTGTCTCTGGTCTGGCACAAACCTATCCTCAAATCTGCACCAAAATCTATCCTCAAATCTGTACTAAACATAGTCCTTCGGTCTAGCACAAATATGTCCTCAATATCTGTCCTCAAGCCTTAACTCAAAGCTTGACTCAATCTCAAATCAACTCTGCTAGATCTGCCCCAAACCTTAACTCAAGGTTTGAACAAATCAATCAATCAACTCTGCTCACAAGTCTTCTCAAAGACTTATCTCAAATATGCCTTGTAAGCTTCCACAAAAGCTCACACCAATCTATCCTCAAGTCCTCTCTAGAACTTGTCCAATCTGCTCAATAAGTCCTCTCAAGAACTTATCCAAATCTGCTCTCAATCTGTATTGTAAGCTTCCACAAAAGCTTACCCAAATCTGTCCACAAGTCTTCTCAAAGACTTGCCTCAAATATGCTCAACAAGTCCACACTAGAACTTGTCCAATCTCATAGAAACATAAAGAGAATTGTTAGAGACTCAATATGCTCTACACTCATCACAATGCTCAATCACTTTCAATCACTCTCTTAGAAACATATAGAGAATTGTTAGAGACTCAATATGCTTCACATTCACCTCAATACTCAATCACTTACAATCACTCTCTTAGAAACATATAGAGAATTGTTAGAGACTCAATATGCTTCACATTCACATCAATACTCAAACTCTTTCTCAAAACAATTTAGAATATAGAATAATTTGTTTCACAGAACTTGAACAATCACTTCACACATTCACTTGACTAGGCTTAACCAACTCTACTCAACCAATTACTCAATGAAATGATCCTTGCTCACAAACCCTAGTCCAAGCATATGAATACTCACTCAAATATTTCCAACAATGCTTTATCAACCACTCTCACATAACAATGATACTCATGTTCTTTCCAAACCCTAGTTCAAGTTCTTCACCCAACAACTCACTTCAACAACAATGCTTATAAACAAGGTTTTATCAACAACTCTTAATTCCAGAAAACCTTGAAGCAATAAATCAAAACACTCTCAACAATGCTAACCAAACAATCCTTTTCACTCCAACTTTCCATTCACAATTTTCAACAATCACTCACTAGGAAGAATATGCCCATACCTTTTGTTGGATGTCAAAGTGCCTTTGGAAAAACTTGTCTTAATCACAATTTCCTTCTTTCCAATTTCAATGGTTAAACACAACAATATCACTTCAATACTTTCTCAAAAATATTCCCTTAGACACAAAATAATCACAACTCAATTTATGCCTTATTTCTCCCTTTAAAAATAACACTCATCATAACATACATAAAAAATAATTTCTTTGATACACCTTATAAACTCCAACTTAAAATAATATCCAACACCATAAAATATCAACCAAACACCTTACAATCCTTTCAAAACCTTTGAGCAAATAACATTAAAAATTTAATCTTGCAAAACCCTTATAACTCCCTTGCAACCTTAGAACCAAATAAAAATATGCAAAACTTAATTTTTAAATGCCCAAACTATATTCCAAAATTTTTGGCGACCAATTATCAAAGCATACCTCTTTCTTCCCCAAAAGGGGATTCGGCGAGATTCGATCCATCGTCTCCTCTATCCTAAGCGCCTTAGCGCTTGGGAGCCCACCGCGTGGGCTACTAAGGCCCACGTGAAGGAAGGATAAGGTCCTTCCTCTTATGCCTCCACCGTCGTCTTGTTTTTCATGAATTTCGCATGCATTCTCTCTTCCTTGGATGCAACACAAATTACAAAGCTCGCAATATATTTCAAGGCATGGTGATTTTTGGTGGTGTGAGAATTCCTCCTTTTATACACATTTTTAAACTTCTCCTCACGTCGACGCTATTTCATTCGAAATCTAATTTCAAATTTTATTTTCAATAACCCACCTTAGGGTTTTTAACCTTAGCTTAAATTAATTTATAATTAATAATTAACTTAAATAACTTTATAAGTTAAATAAATTAACTAATAAATTAATTTAAAATTAATTTTAAACTTCCTTTGTATAATATTATAAAATAATATTATAATATTATTTATTTGGGCTTTTTCTTGCACTTTGGACCTCATCTGACTTCCTGGAACCGGGTCTTGAAACTGAAACCAAAACGGATGCTGCCAACTAAAACTGCCACTGACTGGTGTTGTTAGTTCGACATCAATGACCACTTACTTTTGACATCAATGACAACTTATCACTCAAAATGTCCAACAATATCCCCCTTTGTCATTGATGGCAACCCAAATTATTTTTACCAAATCTTGACCTTTTTCTGTTCTGCTCCCCCTGGGAAACTGCTCCCCTGACTCAATGCTCTCTCCTTAAACCAAATCTCTCCCCCTTACTCAAATATCTCCCCCTTTGACATCAATGGCAAAGGGTTACCTTTGGGGCTCGGGGCTAAGAATGAATCTCTTAGCTTAGCCCCTCCCCCACCTCCTCTTGAGGTGGTTAATTTTGGGGTGGGAGTATTTCTACTCCCAACAAGCACTGGTCTTTACCTTTATCTTCTTTCCTTCTCATATGATCCTTCTGATTTCTTTGACTATTCCTATTCTTGTTCCTGTCCATGTCCATATTCTTGTTCCTATTCCTGTCCATGTCCACATTCATATTCCTATTCCTATCCATGCCCATATTCCTGTTCCTGTTCCTATCCATGCCCATATTCCTATTCCTATTCTTGTTCCTGTTCTTGTTCATGCTTGATTCTGGAATGTCTGCTCTACACCATTTTGTTGTATGTCCATCATTATTGCACTTATAACACTTAATGTCATTATTCCTTGGAGGTGCAAATATTTTAGGATTTTTCTTAGTGAAGCCATATCCTTTTCTGTCATGAACCCTGCAATTCATTGCCTTGTGACCAAACTGATTACATGAGTAGCAATACCCATGGAAAAGTTGCCTATTTCTAAAATTCCCATTTTCTTATCTTTCATGTGTCCTGCACTATGAAGCCATGTGTCCAAACCTGTGACATGAGAAACATCTTCCATTGAAATTTCCTTGTCTTGACCTCATTGGTCTCTTAGTCTCTCTTAACCTATTTTGATTGTTGTTCCATATGTTTCTTCTATGTACATTGTTCCTTTCCTTGTTGAACTTCCTATTGTCCAACTCATCCTCAGATGTCTCACTTTCTCTTACACTATCTTCCTCTAAATTTTCTTCTTATTTAGAACTTGAGGTTGACTCTTCTTCTTGTTTCTTTTGAGCCTGTTCAAAACCAAGACCTGTTTTGTTTGTTGACCTTCTTTGTACCTTGATCATCTTATCCATAATATTTGAACTCTTTCTAAACTTGTGTAGCTTACTCTTGGATTTTTCTAAATCTTCCCTTAGTAGAGCTACTTCTTGTTCTAACCTTTCACATTCTAAGACCTTTGCTTCTAACTTATCCTTGAACTTCTTTGTCTTAGCCATTGACTTGTTTAGATCCTCTATAAGATTTCTTCTCTCTTCATCGTATTCTTGAAACTGAAACTCAAGTTTAGAGTTTTGCTTTCTTACCTTCTTTACTATGTCAAGAGCATAAATAAGTTCTACCTTAAGATCATATCCTTCTTTATCTGATTCCTCCTCTATTTGTTTACCTTTGTCTACATCTTCATTTTCTTTTGACTTGTCTTCTATAGGATCACCTTCTTCTTCTTCTAGTGCCATTAGAATATTTTCTTCTAGTCCTTCAAGTGCATCCTCATATTCATCATCACTAAAACTATAACCATTCCTTGTACAACTATCTTCAAGATGTCCAAAGTTACCACATCTAAAACACTTGAGAATTATTGGTGACCTTTTCTTGACTTCTTCCTTTTCTTCAATCATAAATAGGACTTCATATTTATCATTATCTGAAAAACTAGCATCACTATCACTTGAGTACTTACTTGCCTTGTTTGCATAGTAGCTCCTCTTTTGTATTTGGAAGAACTTCTTCCCTTGTCTGCTTTGTCCATCCTTGCCTTTCTTTTGGTACCTGTATCTTTCTGATTCCCTATTCCTGTGATCCTATTTTTCTTCATCATTGTTATTTTTAGCTTCTTGACAATTAGTTGCATAGTGACCATACTTTCCACAATTGAAACATCTAACATATTTTGTATCTTTAAATATTCTTGAATCCTTATTCCTTCTACCATAATTAGCTTCTTCATCACTGGATGACTCATTGCTTGATTCTGACTTCTTACCCTTTGTCTTCTTAGTAGCTTTGAATGTTGCTTCCTTCTAGGGTATTAGGTTCTTTTGTTCTTAACTCAAAAGTTGTAAGAATACCAAGCAACATATCTCTTGTCAAAGAATCACCATCCTTTGATTCTTCTATAGCAAAAATATTTTCACTAAATATTTTTGGAAGAGATCTTAAGACCTTATCACAAACATCTAATTCTTCTACCTTAAGTCCAAGTCCTTGCATAGCATTAACAACTTCATCAACTCGAAGTAGATAAGTACTAATATTTTCCTCATCCTTCATTCTTAACTCTTCAAATTGTCCTTTGAGATTTTGTATCTTTGCTTTCTTGACACCTTTATCTCCTTCATATATACTTTGCAACTTATCCCAAATTCCTTTTGCATCTTGACAATGCATAAATTTTATGGACTCTATTCTATGCAAACCTCTCAAAATTGCATTCATTGCTTTTGAATTGTAATGTTGTAGAAGCTTACCTTCCTTATCTATAGGTGGATCAACTGGGGGTATGTATCCATTTTCCACTGCTTCCCAAATTTCATTGCCAAGTGCCATCAAGTGAATCTTCATTCTCATACTCCAATATATATAATCACTTCCATCAAATATTGGTGTAGGATTATCTGAGGACACATTCTTAGAATCCATTATGTTCTTGAAAGATTTTCCTTCAAGTCTGTTAAACTCTTACGAAGGAACCCACTCTGATACCAATTGAAGAACACAAGCTTATACTAAGAGGGGGGTGAATAGTATAAGATCACTTTTTACTTTTCTTTCCCAATCAATATTATGCAATGTATAGATAGCAATATCAATAATAGTAATCAAAGCAATGCATAAATCACCACACACAATAGAGACACCAAATTTACGTGGTTCACCCAATGTGGGCTACTCCACGGAGAAAATATTTCACTAAAATTTTCTCAATCAATCTCTTGGGAATCCTTTCCCTATTACAATGTTTATGGACCTATGTCCAAAGGAGACACCAATCCCCTAATCAATTTCATGGATCTCTATCCATAGGAGACACCAATATCCTAACTCTGCTCTAGCTGGTGATCCTCTAGAAGACCTCTACCTCCACTACCCTTAGAAAATGGAACTCTATCCATAGAAGACACATGTCCTCCCTACTCTGGCTGGAGACCTCTATCCTCAACTCTATCACCTCCAAAGCTCTATCTCAAATCTGCACTAAACACAGTCCTTCGATCTAGCACAAATCTGTCCTCAATCTTTATCTCTAGTCTGGCACAAACCTATCCTCAAATCTGCACCAAAATCTATCCTTGAATCTATACTAAACATAGTCCTTCGGTCTAGCACAAATCTATCCTCAATATCTATCCTCAAGCCTTAACTCAAAGCTTGACTCAATCTCAAATCAACTCTGATGGATCTACCCCAAACCTTAACTCAAGGTTTGAACAAATCAATCAATCAACTCTGCTCACAAGTCTTCTCAAAGACTTATCTCAAATCTGCCTTGTAAGCTTCCACAAAAGCTCACACCAATCTATCCTCAAGTTCTCTCTAGAACTTGTCCAATCTGCTCAATAAGTCCTCTCAAGAACTTATCCAAATCTACTCTCAATCTGTATTGTAAGCTTCCACAAAAGCTTACCCAAATCTATCCACAAGTCTTCTCAAAGACTTACCTCAAATCTACTCAACAAGTCCACACTAGAACTTGTCCAATCTCATAGAAACATAAAGAGAATTGTTAGAGACTCAATATGCTCTACACTCATCACAATGCTCAATCACTTTCAATCACTCTCTTAGAAACATATAGAGAATTGTTAGAGACTCAATATGCTTCACATTCACCTCAATACTCAATCACTTACAATCACTCTCTTAGAAACATATAGAGAATTGTTAGAGACTCAATATGCTTCACATTCACATCAATACTCAAACTCTTTCTCAAAACAATTCAGAATATAGAATAATTTGTTTCACAAAACTTGAACAATCACTTCACACATTCACTTGACTAGGCTTAACCAACTCTACTCAACCAATTACTCAATGAAATGATCCTTGCTCACAAACCCTAGTCCAAGCATATGAATACTCACTCAAATATTTCCAACAATGCTTTATCAACCACTCTCACATAACAATGATACTCATGTTCTTTCCAAACCCTAGTTCAAGTTCTTCACCCAACAACTCACTTCAACAACAATGCTTATAAACAAGGTTTTATCAACAACTCTTAATTCCATAAAACCTTGAAGCAATAAATCAAAACACTCTCAACAATGCTAACCAAACAATCCTTTTCACTCCAACTTTCCATTCACAATTTTCAACAATCACTCACTAGGAAGAATATGCCCATACCTTTTGTTGGATGTCAAAGTGCCTTTGGAAAAACCTGTCTTAATCACAATTTCCTTCTTTCCAATTTCAATGGTTAAACACAACAATATCACTTCAATACTTTCTCAAAAATATTCCCTTAGACACAAAATAATCACAACTCAATTTATGCCTTATTTCTCCCTTTAAAAATAACACTCATCATAACATACATAAAAAATAATTTCTTTGATACACCTTATAAACTCCAACTTAAAATAATATCCAACACCATAAAATATCAACCAAACACCTTACAATCCTTTCAAAACCTTTGAGCAAATAACATTAAAAATTTAATCTTGCAAAACCCTTATAACTCCCTTGCAACCTTAGAACCAAATAAAAATATGCAAAACTTAATTTTTAAATGCCCAAACTATATTCCAAAATTTTCGGTGACCAATTATCAAAGCATACCTCTTTCTTCCCCAAAAGGGGATTCGGCGAGATTCGATCCGCCGTCTCCTCTATCCTAAGCGCCTTAGCGCTTGGGAGTCATATCTCTTTGGAGTGACCTTAAAATATTTTGACAAACATCTATTTCTTTAAATTTAAACCCAAGTCCTTGTATGGAGTTAAAAACCTCATCCACATGAAGTAAGTATGTAGCAATTTATTCCTCATCCTTAATGTTTAGCTCTTCAAATTTTATCTTGTTATTTTGCAATTTTTTCATCTTGACCTTTTTGTATCCCTCATATATATATTTTAGCTTTTCCCAAATCTCTTTCGCTGATGTGTAATGCATAACTTTTACAAACTTTGTTTCATGTAAACCATTTAAGATTCCATTCATTTCCTTTGAATTATTCAGTTGTAGAAGCTTACCATATTTATATATAGGTGGAGTACCTGGCGGTATGTATCCATCCTCAACTGCTTGCTATATATCATTTTCTTGTGCCATTAGGTAAATATTCATTCTCACCCTCCAAAATGTATAATTGTTCCCATCGAACAATGGTGCCTTATTTCTTGAAGATCCACTATGAGAATCCATCTATGTTCCTGTAAGATTTTCCTTCAAGTTGTTAAACTCTTTTGAAGGAACCCACTCTGATACCAATTTAAGAACACAAGATTATACTAAGAGGGGGTGAACAATATAAGACCACTTTTTACTTTTCTTTCCCAAACAATATTATCCAATATAATAAATGGCAATATCAACAATATATTAATCAAAGTAATACACAAATAATCACACACAATAAAGACACCAATTTAATGTGGTTCACCCAATGTGGGCTACTCCACGGAGAAAATATTTCACTAAAAATTTCTCAAAAAATCTCTTGAGAATCCTTCCCTATTATAATTCTTATGGACCTCTGTCCAAAGGAGGCACCAATACCCTAATCAAGTTTGTGGATATCTATCCACAGGAGAACTCTTTCTCCTCTACTAGTTCATGGATCTCTATCCATAGGAGAACTCCTTCTCATCTACTTTGGCTGGTGATCTTCTAGAAGACTATTGCATCCACTACACTAGCTTGTGGATCTCTCTCCACTGAAGACCTTTGTCCTCACTTAGAATACCTCTATCCTAATTACCTTGGCTAATGGATATCTATCCATTGGAGACTACTATCCTCTACTCTATCACCTCCAAATATTACTCTCAACTCTACTCAATATCTGTCTCAAATCTACACTAAACACTATCCTTAATCTAGCACAAATATGATCACAAGTCTATCTCTGGTTTGGTACAAATTTATCCTCAAATATGCACCAATATCTATCCTCAAATTTGTGCTCAATATTTAACACAAATCTTGATCCAATTAAAAATAAAATATTCTTAGATCTGCTCCAAGCCTTAACTCAAAGCTTGAACAAATCAATCAATCAACTCTGTGCTCAAGTCTTCTCAAAGACTTGCCTCAAATATATCCACAAGTCCTCTCAAAAACTTACTTAATTTGCTCAACAAGTCTTCACCAAGACTTACCTCAAATCTGCTCAACAAGTCTTCACCAAAACTTACCTCAAATTAGCTCAACAAGTCTTCACCAAGACTTGTCTCAAATCTATCCAATAAATCCTCCCTAGAACTTGTCCAATTTGCTCAACAAGTCTTCACCAAGACTTGCCTTAAATATTCTTAACAATTCTTCTCAAAGACTTGCCTCAAACTTGTCCACAAGTCTTCACCAAGACTTACCTCAAATATACTTGTAAGCTTCCATAAAAGCTCACACAAATCTATCCTTAAGCTTTCCAAAAATCTTACTCAACTCTGTCCTTAAGTATCCTCTAGGACTTACTCAAATTTGCTCACAAGCTTTCACAAAATCTTGCTTAACTCTATCCTTAAGTCCCTTCTAGGACTTACTCAAATTTGTTCACAAGATTCACAAAATCTTTCTTCACTCTTTCCTTAAGTCACCTCTAAGACTTACTCAAATCTATCCACAAGCTTTCACAAAATCTTATTCAAATCAATTGCAAAACTTGCATAAAAAAATCAACTTAATCTCTTACAAAAAACCTCTCAATCACACAAACAAGTTTCACTCAGAATCTTGTTTGACCATAGAAACATATAGAGAATGGTAAGAGACTCAATATGTTTCACACTCACAAATCACTCTATCACTTTCAAACTCACTTTCAAATCAATTCAGAAATAAGGTATAATT
Source organism: Wollemia nobilis (assembly GCA_028583015.1). Lineage (NCBI taxonomy): Eukaryota > Viridiplantae > Streptophyta > Pinopsida > Araucariales > Araucariaceae > Wollemia > Wollemia nobilis. The sequence continues at coordinate 4,498,913 of JAQPPZ010016890.1, forward strand.
TGTTTCACAAAACTTGAACTATCACTCCAATACTTTCAATCAATAATGTTCAATCAACTTCACTCAACCAATCACTCAATGAAACACAACTTGCTTACAAATCCTAACCAAGTGTTTCACTATACTTCCAACAACACACACACACTATGGATTTCAAATCTTGAATCAATATGATTCCAATTTCACATAACAATGATACTCATGATATTTTACAAACCCTAACTCAAGATAGTTCTCAATCTCACATAACAATGATACTCATGATATTTCACAAAGACTAGCTCAAGATAGTTATCAATCTCACATAACAATGATACTCATGATCTTTCAAACACAAATCATGCATATGAAAATTCACTCAAAATTTCCAACAATACTTATCAAACAATCCTTTTCACTCCAACTTTGCATTTCACAATATTCAAACCAACAATATTTCACTCATAAGGATATGCCCATACCTTTTTTTTGATGGAGATATGTCTTCAAAACTTGTCTCAATCACAATCAAATCCGCTTTGTCAAATTCAAGGTTAGATAGTAACAATCTATCTCAAAATATTCACTCAAATATTTCTTTGAATAATTATTTTACCATACAAAAATATCAAGTCTCAAGTATACCTTATAATCTCCAAAATTCACAAAAATAATATTCAATTCATAAACAATCAAACTCCTTTGATAACACTTTATAAACCCAATCTTCACACTTAGTAAAATAAAAATTAATTCCTTTGTTTAACACTTTTAACTCCAATCTTCACACAATAACATTCAATACAATTAATTCCCTTTATAACACTTTATATCTCCAATCTTTATTTATATTTCTAATTAAAAAATTAAAATATTAATCAACCTTGACTCCCTATATTTCACCTTAGCAAAAATAATCACTTGGCCTCAAGTGCCTTCAAAACTATCACGTGGCCCCTAGCGCTATTAAAAAACCTTGGCAAAAATTAAATTGAGCACTTACCTTATGTGATGGCCCATGTCTTCAAAAATTTTGCGCCCTCAATGACTATGCCCAAAATCGAACCCATAACCTGCCACCACCACAGAGCCTTAACCCAAGGCTAGGCTATCGTTGGGCTACATGCCCAACACAAAACACAAGGTGAATGATCCGTATTTTCTTCCTTGCTTTAGGCTATTTTAAAATTAATCAAATTCCTTTGCTATGTTAAAAATGAAGGGGATGCAAATCGAACCCCTAACTTACCCAGCATTTGCTCACCGATTGAGCTACACAACGCTTTGGAATTAGTTTGGAACTCCACTCACCCTTAATAAGAAGTCTTCCTTTTTAAATTTTAACACATGTGAATTCCTTTCTCTTCTCTTAATGCAGTGCATGATTTTATTTTCACTTTGGGCATACAAATTGCATGGATAATTTAAAACAAAATCATTGCCTCCTTTTATACCTTGTCTTTGCACTCAAACACATCGGCTTTTAGTAAATTTGATTTTTAATTTGAATTTAAAACTTAAACCTTTTGGCGCATTAATATTTATTTAAATTAAAAATTTAACCTATGGTTAAAATATTTTAATTTAAATAAATTAAATAATAATATTTAACATTTGCTTAATGGGTCTTTTAAAGGATTTATTTCTTAATGACTCCTTGGACCTCATTTTTCGTCACCTCAACCTTTTTCTCGAAATATTATAATATTATTATTTCCAATTAAACCTGCTTCTCCTTCCTTGGTTCTTCAAAATTTTAGGCCTCTTTAGGCATATAATATTTAAAATAAATATTATATCCTATTCCTTTTAAACACTTCCCTGCCTTTTGGAAAAACAACCTGATGAAATTAATGATGACGAAACTGGAAACCAAACCTTTTGACATCAATGACAACAAAACTTGCTCAAATTTCCAATAATCTCCCCCTTTGTCATTGATGGCAACCCTTTTTCCTTTAACCATTTTTTTACCTTTTTTAGTTTTGAACTGCTCCCCCTAACTCAATGCTCTCCACCTAACTCAAATCTCTCCCCCTTTGACATCAATGGAAAAGGGCATCCTTTGGGGCTTGGGTCTAAAGATAAGACTACTAGCTCAGCCCCCTCCCCAAATCCTCTTCTTAAGGTGGTTATTTTTGGGGTGGGAGTATCTCTACTCCCAACATACACTGATATTTTCCTTTGTCCACCTTCTTCCTCAATTGATCCTTTTGATGCCTCTGAATGTTCTTGTTCTTGCTTATCTATGGAAATTATATTCTACACCACTTAGCCATATACCCAACATTATTTCACTTATAAAACTTAATGTTTTGGTTCCTTGAAGGTGTAAATATCTTGAATTTCCTCCTGGTGAAGCCATATACATTCCTATAATGAACCCTCTAATTTACTACTTTATGACCAAACTGATTACAAGAGTAGCAATACCCTTGAAAGAGATGCCCATTTATGAAATTTCTATTGGTTAAACCATAATCCTATCTTTCATGTGTCCTTGACTGCACAATCTTGTGACCAAACTTGTGATATGAGAAGCACCATCGATTCAATAAATTTTACCTTGACCCCATTGGTCTCTTAGTCTCTTCTTCCCTATGATGTTTCCTATTCCATCTATTTCTTACTTGTGCATTGTTCCTTTCTTTTTTGAACTTTATATTTTCCAAATTATCCTTAGAAGTCTCACTCTCTCTTACACTCTCTTCTTATGAAGCTTATTCTTCTTTGGAGCTTGAGATTGACTCCTTTCCTTTTTATCTTTGTTCCTATTCAAAACCAATTCCTGTCTTGTTTGATGAAGATCTTTGTATCTTGATAATATTATCCAAGGTCTTTGAGCTTCTCCCAAACTCGTGTAGCTTGTTTTTAGAATCTTTTACTTCCTTACTTAGTGAATCTACATCATGATATAATATTTAACATTCTAAAACCTTTACCTCTAATATTTCTTTAAAACTTATTATCTTAGCTATTGAGTTGGTTAGATCTTCTATAAACTTTCCTTTATCTTCATCACATTCTTGAAATTAAAGCTTGAGTTTTGAGTTCTGCTTTCTTACCTTTTTTAAATCCTTAAGAGCGAATATAATCTCACCCTCAAGATCAACTTCTCCTTCCAATGATTCTACCTCTATTCCTTTATATTTAATATCATCTTCATTCCTTTTTGATTCATCTTAAATAGGAGCACCTCCTTCTTCTTCTATTTCCATAAGAAGACTTTCTTCTTCTAGACCTTCAAGTGCATCTTCATATTCATCTTCACTGAAATTGAACCCATTCCTTGTGCAATGTGTAAACCTGTGGAGAAATAATGCAAAATAAATGAACTCATATTTTTTGAATTGACATATATATACAATAGAAAAATAGTTGGTGTGATAACCAACCAAATTCTTTGTTGGAATCTCATTAACCAACTAGGAGAAGCGAATGCTCAATTAACACTAATGTAATAGCCCTCCCATGAATAATATTGCCCTATAACAAGCATATGGTGTGCGCTAACATCCTCACTTATTACATTAATGGAAAATACAAAGAGCTTTGCGAAATACTTTGAACTTGACTCGTCCAAGTGCTTTGGTGAAAATTTTTGCAACTTGCTCTTCAGTAGGGATGTATTGGAGCTGTATATGATGCTTTGGAACTTCATCATGAATAAAGTGATAATGAGTATCAATGTGTTTGGTGCGATCATGAAAAAATGGGATTCCTGACAAGGTTCAAAACACCATGATTGTCGTAAAATAAATGCAGTGGAAGATTTCTTGGAAGACCTATATTTGTGAGAGTGCAACATAGCTATATTATCTCACAGATTGCTCCAATAGTTGCATGATATTCTACCTCTGTAGATGAAATAACAACCACCTACTAATTATTGCTATGCTAAGAGACAGGACCAAATACAATATGAAAGATATATTCGAAAGTTGATTTTTGATCATGAACAGATCCAACATAGTCAGAGTTTTTGTATCCTTGTAGATAAAACTTATTATTTTTGTATTCCAAGCCAAAATCTGTTGTACCATGGACATAATGTAGAAATATTTTTGTTGCTTTTCAATGACTAAACTTAGGTTCCTATATGAACCATGAAAGATATCCCACAACAAAACTGAGATCAGTCCTGGTATTGGTTAGGTATATAAGACTCCCTATCAATTGATGATAGAGAGTGCTATCTACCTGCGGAGACTGATCATATCTAGATAACTTAAGTCCTGATTCCATTGGAGTAGCTTTTGACTTATAGTTAGTCATACGATATTTATCAATCAAAGTCTTGGCATATTTCTTCTGTGTAACTCTGATATGATGTTTCTTATGAGTTACTTTAAACCAAGATAGTAGTGTAGAAGTCCCAAATCTGTCATTTCAAAAGATATCTTTAGATCATTTTTCACTACATCAATCATACTGTCTAAACTACTTTTTATGATCAAATAATCTACATATAGCACCATAATTACTATATTATATCCATTGTTCTTTATATAGAGTTTTGCATCTGACGGACTTCGTTGGAATCCATGTTGCAATAAGTGACTATCAATTTTGATGTACCAAGATCGAAGAGCTTGTTTTAACCCATACAAGGATTTAATCAACTTACAGACTTTTTGTTCTTGCCCTTTAACAAAAAATACTTTAGGTTGGGTCATGTATACTTATTATTGTAGATCATCATTAAAAAAAACACTTTTTACATCCATTTGATGCAAATTCCACCCAAACTAAGTTGCCATGGCACACAAAACTCGAATGGTAGTCATTTTTTTAGTAGGGGCAAAAGTCTCTTTATAATATATACCTTCTTTTTGAGCATAGCCCTTTGCAAAAATATGGGATTTATGCTTATAAATAGTACCATCTACCTTATACTTTACTTTGAAAACCCACTTGTAGCCTATGGGATTCTTTCCTAAAGGTAGATTTACTAGCTTCCATGTATGATTTTTCATGAGAGATGTATGTTCTGCTTCCATAACAGCCTTCCACTGAGGCTCACTAAGTGCATCTTGAACTGTATTGGGTTCATTTTCATCAAATTCTATCATATAAACCCTTTCATCTTCCATATCTATTTCCTTATCTTATTTTGCATCTACAGAAAGATCATCGAATTGCTAGTAAAGTTTATCAACCTCTAAAGTTGATGCCTTTGCTCTATTTTGTTGTGTCATACTACGAGTACATGGGTGATCTAGAGTTAGATATAGAAGTGATGTCAATTTTGAATCTATCAATGTACTAGTATACCATTTTGGAATTTTATTCTGGGGAGGTGGAGTCTCTTTCTTAGGCTCATATTCCTCAAGGTATTCAACTGTAGAAGTGTTATTTGAAGTGAAAGCTTCATAAAATACTACATCTCTACTTATATTGTCTTCTTGGTCATAGGATCTATCAATAAATATCCCTTGGAATGCTCATCTTAACCAAGAAAGATACATTACAGGGTCTTATCATCTAACTTTTTCCTTTTCTGTTTGGGTATATGCATGAAGGCCTTACAACCAAAAATCCTTAGATGAGAAATGGAAGTTTTCTTACCATTCCATGCTTTGTGTTGAGTTTTACCCTATAAATCTCTTGTGGGTGCTTTATTCAGGAGGTATGATGTTGTGTTTACTGCTTCTGCCCAATACTGATCCTTAAGATGTACTCCCTTCAGCATACATCGAACCATTTCCATAATGGAGCGATTTCTCCTCTTTGCAACTCCATTCTATTTCAGTTGTATCTTAATCCCATTTTATTTTAGAAATGATGAAAATTCTTTGGAAGTATATTCCCCCCTCAATATGAGTGAAGGTATTTGATGAAACATCCAGACTCTTTCTCAACAAGTTTCTTGAATTGTTGAAAGTATGAAAATGCCTCTAATTTCAATTGGAGGAAGAAAACCCACATCTTGCAAGAGTAATCATCAATGAATAATTGAAAGTACTTCTTTCCACCATAACTGGTGGGCATAGGATTGCACAGATCGATGTGTACCAACTCCAAAGGTTTCATAGCTATGGAAGAGCTAGATTCAAAAGGTACCTGGTGTTTCTTCCCTGTTAAGTAATCCGAGAAAACTAGTAAGATGGAGGAGAGATAAGGAAGTCATCTCACCATCTCATATTTACCCAATTCGAGCAAATATCCTGAACTAAGATGCCCATATTTTCTATTCCAGAGAGAAGTGACCTCCTTTGTAGTTGCTACCAGAGGAACATGAGGTGTTGAAAGAGCATCAAGAATGAACGATCCATGCTTGTAGGAACCGGTTGCGACATGTTTACCTTTATGGGTTATAAAACATCTCTTATTGCCTTACACAACTCAAAACACAACATCCATTTTTCTATCCAAAATATAAGGAATAGACAACAAATTATTGGCCAATCCGAGGACATGGAGAACCTTATCTATCTGACATCAACCATATAGAAGAGTGACAAAAACATTCCCTTCACCCTTTACTTGGTAGACTTGATCATCAACAATGGTGACTGGCTTTCCCTCTTTCTCCTCAAATGTGTCAAACCATGATTTATCTCTAGTCATGTGCTTACTAGCTCTCAAATCGATATACCATACAACATCTATCTGGGAAGATGAAGTATTGGTCATGAGCACCTTGTGTGCTCTTTCAGAGTCAGAATCTGAATTAGATCTAGAGGAATCTAGATCTGAGTTGAAGTTAGCATAAACAACATGTCCCTTAGGTTGCTTATGTTTCTTTTTGTATTGTTGTTTCTCATTCCATTTCTTATTATTAGATTGATCATTTTTTTGCTTATTTTTGAACCAACACCTATTGGTGGCATGGTTATTCATATCATAAATCTTGCAATATTTATCCTTCTACTGATTTTGTTTCCATTTTCCTTTGAAATAAGGACCCCATTTTTGAGATTGTCCTTGTTGCTTACCCATTTTTGGGTGGAAAGGGCATTATTTGGATCCTCATATTTCTAAACCTGATTGGCCTCCTCAATCTGAAGCAACTTTACCAACTCCACAAAAGATACTTGTCCACCAAAAACGTTGAGGGAAGTGATCAGAATCTTATAGAAATATGATAATGCTCGCAATATGATAGAGTTCATGATATCATCATACACTGGTTTTCCCATAGCATTTAGTTTGGCTTTCAGTTCTGCCACTCTGCAAAGGAAGAGATCAATTTTCTTCCTAGAATTCATACTGAGGGTATGTAGTTGAGTTTGAAGGTTGAGAATAGTGGACTGATTCTTTTCTTCATACACAATATTAAAAGCAGCCCAAGCTTCAGGATTAGTTTTGGTATCACAAATATGAGGTTGGACCTCATCTATAGTAGTAATTAGGAGAAACATGACACCTTTCTTGTCCTTCTTATCCCAAGATTCTTTATCGGTTCCTGTTGTTTGAGGGTATTTTGTAGTGCCATTCACTACATCCCATAAATCATCCACCTGAAGAATGGCTTTCATATTTGTCTTCCATGGAACAAAGTTAGGGCATTTTTGCAACTGGGAATTTGAGAGATATTTTTGAATAGTGGCCATTGTGAAAAACTCCTTATTTCCCCCTTGTGTTTTAGAATTTTGCAATAAATGTACTTGGATCCCCCCTTGTTTTGGCAAAATAAACAATAGGAGAAAGAGAAAAATGACACTATTTCAAATAGGCACAAAGCAAATTATCTCTCAAAATATCCTTACTGTCTCCTTGGAAAACAATTTTTTATTTATTTTGTGTTAATTTTTGGAAGCAACTTTGAAAACAACTTTTGTGCAACAAATTTGGAACAATTTTTTTAGCAACTTTGAAAAAACAAAATTGGAGCAATTTTTTTATGTTTTGGATTGTTTATTATTGACAACTTTGTCAATAAAACAAAAGAAATGCTTTTGTGATAGTCGATGGGGTTGGAACCCCCGACCTCATCCACCATAGAAAGCGAAACAAACCCCTTCGACTACACATCCATCGTGATATTTGAAGGCACAACGTGCCTGTTAATAGTGCTGCAAAAGCATTGAAAAGCAAAAAAAATTATTTTCTTTGTCTATGGTCGGTGGGGTTGGAACCCCTGACCTCCCCCACCATAGAAAGGAGCTGAACCACCTTGGCTACATAGCTCATGGGGAAAAGAAGGCATGATGTGCCTCTTATCTGCACCTCGAACCCTACAAGATTAGTGAACACAACAAATAAAAAAATGTGTCTCTGGAAGATTGGAACCCTGCACCTTCTGTGACAACAATCGTAGGATCAAGCAAGGGTACTGTATGGGCTAACACTTGCCATGGAAATATAGGAGAACATAGTCGCCAATGTACACACTATTGCCTATGTACAAAGAAAAAAATAAAAAAACTCATTTATCCCACATGCACGAGGGAAAAGAAATTGGTTAGTTTTTATATCATTTGCGATATTATGTGTTTTGATTGCCTTCAAAAAATTAATCAGTGCCCTCCTTTTGCCACTGAGCCAACCCCAGTGTGCCATGTGTAGCCACGAAGCCAACCCTAGTGTGCCACATTTCACCTGTATCCTTGTTAGTGTCTAAGTCACCCCTGTCCTGCCATGTGTCACAAGTATCCTTGTCAACATTTGAGTCACCCGCATCCTACCATGTATCACTCGTGTCCTTGTCAGCATCTATGAGGTCTTGTACTACGTGTTTGATTTTGGGTCTTCCTCGATATTCGTGCCCCAACTCCACGATTTCACCACCTAGTTTTGGTCTCTCCCACCTAGCTCTGGTACCATGTAAACCCGTGGAGAAATAACACAAAACAAGTGAACTCATATACAATAGCAAAATAGTTGGTTGAGTAACCAATCAACTTCTTTGTTGGAACCTCCTTAACCAACTAGGAGAAGCGAATGCTTAATTAATATTAATGTAATAGGCCACCCATGAATAATACTGCCCTATAACAAGCTATATGATGTGTGCAACACAATGATCTTCAAGATGACCAAAGTTACCACACCTAAAATACTTGAGAATTATTGGTTCTCGTTTTACCTTTTTATTAACATCTTATTTTTCTATTGTCAGAAATAGAATTTCTTCTTCTTCATTATCTGAGGAGTTTCCATCACTATCACTTGAACTCTTTTCAGTCTTATCTGCATGAAAACTATTCTTATGCCTTTGGAAAAACTTCTTTCCTTGCTTTCCTTGTCCATCCCTACTTTTCTTTTGATACTTGTATTTTATTGCTTCCCTGTTCTTATGATATTATTTCTCTTCATCATTGCTACTTCTAGATTCTCGAAAATTAGATGCATAGTGAGCATATTTACCACAATTAAAACACTTAACTATTTTTGTACCTTTATACTTTCTTGTGTCCTTTTATCTTCTGCTATAGTTTGATTCTTCATCAATGGATAATTCATTACTTCAATCTAACTTCTTACCCTTTGTATTTTTTGTAACTCTAAAAGCTGCTTCTTTATGGGGGATAGGCTCCTATTTTATTCTTATCTTAAAAGTTGTGAGAGTTCCATGTAACTCATCCCTTGTCAAATTTTCAATATCCTTTGTTTCTTCTATGGCTGAAACATTTTCACTATACCTCTTTTGGAGTGACCTTAGAATCTTTTGACAAACATCTATTTTGTCAACTTTAAACCCAAGTCCTTGTATGGAGTTAACAACCTCATCCAAATGAAGTAAGTATGTAGCAATATATTCCTCATCCTTCATCTTTAGGTCTTTAAATTTTTTCTTGTGATTTTGCAATTTTTCCATCTTGACCTTTTTGTCTCCCTCATATATATTTTTCAGCTTTTTCCAAATATCTTTTGCTGGTGTGTAGTGAATAACTTTTACAAAATCTATTTTACATAGACCATTTAAGATTCCATTTATTGCATTTGCATTATTCAGTTGCAGAAGCTTACCATATTTTTTTTGTAGGTGGAGTAGTTGGCGGTAGTACCCATCCTCAACGGCTTGCCATATATCATTTCCTTGTGCTCTTAGGTAAATATTCATTCTCACACTCCAAAATGCATAATTGTTCCCATTGAACAATGGTACCTTATTTTTAAAAGATCCAATTTGAGAATCCATATGTGTTCCTGTAAGCATTTTCTTCAAGCTGTTAAACTCTTTCGAAGGAACCCGCTCTGATACCAATTGAAGAACAAAAACTTATACTGAGAGGGAGGGAGGTGAATAGTATAAGACCACTTTTTACTTTTCTTTCCCAAAAAATAATATCTAATATAATCAATGATAATATCAACAATAGTAATAAAATTAATGCACAAATAATCACACATAATAAAGACATCAATTTAACGTGGTTAGTCTAATGTGGGCTACTCCACGGAGAAAATATTTCACTAAAATTTTCTCAAAAAATTTCTTGGTAATCCTTCCCTATTATAATATTTATGAACCTCTGTCCAAAGGAGAAACTAATCCCCTAATCAATTTCGCAGATCTCTATCCACAGGAGAACTCTTTCTCCTCCACTGGTTCATGGATCTCTATCCATAAGTTAACTCCTCCTCTGCTTTGGTTGATGATCTTCTAGAAGACTACTACCTTCACTGCACTAGCTTGTGGATCTCTCTCCACTGGAGACATCTATCCTCACTACCCTATTCACTGGAGACTACTATCCTCTACTTTGTTACTTCCAAAGCTTACTCTAAGCTCTGCTTAATGGGTATTTTCAAGGATTTATTTCTTAATGACTCCTTGGACCTCATTTTTCTTCACCTCAACCTTTTTCTTGGAATATTATACTATTATAATTTCCTTTTAAACCTATTTCTCCTTCCTTGGGTCTTCAATATTTTAGGCCTCTTTAAGCATATAATATTTAAAATAAATATTATATCCTATTCCTTTTAAACACTTGTATTTTGGAAAAACAACCTAATGACATTAATGATGACGAAACTAGACACCAAATATTTTGACATCAATGACAACAAAACTTGATCAAATTTCCAACAATATTCCCCTTTGTCATTGATGGCAACCCTTTTTACTTTAACCATTTTTTTTACCTTTTTCAGTTTTGCTTCCCTTGAGAAACTGCTCCCCCTGACTGAATGCTCTCCCCCTAACTCAAATCTCTCCCCCTTTGACATAAATGAAAAAGGGCCACCTTTGGGCCTTGGGTCTAAAGATAAGACTACTAGCTCAGCCCCCTCCCCACATCCTCTTCTTGAGGTGGTTAATTTTGGGGTTGGAGTATCTCTACTCCCAGCATACACTGATCTTTTCATTTTTCCACCTTCTTCCTCAACTGATCCTTTTGATGCATTTAAATGTTCCCGTTCCTTCTTATCTCTAGAAATTCTATTCTAAACCACTTAGCCATATACCCAACATTATTTCACTTATAAAACTTAATGTTGTGGTTCCTTGAAGGTGTAAATATCTTGAAGTTCCTCTTGTCTTGTTTGATGAAGATATTTATACCTTGATAATCTTATCCAAGGTTTTTGAGCTTCTCCCAAACCTGTGTAGCTTGTTTTTAGACTCTTTTACTTCCTTCCTTAGTGAATCTACCTCATGCTCTAATATTTAACATTCTAGAACCTTTGCCTCTAATATTTCTTTAAACCTTCTTATATTAGCTATTGAGTTGGTTAGATCTTCTATAAGCTTTCCTTTCTCTTCACCACATTCTTGAAATTAAAGCTTGTGTTTTGAGTTCCGATTTCTTAACTTCCTTAATTCATTAAGAGCAAAAATAAGCTCACCCTCAAGATCAAATTCTCCTTCCTATGATTCTGCCTCTATTCATTTATATTTAAGATCATATTCATTCCTTTCTAATTCATCTTCAATAGAAGTACCTCCTTCTTCTTCTATTTCTATAAGAAGACTTTCTTATTCTAGACATTCAAGTGCATATTCATATTCATATTCACTGAAATTGAACCCATTCCTTGTGCAATGTGTAAAGCTATGGAGAAATAATGCAAAACAAGTGAACTCATATTGATTGAATTGACATATATATACAATAGCAAAATAGTTGGTTGGGTAACCAACCAACTTCTTTGTTGGAACCTCCTTAACTGACTAGGAGAAGACAATGCTTAATTAACATTAATGTAATAGCCCACCCATGAATAATATTGCCCTATAACAAGCTATATGATGTGTGCTAACATCCCCCCTTATTACATTAATGGCAAATGTAGAGAGCTTTGCGAAATACTTCGAACTTGACTCATCCAAGTGCTTTGGTGAAAATATCTGCAACTTGCTCTTCAGTAGGGATGTATTGGAGTTGTATATGATGCTTTGGAACTTCATCATAAATAAAGTGACAACGAGTGTCAATGTGTTTGGTGTGATCATGAAAAATGGGATTCTTGACAAGGTTCAAAACACCCTGATTGTCGCAAAATAAATGCAGTGGAAGATTTCTTGGAAGACCCATATTTGTGAGAATGCAACATAGCCATATTATCTCGCAGACTGCTCCACTAGCTACACGATATTCTACCTCTGTAGATGAAATAGCAACTACCTGCTACTTTTTGCTATGCCAAGAGACAAGACCAGATCCAAGATGAAAGATATATCCGAAAGTTGATTTTCGATCATCAATGGATCCAACATAGTCGGAGTCCGTGTATCCTTGTAGATAAAACTTGTTATTCTTTTTGTATTCCAAGCCAAAATATGTTGTACCATGGACATAATGTAGAACTCTTTTTGCTGCTTTCCAATGATTGACCTTAGGTTCTTGCATGAACCGTGAAAGATATCCCACAAAAAAACTGAGATCAGGCCTGGTATTGGTTAGGTATATAAGACTCCCAATCAATTGACGATAAAGAGTGCTATCTACCTTTGGAGATTGATCATATCTAGATAACTTAAGTCCTACTTCCATTGGAGTAGCTTTTGACTTACAGTCAGTCATGTGATATTTATCAATCAAAGTCTTGGCATATTTCTTCTATGTAACTCTGATATGATGTTTCTTTTGAGTTACTTCTAAACCAAGACAGTAGTGCAGAAGTCCCAGATCTGTCATTTCAAAATATGTCTTTAGATCATTTTTCACTATATCAATCATACTGTCTGAACTACCTGTTATGATCAAATCATCTACATATAGCACCAAAATCACTATATCAGAACCATTGTTCTTTATATAGAGATTTGCATCTGATGGACTTCGTTGGAATCCATGTTGCAATAAGTGACTATCAATTTTGATGTACCAAGCTCGAGGAGCTTGTTTTAGCCCATACAAGGATTTGATCAACTTACAAACTTTCTATTCTTACCCTTTAACAAAAAATCCTTTAGGTTGGGTCATGTATACTTCTTCTTGTAGATCACCATTAAGAAAAGCACTTTTTACATCCATTTGATGCAACTTCCACCCAAACTGAGCTACCATGGCACACAAAACTCGAATGGTAGTCATTTTTGCAGTAGGGGCAAAAGTCTCTTCATAATATATGCCTTCTTTTTGAGCATAGCCCTTTGCAACAAGACGGGATTTATGCTTATCAATAGTACCATCTACCTTATACTTTACTTTGAACACCCACTTGCAGCCTATGGGCTTCTTTCCTGAAGGCAGATTTACTAGCTTCCATGTATGATTTTTCATGAGAGATGTATGTTCTGCTTCCATAGAAGCCTTCCATTGAGGCTCACTAAGTGCATCCTGAACTGTATTGGGTTCATTTTCATCCAATGTTGTCATATAAACCCTTTCATCTTCCATATCTATTTCCTTGTCTTCTTCTGCATCTATAGATAGATCATCGAATTGTTGGTAAAGTTCATCAACCTCTGAAGTTGATGCCTCTGCTCTCTTCTGTTGTGTCATACTTCGAGTACATGGTCGATCTAGAGTTAGATCTAGAAGTGATGTCAATTTGGAATCTCTCAATGTACTAGTATACCATTTTGGAATTTTGTTCTGAGGAGGTGGAGTCTCTTTCTTAGGCTCATCTTCCTCAAGGTATACAACTGTAGAAGTGTTATTTGAAGTGAAAGCTTCATCAAATACTACATCTCTACTTATATGTGTCTTCTTGGTCATAGGATCTATCAATCGATATCCCTTGGAATGCTCATCATAACCAAGAAAGATACATTGCAGGGTCTTCTCATCTAACTTTTTCCTTTTTTGTTTGGGTATATGCATGAAGGCCTTACAACCAAAAACCCTTAGATGAGAAATGGAAGGTTTCTTACCATTCCATGCTTCTTGTGGAGTTTTACCCTGTAGAGCTCTTGTGGGTGCTCTATTCAGGAGGTATGATGTTGTGTTTACTGCTTCTGCCCAATACTGATCCTCAAGATGTGCTCCCTTCAGCATACATCGAACCATTTCCATAATGGAACGATTTCTCCTCTCTGCAACTCCATTATGTTGAGGTGTATAGGCAGTAGTCAGTTGTCTCTTAATCCCATGTTCTTTAAAAAATGATGAAAATTCTTTGGAAGTATATTCCCCCCCTCGATCTGAGCGGAGGGATTTGATGAAACATCCAGACTCTTTCTCAACAAGTTTCTTGAATTGTTGAAAGTATGAAAATACCTCTGATTTCAATTGGAGGAAGAAAACCCACATCTTGCGGGAGTAATCATCAACGAACAATTGAATGTAATTATTTCCACAATAAATGGTGGGCATAGGACCACACAGATCAGTGTGTACCAACTCTAAATATTTCATAGCTGTGGAAGAGCTAGATTCAAAAGGTACCTGGCGTTGCTTCCTTGCTAAGAAATTCGAGCAAACTAGTAAGATGGAGGAGAGATGAGGAAGTCCTCTCACCATATCATATTTGCTCAATTCGAGCAAATATCCTGAACTAAGATGGCCATATATTCTATGCCAGAGATAAGTGACCTCCTTTGTAGTTGCTTCCAGAGAAACATGAGGTGTTGAAAGAGCATCAAGAATGAACAAGACATGCTTGTAGGAACCGGTTGCGACATGTTTACCTTTGTGGGTTATAAAACATCTCTTCTTGCCTTGCACAACTCGAAACACAACATCCATTTTTCTATCCAACATCTGAGGAATAGACAACAGATTATTGGCCAATCCGGGGACATAGAGGACCTTCTCTATCTGACATCGACCATCTGGAAGAGTGACAGAAACATTCCCTTCACCCTTTACTTGGTAGACTTGATCATCAACAATGGTGATCGAGTTTCCCTCTTTCTCCTCAAATGTGTCAAACCATGATTTGTCTCCAGTCATGTGCTTACTAGCTCTCGAATCGATATACCATACAACATCTATCTGGGAAGATGAAGTATGGGTCATGAGCACCTTGTGTGCTCTTTCAGAGTCAGAATCTGAATCGGATCCAGAGGAATCTGGGTCTGAGTTGGAGTTAGCATAAGCAACATGTCCCTTAGGTTGCTTATGTTTCTTTTTGTATTGTTGTTTCTCTTTCCCTTTCTTCTTATGAGATTGATCATTTTGTTGCTTGTTTTTGAACCAACACCTATTGGTGTCATGGTTATTCATATCACAAATCTTGCAATATTTATCCTTCTGCTGATTTTGTTTCCCTTTTCCTTTGGAAGAAGGACCCCATTTTTGAGACTGTCCTTGTTGCTTACCCCTTTGTTGGGTGGAAAGGGCATTATCTGGCACCTCATATTTCTGAACCTGATTGGCCTCCTCAGTTTGAAGTAAATTTACCAACTCCACAAAAGATACTTGTCTACCAGAAACATTGAGGGAAGTGATCAACATCTTATAGGAATTTGGCAATGCTCGCAAGATGATAGAGTTCATGATATCATCATCCACTGGTTTTCCCATAGCATTTAGTTTAGCTTTCAGTTTCGCCACTCTACAAAGGAAGAGATCAACTGTCTCCCCAGAATTCATACTGAGGGTATGTAGTTGAGTTTGAAGGTTGAGAATAGTGGACTGATTCTTTCCTTCATACACAATATTCAAAGCAGCCCAAGCTTTAGGACTGGTTTTGGCATCACATATATGAGGTTGGACCTCATATGTAGTAGAAATAAGGAGAAACATGAGACCTTTCTTGTCCTTCTTATCCCAAGCTTCTTGATCGGTTCCTATTGTTTGAGGGTGTTTTGTAGTGCCATTCACTACATCCCATAAATCTTCCACCTGAAGAATGGCTTTCATCTTTGTCTTCCATGGAACAAAGTTAGGACCTTTTAGTAACTGGGAATCTGAGAGATATTTGTGAATAGTGGCCATTGTGAAAAACTCCTTATTTCCCCCTTTTGTTTTAGAATTTTGCAAGAAATGTACTTGGATCCCCCCTTGTTTTGGAAAAATAAACAATAGGGGAAAGAGAAAAAAAATGGCCCTGTTTCAAATAGGCACAAAGCAACTTATCCCTCCAAAGATCCCGACTGTATCCTTGGAAAAAAAATTATTTTTATTTTGTGTTAATTATTGGCAGTAACTTTGAAAACAACTTTTGTGCAGCAACTTTGAAAATAATTTTTTCAGCAACTTTGAAAAAAACAATTGGAGCAATTTTTTATGTTTTGGCTTGTTTATTGTTGACAAATTTATCAACAAAAAAAAATAAATGCTTTTGTGATGGTCGGTGGGGTTGGAACCCCCGACCTCATCCATCATGGGAAGTGAAACAAACCACTTCGGCTACACAACCATCGTGATATTGGAAGGCACAACGTGCCTGTTAACAACGCTGCAAAAGCACTGAAAAACAAAAAAAAAATTGTTTTCTTTGTCTATGGTCGGTGGGGTTGGAACCCCCGACCTCCCCCACCGGAGAAAGGAGCCAAACCACCTCGGCTACATAGATCACGGGGAAAATAAGGCACGATGTGCCTCTTTTTTGCACCTTGAACCCTACGAGATCAGTGAACACAACAAACAAAAAAACACATCTCCAAGATATTGGAACCCTGCACCTTCTGCAACAACAATATTAGGATCAAGCAAGGGTACTGTCTGGGCTAGCACTTTCCATGGAATGGTAGGAGAACACAGTCACCAATGTACACACTGTTTCCTGCATAGAAAAAAATAAAAAAACTCCTTTATCCCACATGCACGAGGGAAAAGAAATTGGTTTGTTTTTATATCATCTACGACATTATGTGTTTCGATTGCCTTCGGGCAATCAAGCCTTACCCTCCTTTTGCCATCGAGCCAACCCCAGTGTGCCACGTGTAGCCACCGAGCCAACCACAGCGTGCCACGTGTCACCCGTATCCTTGTTAGTGTCCGAGTCACTCGTGTCCTGCCACGTGTCATCGTATCCTTGTTAGCATCTGAGTCATCCACGTCCTACAACATATCACTTGTGTCCTTGTCAGCATCTACAAGGTCTTGTACTGCATGTCTGGTTTTGGGTCTTCCTCGGTATCCATGACCCACCTCCTTGGTTTCACCTCCTAGTTTTGGTCTCTCCCACCTAGCTTTGGTACCATGTAAACCTAGAGAAATAACGTAAAAAAAGTGAACTCATATTGATTGAATTGACAGATATATACAATAGCAAAATAGTTGGTTGGGTAACAAAAAAAATTCTTTGTTGGAACCTACTTAACCAACTAGGAGAAGTGAATGATTAATTATCATTAATGTAAAATAATACTACCCTATAACAAGCTATATGATGTACGCTAACATAATGATATTCAAGATGACCAAAGTTACCACACCTAAAATACTTGAGAATTAATGGTTCCCTTTTTACCTTTTTCTTAACATCTTATTTTTCTATCGTCAGAAATAGAATTTATTCTTCTTCATTATCTGAGGAGCTTCCATCACTATCACTTGAACTCTTTCCACTCTTATCTGCATAAAAAATATTCTTATGCCTTTGGAAAAACTTCTTTCCTTGCTTGCCTTGTCCATCCCTGCTTTTATTTTGATACCTATATTTTATTGCTTCCCTGTTATTATGATCCTATTTCTCTTCATCATTGCTACTTCTAGCTTCTCAACAATTAGATGCATAGTGAACATATTTACCACAATTAAAACACTTAACTATTTTTGTACCTTTATACTTTCTTGTGTCCTTTTTCCATCTGCTATAGTTTGCTTCTTCATCAATGAATAATTCATTACTTCAAACTAACTTCTTACCCTT
This sequence comes from Wollemia nobilis, assembly GCA_028583015.1. Taxonomy (NCBI): domain Eukaryota; kingdom Viridiplantae; phylum Streptophyta; class Pinopsida; order Araucariales; family Araucariaceae; genus Wollemia; species Wollemia nobilis. Next base: position 4,516,994 of record JAQPPZ010016890.1, read on the forward strand.
TGTCTTCTTTGTAACTTTAAAGGCTGCTTCTTTCTAGGGGATAGGCTCCTATTTTATTTTCATCTTAAAAGCTCTGAGAGTTCCATGTAACTCATCCATTGTCAAAGTTTCAATATCCTTTGTTTCTTCTATGGCTGAAACCTTTTCACTATACCTCTTTTGGAGTGACCTTAGAATATTTTGACAAACATCTATTTCTTCAACTTTAACCCAAGTCCTTGTATGGAGTTAACAACCTCATCCACACGAAGTAAGTATGTGGCAATATATTCCTCATCCTTCATATTTAGGTCTTTAAATGTTTTCCTGTGATTTTGTAATTTTTCCATCTTGACCTTTTTGTGTCCCTCATATATATTTTTTAGATTTTTCCAAATATCTTTTGCTAATGTGCAATGAATAACTTTTACAAACTCTATTTTACATAAACCATTTAAGATTCCATTCACTACCTTTGAATTATTCAGTTGTAGAATATTACCATATTTATCTATAGGTGGTGTAGTTGGCGGTATGTACCCATCCTCAACGACTTGCCATATATCATTTCCTTGTGCCATTAGGTAAATCTTCATTCTTACACTCCAAAATGCATAATTGATCCCATTGAAAAATGGTACCTTATTTTTTGAAGATCCACTCTAAGAATCCATCTGTTTTCCTATAAGATTTTTCTTCAATCTATTAAACTCTTTCAAAGGAACCTGCTCTGATACCAATTGAAGAACACAAGCTTATATTGAGAGGGAGGGTGTGAATAGTATAAGACCTCTTTTTACTTTTATTTCCCAAACAATAATATCTAATATAATCAATGATAATATCAAAAATAGTAATCAAAGTAATGCACAAATAATCACACATAATAGAGACATCAATTTAATGTGGTTCACCTAATGTGGGCTACTCCACAGGGAAAATATTTCACTAAAATTTTCTCAACAATTTTTTTGGTAATCCTTCCCTATTAAAATATTTATGGACCTCTGTCCAAAGAGACACCAATCCCATAATCAAGTTTGTGGATATCTATCCACAAGAGAACTCTTTCTCCTCTGCTAGTTTGTGGATCTATATCCATAAGAGAAATCCTCCTCTGCTTTGGTTGGTGATATTCTAGAAGACTACTACCTCCACTGCACTGGCTTGTGGATCTCTCTCCACTGAAGACCTCTATCCTTAATCATAAGACCTCTATCCTCACTACCCTAGCTAATGGATCTCTATCCATTGGAGACTACTATCCTCTACTTTGTTACCACCAAAGCTTACTCTAAGCTCTACTTAATGGGTATTTTCAAGGATTTATTTCTTAATGACTCCTTGGACCTCATTTTTCTTCACCTCAACATTTTTCTTGAAATATTATAATATTATTATTTCCTTTTAAACATGATTCTCCTTCATTGGGTCTTCAATATTTTAGGCCTCTTTAGGTATATAATATTTAAAATAAATATTATATCCTATTACTTTTAAACACTTCCTTGCCTTTTGGAAAAACAACCTGATGACATTAATGATGACGAAACTGGACACCAAACCTTTTGACATCAATGACAACAAAACTTGCTCAAATTTCAAACAATCTCCCCCTTTGTCATTAATGGCAACCCTTTTTCCTTTAACCATTTTTCTACCTTTTCCAGTTTTGATCCCCTTGATAAACTTCTCCCCGTGACAGAATGTTCTTCCCCTAACTCAAATCTCTCCCCCTTTGACATCAATGGAAAAGGGCCACCTTTGGATCTTGGGGCTAAATATAAGACTACTAGCTTAGCCCCATCCCCACATCCTCTTCTTGAGGTGGTTAATTTTAGGGTGGGAGTATCTCTACTCCCAGCATACACTGATATTTTCCTTTGTCCACCTTCTTCCTCAACTGATCCTTTTGATGCCTTTAAATGTTCCATTTCTTTGCTTATCTCTGGAAATTCTGTTCTACACCACTTAGCCATATACCCAACATTATTTCACTTATAACACTTAATGTTGTTGTTCCTTGAAGGTGTAAATATCTTGAAGTTCCTCCTGGTGAAGCTATATACATTCCTATCATGAAACCTATAATTTACTACCTTATGACCAAACTAATTACAAGAGTAGCAATACCCTAGAAAGAGATGCCCATTTCTGAAATTTCTATTGGTGAAACCATAATCCTATCTTTCATATGTCCTGCACTACACAACCTTGTGACCAAAATTATGATATGAGAAGCACTGTCCATTGAATAAACCTTGCATTGACCTTATTGGTCTCTTAGTCTCTTCTTCCCTATGATGTTTCCTATTCCATCTATTTCTTACTTGTGCATTGTTCTTTTCTTTGTTGAAATTTCTATTCTCCAACTTATCCTTAGAAGTCTCACTCTCTCTTACACTCTCTTCTTCTGAAGCTTCTTCTTCTTTGGAGCTTGAGATTGACTCCTTTCCTTGTTCTCTTTGTTCCTATTCAAAACCAATTCCTGTATTGTTTGATGAAGATCTTTATATCTTGATAATATTATCCAAGGTCTTTGATCTTCTCCCAAACCTATGTAGCTTGTTTTTAGACTATTTTACTTCCTTACTTAGTGAATCTACATCATGATATAATATTTAACATTCTAAAACCTTTACCTCTAATATTTATTTAAAACTTCTTATCTTAGCTATTGAGTTGGTTAGATCTTCTATAAACTTTCCTTTCTCTTCATCACATTCTTGAAATTAAAGCTTGAGTTTTGAGTTCTGCTTTCTTACCTTTTTTAAATCCTTAAGAGCGAATATAATCTCACCCTCAAGATCAAATTCTCCTTCCAATGATTCTACCTCTATTCCTTTATCTTTAAGATCATCTTCATTCCTTTTGTATTCATCTTCAATAGGAGCACCTCCTTCTTCTTCTATTTCCATAAGAAGATTTTCTTCTTCTAGACCTTCAAGTGCATCTTCATATTCATCTTCACTAAAATTGAACCCATTCCTTGTGCAATGTGTAAACCTGTGGAGAAATAATGCAAAACAAGTGAACTCATATTGATTGAATTGACATATATATAGAATAGAAAAATATTTTGTTGGGTAACCAACCAACTTATTTGTTGGAACCTCCTTAACCAACTAGGAGAAGCGAATGCTTAATTAAAATTAATGTAATAACCCACCCATGAATAATATTGCCCTTTAACAAGCTATAAGATGTGCGATAACATCCTCCCTTATTACAATAATGGCAAATGCAGAGAGCTTTGCGAAATACTTCGAACTTGACTCATCCAAGTGCTTTGGTGAAAATTTTTGCAACTTGCTCTTTAGTAGGGATGTATTGGAGTTGTATATTATGCTTTGGAACTTCATCACAAATAAAGTGATAATGAGTGTCAATGTGTTTGGTGCAATCATGAAAAGTGGGATTCTTGACAAGGTTCAAAACACCCTGATTCTCGCAAAATAAATGTAGTGGAAGATTTCTTGGAAGACCCATATTTGTGAGAATGAAAAGTAGCCATATTATCTCGCAGACTGCTCCACTAGCTGCGCAATATTCTACCTCTATAGATGAAATAGCAACTACCTACATATTTTTGCTATGCCAAGAGCCAAGACCAGATCCAAGATGAAATATATATTCGGAAGTTGATTTTTGATCATCAAGGAATCCAACATAGTCGAAGTTCATGTATCCTTGTAGATAAAACTTGTTATTCTTTTTGTATTCCAAGTCAAAATCTGTTGTACCATGGACATAATGTAGAACTCTTTTTGCTGCTTTCCAATGGCTGACCTTGGGTTCCTACATGAACCGTGAAAGATATCCCATAGAAAAACTGAGATCAGTCTTGGTATTGGTTAGGTATATAATAATCCCAATCAATTGACGATAGAGAGTGCTATCTACCTGCGAAGATTGATCATATCTAGATAACTTAAGTCCTACTTCCATTGGAGTAGCTTTTGACTTACAATTAGTCATACAATATTTATCAATCAAAGTATTGTAATATTTCTTCTGTGTAACTCTGATATGATGTTTATTTTGAGTTACTTCTAAACCAATATAGTAGTGCAGAAGTCCTAGATCTGTCATTTCAAAAGATGTTTTTAGATAATTTTTTACTGTATCAATCATATTATCTGAGCTACCTTTTATGATCAAATCATCTACATATAGCACCAAAATTAGTATATCAGAACCATTGTTCTTTATATACAAATTTACATCTGACGAACTTCGTTGGAAGCCATGTTGCAATAAGAGACTATCAATTTTGATGTACCAATCTCAAGGAGCTTGTTTTAGCCCATACAAGGATTTTATCAACTTACAAAATTTATGTTCTTGCCATTAAAAAAAAAATTCTTTAGGTTGGGTCATTTATACTTCTTCTTGTAGATCATCATTAAGAAAAGCACATTTTACATCTATTTGATGCAACTTCCACCCAAAATGAGCTTCCATGGCACAAAAAACTCGAATGGTAGTCATTTTTACAGTAGGGGCAAAAGTCTCTTCATAATCTATGCCTTATTTTTGAGCATAGCCCTTTGCAACAAGATGAGATTTATGCTTATCAATAATATCATCTGTGTTATAATTTACTTTGAACAACCACTTGCAGCCTATGGGCTTCTTTCCTGAAGGCAAATTTACTAGCTTCCATATATGATTTTTCACGAGTGATGTATGTTCTTCTTCCATAGCAACCTTCTAGTGAGGCTCATTAAGTGCATCCTAAACTATATTGGTTTATTTTCATCCAATGTCATCATATAAACCCTTTCATATTCCATATCTTTTTCCTTGTATTCTTCTGCATCTATAGACATAACATCGAATTGTTGGTAAAGTTTGTCAACCTTTGAAGTTGATGCCTCTGCTCTCTTCTATTGTATCATACTAGGAGTACATGGTTGATCTAGAGTTAGATCTAGAAGTGATGTCAATTTGGAATCTCTTAATGTACTGGTATACCATTTTAGAATTTTGTTTTGAGGAGGTGGAGTCTCTTTCTTAGGCTCATCTTCCTCAAGGTATACAACTATAGAAGTGTTATTTGAAGTGAAAGCTTCATCAAACACTACATATCTACTTATATGTGTCTTCTTGGTCATAGTATCTATCAATCGATATCCCTTGGAATGCTCATCATAACCAAGAAAGATACATTGCAGGGTCTTCTCATATAAATTTTTCCTTTTTTGTTTGGGTATATGCATGAATGCCTTATAGCCAAAAACCCTTAGATGAGAAATGGAAGGTTTCTTACCATTCCATGCTTCTTGTTGAGTTTTACCCTATAGATATCTTGTGGGTGATCTATTCAAGAGGTATGATGTTGTGTTTACTGCTTTTACCCACTACTGATCCTCAAGATGTGCTCCCTTCAGCATACATTGAACCATTTCCATAATGGAATGATTTCTCCTCTATGCAACTCCATTCTACTGAGGTGTATAGGTAATAGTCAGTTGTCTCTTAATCCAATATTATTTCAAAAATGATGAAAATTCTTTGGAAGTATATTCCACCCTCGATTTGAGTGAAGGGATTTGATGAAACATCCATACTCTTTCTCAACAAGTTTCTTGAATTGTTGAAAGTATGAAAATACCTTTGATTTCAATTGGAGGAAGAAAACCCACATCTTGTGGGAGTAATCATCAATGAATAATTGAAAGTACTTTCCACTATAACTAGTGGGCATAGGACCATAGATATCGGTGTGTACGACCTCCAAAGATTTCATAGCTCTAGAAGAGCTATAATCAAAAGGTACCCAGTGTTGCTTCCCTGCTAAGCAATCCGAGCAAATTGGTAATATGGAGGAGAGATGAGGAAGTCCTCTCACCATCTCATATTTTCTCAATTTGAGAAAATATCCTGAACTAATATGCCCATATCTTCTATACCATAGAGAAGTGACCTCCTTTGTAGTTTCTACCAAAGCAACATGAGGTGTTGAAAGAGCAGCAATAATGAACAAGCCATTTTTGTAGGATCCAATTGTGACATGTTTACCTTTGTGGGTTATAAAACATCTCTTCTTGCCTTGCACAACTCGAAACACAACATCTATTTTTATATACAACATTTGAAGAACAAACAATAGATTATTTGCCAATCTGGGCACATAGAAGACCTTATCTATCTAACATCGACCATTTGGAAGAGTGACAAAAACATTCCCTTCACCCTTTACTTGGTAGACTTGATCATCAATAATGGTGACTGGATTTCCCTATTTCTCCTCAAATGTGTCAAACCATGATTTGTCTCTAGTCATGTACTTACTAGCTCTCGAATTGATATGCCATACAACATCTATGAGGGAAGATGAAGTATGGGGCATGAGAACCTTGTGTGCTCTTTCAGAGTCAGAATATGAATCGGATCCAGAGGAATCTGGGTCTGAGTTGGAGTTAGCATAAGCAACATGTCCCTTAGGTTGCTTATATTTCTTTTTATATTGTTGTTTCTCTTTCCCTTTCTTCTTATGAGGTTGATCATTTTGTTGCTTGTTTTTGAACCAACACCTATTGGTGTCATGGTTATTCATATCACAAATCTTGCAATATTTATCCTTCTGCTGATTTTGTTTCCCTTTTCCTTTGGAATAAGGACCCCCTTTTTTAGATTGTCCTTGTTGCTTACTCATTTTTTGGGTGGAAAGGGCATTATATGGCACCTCATATTTTTGAACCGGATTGTCCTCCTCAATATGAAGTAAATTTATCAGCTCCACAAAAGATACTTGTTTACAAAAAATGTTGAGGGAAGTGATCAACATCTTATAGGAATATGCCAATGCTCACAAGATGACAAAGTTCATGATATCATCATCCACTGGTTTTCCCATAGCATTTAGTTTGGCTTTTAGTTTCGCCACTCTGCAAAGGAAGAGATCAACTGTCTCCCTAGAATTCATACTGAGGGTATGTAGTTGAGTTTGAAGGTTGAGAATAGTGGACTGATTCTTTCCTTCATACATAATATTCAAAGCAGCCCAAGCTTCAGGACTGGTTTTGGCATCACAGATATGAGGTTGGACCTCATATTTAGTAGCAATCAAGAGAAACATGAGACCTTTCTTGTCCTTACCAAGTTTCTTGATCAATTCCTATTGTTTGAGGGTGTTTTGTAGTGCCATTCACTACATCCCATAAATATTCCACCTAAAGAATCTATTTCATATTTGTCTTCCATGGAACAAAGTTAGGACATTTTAGCAACTGGGAATCTGAGAGATATTTGTGAATAGAGGCCATTGTGAAAAACTCCTTATTTCCCCTTTGTGTTTTAGAAATTTTCAATAAATGTACTTGGATCCCCCCTTGTTTTGGCAAAAAAAATAATAGGGGAAAGAGAAAAAATGGCACTATTTCAAATAGGCACAAAGAAACTTATCCCTCCAAAGATCCCAACTGTCTCCTTGGAATTTTTTTTTTTTATTGTGTTAATTGTTGGCAGCAACTTTGAAAACAACTTTTGTGCAGCAACTTTGAAAACAATTTTTTCAGCAACTTTGAAAAAAAAATGGAGTAATTTTTTTAATGTTTGGCTTGTTTATTGTTGATAACTTTGTCAACAAAAAAAAAGAAATGCTTTTGTCATGGTCGATGGGGTTGGAACCCACAACCTCATCCACCATGGGAAGTGACAACAAACCACTTCGGATACACATCCATCATGATATTTGAAGGCACAACATACCTGTTAACAGAGCTACAAAAGCGTTGAAAAACAAAAAAAAATTATTTTCTTTGTATATGGTCAGTGGGGTTGGAACCCCCAACCTCCCCCACCAGAGAAAAGAGCTAAACCACCTTGGCTACACAACTCATTGGGAAAATAAGGTACAATGTGCCTCTTGTCTGCACTTGGAACCCTAAAAAATGCATCTCTGGGAGATTGGAACCCTGCACCTTCTGTGGCAACAATCTTAGGATCAAGCAAGGGTACCATATGGGCTGGCACTTGCCATGGAAAGGTAGGAGAACACAGTCACCAATGTACACACTATTTTTTGCGTACAAAGATAAAAAATTAAAAAAAATCCTTTATCCCACATGCACAAGGGAAAAGAAATTGGTTTATTTTTATATCATCTATGACATTATGTGTTTCTATTGCCTTTGGGAAATCAAGCCTTACCCTCATTTTGCCATCGAGCCAACCCTAACGTGCAACATGTAGCCACCAATCCAACCCCAGTGTGCCATGTGTCACCCGTATCCTTGTTAGTGTCTGAGTCACCCATGTCCTACCACATGTCACCCATATCCTTGTCAGTGTTTGATTCACCCATGTCCTACCATGTATCACCCGTGTCCTTGTCAGCATCTACGAGGTCTTGTAACACATGTCTGGTTTTAGGTCTTCCTCGATATTTGTGCTCCACCTCCTTGATTTCATCACCTAGTTTTGGTCTATCCTGCCTAGCTCTGGTACCATGTAAACCTGTGGAGAAATAATGCAAAATAAGTGAACTCATATTATTGAATTGACATATATGCAATAGCAAAATAGTTGGTTGGGTAACCAACAAAATTCTTTTTTGGAACCTCCTTAACAAACTAGGAGAAGCGGATGCTTAATTAACATTAATGTAATAGCCCGTCCATGAATAATAATACCCTATAACAAGCTATATGATGTGCACTAACAGAATGATCTTCAAGATGACCAAAGTCACCACACCTAAAATACTTGAGAATTTTTGGTTCCATTTTTACCTTTTTCTTAACATCTTCTTTTTCTATTGTCAAAAATAGAATTTCTTCTTCTTCATTATATGAGAAGCTTCCATCACTATCACTTGAACTCTTTCCACTCTTATCTGCATAAAAAATCTTCTTATGCCTTTGGAAAGACTTCTTTCCTTGCTTCTCTTGTCCATCCCTACTTTTATTTTGATACCTGTATTTTATTGCTTCCCTGTTCTTATGATGCTATTTCTCTTCATCATTGCTACTTCTAGCTTCTCGACAATTAGATGCATAGTGAAAATATTTACCACAATTAAAACACTTAACTGTTTTTGTACCTTTATACTTTATTGTGTCCTTTTTCCTTCTGCTATAGTTTGCTTCTTCATCAATGAATAATTATTTACTTCAATCTAACTTCTTATCCTTTGTCTTATATGTAATTTTAAAGTCTGCTTCTTTCTAGGGGATAGGCTTCTATTTTATTTTCATCTTAAAATGTGTGAGAGTTCCATGTAACTTATCCCTTGTCAAAGTTTTAAAATCCTTTGTTTCTTCTATGGCTGAAATATTTTCACTATACCTCTTTGGGAGTGACCTTAGAATCTTTTGACAAACATCTATTTCTTCAACTTTAAACCCAAGTCCTTGTATGGAGTTAACAACCTCATCCACAAGAATTAAGTATGTAGCAATATATTCCTCATCCTTCATATTTAGGTCTTTAAATGTTTTCTTGTGATTTTACAATTTTTCCATATTGACCTTTTTGTCTCCCTCATATATATTTTTCAGCTTTTTCCAAATATATTTTGCTGATGTGCAATGAATAACTTTAACATACTATATTTTACATAAACCACTTAAGATTCCATTCATTTCCTTTGAATTATTTAGTTGCAGAAGCTTACCATATTTATCTGTAGGTGGAGTAGTTGGCAGTATGTACCCATCTTCAACGACTTGCCATATATCATTTCCTTGTGCCATTAGGTAAATCTTCATTCTCACACTCCAAAATGCATAATTTTTCCCATTAAAAAATCGTACCTTATTTTTTGAAAATCCACTCTGAGAATCCACCTGTGATCCTGTAAGCTTTTTCTTCAAGCTGTTAAACTCTTTCGAAGGAACCTGCTCTAATACCAATTGAAGAACACAAACTTATACTGAGAGGGAGGGAGGTGAACAATATAAGACCACTTTTTACTTTTCTTTCCCAAATAATAATATCTAATTTAATCAATGATAATATCAACAATAGTAATCAAAGTAATGCACAAATCATCACACATAATAGAGACATCAATTTAACTTGGTTCACCTAATGTGGGCTACTCCACGGAGAGAATATTTCACTAAAATTTTCTCAACAAATTTCTTGGTAATCCTTCCCCATTAAAATATTTATGGACCTCTATCCAAAGGAGACACCAATCCCCTAATCAAGTTTGTGGATATCTATCCATAGGAGAACTCTTTCTCCTATGCTAGTTTGTGGATCTCTATCCATAAGAGAACTCCTTCTCCTCTGCTTTGGTCGGTGATCTTCTAGAAGACTACTACCTCCACTGCACTGGCTTATGGATCTCTCTCCACTGAAGACCTCTATCCTTACTCAGAAGACCTCTATCATCACTACCCTAGCTAATGGATCTCTATCCATTGGATACTACTATCCTCTACTTTGTTACCTCCAAAGCTTACTCTAAGATCTGCTTAATGGGTATTTTCAAGGATTTATTTCTTAATGACTCCTTGGACCTTATTTTTCTTCACCTCAACCTTTTTCTCGAAATATTATAATATTATTATTTCAATTTAAACCTATTTTTCCTTCCTTGGGTATTCAATATTTTAGGTCTCTTTAGGCATATAATATTTAAAATAAATATTATATCCTATTCCTTTTAAACACTTCCTTTCCTTTTGGAAAAACAACCTGATGATATTAATGATGACGAAACTGGAGATCAAACCTTTTGACATCAATGACAACAAAACTTGCTCAAATTTCCAACAATCTCCTCCTTTGTCATTGATGGCAACCCTTTTTCCTTTAACCATTTTTTTTACCTTTTTCAGTTTTTTTCCCCTTGAGAAACTGCTCCCCATGACTCCCCCTGACTGAATGCTCTCCCCCTAACTCAAATCTCTCCCCCTTTGACATTAATGGAAAAGGGCCACCTTTGGGAATTGGGTCTAAAGATAAGACTACTAGCTCAGCCCCCTCCCCACATCCTCTTCTTAAGGTGGTTAATTTTGGGGTGGGAGTATCTCTACTACCAACATACACTGATAATTTCCTTTGTCCACCTTCTTTCTCAACTGATCCTTTTGATGCCTCTGAATGTTCTCATTCCTGCTTATCTTTGGAAATTTTGTTCTACACCACTTAACCACATACCCAACATTATTTTACTTATAACACTTAATTTTTTTGTTCCTTGAAGGTGTAAATATCTTGAAGTTCCTCCTGGTGAAGTCATAAACATTCTTGTCATGAACCCTGTAATTTACTACCTTATGACCAAACTAATTACAAGAGTAAAAATACCCTTGAAAGAGATGCCCATTTCTAAAATTTCTATTGGTGAAACCATAAATCCTATCTTTCATGTAACCTGCACTGCACAACCTTGTGACCAAACTTGTGATATGAGAAGCACCGTCCATTGAATAAACCTTGCCTTGACCCCATTGGTCTCTTAGTCTCTTCTTCCCTATGATGTTTCCTATTCCATCTATTTCTTACTTGTGCATTGTTCCTTTCTTTGTTGAACTTTCTATTTTCCAACTTATCATTAGAAGTCTCACTCTATCTTACACTCTCTTCTTCTGAAGCTTCTTCTTATTTGGAGCTTGAGATTGACTCCTTTCCTTGTTCTATTTTTTCTTGTTCAAAACCAATTCCTATCTTATTTGATGAAGATCTTTGTATCTATATAATCTTATCCAAGGTCTTTGAGCTTCTCCCAAACCTGTGTAGATTATTTTTAGACTCTTTTACTTCCTTCCTTAGTGAATCTAGCTCATGCTCTAATATTTAACATTCTAAAACCATTGCCTCTAATATTTCTTTAAAACTTATTATCTTAGCTATTGAGTTGGTTAGATTGTCTATAAGCTTTCCTTTCTCTTCATCACATTCTTGAAATTAAAGCTTGAGTTTTTAGTTCTGCTTTCTTACCTTTCTTAATTCCTTAAGAGAAAAAATAAGCTCACCCTTAAGATCAACTTCTCCTTCCTATGATTATGCCTATATTCCTTTATCTCTACGACCATCTTCATTCCTTTCTGATTCATATTCAATAGGAGAACCTCCTTCTTCTTATATTTATATAAGAGGACTTTCTTATTCTAGACCTTCAAGTGCATCTTCATATTCATCTTCACTGAAATTGAACCCATTCCTTATGCAATGTGTAAAGCTATGGAGAAATAATGTAAAACAAGTGAACTCATATTGATTGAATTGACATATATATACAATAACAAAATAGTTGGTTGGGTAACCAACCAAATTCTTTGTTGGAACCTCCTTAACCAAATAGGAGAAGAGAAAACTTAATTAACATTAATGTAATAGCTCGCCCATGAATAATATTGCCCTATAACAAGTTATATGATGTGCGCTAACATCCCCCCTTATTAGGTTAATGGCAAATGCAGAAATCTTTATGAAATACTTTGAACTTGACTCGTCGAAGTACTTTGGGGAAAATATCTACAACTTGCTCTTTAGTAGGGATGTATTGGAGCTGTATATGATGCTTTGGAACTTCATCATGAATAAAGTGACAATGAGTGTCAATGTCTTTGGTGTGATCATGAAAAATAGGATTCTTGACAAGGTTAAAAACACCCTGATTATCGCAAAATAAATGCAATGGAAGATTTTTTGGAAGGCCCATATTTGTGAGAATGGAACATAGCCATATTATCTCGTACACTGCTCCACTAGCTGCATGATATTATACCTCTGTAGATGAAATAAAAACTACCTATTGCTTTTTGCTATACCAAGAGTTAGGACCAGATCCAAGATGAAATATATATCTGAAAGTTGATGTTCGATCATCAACGAATCCAACATAGTTAGATTTCGTGTAGCCTTGTAGATAAAACTTATTATTATTTTTGTATTCCAAGCCAAAATCTGTTGTACCATGGACATAATGTAGAAATCATTTTGCTGCTTTCCAATGACTAACCTTACGTTCCTGCATGAACCGTGAAAGATATCCCACAACAAATCTGAGATCAGGCCTGGTGTTGGTTAGGTATATAAGACTCCCAATCAATTGACAATAGAGAGTGCTATCTACCTATGGAGATTGATCATATCTAGGTAACTTAAGTCCTACTTCCATTGGAGTAGCTTTTGAATTATAGTCAGTCATATGATATTTATCAATCAATGTCTTGGCATATTTATTTTGTGTAACTCTGATATGATGTTTCTTTTGAGTTACTTCTAAACCAAGATAGTAGTGCAAAAGTCCTAGATCTGTCATTTCAAAAGATATCTTTAAATCATTTTCACTGTATAAATCATACTGTCTAAACTAACTGTTATGATAAAATCATCTACATATAGCACCAGAATTACTATATCAGAACCATTGTTATTTATATATAGATTTGCATTTGAAAGACTTCGTTGGAAGCCATGTTGCAATAAGTGACTATCAATTTTGATGTACCAAGCTCAAGGAGCTTGTTTTAGCCCATACAAGGATTTTATCAACTTATAAACTTTATGTTCTTGCCCTTTAACAAAAAATCCTTCAGGTTGGGTCATGTATACTTCTTATTGTAGATCACCATTAAGAAAAGCACTTTTTACATCCATTTGATGCAACTTCCACCCAAACTGAGCTGCCATGGCACACAAAACTTGAATGGTAGTCATTTTTGTAGTAGGGGCAAAAGTCTCTTCATAATCTATGCCTTCTTTTTGAGCATAGCCCTTTGCAACAAGACAAGATTTATGCTTATCAATAGTACCATCTGCCTTATAATTTACTTTGAACAACCACTTGCAGCCTATGGGTTTCTTTCCTGAAGGTAGATTTACTAACATCCATGTATGATTTTTTATGAGAGATGTATAATCTGCTTCCATAGCAGCTTTCCACTAAGGCTCACTAAGTGCATCCTTAACTGTATTGGGTTAATTTTCATCCAATGTTGTCATATAAACCCTTTCATCTTCCATATTTTTTTCCTTGTATTATTATGCATCTACATATAGAACATCGAATTGCTAGAAAAGTTTGTCAACCTTTGAATTTGATGCCTCTACTCTCTTCTGTTATTACATGGTCGATCTAGAGTTAGATCTAAAAGTGATGTCAATTTGGAATCTCTCAATGTACTTGTATACCATTTTAGAATTTTATTCTAAGGAGTTGAAGTCTCTTTCTGAAAGCAACGCAGAAGGACGGCGTACCGATATGATGCAAACAAAAATGGATACAGATGCTAAGTCCTACGAATGCGACAAGCAATGCATGAAGGGAATGACGCATAAACGAGATGTGAGCAAAACAAAAGCGGGGCCTCCTTTATTGATATTGCTTTTAATATGATTACAATACGTCCCCCCTCTAGGGCTCAGAACATTTGATACAATTTGTTACATCAATGGATGCCCGAAAGAACAAGATCGGACGGTACGCTTCCAGGGTCTTCCGCGTGCCCACATTCGAAGTGGGCGGGCCAAAAGTTGCCGCCGCTTGTGTCCATGTGTTCATCATTCCTTGCTGCCCCTCTAGTATTCCTGGTGGTGAGATCCTATGCACAGAAAGACAACAAATCGTTAATAGCATATGCGTATCCAGAAAGACATGCAATCCCCAAGGCCTCCAGTGGGCGCTTGTGGGATATCAGTGATAAGGTTGATAAATCGATTACAGAATGATATATAAATGTAAAGGACAACTTCTAGAATTGGTATCACCTAATTTTGCATCGAAGCGGCGTCGGACGGCCCCGTTATGCGCGTTTGCCCGTCGGGGGCCTCTCCAAGGTGAGCGCTCCAATGTCCCACCTACGCTCATCCAAATCACCTGAAACTCATGGGTTAGGCATTATATGTGATTTTAAGACTACCCAGATGCTCAGAATCTGCATATCCTACCCATATTTTCTTGTATGTGACAGGGGCGCCCTACGAGCTAGTTAACACATAAAATAATAAAACTATAGTCAAATCATGTCAGAATGCAATGAAAATTTAATAGAGGCATTAGGATATCATCTAGGACATATTGCAAAAATAACAGTAAGGAAATCATGCACATATTTCTAATCGCTCTGGGGTGGGACGTTGGGGACTGTCACAAAACTTGCAAAAAGTGACCTTGCAAATGTCCTATCCAGAGGCCTCCAAAACTCCTGCAAACTTGGGGTTAGACTAAAAACAGCATTTTGAGATGACCCAGAAGGTCAGATTTGGCAGATTCTTCCTAGGTTATCCTGTATCCGAAGGCGCTCCCTGTAGGTTAGTAGACGCATAAAATGATAAAAACAGGTCAAATCATGTCAGAAAGCAATGAAACTTGGATAACAGCATAAGTACATTAGATCTAAAGGAATGCAAAAATAATAGTAAAGAAATCATGCATAGATTTCTAATCACTCTGGGGTGGGGCGATTAGGACTACAGCAGTTTGGGGGCGCCGGGGGTGGGACGCCCACCGTTTAGGGCCTAGTTTTGACACCAATCCAAGTGGGATGGGTCCAAAACCTCCTAGGGGGTTGTGTCGATGAGTTTGGGGTGGGATTGTGGCTGATTGCTTGGGTTTTGGGTCTAGATTGTATTCCTAGTGTTCACCCGATAACCTCTCTTCCAAAAGAGAGATTAGGGATGTAGGAAGCACAAAGAGGAATGGGGGTATAGTTTGGCAGCACTTCGTTGCTCCAAATGCTCCAGCTCTATTCTCTTTTGGGGTGAGGAGGCTCACCTTTTTATAGACCTAAGGGTCTCCTTTGAATGCGCATGCGAGGGCGCCACTTGGCTCATTATGCCTTTTTGGGGAGAGAAGATTCCTCCCTGATTTAGGGTCTCCTTGATTGAGGCCTCCATGATCAGGGCAGGCTTGACTGAAGTCTCTCTGATTTGAAACCGTCCCTCGCAATTGCATGCCTTGAAGGCGAAGTTAGGTGGTGGATCTGGGCTGCCATTTGTCAAGGTTTGACTTTTTTCCAGTCAAACCTGCTAATCGTCCCACCCTGGAGCGATTGTTGCTAATCATCCCGGGGTGGGACGAATAGGATTCTAATCATCCCAGGGTGGGACGAATAGGGAGCAAAGTGCTTAAAAGGTGCAAAATTGACCTTTGACCTTCCAAAACTGATTTGGGAGTGGTTAGGACCACTTTTTAACCTCTGGAGGCTGCCCTAGGGGGTATGTATGCCAATTCGATCAATGCTTGTAGTCACATAATCGGATTGGTGTTGTTTTGGTGTCTATAGATGCCCCTTTTTGGGATGCGTTGTGTGTGGCATAGTGTTGAGCAAAAATAGATGACCAAAGCACTTAATGATTAGGGTTTCTCAGTAACCTAACCAAATTTTGATGCCCCAAGTATGGAAAGGGCACGCATTCTTGAATCCTTGCTTCTGACGAGCTAAGGAGCTTAACTCAAGTGTAACCTTTTTCAGTGAGGTGTACTTGATCTTGGACATTGTTCAGACATGAATAGGCAAAGGGCGCAACCTTTTGTTTGAGGAACCTTTTCTTCATGCTTCCAGAATGCCAAGTGTTTGTTTAGCTTGTGATTATTGCTTGTTTGCTGCCCCAAGCAGGAGCGTGATTGTCTTTGTCAATGATTCTTTGAATGCATGCCATTTCCTTGATTGGGTGTGTATTTGTTGATTGGTGACTAAGTGTGACTACCCCCTCAAGCGACGAATCGATGAGGGAATGACCAAAAATGAGAAAAGCGATGAGTCACTTGACCCAAGATGACATTTGTAAGGGTGCCTTCAGTTGTTTTCATTGAACGCTTATTGCAGTTTTCCAACCATCGGACCTATTTTTGGTGGGTTTTGACCCTTTTTTGACGCCTATTGGGGTAGAAATTATCAAAAATCCTCCTTCCCGTGGAGCGGTCCGGCTATGCTAGCCTTCTTAGGGAGTAGGATAGTGAGTATTTGTGACCCCGACGATGGTTTTTCATGCCATGAATGTCAGGTGCAAAGGCACCTTTGTTCGGCAGATTTATTGCTATTTTTGGTGCATTTTTTGGATGCAGTTTTTGTTGCTTTATTTCTTGCTCTGTAATCGTCCTAGGGTGGGACGAATACCAATTTTGTAATCATCCTAGGGTGGGATGAGCGCTAACTAGAGCGCTCATCCCAGGGTGGAACGATTACAGGCCTAACAACCTATATAAGGACCAAAACTAGGTTTTGGGCTCATTTGCAATATTTTTTCTTGGCGATTTGGAGCAGTGAGGAGGAGGAGTGCGAGTGTGCGTAGCGGAGCGCTGCTAAAATTTCATGGACATCATGAGTGCGAGAACCGGATCTTCGAGTGGAGGAGCCGAGGTGAGACCGGTATGATGTTCCTTCTCTCTCTCTGTTATTCTGTTTGTGCTTTATTTTATTTTGTTTTTATATTAAGTTAACCTAATTTATTTTTTTTTTTTTTTTTATATTAAGTTGAAAAAATATAATTTTTTTTTTTTTTTTTTTTTATTAAGGTTAAACCTAAATATTTTTTTTATTTTTTTTTTATTAAGGTTGAAACCCTAGATATTTTTTTTTTTTTTTTTTTTGTTACATTAAGGTTGAAACCCTAATATATTTTTTTTTTTTTTTTTTTTTTTCACATTAAGGTTGAAACCCTAATATGATTTTTTTTTTTTTTTTTTTTTGTTATTGTACAGTTATTTTCATGTATTTTCTTTTGTACATTTTATTAATTTTTACTTTTTGTACAATTGTAAATTGCAGTCTATACTTTTATTGTACAGTTTTATTTTAATGTTTTTGTTTATATTAAGTATGTACTTAATATTTTTTTTTTATTTTTTTTTAGGTTGTGAAGAGTCGGTACCGCCAGTCGACTATTTTCTCTGATGCCGGGATGCCCTGACAGTTGTGGATTGGGAGTGGCTTGATGCCCTTGGGCTCAAGCAGGTGACGCATCTAGAGCCTGTGGTGGGGGATCAAGCATATTTGACTACCCTGATCAATCTATGGGATCCCCGCACCAACACTTTTCATCTCCCAATAAGGGAGATGACTATTACTCTAGAGGATGTGTATCAGATTCTACGGATTTCGATAGATGGACTGCCTATCCGGATGACCCACCGTGACCAGTGGACGATGGTATTGACATGATGTTTTGGTCCAGCGATGGAGAGGGGGTGGAGAGGGCTATGGAGAGGGTAGAGGCTGACTCCGGATAGGTGGTATTCTGGTGTGATGGTGGTTGGAGAAGGGCGTATTAGGGGTGAGGCATGCTTTGATCATGACCCTCATCTCCAATATGCTACTTCTTGACTCCTCAGGTGTGAGGTTCCCTTGGAACCTGCTTGAGTTGGTTTTCACATTGGTGGAGTGTCCTACATCAGCTCCACTTATTATGAGATGGGGTCAGACTTTATTGGCGTAGTTGTACGATGAGTTGTACGAGGTCCACTATCGAAAGTGAAAGGGGATCGGGTGCAGCTATCTCTTGTAGTGTTGGGGGTGGCAGCACATAGCTATGGAGCAGCCGTAGGGTTTGCCTTGGACCACCCGAGGTGAGATGGTGGATCGAGAAATTGGCTATGCCAATTTATGGTGGAGGTCGGAGGAGCATGGATAGAGTCGATGGTGGGCAGGTGACGTAGGTCACTATATTACCGATGCCTTCTCTCATCTAGTGCTAGGGTAGGTGTTCTAGCAGCCGTATCGAGACTATCCAACTAGGACCAAGGCTGGAGAGTGGCTCCGACGTGTGCCAGGGGTAGATGGTTGATTGGGTGGCATGAGACAGAGTAGGAGTACTTCCCATATGTCCAGGTGACATGGCAGTTTGGGGTGCACCAGGGATTGCCTGGTGATCCCTTGATCTATCGACATCATGGTGATGAGAGGACTCTAGTCTGGCCTACCATTGAGCCATTGGGTGAGGAGTCCGATGTAGTTATTGATGTACCCAACATGGATGATGTCGGGGTGACTATAGAGTATGACCGATGGTGGATTATGTGATGATGGCGGAGTGAGGGGCCTCTAGGAGGCATGGATACTGCAATAGTAGGAGGTGGGGGTGCAGAGGCACCGATGGAGGGTTGGGGGGCTCCGCTTGATGATGTTGACATGGTGGAGGTTGATGACTTCAGCGATGATGGAGATGATTTGGGGGTTTCAGAGCAGTCGAATGTACAGGATGTCCCAGAGTAGTGGGTGCTAGAGCAACAGGCCATCCCGGAGGTGCCCATGCCTCAGGCTATCTCAGGGGATGTGGAGGTTGGGCTTCATGCTGAGATAGCATGATTGGAGGGTCTCCTATGAAGATAGGAGGAGGAGCATAGAGATGCTTTGGTGGAGGTAACGCAGGAGAGGGATCTCCTATGGACTCAGTTGGCACAGTGGGATAGTGCATTGGTTGTGTATCATCGATGAGATATAGAGTGGGGTCGATACTAGGTAGAGTTAGAGACAGAGGTTGTCCACCTTGGTGGATAGTTTCTATGCTTGATGGAGGTGGTTCATCATATCGTACGAGAGGCAGTGAGACTGAGCAGTCTACATCATCTCATCGCAGGTGGCTAGGTGAGGGTAGTGTTGGTGGGCAGGGTGTGAGGGTTGCAAGCAACGCCTTGAGAGGTCCCATAGGACCCATACTACTAGGGGTAGTTCTAGTCGCACCGATCCTACGTGATCATGGTGGCCGACTCCCTAGGCTTTGGGGATTTTGAGTTTTTTGTTTTTTGTGAGGTCAGAGGACCTTCTTATTGTAGCCTGAGGGCATTTTGACTTGATATATATACATGACTCTTTTTTTGGTTTGATTATATACTTGTCATGGTTTATTGTTCTTTATGCACATTTATTTATGTTGATGTATGCATATGCTATTATGACTATGGATGATTTTAACTATATGATATAGATGTATGCATATGGAATGGATGGAATGATTTGTTGGTATACAGGCGGTGGCACCATAGACTATATAGGATTTACTGGCTTTCTGTACTATGTGATTGCTTTATGAAATAACTTTTGCATTTGTAATTTTTGTTTTGTATTTTTTGATGGTGATGTAAGTAATGAAATGTACAACAATTGTTTTAGAATGTAGTTAAGGTTTTTCTGAGACTCAGATGCTTTAACTAACTAGTCAAGACTGTACATTATCTTACAAGACTTTTGAACAAGGTACGAATTAGACTTGAGTTTGACCAAGTTATTTCACATCCCTGTGTGTGCGATTGAGTTCGTTGATGTGGTATTCATAAGGATACCGCCAGTGCCAGGTAGGCTATCCACCAAACCTATACTGAGGATCACCTAATTAGCTCCACTAACTCCTTTGTTGCATTTAGTAAGATTAATCTACGATGCAATCTAGGATACCATAAGCTAGCTCATCCACATGCAAACATTGATCTGTACATATGCCCAACAGCTAATGCGATAGATATATCATCATGCGGGAGGTTTGCCACCAGTGACCAGCAGGCTATCCACCAAACCGGGACTGAGGATCACCTCATGACCTTTCGAATGCTGAGAGTTCCAGGGATTCAAGTTCGACTCCCTTCTTTTCTTCAATTTTATTGGGATACTTGCTCTCATATATAGTGATAAAAATCACTATTTATTTTTCTCTTTTTTTTTTTTTTTTGAGCAAGGGATTTGAATTTTGAGTGATGGGGATCACTATTTCTTGTGCTTTTTGATGTGTGCACTTTGAGGGTTTTGATGTCAAACTTTGGAGTTTGTACTTTGAATTTTTTTAATTTTTTGATGTTTGCAACTTTTTGAGAATTTGGGATTTCTGATAGTGGTAAAAACCACTATTTATTTTGGGGAATTGGGTAGGGAAGATGCTTGTCCTTTTGCCAACTCTCAGCATTCTTGGGGTCATTCACATAGGGGGATGAGCAAGATAACCATTTCACTTATGGTAACCTAGTCCACTATGCAGGTTTCATCTTTCGTTCACACAACTTGGGAATTTTTATGTGTTTTAAGCTTGTGTTGGGATGCTATGTAACAAGGCGTGATCCAAGTAAAACTCTACCTTGTAAAAATTGGTCTGACTTTGTACAACATTTGGCTAGAAATCTAAAGACAGCTGAATGACGAAAACCCTAAAGACATTAAAAGACAACTGACTATGATATGGCAAAAATGTGAATGGCGTTATTCTTGTTGGATCATTTACAAAATGGACAAATGTGGAAAATGATGGAATTGCCGAGTAATTACAGTCTATGGTGCGTTTGACATGTATGACCAACAAATATGCAATGTATGTATGCGATGCCTAATGCAGCTCTTTTTTTTGTTTTGATTTTTAAGATTATGCATGAAAGTGAGATGCAATTTTTTTTGTTATTTTTGATTATCTGTTGTTTTTGAATATTCGTTATGGTGGTTTAACCCAATGGGTGTGGACCAAGAGATTATAGATACCTTTGGGGCATTTTGGTGACCAAGCGATTGTGAGAACCCTTGGAGCTTTTGGTTTGACCAAAGGGATTATAGATACCTTTGGGGCATTTTTGGTTGACCAAGCGATTGTGAGAACCCTTGGAGCTTTTGGTTTGACCAAAGGGATTATAGATACCTTTGGGGCATTTTTAGGTTGACCAAGCGATTGTGAGAACCCTTGGAGCTTTTGGTTTGACCAAAGGGATTATAGATACCTTTGGGGCATTTTAGGTTGACCAAGCGATTGTGGGAACCCTTGGAGCTTTTGGTTTGACCAAAGGGATTATAGATACCTTTGGGGCATTTTGGTTGACCAAGCGATTGTGAGAACCCTTGGAGCTTTTGGTTTGACCAAAGGGATTATAGATACCTTTGGGGCATTTTGGTTGACCAAGCGATTATAAGAACCCTTGGAGCTTTTGGGGTGGGCCATGGCTCTCTAAATGTTGAATGGCCTCAAATGACTGATGTTCAAGGGTTCTAGTTCCTTGATTCCTTCAAGAGAGGCGAGCCGGTATGTTCCAAGTCCTATTTTACTATCGATTACATAAGGACCTAACCAATTTGCCATGAACTTGTCCCTTAAATGGGGTGGCAAGTTAGAATTTTGTTGGTTCTCTTTTAAGACCAGGTCACCAACCTGAAAGTCCCTCAGGTGAACTTTCATGTTGTATGCTTTCTTAAGTCGCTCTTGATAGATACGTAAATGCTCGAGAGCATTGATGCATCATTCATCGAGTAACGTAAGCTGGTCTAACCGGGCCTACCATGCAGTGTCATCATCGATGAACTCTTGCATTGATATGCGTAGGGAGGGTATTTCCAACTCGAGAGGCATGACTGCCTCGGAGCCATACACTAGCAAAAATGGAGTTGCCCTAGTGGGCGTCCGAATGCTAGTGTGATAAGCCCATAGGGCAAGTGGTATTTGGATGTGCCAATCCTTATGATTATCTATGACCATATTTTTAAGGATGGCAACTAGCATTTTGTTTGATGCCTCTACTTGCCCATTTGCCTACGGATAATAAGGTGTCAAAAAACTATGCTGAATTTTGTACTTTGTTGTCAAAGCACGCACATATTTGTTCTTAAATGACGTCCCATTATCCGAGATGATCTTGGATGGAATACCAAAATGACATATGATGTTATGTAAAATGAACTCCGCAATGCGGGGCCCAATCGTAGAGGTAAGCGGAATTGCTTCCACCCACTTAGTGAAGTACTCTATGGCCGTTATGATAAACGTGTGATGACCTGACGATGCGGGGAGATCTTTTCGATGAGATCTAAGCCCCACTATAAAAATGGCCAAGCCGATTGGATCGATTGCAAGGCCTGAGAAGGTACGTGTGTCAAGTTAGCATGGTGTTGACACTTCATGCACTTTCGCACATATGCGCAACAATCTCGCTCTAAAGATGGCCAATAATAGCCCATGCAAAGAATGCACTTTGCGATGGCCATACCATTGAAGTGGCCACCGCATGTACCATCGTGCGCTTGGGTGATCGCCCAAGTGGACTCCTGTTGGTCCAAGCAACGGAGGAGGATTCCTTCATAGCTTCGATGGTATAAAATGTCTCCTAGCAAGACATGTTTTGTCGCTTTCTGTTTGAATGATCTTTTCATGGTGTGCGACAATCCAAGTGGGAGGCTACCTAACTTGAGATAGTCTCTTATGGGTGTGTACCAATCCTGCTGATCAGAAACCTCGATGGTATGAATGGTCGATCCCTCTTGAAGTTCATCCCTAGAAAAAGTTGAGCGGGAAAGAACTTGTAAAAATAGCATTGTGTTGCTATTAAGAGGGGTTGGAGAGAACAAAGACCCCTAGTTGGCATGATTCAGACTATCATGGATTCGAGAGAACCTATCCTGAGATGGTTCAATCTGGATCAGGTGGATTCCTGGCATTATGTCAGAGCTTGCACGCTCCATCATGGATTGCGATAACATTTTGACTTGAATGGTTGTCATCTCACCAGAAATGTCTTACGAGATTAGTGACCCCAAGGAGGCCATAGTGTCCACAAAATGATTCGATGATCGAGGGAGTGCCTCGATGTCATACCATTCAAGCTTTGCCAAGAATTTATCCACAAGGGCTTTGTAGGCCTACAGAACTGGGCATTTGCATTGGAATACCCCTTTCACTTGGTTGACAATTAACAGTGAATCACCAAAGATATTCAAGCATTTGATGTTCATGGTGATGGTTGTCTGAAGACCTATGAGCAAGGCTTCATATTCAACATTGTTATTGGTGCATAAGAAATCAAGTTTAAATGATAAAGGCATTGGAGCCCCTTATGGTGTGAAAAACATGATTCCCGTGCCACCCCCTTGCTCACATTTAGAACCATCAAAAAATAAGGTTATGTCGGCCTGTGACTCAGGCTCATCAGAATCTGGTGATTCTGAGACATGGAAGACCCCATCATCGGGTAGCTCTATGGTTAGAGGCTGATCATCTTCGAGAGGAGCCTCTGCTAGTTGATCGATGATGACTTGACCTTTGATGGACTTTTGTCCAATGAATTCGATGTCAAACTCCATCAACAACATGATCCATTTTATCATGTGACTACTATGATAAGTATGACTCATCATGTACCGCAATGGATTCTCCTTAGACACAACATACGTCATATTGCTCAACATGTAATGGCATAGCTTTTTGGTGGCAAATACCACCGCCAAGCATAGCTTCTCAACGTATGCATAGTTAAGTTCATAACTGACCAGGGTGCGGCTAAGATAATAATTAGCCTATTCTTTATGTAATTCATTTTTCTAGGCTAGCATGGCGCCCAGTGCCACCTCAGTAGCTGAGATGTATAAATAGAATGACACTCCTAGTCTAGGTGGTGCCAATACTAGTGATGAAGCCAAGTATTGTTTGATGTCGTCGAAGGCTGACTGGCACTCGTCATCCCAATGAAATGCTACCCCCTTGTGTAATAATTTATTCATGGGTCGGCACTTGTCAGATAACTACGCTATGAAGCGCTTGATCGACGTGACCTTACCCTGCAAGCTTCTGAGCTGCCTGATGGTGGTTGGGGGAAGCATTTCAAGGATTGCCTTGAATTTATTTGGATCTACCTCGATGCCTCATTTTGAGACTATGAAACCCAAGAGTTTTCTAGATGTGATGCCAAATACGCACTTCTTGGGGTTTAGCCTAACCTTGTGTTCGATGAGGTGATCAAGGATCTTGCGTAAGTCATCGAGATGATTTTGGCACAAAAGAGATTTGGCCAACAAATCATCCATATAATCTTCCAAAGTTTTATGCATGTGATCATGGAAGATGTATGTCATAGCGCGTTGGTAAGTGGCGCCAGCATTTTTAAGGCCAAAGGGCATGACCTTATAACAAAATGTCCCCCAAGGCATCGTGAACGCCATTTTTAGTTGATCATCGAGATTGATACGAATCTGGTTGTATCCCGAGAAACCATCCATGAGGGAAAGCATTTCATGGCCTATTGTAGCATCTACCAATGCATCGATGCTAGGCAAGGGGAAATCATCCTTGGGACTCGCTTTGTTTAAATCTCAAAAATCGGTGCATATGCGAATCCTCCCATCAAGCTTTTTGATGGGTACCATGTTGGACAGCCATGGTGGGTAATCTATGCAGATGACAAACTGTGCATCCAACAACTTTTGTAGCTCATCTTTGACCATTAAGGCCACTATTGGGTGCATCTTACGTAGCTTTTGCTTGACTGGCTTGACTATCGGATCAAGTGTTAGATTATGCGTGACTAGCTATGGGTCTAGCCCCGACATGTCTTTGTAGGACCATGCAAAAACCTCCTTCTTCTCTTTGAGAAGGGCAATGTAATCGGCTTGCTCTTCGGGGGATAAACTTACCCCCAACTTGATGATTTGTGGATTCATTGGATCAGAACCGATGTCTACGTCAATCATCTCTTCGACTGACATGTGGGATCCATCCTCCAACTGGTGTGGAGTTG
The DNA here is from genome assembly GCA_028583015.1 of Wollemia nobilis. NCBI lineage: Eukaryota > Viridiplantae > Streptophyta > Pinopsida > Araucariales > Araucariaceae > Wollemia > Wollemia nobilis. The sequence goes on from JAQPPZ010016890.1 coordinate 4,542,348, forward strand.
GGATCAGGTGGATATCATTTGCTGAATTTAGATCTACGTTGGGAATGTCGGGTTCCTCTTCAGCATGGAAGATATCCTGAGTCTATCCTAGGGTGAAATGAAACATCTCACCACAAGGCCAGTACTCTGATGGGGATGGTGGTGAGTCAACGTGATCCCAGTCTATGGCATCTAGGTCTAGATACAATGGTCATGTTGGATCGGCTGGATTGTGGATGGGGGTAGTTAAATCAATGGAGATCATGTTGATGGAATGAATTTGGTCTCCATTGCCATGTGGGTGTTGATTCGGACATTCTTGGTGATCCTTGTACCCCGGATCTGGCTCTATGGGTACTGGCACAAAAGGATCGGCCCTATGTGTGGATAGAAGGATAGGGTCTGCCCTTGGCACTGATGGCCCTATAGGGTCTCTAGGTGGGAGGTGCTCCCTGTATGCCCGAAGTGGTGGATGAAGCACTTGGTTTAACTGTACTTGGTTTAAATGCCACCTATGCCTTGGTCCCATATTTAGATGTTCAAACATATCATCGATGTCTATGGGGTATTCCTGTTGCCTCATATGGTTGAGATATGCCATCTCAGTCTCATCCTCATAGTCGCTATCGGAGATCCATAGGCCTTCATTGGCTCCGACAACTATGTGCCCCTCTAGTTGGTATAGCCTCCCACTAGGCATTTCTTGATCACTATCCTCACTCTCTATGAAAACTAAAAATTTGGCATGCAGGTAGTCGATGTTGAAGAAGATATTTGGATCTTCTTCCTCCGGTGGATCACTTGGCCTTATGGCCGGCATGGGAGGCTCATTTTGTTCGAGCAAGTTGATTTGGTCCCTTCTGGGTTGTTTCGCTCTCTATGGGAGGGCTGGATTCTCTGGAGGTAGCAATTGCCTGATTGGAACATTAAAGGGGAACATTGCCATGAAGTTCTCCTGATAGTCGTCAATGGGTGTCACCTGCGAGTGATTGCTATCGGACTCAAAAGGGTCCCAAGGTGCTACCTCATAATCTGACTCATCTTCAGAAGACCCCCCTTGATCTTGTTCATATCCCCTTTGGAGGTTACTTCTTGAACTTTCTCCTTCCTCGATCAAAGGGGAGGGGTTGTTGAGGTCAACAAGGTTTGTTGTTAACAATGGGAGATAATCCCCCAATGTGTATGTTGTGTTGGGATTGGCATATGGATCTTGTGCCAACCCATCCCTGTTGCCTAGACCTAGGCCTTGCATGGTTTCTACCAAGATGTCGAGGGGCAAAGGGTGGTTGAACCCTACTCCTGATTTATCATATTGCATCTGGTATCTCGGTTGACAAAGAGTGTGCATTCCTTGTTCATATCTGCCCAATCCATATCCATGCCAATTACATTGGTCTAGGTATTTCAAGGTGAAGTCTGGGTTGGACAGATAGTCAACATTCTCAGCAAATGGCTCTTCGTCCTCTTCCTCTTGTAGGTAGGGTTCAATGTCGTTCTCGAGGCCCCCATATACAAAATTGGTCTGATTTGGTGGGTAGCCTAAAGGGACGATAGTGTCGATGGGGAGGCGAGGTCTCCCCATGTCTTGCATGGATTCGAGCATGGGTGTTGCCACAATGTTCCACACTAGGTACTCCCCAGGCCCGTATTGGCCATCTCAATGGTAATCATCGATGGTTGAGGGGGAGGGAATGGGAGTTCTCCCCGAGTCCACTCCATGTTGGGTGAACCAGGTGTCTCGACTTCCATTCGGCTGGGCACCTCTTCGGTAGAGATGGTTGAGACTAATGGTGGTACCTCCTCTAGGGGCTTCTTCCCATTGTCCTTCGGTGTGGCCACCATAGGTGGCATCATTGGTGAAGGAACAGATGATGAAGATGGGCTAGGTTGGTGAGTTGAGGGACTCAACAGTGGGGATGTAGGCGGAATCGGACCCTGTGTGGATGGATTCAATTGAAAGTCCAAATGTGTCGATGGGAGGGTCGATTGTGGCATCAGCTGCACCGCATTGCAAAACTTAAAGGGCTCTAAGTCCGTTGGGACTACATGTACTTGCCCTTCGTATGTGTATTTGAGGCATTGATGGGCTATCGAAGGGACACACTTCATGTCCCTGATCCAAGGCCGGCCTAGCAAGATATTGTAGGCCATCTCACCCTCAAGGATGTGACACAACGTAGGAATGGTCTTTTGTCCTACTTGGATGGGCAGGACAATTGTGCCAACCATCGAGCATAACGCGTCGTTGAATGCTCGAAGAGTGTAAGTGGATGCCACAATGTGGGATGCTGGCAGCTTAAGGTGTTTTAATGCCGTTGTCGTGATTATGTTGTTGGATGAGCCAGTGTCCAACAACACCCTCTTGAATGGAATCCCATTGACCCATGCAATGACGTGCAGGGGTGGATCCACCATATCACCAGTCACCAATTTTAGTTCATCTTCCCTGAAGGTTATGACTGGTTCTATGCATTGTCTCACATGTCCCACAAAATTGTTGAAAGAATTGGGTTCATGGGGTTGTAGCTCAATGGCTTTGAGTATCTCCATCAGAGCCTCCCGATGGGGCGGTGATTGTTGGATGAGCTCATAAATGGAGAGCCTAGCCGACGTGGTCCTTAAACTTTGAGTAAGTTTAGTCTAAATCATGGCCACTGGTCTAGGTGGGGGAGGTTGTGTAGGGTGTTGTGGAGGTTGTGACGTTGATGGAACATCTCCTATAGCTGCAATGGGTGCAGCCATGTTTGGGTATCTTTTGTTCCGTGTCACGATGCTTATCATCCCTACGTATCCTTGCATGGGGCAGTTTTGTGTTACCTCATTCACTTGTAAAGTCTTTGCCTGTGCATCATGGGTAGGCAGGGGGTCTTTGAAGACCTCCATCTATTGGTTGCTCAGTGCTACGGGATTATCTACCATGAGCATTTTGTTGTCTATCAAGTCCTGCACTAAGTGTTTGAATTTCCAACAAGTGGAGATTTCATGTCCTTTCTGTCGATGAAATCTACAATATAAGTCTTCCCTATAGCCCTTGGGTTTTGGCATGTTGGGGTCTATGGGTCGACTTTTCGACAAGTTTATCAGGTTTGCCATGAACAAGCGGTCAAACAAGGAGTCTCTAGACTCCGTGAATTGTGTGAATTGTCGCCTAGGGCGACGCTGCTGATTTTGCTCTTGTTTATGATTTTCCTTTTCATAGTTATCAAGAGGAACTACCTGATAATTAGCCTTTGGGGGCTATGTCATTTGTGTAGGCTTTGGTATAGTTATGGCAACCTGATTGACCATGATGGGTTTCGATTGCATGGGCCCAGTTTTAGCATTTTTGGTCCACTCTTTCTTGCATGGCTTGGCAATCTCATCATCTTGTATTTTGATCTCCTCAATTATCCTAGCTTGCGCCAAGGCTTCTTCGAGGGTGGCATATTGTTGCAGCTACAATAGCATGGAGATCGACCTTAAGCAACTCTTTGAAAACATTTGAGTCATGTCGGCCATGGGAGGGAGGTAAGGTAGCTTTGAAAGCAATGTCCTCCACCGATTCCCATAAGCAGCTATGGTCTCATCATCATACTACTTAAGGCCAGCTAGGTCACTTAAGGATGCCTTCTTCTTGGTGTTGAAGGCAAAACGTTCAAGGAACGCGTCCACTAGCTGGTCTAGATTATTGATGCTATGCTTCGGCAACTGGGTAAACCAATCCGAGGTAGGGCCTACGAACGTGGTTATAAACATTCTCAGAAGCAATGCATCATTGTCCTGAATGCCAAAGCATTGACTCAAGAACCTTGTTACGTGCTCTTGGGCATCCTCATCCCCTCTAAAAATTGCCAATTGAGGCATTTTGAAGTGGTCGGGGTATGGGGGTGCCGAAACTGAAGGATGCACAGGGTGACTATGGAGTTGGCGTAAGGTGGGCTTTTGGGGCCCTGAAGTCTTAGTCTCCATAGACTCTAAGCGCTCTAGCAGTGCTTTGTATGCATCAGAGGATTTGATTTCCTCTTCTTTGGTTTGTTCCCATTGTGAATTGTGAGGAACTTGAGGCCTATGGAGGGGTAGCCGGATAGCGCCCCCTGCCTTGGTAGGGCATTTCAGCCCGCTCTTCTTCTCGCTCAAATTCCTCATAGGCCTCTTGAGGAGTTTTTGGGCGTGACCTATAAACATGGATGGGTGCCCGAGGAAGGCGCCCATCATTGGTTCTAGGAGTGGCCTCCCGCTCAAGTCTAGGAGGTCTTGGAGGCAATGCTTGATAAGGTCATGGAGACCTGTCTCGTACTAAGGGGTTGTGCCTCTCATAAATTTTTGTCTTATGCATGTGAGGGGTTGGAATCCTCTCATGCATAGTGTTCTGGAGCAACTCATCTATCTGGCATTGAATGCGCTCTTTGTTAAGATGATACAGTTGTTCTAACTACTGTTGATCTTGCCTAAGCTGCATGATTTGCGCTTGGTGGGTGGCATGTTTGGCAAATGCCAAGTCGATTTGTTCCATCGTCCTAGGTCTAGGAGGCCTAGATGCCTCCCCTACATATCTATCTCGGTCGTGGTGATCCGAGATCTCTATGGGTCACTTTCCTCTATCGAGGTTAGCAGCATTCACCCGAGGCTCTGGCCTCAATAGGTGATCTTGATAATCAGCAGGTGCAGAGGCGCATTGCTCCCATGCGGTGTATTGCTCTTGAGGAATATACTAGTTTTCCTCATGCTCCCTTTCGTACATGTGAAAGGGACGGGTAGAGTTGGCTCGCCCTATCTGAAGAGCCTTGCGCTCTAGATTTGGCCTATTAGTTCTAATAGTAATGAGGGGTGGAGGGGGAATGATATAATCATGTGGGCCCTCCTTATGAACCCTATGTTGCTCTAGCGCTTCATCGCGTAGTGGCCACTCATAATGAGTGTCTAAGGGGGCCTTCCCATGTGTGTACTCCTCCTGAGAGGGTCTATGTTGAACGGGAGTGCCCCTCAAAGGGGTGCCTCTATAGTCCTTTTCTGTAGTGGCATAGTGTGGACTATGTTGTGGGTCAGGCTGCCAAGGTGGTATAACCAAGTCCTTGGGGCTATAACGGAGGTGACTTGTGCCTCCTTGTATACTTTCTATAGCTTCTGCCCGTGATTGGGCTTGGCTACGGGTATACACCATGGTGGTGGTTTTTCTAAAAAGATATGTATATTTTTATCTCCTTTACAATTTTTATGCTATACCAAACAAAAGGGGACCACACAAACAAAGAAATGATTATCTTGTTTACAGATTAAATGTGTGTCCTAGATCTGGTTCAGTGTGTTTGATTTTTGTTATGTAAATCTTGTAAAGAAAACTTTGTTATACATGCATAATGAGGGCTCTTGTATCTCCAAAATGGTCGCCCCTTCAATATACCATTGCCAGGCCGTTATACCGAACCTCTCAATATACCCGCCCTTACGTGAGGGAAACTATTGGTACGCGAGAGCAGAATAGTAAGTGGAACATAGGCGGTACGGAAGGGGGATCACTCTATTTTTGACACCTACCATAGAAGACTTATCCTCATGCATGGGGAATCACCCCCACTACACTTGGTCAGCTTTCGTCAGGATTTACGTCTAGCAACAGTCACGATCAGGGTATATGTATGCAAAATCCAAGCCAAGGTGGTGATGAAATCCACCGTTGGTCTTGATCAAGTGTTGGGGTATTAAGACCAACTCCTTGATGTTAATTTTATTAGGTGGTGTGTGTGGTTCCTTTTAATTGTGTAAAGAAAGAAAACATACAACAAAAGATGATTTTCACTAATGCAATGCTTTAAAGTACGTTTTATCTTTCAGAGACAATTAGTAGCAAAAAGGAAATCACAAAACCTAACTAGAACTGAAACCTATAATGAGGACTTGCCATTTGTGCAAGTATCATGCAAGCAAACCAGAGAAAAATGCATTCCTAATCAAGTTCCTTCCATTTAATTTACTCTATGTTTTTATTTTTTTTATTGCAAGAAAGGAAAACAAACTACTTAACCTTTCTATGCAAGTGTCTGAAAATAAAGCAAAGAAAATAGAAAATTGCAGAAACAGAAAGTAGAAAAACACAGAGGATGTTCAGAAGGCCTACCTCTTCTCTGTCTAAACCAGATGCCTCTGAGTTTCTGCTCAGAAAATGCATAGAGCTCTAATCATCCTGGGGTGGGATGAATAGCAGGTCTGCATTCATCACAGGGTGGGACGAATACGTATTCATCCTCGAGGTGGCACGAGTAGCAGTCCAGTGCCCGAATGAGTAACACCTGCAAAGAAAAACCACAAAATTTGGATCAAAAACTTGATCTTAATAGTAGGGGATAGGGTCCCACCATGATCACCACTAAAAGCAATGTAGAAGATGGCATACCGATATGATGCAAACAAAAATAGATACAGATGCTAAGTCCTACGAATGCGATGAGAAATGCATGAAGGAAATGATGCATAAATGAGATGTGAGCAAAAAAAAGTGGGGCCTCCTTTATTGATATTGCTTTTAATCTGATTACAATACATCCCCCCTCTAGGGCTCAGAACATTTGATACAATTTGTTACATCAATGGATGGTACGCTTCCAAGGTCTTTCGCATGCCCACATTCGAAGTGGGTGGGCCAAAAGTTGCCACCGCTTGTGTCCATGTGTTCATCATTCCTTGCTACCCCTCTAGTATTCCTAGTGGTGAGATCCTACACATAGAAAGACAACAAATCGTTAATAGCATATGCGTATCTAGAAAAACATGCAATCCCCAAGGCCTCCAGCTAGTTAATACATAAAATAATAAAACGATCATCAAATCATGTCAGAATGAATTCAAAATTTAACAGAGGCATTAGGATATCATCTGGGACATATTACAAAAATAATATTAAGAAAATCATGCACATATTTCTAATCGCTTGGGGTGGGACGTAGGGACTCACAAAACTTGCAAAAGTGACCTTGCAAATGTCCTACCCAGAGGCCTCCAAAACTCCTACAAACTTGGGGTTAGACTAAAAAGGGCATTTTGAGATGACCCAGAAGGTCATATTTGGCATATTCTACCTAGATTATCCTTATATTCCGAAGGCGCTCCCTGTAGGTTAGTAAACGCATAAAAATGATAAAAACAAGGTCAAATCATGTCAGAAAGCAATGAAACTTGGACAACAGCATAAGTACATTAAATACAACATAATGCAAAAATAATAGTAAAGAAATCATGCATAGATTTCTAATCACTCCGGGGTGGGGCGATTAGGACTCGCAGAGGTTTGGGGGCACCCGAGGGTGGGACGCCCACCGTTTAGGGCCTAGTTTTGACACCAATCCAAGTGGGATGGGTCCAAAACCTCCTAGGGGGTTGTGTCGATGAGTTTGGGGTGGGATTGTGGCTGATTTCTTGGGTTTTGGGTCTAGATTGTGTTCCTAGTGTTCACCCGATAACCTCTCTTCCAAAAGAGAAATTAGGGATGTAGGAAGCACAAAGAGGAATGGGGGTATAATTTGGCAGCACTTCATTGCTCCAAATGCTCCAGATCTATTCTCTTTTTGGGGTGAGGAGGCTCACCTTTTTATAGACCTAAGGGTCTCCTTTGAATGCGCATGCGAGGGCGCCACTTGGCTCATTATGCCTTTTTGGGGGAGAGAAGATTCCTCCCTGATTTAGGGCCTCCTTGATTGAGGCCTCCATGATCAAGGCAGGCTTGACTGAAGTCTCTCTGATTTGAAATCTTCCCTCACAATTGCATGCCTTGAAGGTGAAGTTGGGTGGTGGATCTGGGCTGCCATTTGTCAAGGTTTGACTTTTTGCCAGTCAAACCTGCTAATCGTCCCACCCTGGAGCGATTGTTGCTAATCATCCCGGGGTGGGACGAATAGGATTCTAATCATCCCAGGGTGGGACGAATAGGGAGCAAAGTGCTTAAAAGGTGCAAAATTGACCTCTGACCTTCCAAAACTGATTTGGGAGTGGTTAGGACCACTGTTTAACCTCTGGAGGCTGCCCTAGGGGGTATGTATGCCAATTCGGTCAGTGCTTGTAGTCACATAATCGGATTGGTGTTGTTTTGGTGTCTACACTTTCTTAGGCTCATATTCCTCAAGGTATACAACTGTAGAAGTGTTATTTGAAGTGAAAGCTTCATAAAACACTACATATCTACTTATATGTGTTTTCTTGGTCATAGAGTCTATCAATCAATATCCCTTAGAATGCTCATCATAACCAAGAAATATACATTGCAGGGTCTTCTCATCTAAATTTTTCCTTTTCTATTTGGGTATATGCATGAAGGTCTTACAACCAAAAACCCTTAGATGAGAAATGGAAGGTTTTTTACCATTCCATACTTCTTATGGATTTTTACCCTGTAGAGCTCTTTTGGGTGCTCTATTTAGGAGGTATGATGTTGTGTTTACTATTTTTGCCCAATACGGATCCTCAAGATGTGCTCCCTTCAGCATACATCAAACCATTTCCATATTGGAATGATTTCTCCTCTTTGCAACTCCATTTTGCTAAGGTGTATAGGCAGTAGTAAGTTTTCTCTTAATCCAATGTTCTTTCAAAAAAATTTAAAAATTCTTTGGAAGTATATTCCCCCCCTCGATCTGAAAAAAGGAATTTGATGAAATATCCAAACTCTTTCTCAACAAGTTTCTTGAATTGTTGAAATTATGAAAATGCCTCTAATTTCAATTGGAGGAAGAAACCCACATCTTGCGAGAGTAATCATCAATGAACAATTGAAAGTACTTCATTCCACCATAACTAGTGGGCATAGGACCGCATAGATCGGTGTGTACCAACTCCAAAGGTTACGTAGCTCTAGAATAGCTAGATTCAAAAGGTACCCTATGTTGCTTCCCTGCTAATAAATTTGAGCAAATTGGTAAGATGGAGGAGAGATGAGGAAGTCCTCTCACCATCTCATATTTGTCCAATTCGAGCAAATATCCTGAACTAAGATGCCCATATATTCTATACCAGAGAGAAGTGACCTCATTTGCAGTTGTTTCCAGAGCAACATGAGGTGTTGAAATAGCATCAAGAATGAACAAGCCATGCTTGTAAGAACCGATTGCGATATGTTTACCTTTGTGGGTTATAAAACATCTCTTCTTGCCTTGCACAACTTGGAACACAACATCTATTTTTCTATCCAACATATGAGGAATAGAAAATAGATTATTGGACAATCCGGGAACATAGAGGACCTTATCTATCTGACATCGACCATCTGGAAGAGTGACAAAAATATTTCCTTCACCCTTTACTTGGTAGACTTGATCATCAACAATGGTGACTGGCTTTCCCTCTTTCTCCTCAAATATGTCAAACCATGATTTTTCTCCAGTGATGTGCATACTATATTTCAAATCGATATACCGTACAAAATCTATCTGGGAAGATGAAGTATTGGTCATGAGCACCTTGTGTGCTCTTTCAGAGTCAAAATCTGAATCGGATCCAGAGGAATCTAGGTCTGAGTTGAAGTTAGCATAAGCAACATGTCCCTTAGGTTTCGTATGTTTCTTTTTGTATTGTTGTTTCTCTTTCCCTTTCTTCTTATGATATGGATAATTTTGTTTCTTGTTTTTGAACCAACACCTATTGGTGTCATGGTTATTCATATCACAAATCTTGAAATATTTATCCTTCTGCTGATTCTGTTTCCCTTTTCCTTTGGAAGAAGGACCCCCTTTTTGAGATTGTCCTTGTTTCTGACCCCTTTGTTAGGTGGAAATGGCATTATATGGCACCTCATATTTCTGAACCTGATTGGCCTCCTCAATCTAAAGTAAATTTACCAACTCCACAAAAGACACTTTTCTACCAAAAACATTGAGGGAAGTGATCATCATCTTATAGGAATCTGGCAATGCTCGTAAGATGATAGAGTTCATGATATCATCATCCACTGGTTTTTCAATAGCATTTAGTTTGGCTTTCAGTTCCACCACTCTACAAAGGAAGAGATCAACTGTATCCCTAGAATTCCTACTGAGGGTATGTAGTTGAGTTTGAAGGTTGAGAATAGTGGACTGATTCTTTCCTTTATACACAATATTCAAAGTAGCCCAAGCTTCAGGACTGGTTTTGGCATCACATATATGAGTTTGGACCTCATCTGTAGTAGTAATTAGGAGAAACATGAGACCTTTCTTATCCTTATTATCCCAATATTCTTGATCGGTTCCTGTTGTTTGAGGGTTTTTTGTAGTGCCATTCACTACATCCCATAAATCTTCCACCTGAAGAACAACTTTCATATTTGTCTTCCATGGAACAAAGTTTGGACCTTTTAGCAACTCGAAATCTAAGAGATATTTTTGAATAGTTGCCATTGTGAAAAACTCCTTATTTCCCCCTTGTGTTTTAGAATTTTGCAAGAAATGTACTTGGATCCCCCCTTGTTTTGGAAAAATAAACAATAGGGGAAAGAGAAAAAAATGGCCCTGTTTCAAATAGGCACAAAGCAAATTATCCCTCCAAATATCCCGATTGTCTCCTTGGAAATTATTTATTTATTTATTTTTTGTTAATTTTTGGCAACAACTTTGAAAACAACTTTTGTGCAACAACTTTGAAAACAATTTTTTCAGCAACTTTGAAAAAATATTGGAGCAATTTTTTTATGTTTTGGCTTGTTTATTGTTGACAACTTTGTCAAAAAAACAAAAGAAATGCTTTTGTGATGATCGGTGGGGTTGGAACCCCTGACGTCATCCACCGTGGTAAGCGAAACAAACCTCTTTGGTGACACATCCGTCGTGATATTTGAAGGCACAACATGCCTGTTAACAACATTGCAAAAGCACTAAAAAACAAAAAAATGTTTTCTTTGCCTATGGTCGGTGGGGTTGGAATCCCTAACCTCCCCCACTAGAGAATTAATCCAAACCACCTCAGCTACACAGCTCATGGGGAAAATAAGGCACAATGTGCCTCTTATCTGCACCTCGAACCCTGTGAGATTACTGAACACAACAAATAAAAAAATGCATCTCTAGGAGATTGGAACCCTGCACCTTCTACGGAAATAATCTTAGGATCAAGCAAGGGTACCACATGGGCTGGTACTTGCCATGGAAAGACAGGAGAACATAATCACCAATGTACACATTGTTGCCTACGTACAAAGAAAAAATAAAAAAACTCCTTTATCCCACATGCACGAGGGAAAATAAATTGGTTTTTTTTTATATCATCTACAACATTATGTGTTTCAATTTCCTTAGATAAATAAAGCCTTGCCCTCATTTTTCCATCGAGCTAACCCTAGCATGCCATGTGTAGCCACCGATCCAACCCCAGTGTGCCACATGTCACCTGCATCCTTGTTAGTTTTTGAGTCCCTCGTGTCCTACCATGCGTCACTCATATCCTTGTCATCGTCTGAGTCACCCGTGTCCTATCACATATCACCCGTGTCCTTGTCAGCATCTGGCAAGTCTTGTACTACATGTCTAGTTTTGGGTCTTCCTCAGTATTCGTGGCCCACCTCCTTTGTTTCACTGCCTAGTTTTGGTATCTCCTGCCTAGCTATGGTACCATGTAAACCTGTGGAGAAATAATGTAAAACAAGTGAACTCATATTGATTGAATTGACATATATATACAATAGCAAAATAGTTGGTTGGGTAACCAACCAACTTCTTTGTTGGAACCTCCTTAACCAACTAGGAGAAGTGAATGCTTAATTAACATTAATTTAATAGCCCGCCCATGAATAATACTACCCTATAACAAGCTATATGATGTGCACTAACACAATGATATTCAAGATGACCAAAGGTGAATGTAGTTCATGAGACCATATCTTATTGAATAATTTCCTCAAATGGATGGAAGAAAGTAAATGAGTGAGCTGAGGTTTAGCGGGTGTGATGGGAGTGAGGGTTTGAATTTTCTAGGTAGGAATCTCAACCAAGGCGGTAGAGGTAGAGTAGGTATGGAAGGGGTGGGTGGGAACCTCGAGCATGGATCAAGTGAGGATCTAGAGGAAGGCGGTTAGGCTACGGTATATTTGGAGGTGGGCATCATGCGGGGGCCCGACCCTCCTCAGAAAGACCCCGATAAAAAATATACGAAGGACAATGCGGGGCCCAAGAAGTGGCTATATTTTGTTGAGACTATTAGAGGAAAAATAAAGGAGGTTCTCTCTCTTCCGCCCCTAGTTCTAGTAAATAATAAAATTTTGGCCCCGACAAGTTCCATGAGCCCTTTTATTTCAAAGGAAAAATTCTCCCTGGTAGGCAAGTTTTTGGGAGGTAGGCCGAACATGGAGACTATCAGGGCTTGGGCGACGGGTAAATGGCGATCGGTAGGTAGCTTGGAGTTGGTAGCTCTAACTTGAGGGTTCTTAATTATCCATTATAATAATATGGAGGATGCTAATTGTATTTTAATAGGAGGTCCTTGGTTTTTGGGCAAAATGAGCCTTTTTATCAGATGAGGGGGTGAAGATTTCGATCCTAAAAAGAAAAATATTAACATTGCCATTATTTGGGTTTGTCTCCCAAGTCTACTTGCCCAGTTATTTAATGAATATTTTCTACAGGGCATAGCCAGAACTATAGGGAACCTGATATCCATTGACCATGCGACCTTGGCCAGGACAAGGATGAATCATGCACGAATTTGCATAAATGCTAATTTGGATAATGAATTGCCAAGGTTTGTGGAGCTAGAGTATGGAGAATACTATTGAAAAAAACCAATAGAATATGAGAACAGATCGACATTCTATGTATAATGCAAAAATTAAGGACATCTATGCAATCAGTGCCCTAACCTAGCAATGAATAGAGAAAAGCAGAAGCAGGGAATGCTAGACAGAGGAAATTTGAGGAGTTTCCCTGGCAGAGGTGATTTCAATCAGGAAAACTATGTCTACCAAAAAAAGAAAATAGAGGATGGAGGGTCCCAACAAGACAAAGGAAAACAATAGGTTGTTGGCAACCAAAATACTCAGGTAAGTTCCAATCCTCTAGTTTCAAATAAATTTTCAATTCTATCCAATATGGGAGTAGGAGGATTATCGAAAGACATGGAAGCCCGGAACCTTCAGAGCTAACCTTTCTGACTCTCTAGAATCCCCATCCAAGTCAGGATCCTCAAACCCTAATGCTAAAATTACTATAAGCCCCGTGGGCATCACAAAGCCAAACCCTAATGCCCAATCTCTAGAATCCCCATCCAAGTTGGGATCCTTAAACCCCAATGATAAAAATACTTCAATCCCAGTGGGCATCCCAAAGCCAAACCTTAATGCTGAAGAACTTAGGAAGAAATTTGAGGCATTGGAAAATAAAAAATCTCATCTCCCTAACATCATTACTGGAGCTAGGTGAATCCTACTGAGGGGCTGTCTCGTAGACCAAGGGAATATAAGAAAAAAGGAGAAGATTTGGATGTAAGGGTGGAGATATGTGAAACTATTTAGACTGAGGAATATGGCATTCTAGTTATGCAACAAATTGCCTCCCCTCAGTTTAGTCCTAAAGAAAATAGGAGCATTGTGAAGTCTCCTATAGATTTTGGAAGTGAAAAATTAAGAGGGAGAATATCAAATGCTAAGCATCAAAAAATTAAAATTGATAATGACATAGCTAATGGAAAACAAAGAACCTTGTTTCAACAGGTTATTCTGGGTTCTGAAGACAACAAATTATGAAAACCCTCTCAAGGGAGGGGGAGAGGAAGAAATACCAAACAATCTAAATGAAGTTCCTCTCATGGAACGTAAGAGGCCTCAATGGCCTGCCCAAACACAGGGAAGTCAGTGCAATAAGAAATCAAGTAAATCCAACTATTATCATGTTGCAAGAAACATAAAATGATGATATTCAGTGAAAAAAAGTAGCAAAAAAAATCTAGAATCAAGGGGATATTGTTTGCAAATCAGCCAGAGGAGTGTCTAGAGGCCTTATGACTTTGTGGGATCCTCATATAGTAGAAGGCACAATTATTCAAAAAGTTGACAGGGTTATTAATGTTTTATTTAAGAAAATAAATAGCAAAAGGTCATGGATCCTTTCAAATATTTATGCCCCGACTTCAATTCAAGAAAGAGATCTACTATGGGAGTACTTAGGCAATCTGAGTGAAATCTTCCATAATGTCCTATGGATTTTGGCTAGGGATTTTAACACTCCTCTTTACCCTTCAAACAAAATGGGTGGAAATGGACCACCTATCAGGAGCATGGATGAGTTCAATGACTTTGTGAACTCCAACATGTTGATGGATGTAAAACTTAGAGGAGAAAATTATACCTGGAGCAATCGGCGGATAGGATGTCATCTCATTCAAGAAAGGCTTGATAGGTTTTTTCTATCAAAGGAGGCTACAACTCTGTTCGGTGATTCTCCCTTGAAAGCCCTTCCTAAAATTTCTTATGATCATAATCCCATTTTTTTGGAGATCCCTAACTCTCTGTCCTTCAAGAAACCTTTTAGATTTCAATCTATGTGGATCAAACATTCTAGTTTTAGAGATAACTTAATTCAATGGTGGCAGCAACCTGTCAAGGGTAGTGCAACTTTTAAAATTGCTAGAAAATTAAAGTTTGTTAAGGAAAAGCTTCAAAATTGGAACAAAGAGGTCTTTGGGAACCTCTTTGAAAATAAAAAATAGGTTTTTGAAAGTTTGAAGATAATTGATCAGAGGATTCAACATGGTGATGTTGATGAAACTACTAGGCAGGAGGAACGAACAAAACTAGCAGAGTTTCATAACATTTTGGCCTATGAGGAAATCTATTGGAGGTAAAAATCAAGGGCTCTTTGGTTGAAATATGGAGATTCAAATTCCAAGTTTTTTCACGTCACCATGCTTAGAAATAGAAGCAATAACAAGATTTAAAAAAAAAACATATGGTTCTATTACTCAGGACTTAACATAAATTAGAAAGGAGGTAGTAACTTATTTCAATTCTATCCTTGGTCAAGAATCATAGTGCAATGAGGAGGCCAAAGATATTCTCTTGCAATCCATTCCTAGAATAATAAATGAGGATATAAACCTTAAGCTTCTAGCTCCCTTTTTTGATGAGGAAATTAAGGAAGCCTTGTTTAGCATGGAGCCAGACAAAGCCCCGGGACCCGATGGCTTTCCCCCTCATTTCTATCAAGATTTTTGGGACATCATAAGTGAGGATGTAATTTTTGTTATCAGATAATTCCAAGCAAGCAATCATATACCAAAAGGTCTCAATTCTAATTTTATTTCTCTAATTCCTAAGAAGCAAACCCCTAAATCTATGGCTGAATTTAGGCCAATCAGTCTGTGCAATGTTTCTTACAAGATCCTAACTAAAGCCATTGCAAATAGAATGAGATATGTTCTACCCCGCATCATAGATCCATGCCAGGGAAGCTCTATTTGGGGTAGGTCAATCTTGGATGGAGTTATCATAGTTCATGAAGCTCTGCACTCTACTCATAAGACTAATAGGTCTATTTTTGCCCTCAAGCTTGATATGAACAAAGCATTTGATAGGCTAAATTAGGACTTTTTGATTGTTGTCCTCCTTAAGTTTGGTTTTCACCACCAATGGGTTAATTTGATCAAAGAATGCATTTCTAAAGCATGGTTCTCAATTTTGGTTAATGGAACAACTACTGGTTACTTTCAAAGTCATAGAGGAATTCGATAGGGGGACCCTATCAGGCCCATGTTATTCATTATTATGGTAGAAGCTTTAGGTAGAACCATAAAAAATACTTGCAGTTCAAGGCTAATATCAGAAATCAAGGCAACATCTCTCACTAGGGCTATTTTTCACCAACAATTCTTCGATGATACCCTTTTATTGACTAAGGCATCGATGGTTGAGGCCAAAATAATTAAATACATCCTACAACTCTATGAGGATGTTGTTGGTCAGAAAGTTAATTTCAGTAAAAGCAAGTTATATTTCTTGAACACCCCCATTCAGAGGCAAGGAAGGATTGCAAAAATTTTAGGGTGTGATATAGCAAACCTCCCCACTTCGTATCTTTTTTTCCCTCTTTTCATTGGTTCTTCGAGAGAGTCAATGTGGGAAAGGGTTATTGAAAGAATTAAAAAAAAACTTGCTGGATGGAAAGGTCATCTTCTATATCAAGAAAGAAAGTCGACCCTCACTAAGGCCTCTCTTCAGAGTATTCCAGTCTATTTCCTCTCCATTTTCAAAGCCCCTATGAAGGTTTTCCAAAAAATTGAGAAACTCCAAAAAGAATTTTTATGGAGTGGATCAGAGGAGAAAAAAAGGATACACCTTGTAGGATGGACCAAAGTGTGCAGACCCAGGGAAAATAGGGGCTTAGGTCTGAGGAGAATTGCTCATATGAATTTAGCTTTACTTTTTTAATTTATTTGTGGAAAACATCCCAAAAGGGATGCCACTTTCGGGTAAGACCCAAGGAGGCAGGGGTATCCATTCCGCAAAAAATGCCCAGGACTCGGACCCGGCCTACCACCTTTGACATACTCAAGGAGCAAACAAACACACAAAACCAATTTAAAAATAAGTAAATAACAACAAAAATAATAAAATAAAATAAAAAACATGCTCCTTGAGTGTGTCAAAAACAAAAGCACAACCAAACACGCACAATAAGATAAAAGAAACCACAACACAAACCACATAGAAAAACACAAGAACCACATAACAAAACACAAACAAGACAAAAACAACAGAACACTACAAAGACATAACCCAAAAAAAAACATGAAAAATAAACACAACCAAAACCTAAAAAATTAAAATAAAATAAAATAAAAATAAAAATAAAAAACAACCAACAATAGACAATAAACAAAAACAAAAAACATAGAAAACACTCACACATAAAAACATGAATTAACACAAACAAAGAGAAACCCAAGAACAAGAACGAAAAAAACACAAGAACAATAACAAAAAACATAAAAAAAACACAAAACAACAAAAACACAAGAACAACAAAAAACAACACAAAGAACACAAAAACAAAACAAAACAAAAGAACCCACCCACCTTAAAAAACTAAACAAAAAAAAAAAAAAAAAAATTGAACATAACAATGACCTATCTAGACCAGAAGACTATTAAGGCAAGAATCAATAGAGGAAACAAAATAAAGAATAGAATGAGCTAGGGAACTAAAAAAAACTGAATGAACCAAAGAGAAGCAAAAAAAAAAAAAGCAAGAAGAAACTAGGTACCTTCGAACTCGGAGCCATCCAAAGAAATGATAGAAAGAAGAGCTTCCCTAATTTGAGAAGCCCACCATATAGGAGGGTGGCCATAACAAGTAAGATCACCTTTGTCCAAAGCCCAATTAGCTAAAGCATCAACACTCTTGTTTTGATCTCTGACCACATGATTGTAATCAACTTTCAAAAATCCCATCCTGGATTAATTGAATCTTCTCAATAATTCTTTTTATTCTCCAATCCACCTTATGATTCTTAGAAGGAGTCTTCAAGAGATTAATCATAAGTTGAGAGTCAGACTCAACTAACACCTTTTCCCATCCAACCTTAGTAGCCTCCTGAAGGCCTCTGAGGATACCATACCCCTCAACAAGGTTATTGGAAAGAATACCCAAATTCTCAAGCAAAAGTAAAAACCAGGGAGCCATCTGAAAGTCTACCAATTCCTCCCACACTGGCTTTTCTAGGGTTCCCTCTAGAGGCTCCATCAGTATTGAATTTTCCAAAATCCTTAGGAGGAGGTTGCCAATTTCTAGTCCTATCCATCTTACTAATACTCACATTCCCTTTAAGTTGGTTGCCCTTAGAATATTTAATCTTCAATATTTGCATCACTTGATCCCATATTTGGTGGGAGTTTTGGGGGTGATTAAGGAGTTGATGGACTGATTCAACTAAGTTGGCTATGGTATTTTGCCAAATATAGTGAATATCCTTCCTATCTTGATTAAAAATTTGGCTGTTCCTTTCATTCCAAATATTCCAAAGAAGAATGGTAGAACCCATCCAAACTAACTGCCTAATAAAATGATCAACACCCTCTTGATTAGGCCAATCCCTCCAAAGCTGTTCAAAAGTAAAAAAATTGGACCATTGTAAGCCAAGTAAAGTGGCCATTCTCCTCCATAGCTCAGAGGCTAAAGTACACTCAATAAAAATATGGTTGAGATTTTCTACATTCTCTTCACACATTTCACATCTAAAAGGGCCATGAAAACCATGCTTCATAAGTTGCTCACCAATAAGCACCCTACGATGCAATAAAAGCCAATTAAAGAACCTCACCTTAGGCCAGAGCTTTTGAGCCCACAATCGAGAAAATATGTCAGAAGAATGGTTGGGATTATTATGGCATAAGGTCAAATAACCTTGAGCAACCGAATACTCACCCTTAGTAGTGTTGTTCCATCCAAAACAATCTTTTTCATGGGACCAAGAGAGGGATCTCATATGAAGGATGCCTTGGATATCTTGTCTTTGCCTTTCTAGGATTTGAATAGGCCAGTCCTCAATAGGGATCCAATATCTACCAACCTTTGAATTACCAGAATGGTACCGACAGTAATTAGCCACCTTTATCCAATTAGCTCGGTGAAGCTCCTCCATCCAAGGCCTCCAATCGGGAAACTGAGTTATCAAAGGCTTGTGACCATCCCAAGAATCTGTCCAAAATTTTTCCTGTTGACCATTATGAATGATCCAAAATAATTTTTTCTTTATCAAATCCTCACCAGTCTTAAGAACTGCTAAAATGGGAGAACCTTTGGTAGGAAGTTGATAGCGAACAAGGTCTTCAGGACTTTTGTTCTCAGCATATTTAGCACGAAGATTATTGGCCCAAAGAGCATTGGGGTTATGCAACATCCTCCAATATAATTTAGCAGCTAAAGCTTTGTTGTTATTAATAGAAGACTAGAATCCTAACCCCCTTCACTCTTAGGAAGACATAAAGTATCCCATTTCACCAAGGCCCATTTTATTTTCTCCTTAGTACCACTCCAAAGGAAACGATGACTGATTTGATCCAATTCTCGAAGAACAACCTTTGGGATATTCAAAATGGAAGAAACATAAATAGGAATAGCTTGAAGGACTGATTTTACCAAGGTGATTCTACCCCCATAAGAAAGCCACTTGTTGGTCCACTTTCCAATTTTCTTCTTGACTTTGTCCAACAACCAATTCCAATATTTATTTTTTTGCCTTTGAATATTTATGGGAATACCTAAATAAGTGATTGGAAGGGAGGTCTTCTTATATCTTAATTTATCCAAGACCATGGATTCCTGTCTAGCAGAGCAGTGAAAGAAAATAACTTTAGATTTGTCTTCATTGATCAACTCCCTAGTAGCCTTAGAAAAATAGCTAATGATTTGCTTAATATTAGAAGCTTCCTTAACTGTAGCTTTACCTAAAAGAGTAGAGTCATCCACAAATTGAAGATGAGAGATAGGTCTAGCTCCATGAGCAATGGTAACTCCCTCAAGGGTTTTGTTTTCCCTCTTTTTGGTTATAGTCCTACCCAAGCATTCAACAAGAATGATGAATAAATAAGGGGATAGCGGGTCACCTTGCCTAATACCTCTGGAAGCTGGGAATGACTGAGAAGGCCTGCCATTGATAAGAACTAAGTAGGAAACTCGAAGAGATACATCCCATAATCCAATCCATCCAATCCTTAGAGAAACCAAATTGCCTCAAAACTTTGATAAGGAAGTGCCAATCCACTCTGTCATAAGCTTTGGATAAGTCTAACCGAATGAACATGGAAGGAGATTTTTGCATATCCATGGAATGGATGGCTTCCTGAGCAAGAACTATCTCATCTACTATTTGACGTCCTTCCACATAACCCCCTTGCTCTCGGGGAAATAATCTTATGCAAAAGAGGCTTCAACCTTTCTGCCATTATTTTAGTAATGATTTTGAGAAGAACATTACATAAAGCAATAGGTCTAAAAGCTGAGATATGATCAACCTCTTGAGCTTTTGGAACAAGAGTAATATAAGTTTTATTGATAACCTTCAAAATTTCTTTGGCTTTCCTGGCTTCTTCCACCACCTCTAATAAATCAACATGAAGGATATCCCAGAACTCTTGGTAGAACTCAATGGGAAAACCATCAGGACCTGGGGTTTTCCATTTTTGCATTTTAAAAACTACTTGTTGAAGCTCATTGATAGTAACAGGAGCAGTCAAAATAGAGTTCTCCTCAGAAGTGATAAGAGAAGGGATTGCTTGAAGAACATTTTGTTGTGAAGCTGAGTCAAGAGGAGTAGCAACAAAAATATTGGAAAAGTAATCAACAACAATAGAGTTCATGCCATCCCAAGTATAAACAACATCTCCAGAATCTGATTTTAAGGAAGAAATAAAGTTGTGAGATCTTCGAGCTAGAAGATATTTGTGGAAGAAATTTGTGTTTCGATCTCCTTCTTTGAGCCATTGAATTCTAGATTTTTGCTTCCATAAGATTTCTTCTCTTTTTTCCCATTCCTCTAACTGAGTTGTGAGTTTAATTTCATCTGCACTTCTCTTCTCTGTGAGGCCATCTAAACGGATTTTCTTATTCAAATTTTCAATATGAGCAATAACTTCATGTTTTTTTTATGAACATCCCCAAACTCTTTCCAGTTCCAAGTCTTGATTTTGGATTTAATGTATTGCAAGTATTTTGGCAAAACAGAACATCTTAGTCCCATGCCTAGGTTTACCTTCCTTCCACCATTGTTGCACATGAGGTCTGAAGGAAATGTCTCTAAGCCACATTAATTGAAAAAGAAAAGGAGAGAAACTCACATTGGTTTTCCACATTTCCACCATGATCGGCCAATGATCCGAACCAGCATTATTAAGAGTCTTCACTTTAGGAATGTGACCATGGATTAAGAAATTTTTAGAGAGCAAAAACCTATCCAATCTCTCCATTATACAAGCTAAGCCTTGCCTTCTGTTAGACCAAGTCATAAGGCCATTATCTGGTTGGATATCCACAAGATGGAGGTTTGCAATATATTCGCTCATGAGGTCAATGCTTTTGTCCAAATTTCTATTTCCCCCCCTTTTCTCATCCAGAGAGAGGATGGTATTGAAATCTCCTCCGATCAAGATCCAAGCTTCAGGAAAATGAGAGATAATATGAGTAATATCCTTCCATTGTCTTCTTTTTTCCTCCAAAGAAGTCGGAGCATAAATAGTAATGCAGAGCATAATCTGGTTGGAATGTCTACTTTGAATAGCTATAGCCAACAAACCCCAAATGCCAACCATATGGTGAATAACTACCTCTTTTGGGTCCCAAAGACAAGCAATGCCACCAGAAGTCCCTTGGGAACTGAGGGAAACCACTTTTCCAGCTGGCCAAATTTTATCGGCAATTGAGTCCATATCCTCCATTGACATCTTTGTTTCTTGAAGGAAAACAAGATGTGGATGATTTATCTCGAATCATTCTTCTAATTTCATTTTGTTTTGAAAGACTCCCTTTGAGTCCTCTAATATTCCAAGTGATGATCTTCATTAATACCAGGGCTAAAAAATTTGGGAAGGGCATTAATCTTACCTTCCTCTACAAGCTTTTCACCTTCTTTTACCATATGATATTGATTGGTCTTGCGACCTACTTTTTGATTAGAATCCATCTTCAATTTTTTTTCCTATTTCTTGACTTATTCCAATTGAATTTGAGATGGCTTCTAACCTTGAAGAATGCTCGTACATAGCCAAAATTTTACTAGATGGTTCAACGGAGTCTATATTGGGACCTGCATTATTTGAAGTTTTGACATTTGAAAGATTGTTTTTCTTGTGTAAATTTTCTCCCTTTTTTTTTTCGTTGAAAACCTTTGATTTGTTGGTTTGTCTCTGAGTTCTTCCCTTCATATTTAAATTGTGTTTCTAAGATTTTAGTTTCCATTATTTCCTCTTCCTCACTTGGGACATCATTTGTGGAAAGGATTTCAAACATATTAGCAGATGACTTTGATTGATCCTTCATAACCGGTTTTTTCTGAGTGTTCTTCTTCTTAGGTATTTGGAAACCTGCTGAGTTTATATCTTCTTTCTTTTGATCAAGAATTTTATTTGGGCAAGCACCGGCCAAATGACCATATTCATGGCAAATTCTACAACGAAAAGGAATGTTCTCATAGTCCACTACTTGCTCCCAAGTGTCTTCCCCAAATTGTAATGTGATATTTTTAGGTAGGGGTTTGTCAAAATCCATTAAAACACAAATCCGAGCATAAATAATATGTTCAAAATTTTGAGTACAATCAACGAGTCATCATAAAAGTTCCTAAAGAGTTTCCAATTGAAGAAAAAAAGGAAGGATTCCAAAATTCAATAGGGAGGCCAAAGAGTCTAACCCACATGGGAGCTATAGAAGGCATCTCTTCTTCGACTTTAAATTTAGTATGCCAAGGCTTCATGAAAAGCCCCGCCCTTCCAAAAAACCAAGGACCCCCTTGAAAAGTTTTCTCTCTATCTTCATTATTAGCAAATAAAACAAGAAAATAACCATTTGGATAAATAGAGATTTGTAACTCACCTTTAGTTTTCCAGCTTTTTGTAGCCCAGACTTTGAAAGCAGATAGACTCGGATGAAAACCCATGAACCGACAAATTAGTCCTCTTTTTTCCAAATCTTCAATACCAGTCTGAATGTTACCCATATCAAGCTTAACAATAGGAGTTCCATCAACTACTTTAAGACATCCTGACTCTGTTTTCTTGGGATCAATCTTAGGCATTCTTAGAGGTTTATGGGAAGCCCTAAGATTGATATTAGCATTGGGCTGAGGCTGTCCACCATGAAGGGCATCCCTAAAATTCATTTTTGGGACTGAGTCTTCAAAATTCTTACCCTTGATAGGGGTTTTCATAGTAGAATTATTTTGTGGGTGCACCTTAGCACTAGATTCACTTGAGATATGAGCCATTTTTTGATCAACTGCTTGAAACTTGTTTCGTGATCTCTTTAATCCTTGCCCTAGACACTGTGGAAAGGTATGGTTTTCACTTTTCTTTTGTGCAAAAAATTGGAAGCCATTGTCACTCAAGTTCATAATATGATCTATTGAAAGATAAATTTCTAACCCATCTTGGATCCCCTGCAACATTTCTTGACAAAATATTGAGCATAAACCACAAAAATATTGGCCGCTAGGGCCCGAAGGCCCTAAAAACCAACCTCTGGAGCTGCTTGCACTCAACCCAGATGAAACCCTCGCATAGTCACTTACCAAATATCTCGTTCACACATAGGGATGTGCTAGGAGTGAGATATGGCTAAAACAAGTTCAGCATTTTGGGCAGTCCTACGAAAAATGTCCCTCCCTCTTGCACTTGCCAAGATCTGTAGGTAAATTTGAAGCTCAAAACACTACATTTGGTAAATGTATCTAGACTAAAGAGTATTGAAACCATTAAATCTCTTGCATTATTTGGAATATTTTCAAGTTTCCAAGTAATGAGCCTCCATCACCATTTGGAATATTATCAAGATGTCAAAAAGTAATCCTAGATTTACTAGCTAAGCAGGTGTGACACCTCATTTTTGGTGAAGAAAATGAATGGAAAACTATCATCAAACGAAAGTATCTTCAAAATATAGAATTTATAAGTGACTCAGTTCCAATCAGAGGTTCTACTTTTTGGAAAGCAATTCTCAATTGTAATAAAATCATCAAAAAAGGTTTAAGATGGGTTTTAGGCAATGGTGAGAGGATAAATTACTGGAATGACAGGTGGGCTAAGGACGAACCATTTATGCAATATCCTAACTTAGCCTGAATCATATATATCATGGAAGAACTCATTGGCAAAAAAGTCTCTGATTATATGGTTGAGGACAAAGGCAGAATGAAGTGGAAACAAATAAGGATTCAGGGATTTCAAGTGGAATCAAATGATCTTTGTAATATTCTTGAGTAATAGTTTATCCCCATGAGACCCAAGGAAGATCAAGTGACCTAGGCTCCTACGAAAAATAGGCAGTTCACTGTTAAATCAGCTTACAAGCTTCTACTTGATGATGAGGATTTTGTCCTCCAAAAGGACTTAGTTTGGATAAAAAATTAATTCCAAAAATTGCAGTCTTTTCATGGCTGGTTATCCAAGGAATAATTCTAACCATTGATAATATGATGCGTAAAGGTATTTGTATCACTAATCGATGTTATCTATGTAGGGCTAATTGGGAGACCATTTATCACATTTTCCTTGAGTGCCCTTTTTCATTGATTGTCCTAAGTGGGGTTTTTTAGGCCTTCAATATTTCCTAGGTTAAACTAGCCATCGTACTTGATTTGTTCGTCCAGTGGCCTTGCCCCTTTTCAAGCCAAAGACTTAGATACATGTGGAAAATTTTTCTCAATCACTATCTTTGGTAGGTGTGGTTAGAAAGGAACCATAGAGTCTTTAATGAGTCTATCCATGATCATCAAACTATCATTTCCAGGATCCTATCCTTTGCCAATGAGAATGTGAACCTTATCCCTTTTGATAGCCATAAACCTCATATGTAGGAGACCATGATTGCTCAATATTTAATCTTAACCTTGTTAGATGAGTCTGTGCCTAGGGTAGTCAACCCCAGAGCCAATGTTAAGTGGTCCCCACCTCCTATGGGTTGGTTTAAGCTTAATTTTTATGGAGCAGCTAAGGACAATCCTGGCAGAGTAGGCATTGGTGGCATTGTGTGAGATCATAATGGGAATATGATGCTTGTGTTTTCCAAATATTTGGGAATAAGGATGAACAACAAAGCTGAAGCTAGAGCTATGTGGAGAGGCCTTCAAATGACTCAAGACTTAGAAGGCAATTTGATCATAGAAGGAGACTCTATGCATGTTATAAATCTCCTAAATAATTGGAAAACACCTCCTTGGAGGATTAAAACAATTTTTGAAGAGGCTAGGATCATTTTCTAGGGAATACAAGATATAAAAGCCCAACATGTCTTTCGGGAAGCTAACAAAGTTGTTGATAAACTAGCCAATTTTGGTGTCGATGGTGAAGGAATTTTCAAATGGGAACACAATATCCCGAGTGAAGTAGAGGAGCTTATTCAACATAAATGCCAAGAATGATAGTTGAATTTACCAACAGGGAAGGCACTGTAAGTTCGAAGGCTATGAGTATTCCCATATCTTTTTTGAAATAGACTCACAATAAAAATTATCCGAGTTATCAGTCTTAGTGGATGCTACTTGGAAATACCAAAAATACTAATGGGGATAGTCACATGTTAGATAACATGGCTCCTAGTCATCTTAGTAATTTGAGGTTGGTTGATAATCATAGGGCAGGAAAGAAATGGCAATATAAGACTTCAAACCAGAGCCACGTGGACCACTAGATAGCCACCACCATAAATCTAGCTAGCAGGTTCACTTCTCCAAGGTTGATTGGCCAAGACGAGATGTGGTCCCAAAGCATGTCATATATGGAAGAAAGTAATTACCAAAGAATTATTAAGAGTAACTGTCAATACAGAGCTTATGGGAGTTTTTTTTAGTACTCTGCTATGTGTGTCTGCAACTTTTTGTTTCTCCAATATTTCAAGGAAGGGATCTGTGTCTATTTATTTTTTTGTAATTATGATGCAGGTGTGTTTTCTTGGGGTATACCCAAAATTTTGTATGGGAATTTTCTTTTTGATAATAGGCTATGTGCCTTACCGGATGTAATGGCTTTGGCGGCATGTAGATTTTACATATATAGGATCCTTAGTAAGGACATGTTCATCAACAACCCTGGGATAATTTTTATAAAAGGTTTTGGGTCAACCTATAAAACCCGGTATTAATGCTATAGTATCTTATCTACCAAAAAAAGATGACCAAAGTTACCACACCTAAAATACTTGAAAATTATTGGTTCCATTTTTACCTTTTTCTTAACATATTCTTTTTCTATTATCAGAAATAGAATTTCTTCTTCATTATCTAAGGAGCTTTGTTACACACCAAACCTAGCCATCGACTAGGTATTCCATGTGTTAATATTTCATATATATAGATTAGATAGTTTAAAAAATTGAATCAACTTCTTTTATTTCTTTCATTGCGTATTTTGCACAATTGCCTTCATGGCAGGGACGTGCCCTCCCTGAGTGGTGATCTATACACTATTTGATTTATTTGTTTCACTGCTGTGGTTTTCATTTTTCTTTATATTACAAATTAAGGAATTGATTGGAATTAAAATTAAAGGAACTAGTTTGAGCATTCCAAGTGGTATCAGATTCAGGGGGAACAGAAGCTGAACAACCCCAACGTTGATCACTACGTAGTCATCACCTTCCTTTTGTGTTTTCAAGCTCTAAAACGAGCCCAAACGGTGAACAAAACCATGTACAGACATCCCTGTATCACGACGTCCATTGTCCAATCAGAGCATGAGGAATAAAAATTAATCGCGCTGTTATAAGGTTGAAAAACGTTTATAATTTTTTTTTTACAAAGTTTGTTGGTGCAATTATCCCACATTGGGAGTGAAAAGGGCGCAATCGGGTTTATAATGCGGTGGTGGTAACTAGTACAGTGTGACTACGGTCACACAAGCCTCTCTCCTCGCGAACCTTGTGCCTTCCATGTCGTCAACCAGCTGTCTTCATCGCGTTTTGGTCTTTGTTGTCACGTCTTCTTTCGTGTCATCGTCCAACTATATTTGTCGTGTTTCGGTATTCGTTGTCATGTCTGTGTTGTCCACATGCCGATTGGTCTTGCGTCTTCCATGTCATCATGTCCGTCGAGCTGTCCTTCGTTGCGTCTCGGTCCTTCGGTGCTTCGTCGTGTCTCGGTCCTTTGGTCATCCTAAATGTCATCGTTCACCGCTAAGCTATTCGTATCGGCTTCCATGTCCATTTTGGGTTCCAAAATTGTCATCAAATTTTTTGAAATTGTCTAGTTAGTCCTAGTCAAACTTGAAAAGTTGCTAAAATTGTCCAAAAAAAAAATTGTTGAAAGTTGCTGTCCAAATTGGAAAATTGTTGAAAGTTGTTGTCCAGAGGCCACCCAAATCCGCATCGTAGTTGGCGTGACAGTTGAAGTGGAACACACAAATTTTGGCAAAATCCATTATTGGAGAAATTGAAGCAAGATTTTAAAAAGCAATATTTTGAAAGTGCATGACCAAACAGTGGACCAAAGGACCTGACGGTCGACTAACAAGCTCGGAGACCCCCAATAACAATGCAAGAAGACCTCATTGAAGCCAAGGTACAAAAAATTATCCTTCTCCTTTCAAAATTGGTAGTTATAATCCAAATCATCCACTGGTCGACCCCATGGCTACTAACCCTCCCCCAACTCACGAAAACATCACACAAGGAGAATCAAGCAACTCGGCCATTACCATGGATGAAACTCTTTGACACTTACTAGATGGTATGCACCAAATTAATGTCAACCTAACTAAACTATTGAGCGCACAAAACCGACCTAATCCCAATACTAATTCTCAAAATCACTCCCATGAACAAAGGAATGAAGAAAATGATGACCAGGATGAAGATTGGGAGCAGCAAAGAGGCAATCCGGATAATTACAAGAATCACTTTCATAGACAGAGATATAACCAAGATCAGGATAGGGATATGGGTTGTCACCAACCAAGAGGCCCTAATAATTTTCCACGCATTGATATGCCCACTTTTGAGGTTCATGATCCTCTTGGTTGGATAGCCAAAATAGAAGGCATTCTAGACTTATACCAAATTAGGGATTTTGATAAAGTCCCTTTCGCTACATCAAAATTAGGCACTGAAGCCTACCAATGGTTCATATGGCTTAAGCGTGAGAAAGGAGCTGCTCTTAACTGGAAAAAATTCACTACCTATTTTTTAGAAATATTTGATGAAGGAGCTACATTGTCATACACAGTAAGACTGTTATCTCTTAAACAAGAAGGATCGGTTAGTGAGTTCGTCTCAGAATTCACCAGTTTACTACCGTATACATTAGACCTCAGTCTAGACACAGTGGTAGGAGCTTTTTGCAATGGATTGAAAGAAAATATTAGGGTTGAGGTGGACATTCAAAACCCAACCTCGTTGAACGATTGCATACGAATAGACAAGCTGGCTGAGAAGAGGATTTCTTTATATGCACAACGTGAAACTTATAGTCATCCTTCGTATCGCAACAATTCCTTTTGCAAAAATAATCAACCATCAAGATACTTTTGTTATAAATGTCGCAATCATCATCCCAGAGAACAAGCATGTGCACAAAAACAAAACTTTCATATTGAATGCGATCAATATGAAGGAGAAGAGGAAGAAGCTTACCACCAAGAAGAACCTATGCAAGAGGAACTACCAAGTACTCTAGAAGAGAAGGAAGAGGATACAATGGCTATCTCTGTGCATGCCCTCATGGGGTTAACAGCCCACCATACCATCAAGGTACTAGGATTTATTTGCCAAAAAAATGTGAATGTGCTAATTGATTCTGGCAGTACCCAAAATTTTATCGACATCAAAACAGCAAAAGCTTTGAACTCATTCATTAACTCTTCCAATAAAGACAAATTCCAGGTTCTAGTAGCCAATGGGGTGAACGCTCAATGTGTTGGTAGAACATCTCAAGTTTCCATTAAAATGGGAACTTATACCTGGTTTGGATCTCTTTTCATCATGAACTTAGGGAACTCTGATGTCATTTTGGGAGTTGAATGGTTGGAAACACTAGACACGGTTAGCTTCAATTTCAAAAAATTATTTGTGGAATGGAAGGAAAACGGAAGGGTCATTCTCTTACAAGGCATTACTACTCCTCCATCACAGATAGTGAGCTCTCATAGTATGGAGAAGATGTTAAAAAAGGGTGGTTACGGATTTATAGCTCAAATTAATTGTTTGGAAAAACAATCTCGAGCAACTTCGGATATTACTGCCCCGGATTTATGAGACATCGTAGCAAATTATGAAGAGGTTTTCCATGAACCTAAAGGATTACCACCTAAATGATCTCATGACCATGCCATCCATTTGATTCCAAGGTGTGTTCCACCTAACAGTCATCCTTATCGCTATCCTCAACCACAAAAGACATAAATTGAGCAGATCGTTCAGGATCTTCTAGATCATGGAGTCATTCGTCATAGCACTAGCCCTTATTCCTCACCTGTAGTTCTGGCTCGACGAAAATATAACTCTTGGTGTATGTGTCCTGATTTTTGTTCTCTCAATAAACTCACTATCAAGGACAAATTTCCTATCCCTGTCATAGATGACCTACTAGATGAGTTGCATGGTGCAAATTTTTTTACAAAATTAGACCTTCGCTCAGGATTTCACCAAATCCGTGTCAGAGAAGAAGATATTCCCAAAACTGCTTTTCGTACTCATGAAGGTCATTATGAATTTTTGGTCATGCCTTTTGGTCTCACTAATGCACCATCCACATTCCAAAGTCTCATGAACCAAGTGTTTCGTCCACTCCTCCGTAAGTTTGTGTTAGTATTTTTTGATGACATTCTCATATATAGCAAAACATGGAAGGATCATTTACATCATGTGGATAAGGCCCTTCACATTTTACATAGAGAAAAGTTATTTGTCAAACATTCCAAATGTTCATTTGGTGTCCAAGAAGTCGAGTATCTTGGTCATATAGTTTCACACGAGGGCATCAAAGTCGATCCCAATAAAATTAAGGCAATTCAAGAATGGCATTTACCTAAAACCATCAAGAAACTTCATGGTTTTCTGGGTCTCACGGGCGACTATCGCAAGTTTGTACGAAATTATGGTAATATTGCAATACCTCTCACATCACTCACAAAGAAGGATGCTTTTCATTGGTCAGAAGATGCCACTCAAGCCTTCAAAGCTCTTAAGGAGGCCATGTGTACAACTCTAGTTTTAGCAACTCCAAATTTTCACAAACCATTTATTATCGAATGTGATGCGTCAGGCACAGGAATTGGGGCTATATTAATGCAAGAAGGTCATCCGTTGGCATTTGAAAGTAAACAGTTATCGAGAAAAAACTTGGGAAGATCCACATACGAAAAAGAAATGTTGGCAATTCTTCATGCAGTAGAAAAATGGAGACACTACCTAATCAGTAGCCACTTCATTATAAAAACAGATCATAGTAGTCTCAAACATTTTCTTGAGCAAAGGTTTTCCTATCCGGAACAAAATAAGTGGTTAACCAAACTATTGGGTTATGATTTTGTTATCGAATATAATAAGGGGAAGGAAAATGTAGCCGCTGATGCGTTATCCAGGAAATATGAAGACGAAGTAGTCATTAACGCTATTTCGGGTCCTTGCTCTCAATGGGTGAATCAATTACAAGATGAATGGTTATCCAATAGCGAAACTGCTTAGATAATTCAAGAATTATCTATAGGGTCCTCTAAACACCCTTTATTCTCTTATGAAGATAAAATCCTCCGGAAGAAGAACCGCATTTACATTCCACACAATTCAGAACTCAAATCAAATATCCTCGACGAATCACACGCTTCTCCATAAGTGGGACATTCAGGATTTTTGAAAACATATTTAAGGATCAAACAATCATTTTTTTGGAAAGGATTAAAAGCAAAAGTCAAACAATGGGTAGCAGAATGCGAAGTTTTCCAGTGCAATAAAGGAGAAACAATCAAATCACCAGGGTTGTTACAACCATTACCCATCCCTGAGCGTCAGTGGGAAAATATATCCATGGATTTTGTTGAAGGTCTTCCTAAATTAGAAGGCAGGAAAATAATATTCGTAGTCGTAGATCGGTTATCCAAATACACTCATTTTTAGGCTTTACAACATCCATTTTCCGCAAGCAAGGTGGCAAAGGTATTTATGGATTCAATCTTCAAATTACATGGTATGCCTAAAAATATTGTAAGTGATAGAGATCCCATCTTCACTAGTAAATTTTAGCGAGAATTATTTTGACTTAGTGGTACCAAATTGAATATGTCTTCGTCCTACCACCCATAGACAGATGGTCAAACAGAAGTAGTTAACAAATGTTTGGGTACGTACTTAAGATGTTTCGTTCAAGATAAACAATACCAATGGAGCCAGTGGCTAGCATTGGCAAAATGGTGGTACAACACTTCTTACCATTACTCAATTAAGATGTCTCCCTTTGAAGCATTGTATGGCACCAAGCCTCCAATCATCACAGATTATGTACCAAGGTCATCCAAAGTAGCCAAAGTGGATGATTGGTTCCAACAAAGGCAGTCTACACTCACCATCCTCAAAGAGAATTTAGTCCAAGCACAAAATCGTATGAAACAACAACAAGACTTGCACC
This sequence comes from Wollemia nobilis, assembly GCA_028583015.1. Taxonomy (NCBI): domain Eukaryota; kingdom Viridiplantae; phylum Streptophyta; class Pinopsida; order Araucariales; family Araucariaceae; genus Wollemia; species Wollemia nobilis. The sequence continues at coordinate 4,573,566 of JAQPPZ010016890.1, forward strand.
GATTAGAGAGAACTTTTAATATAGGTGACAAGGTTTTCCTAAGGTTGCAACCTTACAAACAATCATCGTTAAGGATAAAGTCCAGCCAAAAGTTGGCTCCACGATTCTATGGTCCTTACAAAATTGTGCGCCACATTGGAGAAGTAGCCTATCAGTTAGAGCTACCCTTATCATCAAGAATACACCCGGTATTTCATGTTTCATGTCTCAAAAAAGTAATTGGTCAGAAAGTGCAAGGTCAATCAGAATTACCAGTGCTCGATGAGGAAGGATGCATATATCTCCAACCTGAAGAAATATTACAACAAAGAGTACGGAGACTACGGTCATGCCAGATTCAAGAATTTTTCATCAAATGGTAAGACTTACCAGAGGAGGATGCCACATGGGAACCTAAAAGTATTTTCCAGATGTTTCCAGCTTTGAGGACAAAGCTTTTCGAGGAGGGGAGTCATGTTACACACCAAACCTAGCCGTCGACTAGGTATTCCATGTGTTAATATTTCATATATATATATTAGATAGTTTATAAAATTGAATCATCTTTTTTTATTTCTTTCATTGCATATTTTGCACAATTGCCTTCATGATGGGGACGTGCCCTCCCTGAGTGGCGATCTATACACTATTTGATTTATTTGATTCACTACTGCGGTTTTCGTATTTCTTTATATTGCAAATTAAGGAATTGATTGGAATTAAAATTAAAGGAACTAGTTTGAGCGTTCCAAGCTTCCATCACTATCACTTGAACTCTTTCTAGTCTTATCTGCATAAAAACTCTTCTTATGCCTTTGGAAAAACTTCTTTCTTTACTTGCCTTGTCCATCCCTGCTTTTCTTTTGATACCTATATTTACCTATATTTTATTGCTTCACTATTCTTATGATCCTATTTCTCTTCATCATTGCTACTTCTAGCTTCTCGACAATTAGATGTATAGTGAACATATTTACCAGAATTAAAACACTTAACTATTTTTGTACCTTTATACTTTCTTGTGTACTTTTTCCTTCTTCTATAGTTTGCTTCTTCATCAATGGATAATTCATTACTTCAATCTAACTTCTTACCCTTTGTATTATTTGTAACTTTACAGGCTGCTTCTTTCTGGGGGATAGGCTCATATTTTATTCTCATATTAAATGTTATAAGAGTTCCATGTAACTCATCCCTTGTCAAAGTTTCAATATCCTTTGTTTCTTCTATGACTGAAACCTTTTCGCTATACCTATTTGGGAGTGACCATAGAATCTTTTGACAAACATCTATTTCTTCAACTTTAAACCCAAGTCCTTGTATGGAGTTAACAACCTCATCCACATGAAGTAAGTATGTAGCAATATATTCCTCATCCTTCATATTTAGGTCTTTAAATGTTTTCTTGCGATTTTGCAATTTTTCCATCTTGACCTTTTTGTCTCCCTCATATATATTTTTCATCTTTTTCCAAATATATTTTGCTGATGTGCAATGAATAACTTTTACAAACTCTATTTTACATAAACCATTTAATATTCCATTCATTGCCTTTGAATTATTTAGTTGCAGAAGCTTACCATATTTATCTGTAGGTGGAGTAGTTTGCGGTATGTACCCATCCTCAATGGCTTGCCATATATAATTTCCTTGTGCCATTAGGTAAATATTCATTCTCACACTCAAAAATGCATAATTGTTCCCATTGAACAATGGTACCTTATTTTTTGAAGATCCACTTTGAGAATCCATCTGTGTTCCTGTAATATTTTTCTTCAAGATGTTAAACTCTTTCGAAGGAACCCGTTATGATACCAATTGAAGAACACAAGCTTATACTGAGAGGGAGGGGGTGAATAGTATAAGACCACTTTTTACTTTTTTTTTCCCAAACAATAATATCTAATATAATCAATGATAATATCAACAATAGTAATGAAATTAATGCACAAATCATCACACATAATAGACACATCAATTTAACATGGTTCACCTAATGTGGGCTACTTCACGGAGAAAATATTTCACTAAAATTTTCTCAACAAATTTCTTGGTAATCCTTCCCTATTACAATATTTATGGACCTTTGTCCAAAGGAGACATGAATCCCCTAATCAATTTCGTGGATCTCTATCCATAGGAGAACTATTTCTCCTCTTCTGGTTCATGAATCTCTATCCATAAGAGAACTCCTCCTCTAATTTGGTTGGTGATATTCTAGAAGACTACTACCTCCACTACACTGGCTTGTGGATCTTTCTCCACTGAATACCTCTATCCTTACTCAGAAAACCTCTATCCTCACTACCCTAGCTAATGGATATCTATCTACTAGAGACTACCACCCTCTACTTTCTTACCTACAAAGCTTCCTCTAAGCTCTGCTTAATGGGTCTTTTCAAGGATTTATTTCTTAATGACTCCTTGGACCTCATTTTTTTCACATCAACCTTTTTCTCAGAATATTATAATATTATTATTTCCTTTAAAACCTACTTCTCCTTCCTTGGGTATTCAATATTTTAGGGCTCTTTAGGCATATAATATTTAAATAAATATTATATCCTATTCCTTTTAAACACTTCCTTGCCTTTTGGAAAAAAAACTTGATGACATTAATGATGATGAAACTAGACACCAAACCTTTTGACATCAATGACAACAAAACTTGCTCAAATTTCCAACAATCTCCCCCTTTGTCATTGATGGCAACCCTTTTTCCTTTAACCATTTTTTTTAACATTTTTTAGTTTTTCTCGCCTTGAGAAACTACTCCCCCTGACTAAATGCTCTCCCCCTAACTCAAATATCTCCCCCTTTGACATCAATGGAAAAGAGCCACCTTTGGGGCTTGGGGCTAAAGATAAGACTACTAGCTCAGCCCCCTCCCCAAATCCTCTTCTTGAGGTGGTTAATTTTGGGGTGGGAGTATCTTGACTCCCAACATACACTGATACTTTGCTTTGTCTACCTTATTCCTCAATTGATACTTTTTATGTCTCTGAATGTTCCCATTCCTGCTTATCTCTGGAAATTCTATTCTACACCACTTAGCCATATACCCAAAATTATTTCACTTATAACACTTAATGTTGCGGTTCCTTGAAGGTGTAAATATCTTGAAGTTCCTCCTAGTGAAGCCATATACATTCAAATCATGAACCCTGTAATTTACTACCTTATGACAAAACTAATTACAAGAGTAGGAATACCCTTGAAAGAGATGCCCATTTTTGAAATTTTTATTGGTGAAACCATAATCCTATATTTCATGTGTCCTCCATTGCACAACATTGTGACAAAACTTGTGATATGACAAGCACCGTCCATTGAATAAACCTTTCCTTGACCCCATTGGTATCTTAGTCCTTTTTTCCCTATGATATTTCCTATTCCATCTATTTCTTACATGTGTATTGTTCCTTTCTTTGTTGAACTTTCTATTTTCCAATTTATTCTTAGAAGTCTCACTCTTTTCTTCTGAAGCTTCTTCTTATTTGGATCTTGAGATTAAAATCCTTTCATTGTTATCTTTGTTCCTATTCAAAACCAATTCGTGTCTTGTTTTATGAAGATCTTTGTATCTTGATAATCTTATCCAAGGTCTTTGAGCTTCTCCCAAACCTATGTAGCTTGTTTTTAGACTCTTTTACTTCCTTACTTGATGAATCTACCTCATGCTCTAATATTTAAAATTATAAAACCTTTGCCTCTAATATTTATTTAAAACTTCTTATCTTAGTTATTGAGTTGGTTAGATCTTCTATAAGCTTTCCTTTCTCTTCATCACATTCTTGAAATTAAAGCTTGAGTTTTGAGTTCTGCTTTCTTACCTTCCTTAATTCCTTAAGAGTGAAAATAAGCTCCCTCTCAAGATCAACTTCTCCTTCCTATGATTCTGCCTCTATTCCTTTATATTTAAGATCATCTTCATTCCTTTATGATTCATATTTAATAGGGGAACCTCCTTATTATTCTATTTCCATAAGAAGAATTTCTTTTTCTAGACCTTCAAGTGCATCTTCATATTCATCTTCACTGAAATTGAAACCATTCCTTGCGCAATGTGTAAAACTATGGATAAATAATGCAAAAAAAGTGAACTCATATTGATTGAATTGACATATATATACAATAGCAAAATAGTTGGTTGGGTAACCAACCAAATTCTTTGTTGGAACCTCCTTAAACAACTAGGAGAAGCGAATGCTTAATTCACATTAATGTAATAGCCCACCCATGAATAATATTGACCTGTAACAAGCTATATGATGTGCAATAACATCCTCACTTATTACATTAATGGCAAATATAGAGATCTTTGTGAAATACTTTGAACTTGACTCGTCCAAGTGCTTTGGTGAAAATGTCTGCAACTTGCTCTTTAGTAGGGATGTATTGGAGCTGTATATGATGCTTTGGAACTTCATCATGAATAAAGTGACAACGAGTGTCAATGTGTTTGGTGCGATCATGAAAAATGGGATTCTTGACAAGGTTCAAAACACCTTGATTATCGTAAAATAAATGTAGTGGAAGATTTCTTGGAAGACCCATATTTGTGAGAATGCAACGTAGCCATATTATCTCGTAGAATGCTCCACTAGCTGCATGATAATCTACCTCTGTAGATGAAATAGAAACTACCTACTACTTTTTGCTATGCCAAGAGACAGGACCAAATCCAAGATGAAATATATCCGAAATTTGATTTTTGATCATCGACGGATCCAACATAGTCAGAGTCCATGTATCCTTGTAGATAAAACTTGTTATTATTTTTGTATTCCAATCCAAAATATGTTGTACCATGGACATAATGTATTCTTTGTAACTTTAAAGACTACTTATTTTTGGGGGATAGGCTCCTATTTTATTCTCATATTAAAAGCTGTGAGAGCTCCATGTAACTCATCCCTTGTCAAGGTTTCAATACCTTTGTTTCTTCTATGGCTTAAACCTTTTCACTATACCTATTTGGGAGTGACCATATAATATTTTGACAAACATCTATTTCTTCAACTTTAAACCCAAGTCCTTGTATGGAGTTGACAACCTCATCCACACAAAGTAAGTATGTAGCAATATATTCCTCATCCTTCATCTTTAGGTCTTTAAATGTTTTCTTATGATTTTGCAATTTTTCCATCTTGAACTTTTTGTCTCTCTCATATATAGTTTTTAGCTTTTCCGAATATCTTTTGCTGATGTGCAATGAATAAATTTTACAAACTCTATTTTACATAAATCATTTAAGGTTCCATTCATTTCTTTTGAATTATTCAATTGCAGAAGCTTACCATATTTATCTGTAGGTGGAGTAGTTTGCGGTATGTACCCATCCTCAATGGCTTGCCATATATCATTTCCTTGTGCCATTAGGTAAATCTTTATTATTACACCTCAAAATTCATAATTGTTACCATTGAAAAATGGTACCTTAATTTTTGAATATCCACTTTGAGTATCCATCTATGTTCCTGTAAGCTTTTTCTTCAAGCTGTTAAACTATTTCTAAGGAACCCGCTATGATACCAATTGAAGAACACACACTTACACTAAGAGGGAGGGGGTGAAAAGTATAAGACCACTTTTTATTTTTCTTTCCCAAATAATAATATCTAATATAATAAATGATAATATCATAATCAAATTAATGAACAAATCATCACACATAATAGAGACATCAATTTAACGTGGTTCACCCAATGTGGGCTACTCCATGGAGAAACTATTTCACTAAAAAAATTTCAACAAATTTCTTGGTAATCCTTCTCTATTACAATATTTATGGACCTCTTTCTAAAGGAGACACCAATCCCCTAATCAAGTTTGTGGATATCTATCCACATGAGAACTCTTTCTCCTCTACTGGTTTATGGATCTCTATCCATAAGAGAACTCCTTCTCATCTACTTTAGTTGGTGATATTCTAGAAGAATAATACCTCCACTACACTGGCTTGTGGATCTCTCTCCACTGAAGACCTCTATCCTTACTCAGAATACCTCTATCATCACTACCCTAGCTAATGGATATCTATCCACTGGAGACTACTATCCTCTACTTTGTTACCTCAAAAGCTTACTCTAATATTTTCTTAATATCTATCTCAAATCTATACTAAACACTATCCTCGATCTGGCACAAATCTACTCACAAGTCTATCTCTGGTCTGGTACAAATATATCCTCAAAACCGCACCAATATCTATCCTCAAATCTGTCCTCAATTCTTAACATAAATCTTGATCCAATCACAATTCAACTCTGCTTAGATCTACTCCAAGCCTTAACTCAAAGCTTGAACAAATCAATAAATCAAATTTTCTCTCAAGTCTTCTCACATACTTGCCTCAAATCTATCAACAATTCCTCTCAAGAACTTGCTTAATCTTCTCAACAAGTCTTCACTAAGACTTACCTCAAATCTGCTCAATAATTCTTCACCAAGACTTACCTCAAATCAATTCAACAAGTCTTCACCAAGACTTGTATCAAATATATCTAACAAGTCCTCCCTAGAACTTGCCCAATCTGCTCAACAAGTCTTCACCAAGACTTACCTCAAATCTACTCAACAAGTCTTCTCAAAGACTTACTTCAAACTTTTCCACAAGTCTTCACCAAGACTTACCTCAAATCTACTTGTAAGCTTCCACAAAAGCTCACACAAATTTGTTGTTAAGCTTTCACAAAAGCTTACTCAACTCTGTCCTTAAGTCCCCTATAGGACTTACTCAAATTTGCTCATAAGCTTTCACAAAAGCTTGCTTAACTCTATCCTTAAGTCCCCTCTAGGACTTACTCAAATATGTTCACAAGATTTCACAAAATCTTGCTTAAATTTGTCCTTAAGTCCCCTCTAGGACTTACTCAAATATGTCCACAAGCTTTCACAAAATATTATTCAAATCAATTTTAAAACTTACATACAAAATTCAAGTTAATCTCTTATAGAAAATCTCTTCAATCACACAAACAAGTTTCACTTAGAATCGTGTTTGTCCACAAAAACATATAGATAATAGTAAGAGACTCAATATGTTTCACACTCACAAATCACTCTATCACTTTCAAACTCACTTTCAAATCAATTCAGAAATAAGGTATAATTTTTTTCACAAAACTTTAACTATCACTCCAATACTTTCAATCAATAATGTTCAATAAACTTCACTCAACCAATCACTCCATGAAACACAACTTTCTTACAAACCCTAACCAAGTGTTTCACTATACTTCCAAAAACACACACTATGGGTTTCAAACCTTGACTCAAGATGATTCCAATTTCACATAACAATGATACTCATGATCTTTCACAAACCCTAACTCAAGATAGTTCTCAATATCACATAACAATGATACTCATGATATTTCACAAACCCTAGCTCAAGATAGTTCTCAATCTCACATAGCAATGATACTCATGATATTTCAAACACATATCATGCATATGAAAATTCACTCAACATTTCCAACAATGCTTATCAAACAATACTTCTCACTTCAACTTTGCATTTCACAACATTCAAACCAACAATATTTCACTCATTAGGAATATGTGCCCATACATTTTATTTTTATGGAGATATATCTTCAAAACCTATCTCAATCACAATTAAATCCTCTTTGCCAATTTCAAGGTTAGATAGTAACAATATATCTCAAAATCTCCACTCAAATATTTTCCTCAATAATTATTTCACCATACAAAAATATCAAGTCTCAAGTACTCCTTATAATCTCCAAAATTCACAAAAATGATATTCAATTCATAAACAATCAAAATCCTTTGATAACACTTTATAAACCCAATATTCACACTTAGAAAAATAAAAATTAATTCCTTTGTTTAACACTTTTAACTCCAATCTTCACACAATAATATTCAACACAATTAATTCCCTTTCTAACACCTTATATCTCCAATATTTATTTATAATTCTAATTAAAAAATTAAAATATTAAACAACCTTATGACTCCTTATCTTTCACCTTAGAAAAAATAACCATGTGGCCTCAAGCACCTTAAAAACTATCACATGGCTTTGCCTTAAAAACTATCACATGGCCCATAGCACTATTCAAAAACCTTGGAAAAAATAAAATCGACCGCTTACCTTATGTGATGACCCATGTCTTAAAATTTTTTTGCCCTCAATGATAGCACCCAAACTCGAAATTGTAACCTGTCGCTTCCATAGTGCCTTAGCCCAAGGCTAGGCTATCATTGGGCTACACACCCAACACAAAACACAAGGTGCATGGTCCACCTTTTCTTCCTTGATTTTGGTGATTTCAAAATTAATAAAAATCCTTTGCTGCATTCAAAATGAAGGGGATGCGAATCGAACCCCTAACCTACCTTTCATGAACATCTTAACCAGTCTCTACTCACTGGGTGCACTACATAATGCTTTGGAATTAGTTCAACGCTTCATTCAACCTTAATAAGAAGTTTACACTTATAAATTTTAACACATGAGAATTCCTTTCTCTTCTCTTAATGCAGCACATGATTTTATTTTCTCTTTGGGAATACGAATTGCATGGATAATTTAAAACAAAATCATTTCCTCCTTTTATACCTTGTTTCTGCACTCAAACATGTCATCTTTTAGTAAATTCCAATTTTTATTTGAATTCAAAACATAAACCTTTTGGCGCCTTAATATTTATTTGAATAAAAATTTTAACCTATGGTTAAAATATTTTAATTTAAATAAATTAAATAATATTCTTTAACATCTGCTTAATGGGTCTTTTCAAGGATTTATTTCTTAATGACTCCTTGGACCTCATTTTTCTTCACCTCAACCTTTTGCTCGGAATATTATAATATTAAATATTATAATATTATTATTTCCTTTTAAACCTACTTCTCCTTCCTTGGGTCTTCAATATTTTAGACCTCTTTAGGCATATAATATTTAAAATAAATATTATATTCTATTCCTTTTAAACACTTCCTTGTATTTTGGAAAAACAACCTGATGACATTAATGATGACGAAACTGCACACCAAACCTTTTGACATCAATGCCAACAAAACTTGATCAAATTGCCAACAATATATACCTATTGGAAGAAGTTCAAGAAAAAGGAAAAACCTTTTAGTAGCCAACACCTAATTTCAAGAAGAAGTTTGTGAAAGGAAATCTAAAAAAAGGACATAAAGGGATGTATAGCGATTCTCACCACACTTGGGAAGATATTTTACCTTAGTCAATTTTGTAACATAGCCTCAACAAGAAATAAGCTATCCAAAACTCCAAAGGAAAGCTATGGCAAAGCCAAGTACAAAAAATCAAGAACTAGAGTCCTAAAGTGCAAAGGAGCATGAACCAAAATGTTGAGGTATATAAAAAGGAAAAAACCAAAACTTTAAGAAAATTTCAATATGGCATCGCATGGAAAATAGTACTAACCAAAGTTGTGGTAAGAAACAAAGAGAAAATCACATGCAAAAGGGCACTAACTAAAATCCAAGAATGTTGCCTTCCATAAAAATAAATCTCTAGAGATACCTTCATTACTTAGGCTTGACAATCCAAGGAGGTGGTTGGTGGCTTAAATATATTAGCAACAAAAGTTGTAGTACTAGTAGCCTCAATCCTAATAATTTTGATTGTATAAGAGCTTCCTAATTAGTCTTTGGTGATCCCTATGAGGGGTAGTTGGCAATAGCAATGGTAGCTACACATCTAGAGGCCTAGAACCTTTTAACATTAATAAATATAGGTTTGGAAACCATGAGGTGATCGACAAATTCAATTTGGATATGGTGTGACATGTAGCATAGTAGGCATTTTGAATTTCCAACATAGTTTTGGAGGGAAAATCTTCCCAATTTTATCTATAAGTAATAGTTTCATTATCATTGTAAAGGATCAAAAGATTGCCTAAGAAGCATCTAATATCTAATCCCTTGGGTGATTTTACTTTCTTCTCTTATATATCAGTCTAGAATTGAACCTTGAGTCATCTTCTTAATAGCATTTGAGCCATCTTAGACTAGCATATTTGTATAAAATTTTCTAATATATATTTTTGAATTTATAACTATTTCTCTCTTTGTCTTGGTCCTTATGTATATTTTATGTGTATGAATACTTGTGTTGGTCTAATAAAGTGTTCACCTTCCAGCTATTAATGAGTGGTCCAAAGTGTTTATCATCCCACTGGTGCATAGAGAATATTTTATTTTAGAACATCACCTCCTATAGCTAAGGAATTTACTTTCATATATCTCTCTTCCCTTTTCCCCTAATGAATGTAAGTAGTGTAGGAGTAGTTTAGGAAGACGAGTATTGAATATAGAATATTATAAGGATCAAAACATTTTTAAAACCCTACAGGTCATCCTAAGGGTTGCATCCCATGCTCTATAGACTTTTGGCTATGTCACTCTACATGAGTCATGAGTGTCTAGTGCATCTGACCTCCACAATGAGTGACCATGATAGTTTGATATGATAACAGTTTAAAGGTATGCTTGGTGAGACCAATCCATTCAATTCATCCCACATTATAAGCAATAAAATCAAAGAATAATACACTATGTGTGATAATAATGGAATGCTTAGTGGGACCAATGCATTTGATTCATCCCATATTCTAAGTAGTACAATGAAAAAGAAATAGAGTTTCACCCAAAATGCATGATAATAGTTTAATGGAATGCCCAATGGGACCAAACATGCATTATATTGAGATTATGGTGAAGGTATTATCTACTTTTTGAAGCATCTAAACTTCATCTAGCAACTCCATTGAAGAAGAATACCTAGAAAGATCCACCTAGAGAGATATTGGATTGACATTCCAATGAAGATCTTAGTTTCTCAACTTGCTAAAATATAATGTATTCACCTAGTGACTCTCCTAAAAATAAAGGACTCAAATTTATTAGTGCAAGACCTACAACTAAGTTCTTTATTTCTAAAAATACTCAAGTTTTGGTATTGCTTCTCAACCTAGTTTTAAGGAGGAGAGGTAAACATAAAATCATGTTCATACTACCAAATAAAGCTCTTAGAATAGATTCAACCTAGAATGATAGAGGCTTGATTCCATCTATCCCTCTAGACACATGGGATCCAATATTGTCTTCAGCCTAAAAGTCCCTACCATACTTACCTAAAGAAGATGCAACTATGCCAATGGAGCATCTACATAAAATGGCCAACGTATGTGTCATACACAACATTGGAGAACAAAATATAGCCCTATGATTTTTGGTAGAATATTTCAAAGGTAAGGCTTAATAATGGTATATATGTCTTGATTTGCAATCAATCATCTATAGGGATCAAAATTGACTTGTTGGTTTATATATTCAGGGAGGAGTATTATGGAGTATCTCTTTTGGAGTAGCTAACAACAACCAAAAGAGAAACCATAGAGATGATGGAAATTTAATACCCAATTTCATAAAACTTGGTATAGAATCCTAGATGAGATTCAACCTCCCCCAGGTATGATATTCATATATTATTTAAAATACTTTAGTTATGAAATTGCCATGATGGTCAAGTTTAAGGGAGGAAAATCCTTAGCAAAAGCCTATATGATATCCATTCAATCCAAGAATAACCTTATTCATATAGGAAGGCTAACTCACAATCCCTCCATACCCCTATTTCCAAATGTCCAATTTCTATATAAAACTCCTTCAGTTGTGCAACTTACAACCTTTTAGCTCACTCCAACTATAACCCCAATCATAATCCCAACTCCTATTGTTAATCCTAATCATCCCTCTATAATCCCCTACTCTTCTAAGTTGGATGAAATGAGAAATTTGTTGAGGATGGTATCTAATTAAGTCATGGTCCTTAAGAGATAATGAAAGACCTAGAGGTTTTATTATCAAAATAACTCAAGATCTCATTTCTAATAGAATAATCAGGGCTATGAACCTCCTCCTAACAAGTATAAACAACCCTAATTCTAAGACAATAAAGATGCCAACTAGACTTAGAGCCATGATAAATAAATAGTGCCTATACATTTTCCAACCCCACTATTGCAAAAGGCCTTTTAATACCACTAGGGATATATCTCCTATACAAAACAATTAGATAAAGTACTTGACTATGTGGTACTACCCAGACCCAAATGACTACCCTCCCAATACCTATTTTAGAGGAATATTTCAATAGTTCATAATAGGGCCAAATGAATTGGTGCCTATCTAGACATTTGCATCTTATTGAGAAGCATAGATACAAGAACTAAACTAACCCTCCTCTACCCCATTCTTCCCTAATTTAAGCCTTTCTTCTCTCAAGAAAATTATGATAACCTAGGATGAGGATGAGGTATATGCTATGTTTAACAGGGTGGGTACTTCAAAACCCAATAAACCACACATTTAATTAGACTATATGACAAGGGATAAGAGAAAGGTAGTAGAATATTGAGAAAAGGAAAGCCAAGAATTTTTGAACATCCAAAGTAGGGTAGCCAGTTTGAAAAGGGATGTTTTCACCATAGCCCTACCAAATCAAAATAGACCAAATATCTTTATGGCTACTACATAAAACATCTTAAAAGCTCCAAAGCAATGTGTACTCATGCCTTGGCTTACAAGAATTCCTTAGTTAGCCATGAAAAAGTCTAAACTTTAGCCACCACCAAGTTTCACTCAAAAGATCCATCCTTCTATATATTCAATGTGGTAGATGATCTAAAAATATCCATGGTGTCCATACCTCTATGGGATATTTTATCCATATTTTAGCAAAAGAACACCTAAAGAAATTACTAAAGGAGAAAAAAAGACCAAAATAGCAAAAGACATTAACAATTTTGTATATATTCAACCAAAAATAAGCTAAGTCAAGCCCATGCCCTTCTATTTGGCCCTGGTCTATGGTGACAAGTTGATCCATAATTGCATGGTGGATTCTAGGTCAAGTACTTCAATAATGCCAAGAGGGGTGGAAGATGTGGTAGAATTAGCCTACCATCTTGTCAATAGAAGGGTGGTGCAATTGTATGGGAGAAAATTTCAAGTCTCGAGGATAGAAAAAAATATCATGCTTACATTATAAGCTTACCCAAGCCTCATAGTATCTCAAGATATACTAGTGATTGATCTTCCAACTTCATTTGATAGTTTCTTATCTAGGGAATTCACCACTAAAATGGGAGGTTATTTATATTTGGATTGTATAGCATGGTCCTAAGAACTTGGTATGGGATTGGGATTAAAATTCCATTGGAATAACTCCATATACATCATGTTGAACCCCTACCCATAACTGAGCCAAGCATTGACCATATTTTCATAGCTAAGGAGGAACAATTTGGATCAAAATTATCCATGGATGAGATTCATCCCTTCATTCTCAATGACCGTATGTATTAATATGTAGTCAAAACTTGGGATCTAAAAATCAACGATACTTTTGAGACAAAAAGTATAAATTGAATTTTGACCTTCCTTGTGTATTAAAAAAGAAAACATACTTCATGTGATAGAAAATGATTCTTCAACTCTATCTTGCATAAAAAAATCCAAACAAGTTGTGAGGTTATTTCATGCAAATTAAATCCTAGGAGAGCCTAAGAAAAGAGATTGCATTGTTATTAGCCTTTAGAGGATCATTTGTATTTGTGTTGTATAGCATGGATTCAATCCTCAAGTAAGAAGAAAACCTAATAGTGCTAGGTAAAGCTTCTCACACTAGAACACCTCCTTATAGAAATACTAGGAGAGCTTCACATGCTCAAGGGGGTTATTGAAGGTGGAATAAAATCAAGTATCACCATAAATACATGTATAAAGTATATCTCATGATAAATGAGTGTTGCAAGAAAATATAGTCTACATAAACTTATGATGAGAATATTTTGTATTGCTCCAATTTTTTTGCATCCCTACCTTCACGCTATAGGATCCGTGCCCAAAAGGAGGATGGGAAAATTATGGCACGATAACTCGGACTGAGAGGCCTTGCGAAGGTCCCGCCTCTCGGGGGAGGTGTATTATGGTGATTTTTCAATGGATGGTGGGTTCACCAGGAAACATTTGAATGGTAGTTTCCACGCCTAGGTTGGGAATGTGTTTGATGTGTTCAGTTTTATCTTTAATCATCCAAGTCCTAGGTTTGGCCAAATGAAACTAAGTTGTTCTATTATGAAAGTGCAGACTAAATGCATGCAGAGAACAAAATTAGACAAAAAACAAAGAGAAAAAGGCTAAATTATAGAGCCATACCTGATCCGGATGTCTGATGGAGATTCTAGTTTTTGAAGGAGTCAAGATCATCTAGAATTTGATAGGATCGTCTCCTATCTGACAGGATCGTCTGAGATCTGATGAATTTGTCAGAAAAATTCGTTAGAGACCTGTAAACAGAGAAACAAATGCAAAATGCAGAGAATGCAACTATGATAACAGAGGGTAATGATGTAAAATGGCAGTAAGAACATTAAATGATAATATCAAACTAAGACACGAATGCATTATAATGATCTAATGACAATTTATGCTTTTATTATGCATTAAAGCTACATGGGTGAACTCCAAGATGTAGGATAATAAAGAATAACCATAGAATTAACTAAATGCAGAATAATGCAACGAAAAAGAGTGGAGAAAATGCAAACTCTGGGCACTGATTGCCCCCAATGTGGACTGCAGTCAAAATCGTCTTGAATTGGGCCAAGATAGTCCGAGATTGTATGAGATCGTCTAAGATGAATTGAGCTTGCTTCGGCTGAAAAACAATGAAGTTACTGCAAACAAACTTGGAAAAATACAAATGCAAACAATGATTTAAGATGGTCTAGTGCGTGTAGAATTCGAGTTACAGGGAATTTCAGCCAGGGGGATGCTAAGGGGAGGGCCTAGGATTAAATAGGCTTAGGAGGGAGGTTAGGATGTTGGAGATCATCCCTATTTGGGAAATATCCAATGGGGAGGGTCTCTAATGGCACAGACACGCTTCTGCCCGGATTAGAGACGCCGTTGGAATAGAAACTAATTATGAAAAATCAATTTTGGGACAAGATTGTCTGGACGTCCTAGCCCAGACAAAATCGTTCGATCTGAGGCGATATCGTCTGATCGGCGACGATATCGTCAAATGGTCAAAACAAACTCTAAAAATGGCATGGGAAACGAGGAAACAGATTAAACGACGGTTTGGGAGCGGTTTTGGAGGTTAAAATTTGAATTTGAATTATTTACTAGAGTAAGTGTAATTATTAAGGTTTTACTGCACCAATTTTAGGGTGCTACATTTTTACCCCTCTTTAGCGAATTTTTCGAAGAAAATGCATTAAAGATGAGTTCTTCTCGATCTACAAGAAAGCAAAAATTATTCCCATTTTTAGGCAACGATTCTTGGTCGAATCGTATGACAGCTTACTATGGTGCCCCCTCCGTGTTTTTACCCAAATTGAACGTTTGAGGTAAAAACACGAAAAAGCAAAATTTTTAAAATGTTTTTAATTGTGTTTTGAATAAAATTAAGAAAAAAAGGGTAAAACCCTAATTCATTGTTACTGTTCATTTTTCTGGTTTTTAGAGTTTTGCAAGCAAGCAAAATGGTCGAGACAGCGCACAGATCGACAGAGGTCCGACGCGGGCTACGGGTAAGAGTCTAAAATTAGTTTAGAATGCTTTAAGTTGAATTTACATGCTTTTTAGGTGAATTTTGAGCAATTTTTGAGCATCACGACCGTTTTTGGGCCATCGATGTCGTCGGGACGAAGTCGTCCCGATTTTGACAAAATCATCTCATGTTTGCCGATTTTGTCTAAGGGCGAAATCGGCGAAAGCGGGACAATTTCGTCAAATTAGGGAGGATTTCGGCTTGCAAAATAGGAAATTATTTTGCTCAAATTTTGGATGATATCGTCTAATAGTGGATGATATCATCATTGATGAAATTGAATTTGCTTTACTTGCATTTTTAATCACTGTTTTATTAATGATTTTTATTGTTTTGTTGTTTTTATGTTGCAGAGAGGATTACTGAAGAGCAGAGAATGGAAATACGACGGGTTGAGAGATGACTTGGATGCTCTATCTTAGGCAGAGTGAGATCAGCTGGCACAGGTCTGCTTGTAGCATGTGGTAGAGATGCCACAATTTTCTATAGACATGGGGCTACTAATAGCCCTGACAGAGAGGTGGTATCTGGGTTCTTCCTATTTCTGGTTATCGACAGGGGAGATGACTCCCACACTAGAGGATGTATGGAGGATTTTGAGGATCCCCATACAAGGATGATTGATCACTCCCATGGCCAATCAGGGCCATGCAATGATGCGACTGTGTGGCGATCCAAGCTTCGCCCTGGAGAAGGGCAGAGTGAACATCGAGTCATTACGTCAGATGCCTAGGGCATCGAGACTCACACAAGTTTTTGCTGGGGTGGTAGGTGGACTTCTGCTATGCCACCAGAGCGGATGCAGGGTACCATGGGTACTGGCAGATGTGGTCTATGACATGAGAGACCATGGCTACAGGTTTGCTTGGGGCAGCTTTGTTCTATGCCGATTGTATAGGATCCTGCATGGGGTTGTATACAAGGGCATTCGATGTCTGGTTATGACATCGCTTCTACAGGTTTGGTGTTGGGAGCACATTGTAGTGCAGAGGCTGGTAGGGCTTCCTTTGATAGGGGTTGATGGGGAGAGGCATCGAGCTTTCTACTGGTGCCTCTGAAGAGGGTCATAGCGATAGATAGATCTACCAATGTCCCGAAGACTACTTGATGACCTTGTCTCTGACCAGATCACCTAGAGGCCTTGGAGGGACCATCTAGGGTGGGCCGAGGATGGACAGGTGCTAGCTCGCATCAGGCGAACCTGTTGTCTAAGGATGGAGAGGGGAGAGGTGGAGCTCCACCACTATGACCGAGTTTTGAGGTAGTTCGATCTATAGCAAGGGATCCCATCTCTCAGGGATTACGAGTTTTCTCGGACTGTCAGGGATAACACTACAGTTAGTAGGGCTCCAGATATGCAGCGCTTTTGGAGTCAGGACACAGATGATGCCCCCATTCAGCCAGTGGATGGGGATGACATTGGGGTAGCTGACGGCTATGATGCCTAGTACACATGCATCCACCCTCCTCGAATGATGAGGGCTCAGGGTCCGATTCATGTAGTTGTGCATCATATGGGGAGGTGGCACTAGGTGGCCATTGAGGTAGCCCAGGGTCATGATGGGAGAGAGCAGAGGAGACCATAGGTGCAACAAAGGCTGTAGCAGCAGGAGAGGAGGGAGGAGAGACCCCCTTCTCCATAGAGATAGAGGCCACCATCGCCCGATAAGGGCAAGGGTGTTGAAACTGGGGAGAGCAACGAGACAGTGACTCTTTGAACAAAGACAGTTTGTCTCTAGGCACAGGTGCAGACATTGTAGGATGAGGCTGCATGCCACCAAGCTGAGGTGACACAGCTCAGAGATGATATTGCACGCCTCAGAGCACGGGGTGGAGGAGTGAGCACTCAAGAGCTGGCACGGTCGATTGCTTAGACAGTGTTCTACTAGGGTATCTACTTCTAGATGCTACCAGAGGGTCAGAGGGTATAGCTACCACTCGGCATTGCTGACCCTATCAGGATTGGGTTGTCGAGGACTTCATCTCGATCGACAACTAGGACTCGCCGTACCACATATACTACGATGGGGCCACCTCGTCCACCTCAAGGCAGGGGAGGAGATGAGGCTGAGAGCTTGAGGGGTTCTCGAGTCTAGCTACTACAGATTGCACTGAATAGATTGATATATAGTATTTATTATTTTTGATAGAGGATTGAGTATGCCAAGGTATAGATTGTGGCGTACCAATTCGGTTTTGATATGCTGTATATTATGGTTGATACAGATATAGATGAGATATTTTTGATCATATGACTTGTGTCTTATGTATTTTTATGATGCTTTTAAATGTTTTGATTGATTGATTTGATGATTCATGTAATTACATCGTTGGAAATATTATGGTTGAAATGTCATGCTTAAAAAATTTAAATGAAAGAATCTGATAGAACAAATTGGTTGTTTGTGATGTGATGATTTGATAAAAAAATAAAAGGGACTTTTAACAATAATTTCAAAGGACATTATCGCTATTATAGACCATTTCATGGAGTCACCGCTCACTCGGTCGTCAAGCTAATCCCAGTATAGAAATATTGTTAAAAAGTAAAAGAGTGCTTAAGAGACTGTCTTAAGACTTTGGTGCAATGGTGCAAATGATGATGATGATGGTTTGTTTTCGGAGTTTCATAAAAATAGTATGCATGAAATAATGTTAAAATGATTTTTGCTAGGCATAAATTCCTAAGTGTGATAAATTTTTTGGATAATTCCCTAGGAATTATACCATCATTGCAAAATTGAAGGTTGACATAATGACATGAAATAGTGATAATGTGCATGCTTTTTGTCAAAAAAAACATAATTGTATAACAGAATGATTTAAGTCATATGGTTTTCATGATTTTTAAATAAATGGGGAATAAAAATTGGTACAATGGTTTGCGCTAGGCATAGAATATTTAGGTATAGACTTATACCATCATCGCGAAAATCAAAGAAGAAAATAGATTGTTTTATTGCATGGTTGATTTTTAATTTTTGAAAATAGTCAAAAAATATGAAGATGAGGACTTGCGCTAGTCATAAAATTCCAATTTTAGTTTTGGAACTATACCATCGTCGTGAAAGTCAAAAGTTATATATATAGATGTGTTTTTATTGTATGTTTTGAAAGAAATTTTGATTTTTGATTATGCATATAGTTGTCTTTATACTAAACAACTGTTCTTCAAAGAAGAAAATGAATTTATTCCAAATGATTTTCAAAAATATTTCAAAGTATCTTAAAGACAAAAGTTAGATTTATAAGGAATCCCATGTGCGTATGTGAGTTCATTTCCAATCTTGATTTATCATAATGATACACAAAATCTCTCAAATACAAATGTGTGTGCAATTGCTATGTTCGTTTACCAATTTTGAGCAAGATAATTTGATACAAATGATTTGAATGAACCAAATAAGTGTTCATTAACCATGATGTAGATGCATATAACCATACTAGGCTACTATGTAAGTCGGATTATCAAGAGCTAGCTAATCCATAAGCAGACATAGGTCTGTACAAAAGAAGGTCGCTAATGTGACAAACATATCGCCATGCTAGGAGTTACCCAAGGCCAAGCGGGTTGGGCACAAACCACCTATTATGGGGCTTACCTCATAGTTTTTGAATAATTGAGAATTCCAGGGATTCAAGCTCATCAACCCTTCTTTACTTTTCAAAGGGTAGGGAAAGGGATTTTATTGCTTTTGCTTTTGCTGTCATTTCTTTTCTTTTTGTATTTTTGCTTGATAATGCTGTAATAATATTTTTCTTTTTCTCTTTTTTTTGGAACTTTGCTTTATATTTTTGTTCTATGCTAGGGATACTTGCTTGGATTAGCTGTAGAGCAAGGGATTTTTATTTTGGGTAGGGGTGAGCTTGTCCTTTTGCCAATTCTCAAAGATTCTAGACCATGTGCATGATAGGATAGCAAGGGAAACTTTTCGCTCAAGAAACCACTTCTACTATGTAGCATAGCATGGATATTACAAATATAATCATTTTATGGTGAAAGGATATGCTTGGTTTAAGTAAATAACAAGAACAATTCTCTGTGCTCAAACTTTATTTAATTGAATTTTGTGGACTTCGATATAAGAGAGATTATTAATCATGTCAGATAAAAAATCAAGATATTTATTTTGTTTTTGTGAAAGTGAGGGATTCCAAATAAATGCTAATTTATCCAAAATAATTTGAAACATATAACTGCAACATTTGTAAGAAGATATATATAAATACTTTTTGAGAAGTTTTGAGAATGTTGACTCTCTTTCTTCTTTATGTTGTTTTGGTTTCGAAAGAGTCAAGAATATTGCTATTTTTTTTTATTTTTATTATTATTTTTTTGTTTTTGAAAGAATTAACAAATGCCATAAATAAATACAACAAGTAGTTTTGAATATTTTGATGATTATGAATGTTTTTGGTGTTTTTGAATTTATAAATTGAAAGAAATACAAGATAGTGATTTTGAAATATTTAAAAAATATATATACAAGGATGAAATGACCAAATTTATACATAGTAACATTTAAGATGCAAAATGTTCATGGGTTCTTTAAGTTCTTTACCATCTAAGGTAGATAATTTGTATGCTCTCGATTCAAATTTAGTAGTGATAATGTATGGTTCAAGCCAGTTGGGCTCAAATTTACCTTTAAGGTCCTTAGTTGCATTAGTATTTTTTTGATTTTCTTTTAAAACAAGGTCACCGATCTCAAAGGATCGATGACGAACTTTTTTAGCATAGGATCTTTTAAGCTTGTTTTGGTAGGCACAAAGATGCTCCAAAGCATTGATGAATTTTTCATCTAGGAGTTCCAGTGATCGAGTCCACGCACTCGATATTCATCTCCTACTTCGGTATCTTGAAGTAGTAGAGCCAAAGAAGGAACTTCTAATTCAAAGGGAAAACGGCTTCAAGCACCATAAACCAAAACAAAAGGTGAAGTTCCAGTGGGAGTTTGAACACTAGTTCGATAGGCCCACAAGGCTGGATATAACTGAATGTGCCAGTCGTGGCCAGATTTATTTATTAATATTTTGAGAATTTTGATTAAGGTTTTGTTAGATGCTTATGCTTGACCATTACCCTGAGGATAATAGGGAGTGGACCAACGATGTTGAATCTTATATTTTTGGCATAATTTTTTAACATCTTTATTTTTGAAACAAGTTCCATTATCAGAGATGAGATTTGTAGGAATTCCGAACCTACAAATGATTTGATTAAAAATAAATTTAGAAACTTGTGTGCCAGTGTAGGAAGCTAAAGGCATAGCTTCAACCCACTTCATGAAATACTCGATGGCGGTTATGATGAATTTGTGTCCATAAGATGACACAAGATTGATTTTTCTGATAATATCTAAACCCCATTTTGAAAAGGGCCAAGGAGATGAAATAGCCTGTAGTTCTTATGCAGGCGCATGGACAAGGTCGACATGTTTTTGGCACTTGTTGCAATGGCGCACATAATCATGTGTGTCATTCTCCATGGTAGGCCAAAGTATCCTATCCTAAGGAGCTTTTTAGCAATGACACTACCACTGAAGTGTCCTCCACAAGATCCATCGTGGGCTTCACTAGAGGTTGATTAAGATTCTTCTAAATTCAAACATCTTAATAGGATACCATCAAAAGATCTATATAAAGTATTGCCAATTATTACAAATCGACTTGATTGTCTACATAATAACTGACGCTGGCTTCTATTAAAATTGGCAGGGAAAGTCCCATTTTGGAGAAAATCAAATATATCCATATACCAAGGTTTAGGAGTAGTTTCATTGATTAAAAACACATCCAAAGGTTCTAAGCATGACTTATTTGAAGTGGGTTCCTAGAGTCGATGAATAATGATAGTGGCATATTCGTCATCTAACTCCAAGGGCAGGAAAGATGCAGTTGTGGCCATAGCATCAGCTACATGGTTGCAAGTTCGAGGAATAGCTTCCAAGGTAACTTGATCAAATAGAGACATTAATTGTAAAACATAGGCTTTATATGGGCACGGTTTATCATCTCTGGTCTGATAAACTTCATTAATTTGGTTTATAACAAGTTGAGAATCACCAAAAACTAACAGATGTTTAATTTTTAGTGCCAAGGCAGCTTGTAATCCAAGGATTAGAGGTTCATATTCATCAGTATTGTTGGTCCAAGCAAATTTCAATTTGAAGGACAGAGGAATAAGATGTTTTTGTGGGGATATTAAAATAATACCCGCACCAGCCCCACTCATGCATCGGGCTCCATCAAAGTATAAGGACCATTGTTCAATATGGTCTACCTCTAATTGAAGGCATTCATCAGGAAACTCAATGATGAGGGGATGGGTAGACTCTAAGGGTGCATCAGCTAATTGATCTGCTATGATTTGACCCTTAACAGACTTCTGTCCTATGAACGTGAGGTCAAAATCGCTTAGAGAAAGAACACACTTGGCTGTGCGACCCGATAAATAAGGTCGACTCATGAGATACCTCAAGGGATCATATTTAGTAATGACATAAGTTTTCTAGTTAAGCATATAATGGCATAATTTTTGCATAGCAAACACGACTGCTAGACATAGTTTTTTTAATGTTGTGTAGCGGGTTTCATAACTGACGAAGGTTCGGATAATATAATAATTAGCACGTTCTCTCTTCGTATCATCAAGCTGAGCTAACATAGCTCCTAAGGCAGAATCTTAAGCTAAAATATACAAGAGAAATGGGCGATCAGGTCTAGACGATGAAAGCACAGGTGGGTTAAGGAGGTATTTTTTGAGAAGTTCAAAAGCTTCTTTACATTCGTCGTCCCAATTAAAAGGGACATCCTTCTTAAGAAGTTTAATAAAGGGACCGATTTTGTCCGCCAGCTTATCGATGAAGCGACGGATGGCTTGAAGCTTACCTTGTAAGCTTCGTAACTCAGATATATTAGTAGGTGTAGGCATATCAGTGATAGTCGCAATATTGAGAGGGTCGATTTCGATACCACGTAAAGAAACTAAAACCCCTAATAGTTTACCGGACTTAACTTCAAATATGCATTTTGCTAGATTTAATCGAATAAGATATTCTCGTAATCGATTAAAAACTTTTCTCAAATCATCTAAATGATTATCTTCATTAATAGAGCAAGCTATAATATCATCTACATAATCATGTAGGATATCATGCATCATATCATGAAAAATATAAGTCATAGCTCGTTGATAGGTTGCACCTGCGTTCTTTAAGCCAAATGGCATCATTTTCCAACAAAAGGTACCCCAGGGGGTAATAAAGGCTATTTTAGCCTGATCTTCAGGATCTATCCTGATCTGATTATAACCGAAGAATCCATACATTAAGGACATCATCCCACTCCCGATAGTAAATTCAATGATTTGATCCATGTTTGGAAGAGGAAAATCATCTTTAGGGCATGCAACGTTAATATCTCTAAAATCTATGCAAACCCTAACTTTGGTGGCTTCTTTCTTGGTAACTGGAACTACATTTGAGATCCATTCAGCATAATCAATAACTTGTATAAAAACAACATTCAGGAGTTTTTCTAACTCCCCTTTGACTAGCAAAGCCACTTTGGGATGCATTTTTCTAAGTTTTTGTTTAACAAGTTTAGCATCCGGATGGACCACTAGGTGATGCATGACTATAGAAGGGTCTAGACCTGACATATCTTCATATGTCCAAGCAAAGACATCTTCATATTCTTTAAGGAATACAATGTATTGCTCTTGTTTTTCTTGACTTAATTCTGATCCAATATTGATTATGTGAGGACTATCCTTAGTTCCAATATTAATTTTAATGATGTTTTCTACCTCCATGTGTAGATCTCTTTCAAAATTAGGTGGGGCGGGTGAAATGCCCAATTCTTGTAATTCTTGTAAGGTTAAGTTGGATAATTCATCTTGAGGATTAGTGGTCTCAAGCTAGGCTATAGTTGGTATAGAACCATCAAAATAAAATCCATTGTGTAACATATCTTCAACGGAGACATCGTGGAAGATATCTCCTTCCAAATCCTCATCGGAGTCAGCAATCATTTCAGGGTAGGCTATGGATAGCATGTTACATGTAAATGGCTAATTTTTTAGAGGCAAATCATCACGCCTATCCAAATAATATTGTTAACATATGAGTTGATCATCATATTCAAAAGGAAAGGGTTGACCCTTACTAGGAGATAGGCCCACACCACAGTGGGCAGGCCATGGTTCTACCTTGAAAGGTTCTTTCATGCCATTTTGGAAAGGTCCCAAGCCTTTCTATTTATATCCCATTTTAAGCATTATGGGTTTAGCTTTAATATATTCATTGGTAAAATAACATCGAGCATATCCCTCATGATGAGTTTTGATATTCCGAGGGATTCTTCCCCAGTCATATCCTTTATAAATGAACGCACAACTCCCGACTTGGTAAGTGTTTCCCATAGGTTGTGGGAGGCCCAAAGTACAAGGAGATGGCGGCAAGTTATTTAAAAGAATTGAATCTTGCATGAAAGCATTTGTTTTTTCTGATATTAAAATTATGGATAAATCTGGTAAAAGTTCATTAGAAAAAGTGTAAGATGTAGAAGGATCATTCCCTATATCTTTAGATGTGGAAGGTATGATAGATGTTGATAATGTGGAAGTGTTAATAAATGGGTCTATAGGTTTTGAAATTATAGGGATAGAAAATGAAGGATTGGTTGTAGATTGAAGATCTTTTTGAGGTTCTAGAGTGGTTTGTTTAGAATATTGTTGATCTATATATGAGGGTGAAATGAATGGAGGGGAAATAGGTGAAGCTATGGGTGTGTGTTTCGCAGTTTTAGATGAAAAATAAGAATTAGGATGTGTGGATGACAGAGCAGGGCAAAATTGCAATCCAACAGGTTCTGCCAAAGCACACATATCAAAGGGTCTAGGATCATCGTGGATAGTGACCAACTGATTTTTAAATTTGAATTTAACACATTGGTGTAAAGTTGATGGGACAACCCGCATTGCATTGATCCAAGGACGACCCAAGAGTATATTGTACGATGTGGGGCAATGTACAATAAACATGGTGGTATCTAGAGTTCGAGGACCAACTTGCAATGGGATGGTAATAACTCCACACGTTTCTTGTGTTTCATCATTGAAAGCTTTGATAATCATGTCGATTTTCTTCATTTCATCACTTCTAAAGCCAAATCGTTGGTAGAAGTCAAAAGTGCAAATTTTTAGAGATGAACCATTATCAATCAGGACTCGTTTAATAGCTACATCTCCAATTAGAGCATTAATATATAAGGGATTATCCTTATGTAAACTGTGTTGTGGGATATCTTTATCCTAAAAGTCAATACAATCAACTTCTCGAGTGATGATAGTATTGGCCATGGCTTCAGGTTGAATATTTTGAGGTACCATCATTTGGCTTAATGTAAGCATCAACTCATCCCTATGGGTAGGAGAAGATCTTAATAAATCCAAAAGGGAAATTCTAGCTGTAGTATTGGATAATTGCTCATTAATATTGTAAGGGGGTTTAAGTTGAACATTGGAAGCATGATTCCATTTATTGGGATTTTTCAAAACAAATGGAGCTGATCCATCATTCTAGTTTGGTTCTTGTTGAGAATTTTGAGCCTGTTGTCGGGTAACGACTCCAATGGTATCTACAATGTTATATTGAAGACGCTAAACTGGTCTCGATTGAGCGTTTATGGCTTGTTCATTTGGGAGGAATTTATTAGAAGAGGGTCGAGTAGTAACTCTTCTAGGAAATGGTTCTTCTGGAACCATAGCATCTGTGATGGGTTGAATAGGATCTGATTCGTTTTTAGAACTATTCGATTAGTTTGAAGTGATGTCTATTTCACTTTCAGTATCTGATTCTATATCACTAGGATCTGGAGTTTGAATATTATGTAGGGGCCTGGTTGTGACCATGGATAAAGTTGTGTCAAATTTTTGTAAATCATGATTAGGTAAATGTCCGCTAACAGGTCCTACATATCGGGTAGGAGGGGGAACATTATGATGTTCGATTTGATTGGCCACCTCTTTACCATGTCTTGGTAAAGGGTGTTGAAATATGCCTAATGATTGATTAGCATTTTGATTTTTATTTTGCGGAATGGTCTTTTGAGCGTTTTTAGGAGCATTTTGTTTAGGTTGGAAGGCTTGTACCTCCATTTCATTATTATCAATCAGATCCTATATTTTATGTTTCAACCTTTTACAAGCGTTGGTAGAGTGTCCAGGCCCTCTATGGAAATCACAGTGTAAGTTAGCTCGGTATCTAGGTATAGTTGGATCAGGTTCCCGGATAGCTGGTAATTGGATCAAACCTCTTTCAAGTAATTGAGGTAAAATAGTTGATAACGGTTGATTCAATCTAGTAAATTCTCGAGGAGGCTTATCAGGCTGTTTCAATATAAATTTTTTTGTTGTTTTCATTGCATTGATATTAGCAACATTTCTGCTGTCAGTGACTCCATAACCTACAACTTGTTTATTTTTATACTGATTTCTGGATGTTTTCTCATCATCATTCTTCCTAAGTTGGCCTCTCCTAATGAGGGCATCTTCTACTCTTCGAGCTAAATCTATAGCCTGATCGAAGGTAGTTAAAGTAGAAGTTGGTAGCTCATAAGATATTTGTTCTTGTAAATTATTAACAAAAATGTCCAACATTTCCCTATAAGGTAGCACAAAGTGCAGTTTTCCTGTCAACTGCCTCCATCTAGCTAAGAAATCGACAAAACATTCATACTTGTCTTGTTTTAAGTTGTATAAATCTTTAATGGTTACATGCCTCTCGATGTAGGCACTAAATTGATGGACAAAAGATTTAGTTGTTTCTTCAAATTTTCTCAAAGAATGAGTGGGCAATTGATAGTACCACTCTAATGCCATTCCACCTAAACTTTTCGGGAACATTTTTAGTAATAGCAAGTCATCATGTGATATATCATGACATGCTATCCTAAACATGAGAAGATGCTCTATGGGATCTTCGATTCCTTTATATATAGGCAGGATGGGCATGGGAAAATGCTTAGGGTACGGTTGTGCTACAACTATGGGATCCAAAGGTTGACTACATATCTCTCAATAATTGTACGAGGGATGGTAAGGATCTATCTGGTCCATACGTGAAGCTAACTGTTTTACCATGGCTTCCAGATTACTAGTTTGCCCACCATATTGGTTCGATAGGGCATTGATATGGGATTTTTGAGCATATGATGGAGGGACATGAAGATTATATGCTATATTGCTATTGTGTAAATTGTTGGTAGGAAAGGTGTTATGAAGAAATTTTGAAGTTGTATTATGCTATATTCTAGATTGTTGAAAATTGGTGTTTGGCTTCATTTTAGGTTTTTGTTTACTTGAAGCATATTGATCAATAGTTTGGCGAAGTAAAGTAGTGAAGGAAGTTTTATTTTGTGTGGGAATGATTTTAGGCTCAATAACAGGTTCCTTAGGAGGTTGGGTAACTCGTTGTTTTGGCATGTTCTGAATCATAGTGACCATATCTCTATTGGATGGTCCAGCCTTATCACTTTCTTGATCAATGAAAGACAAGGGATTAGTGTGCACATCAAACATATGTTCCATGGCTACTTGAGTGTCACTAATTTGCCCTTTATCAATACGAACTACCATATTAAGAGCGCCAATGTTATTATTGAAAAATTTCTAGAAATGATCTAAGTTGTCAAAAGCAATAGTTCCATCTGGAGCTACTCTCGGAGATGAGGATCCATCCTCTTTAACATTTTATTCTTTTTCATTGTCTTCACCTAGGTCATCTTCTGGTTGATCTAGAGTTTCTCCTTCCAGAATTGGATCTTCAGGAAGGACATTTGGGTTGCTAGTTTTATCTTCTAACCAATCTTCTTCTTCTCCTTCAGTTTGTTTACCATTCCTAAGTTTAGGCATTGCTTAATTTAGATTTCAGCAAATATATATATATATATATATATATATATATATATATATATATATATATATATATATATATATATATATATGCAACAAGCTTAAGAGGTATATATTAATTATATACCTACTACAATATTTAAAATGAAAGGTTTTGGTTTTTGTTATGTTTTTTAGTTTTTCTTGTTTTTGTAATATATTGTAAAGATAATAAACAACACAATAAATGCAAGAACTAATACTGAAAGTAATGATCTAGTTTTATATAAAAAATTTATAAATATCATTAATGGGCTTGAGTTATTCAGAAGTCATGAAGTGTTCTTCTTCAAATTGAAAATTTTCTTTCAAAAATTTAATGAAAAGAGCGATAATGATATTATCTGTCTCAGATTCTAGTTGATAGAAGTAAAGCTCGTGGAAATACTCTCGATATAACATAGCTCGAGGAACTCTATTCCATATTTCCCTATCCGTAAGAACAACTTCTTGGTATTCTACACGACCTAGGAACTGGTGTATAATGGCTACGTTCTTGAGGTATTCCTCGAAGGTTATTTTGAAGACACAAGAGCTCTCCTATAAGCTAACCATATATGGCAGGCTCTCTGAAGTTCATGATAAAAGATGAGTTGATGAGGATCCAAGATTCTATCTAGGACAAGCCTCTTGATTTGTTTAAGTTTTGTTGACCTAGATGAAATGACACTTAGTCTTCTATTAAGTTCGTCCCAC
This sequence comes from Wollemia nobilis, assembly GCA_028583015.1. NCBI lineage: Eukaryota > Viridiplantae > Streptophyta > Pinopsida > Araucariales > Araucariaceae > Wollemia > Wollemia nobilis. The sequence continues at coordinate 4,601,831 of JAQPPZ010016890.1, forward strand.
AAAAGTTGATTTCTATCTATTTCAGGCACACTAAGCACATAATTGATTTCTATGGCTGCCAATTGGTTTTCAAAATTTATAGTAACTACTAATATTTTCTTAGGAGCTACCATCTAAACATGATATGCAACTTATTAGTTTTAGATGATTTGAAATGCATCTATGTTTTGGTTGTTTTATTTTTTTTGTTTTCAAAAGGTTTTAAATGCATTAACGTCGGGTTCACCAAAATGTATCGCTCCAAATTTTTCACATCCCTACCTTCAAGCTATAGGATCCATGCCCAAAAGAAGGATGGGAAAAGGATGGTGCGGTACCTCAGACTGAGAGGCCTTGCAAAGGTCCCGCCTCTCGGGGGAGGTGTATTATGGTGATTTTTTTACGGATGGTGGGTTCACCAGGAAATGTTTGAATGACAGTTTCCACGCCTAGGTTGGGAATGTGTTTGATGTGTTCATTTTTATATTTAATCATCCAAGTCCTAGGTTTGGCCAAATGAAACTAAGTTGTTCTATTATGAAAGTGCAGACTAAATGCATACAGAGAATAAAATTAGACAGAAAAAAAAGAGAAAAAGGCTAAATTATAGAGCCATACCTGATCCGGATGTCTGATGGAGATTCTAATTTTTGAAGCAGTCAAGATCATCTAGAATTTGATAGGATCATCTCCTATCTGACAGGATCGTCTGAGATCTGACGAATTCATTAGACGAATTCATCAGAGACCTGCAAATAGAGAAACAAATGCAAAATACAGATAATGCAACTATGATAACAGAGGGTAATGATGTAAAATGGCAGTAAGAACATTAAATGATAATATCAAACTAAGAAACGAATGCATTATAATGATCTAATGACAATTTATGCTTTTATGCATTAAAGCTACATGGGTGAACTCCAAGATGCAGGATAATAAAGAATAACCATAGAATTAACTAAATGCAAAATAAGGTAGTGAAAAAGAGTGGAGAAAATGCAAACTCTAGGCACTGATTGCCCCCAATGTGGACTGTAGTCGAAATCATCTCGAATTGGGCCAAGATCATCCGAGATTGTACGAGATCGTCTGAGACGAATTGAGCTTGCTCTGGCTAAAAAACAATGAAGTTACTGCAAACAAGCTTGGAAAAATACAAATGCAAACAGTGATTTAAGATGGTCTAGTGCATGTAGAATTCGAGTTACAGGGAATTTCAGCCAGGGGGATGCTAAGGGGAGGGCCTAGGATTAAATAGGCTTAGGAGGGAGGTTAGGAGGTTCGAGATCATCCCTTTATGGGAGATATCCAACGGGGAGGGTCTCTAACAGCGCAGACACGCTTCTGCCCGGATTAGAGATGTCGTTGGAACAAAAACTAATTGTGAAAAATCAGTTTTGGGACAAGATCGTCTGGACGTTCTAGCCCAGACAAAATCTTTCGATGTGAGGTGATATCATCTGATCGATGACGATATCATCAAACGGTCAAAAAAAACTCTAAAAATGGCACGAGAAACGAGGAAATGGATTAAACGGCAATTTGGGAGCGATTTTGGAGGTTAAAATTTGAATTTGAATTATTTACTAGAGTAAGTGTAATTATTAAGGTTTTACTGTGCCAATTTTAGGGTGCTACATATTTCATGTCAATCTTATGATAAATTTCAATAGCTAAGGCCATACACCAATTTATATTGTACACTTGTATGACCATTCATGAAAATAAATTGTAGATATAGGACAAATTAGAAGGAACAAAAAATATATCATAAAATGGAGTATTAACTAGGGATGTATTCATGTCGGTCATCAGACTCTTTGATTTGCCTAGCTCCACTAGAGTTTCTAGGGTAGATACCTCAATCTGGAAAAGGAAAACACTTGGTGCCTCACATATCATATCAAAGGAACCCTTCGATAAGGAAACACTAGATCATATAATAATATATTTGATAGACAAGATGAAGAACTTCATCAACATGGCATTAAAAGTTGACAATATTACAACTACAAATTTGAAATTGACCAATCATAGGAAGGGGCACACAAACCAATAAGCCTACCAACCTAGAAAATAACATAGTCATTCCCATTAGCCATACAATATGGAAGGTGTACACATAAAAAATTATTATGATTGGGGAGTGTTGAGCCTATTATTATCCCTCCCTTCCTAAAATCTTCCTCATTACGTGATAAATAATTGAAATATCCAAGAGCTCTAAAGTAAGAAGGTTATTACTAGAAGAAAAATATAACAAGATTTTAAAATTCCAAATAGCTACAGGTGACCATGGAGTCTAGGAGAAGAATGAAAACCATTACTTTATCTTTAAGAGTAGCCTCAACATGCCACTCTACTTCTAGGAAGGATACTTTCACTCAAATTGTGTAGATGGTTCTAGTGAAGCATCGAGGATGCAACAAAAAAAGTTAAATATCTAAAGTAAAAAAAAAGTATAAGAAGTTTGAGAGAAGGTTCCTGCCAGAGTATTTGAGTCAATAAGGATGAGTCATTCTCTATAATAATTTGGACTATATATCTATCATAGTACATAGTTTCCTAGGTGTATTGTTAGAAATTGGTAGAGGCATGTGCTTCACACTATGACCCTCATTGTAGAGAGGTCAAGGCCAATGACAATTACTTTAGGCTAATTATTTTAGAGGAGGCTATATGGGAAATTTTTATGGTGCCTAAGGGGCTCCCATTAAATCTAAATACTACCAATGGACATTATGCCCAAATCCATGATGAACTATCTTGTTTAAATTTAGAACTTCAAGATGCAAAAACATCCATGTAGGGATTTACCTTAAGGCAAAAATCCTTCAATGACAATGCCAAACACATTTTGAGCATGAAAACATTTATTTTTGGCATAGATGATGATGAGAAAGTATCATAAGAAGAACTAGGTATCCTACACATGTTGAGATATGTCTTGAAGGACAAGATATTAATACTTGACTGCAATAATTTCATTTCTCACCAAATCCACAAAGGGTTATATAATTTTAGGGAGACTCACACATTCAATTATTGTTCATTTTTAGCATATTTAGTTTTGCTTCAAAATACCTAGATGTATACGTATTTAGGTTTAAATATTATAAGTGAAGAAGACCAAAGGTAATATGTCTCTTCCTGGATGGAAGTGCTCTATCAAACCTCCTCCTATTGCCATTTTGTAGATGAATTTCTAGTGCCAACTTTGAGCATAATTAAAGGGAGAAAACAATTATGCATCCCAAAAACCAATGCTAGGGATCTTGGAGGGTACTACCACCATCCATCTCTTCAGGTTCAACAAGCTAGCATACCTATTTCCTAGGTATAAAATCAAGAGAGTAATATCCCTAGAGATATTTATGTAGCTAGTGGCAATTGATGCCACTTATGGGAGTGGGAAAATGAATGTAAGTTACTAAAAACCCTCATAAATCTTAATAATGTATATTTGTTACAAAGGACAACCCTAATTTTAGAGACAAAGTTGTGAGTGTTGAGACTAGAAATTTTGGATGATGCCTAGAATTATGACCTAGAGGGGGAATCACTACATGGAAGGCATGGAAAATGGGTCTAAAAGAATCATTCATCAATATAGGTCTCAAACTAAATCATACTAGAGTGCAGAAGAAGGATCCCACCCACAATTCCAAAGGGTAGTTTTCTTGTCACTTGTACCCTAGGGAAAACTATATTAGGTCTTCTACAACAAAATGTGAGACATGAATCTAAAGTATCATATCAACTCCAACAAGAGGAAGCTTTTATGGGACTAGGGTTGAAGTGAGAAAAATCAATGACTTATGGAAATTTTAATAGGAAACTGGTGATACTAATACAATCTATGGGTTACTAAAATATGATGACACCTTCAACCAATGTTATGATGAGAAAATTATTGAGGAGGTTGGATGCTATATAGAACAAAGTGGTGGGGAAGCCATGAGTGTGTACTCATGATGATAATTAAGGATGTAATAATCTCAATGGGTTGATATATGCATATTCTTAGGCTCAACACTAGAACCAGAGAAGGATTCTACTATGAATTGTGCTCCAGTATCTCCAAATACAACTTACTTATCCCAGTCCATACATACAAAAAATGAAGCCATATGGGTGAAAATACTCAAAGAATATGAATACTAATCCTTAAACTAAAATCACCAATAGAAAATAAGAACAACATAATTCCTTCCTAGGGCACCCCTCTATCATTTCTAATGGTGGATCTTGAAACCACTACCCCAAAATTAGAGGAGGTGGTTGCGTCAACTAAGGTCTCAACCACTGCACCACCTACCAATTTTTGTCCAATGGCATCACCTTTGTATGTTATTCTCATCATCACCCCTATTGTTACCACTCTATCCACCCCTCTACCACTAATCACCATCCAACCTACCCAGCCATAACTCCATCCATTGTCCCATTCTTTGTTGGGTTTTCATCCACCACCTTATTCCTTATAGATCAGTCAACCACTATGCCTTTCTTTAAATCTTTGGTTATACTCTAAAATAGCCAACATTAGTCGACCAACTCCTAAATCATAACCTCTATAGATGATATGCTACCTCAATTCTAACAAGTCTAAGATCAAGTATGGTAGTACATGTAGGAGGTAGAAAAAAGAGTAAGACAACCCATACAACATAAATAAGAACCATCCATGATCCTCAAATTTTACTTTGCATCTGGTCCACTTGACTCCCATCATCTACAAGATGATGGAAGAAATGTAGGTTTAATATTATTAGATGGTTGCCATAGAATTAAGTGTTAAGTACACTCAACCCAAGGATAAACTTGAAAATGTAGAGTAGGAAAATAAATTCATAATTAATAAATTCTTGACTTGCATGAGGAGGTTGGCCAAGAAATAAAAAAATATTGAAAATTTTAGACATATGCTTAAATCCTCTCAAGCTAAAGTTCATGTGATGAAGTCTCAAATGACCTACCTCTTGACACAACTAGAAGAGATAGAGGCATTTAAAGAAAGCTCAAGGTACTTTGAAATGGGTTCACCAAATAAGCTAATGATTTGGCCCTATATTTGAGTTTATTAGGGTGGTTATATAAAAAATATTGACGTCAACAAAATGGTGGAGATTACTTTGGCATAAACCCATGCTAGTATTGCTAAATGAAAATCATGTAGGGCTTAGGTAACTCATATGACCAGTCAATAATGGGTATCCATAGGGATTAGCAATCAAGAAGTGGAAATCCTTATGATAATGGAGGTCTTAGAAGTAAAATAGATTACACACCAATGTAGGGCCCAAATTGATACTCTGAAATTAATAGTAGAAGAATGGAAGGGGTACATTATCTCTCTAATTCAAGTACGACTTCCATTTCCCTAGAATCTAGATGGAAGGATCCTTCTAGAGCAAGATTTTTGGAAAATTTCAAACTAGTGAAGGAATATTGACATATTGCCAAACTCATACATTACAAATAAGGTTACTAGGGTTATAAAACTAGTGGTCAAGCTCAAAGTGTGCCTTCATTAGGTCATGGGTAGGGTTGCTCATATTTTCAAGATGACCAATGGAAGATTTAAAGGAGTTATCTCTTACTCACAAAAGTAAAGCTACCCTCAAAATGTGAATAGAAAGAGGTATAAACACTAATTATTAGACTTAAATGATATTATTCACAATATCCTAGCCTATCATTTTGATTGTGCATCCATGTATAAGGTTGTGATTCCTTTTTTCATTCTTCAGTAGGTAGAAGACCCCAATAAATCACCAAAATTATAGTGATGGTCACTATACTTGGGAATATACTTTTCCTTATTCAATTTTATAGGTTGGATTTAATGAGAAGAAAGCTATTTGAAACTCCAAAGAAAAGTTAAGGTAGAGCCAATTTTAAAAAAAGCAAGAACCAGAGTCCTAAATTGTAAAGATGCACGAACTAGAGAATTGAGTTATACAAAAATGAAAAAACTAAAACTTTGGAAAAAGTTCAACGTGGTGTTGCATGCAAAATACAACTAACTAGATTTATGGTGAGAAACAAAGTGAAGATGATGTGTAAACAGATGCTAATTGAAATTTATAAACACTACCTTCCATAGAAAAAAATATCCAAATCTACCTCCATTACTTGGGTATGACATAGTAGAGAGGTTGTTGGTATATTAAGGCACTAGTGATGGAAGTTGTAGTACCAATAGCCTCAAGCCCAACAACAATTATTGCAAAAGATATTTCTACCTAGTCCTTGGTGATCCTCAAGAGAGGTAGTTGGTAGTAGCAGTGGTGGATACATATCTAAAGGCCCATAATACTTCAATATTAATAATTTTAGATCTAGATACCTTAAGGAAATCAAACAATTCAATGTAGGTATGGCACAACACACAATAGAGGAGGTATTGTGAAGTTTTAACATAGTTTTGGAGGGAAAATATTTCTAGTTTTACCTATAAGTAAATGTTTCATTGTCATTGTAAAGGATCGGAAGGTTGCCTAAGAAGTTTCTAATATATGACCCCTTGGGTAATTTTCTTTTCATTTTCTCTTATGTATCATTCTAGAATCAAAATTTGAGTTGTCTTATATATAACATTTGAGCCCTCTTGTCTTGGTATATTTGTATAATTTTTTGATATATATATATGAAGTTGTGACTATTTCTTTCTCTATCTTGGTTCTTATGTATATTCTATGTGTATGAATGCTTGTGTTGGTCCAAGAATGTTCACCTTCTAGTTGTTAATGAGTAGTTTAAAGTTTTTATCATCCCACTGATACATAGATAATCTTTGATGTTGGTGCATTACCTCTTATAGCTTAGGAATTTACTTTATTGTCATCTCTCTTTACTTTCCCATAGTGAATTAAAGTAGCATAGGAGTAGTTTAGAAATATGAGTAATGAATATCACATATTATAAGGATCCAACCTTGTAAAACCCTAGAGGTCATCTTATGGGTCATGTACCACACTCTCTAGACTTTTGACTATGTCACTCTACATGAGGCATGAGTTTTGGGTGCATCTAACCATCACAATGGGTGATCATGATATTCTAATATGATAATAGATATTTATGAAAAAGGGACTTAAAAAAGGATAACCATCACCAAAACTTCCAAAAAAAAAAACCTCTTAGTAAGAATAGAGGTAACCATATCAAAAAATGGCCTAGGGATGGAAATTGTATCTCTGGAGGGGACCATTTTTCCAATAAATATCCTAAGTAGAGAAAAAAAACCACCACCAAGTAGCCTTCATAACTTTAGTAGCCCAAACACCTTAGTCATGCAATAATGGATAACCAATAAAGAAATAATCAAAACACTCATATTTTGACCCTAATATAAGCTCCAAAATTTCCCTATAAGAAGTTCAATAAATATTGGAGGAAATATTAATTTATAGATCCACATGTGCTAGGAAAAATTAAAATAAAATCTATGCTCATGGAGGCCACGTGGATGGTTCAATATCGGAACTAGGCTAAGAAGATAATAGAAAAATGTTTGATAATGGATAAGTTGGAGTTTCCCATATTCACCATAGAATTATATCTATATGTGGATCTTCTCATATCATATGATGTTATCATTGTAGTAACCTAGTTATGGTAGCATAGAGCTAGGTTTATCTGCTATGCTAGGGTGGTTAAATTATTGGATGACCATGGACAAAGTACCACCATTCAAGAAATCCAATATATGATCAACTTGAGGTATTTTAGCTATGTAACTAGAGCACACTCAATTAAAGGGATGCATCCTATGTGTAATCCATATTAATGATATGGAATAGAAAAAATTTAAACCATATCTATTTCTAAATTAATTTAGGGTTTTCCTTTAAAAGCTTCTAGGCTTACCTCTAAAAAGGGAGTTTGATTTTTTGATAGATTTTCTTCTTAGGGTTAATCCATAGTCTAAGGCTTATTATCAAATGACCACCATAAAACTATTTGAATTTGAGATGTAGTTGAATGAATTATTGTTAAAAGGGCTAACTTATCCAAGTGTATCACCTTGGTATGTATTGATTATTTTTGTGAAAAAATAAAAAACCCTTAGGTTTTGTATCAACTATCAGATATTGAACCAGGCAATAGTTAACAATTTATACCTTCTTTCAAGGATTGATGATATTTTTAAATAAATGTTAGAGGCAATTGTATTCTCAAATATTGATGTCTATTCAAGATATTATCAACTAAGAATAAAAGAAGACAATATATTAAAAATAAAGTTCAGGACTCAATATGGGCATTATGAGTTCATTGTGATTTCTTTTGGACTCATGATCACCCTAATTTATCTTATGACTATGATGAAGAACATATTATAGGATCAATTATACAATTTTGTGTTGGTTTTCCAAAATGATATTTTGATTTACTCCCATAGTAAGGAAGAGCACGTAGAGCATTTGCGAATAATAATGCATAGATTGAGAGAAAACAATCTAAATGGGAAGTTGTATAAATATTTATTTTGATAGAAAAAGTGTATTAATTGGGGCATATTATATTTACAAAAAGCATATCTATTGATCTAATTGTTAACCCCCCAAAATATGAATGGAATCCAGATTTTCATGGGTTTAGTCAATTACTATATAAGGTTTGTTAAAGGATTATCCACAATATCCACCCCATCAACTCAATTTAAAGGAAATAAAAGAAGTATTTTTAGTAAAAAAAGTATGAGGAGGAAGATTTATTATTGAAATAAGAGTTGAAAACAACACCAATTCTCAAGGTACCTATTATTAACGAGGATCATTGTGAATACTAATTTCTTAGGGAAGGCTTAGTCAAGTCTTGATGTAATAAGGTTAAGTGATGTCCTATGAGTCAAGGAAAATAATTTTGTATGCATAGAACTATGCATTGCATGATTTAGAGCTCCTAACAATCATCCATATTTTGTATATGTGAGATACTATCTCTTAGAAAAAGTATTTGAGTTGAGGACCAATCATCAAGGAATTAGACACATATTTACTCAAACAAACTTGAATGCTTGAAAATGGAAATGGTTGGATTTCTTATATGAGTATGACTTTGACATCAATTATATAAAGTGAAAAGAGAATAAAGGAGACGATGTGCTTAGTTGTAGGCAACATATTGTTGCCATGATTACTCTTCAATTAACCTTTAGAGAAAGGATCTTGAGAAATTTTAGTGATGATAATGTAGATACCAAATTTTAGTCATTTGCACAACCAATCCACCAAAACCCTTAAAATCCCTACCAACTCACCAAAACCCTTCAAATACCTACCAACTCACCAAAACCCCCAATTTGCCATAAAATCCTCTTTTATTTCCCTAATATTCCTTAAATTCTTCATAATACTGCTTACCCACTAATTAAACCCTTATGATATTCCACCTAATACCCTAATTAAATGCAAAAAATCCCTTTCACACTCCATGTGGTTTAAATTCTAATTTATTTGAATTTAAAATTCTCATTGGTGGCCTAAGTCAAAGATATTAGATGTGAAGAACACAAGCTTATACTAAGAGGGGGGTGAACAGTAGAAGACCACTTTTTACTTTTCTTTCCAATCAATATTATGCAATGTATAGATAGCAATATTAACAATAGTAATCAAAGCAATGCATAAATCACCACATACAATAGAGATACCAATTTAACGTGGTTCACCCAATGTGGTCTACTCCACAAAGAAAATCTCAATCAATCTCTTGGGAATCCTTTCCCTATTAAAATATTTATGGACCTCTATCCAAAGGAGAAACCAATCCCCTAATCAAGTTCGTGGATCTCTATCCATAGGAGACACCAATCTCCTTTTCTCTAGCTGGTGATCTTCTAGAATAACTACTGCCTCCACTACACTGGCTAATGGATATCTATCCACTGAAGACTCATATACTCACCTAGAAGACCTATTCTCACTTGCCTAGCTAATGGATCTCTATCCATTTGAGACTTTCATCCTCTATACTCTATCACCTCCAAATATTACTCTCAGCTCTATCTCAAATCTGCACTAAACATAGTCCTTCGGTATAACAAAAATCTGCTCAATATCTGTCTCTGATCTGGCACAAATCTATCCTCAAATTTGCACCAAATTTTATCCTCAAATTTGCACTAAACACAATCCTTCGGTCTAGCAAAAATCTGTCCTCAATCTCTGTCCTCAAGCCTTAATACAAAGCTTGACATAATCTCAAATCAACTCTATTAGATCTACCCCAAACCTTAACTCAAGGTTTGAAAAAATCAATCAACCAACTCTGCTCACAAGTCTTCTCAAAGAATTACCTCAAATCTTCCTTGTAAGCTTCCACAAAAGCTCACACTAATCTATCCACAAGTCCTCTCTAGAACTTGTCCAATCTACTCAACAAGTCCTCACTAGAACTTTTCCAATCTCTCAATAATATTTGTTCTCAATTTTGTATTGTAAGCTTCCACAAAAGCTCACACCAATCTATCCACAAGTCTTCTCTAATATTTACCTCAAATATGCTCAATAAGTCCTCACTAGAACAATGATACTCACGATCTTTGCAAACCCTAGTTCAAGTTCTTCACTCAACCAATCACTTCAACAACAATGCTAATCAAAAAATACTCACATAACAATGATACTCATGATATTGTAAACCCTAGTTCAATATAGTTCATCACTTCACATAACAATGATACTCATGTTCTTGCACAAATCCTAGTTCAAGATAGTTCACAACTTCACATAACAATGGTACTCATGTTATTTCACAAACCCTAATCCAATATTCAAACTCAAAAACAAGGGATCTCAATCACCCAACAATGAAGTATGCATTCACTCACTCAAAATCTCCAACAATGCTTATCAAACAAGGTTTATAGAATTTACTTCCATTTCAAAAAACTCATCACTCAACAAACCCACAAAGGAAAACTTAACCAAGTCCTTTTCACTCCAATCTTTTTTTCAGAAAATATCAACCAATCAATTATTTCAACCAAGGAAGAATATGCCCATACCTTTTACTTGATGAAGAATAGACATCAAAACCTATCTCAATTATAATCACTTTCCTTGCCAAGCACAAATGTTAGATGACAAGAATTATCACTCTAACACTTCTTCAAAATATTTCTTCAATACAAAAAATAATACTCAAATACACCTTATAATCTCCAACTTTAAAATAATATTCAACAACCTTCAATCTCAAAAATAAACTTCCTTACTACCTTATAACTCCTTAATCACTTAAAAATTCAATTCAGAAATCAAAGTTTTGCATTCCCCTTTTAACTCCCCTAAACAACTTATAATCCAAATTAATTATGCAAAAACTTTAATTAACATAAACCTTTGGAAACAAAAAATATTTTTCCCTTTTTATTTTTTGCAAGCCAAGTCAACCCAAACAATGCGCATACCTCTATTATGCTACCCAAAAGGCCTTGGTGGGATTTGAACCACCGATGGCTCTCCCCAAGTGCTTCTACAGTGCTCACGCCCACCAACTGGGTGCATGGCTCCACAAGAGCCAAAATGCACGAACGTGCCTTTGAATTCCTTCTCCCTTAAAATGGCACAAACACAACACAAACCTCCCTTCAACAAAACAATGTGCATGAGGTTTGAACCCACACCAGGCGTTCCCAAACACATCTAACACAACCCTTGGCTGCCAACTTAGCTACGAGGGGCTTCGAGTAGATTTTGGAGGCCACTAAACTTTGTCCTTTTCTCTGCTCAAATACACATGCAAAAAATACACGTCTTTCCTTTCTTTTGCATTAGCCAATCAACAATCGCATGGATGATTTTTCAAATGCCAAACCTTGGCATTATTTATATGCAAAACCATAGCATATTCCAACATCGACGAGTATTCAAATTCAAATTTAATTTGAATATTAAAATATTAAATAAATATTTTAAATTAAACCTTAGCACCCATCATTATTTAAATTAAAATTTTAATCAAATATTTAAATATTTTAATTTAAATTAAATCTGCTTGTGGGTCTTTTCCAACTTGATCCTTGATCTTCTTAAACTCGAATTTTGATCCAAAATAATAATAATAAAATATTATTATTTAATTTAAACTTGCTTCTCCTTCCTTGGATTTTCATTCTTTGAGCCCTCCTGGGTATATAATATTTAAAAATAAATATTATAACCTATTGCTTTTCAAGACCTTCTTGCTTTTGGAAGAAACACTTAATGTCCTCAAAGATGACGAACATAGCACAAGAATGCTTTTGATATCAATGACAACAAACGATCCTCAAAATGTCCAACAATATCCCCCTTTGTCATTGATGGCAACCCAATTACTTTTTACCATTTCCTTAACCTTTTTATTTTCTGCTCCCCTTGGGAAACTGCTCCCCCTGACTGAATGCTTTCCTTCTAACTCAAATCTCTCCCCCTTTGACATCAATGGCAAAGGGTCACCTTTGGGGCTCGGGGCTAAGAATGAAACTCTTAGCTTAGCCCCTCCCCCACCTCCTCTTGAGGTGGTTAATTCTGGGGTGGGAGTATTTCTACTCCCAACATGCACTACTATTTTCCTTTGTCTACTTTCCTCCTCATCTGATCCTTCTTATTACTCTGACTATTTCTGTTCCTGCTTGTCTCTGGAATCTCTTCTCTACACCACTTTGTTGTATGTAAATAATTATTGCACTTATAACACTTAATGTTATTATTCCTTGGAGGTGCAAATATCTTGGGATTTATCCTGATGAAGCCATGTCTATTCCTATCATGAACCCTGCAATTCATTGCCTTGTGACCAAACTGATTACAAGAGTAGCAATACCCTTGAAATAACTGTCTGTTCTTGAAGTTCCCATATTCCTGTCTTTCATGTGTCCTACACTGTGAAGCTTTGTGCCCAAATTTGTGACATGAGAAACATCATCCATTAAAATTTCCTTGCCTTGACCTCATTGGTCTCTTAGTATCTCTTACTCTATGCTGGTTCCTATTCCATATGTTTCTCCTTTGTGCATTGTTTATTTCTCTGTTGAACTTTCTGTTGTCCAACTCATCCTCAGAAGTTTCACTTTCTCTTGTACTATCTTCTTCTAAAGTTTCTTCTTCTTTAGAACTTGAGGTTGACTCCTCTTCCTATTTCTTTTGTACTTGTTCAAAACCAAGACCTGTCTTGCTTGATGTAGGCTTTTGTGTCTTGATAATCTTATCCAAATTCTTTGAGCTTCTTCCAAACCTGTATAACCTGTCCTTAGAATCTTTTATTTCTTCCCTTAGTAGAGCCACTTCATGTTCTAACCTTTCACATTCTAAGACCTTTTCTTCTAACTTATCCTTGAAATTATTTGTCTTAGCCATTGACTTTTTTAGATCCTCTATAAGATTTCCTTTCTCTTCATCACATTCTTGAAATTGAAGCTTAAGTTGGGAATTTTGCTTTCTTACCTTCTTTAATGTGTTAAGAGCATAAATAAGCTCTCCCTCAAGATCAACTTCTCCTTTTTCTGATTCTTCCTCTATTTGTTTACCTTTGAAAACATCTTCATTATTTTATGACTTGTCTTCTATAGGATCACCTCCTTCTTCTTCTAGTGCCATTAGAATATTCTCTTTTGGTCCTTCAAGTGTATCCTCATATTCATCATCACTGAAACTGAAACCACTCTTTGTACAACTATCTTCAAGATGTCCAAAGTTACCACATCTAAAACACTTGAGAATTATTGGTGACATTTTATTAACTTCTTCCTTTTCTTCTATAAAAAATAGAACTTCATATTTTTCATTATCCGAGAAACTATTATCACTATCACTTGAGTACTTACTTGCCTTGTCTACATAGTAACTCCTCTTCTACCTTTGAAAGAACTTATTTCCTTGTTTGCCTTGTCCATCCTTCCATTTCTTTTGGTACCTGTATTTTTCTGATTCCCTATTCTTATGATCTTGTTTTTCTTCATCATTGCTATTTCTAGCTTCTTGAAAATCAGTTGCATAGTGACCATACTTTCCACAATTGAAACATCTAACAGATTTCACATCTTTAAATATTCTTGGATCCTTATTCCTTCTGCCATAATTTGCTTCTTCATCACTGGATGACTCATTGCTTGAATTTGACTTCTTACCCTTTGTCTTCTTAGTAGCTTTGAAGGTTGCTTCCTTCTAGAGATTAGGTTCTTTTGTTCTTATCTCAAAAGTTGCTAGAATGCCAAGTAATTCATATCTTGTCAAAGAATCACCATATTTTGCTTCCTCTATAGCAGAAATATTTTCACTAAACCTTTTTGGGAGAGATCTTAAGATCTTATCACAAACATAAGATTCTTGAACCTCAAGTCCAAGTCCTTGCATGGCGTTAACAACCTCATCTACACGAAGTAGATAAGCACTAATATTTTCCTCATCCTTCATTCTTAATTCTTCAAATTGTCCTTTGATATTTTGTATCTTTACCTTTTTGACACTTTTATCTCCTTCATATATGCCTTGCAACTTAACCCAAATATCTTTTGCTAATTTGCAATGCATAACCTTTATGAACTTTTTTCTATGCAAACCTTTCAAAATTGTATTCATTTCTTTTGAATTGTAATGATGTAGAAGCTTACCATATTTATCTGTAGGTGGAGTAGCTGGTGGTGTGTATCCATTTTCAACTGCTTCCCATATTTCATTGCCAAGTGCCATTAGGTGAATCTTCATTCTCATACTCCAAAATACATAATCACTTCCATAAAATAATAGTGTTGAATTATCTAGGACCCATTCTTAGAATCCATTGTGTTCTTGTAAGATTTTCCTTCAAGATGTTAAACTCTTTCAAAGGAACCCGCTATGATACCAATTGAAGAACACAAGATTATACTGAGAGGGGGGTGAACAGTATAAGACCACTTTTTACTTTTCTTTCCAATCAATATTATGCAATGTATAAATAGCAATATCAATAATAGTAATCAAAGCAATGAAAAAATCACCACACACAATAGAGACACCAATTTAACGTGGTTCACCCAATGTGGGCTACTCCATGGAGAAAATATTTCACTAAAATTTTCTCAATCAATCTCTTGGGAATCCTTTCCCTATTATAATATTTATGGACCTTTGTCCAAAGGAGACACCAATCCCCTAATCAAGTTCATGGATCTCTATCCATAGGAGACACCAATCTCCTTTGCTCTAGCTAGTGATCTTCTAGAAGAACTGCTACCTCCACTACACTGGCTTATGGATCTCTATCCATTGAAGACTCCTATCCTCACTCATAAGACCTATCCTCACTACCATAGCTAATGGATCTCTATCCACTAGAGACTATCATCCTCTATACTCTATCACCTCCAAAGCTTACTCTCAGCTCTGTCTCAAATTTGCACTAAACATAGTCCTTTAGTCTAGCACAAATCTGCTCAATATCTATCTTTGATCTAGCACAAATTTATCCTCAAATCTACACCAAAATCTATCCACAAATATACACTAAACACAGTACTTCGGTCTAGCACAAATCTATCCTCAATATCTATCCTCAAGCCTTAACATAAAGCTTGAATTAATCATCAAATCAACTCTACTGGATCTACCCCAAACATTAACTCAAGGTTTGAACAAATAAATCAATCAAATCTGCTCACAAGTCTTCTCAAAGACTTGCCTCAAATCTGCCTTGTAAGCTTCCATAAAAGCTCACACTAATATGTCCACAAGTCCTCTCTAGAACTTGTCCAAATCTGCTCAACAAGTCCTCACTAGAACTTGTCCAATATTCTCAATAATATCTATCCTCAATTATGTATTGTAAACTTCCACAAAATCTCACACCAATATATCCACAAGTATTCTCTAAGATTTACCTCAAATCTACTCAACAAGTCCTCACTAGAACAATGATACTCATGATCTTTGCAAGCCCTAGTTCAATTTCTTCACTCAACCAATCACTTCAACAATAATGCTAATCAAACAATCCTTACATAACAATGATACTCATGATCTTACAAACCATAGTTCAAGATAGTTAACCACTTCACATAACAATGAAACTCATGTTCTTGTACAAATCCTAGTTCAAGATACTTCACAACTTCACATAACAATGATACTCATGTTCTTTCACAAACCCTAATCCAATATTCAAACTCAACAACAAGGGATCTCAATCACCCAACAATGAAGTATGCATTCACTCACTCAAAATCTCCAACAATGCTTATCAAACAAGGTTTATAGAATTTACTTCCATTTTAGAAAACTCATCAACTCAACAAACCCACAAAGGAAAACTTAACCAAGTCCTTTTCACTCCAATATTATTTTCAAAAAATCTCAACCAATCAATTATTTCAACCAAGGAAGAATATGCCCATACCTTTTACTTGATGAAGAATAGACTTCAAAACCTATCTCAATTATAACCACTTTCCTTGCCAAGCACAAAGATTAGATGACAAGAATTATCACTCTAACACTTCTTAAAAATATTTCTTCAATACAAAAAAAACACTCAAATACACCTTATAATCTCCAACTTTAAAATAATATTCAACAACCTTCAATCTCAAAAATAAAATTCCTTACTACCTTATAACTCTTTAATCACTTAAAAATTCAATTCAGAAATCAAATTTTATGCATTCCCATTTTAACTCCCCTAAAAAACTTATAATCCAAATTAATTATGCAAAAACTTTAATTAACATAAACCTTTGGAAAAAAAAATATTTTTCCCTTTTTATTTTTCGCAAGCCAAGTCAACCCAAACAATGCACATACCTCTATTATGCTGCCCAAAAGGCCTTGGTGGGATTTGAACCATTGATGGCTCTCCCCCAAGCGCTTCTGCAGTGCTCACGCCCACCAACTGGGCTGCGTGGCTCCACAAGAGCCAAAAGGCACAAATGTGCCTTTGACTTCCTTCTCCCTCGAATGGCACAAACACAACACAAATCTCCCTTTAGCAAAATGGCGTGCGTGAGGTTTTAACCCACACCAGGCATTCCCAAACATGTCTAATGTAGTCCTTGGCTACCAATTCAACTACGAGGGGCTTCGAGTAGATTTTAGAAGCCACTCACTCTTGTCCTCTTCTGCGCTCAAATGCACATGCAAAAAATCCAATTCTTTCCTTTCTTTTGCATGAGCCAAAACACAATAACATGGATGATTTTTCAAATGCCAAACCTTGGCATTATTTATATGCAAAACCATATCATATTCCAACATCTGCGAGTATTCAAATTTTAATTTGAATTCAAATATTAAAATATTAAATAAATATTTTAAATTAAACCTTAGCACCCATCATTATTTAAATTAAAATTTTAATTTAATTTAAATTTGTTTGTGGGTCTTTTCCAACTTGATCCTTGATCTTCTTAAACTTGATTTTTGATCCAAAATAATAATAATAAAATATTATTATTTAATTTAAACTTGCTTCTCCTTCCTTGGATTTTCATTTTTTGAGCCCTCCTAGGTATATAATATTTAAAAATAAATATTATAACCTATTGCTTTTCAAGACCTTCTTGCTTTTGGAAGAAACACTTAATGTTCTCAAAGATGATGAACATAGCACAAGAATGCTTTTGACATCAATGACAACAAACACTCCTCAAAATATCCAAAAAAATGCCCATTAAATCTCTCCACACCTTCCATTTTGTAATTTGACATTACCAAACAAGTTTATTTGAATTTAAAATTCAAAATGGAGGCCCAAGCCATGCACATTAAATTCCTAAACCCCTTTCACACTAGGTAATAATAGTTACTCTAGATCTTGGATAACCTCCTCCTTTGAAAATTTCTATAAATACCCTATCATTTTCTTCATTTGCAAGTTTGTTTTTGCTAGTAGTTTCCCTTATGATCAAATATTGTTTTTAATTTGTTGTTTTATAATTTCATGGATCTAGGGCCTAATTGAGATAGGCCCCCATAATATTATTAACTTGTTGTGAGCTTGTGTGTAGAAAATTTAGAGTAGCAAAAGGAGCTTCAGAAGGTCAAGCAAGAGAACTCCATCAAAACCCACCCAACAAAGGAGTGTAGCATAGAAAAGATATTTGCACCATTGTTCAGTGCTTTTGTAGAAAAGGGCCACCCCCTTTCTTAAACATATCACTCATTTAACCCCCAAGAGGGTTCATTGTATTCAAAGGGCTCAATATCAAATATATCAAATTTCATTTTCTTTGTTTTATGTTATGGTGCTTTTCCTTACTACAGATAAGAACCATTAGGGGATGAAGACTACCTTTTAAATAGATGCATAGGACTTATGTTATGAGGGTTATTGGTTGGAAAAATATGGGCATTTGATATTTAAATACCAAATATATGTGCTAGATTGTGATAATATAAGGACCAATATCCTTAAGAAATCACACTATGCTTCACATTCTAGACATCCAAGGGTATCTAATATTGTAGTGGACCTAAGGCCACTATATTTTTGGATGGGACTAAAAAATAATGCAAAAACATATGTAGCAAAATACCTCAAGTGTCAGTGAGTCAAGGTTGAAAGTAACACAGGTATTGTAGGTGAGTTGGAGAGGAGAGGGTAATCCTCCAAAGGAGGTCCTAGGTTCAAATATCCACCCTACCAAAAAGCTAAATTGGGTATCCAAAATCCAATTGATAATGTTGGTGCGAGGCAGGGTCGAGTGTGACTCCTAAGTGACTTTTACGGTGTAGAACCCCCTGTTCGTGGTCTCACAGACCAAGGTGAACCCACAAGGGGTTTTTCTATTAAAAAAAAAGGTTGAAAGTATGTATTCAATAGGATTCCTATATTTATATGACATGCAAAAATTATGATGAAAAGTGAGAAACATGGATTTTGTACAAAAATTATCAATATGTGACAGTAAGCATGATGTCATCTTGGTGGTGGTTTCCAAGTTGTTCAAGGTAGCATACTTCTTCTTGACAACCTTAAGTATGGTGCTTTGATTTTAGAATGAAGGTTTATGTAGGAGATCTTTATATTTCATGAAGTATCTAAAAGGATCAAATATAATAAATATAAAAAAAAAACATCATGATTTTGATAATAAATAAATTCATTGTAAGCTAAGCACACTACCCAAAGACTTGAAAGTTAAACTAATAGAGTAAATCAAGTCTTGGAGGACTTGTTTGTTAGAGTATATTACATAATTTAGGTCATGTAAATTACCACCCTTGGTACATAACTAGAGTAGTAGATTACTTTAGGGGGTAGTTCTATAGTTACTTCAAGTAATATAATAAATGCAAAAGTGTCTATGTGCAAGTTGTAAATGTACAAGGTGTCCCCTTGTACATCTTGAAGAACACAAGCTTATACTGAGAGGGGGGGTGAACAATATAAGACCAACTTTTACTTTTCTTTCCCAAACAATATTATCCAATATTATCAATGGCAATATCAACAACAGTAATCAAAGCAATGCACAAATCATCACACACAATAGAGACACCAATTTAACGTGGTTCACCCAATGTGGGCTACTCCATGGAGAAAATATTTCCACTAAAATTTTCTCAACAAATCTCTTGGGAATCACTTCCCTATTACAATGTTTATGGACCTCTATCCAAAGGAGACACCAATCCCCTAATGCTCTGATTTGTGGATCTCTATCCATAGGAGAACTCTTTCCCCTTTTCTCTGGTTCGTGGAACTTGATCCAGGAGAACTCTTTCTCCTCAACTGGTTCGTGGATCTCTCTCCATAGAAGAACTCTATCTTCCCAGCTGGTTCATGGATCACACTCCATAGGAGAACTCTTTCCCCTTGCTCTGGTTCGTGGAACTCTATCCATAGGAGAACTCTTTCCCCTCTACTCTAGTTTATGGAACTCTATCCACATAACTCTTTCCCCTCTCTGGTTGATGATCTTCTAGAAGACTTCTACCCCCACTACACTGGCTTGTGGATCTCTCTCCATAGAAGACCTCTATCCTCACTACCCTGGCTAATGGATCTCTATCCATTAGAGACTATTATCCTCTACTCTATCACCTCCAAAGCTTACTCTCAACTCTATCTCAAATCTACACCAAACTCTATCCCAAGTGTAGTACAAATATACTCACAAATATCTATCTCAAATCTATCCTCAAGCCTTAACACAAAGCTTGATCCAATCACAAATCAACTCTGCTTAGATTTACCCCAAGCCTTAACACAAAGCTTGAAAAAAAAAATCAACAAATCAACTCTACTCAAATCTACCTCCAAGCCTTCTCAAAGACTTGCTCAAATCTACCTTCAAGTCCTCTCAAGACTTGCTCAAATCTACCTTCAAGTCTTCTCAAGACTTGCTCAAATCTACCCTCAAGCCTTCACCAAGACTTGCTCAAATCTACCTTCAAGTCCTCTCAAGAACTTGCTCAAATATACCTTCAAGTCCTCTCAAGAACTTGCTCAATTCTACTCTCAAGCCTTCACAAAGACTTGCTCAAATCTCTCAAACACATGCTCAAAACAACTCACAAGATATGCTCAATCAATCTCAAATCTTTCACACAATGCTATCAAATGCTTTGTCTAATATTCAAAGTAATTCCTTTAACTTGAAGCAGTTTAGACATATTCTATTCAAAATTAATTTAACCTCTAGAACATATAGAGAATGATGTACTCTATCAAAAACTCAATATGTTCTACTCAATCATTAAGTTTCACTTTCACAAATCTGATTTCTAATGTTTGCACATTCACTTTCAATATCACTCAAAAGTTCTCACAAAGATACTTAATTTGTTTTGCAATCCTAGCACAAATGATTCTCACTCTTTATCTCAAAACTTCCCAAAACTCATTCAGTAATACAACCTAGATTTTTCTCAAAAATCTATCTTAAATATTTCCAAAACCATTCAACAATGAGGTACACAAAACTTGCTCATACATTTCCAACAATGCTTATCAAACAATCCTTTTCACTCCACCTTATATTTCACACACTCATTCCAATCACTTTAAACAAAATATGATTTACCCATACCTCTTATTTGATTGATGAAGAATTGTCCACAAAACCTGTCTTACTCACAACCAAATCCTTTTGCCAATTCAAGGTTAGATAGCAACAATCTATCTCAAAATCTTCACAAGAATATTCACCTCAACAAATATTTCTCCATACAATGCCAAATCACTTATACACCTTATTACTCCTATCTTAAAAATAAATTTCATCAACAAGAGTTACTAATCACATAAACAAAAATTCTCACATCCACCTTATAACTCCTTTTTAACAATAAAGCACTTTAAATAAATTCAAAGTATTACTCACTAACCCTTATGACTCCCAACTATGAGCATACACAATAATATTTATTTAACCCTCATAAATTTCAAATCATGGCAACAAAAACTTTATCAAAACCTTATAACTCCCAACTATGGCAAATAATAAAAATTTATTTAAACCTTATAACTCCCAACTATGGCAAATGCACATACCTTAATGCAAAAATCAAATGTCGCTATCGTCGCTCGAACCTGTGACCTCCTAGCCCCACGTGCCCTAACACAAGGGCCACTATCACGTGGGCTATGCTGCCCCACGTGAACCAAGGAGCACGCGCTCCTTAATGTCCTTCTCCATCGATGCAAAAGTCGAAAGGTCTACACCCAAAACAAAACCTCCGTGTGGTTCGAACTCCGCACCTTGCTGCTCCCAATGCGTCGTGCAAGCCAACTCGGCTGCCACCTCACTTCGGTGGGGACAGGCGCCTTCCATGGTTTGACCTTCTGCTTGCTCCAAAAATCATGAACACCTGTGCCTTCCTTCCTCTACCGTGTGCGAGAAATAAAATGTGCAAGGCTATTACTTTGGGGAAATATCGAATGCGCAATTACTTCCAAGGCTTAGGCTAACCTTAGCCTTATTTATACACATGCCCAATTTAATATTTGACGTCGGTTGCATTTTTGTTTTAATTCGAATTTGGATATTTTGAATTATTATATTTAATTATAATTATTTAAATCCTAAAGGATTTAAATATTATAATTTAAATATTTAAAACCTTTTGGGCTTTTTCCTTTTAGGGAGAACCTTGCCACCATTAGTAAATATTTTAACCTTTGCCAAATTACCACCAAGGTAATTTATTGCCACCATTAATAAATATTTTAACCTTTGCCAAATTACCACCAAGGTAATTTATAAATCCTTTTTCAAATATTATGGAGAGGTCTTCCTTTCTTCTTGTTGCCTTATACCTCATATGCCATCAAGAGAAATATTCTCACAAATATTTCCATCAATTTAGGACCTCTAACCTTTTGACATTAATCAACCCTTTTGACATTAATTTCATCAAATTGGGACATCCAACCTCTTGACATCAATGACAACAAAACATGCTCAAATTTCCAACAATCTCCCCCTTTGTCATTGATGGCAACCCTTTTTCCTTTAAGCATTCCTTTTACCTTTTTCCAATACTGCTCCCCTGAGAAACTACTCCCCTTGACTGAATGCTCTCCCCTAACTCAAATCTCTCCCCCTTTGACATCAATGGCAAAGGGACTCCTTTGGGGCTAAATATAAGACTCTTAGCTCAGCCCCCTCCCCACCTCCTCTCCTTGAGGTGATTAATTTTGGGGTGGGAGTATCTCTACTCCTAGCATACAATGCTCTTTTTCTTTGTCCACCTTCTTTCTCAATTGACTCTTCTGATTCTTTTGAATATCCCTGTTCTTGCTTGTCTCTGGAAATTTTGTTCTACACCACTTGGCCATATGCCCAACATTATTGCACTTATAACACTTAATGTTGTGGTTCCTAGAAGGTGCAAATATCTTGAAGTTCCTCCTGGTGAAGCCATACCCATTCCTATCATGAACCCTGCAATGAATTGCTTTATGACCAAAATGATTACAAGAGTAGCAATACCCTTGAAAGAGATGCCCATTTCTGAAATTTCTCTTAGTGAAACCATATTCCTTCTTTTCATGTGTCCTGCACTGCATAGCCTTGTGACCAAACCTGTTACATGAGAAGCAACGTCCTTTGAAGAAATATTACCTTGAACCCATTGGTCTCTTAGTCCTTTCTTCCCTGTGATGTTTCATATTCCTCATTTGTGCATTATTTCCTTCCTTGTTGAACCTTCTATTTTTCAACTTATCCTCATAAGTCTCACTTTCTCCTTCACTCTCTTCTTCTAAAGCTTCTTCTTCTTTGGAGCTTGAGCTTGACTCCTCTCCTTGTTCTCTTTGTCCCTCTTCAAAACCAAGTCCTGTCTTGTTTGATGAAGATCTTTGTGCATTGATAATCTTATCCAAAGTCTTTGAGCTTCTCCCAAACCTGTGTAGCTTGTCTTTAGACTCTTTCACTTCTTTCCTTAGTGAAACTACCTCATGCTCTAATATTTCACATTCTAAGACTTTTACCTCTAACTTTTCTTTAAATCTCCTTGTCTTAGCTATTGAGTTTGTCAGATCTTGTATAAGATTTCCTTTTTCTTCATCACATTCTTGAAATTGAGCCTTGAGTCTCGAATTCTATTTTCTAACCTTTCTTAATTCCTTAAGAGCAGAAATAAGCTCAACTTCTAGATCTACTACTCCTTCCTCTTCATTTTTTGATTCTTCCTCTACTTCTTTGTCTTCAAGAGCATCTTCATACTTTTCAGATTTATCTTCAATAGGAGCACTTCCTTCTTCCTCTATTGCCAAGAAGAGAATTTCTTCTTCTTCATTATCTGAGGATCTTCCATCACTATCACTTGAACTCTTGCTTATCTTATCTACATAGAAACTTCTCTTATGTCTTTGGAAAAACTTCTTTCCATGCTTGCTTTGTCCATCCCTACTTTTCTTTTGATACCTGGATTTTCTTGCTTCCCTATTCTTATGATCTTGTTTCTCTTCACCACTACTACTTTCGACTTCTATACAGTTAGATGCATAATGACCATATTTACCACAATTGAAACACTTTACTATTTTCATACCTTTGTGCTTTCCTGAATCCCTCTTGTTCCTTCTATCATAGTTAGCTTCCTCATCACTGATTGACTCATCACTTGAAACAGGTTTCTTATCCTTTGCTTTCTTTGCTGCTTTGAAAGTTACCTCTTTCTTCGAGATAGGATCCTTTACAATTCTCATCTCATATGCTGTGAGTGTTCCCTGTAACTCATCCAAAGTTAGATTTTCAAGATCTCTTATTTCTTCTATGGCTGAAATATTTCCATCATACCTCATAGGAAGTGACCTTAGAACATTTTGACAAACATCATATTCTTCAACTTTAAACCCAAGTCCTCGCATGGAGTTAACAACCTCATCCACATGAAGTAAGTATGTAGCAATGTCTTCCTCATCCTTCATCTTCAAGTCTTCAAATATTTTCTTGTGATTTTGCAACTTTACCATCTTGACCTTTTTATCTCCCTCATATGCATTCTTCAACTTTTCCCATATCTCTTTTGTTGATGTGCAATGCATAAATTTTACAAATTCTGCTTCACGTAATCCACCCAAGATTGCATTCATTGCCTTTGCATTATACAGGTGTAAGAGCTTACCATATTTATATGTAGGAGGACTAGTTGGTGGTGTGTACCCATCCTCAACTACTTGCCATATCTCAATTCCTTGTGCCATTAGGTAAGTCTTCATTCTTACACTCCAGAAAGCATAATTGTTCCCATCGAACAATGGTGCCTTATTTGTTGAAGATCCACTTTGAGATGCCATCTGTGTTCCTGTACACTCTTCCTTCAAGTTGTTAAACTCTTTCGAAGGAACCCGCTCTGATACCAATTGAAGAACACAGGCTTATACTGAGAGGGGGGTGAACAAGTATAAGATCAACTTTTACTTTTACTTTCCAAACAATATTATCCAATATTATCAATGGCAATATCAACAATAGTAATCAAAGCAATGCACAAATCATCACACACAATAGAGACACCAATTTAACGTGGTTCACCCAATGTGGGCTACTCCACGGAGAAAATATTTCCACTAAAATTTTCTCAACAAATCTCTTGGGAATCACTTCCCTATTACAATGTTTATGGACCTCTATCCAAAGGAGACACCAATCCCCTAATGCTCTGATTTGTGGATCTCTATCCATAGGAGAACTCTTTCCCCTTTTCTTTGGTTCATGGAACTTGATCCAGGAGAACTCTTTCTCCTCAACTGGTTCATGGATCTCTCTCCATAGAAGAACTCTATCTTCCTAGCTAGTTCATGGATCACACTCCATAGGAGAACTCTTTCCCCTTGCTCTAGTTCATGGAACTCTATCCATAGGAGAACTCTTTCCCCTCTACTCTGGTTCATGGAACTCTATCCATAGGAGAACTCTTTCCCCTATACTCTAGTTCATGGAACTCTATCCATATAAATCTTTACCTTATGCTCTGGTTCATTAAACTCTATCCATAAGAGAACTCTTTCCCCTCTGCTTTGGCTAGTGATCTTCTAGAAGACTTCTCCCTCCATGGCTCTAAGTTGTGGATCTCTCTCCATAAAATAATTTTATCCTCACTACCCTGGATAATGGATCTCTATCCACTAGATACTACTATCCTTTGCTTTCTCACCTCTAAAGACTTTCTCAAATCTACTTGCTCAAGAACTTGCTCAATTATACTCTCAAGCCTTCACAAAGACTTGCTCAAATATGCTCAAACACATTCTCAAAATAGCTCACAAGATATGCTCAATCAATCTCAAATATTGCACACAATGCTATCAAATGCTTTGTCTAATCTTCAAAGTAATTCCTTTAACTTGAAGTAGTTTAGACATATTCTATTCAAAATTTATTTAACCTCTAGAACATATAGAGAATGATGTACTCTATCAAAAACTCAATATGTTCTACTCAATCATTAAGTCTGTCACTTTCACAAATCTGATTTCTAATGTTTGCACATTCACTTTCAATATCACTCAAAATTTCTCACAAAGATACTTAATTTGTTTTGCAATCCTAGCACAAATGATTCTCACTCTTTATCTCAAAACTTCCCAAAACTCATTCAATAATACAACCTAGATTTTTCTCAAAAATCTATCTTAAAGATTTCCAAAACCATTCAACAATGAGGTACACAAAACTTGCTCAACATTTTCAACAATGCTTATCAAACAATCCTTTTCACTCCACCTTATATTTCACACACTCATTCCAATCACTTTAAACAAAAGATGATTTACCCATACCTCTTATTTGGTATTTATATATATATATATATATATATATATATATATATATATATATATATAATACCTCTTAAGGTTTCATATCCAATAAGGCTCAAACTAAGGACCTTGGCCAAGAGAAAAAACAAGCTTATCAATGAACTATGAACATGTTTTAATATATGATCTATAGTCTTCCTTTATCAAGTAAATATTATCTTTGGAAAATAAAGCATCACATTTTTGAACCTTCACTTGTCTGATATAGTTGATTGCTACAACTATTACACCATGCAACTTAGATTATAGGAATAATGAATAAAATAATCTTCATCGATCAAAGGTGTCATTCTATATACATGCATGACCTAGGCCTACGATATCACAATAACTCTCTTTTTATTTTATAAAAAATACCTTCAAAGGATTCAAACCTACAACATTTCCTCCATAAGTAAGGTTACAATCCATTGTACCACAAGCATATTCTAGAGTTTAAAAATAAGTGCAACCAAATAAAAATAGATAAATACCTCTTGAATAGCTACAAAAGGGACTTCCTAGATTTTGAAGAAGCAACATATAGTCGTCAAATATTTATACCAACCATTATGCCATAGCTTTATTTTATCTCTTAAATACAAGAAACTTCATATTGAGGGTCAAGGAGGACTCATACATTGAATGCTAAATTACCTATAGGTTGTTTCCTCTTAGAATTTTACACCAAAAATAATGATCCTCAAGGATTTAAAACTGTAACGAAGAGATTATCAATTGAGTGTCTAACAACCATACCACTCTCTCAGATATTGGGAAAGTTATAAAGTGTGATAGAGGAGGAAATATAAAAATAAATATAGAAAAAGTGTAAATAAGGTATCAAACATATATTGTCAAGGAATTAAGGGAGATTGCCTACCATTATGCTCCTCCTTCAAGTGTAAATGGAGGCCCATGAGAAGGAGGATAAATGAATGAGTGCATAGTGGAAATTATAAGCACACATGTGGATGCGCATGCATGAATACAAAAAAAGTTGGATAGAAGATATTCTAAGGGAAAAGGGCTTAGTTCCCTATTTTATAATATTGAAATTTTATAATTTTAAAAAACAAGCCACAAGTAAAAAAAGAAAATGCACTCAATTACCTTGAGAACTTTTTCTTTCTCCTTGAAGGATGGAAAATATTTTCTACTTCTCAATTATGTAGCTTTATTCTTCACTCTAATACCATGTTTGAATTCATGATATTTTCTAGAAATATTTTGAAACATACATTTGTCACTATCAACTTTATAAAATATGCAAGAGTGATTTAAAGATAGCAATGATAAGTTAAATATATAGAGAGATATAAACAAATTGAAATTAATAAGGGATGGGTGCATGTAGGCACCCCACAATATTTCACATATATTCAAAATTAATGCAATGGATCAATTATTGTGGGGTATTTATAGTGATACCAAAACCCCAATTAGAGTTAACCTCAAGCTAACATTAACTTGAATTTGAGGTTAAATTACAATTAAAAAAGAATACACCCTTTAATAAAGACTATCCATAAAGGTATATTAACCAAATCATTAAGGATGAAATATGAAGGGCCCTCTTTAGGCTTACATAAACGATTCCTAAAGGCTTTATATAGATAATGCTCACAGGCTTACATATACACATGCTTGTAGTCTACATTAATAGTGCTCATAAGCACTTCTTCTCAATTTTTGCCTTGGCCTAACAAGATCAAATTAATCATATTTTAACATTACTTTGATCATCTATAATTGCTACAAATTGCATGGCAATTTATTTTGAGATTATGCTTTGTGTGTGAAATTACTTTGTATTATCACAAGGGTGGTGAATCTTTCCATAGAGGAAGGATGTCATGATTTAATTTTATTTTTTATATTATATTTTGGATATACTAGAGGAATCGGTAACTCATTAAATTTTTCATCACCTCTTCATGGGTTCAAATCCTGCTCCTTGCTACCACTATATCCTCTAGTTACATCGGGTAAAATTTTTAATGTAAATGATGGTGCTAGCGTGACATGCCCTCTAGTACTATGAGGCCATGAGATTTTAATTGAGATTACACACAAAAAATGAGACACTTCATCAACCAATCAAACCATCAGACCTAATCATGATTGAAATTTTAAAGAATATTTAAATGATAATTTATTTATATATTTTGTGAAATAAATGACAAAGGTTAACAAAAAGACATACATATATAATTTTAACTATCAAATGTATTTGGAGTGTTAAATAGGGCTACCCTCAATTGAGAACAAGAGGAAGAGTATAATCTGGAGGAGGTATTTAGATGTTGACTAGAGACATGGATAGAGAATAATACCTATGAAAATCCCACAATCTAATTGCATATTACAATGAAATAATGCATTTCATCACTTAAATTGTCTATAGTTGAATGTTTTTTTATTTGCATTATAGTATTCATTCTAGGAAAATCAATTCTATTAGTAAAAGAAAGTATATGTTTGATCCAATTTGAAAAAAAACTAAATTTGAGGTCATAGGCTCCATGATAGATTTACTTATATGAAAAAATATAAAAAAAATAAAATAAAGGGGACCATACCCCAAATACCTACTTTTAAGCTTAGGATAACACCTTATCTTAGAGCATTTGGAGAAAATAAAAAACAAAAAAGGGAATAGTAGGTCAATGTGGGAAGATCCTCATGATAATTATTAAAAAAAGTAAAAAAAAATCTAAAACATGCTTTTGGTAAGTTGAATTCTTGAGCACTAAAAAAAATCCTAGAAAAGCTTTTTTAGCCTCATTTTTTCAATGAAATGAAATTTACAAGAGAGGACTAGTCTTGTAGTAAACAATAGGAGTTGCATGAAACCTATAAGAATCCTTTTCATTTTACATGATAAAAGAATCCATCTTTTGATGGTCTATCAATTTTGGGTTTTCACCATTTTTGGAAAATGGGAAGCTTTTATAAACCCTTGTCTCAAGATAAGAAAGTGAAATTAGTAAGACATGAGCACTTCTAATTTGAAATGAGTGAGTGAAGAAATAATAAAGTTTTCCATAAAGGTGATATTCACATATTTACCTAAGTCCACTATAGGAAAATAGTTAGATATAATTAAAAATTCAACCTTCCAAATCTTGGTGTTATAGTCTTGACTTTTAAAGAGTGGTATACAAAATGAGGATTTTGAATTGCATAGTTACCTTGTTAGAAATAGTTTATATTCTATAATTTGATTCGTGTAAATGTATATTCAAAGATACATACTTAGGACATTAGATTACTTTAGGGGGAAAGTTATCTAGTTACTTAATGCAATGTAATAAATGCACAAGTGTCCATGTGCAAGTTGTAAATGTGCAAGGTGTCACTTGTACAACTAGATAGAGTGTTGGCCAAGTATCCTATTTTTCCTATATAAGGATGGCCTCATTGTTAGAATAGACAAGCAAGGGGAGTGTCGGTGACATAGTAGCTTAGGGATCTTAGTAGGTAGTTCAGTTCTATGTGGATCACCATCCGTTGGTGATGGATGCAATGTAGTCCAGTAGCTATATTTATGGAGTGCTAATTTTATCCATAGCTACATTGTGTTTAATTATATATCATTTATGTTTATTGCATATCTCAATCATCTTGCATATTTACTTTCTTTAATATTATTCTGCATCATTTTATCCATAGCTACATTGTGTTTAATTATATATCATTTATGTTTATTGCATATCTCAATCATCTTGCATATTTACTTTCTTTAATATTATTCTGCATCTCATGATTATTATCTCCTTGGGATAATGTATCAAAAGTTAATAGTGGTATCAGAGCTACGGTAGATCAAGTATGTGTAGGTCTATAGAAAAATCACCATAATTATCGAGCCTGAGTGTTTTGTCAACCTGAAGTGCCATTGGACCATTCATTATCAAAAGTTCTCAGAAGAATCTAGGTGATAGAATTAGGAAGAGTCATAAGTGAGGACTGAAGGATATCTTAGTCCTCGAAAATACTGAGATTGCATTTGACTTGAGTCTTTTCATAGAGTTATAGAAAAACTCATGAAGACCAAGACTCATCACTCAATCCACTAGATTGATAGATCATCTAGTGAAGATCCAAGATATCTAGAATTTGCTAACTATTTCCTACAGTTTCTTTTGTTGTAGATAACTAATTCTCATAGTATTGGTACTCCTCCTACAATAGAAAGCTAGGAGACTTCAAATTCATTGCTCAAAGTTTGGTGTGACCTCATAGGACATAGATTAGTTTCTTGTGTAGGAGAACAACACTATGAGAGAAGAATTCTAAAGAAAAGGTGTGGTGAAGCTAGGAGATTGAAGATCTCCATTACAAATTGAAAAGGCCATAGCAACCTTGGAGAACAGGCCATATAAGCTTGATATAAAAAGGCCATAATAGCCTTGGAGAATAGGCCATAAAATCCTGATGCAAAAAGACCATAGTAGACTTGAAGAACATGTTGTAGAAGCCTTGGAGCAGAAGCCACATAAGTCTTGATATTGAAAAGGCCATAGAAGCCTTGATATTAAAAAAGGCCATAGAAGCCTTGATACTAAAAAGGCCACAAAATCCTTGATATTGAAAAAGAACATAAAATACTTGATTCTAAAAAAGGCCATAGAAGCCTTGATACTAAAATAGGCCACAAAAGCCTTGATCCTAAAAAGGAATTTGAAAGGAATATCTGATTTAGAAGTAGATTAATATTTTAGTATTAACATATTTGTTGCAGGGAAAGAAGATTTAGTGAGTTTGAAAAATTTCTACAACATAGTTAGGAAGGGTATCTTCTTCATAATCAACTCTGAACCTAAAGAAAAGGATATCAGGAGAAGATCTCATTGAAGGAATTCTAGACTTGAAAGGATTAGGAGAGTCCTCGAATTTAGAAGTAGCATAATCAAATATCTAGAAGTAGATCACATCGCCAACACTTCCAGAAGTAGAAGGTTGAAGAGGTATCAAGTGAAGACCATCAAAATTTGCAAGATCAAACACCTTATAAAGGTCTCATTGAGCAACCAAAAAAATGCTAGGAAAACCTTACTAAAGAAATCATCAAAGGAGATCTCACTAGAGAAATCCACTACCAAGGAAAAGCCCCTGATAATGAAGAACTTGGTACAATTATCACCATCTGAAAATAAACCCAAGAGGAGAATTTGGCAAGGAGTGCCAAATTATAGAAGAATAATCCAATGAAAGACCTCAAGATATTCAAAATCTTGAGAGGAAGATCCTGCTTAAAGTCAGAATTTGATAAGAAGACTTGAAGATAGAAGAAGCTCATCAAATATAGGATATTTGAAGATTACCTCTCATAGCAAGAAGGCACCGCTTTAGATATGGAGACTTCTCCAAATATACAGTAGAAGGAGAATATTACAAGAGGAGAACAAGCCACCAAATCCTAGGCTTGTAAAATAAATTTTGAGACCATCATTTGGTGAAGAAGGGGCCGCTCAAGAATAGTCTACAGAGAGCTAAAAAACCCTAATCAGAGTAGCAACTTGGTGATCTTAGGCACCAAGATCTACATCCTCTACAGAAGCAAAAGAAGGAGCTATAGAAGATTAAGAAATGTATGCAACTATTGGTACTAATTAAATCATTAGTTAAGATTCATTTGAGCATCTTATCTAGATTAAAGTTGCATAAAGAAAAGTAGATTATAATCTTTAAAAGTGCAAATAGAAAGAGGTTAATTCACACATTGTTTAGGAGTTGATTACATTTTAGAAATATATGTATCAACTACCTATTGTCTACTTAGAAAATAGAAAATAAGACTAAGTCCTACAATATTAGTTGTAGTGAATTTGCAAAATAACTTCTAAATATTTATTTTAGGTTATTCTTGAATAGTTGTAGTAGATTAATTAAAGTGCATTATCTTGAGAGTTAAATTAGAGTGATAAGGTGAAATTTTTAGTGCATTAAAAAAGGTTCTATTAGATTTATTATGCACTAGACACTAAAATAAAAAGAAAATTAGCTTTTGTGTTCTTGAAGGGCACAAAATATTATTGGTATCATGTGTCTAAAGAAACTATTTAAGCACTAAAATCTACAAACTTGTAGTGGCCAAAAAAATCCATTTCAACAATTTGGAGGGTGAGGATTTTCTTGATCATCAATTTCAACAATCTCATTCAAAGAGTCTTTCGAGAACCAGTGGTGAAATTCTATTATATCTTCAAATTCATTTATTGATTCTCTTCCAATTTCACTTTCAACCACTTCATTCAATTTGATGGTAGGTTTTGTCCTATCACATATCTCCAAACTAGTTAGATTTAGGACACCATTATCTAAATACTCATGCACTTCTAAAAATGAACCCATCTCTACACAATCCTCATTAGTGGATGTTGGCTTGGCAACTTGCACCTCCTCTTGGGCAATATCTAAGGTGGTTATAATATTTTGACATTTAAATTTATCCCCTTTATCATTCACCTTAGGCATCATTGGAGTATACAGTGCTATCTTAGATGGTTGGTTTAGGTTGGCATCAATAACTCCAAAAGGACCATTTCTCATGGGAACATGTTGTGCCTCCACTTGCCATTATTCTACCAGCTCACATATTGTAGCTATAGATGGGTCATCAAGATTTTCCCTCAATAATATAGCAAGTACAGGAGGTATGGCTCCCATGTACACTTGAATAGCTTCCTATTCTATTTATCAGAATATTACCACACTTGAGCGTACAACTCATAAAACCTATCATTAAATTGACTCATGGATTCATTAGGTTCTTTGTAGGTAGAGTCAAACTGATTTTTTAGGTCAATTTTTTTCCAACATGGTCAAGAAATGTTGCTTCTAATTGAGACCAAGAAACCTTAACCTCAAAAGGTAATTTGCCACACCAACGCATTGCTTTGTCCTACAATATGTAATAAAATAACCTACGAGCAACATCCTCATGGTAAATTTGCCATTGAATTAATATGCTCTTGTAGATATGCAATTTCTGTATGTATCCTAAAGGCTTATTTTGACTAAACTATCATAGAAACTCCAATACATTTTTAAGAATTTGATGGGGTACTCGAGGTATTTTTAAAAGACCATAATAGTCACCTAACGAGGCTACCATTGCTGCTTTTAGATACACCATTTTTTCTCTTAGTTCTTCAATTGTCGTCTTTAGTAAAACTCAAAGAATAACCTCAAAATAAACTTTGTTAGTTACATATACATATCTTGCAAAGAAACATAAAATGACTAACTTTCAAATGAGTAAATCATAAGATCATCATGTTAGTATAAATAATGAGATATGCCTCAATTAAACCATGACATGAAAGAACATTCTCAAATTTGTAAAAAGGTTAGTATTTACACATCATCAAATAGAGAATGTTAGAATCAATGAAAGTGATCAACAAAATATCATTAATCAAGACCAATGTCTATAAATATTTCAAGTAACATGAAAAATTTAGCATCAAACTAGCAACAAAATAAATTATTCAAGCTCTCCTAGCTCCCAAAGTGTTGAGTGCTAAAAGACTGCCAAAGATGCTAATAAAATGAACTTGAAATATTTAGCAATTTAGAACTCTCAAAAGTTATACCAAATCACATCATTCATGAATGAACAATCCAAAAGTGTTAGATCAATGAATACCAATTCATGCCCTCCTTCTAGTTCCAAAATGTTGAGTGGTGATTTTACCCAATTGTGAAATTACACTCTCCCTTAGAATTTTATCCTAAAACCCTCTCTTGCAAAGAAGTTAAAACAAAGCAACTTCTCCAAGGTCTCCGCTATATTAGCATTTGCATATGTGTATTAGTAATCTCAATAAAGATATATCAATTAATGCTAGGAACACCTTAGTGATTGCAAGTAATTATTAACAAGGGGCATGTGTTGGTTCATTTTACCATGCTATATTAATGATTGTTCATAAACCTTAAATAAAAGTAAATGTGAATTGGCCCTCATATGACCACGATGTAGCCTTAATTCCTTTTATCTTGAATGCTTTTAGGTAGATTTTATCTTCTTTGATTAAGTGGATTTTAAACAAGTTTTATCTTGCATTAAATCATACTTTAAGCATGAAATAGAAGATTAAATATATCTATGAAAATGAATTCAAAATGATGAAAATATCCATTAAATGTAGCTTCTATCATGAAGATAAAGTAATTAATAAACTGTCCCTCTCTGATGAAATTAATTTTCATAAAGAGACACCAATTTATTGCTTGAAAATCATGACCTCAAAATGTCATCATAAATTATCCCTCTTTTATGAAATCAGAATTTTCATAAAGAGACATAATTTAATGCTTTAAAACACTATCCTTTGATGTAATGAAAAATTGTCTCACTTTGATGAAATCAGAATTTTCACAAAGAAAGGTGCATTTATTACTCCGAAAATGATGGCTTATGCAATGCCACAAAATTGACTCCATTTCAATGAAATTTAAATTTTCATGAAAGAAAGGTCATCTCATGCTTATGAATGAAAATAAAAAGCGCAAAAATCTGATTTACCTCTAAAATGAAGAATTTTAAAATTATAAAAATTTGGCATAAAATTATCATTTTCAATTTTTTTTATAAAATCAAATTGACTTCGGAATGACTTAGAATTTGTTCTAGATGATAGATTATACATCATTATTCACAGCCATGTAATTATTTTTATCGTTTTAATTTATTTTTATTTTTATTTTAATGCCTGAAAATTTAAAAAAATTTGCAAAATAAAAAGTTAGAAAAATGAAAATAAAACTGAAAATGAAAAATGAAATGCTAAAAACGCAGACATGCAAAGCTTTATCAGTTTTATGGTACCCCATCTTGCAAAATCGAATATGTGAGAAATTCTTACATGCAACCTAGTCTATTCAACCTGCATTTCCACAATAAAAAATAAACTAAGTGTTAGCTCCTAAGAATTCAAAAATTAATTTTAGGGTTTAAACATTCCATAATGTGATCATTAAAATACATCAAACATCATTTATAAATTCAAAACCTAAAAAGGGAAAAATGAAACAATTAAAACCAGAAAATTTTCTCCAAGGTCTAAATTTCTGAAAAAAAAAAACTTTGTATTATTTTTTTTTTCACTTTTACATTCAAAATCCAACAGCATTCTGGTTCCTTTCCCCAAACAAAACAACCCCCTTTCAATGGCTTCAATATGTTTTTAACCCCTCATTTATCTTTCTATTTTCTTTTCAAATGTTGTTCGTCTTCCTTTGTTTGTTTCTAGCGGCAATGGGTCACTCGCTTGCTTTATTTTACTAACGCTTCTTTGGGTAACATTTCTCAATGTATCTTTATTAAGAAATAACATATCCATTAATATAGCCTTTCCACACCTTATATTGAAAATTTGTCCTATTACAAACCCTAAGATGCTCGCTTCGCCCTATATGCATGATCCACATAGGCAACCTCCGTTTGTCTCTTGTGATGAAGCCAAAATAATCCAATAACAACACACCAGCCAATCACCAATTCATGGAAAAAACGAATACCTTGATTTATTACCTTATTTCCTCAATATTTTTTTATCCCCATAGTGAGCTCAAAAAAAATACAATGTCAAAAAAATATTCTTAGATGGCCATCGAAATTCATACCGAATGTCACTGTTGCCTTTAGTAACCGCTTGACAGTACCTCCATTTTCGCATTCAGACCTGCTGTCCATAACTGATGTTTCTCTAACATGGGTTTCCCTCAATTACTCCTCTCTATCTATGATACTGGCCATATTTATCCGCTCAACAGTGCAAATTATCATTCCTTTGTCATGCTTCCATTGGAAACATATGCTAATCACACTACCTTTCTAAATCCATGAAGATGCCGCACTGCCATCTGTAATGAATTCCATTTTAGCAAATTTTGATTAAAATTCATCCATTGCACTATCTTTATCTAACATATTCTATCTGTAAGTGCCACTATTCATGATGTCATCCTACAAAATTTCATGTTGGATTCTCATTGAGGTCACAGTGCCAGCTCAACATCCACACTGCGCAGAAGCTCCAACCTATAAATTGATTTTAATAAGGCTGCCATGACTCCACATCACTACTACACCTAATTTTGTTATGTTCGGTATTACCGCAGGCTCTAGTCCTCACTATCATCCTCTGTGCACTCGACAATGTGCTATTATCACCAGACTATGTAACCACTTCTTGTTCATGATATACACTGTGTTGGGCCTTCTCACCTTACTGACACGACACTGTGCTGGGAAATCTGTCGATGCCAAAGCACGATGGTGTGTGTGCCTACTATACTTTCATCCACGGTAGGCATGTAGAAAACACAACATTTTTTCTTTGTATGCAAATAAATTTTGATCCTTCTTCACCTTTTGTATCTTCACCACGTGTTGTCGGAGGTCCCACTCATCAACCAGGTGTCAAATCTGAGACATGTCTAGTCTTACCTTCATGTTTGTAGTTGTTGTCCCTTCTACGCATCATCGGTATGCATGGGGTAACCCAGTCACCAGTATTCGCGTCCACAAGCGCTGGTCCACGTAGAGTCTTTCACCACGCTTTTGACCTGCACATCCAAACAAAAAGTTAATTAACCATAACCATTGTGCTTTATTAAATTAGACGGTATTACCATATATATCAACAACATGCACTTTGAAATGAATAGTCAAGTAGAATGAACATTTTATTATCATTTCATTCTATTTTACTTTATTTTTATTTTATTATGTTATTTTTTAGTCTTTTCTTATTATTAACATTTGTTTTATTAGGAAGTAATAAAATAAATGTCCATTCATTTTTAATATTTTATTGTCTTTTATATATATATATATTATTATTATTATTATTATATATAAAATATATAATAATAATAATATATATAATTTTATTTTAGATTTGAAATTTATTTTATTATTATGTTTTTTTCTAAGTAATACTTCTTATACACATCCATCATGGGGATTGAACCCGGGTCACATTATCGATATGTTTTCTTTATTTTATATAGATGTATATTGAAGAAGTATTAAAGTGGAATGAAGTTCTAACATAAAAAATATTTTACTTTTTTTTCCATATATATATATATATATTTATTTTTACATTTATAGGAACACAAGCACATTATATGTACATAACATAAAACAACAAATTTAACCATAAAATCGATAACAACAAAATATTAACAATAACATTGCTAACACAACATTGACAATAAAAATTGACGATGAAAAATTGACGATAAAAATTATCGACAAGAAACTGACGATAAAAATTATCAACAACAAAATGACGATAAAAATCATCGACAATAAATTGATGATAAAAAGTCATCGACAACTTTTGACAATAAAAATCATCGACAAGAAAATGTCATCGACAAGAAAATGCCATCAACAAGAAAATATCGTCGACTAGAAAAACATGATAACTACAAATCCACAACAAAGCAAAGCCTTATACACTTAAAACAGAATGCAAACACCCAAATACCAAAATTAAAAGGTGGGTCCCCAAGTTTTGGGGCTAGTTGTGGAGTAGCCGCATTAATGGTGACTCTGATAGGAAATGCTCTTGAGCATTTCAGTAAGAACCCAACGTGAAACAAAAATACACAAGATAAGCGAGAAAATAATTTAGCAACATCCCAAGAATATGGGGGTAAACAACTTTAGAATAAAAACAACTAATCCACCTACCTTTGCTCAGTGTGTGAAAAAGTGATTCATTTTTGCATTTTTGAAAGTCCTCCAGATTCCATCATCTCTTTCTACATCAGGTTATGAAGTAAAGCTCACGAAGTGAAAACTTTTACAAACACAGCCCCACTTCCAGTAAGGCATCTATAGCCCCGGTGAGGATTTTCTAACTCATTCATGTGTTCGCTTAATGCTTAGAAAAGCCCATCTATCATAGGTGTGTCAAGATTTCAATGCTCATTTTCTCTCTTTTCTTTTTTTTTCTCTTTTTTTTTCTTTTTTTTTCTCTTTCTTTTTTTCTCTTTTTTTTCTCTATGTATCAAGATTTGCCCAGCCAGGGCCCCACTTCCAGTCAAGCTTCTATAGCCTCGGTGGAGTTTTCTTGAACTAGATGACATATTTCAAGAAATCTGTTGCATAGCTTGTACCTATGGAAATCTTGCAAAGCATAAAGTCT
Organism: Wollemia nobilis; assembly: GCA_028583015.1. Taxonomy (NCBI): domain Eukaryota; kingdom Viridiplantae; phylum Streptophyta; class Pinopsida; order Araucariales; family Araucariaceae; genus Wollemia; species Wollemia nobilis. The sequence continues at coordinate 4,640,215 of JAQPPZ010016890.1, forward strand.
CACTAAGGTTAGAAAGCCAATAAGTAGAGCATTTTAGATTTTTGCCTAGGGTTGCAAATCAAGACAACTTCATCCTTTTTACTTCCAGAAACACCATTTAATGTGTGTGTGAGTCCCATGTGGAGCTTTGGCTAATATTTCATTGTTCCACTTTCCACCATTTTAGTCCCAAAATCTAAGCATGATCACCAAATAAATCATCCCCCTTTTCTCGGGTTCATCAGTTTTAAGATCAGGTACTCCAAATTATTAAATAAAGGAGCTTCAAAAGCAATCCAGAGACCATAAGTTAGCGACCACAAAACATCACCTCAAAACAATGGAACAACCCAAAACACAAAACTCAAAAAATAAACCAAAAATATATATAAATGTACAATATGGTACAAGATAGTGCAAAGCTTGAGCTATCATTTCCCTTTATCCCAAACATGATTAGCACACTTTGAAATGCATATAACATGATAAGCATGCCAAATTTTACAAGAATCCAATGAAAACAAGATTAAGCCAAACAATACAACAATCTTCAACTTGCCTCTCTCACCCCACCACTTTAGCATAGTTCCATTAATAATCCAATAGTGGAGCTTCAAATCTTTAAATTGATTAGACAAGCTTTGATTTTCAATTTGTTCTTGTCTATTCTTTAAAACTTCAATTTCACAATTCAATTCCTGATTTAGAATTAGGCTTTCTTTTTCAAACATGAGATTTTGCAAACAAGAGCCTATTTCTAAAAATTTCAAAGCCAATTCATTATTCATGTTTTTAGGCCAATCAAATTTATACAAAAATTTACAAGCATCTAGGATATTTACTAAATGGGAATCATAATAAGTTTTTATCCTAGATTCAATAATTAATTGTTGATGAATTTGATTCAAAAATTCAAGTGCATCAACTTATTTTTCATTCATCAAAGCAATCTTATTAAAGGTGTAAGTAGAAATTAATCCTTGTTCTTCATTCACCTTTAATGACATTTCATCATAAACATCATTTGAATCTAATGAGTAATTATACAAATCTTCACCTGAAGCTTGGATGTTTGGACACAAAAGGTTAGATTTTACCTTTTGCACATTTTTATTTACCAAAACTTGGTGAATATTTGCAATTCCCTCTTTTACCTCATGGTCTTTATCTTCTTCATTGATTACATGTTCATCAAACATACCAAAATTAGGCACCCAATTAAAAACATGCCCATCCTTTTCAAACCTTAAATCTTGTTGGTCAAGGTGTGTGTCAATTAGCCTATCTTTATGATCAATCACTTGAGTTGCTTCAAATAAATCATCCTCTTTGTCATTTAATTCCAACTCCTTTTTCACTATCCATGGTATCTCTTCAATTGAATCCTCAAAACAATCATGCGAATTTGTGTTTGAATTTTCAATATTACAAAATGAAAGAGCAAATTTTACCTCTTCCTCATCCAAAATAGATGAGTCATAAGAAAATTTTATCATTTATTTCCTTTCTATTTCAACAAAATTTTCAATGAATTTATGCTCAACATGATATAATTTTATAACCTTCTCAAATCTTGCTAATGTAAGATATTATGTGAAGTAGAAGTTTCAACCTCCTGCATATCAAGTGGAATAGAATTTTCATCAATAGGGGTGTGAGAAAATAACACATCTTCATATCTTCTCCAACCATTGTAAAAATTGTCATCCAAATTTATGGGATGAAACTCTATGGTATATGTGACATGATATTTTGATTCATCAATCAATTATTTTTCTTCTTTGTCCTTGGTAGTAGGATATTTATCATATTTCAAAATTTGATGAGATTCCAACCACTCTTCCAAAATATTCTCAAATTGTACAGGAGTTGTAATATCTTCCTACAAGAAAGTGATTGTGTTATCTTGCATATCAATTGATACAAAGGGTTCATTAGAAGGTTTAGAGTGAGCATATTCATCCAATTTCTTCCAAGAATCATAGTAATCATATTTTAAAATAAATTTGTGATGCTCAACTATTTCTTCAACTTCTTCTAATTCATCAATGTGTTTCTCATAAAATTCACCTTCCCCTTCCTTAGATGGTTCAATAATTTCTAAAATTGGGCTAATTTTTGTATCCAAGTTTGTAAGATCAATATCTACATTTGTAGCACCAGTGGTGAAATTCTATTGTATCTTCAAATTAATTTATTGATTCTCTTCCAATTTCACTTTCAACCACTTCATTAAATTCTATGGTAGGTTATGTCCTATAATATATCTCCAAACTAGTTATATTTAGGACATGATTATCTAAATACTCATGCACTTCTAAAAATAAACCCATCTCTACAAACTCTTCATTAGTGAATGTTGGCTTGGCAACTTGCACCTCCTCTTGGAAAATATCTAAGGTGGTTGTAATATTTGGACATTCAAATTCATCCCCTTTATCATTCACCTTAGGTATCATTGGAGTAGAGGGTGCTATCTTATATGGTTGGTGTAGGTTGGCATCAATAACTCCAGAAGGACCATTTCTCATGGGAACGTGTTGCGCCTCCACTTGCCATTGTTCTACCACCTCACATATTGTATCTAAATATGGGTCATCAAGATTTTCCCTCAACAATGTAGCAAGTATAAGTGGTATGACTCCCATGTATACTTGAATAGCTTCGTCTTTTGTTATGTCAGAATATTCCCACACTTGAGCGCACAACTCATAGAACCTATCATTAAATTGACTCATGGATTCATTAGGTTCATTGTAGGTAGAGTCAAACTGATTTTTTAGGTCAATTGTTTTTCCAACATGGTCAATAAATGTTGCTTCTAATTGAGCCCAAGAAACCTTAACCTCAAGAGGTAATTGGCCACACCAACCCACTACAAGCAATATCATCATGGTAAATTTACCATTAAAATAATATGATCTTGTATATATGCAATTTTTGTATGTATCCTAAAGGTTTATTTTGACTAAACTATCATAGAAACTCCAATACAATTTCAGGAATTTGATGGGGTACTCCAAGTATTTTTAAAAGACCATAATAGTCACCTAATGAGGCTACCATTGCTGCTTTTAGAGACACCATTTTTGCTCTTAGTTCTTCAATTGTCGCCATTAGTGAAACTCAAAGAATAACCTTGAAATCAACTTTGTTAATCAAATAAAGATATATTTCAAAGAAACATAAAATAACTAACAACTTTTAAATGAGTAAATTATAAGATCATCATGTTAGTATCAATAAGGAGATATAACTCAATTAAACCATGACATAAAATAACATTTTCAAATTTACAAAAAATATTAGTATTAACACATCATCAAATAGAGAATGTTAGAATCAATGAAAGTGATAAACAAAATCTCATTAATCAAGACCAATTTCTATAAATATTTCAAGTAACATGAACAATTTAGCATCTAATTAGCAATAAAATAAATCAATTCAAGCTCTCCTAGCTCCCAAAGTGTTGAGTGCTAAAATATTGCCAAAGATGCTAATCAAATGAACTTGAAATGTTTAGCAATTTAGAACTCTCAAAAGTTATACCAAATCACATCATTCATGAATGAATAATCCAAAAGCATTAGATTAATGAATACCAATTCACACCCTCCTTCTGGTGCCAAAATTTTGAGTGGTAATTTTACCCATGTGTGAAATTACACTCTCCTTTAGGATTTTATCCCAAATCCCTCTCTTGCAAAGAAGTTAAAACAAAACAACTTCTCCAAGGTCTCCACTATATTAGCATTTGTATATGTGTATTAGTGATATCAATAAAGATATATCAATTAATTCTAGGAACACCTTAGTGATTGCAAGTAACTATTAACAAGGGGCATGTGTTGGTTCATTTTACCATGCTATATTAATGATTTTTCATAAACCTTAAATAAAAGTAAATGTGAATTGGCCCTCATATGACCACGATGTAGCCTTAATTCCTTTTATCTTGAATGCTTTTAGGTAGATTTTATCTTCCTTGATTAAGTGGATTTTAAACAAGTTTTATCTTGCATTAAATCCTAATTTAAGCATGAAATGGAAGATTGAATCTATCTATGAAAATGAATTCAAAATGATGAAAAGATCTATTAAATGTAGCTTCTATCATGAAGATAAAGTAATTAATAAACTATCCCTCTTTGATGAAATTAATTTTCATAAAGAGACACTAATTTATTGCTTGAAAATCATGACCTCAAAATGTCATCATGAATTATCCCTCTTTTATGAAATTGGAAAGTTCATAAAGAGACATAATTGAATGCTTTAAAACACCATCCTTTGATGTAATGACAACTTGCCTCACTTTGATGAAATCAGAATTTTCACCGAAAATTATGGCTTGTGAAATACCACAAAATTAACCCCCTTTCCACGAAATTGAAATTTTCATGAAAAAAAGGTCATCTCATGCTTATGAATGAAAACATAAAGCACACAAATCTGATTTACCTCTAAAATGAAGAATTTTAAAATTCCTAAATTATAAAAATCTGCATAAAATTATCATTTTCAATTTTTTTTATAAAATTAAAATGACTTCAAATTTGTTCCAGATGATAGATTATACATCATTCTTCACATCCATGTAATTATTTTTATCGTTTTATTTTTTTTTTAATTTTTTTTTAATGCTTGAAAATTAAAAAAATGTGCAAAATAAAAATTTAGAAAAATAAAAATAAAACTAGAAATGGAAATGAAATTCTGAAAATGCAGATATGCAAAGCTTTTTCAGTTTGATGGCACCCCGTCTTGCAAAACCGAAGATGTGAGAAACTCTTACATGCAACCTAGTCTATTCAACCTGCATTTGCACAATCGAAATAAACTAAGTGCTAGCTCCTAAGGATTCAAAAATTAATTTTAGGGTTTAAACATTCCATAATGTGACCATTAAAATGCATCAAACATCATTTATAAATTCAAAACCTAAAAAGGGGAAAAATGAAACAGTTAAAACCAAGCATTCAAAAAAATTTCTCCTTCTTTCTTGCTAACAAGGTCTAAATTTCTGAAAACAATCTTTGCATTAAAAAAATGTTTCCACTTTTACATTCAAAATCCAGCAGCATTCTGGTTCCTTTCCCAAAAAAAAAACCATTCCCATTTCAATGGCTTCAATCTTTTTTTAACCTCTCATTTGTCTTTCTATTTTCTTTTCAAATGTTGTTCGTTTTCCTTCGTTTGTTTCTAGTGGTAATGGGTCGCTCACTTGCTTTGTTTTACTAATGCTTCTTTGGATAACGTTTCTCAACGTCTCTTCATTAAGAAATAACATATCCATTAATATAGCCTTTCCACACCTTATATTGAAAATTTCTCCTATTACAAACCCTAAGATGCTCGCTTTGCCCTATATGCATGATCCACATAGGTAACCTCTATTTGTCTCTTGTGATGAAGCCAAAATAATCCAATAACAACACACCAACCAATCCACCAATTCATGGAAAAAATGAATACCTTGATTTATTACCTTATTCCGTCAATAGTTTTTTATCCCCCATAGTGAGCTAAAAAAAATACAATGATAGACAATTATTCTCAGATGGCCATCAAAATTAATGTCAAATGTCACTGTTGCCTTTAGTAACCGCTTGCCAGCGCCTCCATTTTCGCATTCGGACCTGCTGTCCATAACTAATGTTTCTCTGACATGGGTTTCGCCCGATTACTCCTCTCTATCTGTGATACTGGCCATATTCGTCTGCTCAGTAGTGCAAAGTATCATTCCTTTGTCATGCTTTCATTGAAAATTTATGCTAATCACACTCCCTTTCTAAATTTGTTAAGATGCCCCACTGCCATCTATCATGAATACCCTTTTAGCTGCATCCATATGCTCTATCACCATTGCTGCATCTAGCATCCAGTATTATTTACAAGCCATATCGTACCAGGCAACCTGAATCTGATGCCCTGAATTGGACAATGATTGTGTAGCCTTTGCCTTTCGTAACTTAGTTGCCTGGTGAGCTGATTTTAAAGTTCAAAACTATTTTATCAAATCAGTAGTTTCCTGGTGAGCTGATTTTAAAGTTTGAAACTATTTTATCAAATTAGCAATGCACCTTACCGTACTGACCACTATGGTGACAATCACTCCCACTATGAAATATTGGACCTTGCATCCTTGCATTAGACAAGCTTGGTTATTCCAAGTGGTGTGAAATTTACCTTGAAACTTCACCTCGATGTTGTGTTCCCCTTGTTGCTTTAACACCCAGGTAGTATGTTGGAATTTCATTCCACTTTAATACCTCTTCTTCTATTGTGTCCATTAAATTGCACTTCGATTGGACTGCTGTACCCAACCACTATTGTTCAAATCTCCACACTATGTTGTTTGAAATATCCTTTAGACCAACCTCCGGTGATGTCCCGATGATTGCTGTGAATGCCATGAAATTTCTTATTTTTTTGAATAGCACCTTGTCAATGTGAGTGTCACTGTCGTATCTGTAGTAATTTTTTATTTTCGACTGTAAACCTTCCTCCTAAAATCTGTCGTCTCACATTCCTATGTCGATGACTGATATTTCTCACATAACTGCTTGATGTTCCTGGCTATCGTGCCTATGATTGCTCGTGGCCCTGAAGCTTAGCCCACATAGCCTTCGTCAATAGAACATACTCACTACTAAGGTTCAAACACATACACACACTACTGCATTATGTCTTCACTGCTGCTTGTTAGGAATGGAGCCTAATTATGAGGAAGCTAAACAGAGAAAGTTTCTGGATTTACTGCAGGACGGGCAAGGAAAGTTTCCAGATTTTCAGTCTGTTAGTCTACCGAGAGAAAGTTTCCGAATTTACAACGGGACAGCCGGGGAAAGTTTTTTTGTTTTTATCCCAAAATTAGATGTTGGGAACTCAATGTTAATCTTGGAATGTATTAAGAAAAGCGGTTTGTTTTTCTATTTTTTTCTTATATATAGTTGTGAGGAAAAACAAAGAATACTATGACAAAGAAAATTCTTGTGTTGATTCCTTGGAAATATAGAGAGGAAATTACAGCGGATGTTTGTTGTAGGTTGTAACCCTCTATTGCTTGGATTGAGAAAATGAAGGACTGAAAATTCTCGGTGGATGTAACCCACATTGGGTGAACCACGTTAAAATCGTTGTCTCTTCTTATGTGTGTGTTTGTCTAATTTTTCTTTAATTATGCCGTTAAAGTTTGAAACACTATAATTGCTTTTCTATATAAATATATTTTATATAGTGATTTACTCTAACAAGTGGTATCAGAGCGGTTGTTTTGTTGGGTGCACTTGACAGAAGGAGAATTTCTGGATCAAGTGGGAGCAATGGCGGAAGAAGGGAGGTTTAGAGTTCAAAAATTCAATGGCCAGAACTTTCAATTATGGAAGATGCAGATGGAGGATTACTTGTACCAAGAAGGATCTTTACTTACCTCTTGAGGGGAAACAGAGAGACCTTCATCTATGTCGATGAGGAGTGGAGTCTCCTTGATAGAAAGGCATTGGGTGCTTGTGAGGTGTGCTTGGGAGCCACTGTAGCCTTCAACATCTATGATGAAAAGACTACCAAGGGAGTCATGGATAAGTTGGCCAAGATGTATGAGAAACCATCAGCATCAAATAAGGTATTCTTAATGAAAAGGTTATTTAACATGAAAATGAGTGAAGGAGGATCTGTGCATGATCATTTAAATGAATTTAATACTGTCACTAATCAATTGCATTCAGTAGGATTGGATTTTGATGATGAGCTTAGGGCCTTATTAATCTTATGCTCTCTTCTGAAAAGTTGGAACAATTTGGTAATGGCGGTAAGTAACTCTGCTTCGAGTTCAAATAAATTAGAATTTGATGATGTGGTTGGTGTGATACTCAGTGAGGACATGAGAAGAAAAACCACAGGAGAATCATCTAGCACCGCCTTAACTATTGAGAATAGAGGAAGAGGAAGAGAAAGAGGCAAGAGTTCACATCGTGGAAAATCCAAAGGCGGATCCAAATCACGTGGAAAAGGAAAGCTACGGTGTTGGCACTTTGTGGCAAAAAGGGTCATCTCAAGAAGGATTTGTTGGCAAAGAAAGGGTGATGGAAATGAAGGTAATGAAAATAATGGTAACACTTTAGAAGCCAATATTTCTGGACAAATTCTATAAGATGCTTTAATATTATCTCTTGATATAAATAGTGATTATTGGGTAGTTGATAGTGGTGCTTCATTCCATGCTACCTCACATAAGGAATACTTCATAGATTATGTTTTGGAGATTATGGACTAGGTTCTATTGGGAAATGACCAACCATGTAAAATCGTGGGTATTGGAAAGATTTTGATTAAATCCCCAAATGGATGTCAATGGGCTCTTAAAGAGGTGAGACACATACCAGATTTAAAGAGAAATCTTATATCGGCAAGTAAGCTTGATGGTGAAGGATACACGGTTGCATTCGGAGAAAATGCTTGGAAAGTTACTAAAGGTTCATTGATAGTAGCTAGAGGTAAATTGGTGGGTACTCTTTATTTACTTACTGATTTTTCTCACTTTGCTCCATGAATTTAGTTTCTACGGGTGAGAGTGCATCTTTGTGGCACCAAAGACTTGGCCATATGAGTGGAAAAGGTATGGAAATTTTACATTCAAGAAAGTTATTGCCTAAGTTAAAAGAGATTGATTTGGAATTCTGTGAGGATTGTGTTTATGGTAAAGCAAAGAGAGTTAGATTTCTCAAGGATGGCAAGGAAAGGAAGAAAGAGAAATTGGAGCTTGTGCACTCAGATGTTTGGGGCCCGGCTCAGGTAACTTCTCTTGGAGGTTCCTCTTACTATGTACTTTTTATTGATGATGCAACAAGGAAAACATGGATATATTGCATTAAGAATAAAAGTGATGTTTTTAATACCTTTAAGAATTGGAAAGCATTAGTTGAAAATGAAGCTGGAAAAAGGTTAAAGTGTCTAAAGTCGGATAATGGTGGATAATATTGCAGTAGAGAATTTGATGTGTTTTGTTCTAAAAATGGAATTAGAAGAATCAAGGTAGTTCCAAGAACACCTCAAGAAAATGGGGTTGCGAAAGAATGAATAGAACCATCATGGAGCGTGCTAGGAGCATGAGAATACATGCGAGGCTTACCATTATTTTTATGGGCTCATCGTTGTTGATACTTGCGGTATATCGATTAATAGAGGACCGTCTAGTGCCTTGGATGGAGGAATTTCGAAAGAGCTTTGGACGGGTAAACCAATAAATTATTCTTTCCTTAAGGTATTTGGATGTGAGGCTTTTATGCATATAGACAAAGAGAACAGAAATAAGTTAGATGCTAAGGCCCAAAAGTGCTATTTTATTGGTTACGGTATTGATGGCTTGGGTTACAGATTATGGGATTGTGATAACCGAAAAGTCATTAGAAGTAGGGATGTCATATTTAATGAAAAAAACTTGTATAAAGATCGGTTGCAGGGAAAGAAAGCAGAAAGAGGAAAATGCTGAATACATAGACCTTGATGGACACATAGAAAAGGTAACTCCAAAGGTGGTAGAAGATCAAAATGTACAGCAGCAACAACAAGCACCTCAATCTCCAGAAAGTGTTGTTAGACGTTCTACCAGGATAAGTAAAATTCCTCAACGTTTCTACGATTATGTTTTGTATACTGATCTCTGGTGAGCCAGAATGTTTTCAGGAAGCATTACAAATGGATACCAGGAATAAGTGGGAGCTTGCAATGAATGAAGAAATGGACTCTTTATTTCACAACCAAACTTGGGATTTGGTTGAGCTACCCAAAGGTAAAAGAGCTTTGACCAATAAATGGGTGTACGGGATTAAAGAGGAGAATGAAGGGCATAAGAGATACAAAGAAATACTATTGGTCAAGGGATTTGCTCAGACAAAAGGTATTAATTTTGATGAGATTTTTTCTCCAGTTGTAAAAATGACCTCTATTAGAGCTATTTTGAGTCTTGTAGCTATAGAAAATTTGTTTATGGAGCAATTGGATGTGAAGACAACATTTCTTCATGGTGATTTGGAGGAGGAAATTTATATGCACCAACCGAGAAGGCTTTCGGGTGAAAGGTAAAGAGGATTGGGTATGTAAGCTGAAAAAGAGCTTGTATGGGTTAAAACAAGCTCCTAGACAGTGGTATTTAAAATTTGATAAGTTCATGGCTAATCAAAGGTTTGAAAGATGTCAAAGTGATCACTTGTGTATATTTTAAGCAAAGCTGGAAATGGTAACTATGTTATTTTGCTATTGTATGTGGATGACATGTTAGTTGCAGGAACAAATATGCAAGATATAAACATGCTCAAGAAGAAGTTGGCTAAATCCTTTGCCATGAAGGATTTGGGAGAAGCCAAACAAATCCTTGGTATGAGAATAACAAGAGACAAGGAGAGTCACACTCTGAAATTATCACAAGCAAAATACATTGAAAAAGTGCTTAAGAGATTCAACATGAACAATGCAAAGTCTATTGCTACTCCATTGGCAAAGCATTTCAAACTCACCAAAGATTTGTGTCCCAAGACACAAAAGGAACAAGAGCATATGGCTAAGGTTCCCTATGCATCAGCGATTGGAAGTTTGATGTATGCAATGGTTTGTACAAGACCGAGATATTGCCCATGCGGTGGGAGTAGTGAGTAGATTTATGAGTAATCCGGGGAAAAGGACATTGGCAAGCGGTAAAATGGATACTCGGGTACTTGAGAGGAACTTCAAATTATTCTTTGAATTTTGGAGGCTCTAATATATGCTTGAAAGGTTTTGTAGATTCCGATATGGCGGGTGATCTTGATGGTGGAAGGAGCACTATTGACTACATCTTTACTATGGTAGGAGGAGCGGTTAGTTGGATTTCTAAACTCCAACATGTAGTTGCCCTTTCAACCACTTAAGCTGAATATGTTGCTGCTACAGAAGCAAGCAAAGAGATGGTTTGGTTGCAAAGACTAATGGAAGAACTGGGGAAGAAGCAAGAGGATAATAGGTTGTGGAGTGATAGCCAGAGTGCTATACACCTTGCAAAGAATTCAGCATTCCATTCAAAAACTAAACACATCAAACTCGGGTATCATTTCATTAGATCGGTAGTGGAATATGGATCTTTGAAATTGGGGAAAGTTCACACATCACAAAATTCTTTCGATATGCTTACAAAAGTGGTTTCAAGAGAGAAGTTGAGATTTTTCTCAACTCCAGTTGACCTAAAGGAATAAGAGGGTATGATGAGAATTTTCGAGTCCTTGGTTGCGGTATGGTGCAATGGAATTAGTCTCCAAGTGGGAGATTGTTAGGAATGGAGCCTAATTATGAGGAGGCTAAACGAGAGAAAGTTTTGGATTTCTTGCGGGACGGGCGGGGAAAGTTTCCAGTTTACGATCTGTTAGTCTACCGAGAGAAAGTTTTCGGATTTACAACGGGACAACCAGGGAAAGTTTTTTTGTTTTTATCCCAAAATTAGATGTTGGGAACTCAATGTTAATCTTGGAATGTATTAAGAAAAGCAGTTTGTTTTTTCTGTTTTTTCTTATATATAGTTGTGAGGAAAAACAAAGAAGACTATGACAAAGAAAATTACTGTGTTGATTCCTTGGAAATATAGAGAGGAAATTACAGCAGATGTTTGTTGTAGGTTGTAACCCTCTATTGCTTGGATTGAGAAAATGAAGGACTGAAAATTCTCGGTGGATGTAACCCACATTGGGTGAACCACGTTAAAATCGTTGTCTCTTCTTATGTGTGTGTTTGTCTAATTTTTCTTTAATTCTGCCGTTAAAGTTTGAAACACTATAATTGCTTTTCTATATAAATATATTTTATATAGTGATTTACTCTAACACTCGCTGTGGTATTTTCACTACCAAATAGACTGGAATTTCTTGTCTCAACCATGTTTGGACAAAAAAAAATTGATTAAAATTCATGCACTGCACTATCTTTATCTAACATATTCTATCTATAAGTGCCACTATTCACGATGTCATCCTATGAAATTTCTCGTTTGATTTTCATTGAGATCACAGTGCCTGCTCAACATCCACACTACACAGAAGCTCCAACCTATAAATTGATTTTAATAAGGCTGCCATGACTCCACATCACTACTACACCTAATTTTTCTATGTTTGGTATTACCGCAAGCTCCAGTCCTCACTATCGACCTCTGTACACTCAAAAGTGTGCTATTATCACTAGACTATGTAGCCACTTCTTGTTCACGATATACACTGTGTTGGGCCTTCTCACCTTATCGGCATGACACCAAACTAGGAAATCTGTCGATGCCAAAGCACGATGGTGTGTGTGGCTATTCTACTTTCATCCACGGTAGGCGTGTAGAAAATATAACATTTGTTCTTCGTATGCAAATGAATTTTGATCATTCTTCATCCGATGTATTTTCTTATTAACATTTTTTTTATTAGGAAATAATAAAATAAATGTCCATTCATTTTTAATTTTTTATTATGTATATATATATATATATATATATATATATATATATATATATATATATATATATATATATATAATTTTATTTTAGATTTGAAATTTATTTTATTATTATGTTTTTTTTAAGTAATACTTCTTATACACATCCATTATGGGGATTGAACCCGGGTCACATTACCGATATGTTTTCTTTATTTTATATAGATGTATATTGAAGAAGTATTAAAGTGGAATGAAGTTCTAACATAACTAGTTTAGATATATAAAATATATATCTATAAATGCCGAGAGTTATCAATATTGAGGTGCCTATCTCATTTCTTGGGGGTGTGATAGATAGGCACCTCGAGATTGATAACTCTCGATGTTTATAGATATATATTTTATATATCTAAGCTAGTTTAAATATTTTAAATCCACCGTAACCTTTAATGTCGGCGGATAATTTTCTTAATGTTGGATTTTTAATAAAATATTAATATTATTTACGGCATGGCTGACCTTCTTGGCTGCAATTGTAGGACGTCTATCGGCGTAAAAATTATTTTATTTTTATTTCCATATATATATATATATATAGATATTTACATTTATAGGAACACAAGCACATTATATGTACATGACAGAAAACAACAAATTTAACAATGAAATCACTAACAACAAAATATTAACAATAACATTGCTAACACAACATTGACAATAAAAATCATCGACAAGAAACTGATGATAAAAATCATCAACTACAAAATGATGATAAAAACTGTCAACAATAAATTGACGATAAAAAATTGTCAACAACTTTTGACAATAAAAATTATCGACAAGAAAAATCATCGACAAGAAAATATAATCGAGAAGAAAATACTGTCGATAAGAAAATGTCATCGACAAGAAAATGTCGTCGATTAATAATTGCAAACCCACAACAAAAATAAAGCCTTATACACTTAAAATAGAATGCAAACACCCAAATACCAAAATTAAAAGGTGGATCTCCATGTTTTGGGGCTAGTTGTAGAGTAGCCACAACAAGCTAAAACATCTTCAGATGTATGGACAAGCCTACAGAAAATATTTGAAGGAAAGAATAAGGTAACTATTCTTCATATCCAAACTCAACATCACTCATTGAAAATGAATAGTGGAGAAAGCATAGAACTGTTCCTAAGGAAAGTATCAAATATTAAAGGGAAATTGTTAACCTTAGGAGAAACAATGAAGGATGAACTTCTTACTCAATTAACCATGAGAGCACTTCTAGATAGCTATAAGCATTTGGTCACATATTTACATGTCTTAAGTAAAGATAATTCTTTTGATGATCTGGTCAATATATTTCAAGAATATGAAGTAGAAAAATATTGAAATATGAGATGACTAACACTGCATTGGAATTAAAAGATAATACACAGGGAAATATTTCTACATCAACAAGAGGATAAAAAGTGTGGTATTGTCAAATATGAAAAAATAAGGGCCATAGTACCAACTATTGCAGCTACAATCCCAAGAACAGGAACCAAGGAAACTAGATGAATAATGGAAATCAGTTTTGACCATGACAATATCAAAGGAACCCTCATCATCAGCAATTTTAGCGACCAACAACTTATCCTCAACTAGAATACCAAAAGAGAAATCAGAGAGGTTACCCAGTTTAGAAGATAGAGGAAATTGAAGAACTGGAAGAACCTATAGAGGATTATGAAGTGAAATATCTATCAAAAAATATAACATACTACAAAAATACTGACTATTTTCTTGAACAGGTTACAAAGAATGTAGAGGAAGAATATGAAGCTCAAGAAGAAGATGAAGATCCATATTGAAGACTAAAATTCTTCAATACCCAAATAATGTAATACATGGGGGTGTTATAAATAGTTACTATTCCATCATTTGGGTCATTTAAATGTATCTTCAAAGGTACATACTAAGGACATTATATTACTTTAGGGAGAAGTTATCTAGTTACTTCATGCAATGTAATAAATGCACAAGTGTCCATGTGCAATTTGTAAATGTGCAAGGTGTCACTTGTACAACTAGATAGAGTGTTGGCCAAGTATCCTATTTTTCCTATATAAATATGTCCTCATTGTTAGAATAGACAAGCAAGGGGAGTTTCAGTGACACAGTAGCTTAGGGTTATTAGTAGGTATTTTAGTTATGTGTGGATCACCATCCATTGGTGATGGATGCAATGTAGTCCAGTAGCTATATTCATGGAGTGCTCATTTACTCCATAGCTACATTGTATTGAATTATGTATCATTTATGTTTATTGTATATCTCAGTCATCTTGTAGATTTACTTTCTTTAATATTATTCTGCATCTCATGATTATTATCTCCTTGGGATATTGTATCAAAAGCTAACATACCTTTTGTTTATTTCTCCTCCAAGATGGAAATGTTGCTTTCTTGTGAGTGAGTTGCCTATATGCTAAGTTGGATATAGTTTTATGGTCATATGAAATTGTTTAAAACCCTATTGAAGTGGGTTTATTATTAAGCTTGAGTTAACTTGATTGAGGCCTAGAAAATATACCATGCTTTAAGATCACCCATGTTGTTTTCTTTTAGAGAATGTTTTTGAAGTACAATAGTTGGTTTCTTAAGCATATAAACTTGAGGAAATCTTAGTCTACTTACTTCCTATGCATAAAGGATTCATAAAAATAAAAAACATAGTAGGTTTCACTTTAGAATGGTAAGCCATATTTTGCTTAAAAAAAGGTGGCTATCTTGAATCTCATCCATAATATTTATTTTTTATTTTTTTATTTTCTTTCCTAATTGTATCCATATGATAATATCCATGAATGAGTTTACCTACTTTATGAATCTTAGTAATTCCTTATTTAGAGTAATTAGAAGTATAGTTGAATCTTGGAATTATTCTTCTCTTCTCTTGTGTTATGGTTTTGCTTGTGGTTATGATGATAGTAGCATATTTTAGTGTCAACTATGTTAAGAAAATATTGATGAAATTTTTAAAGAACACAAGCTTATACTGAGAGGGGGGGTGACCAGTATAAGGCCACTTTTTAATTTTCTTTCCCAAATAGTATTATACAATATAATCAATGGCAATATCAATATCAGTAACCAAAGAAATGCATAAATCATCACACACAATAGAGACACCAATTTAATATAGTTCACCCAATGTGGGCTACTCCATGGAGAAAATATTTCACTAAAATTTTCTCAATCAATCTCTTGGGAATCCTTTCCCTATTACAATTTTTATGGACCTCTGTCCAAATGAGACACAAATCCCCTAATCAAGTTCATGGATCTCTATCCATAGGAGACACCAATATCCTTTGATTTGGTTGGTGATCTTCTAGAAGAGCTACTACCTCCCCTACACTAGCTAATGGATCTCTATCCATTGAAGACTCTTGTCCTCACTCAGAATACCTATCCTCACTACCCTGGATAATGGATTTCTATCCACTGGAGATTGTTGTCCTCTATACTTTTTCACCTCCAAAACTTTCTCTCAACTATATCTCAAATATACACTAAACATATTCCTTCAATCTAGCACAAATCTTCTCAATCTCTATCTTTGGTCTAGCACAAATCTGTCCTCAAATTTGCACCAAAATATATCCCCAAATCTACACTAAACACAGTCCTTCAATCTAGCACAAATTTACTCAATCTTTGTCCTTTGATTTGCACTAAACATAGTCCTTCGATATAGCACAAATCTATCTTCAATATCTATCCTCAAGACTTAACACAAAGCTTATCTTGATCACAAATCAACTATGCTAGATTTGTCCCAAACCTTAACTCAAGATTTGAACAAATCAATCATTAAAATTTGCTTACAAGGCTTCTCAAAGACTTATTTCAAATTTGCCTTGTAATATTTCACAAAATCTCACACTAATATATCCACATGTCCTCTATAGAACTTGTCCAATCTGCTCAACAATATCTTTCCTTAAATATGTATTGTAAGCTTCCACAAAAACTCACACAAATATGTCCACAAGTCTTCTCAAAGACTCACCTCAAATCTTCTCAACAAGTCCTCACTAGAACTTGTCCAATATGCTCTCAATATCTATCCTCAAACTATATTGTAAGCTTCCACAAAAGCTCACACAAATCTATCCACAAGTCTTCTCTAAGACTTACCTCAAATCTACTCAACAAGTCCTCACTAGAACTTGTCCAATCTCACATAAACATATAGATAATTGTTAGAAAATTAATATGCTTCACATTCACTACAATGCTTAATCACTTTTAATCTCTCTTTTTACCACATAAACATATAAATAATTGTTAGAAACTCAATATGCTTCACATTCACCACAATACTCAATAACTTCCAATCTCTCTTTTTACCACAGAAACATATAGAGAATTGTTAGAGACTCAATATGTTTCACACTCACAAACACTCAACCTCTTTCTTAAATTAATTTATAATATAGAAAAATTTGTTTCATAGAACTTGAACTATCACTTCAACACATCCACTTAACTAAACTCAAATACTTTCACTCAACCAATCACTTCAACAATAATGCTTATCAAGTAATCCTCACATAACAATGATACTCATGATATTTACAAACCCTAGTTCAAGTTCTTCACTCAATCACTTCAATGCTTAAATGATATAACAATGATACTCATGTTCTTTGCACAAACCCTAGCTCAAGCATATGAAATATTTACTCAACATTTCTAAAAATGCTTATCAGACAAGGTTTCTAGAATCAACTTTCATTTCAAAAAAACCAAACTTAACAATGTTTATTAAACAATCATTTTCACTCCAACTTAGCATTCACAACATTCAACAATCGCTCACTAGGAATATGTGCCCATACCTTTTTGTTTTATGAAGAAGATAACCTCAAAACCTATATTAAACACAATTTTATTCTTTACCAATTTCAATGGGTAGATGACAAAATATCACACTAACACTCTCTCGATATATTTCTCAGTCATAAAAATAATAAAACTCAAATACACCTTATTAGTCCTTCTTGAAATTAGCAATCATCAAACACACATAAAAATAATTAACATCACCTTATAACTCCCAATATGGAAAAAATAAAATAATTTATTTTCACCTTATAACTCCCAATATGCAAAAGGTAAAAACATTTTTCTACCTTATAACTCCCAACCAAGGCAATTATCAAGCATACCTTAGAATATTGAAGCCTTCACAAAAACAACCATCGCTTAATTGAAGCCTTTGCAAAAATAGCCACTGCCTTGCTCAAACCCATGACCTCTCAAGTCGTGCATGCCCTAGCACTAGGGCATCAACCACATGGGCTAAGTCTCCCACGTAGACCAAGGAGAACTTGCTCCTTCTTCACCATTCCCATCGGTTGGCATCACGCTTCTCAAGATGCTCTCATATGATGACTTAGATTGCTCAAAATTCATGCACACATCTGATTCATTGTTTGAGGTTAAAACAGCTACATAATTGTGTTTCAAGGAATCATTGCCATACTAGTCTTCTTCAAATTTGAACATGCATAATTAAAACTCAGCCTTCATGTTATTTTCAAAAATATAGTGTCTTCCTTTTATTTTGCCAAATATTACTTGTTATAGCATATCATTGAAGGCCTGTATCCACATTTATTATTTACCAAAACTCACATTCTCACTATTTATCAAAATATTATCCTCACCTTTTTCTTCAAAACATTACCAAACCCTTTTTTTGACTTATATATATATATATATATCATGTGCTTTCTATGCACGAAGTCGGCAAGAGGGTTTCTTACGCAAAGTCGATGGTTGAAAACTTTAGATTCAAATATTAAATATTACATATTACCAAGGCTTATTTTACTCCTTTATAATTTGGCACCCAACCTTAATTAAATCTTTCTTAGTATAAAAATTTAAATATTAAATATTAAATTATTTAAATCTTTAATTTAAATAATTTAAATATTTTTAAGAATGATTCCTTGGTCATAGTCTTAAAATCGGGAATCCAAACCTTTTCTCCAATAACTTAGAACCCATGGTCCTTTTCTTGCTTTTAGGGAACATTAATGACCATGCACCTTTGATATTAATATATTTCTGTTTTGCACCTTTGACATCAATGACAACTCAACAAACTCAAATTTCCAACAATCTCCCCCTTTGTCATTGATGGCAACAATATTTCCAAAACATTTGATTTTAAATCTGCCCCCCCTGAGAAGCTACCCCCCTAACTGAATGCTCTTCCCCTAACTCAAATCTCTCCCCCTTTGACATCAATGGAAAAGTGTCACCTTTGGGTCTCGGGGCTAAAGATAAGTATCTTAGCTCAGCCCCTCCCCCACCTCCTCTTTTGAGGTGGTCAATTTTGGGGTGGGAGTATCTCTACTCCCAACATACACTGCTATTTATTTTTGTCCATCTTATTTTTCCATACCTTTGAAGTCATACCCTTTTGAACCTTTTGAGAATCCTCTTTCTTGCATGTCCTTGGAAGATCTAGAAATTTTGTTCTACACCACCTTGCTATATGCCCAACATTATTGCACTTGTAGCACTTAATGTTGTGACTCCTTGAAGGTGCAAATATCTTGTAGTTCCTCTTGGTGAAGCCATATCCATTCCTATCATGAACCCTGCAATTTATTTCCTTGTGACCAAACTGATTACAAGAGTAGCAATACCCTTGAAAAAGTTTCTTGTTACTGAAACTTCCATATTCTTGTCTTTCATGTGTCTTGCACTGTGTAATCTGGTTCCCAAACATGTTGTATGAGAAGCATCATCCATTGAAGAAACCTTGCCTTGACCTCATTGGTCTCTTAATCTCTTCTTCCTTGTGTTATTTCTTGTTCCATATATTTCTCATTTGTGCATTGTTCCTTTCCCTATTGAACTTTCTATTGTCTAACTTATCCTTAGAAGATTCACTCTTTATTTCACTCTTTTTTTTTGAAGCTTCTTCTTCTTTGGTACTTGAGCTTGACTCTCCTTTTTTTACTTCTTGTTTCTCTTGTTCTTCTTCAAAACTAAGTCCTATTTTGGTGACTGATGATCTTTATGCATTGATAATCCTATCCAAATTATTTGAATTTTTCTCAAACTTGTGTTGCTTATTCTTAGATCCTTTTACTTCCATCCTTAGTGAAAATATCTCATGTTCTAATCTTTCACACTCTAGATTATTTGTCTTTAATTTTTTGGCCATACCTTCTTCAATTTTTCTTGCCTCTTCAACCTTGATTTTGAAGTTGGTGAGTTCCCGTAGAACCTTTGCTTTTGTTTTCTTATATTCTTGATCTTGAACCCTTAATCTTGAGTTCTCCCTTTTTAATTCTTTGATATCAACACTAAGTATTTTACATTCTTGCTCTTTTACCCTTGACTGTTCAACCATAATTTTTCTAGATCTCCTTACCTTTTCAACCTTAACTTTTATGTCAGAGATATCTTTTAGAAGCTTTGTATTACATTTCTCATCCTCTTGTATTTAAGCCTTTAATTCTAAGTTCTCCCTTTTCAACTCAATAAGTTCCTTAAGAGTGAATTTCTTGTTTTATCTTTCTAAAATTTTCTCTTTTCTTTGGTCTTCAATTTTTTCTATTGTCCAAAGTAGAGTTTCTTCTTCATACCTATTTTGATTGTCCCTATTATCCTTTTATGAATCATTCTCTAGGACTTAAATTATAAAAGTATCATATTCATCTTCATCGCTACTAAACCCATTGTAATAACCCACATCATGATCGATTTGACCATGAACAAAATATTCTTCACCTTCTTGTGAACAATAAGCTGCAAGGTGACCTGTCTTCCTACATCTGGTGCAAAAATTTATCAATCTGGCATTTTATCCACAGCTTGATTCATCTATTAAATCTATTTCTATTATTCCTCCCAAAACAACAACATTGAATTCATCTTCCTTTATGCTAGATCTATCCCAAACCGTAACTCAAGGTTTGAATAAATAAATAAATCAACTCTGCTTACAAGTCTTCTCAAAGACTTATCTCAAATATTCCTTGTAATCTTTCACAAAAGATCACACTAATATATCCATAAGTCCTTTCTAGAACTTATCCAATCTGCTCAATAATCTCTATCCTCAGATCTGTATTGTAAGCTTCCATAAAAGCTCACACAAATCTATCCACAAGTTTTCTCAAAGACTTACCTCAAATCTACTCAACAAGTACTCACTAGAACTTGTCCAATCTGCTCTCAATATCTATCCTCAAATTGTATTGTAAGCTTCCACAAAAGTTCACAAATATGTCCACAAGTCTTCTCTAATACTTGGCTTAAATCTACTCAACAATTCCTCACTAGAACTTGTCTAATATCACAGAAACATATAGAAAATTGTTAGAGACTCAATGTTCTTCACATTCACTACAATGCTTAATCACTTTCAATCTCTCTTTTTACCATAGAAACATATAGATAATTGTTAGAAACTCAATATGCTTCACATTCACCACAATGCTCAATAACTTCCAATCTCTCTTTTTACCACAGAAACATATAGATAATTGTTAGAGACTCAATATGTTTCACACTCACAAACACTCAACCTCTTTCTTAAATCAATTTAGAATATAGAACAATTTGTTTCACAGAACTTGAACTATCACTTCAACACATCCACTCAACTAAGCTCAAACACTTTCACTCAACCAATCACTTCAACAACAATGCTTATCAAGTAATCCTCACATAACAATGATACTCATGATATTTGCAAACCCTAGTTCAAGTTCTTCACTCAACCAATCACTTCAACAACAATGCTTATCAAGTAATCCTCACATAAAAATTATACTCATGATATTTGCAAATCCTAGTTTAAGTTCTTCACTCAATCACTTCAATGCTTAATTCACATAACAATGATACTCATGTTCTTTGCACAAACCTTAGCTCAAGCATATGAAAGCTTTACTCAATATTTCCAACAATACTTATCAAACAAGGTTTCTAGAATCAACTTTAATTCTATAAAAACCAAATGCAACAATGCTTATCAAATAATCATTTTCACTCCAACGTAGCATTCACAACATTCAACAATCACTCACTAGGAAGATGTGCCCATACCTTTTTGTTTTATGAAGAAGATAACCTCAAAAACTATCTTAAACACAATTTTCTTCTTTACCAATTTTAATTGTTAGATGACAAAATATCATACTAACACTCTCTCAATATATTTCTCAATCACAAAAATAATCAAACTCAAATACACCTTATTACTCCTTATTGAAATTAGCAATCATCAAATCACACATAAAAATAATTAACATTACCTTATAACTCCCAATATGGAAAAAATAAAATAATTTATTTTCACCTTATAACACTCAATATGCAAAAGGTAAAAATATTTTTCTAACTTATAACTCCCAACCAAGACAATTATCAAGCATACCAAATAGAATTTTTAAGCCTCCACAAAAACAATCGTCGCTTAATTGAAGCCTTCGCAAAAATAATTGTCACCTTGCTCAAACCCATGACCTCTCAAGTCACGCACGTCCTAGTACTAGGTCATAAACTACATGGGCTAAGCCTCCCACATAGACCATGGAGCGGTCACTCCTTCTTCACAACTCCTACTAGCTGGCGTCATGCTTCTCAAGATGCTCTCATTTGATGACTTAGATTGCTCAAAATTTATGCACATGTCTGATTCGTTGTCCAAGGTTATCATAGCCACACAGTTGTGTTTCAGGAAATCACTTCCACACTGGTCTTCTTCAAATTTGAGCACGCATAATTAAAACTCAGGCTTCATGTTATTTTCAAAAACCATAGTGCCTTCCTTTTATTTTGCCAAATATTACTTGTTGTAGCATATTATCGAAGGCCTGTATCCATATTTATTATTTACCAAAACTCGCATTCTCACTATTTATCAAAATATTATCATTACCTTTTTCTTCAAAACATTACCAAATCCTTTTTTTGACTCATATATATATATATCACGTGCTTTCTATGCATGAAGTCAACGGGAGGGTTTCTTATGCGAAGTCAGCAGTTGAAAACTTTAGATTCAAATATCAAAAATTAAATATTACCAAGGCTTATTTTACTCCTTTATAATTTGGTGCCCAACCTTAATTAAAGCTTTCTTAATATAAAAATTTAAATATTAAATATTAAATATTAAATAATTTAAATCTTTAATTTAAATAATTTAAATATTTTTAAGAATGATTCCTTGGTCATGGTCTTAAACTCGGGCATCCAAACCTTTTATCCAATAACTTAGAACCCATGGTCCTTTCTTTTATTTTATAGAACATTAATGACCATGCACCTTTGATATTAATATATTTCTGCCTAGCACCTTTGACATCAATGACAACTCAACAAACTCAAATTTCCAATAAATTTTCGCTATAGTCCCATCCCTTCCTTGGCTAAATCATCAGTAGGATGTAAATATTGCTATAACAATTTTCCTTCTAAATTCAATAAATGGATTTGTTAATGCCAATACCAAAACTCATACATTATAAAGAGAAAAAATATTTTATTATAGGCCTTGGTAGTAGAATAACTAAGCATGCTTCAAAATCAAGGAAAAATGCATGGTTCCACTAAGGATGAGCTCAAGGATCCTGTGGTCAAGCTACTTAAGGAGTACATCGTAAAGACTACTACTACTACCATAGCTTAGATGGAAAGTATAGTAACCACGAGCATGGCAGCCATTGTCTAGATGAAGGAACACATAAATGTTGTGAACTTATTTTTCCGCATCAATTTCTTCGAGGATCACCCCAAAAAGAACACCACAGGAGCTAGTGCTAGTGCCAAGGAGGATGACATGGTGGAAATTTCCAAGGAAGTGTTCAAGGAAACTCCTAAGGATGTTGAAAAGGATGACACCAAGGATTTTGCAAATGTGTAATTATCTATAGATTATCTGTTGTCTCTGGGTTTTGTCTAGTTGGGACGTTTTGCTTCATGTGTCATCCTTTTGGATTATTTATGGTTAATCTAAAAGTCTTAGGCTTTATGTGGATGTCATTAGGTATTTTTGGATGTTGCATCCATTAATCCTACTTTTTTACTAAGGTATTATGGCACCTTTCAAATACCCTCATCAATACAATTTTGTTAAACTTACCAAAAAACTAAGCATGCTTCAAAATAGCTTGATAAATGGTGTAAAATGGGAATAGTTGGCTGATGTAAGAAACCTTGTAGTTATGCTTTTAAGGAACCTAAACTAGTATGGTGTTAAGACACAAAATTCCTAGGTGAATGTTGGATGGATTCTAATAGCTAAATAATTCTAGGAGGTAAGTCACCTAAGACTTATGAAATGAAATAATTTTAACTATGCCCATGAGACCAAAATAATCTATGGGACCAAGACCTATAATACAATATGGGGTATGGTGTACAACCCCAATTTTCATTAAATTTATAATGTCATGATAGCACATAGGCCATGAGACCACAATATACAAATAAACTAGTATAGGGGATTTATTTTACTTCTAAGTTTTACCTAAAACTCTTCTTATGATATTTTATACTCAATGATGGACTACTACAATTAGATAGTTGAAAAATAGTGGATGTTTCAAATTTGGTTTTCTTTTTTTAAGTATTTGATATTCTAAGAAGATCCATGGTATTTTTCCCTAATTTGACTATTAACAAGAAATGGATTCTTGCATTAAATTTACCTTGATAAATAACTTAAGGGAATAACTAATGAGAACCATGATTAATACTTAGTTAGCCAATTGGTTTGGTATAAAGCCCTAGAATACACTATTATGAAGTCAATATAAACCTTGTATGGCATGTAAACTATTTGATATATTCAAATCTAGTACTATCATTCTATATGGACTCATGTTGATTTATCAAAGTGTTTAATATTGTTACTTTTCTAGAAGTTGCTTGAATATGGTGACATATCATATATTGTACCTTACAAATTGGCACCTTGCTAGTAACCTACTTGAGTAATAAATCTATCCTACTATTTTTATTATGATAGTATCTCAAAAATGATATCAGTAAGAGTGAGTCATAAAATTTGTATTTGGTTCTATAATAAAAAATAAATTTACCCTCTTTAAAATACCTCAAGAATTTATTGTGCCATTAGTAGAGTCTCTTGGGATCATAATAACACACCCATGCTCAAGATTTTTTACAATGCAATGATAAATAAATGACCTAAGAACTGATAAAAAATATTTCTAATAACTTTTGCTCTTATGTTTTGATGGGATGATACCTTATTATTTGGTCATTAATCTATTAAAGATATTTATGCTTGACCATAAAGGAATGAAACACTAACATATGATAAAAGAATAATTTGATATTACCCTATCTTGATGGAGGCTTACACTATTATGTTATAATAAATTTTATAACAATGTTGAAATAGAATATTCTACAACTTTTGCTATTTAGTGTTGATTGCATGTTACTTTGTTAAATGGTCATCAATTTATTGAAAAATATTCTAACCATGATGGAATCAAACACTGACATATGAGCAATGAATAATTTATTGTTACCTTATCTTGATGGAGTATTATCCTATGTAGTGATCATGACTTTTATAACAATGTTGAAATAGAATATTATATAACTTTTGCTATTCCATTTTGATGGATGTTACCTTATTAAATGGTCATAAAACTATTAAACAATCTATTTATCTAAATATTGAAGAACACAAGCTTATACTGAGAAGGGGGGTGAACAGTATAAGACCACTTTTTACTTTCTTTCCAAACAAATATCAATTAATGTCCTTAATTGCAATAACCAAATATAGCAGTGTGCATTAATAACTCAGATAGCGAGTAGTAAGCAAGAGCACAAGTCACCACACACAATTGAGACACAAGATTTAACGTGGTTCCCCCAATGTGAGGTACTCCACGGAGAAAATATTTTACTAAAACTTTCTCAATCAATCTCTTTGGGAATCACTCCCAATTACAATGTTTATGGATCTCTGTCCAAAGGAGATGTTGATCCCCTAATCTCAAGTTCATGGATCTCTTCCATAGGAGAACTCTTTCCCCTTCTGCTCTGGCTATGTGATCTTCTAGAAGACTCTGTCTCTCTATTGCACTGACTGGTGGACCTCTCTCCACTTGAAGACTCCTCACTCAGATCTATCTTCAACTATGCTGGTTGTTGGATCTCTATCCACTGAGACTCTATCCTCTGTACTCTATCACCTCCAAAGCTCTGTCAATAGGCTCACTAAGAACCTGCTCAATAGGCTCACACAGAACCTGCTTAACAAGCTCACATAGAACTTGTCAAATATACACTAGCAAGCTCACCAAGAACTTGCCCAAATATTCTCTAGCAAGCTCACCAAGAACTTGCCCAAATATGCTCTAGCAAGCTCACCAAGAACTTGCCCAAATCTGCTCTAGCAAGCTCACCAAGAACTTGCCCAAATCTGCTCTAGCAAGCTCACCAAGAACTTGCCCAAATCTACTCTAGAAAGCTCACCAAGAACTTGCCCAAATCTTCTCTAACAAGCTCACCAAGAACTTTCCCAAAACTGTCCTCAAATCTATCCCAAAGGCCTTCTCAAAGGCTCAATCAATCATGCTCAAGTAGTACTCAAAATGAACTCAACAATGAATGGTAATCTCAACTCAAATTAACTTCATAGAAGCATAAAGAGAATTGTTAGAGACTCAATATGTTCTAATCTCACTCTCAACCCAAATCAATCTCAACTCAACTCATAGAAGCATAAAGAGAATTGTTAGAGACTCAATATGTTCTAAACTCACTCTCAACCCAAATCAATCTCAACTCAACTCAAATCAACTCATAGAAGCATAAAGAGAATTGTTAGAGACTCAATATGTTCTAATATCAATCTCAACTCAAATCAACCTCAACTCAATTCAAGTCAACCTCAACTCAACTCAAGTCTTATAGAACCATAAAGAGAATTGTTAGAGACTCAATATGTTCTAACCTTAATCTCAACTCAACATAGAATGATGGAATAGTTTGTTTCATAGAACTTGAACAATCACTTCACACATCACTTGACTAGGCTCAATCAACTCAACTCAACCAATCATCACAAGGGACAACTCTTTCTCACACAACCCTAGTCCAAGTATGTATCAACCAACTCAAATGTTTCCAACAATGCTCAACCACAAATCTCACATAACAATGATACTCATGTTCTTTTCTAACTCAAGTTCTTTCACAACCAATGGGCTTCAACAACTATGCTTATCAAACAAGGTTTAGACACAACTCTCAATTCAGAAAACCTTGAAGCATTCAACCAACCACTTTCGAAAAGGAAACCACAAACAATCCTTTTCCCTCCAATGATATTTCAGAAATCAACCACCATAAACAATCAATAGGAGAATGTGCCCATACCTTTTATGAAGATGAAAAAACCTCTTTGTAAATCTGCCACAATCACAAAATTCTTTTGCCAATCTTCACAAGGGTTAGTAGATCACAAAATAATCAACATTACTCCACTTTTCAATAATCATCACCAAGGCCTTTAATTGCACAACTTCCTTATCTCTCCTAAAACCACTTGTACCATAAAATAAAATAAATCAAAACATTGCATAACCTTTTCACTCCCAAAACCACTTATACCATAAAATAAAATAAATCACAATATTGCATACCTTGTCACCTCATGAAAGAATTAATCCTCTTGAAAAAGAACAAGGCAAACTTCACTTTTGGAACCCCTTTGCAAAATCAGAAATATCTCTTTACACACACCTTATTTCTCCTTCTAAATAAGTTAGTCAAATAGCCCTCGAAATAAGCTTTCCGACGATATATAATATGCCACCTTTCCAAAATAAATTGAAACCTTTACATATATATATATGCCAACCTCCATTAATTGCACATAGGTCGGCCCTCCATTAATTTAAACTTAAACTTTAAACTTTAATATCTTCATCACCGGAGGTCCTTTTTCGATGAAACAAAATTCCACCTTGGCTTTTAAGAAAAGCCCTTTCCACATAAGCCCACCATGGTTTTAAATAAAACCTTTTATTTTGCCTGCCTTGGTTTTCATAAAAACCTTGTATATATCCATGCTCTCCAAAATATCATAGATGATTATCTATGAAATGCTTTTGCCACCAAAACTCAATGTGACATCAATGATCCATGTGACATCAATGACAACATAAAATACCTCAAATTAACTCAAATTTCCAACAATATCCCCCTTTGTCATTGATGGCAACACCTCTAATGCAAACACCACAATCACTACAAAAACCATCTCTTGAGAATCAAAGTTGCTCCCCCTGACTCAATAATCTCTATGGAGGCTGCTCCCCCTAACTCAATACTCTCTATGGAGGTTGCTCCCCCTAACTCAATACTCTCTTTGGAGGCTGCTCCCCCTAACTCAATGCTCTCTTTGGAGGCTACTCCCCCTAACTCAATGCTCTCTCCCTTACTCAAATCTCTCCCCCTTTGACATCAATGGCAAAAGGGACACCTATGGGGCTAAAATATATGACTCTTAAGCTTAGCCCCCTCACCACCTTCTCTCTTGAGGTGATTAATTTTGGGGTGGGAGTACCTTTACTCCCATATTACATTGATTCTTTCCTCTATCAACTTCCTTCCATGTTTTTTTGATATCCTTCTCTTGATGAATTACTTGATCTTCTTGTCTAGAACCTTTTTGACCTTCTTGCCTTGAACCTGTTTGGAATTGAGTCCTACACCATCTTGCAATATGCCCAAAGTTATTGCAATTAAAACACTTGATATTGTAGCCTTTGGATGGTGCCCATGTCCTAAATTCTTTCTTGAAGTAATTTCCATATCCATTCCTTTCCTGAACCCTGTATTGTGAAGCTCTATTTTCATGACCATTATGACCATGACTTCTGAATTGTGTAGCTCTAAAACCAAAACCATGTTGCTCATTTCCTTTGCACTGAAAAGCTTTATGACCAATCCTGTTACATGAGAAGCAATGTCCCTGAAAACCATACCTTCTTCCTTTGAAGTTTCTTCTAGCAAAATCAAACTTCTTTGATCCATGGATCCTGCAATGTATAGCCCTGTGTCCAAATCCATTACAAGAAAAACAATATCCTTGAAAAGCCCTTTGTTCATGCCTTGGTTCCTCATACCTTTCTTGACCATTATCCTTATGATCATCTTCAACTTGTGCATTGCATTCTTGAACCTTCTTTGTAGCATCTAAAACCTCTTCCTTAGTTTCTTCCTTGCCTTTCTCTTCAAGAATTTCTTTTCCCTTTGAGCTTGATTCACCTATCTCAAAACAAGAACCAAACTGAATATTTGGAGCCATAGGAACTTTGGAACTTTCCTCACAAATCTTAGGTGCTTCCTTGCTTTCATCTTTTAGAACTTCCTTTCCTTTTGAGTGTGACTTTTCTTGGAAGTAAGATACAACCTTAAAATAAGTTTCCACTCCTTTTTGAATCTTTTCATCTAATGTATCATGTCTTGCCATGGTTACCCTTAGTTCTTCATTCATCCTTTCTTCTATCCTTTTTGCATTTTGAAGCTCTTCTCTGAGATTACTTATTGTTTGAAGTAGTTCTTCTCTGATTTTGACATCTGTTCGAATCTTGTTTTCAAGATTCCTGTATTCTTATTTTAACCTTTTGATTTCTGATTTTTGTTTACTTGGCTCATCCTCTTCCTTTTCTATTACCAAAAATGAGACTTCTTTGTTTTCACTACTACTAGAATTGTCACTAGAACTGCTGCTTTCTTTTTCAAATACACTTTCCTTGTTGTAATTGTTGTAGTATGTGCAATCATCATCTATATGCCCAAATTCTCCACATATGAAGCATTTTAGTATCCTTAGACCTTTCTTGTACCTATCTGCTTGCTCAATGGCTATGGCAAGCTCTTCATGTCTTTCTTCAATAGGCACATCCTCTTCTTTAACTTCAATACCTAGGAATAGGTGTTCTTGCTTTTCTTCACTTATTCCAAAGAATGTACATTCTTCTTCATCTGACTGATCTTTATCACTGTAATCTGAACTATCACTTGCTTCTACAATGTAGTAATATTTCTTAGCCTTACAAAAAATTTTCTTCTTCTCATACCTGTTTTGCTTGAATCTGTCATCTTTGTCATGCTTATGCTTTCCATCTTCTTTTCTTCTTTGACCCTATTTTTCATCATCACTTATTTCTTCATGTGGACACTTGTATGCATAGTGACCAAGATCACCACACTTGTAGCACCTGACTTTCCTTATATCTCTGAAATTCCTTGAGTCCTTATTCCTTTTGATGAAGTTAGCTTCCTCATCATTTTCTAAAACTCTATCTATTTTTGAAACTTTTCCTTTCTCTTTTTTCTGAAGCCTTGAATGCAATCTCTTTTATTGGAGCTTGATGCTTACTTACCCTCATCTCATAAGTTGTGAGAGTACCTTGCAATTCTTCCATTGTTAACTTGTTGATATCCATTGTCTCTTCTATTGTTGAAACCTTAGCATCATATTTCATGGGAAGTGATCTCAAAACCTTTTGAGTAACTTCTGATTCTTTCATCTCAAAACCTAGGCCTCTCATAGTGTTAGTAATCTCATCAACTCGAAGTAAGAACTTTGCAATATCTTCAGAATCTTCCATTTTCAATTCCTCAAATCTTTTTCTATGAGTTTGTAGTTTTGCCAACTTTACCTTGGAATCTCCTTCATAAGTATTCCTCAACTTGGTCCACATCTCATTAGCTGAAGTACATACCATGACCTTTGCAAAATCTATCTCACATAGCCCACTCAAAATACAATTCATTGCTCTTGCATTGATCTCAACCAATTTCCTGGTAGTCTTATCTTCCTCGGGATCACCTTCAACCTTATACTCTTTTTCAACCATCTGCCATACCTCATATCCTTGTGATATCAAGTAGTTCTTCATCCTCATGCTCTAGAAAGCATAATTGTTACCATCAAACAATGGAGCCTTATTTGAAGATAATCCTTTCTATGAAGCCATCTGTGTTCTTTGTAGAATCTACCCTCAAGTTGTTAGCCTTTTCGAAGGAACCCACTTTGATACCAATTGAAGAACACAAGCTTATACTGAGAGGGGGGTGAACAGTATAAGACCACTTTTTACTTTCTTTCCAAACCAATATCAATTAATGTCCTTAATTGCAATAACCAAATATAGTAGTGTGCATTAATAACTCAGATAGCAGTAGTAAGCAAGAGCACAAGTCACCACACACAATTGAGACACAAGATTTAACGTGGTTCCCCCAATGTGAGGTACTCCATGAAGAAAATATTTTACTAAAACTTTCTCAATCAATCTCTTTGGGAATCACTCCCAATTACAATGTTTATGGATCTCTATCCAAAGGAGATGTTGATCCCCTAATCTCAAGTTCATGGATCTCTTCCACAGGAGAACTCTTTCCCCTTCTGCTCTGGCTATGTGATCTTCTAGAAGACTCTATCTCTCTGTTGCACTAACTGGTGGACCTCTCTCCACTTGAAGACTCCTCACTCAGATCTATCTTCAATTATGCTAGCTGCTGGATCTCTATCCACTGAGACTCTATCTCTACTCTATCACCTCCAAAGCTCTATCAATAGGCTCACTAAGAACCTACTCAATAGGCTCACACATAACCTACTTAACAAGCTCACACAGAACTTGTCAAATATGCACTAGCAAGCTCACCAAGAACTTACCCAAATCTTCTCTAGCAAGCTCACCAAGAACTTTCCCAAATATGCTCTAGCAAGCTCACCAAGAACTTGCCCAAATCTGCTCTAGCAAGCTCACCAAGAACTTGCCCAAATATGCTCTAGCAAGCTCACCAAGAACTTGCCCAAATATACTCTAGCAAGCTCACCAAGAACTTGCCCAAATATGCTCTAACAAGATCACCAAGAACTTGTCCCAAAACTATCCTCAAATCTGTCCCAAAGGCCTTCTCAAAGGCTCAATCAATCATGCTCAAGTAGTACTCAAAATGAACTCAACAATGAATGGCAATCTCAACTCAAATTAACTTCATAGAAGCATAAAGAGAATTTTTAGAGACTCAATATGTTCTAATCTCACTCTCAACCCAAATCAATCTCAACTCAACTCATAGAAGCATAAAGAGAATTGTTAGAGACTCAATATGTTCTAAACTCACTCTCAACCCAAATCAATCTCAACTCAACTCAAATCAACTCATAGAAGCATAAAGAGAATTGTTAGAGACTCAATATGTTCTAATATCACTCTCAACTCAAATCAACCTCAACTCAATTCAAGTCAACCTCAACTCAACTCAAGTCTTATAGAACCATAAAGAGAATTGTTAGAGACTCAATATGTTCTAACCTTAATCTCAACTCAACATAGAATGATGGAATAGTTTATTTCATAGAACTTGAACAATCACTTCACACATCACTTGACTAGGCTCAATCAACTCAACTCAACCAATCATCACAAGGGACAACTCTTTCTCACACAACCCTAGTCCAAGTATGTATCAACCAACTCAAATGTTTCCAACAATGCTCAACCACAAATCTCACATAACAATGATACTCATGTTCTTTTCTAACTCAAGTTCTTTCACAACCAATGGGCTTCAACAACTATGCTTATCAAACAAGGTTTAGACACAACTCTCAATTCAGAAAACCTTGAAGCATTCAACCAACCACTTTCGAAAAGGAAACCACAAACAATCCTTTTCCCTCCAATGATATTTCAGAAATCAACCACCATAAACAATCAATAGGAGAATGTGCCCATACCTTTTATGAAGATGAAAAAACCTCTTTGTAAATCTGCCACAATCACAAAATTCTTTTGCCAATCTTCACAAGGGTTAGTAGATCACAAAATAATCAACATTACTCCACTTTTCAATAATCATCACCAAGGCCTTTAATTGCACAACTTCCTTATCTCTCCTAAAACCACTTGTACCATAAAATAAAATAAATCAAAACATTGCATAACCTTTTCACTCCCAAAACCACTTATACCATAAAATAAAATAAATCACAATATTGCATACCTTGTCACCTCATGAAAGAATTAATCCTCTTGAAAAAGAACAAGGCAAACTTCACTTTTGGAACCCCTTTGCAAAATCAGAAATATCTCTTTACACACACCTTATTTCTCCTTCTAAATAAGTTAGTCAAATAGCCCTCGAAATAAGCTTTCCGACGATATATAATATGCCCCATTTCCAAAATAAATTGAAACCTTTACATATATATATATGCCAACCTCCATTAATTGCACATAGGTCGGCCCTCCATTAATTTAAACTTAAACTTTAAACTTTAATATCTTCATCACCGGAGGTCCTTTTTCGATGAAACAAAATTCCACCTTGGCTTTTAAGAAAAGCCCTTTCCACATAAGCCCACCATGGTTTTAAATAAAACCTTTTATTTTGCCTGCCTTGGTTTTCATAAAAACCTTGTATATATCCATGCTCTCCAAAATATCATAGATGATTATCTATGAAATGCTTTTGCCACCAAAAATCAATGTGACATCAATGATCCATGTGACATCAATGACAACATAAAATGCCTCAAATTAACTCAAATTTCCAACAAATATGATGGGGTAAAGTATTAGAACATGATTAATGATATTCTAAACAATTTATATCAACTTAAAAATAATATTTTCTACCCTAACAAAAAAATAAAGAAGTCATGGAATGCCAAAAATGTCTCCTTGGACAAAAGAATTATCATCATTATAAAAAGACATTTTAGAATAAAATAATTTAGGACCAACACTTCTTACCTTTACCCAAAGGAAGTATGCTTTGTCTTTATTTCCATTCCAGCTTTGTGTAGATCTATCATGTGTGAGAGTATCACCATGATATTAACCTAACGAGATGGATGGAAAGATCCATATAGTGTAAAGAACATAGATGGTTGTTGTTGGAGATATTACTTTATTGGGTACCTTTGTAAATTTTTAGATTAGGATGTATGTTTAATACTTGAGTTCATAGTATATGTCAAGTTATTGAGTGAGAATATGTATCATCTAAATAAGTGTGTAAGGTACCCAGGTGTTGTAGGTGAGTTGGAGAGGAGAGGGAAATCCTCCAAGAGAGGTCCCAGGTTCAAATCTCCATCCTACCAAAAATCTAAATTGGGTATCCAAAATCCAATTGATAATGTTGGTGTGGGCAGGGTCGGGTGCGACTCCCGGGTGACTTTGACGATGTAGAACCCCTTGTGCGTCATCTCTTAAACCAAGGCGGCCCTGCAAGGGGTTTTTCGCTTAAAAATAAAAAATAAAAAATAAATAAGTGTGTGAGGTGTCTTGCTTGTAAGTGTGATTTGTATGAGTGATGTGTCAAGTTTAGAAGTAGGGAGTTATGAGCAATCATGAGACTTCATTTTTATGTAAAATATGAGATTTATTATGTAAAAGGAAAAATATGAAGAGTACATTTTTTTTATGAGTTTGAGTAGAGAAAAGGTCAAGAGTCGTGTAATATGAAGAGACTCATTTATCTATATATTGAATAAAAAACCATGTAATATGTAACTTGAGGAATATTTGTAATAATGCATTGATTTAGTAGTTTAAAAAAATATTTAAGTGTATTTCATTGTTCATAATTGGAGTTTGATATATACACATGATTATTGAATTGTTTTATGATCCTAAAAATTATTTAAACTCTAAGCTTAGCATTATTTTGCTAATAGTGGTATCAAATCCACCTTGAGTGATCTTGGATATAGATATATTGAGCAAGATAGTTATAGGGAGGAATGTGAGAGGAATAGTTGAAGATGAAAGAGGAGGAATACTTAAGAAGATGTTGATTGTTGGAGTAAGGATGATTGTGAGTTTAGAAAAGGAATGTTGAAGGAGATAGAAGTAGGAAGAAAACAAGTTTGACATCAAGGATGGAAGCCAACCAAATGGACACAACATGTAAGAGGATAGGTTGATTAGAGAGGAGAACATTGAAGAGGATATACAATGTAGTAATAGAGGTGATAGTGGGTGTTTGAATCTGCATAGATGAGCATTAAAACCACATATGATTGAGGATATATGAAGCTAAGGTTTGGATGATGACATAGAAGAAAGGAAGAAGTCATTGAAGATATATTCTATGCAAGAGATAAAGATTGGAATTCATAGCAAAATACATATAAAGATTCATGCTCTATTTGATTAAATAATAGAGAGGAGATTCATGCACTAGAGCCTACTATAGAATGAACCATCGAAGAAAGTTTAATGCCTAATTACTTAAATTTGGTTTATAGGTGATTGGTTGTTGTAGACTGAGTAACACCCTAAAAAAGATAAGTTTAAACATAATTAGGCAAATGAGTTGCCCTAATACATAACATACAAAATATTGTAAAAATAAGCACCATATATTATGGTATATTTTGACCTTTTAATTATTTAATATTTAGGCACACATTTGAGGAAATTAATTTATTTGAATAAATGTGGAGTGATAAGAAGAGAGATAATAAATTGTAAAATAAAATGAATGAATTATAAGTAAGAAAAAATAAATATTTTAAAGAAACAAAAAATTAATTAATAGGAAGAAGAAATTAAATTAATGATTGAAGGAAATGAAATTGAATTGATTGAAGAATTGAAGAAATTGAATTATTGAAAAATTGAAAGAATTATTATAAAGAAGATATAAGAATTAAAATTTGAAATTGAAATTGAATTGAAGAAGGAAACACTAAATAAATAAAGCATTATTTGAATATTAAAATTGAGCTAGATATTTAATTTGGAGTTAAAAGGGTTTCAACAAAAGGAAAACATGATAATTTCTATAAAATATCATATGTTTAAAGTTACAAAGCAAAAAATTTAAAAGAGATGTGACACAAAAAGTTCAAGAGGTAACCATTGGTACATTGATTCAGTGACAAGCAGACATATGATTGGAAATAAAAAATAGTTTAATAATTTTCAAAAATAATATGAGGAACCAGTTGCTATGGTAGATGATAGAACATTTAAGGTCTAAGGCATAGGAAATATATTAATCAAATTATCTAATAGAAAATGCATGATTAAAAATGTATTATATGTACCGAGATTAGCTACTAACCTACTATTAGTATCCTAGATGTTAAATCAAATTTTAGTGGTTGAATTTAGAAGTGTTGGAAACAAAAAAATGTATCATCACCAAAAAAGGAAAAAATATAGCCACTCGATACTTCACAAATGGTCTATTCACTCTTGACATCTCATCAAATATTGTTCTGTTAGTAAAAATACTAGAGACTAGAAATATTTGGTATAAGAGGTTAGGATATATAAGAGCATTATCCTTAAATGAACTAAGTAGATATAAAATTGTAGAAGGTTTACCTAATATAACAGGAAAATCTACAATCTATCTAGAAATCCTAGAAAGAAAATAATATAGATTACAATTTGAATTAAGTTTACATAGAGTTGAGGATCCACTATAAATAGTACATACAAATTTATGTAAACCTATGAATACAAGTATTAGAGGACATATATATTTTTAACTATTTGTTGATGACTATTCTCAAAAAATATGGATTTACTTATTGGAATTTAAATCTAAAGCATTTACATGTTATAATTAATTCAAGCAACTTGTAGAAATAGAAACCTGAAAACTAATTAAGAATCTTCACTCATACAAGGGTGGTGATAAATGTTGGAAATTTTGAGTGATAAGTTGTCATTGATGTCAAAATTGAGTGGTCCTTGATGTCGAAATTTCAGCACCAATCAGTGGTAATTTTAGTTGGTAGCGTCAGTTTCAGGTTCTCCAATAAATTCAAAAGGATAATTCGGTTTCAGTTTCAAGACCCGGTTCCAAGAAGTCAGATTTGGCCTAGAGTGCAAAAATAAGCTCAAGTAAATAATATTATAACATTATTTTATAATATTATACAAAGGAAGTTTAAAATTAATTATAAATTAATTTTAAATTAATTTATTAGTTAATTTACTTAACTTATAAAGTTATTTAAATTAATTATTAATTAATTTAATTATTAATTTTAAATTAATTTAAGCTAAGGTTAAATAACCCTAATATGGGTTATTAAATTTTGAAATACAAAGCACCGACGTGAGGATAAATTTAAAAACATGAATATAAGGGGGGACTACCCACCTTACAAAATTTACCATACCTTCGAAAGTATTTGTGAGCCTTATGATTTGCAGTGCATCCAAGGAAGATAAAGTGTGTGAATTTTGTTGAAAATCAAATGACGGTGGAGGCATAAGAGGAAGGGACTCTTCCTTCCTTCACGTGGGTATTATTAGCCCACGCGGTGGTCTCCCAAGTGCTAAGGTGCTTAGGATTGAGGAGATTGTGGATCGAATCTCACCGAATCCTCTTTTTGAGGAAGAAAGAGGTGTGCTTTAATCTTGGACACCAAATTTTTTGGGAATATAGTTTGAGCATTTAGAAATTAATTTTTGCATATTATAATTGGTTTCTAAGGTAGAAAGGGGAGTTATAAGGGATTTGCAAAATTAGATTTTTAATATTATTTGCTCAAGTGGTTGAAAGGATAGTAAGGTGTTTGGTTGATGTTTTATGGTGTTAAAACATTATTTTGAGTTGGAGTTTATAAGGTGTATCCAAGTAATTATTTCATGTATGTTATGATGAGTGTTATTTTCAAAGGGAGCAATAAGAAATAATTGAGTTTTTATTATTTTGTGACTAAAGTAATATTTTAAGAAAGTGTTGAAGTGATATTTTTGTGTTTAACCATTGGAATTGGAAATAAGAAAATTATGATTGAGACGGGTTTTTCAAAGGCACTTTGATATACAACAAAGGTATGGGCATATTCTTCCTAATAAGTGATTGTTGAAAGTTGTGTATGAAAAGTTGGAGTGAAAAGCATTATTTTTTTAGCATTGTTGAGAGTGTTTTGATTTATTGCTTCAAGATTTTCTGGAATAAAAAGAGTGATTGATAAAACCTTGTTTTATAAGCATTGTTGTTGAAGTAAGTAATTGAGTGAAGAACTTGAACTAAGTTTTGGAAAGAACATGAGTATTATTGTTATGTGAAATTATTTTATAAGCATTGTTGTTGAAGTGAGTAATTAAGTGAAGAACTTGAACTAGGGTTTTGGAAAGAACATGAGTATCATTGTTAAGTGAGATTGGTTGATAAGCATTGTTGGAAAAATTTGAGTGATTTTTCATGTGATTAGACTAGGGTTTGTGAGCAAGGATTATTTCATTGAGTGATTGGTTGAGTAGAGTTGGTTGAGCCTAGTCAAGTGAATGTGTTGAAGTGATTGTTCAAGTTCTGTGAAACAAATTATTCTATATTCTGAATTGATTTGAGAAATATGTTGAGTATTGATGAGTGTGAAACATATTGAGTCTCTAAAAATTCTCTATATGTTTATGTGATAAAAGAGAGATTGTAAGTGATTGAAAGTTTGTGAATGTGAAGCATATTGAATCTTTAAAAATTATCTGTATGTTTCAAAAGAGTGATTGAAATTGATTAAGTATTGATGTGAATGTGAAAGAATATTGAGTCTCTAAAAATTCTTGATATGTTTCTAAAAGAGTGATTGAAAGTAATTGAGTATTGAGGTGAATGTGAAGTATATTGAGTCTCTAACAATTATCTTTATGTTTCTATGATATTGGACAATTTCTAGTGTGGACTTTTTGAGCATATTTGAGGTAAGTGTTTGAGAAGACTTGTGGATAGATTAGTGTGAGATTTTGTGAAATATTACAAGGTAGATTTAAGACAAGTCTTTGAGAAGTCTTGAGAGAAAAATTGATTGATTTATTTGTTCAAACCTTGAGTTAAGGTTTGGGGCAGATCCAATAGAGTTGATTTGAGATTGAATCAAGCTGTGTTAAGGTTTGAGGATAGATTTGTGCTAGACCAAAGGACAATGTTTAGTGCAGATCAAAGGATAGAGATTGAAGATAGATTTGTGCTAGATCGAAGGACTATATTTAGTGTAGATTTAAGGACAAAGTTTGGTGAATATTTGAGGATAGGTTTGTGCTAGACCATAGAAAGAGATTGAGTAAATTTGTGCTATATCGAAGGACTATGTTTAGTGTAGATTTGAGACAGAGCTTTGAAGGTGACAAAGTATAGATGATGACAGTCTCCAGTGGATAGAGATCCATTAGCTATGGTAGTGAGGACAGGTGTCTTCAATGGATAGATATCCATTAGCCAAAGTAGTGGGGGCAATAGTTCTTCTAGAAGATCACCAGTCAAATATTAGGAGAAAGGAGTTATCCTATAGATAGAGATCCATAAACTTGATTAGGGTATTGGTGTCTCCTTTGGATAGATATCCATAAACATTGTAATAGGGAAATGATTCACAAGAGATTGATTTAGAAATTTTGTAGTGAAATATTTTCTTTGTGGAGTAGCCCATATTGGGTGAACCACATAAAATTTGTGTCTCTATTGTGTGTGGTTATTTATGCATTGCTTTGATTATTTTTGTTTATATTGCTATCTATACATTGCATAATATTGATTGGAAAGAAAAGTAAAAAGTGGTCTTATATTGTTCACCCTCCTCTTAGTATAAGCTTGTGTTCTTCAATTGGTATCATAGTGGGTTCCTTCAGAAGAGTTTAATAGCTTGAAGGAAAAGCTTTCAAGAACAAAATGGATTCTAATAATTTGTCTTCAGATAATTTAACACCAATATTTGATAGAAGTGATTATATATATTAGAGTATGATAATGAAGGTTCACCTAATGGCACTTGGTAATGAAATTTGGGAAGCAGTTGAAAATGGATACATACCACCAGTTGATCCACCTACAAATAAGGAAGGTAAGATTATATAGCATTGCAATTTAAAATAAATGAATGCACTTTTGAGATATTTGCATAGAACAATATAAATAAAAGTTATGCAGTTTAAATATGCAAAAGGAATTTGAGATAAGTTGCAAAGCATATATGAAGGATATAAAAATTTCAAAAAGGTAAATATACGAAATATCAAAGGATAATTTGAAGAATTAAGAATGAAGAATGAGGAAGACAATAGTTCTGATCTAATTCAGGTAGATGAGGTTGTTAATGCTATGCAAGAAATTGGACTTAATGTGGATGAATCAGATTTTTGTGATAAGATCTTAAGGTCTCTTCCAATAAGGTTTAGTGAAAAGATTTCAACTATAGAAGAAGCAAAATGTGGTGATTATTTGACAAGAGATATGTTGCTTGGTATTCTTATAGCTTTTGAGTTAAGAATAAAATAACCTAATCCCCAGAAGGAAGCATACTTCAAAGTAATTAAGAAGACAAAGGGTAAGAAGTCAGAATCGAGCAATCAGTCATTCAGTGATGAAGATGCTAATTATGGCAGAAGTAACAAGGATTAAAGAAGATTCAAAGATGCAAAATTTGTTAGATGTTTCAATTGTGGAAAGTATGGTCACTATGCAAATGATTATTAAGAAGCCAAAAATAACAAAGATGAAGAAAAATAGGATCATAGGAACATGGAATCAGAAAGATACAGGTATCAAGAGAAAGGCAAGGATGGACAAAGTAGACAAGGAAATAAGTTATTTCAAAGACAAAATAGGAGCTACTATGCAGATAAGACAAGTAAGTACTCAAGTGATAGTGATGCTAGTTCTTCAAGTAATGATAGATATGAAGTCCTATTTATGATTGAAGAAAAAGAAGTTAAGAAAAGGTCACCAATAATTCTCAAGTGTTTTAGATGTGGTAATTTTAGACATCTTGAAGATAGTTGTACAAGGAATGGTTTTAGTTTCAATGATGATGAATATGAGGATGCACTTGAAGTACCAGAAGAGAATATTATAATGGTACTAGAAGAAGAATAAAATGATCCTATAGTAGATAAGTCAAAATAAAATGAAGATGTATACAAAGGCAAACAAATAGAGGAAGAATCAGAAAAAGAAGGATTTGATATTAAGGCAGAACTTATTTATGCTCTTGACACAGTAAATAAGGTAAGAAAGCAAAACTCTAAACTTGAATTTTAGTTTCAAGAATGCGATGAAGAAATAAGAAATATTATAGAGGATCTAAACAAGTCAATGGCTAAGATAAAGAAGTTCAAGGATAAGTTAGAAGCAAAGGTCTTAGAATGTGAAATATTAGAACAAGAAGTAGCTCTACTAAGGGAATATTTAGAAAAATCCAAGGATAAGCTACACAAGTTTAGAAAGAGTTCAAATATTGTGGATAAGATTATCAAGGTATAAAGAAGGTCAATAAACAAAATAGGTCTTACTTTTGAACAAGCTCAAAAGAAACAAGAAGAAGAGTCAACCTCAAGTTCTGAAGAAGAAGAAACTTTAGAAGAAGATAATGTAAGAGAAAGTGATACTTCTTAGGATGAGTTGGACAACAAAAATTTCAACAAGGAAAGTAAAAATGCACAAATAATAAATATATGGAACAACAATCAGAATAGGTTAAGAGATACTAAGATACCAATGAGTTCAAGACAAGGAAATTTCAATGGAAGATGTTTCTCATGTCACAAGTTTGGAAACTTGGCTTCACAATGAAGGACATGTGAAAGAAAAGAAACTGAGAATTTCAGAAGCAAGCATATTTTCCATGGGTATTGCTACTCATGTAATCATTTTGGTCACAAGGCAATGGATTGTAGGGTTCATGACAGAAAAGGATATGGCTTCACTAGGAGAAATCCTAAAATATTTGCACCTTCAATGAATAATAATATAAAGTGTTATAAGTGCAATAATGATGGGCATACAACAAAGTGGTGTAGAGCAGACATTCCATAACACATGAAAAATAACAGGAATAGGAACATGAATATAAAAAGGAAAAGGAACAGAAACAGGAATATGAATATGAACATGAACAAGAATAGGAACATGAATAGGAATATGGATATGAACATGAATAGGAATAAAAATAGGAATAGGAATAGGAATATGGATATGGACATGGATAGGAATAGGAACATGGACATGGAGACGAACAATCAAAGGAATCAGAAGTATCAGACAAGAGGGAAAGAGGATAAAGGTAAAGACCAGTTCTTTTTGGGAGTAGAAACACTTCCACCCCAGAATTAACCACCTCAAGAGGATGTGGGGGAGGAGCTAAGCTAAAAGATTCATTCTTAGCCCTGAGTCCCAAAGGTGACCCTTTTCCATTGATTTAAAAGGGGAAGAGATTTGAGTAAGGTGGGATATTTTGTTTAAGGAGAGATCATTGAGTTAGGGGGAGTAGTTTCCCAGGGGAGCAGAACAGGAAAAATGTCAAGTTTTGGAAAAAATAATTTGGGTTGCCATCAATGACAAAGGGGGAGATTGTAGGATATTTTGAGTGATAAATTGTCATTGATATCAAAATTGAGTGGTCCTTGATGTCAAACTTTCAACACCAGTTAGTGGTAGTTTCATTTGGTAGTATAAGTTTCAGGTTCTCCAATAAATGCAAAAGGATAATTCAGTTTTAGTTTCAAGAACCGGTTCTAGGAAGTCATATTTGGCCCAGAGTGCAAAAAGAAGCCCAAGTAAATAATTTTTTTTTTTGGTTAGTTAAATATGGATTTTTATCAAGGATCCCAAAACTTGATTACATTGAAACATGAATACATCAAAATGAAGACGTCCAAGGAAGGACAATAGGACAGGCTTAAGAAAAGCCAAAAGGAACCAAAACAGGAAAGTGCCAGAGGAAATCACAAAGGATGGCACAAAAGAAGCAAAATCAGGAAAAAATCTAGGAAATCTACGTAGAAAAGGAAAGTCCGCCAGAATAACGAAATTGAAAATTTAGGTACCAAGCATGAAATTTGAAGCATTTCAAGGACGAGAAAAAGTGCCGAACCGACCAATCTACAAAAAGATAAATTGAAGCTTCCCATAGGCGAGAAAAGGACACAAGTGCTAAATTTTGAAATTTGAATCCTCCCAAGGGCGAGAAAACCAAAAACCATCCTTGGGAAACCAAAAATTGAAAGACAATTGTTTCCCATGCAGGGAAAAACCAGTTTGAAATAGAACACCCACCCTAAACAAATGGGTGGAGAAAAGGAATAGAAATACTGCAAAACCTACCAAAACAGGGATGGGGAACACCTAGGATAGCAAAGGATCATAGAAATAAGACAAAAACCAATCCCTTGTATGCCTAAAATATGAAGCAGTATAATGAGGAATTCCATAGGCCACAAAATCCTCATGCAATGGAACAAAATCCTGAAAGATGAAGCAACATATTGAGGAATTCCGCAGGCCACAAAATCCTCATGCAATGGAACAATAGCCTCAAATATGGTGCAACAATGGATCAGCATTAAGAGAAACTCCCCAAGCCATGGAGTCCTCAAGCATAAAAAAGGAAACCTTCAAAAACACCAACCCAGAAGAGGAAGTAATAGCAGCAGAACAACACGTCTGAAGGAAACAGATGGTAAAGTTCCATAGGAACCCAAAAGGAATGAGTCACAAGGAAGCTCGGCTGCAAACGATAGAGCCCAAACAAAAAGGAAGCATCCAAGAATCCCAAAAAACCTTTAGCACCACCAAAAAATAGCTTCAAGGACACAAATGAGGAAGTCCTGCAAGGATACAACAACAAGAAAAACAAAGGACCTCCTAGAAGCCACGAAAGAAACTAAAATCCCGTTGGACCCACCACCTCGATCCACCCAAGTAAATAATATTATAATATTATACAAAGGAAGTTTAAAATTAATTGGAAATTAATTTATTAGTTAATTTACTTAACTTATAAAGTTATTTATATTAATTATTAATTAATCTAATTAATAATTTTAAATTAATTTAAACTAAGTTTAAATAACCCTAAGGTGGGTTAT
Source organism: Wollemia nobilis (assembly GCA_028583015.1). Classification (NCBI taxonomy): domain Eukaryota; kingdom Viridiplantae; phylum Streptophyta; class Pinopsida; order Araucariales; family Araucariaceae; genus Wollemia; species Wollemia nobilis. The sequence goes on from JAQPPZ010016890.1 coordinate 4,683,575, forward strand.
TAAATTTCAAAATTCAATTTTGAAATACAAAGTGTCAACGTGAGGAGAAATTTAAAAACATGTATATAAGGGGGACTACCCACCTTACAAAATTTACCATACCTTCGAAAGTATTTGTGAGCCTTATGATTTGCACTGCGTCCAAGGAAGATAAAGTGTGCAAATTTTGTTGAAAATCAAACGACGGTGGAGGCATAAGAGAAAGAGACTCTTCCTTCACATGGGTATTAGTAGCCCATGTGGTGGGCTCCTAAGTGCTAAGGCGCTTAGGCTTGAGGAGACGACGGATCGAATCTTGCCGAATCCCCTTTTTGGGGAAGAGAGAGGTATGCTTTATTCTTGGGCACCAAAAATTTTGGGAATATAGTTTGAGCATTTAGAAATTAATTTTTGCATATTATAATTGGGTTCTAAGGTAGAAAGGGGAGTTATAAGGGATTTGTAAAATTAAATTTTAAATATTATTTTCTCAAGTGGTTGAAAGGATAGTAAGGTGTTTGGTTGATGCTTTATGGTCTTAAAACATTATTTTGAGTTGGATTTTATAAGGTGTATCCAAGTAATTATTTCATGCATGTTATGATGAGTGTTATTTTTAAAGGGATAAATAAGGCATAAATTGAGTTGTGATTATTTTGTGACTAAAGGAATATTTTAAGAAAGTGTTGAAGTGATATTGTTGTGTTTAACCATTGGAATTGGAAAGAAGGAAATTGTTATTGAGATAGGTTTTTCAAAGGAACTGACATCCAACAAAGGTATGGGCATATTATTCCTAGTGAGTGATTGTTGAAAGTTGTGTATGAAAATTTGGAGTGAAAAGGATTGTTTGGTTAGCATTGTTGAGAGTGTTTTGATTTATTGCTTCAAGTTTTTTTGGAATAAAAAGAGTGATTGATAAAACCTTGTTTTATAAGCATTTTTGTTGAAGTAAGTAATTGAGTGAAGAACTTGAACTAGGGTTTGGAAAGAACATGATTATCATTGTTATGTGAGATTGTTTTATAAGCATTGTTGTTGAAGTGAGTAATTGAGTGAAGAACTTGAACTAGGGTTTGGTAAAGAACATGAGTATCATTATTATGTGACATTGGTTGATAAGCATTGTTGGAAAAATTTGAGTATTTTTCATGTGATAGGACTAGGGTTTGTGAGAAAGTATTATTTCATTGAGTGATTGGTTGAGTAGAGTTGGTTGAGCCTAGTCAATAGAATGTGTTGAAGTGATTGTTCAAGTTATGTGAAAAAATTATTCTATATTCTGAATTGATTTGTGAAAGAGTTTGAGTATTGATGAGTGTGAAACATATTGAGTCTCTAAAAATTCTCTATATTTTTCTATTATAAAAGAGATATTGGAAGTGATTCAAATTTTATGAATTTGAAGCATATTGAGTCTCTAATAATTCTCTGTATGTTTCAAAAGAGTGATTGAAAGTGATTGAGTATTGATGTGAATGTGAAAGCATATTGAATCTCTAAAAATTCTCCATATGTTTCTAAAAGAGTGATTGAAATTAACTGAGTATTGAGGTGAATGTGAAGCATATTGAGCCTCTAAAAATTCTCTTTATGTTTCTATGAGATTGGACAAGTTCTAGTGTGGACTTGTTGAGCAGATTTAAGGTAAGTCTTTGAGAAGACTTGTGGATAGATTAGTGTGAGATTTTGTGGACGCTTAAAAGGTAGATTTGACACAAGTATTTGAGAAGAATTGAGAGCAAAATTGATCTATTGATTTGTATAAACCTTGAGTTAAGGTTTATGGTAGATCCAGAAGAGTTGATTTGAGATTGAGTCAAGCTTTGTGTTAAGGCTTGACGACAAATATTGAGGAAAGATTTGTGCTAGACCGAAGGACTATGTTTAGTTCAGATTATAGGATAGAGATTGAAGATAGATTTGTGCTAGACCGAAGGATTGTGTTTAGTGCAGATTTAAGGATAGAGTTTGGTGCAAATTTGAGGATAGGTTTGTGCCTGACCAGATAAATATATTGAGCATATTTGTGCTAGATCGAAGGTCTATGTTTAGTGCATATTTGAGATAGAGCTTTGAATATGATAGAGTATAGATGACGATAGTCTCCAATGGATAGAGATCCATTAGCCAAGGTAGTGAGGACAAGTGTCTTCAGTGGATAGAGATCCATTAGCCAGAGTAGAGGGGGTAATAATTTTTTCTAGAAGATCACTAGTCAGAGCTTAGGAGAAAGGATTTCTCCTATGGATATAGATCTATGAACTTGATTAAGGGATTGGTGTCTCCTTTGGATAGAGATACATAAATATTGTAATAGGGAAAGGATTCCCAAGAGATTGATTGAGAAAATTTTAGTGAAAAAAAATCTTCATGGAGTAGCCCACATTGGGTGAACCACGTAAAATTGGTGTCTCTATTGTGTGTGGTGATTTATGCATTTATTTGATTACTATTGTTTTTTTTTTTTTAATTTACATGGTGGAATCGGTAGCTGCCATGAATCCGGGCAAGCTGTCCGGCTTTTATGGCCGCCATAGTATTCTGCACTGTTTTCCCCAGAAGCCACAACATAGATCTTCGCGCAGTCCGCCCCTATAACCACCATGCCACAATAATTTTAAACCTTTTATGCCACTGAAAGCACCAGGAAAGGGACAAGCGTTCAGTCCGACGAGGCCCAAGATTTGAACCTTGGACCTCCGCCCCTTATGGGGTTTGGATGAACCAATTGGTCTAAACCTCGGACCTTTTTGATTACTATTGTTGATATTGCTATCTATACATTGCATAATATTGATTGGAAAGTAAAGTTAAAAGTGGTCTTATATTGTTCACCCCCCCTCTTAGTATAAGTTTGTGTTCTTCAATATATAAAAATAATTTGAATCATTTCTAATATTAAATGGTATAAAAATCCAACTCACTACAACTTATACACCACAACAAAATGATATAGTAGAATGAAAGAATAATTCCATTATTGAAATGGTATGTTTATGCTTAAAAAATGAAATATTGGTCATCAATATTGGGTAGAAGTTGTTAATATTATAGTATATATACAAAATAGACCTGCCATAAGAATTCTTAAAATATTACTCTAGAAGAAACCTGGTTAGGATAAAAACCTTTAGTAGTACATCTAAATTTGTTTGGATGTAGAGCATACATGCACATTCCAAAGCAAAAAAGAAAAAAATTAGATACAAAAACCTTATGTGGTATATTTTTGGGATATGGTGATGGCTCAAAAGGCTACAGAATTATTCCTCTAGTCATAAAAATCCATGTAAGCAAATATGTAGTTTTTGATGAAGAAAATAAAACTAATTTTAAAATTCTAAATGACAATACACTTTCGATCTTGGATATTTAACCAGATAAAAAAGAATCTTCAAATGAAGAATAAAAAATATATAATGAACTTGTTAAAGGCACATAACTCATAACCTCACCATAAAGAAAAGAGGCAAAATTGTATATAAATACACTTAAGGAGTCAAAGCTAGAATAAATGCTAGATCTTACACTACAAGACTTCAAACTCATAGTATGACACAAAACAATATAGGACTAATGAGTTCAATAATAGAATGTACAACAACAAAACTTGCCACAAGGAAACTAGAATGAAAAGTAGCAATAAAATTTGAATATAGAGTTCTAATGAAGAATAAAACATGGGTTTTAGTTGATGTTCCAAAAAAAAAAAACAATAGGATGTAAATGGATTTACAAGATCAAATAAAAGGAAAATGGTTCTATTAAAGAATATAAGAAATGACTAGTAAAAAAAGGTTATAATCAAACAAATCGAATTGACTATGAATAAACATTTGCACATACAATAAAAATGACCACTATTTGTACAATATGTGCATTAAAAACTCAATATGGTTGAAAAATACATCAAATGGATGTTGAGAGTGCATTTCTTAATGGATATTTTGAAGAGGAAGTATACATGATTCAACCCCAAGAATTTTTTTTCAAGGGACAAGAAGAAAAATCTTACGAATTAAAAAAATCACTAAATTGTTTAAAACAAGCCTGTACATCATGGTATATTAAAATTAATGATCATCTACAATGACACAATATTAAAATAAGTGCATCTGATTCAAATATTTATGTAAAAAATATTGGCTTTGAGATAATAAATCTTGTAGTTTATATTGATGATCTAGTAATCATAAGAAGTTCAAAAACACTAATGGATATTTAAAAAAATTGGCAAAAGAATTTGAAATTACTGATTTGGGACATTTATATTATTGCTTTATCCTAGAAATTTTTCAAAAATGAAATATCACAATAACTCAAACAAAATATGCTAGATCATTATTTTAAAAGTATATAAAATGCAAACCTAAAGATACTCCAATGGAACAAGGGTTACAGTTATCAAAATATGATGAATCACCACAAATATTTGTTTCTTTGTATCATTAAATAATAAGAAGTCTACTATACTTAACAAATACTAGACTAGATATTATTTTTCCTATGAATTATCTCTCTAGGTTTATGCAAGACCCTAGAGAAAATAATTGGAAAGCCACAAAAAGAATACTACAATATTTTAGCAATACCACAAATTATGGTCTAGAATACAAGAGAAATGATAATTTCTACTTATAAGAATATTTAGATTCAGATTATGCAAGATCAATAGATGATATAAAATCAACATTAGGTTATGTATTTTATCTTGGATTAGGACCCATTTCATGGAATAGTAAGAAACAACATGCAATATATCTCTCATCAAAAAAAGCATAGTACTGTGTAGCAAGTGATGTATGTTATCAAAAGAACTTCTACAATACTAACTTGTGATAATCAAGGAGTTCAAAAATTTATCAAAACATTTATGTTTCATGAAAGGAAAAAACACATTGAAGCCTAGTGTCACTTTATTAGAGATCATGTTCTAGACCATAATATTCAAATAAAATGTGTTCCTATCCAAGATCAACTTGCAAATATTTTTATAAAAGCACTTGGACAAAACAAGTATAATATATTTCAAAATCATCTTTGTACAATAATCAAAATATAATAGCAAGAATGAACATTCATACCAAATAATGTAATAAAAGGGGATTTTGGAGGTATTACATTATAGGGTACCTTTGTAAATATTTAGATCAGGTGTGTGTTTAATATTTGAGTTCATAGTATATATCAAGTTATTAAGTGAGAATATGTGTCATGTAAATAAGTGTGTGAGGTGTCTTGTTTGTAAGTGTGAGTTGTATGAGTGATGTGTCAAGTTTAGAAGTAGGGATTTATGAGTGTTAGAATTATTGAGTTGTCACTGATGTCAAATATCGAATTGGTTGTTAGCAAACGGTGGGTGAATTATTCAAGAGCAAATTTGAAATATTTAACATTAATATTTATGTCAATGTTCAAAAGGCCAAAGGTTGAAATATTTAATTTAAAGATTCAAATTAAATATTAAAGTGAATAAAGGCTTTACTTGGTTAAATATTTAAATATTATTGTAAAGCAAGTATGGACCGACCACTTGGGTGCCAAAATCAAGGAAGAGAAAGAGTTATATAAATACAAGGTAAGTTCACTTTGGAATTAGGTTATTCATTGAATATCTTGGAGATATACATGAGCATGATGAGAATGAATATATGAACAAGGAGAGGTATACACTGAATCCTTTGATGACATGGTAGAAGGGAAGTTTACGATAGATGCGAAGCTCTTCAATATGTCAGAGTAGAGTGCACACATGAAAACTCCACATAGTGAGCAAAGAAGGCATGTCCAGTTATGAGAAGAGAGGTGTGTGTTTGGAGCTCCATTTATAATAAACAAGCACATCCAAACAAAACTTCTTTATGTACCTGGTTAATATCAGAGATAACATGAACATCTATTGTGAGTAGCAGTAAATGGATACTCGTAGGACATGCAGTAGTTGGAACTAAAGATTGTGATACTGTGGTTGTGATATGCAAAGGTGAAGATCAGTGGTGGAGATATTTTTCAAGTAGTGACAAAGAGATAGTTTTCATAATGGCAGAGAGATCATTTCAAGCAGCAACAAAGAGATCATTTCAAGTAGTGGATGAGAGATCATTTAAAAAAGTGGATGAGAGATCATTTCAAGTAGAAACAAAGATATTGGGGAGAATTATTTTGCAACATCAATGTCTACAAATAGAACCCAAGTGTTAGCCTTGAAAATAGAGTCCCCATGAAATTTTTATTGCATACGAATTCGTGACATATTCATCTACATTGGAAGACCGGGTTTGATGAAAATTTGAGCACTGATTTGGTGATTTGGGCACATTGAAAGCACATGTCAAGTGAACATATTTTTGGAAGGTGGAGGTATTGAATCTTGCAAAGGTTTTAAATCTAGTACTTAACCTTACCAAGAAGAGCAAGGAAGCAAGATTTAGGTGGAGTCTAGCCGAGAGGGACTTTGAGCGCTGGGGGTGTTAACTATCTGGTCACATTTAGCTAAAAGTGTGGGAAGTGAATATAATAGATATTACAAATATGTCATCTTCATCTGCACATGAATTGAAGGTGTACTAATTTTGAACTATGAGCCAAGCAAATCCTGAGACAAAGACATCCTAATTTCAAACTGAGTCAAGCGAAGATGAAATCGTCCTGATTCTATACCGAGAAGAAAGTAGCTAAGCCATAGGTATAGGTATGCCAAGGAAATTCTAAAGATCAAATTCAGAAATTTTTACCTTCGCCTATGAAATTCCAGAGTGAGAATCGGTTGAAATTGTGCATGAGGTTGAAGGAGAACCTATCAAAGGTGCCATCAAAACTAGTCATATGGAAGAAGAGCGTCATGCACTTTGGAAGAGTTTGGAGGTAAATTTAAGATAATATTTATTTGTTTTTCTATGGTAGGTGTTATAAGGATAAGTCATAAAGCTTAATTCATTAGGATGGACAAGGAGCATTTATATTTATTTTATAGGGTTTGATTTAATTAATCTAAATAATTATAGATTAATTAATAGCAAAAAATCTTGGATATTATTCATGTATCATTTGGCAAGGGCTAGCAAGCTCATAGAAGGATAGATGAATGGAGCAGACTTGAGCGGAATTATTAAGAAGAATTATGAGTGCTTGATTTTGGAATCCAAAGAACAAAGGATAAAGCCTTAAGGGCCTGATAACAACACCTAGCTGAAGCATATTGTGCACCAGTTAACAAAGATGAGTGCCTAGAACAAAGTAGCAAGAATAGAAGGTTGAAATTTAGAATTTTAAGAGCTTGAGAAGTGCATCATAACATGTAAGTATAAAATATTTAAAGTAAGGTATTAGCATCTCCAATCCAACATGAAAGTAAGTTATCTAGTTCTAGACTTGGGATACTTTTAAATTGTAATAAATGTGAGACATGTGGAAGCGATAGACTTAATGAATGTGAAGGATAGTTTGGCAATTTGAAGTTTCTAAAAATAGTATATGATTTTCTATTTTTTGATCAAGGTTAGTGCCTACAAATTTGAGGTTGGTACCTCAAGTATATTGGTGTCTCCTATGGGTTGGTGCCCACAAACTTGAACAAGGATATTGGTGTCTCCTGTGGGTTGATGCCCATGAACTTGAACAAGGAGATTGGTGTCTCTTGTGGGTTGGTGCCCATGAAATTTCATAAGGAGATTGGTGTTTCTTGTGAGTTGGTACCCATGAACTTGCATAAGGAGATTGGTGTCTCTTGTGGGTTTTTTCCCATGAACTTGTATAAGGGGACTGGTGTTTCCTATGGGTTGGTGCCCATAAAATGTATTGAAGAAATAAAAACAATATTTTGCCATGGTTTTCTCCAAAAAGGGTGTTTCCACGTAAAACTCTTGTCTCTTATGCATATGTATTTTATGTATTGATTTATTATTGCATTCGTATTATTGTAGTTATTATTTGGAAATAAAAGTTTTATCTTATATTCTTCACCCCCCTCTCAGTATAAGCATGTATTTATTCAATTGGTATCAGATATGTTTCCTTCATAAAAGCCTAACCGCTTGAAGGAAGATCTTACAAGAACACACGACTTACCAAGAAGGTTTTTCATCAAGTAGGGCTCCATTATTCTATGGGACTAACTATGATTTTTGGAGTGTGAGGATGCAAACCTATTTTATGACACATGGCTACGATATATGACAATCTATTATGAATGGGTCCAAACCACCTGCAACCCCTCCCACGGATCAAAATGGTAAGAAACCGTTTGAAAACAATACCAAGATAATGAATGCAATATTAAGTGGGTTATGTTAATCAGAGTTTGTGAAAGTCATGCAATACACCTCAGCAAAATAAATATGGGATAAATTACAAAGAAGATATGAAGTAAACAATAAGGTTAAAATAGCAAAAATTCAAACCCATAGGAGGAATTTTAAAGACTTGAAGATGAAATATGAGGAAGATATTGCTAAATATCTACTCCCCATTGATGAAATTGTTCACACCATTTGTGGAGTTGGAGAAAGTATTGATGACTCTAATATTGTTCAAAAAATCTTAAGGTCACTTCCCATGAGGTTTTATGCAAAGGCATTGGCAATTGAAGAAATGAAGGATCTTAAAACCTTAAGCATGGATGAGCTACACATAATTCTTATAGCCTATGATATGAGTACTAAAAATATCAAACATCCAAATGGGAGTCCACATTTAAAGTTTAAAATAAGACAAAGAATAAACAACTCAAGATTGAAGACTAGAGTACAATAGGATGAGAAGATAAAAGTAAAACTTTCACAAGATCTCACCGACTTAAAAGTAAAAATTGAAGAGGCAAAGCGAATAGAAGAAGTTATGATTGAAAAGTTAAAGACAAAAGAGTTGGAATGTGAAAAATGGAACATGATATTATCTCTCTAAGAAAATCTAATTATGAGCTACAACAAAATATTAGGTTTGAGAAAAGAACCAAAATATTTTATGTATTATCAAAGCACAAAGATCTTTGATTATAAATACTAGACTTGGTTTTTAATAAGGTCAAAAGAAACAAAATGGGGAGTCAGGTTCAAAAGGAATAGAGGTATCAAAGAAAATAATTAAAGAAGAGCCTAATATCTATTTTGATGTGTTGAAAAGTGGAAGCATAAATAAGGAAGAAAACAAAGCATCATCAAGGAACAAGGTCCATCATAGAAACAATAATGAGAGAACCATGCGGTCATATCCTCCAAGGCAATTAGACAGGTTTCAATATTTCTTTTGAGGTTATTGCTTTTCATGTCACCAATTTGGTCATAAAGTTGTAAATTGTAGGGTCCATGCTAAAAATGATTTTGGCTTCACCAAGAGAAATTTCAATTCATTTGCACCTCTCATGGACTACAACATCATTTGCTACAAATGTAATAATTTTGGGCATAAAGCTAAAGGGTGTAGAATGGTGTTCCCTGAACTTCCAAAATCCAGTAAGAAGAAGGATGGTGAAAATATTTAAAAGTATATACCCTCCAAATTTTGGAAAAATAAGATAGAACAAGAAAAGAAACATAGTAATTTGGGAGTTTTACTCCCATATCATCATTGAAGTCTTAGTTAGAGCAGTTATAAAGGGGGCATTTTCAAGTGTCTTATCATTTAACCTTGAGAAGTCTTTGCCATTGATGTCAAAGGGGGAGAAGTTCAGTAGGGGGAGCAGTTTGGAATTTCAGTAATGGGGAGTAGCTTGTCATGGGGAGTAGTTTGTGATCCTGTTAAGTAAAGGATAATTTCTTTGTAGGGTTTCCATCAATGACAAAGGGGGAGATTGTTATAATTATTGAGTTATCATTAATGTCAAAGGTCAACTTGGTTGTTAGCAAATAGTGGGTGAATTATTCAAGGGTAAGTTTGAAATATTTAACATTAATATTTATGTTAATGTTGAAAAGGCCAAAGGTTGAAATATTTAATTTAAAGATTCAAATTAAATATTAAAGTGAATGAAGGCTTTACTTGGTTAAATATTTAAATTTTTATTTTAAAGATTTAAATATTTAAATAAAATATTTAAATATTTAAATAAAATATTTAAATATTATTGTAAAGCAAGTATGGACCGACCACTTGGGTGCCAAAAGCAAGAAAGAGAAAGGGTTATATAAATACAAGGCAAGTTCACTTTGGAATTAGGTTATTCATTGAATATCTTGGAGATATACATGAGCATGGTGAGAATGAAGATACAAACAAGGAGAGGGATACACCAAATCCTTTTATGGTGTGGTAGAAGGGAAGTTTACGGTAGATGTGAAGGTCTTCGATATGCCAGAGTAGAGTGTACACACAAAAACTCCACATAGTCAGCAAAGAAGGCATGTCCAATGATGAGAAGCGAGTGTATTTTTGGAGCTCCATTTAGACTAAACAAGGATAGTAAAAAAAAACTCCTTTGTGTGCTTGGTTAATCGTGGAGATAACATGAACATCTATTATGAGTAGCAGGCCATGCAGTAGTCGTAGCCAAAGACTGTGATGTCATGGTTATGATATGCGAAGGTGAATATCAGTGGTAGAGAGATTATTCAAGTAGTGGTAGAGATATCATTTCCATAATGGTGGAGAGATCATTTCAAGCAATAGCAGAGATATTATTTCAAGCAGTGGTGGATAGATCATTTCAAGCAGCGGATGAGAGATCATTTCAAGCAGTGGATGAGAGATCATTTCATGTAGAAATGAAGATATTGGGGATAAGTCTTTGGCAACATCAAAAACTACAAATAAAACCCAAGTACTAACCTTGAAAAATATTCCCCATTAGAGTTTGACTACGTACGAATTTGTGAGATATTCGTCTACATTGGACAATTCGATTTGAGGAAAATTTGATCATTGAACTGGTGATTTGGGCACATTGCAAGAACAGGTCAAGTGAATTTTTCATTGGAAGGTGGAAGCATCAAATATTGCAAAGGTTTTTAAATCTAGTCCTTAAACTTACTAAGTAGAGCAAAGCAATAGCATTTCAGTGGATTCTAGTTGAGAGGGACTATGAGCACTGGGTGTGTTAAAAGGATAAATCTAGTCACATTTAACTGAAAGTGTGGGAAGAAAATGTAACAAATGTGGAATACAAAGATATCATATTCATAGTTGGACGCACATGAATTGAAGATTTCCTAATTTTAGATTGTGATCCAAGAAAATCTTGAGATGGAGACGTCCTAATTTTGGTGTGTGAGTCAAGCAAAGATGAAATCATCTTGATTCCAGATTGATACAATGCTAGAGGTATAAGGTATGCTAAGGAAATTCTAAATATTGAAACCAACAACTATTACCTTCACCTGTGAAACACTAGAGGAGCGAGCATCGGTTGAAATTGTGCATGAGGTTGAAGGAGAACCTATCAAAGGTGCCATCAAAACTAGCCATTTGGGAGAAGAGCATCGTGCACTTTGGAAGAGTTTGGAGGTAAAGTTAAGATAATATTTATTTATTTTTCTATGGTAGGAGTTATAAGGAGAAGTCATAAAGTTTAATTCATTAGGAGGAATAAGGAGCATTGATATTTATTTTATAGGGTTTGATTTAATTAATCTAAAGCATTATAGATTAATTAATAGCAACAAATCTTGGATATTATTCATGTATCATTTGGCAAGGGCTAGCAAGCTCATAGAAGGATAGATGAATGGAGCAGACCTGAGTGGAATTATTAAGCAAAATTGTGAGTGCTTGATTTTGGAATCCAAAGAACAAAGGATAAAGCCTTAAGGGCCTGATAACAACACCTAGATGAAGCATATTGTGCACCAATTAACAAAGTTGAGCACCTAGAACAAAGAAGCAACCATAGAAGGTTGAAATTTATAATTTGAAGAGCTTGAGAAGTGCATCATAATGTGGAAGTATAAAAGAGTGAATTCAAGGTATTAGAATATCCAATTCAACACGCAAGTAATTTATCTATTTCTAGACTTGGGATACCTTTAAAATGTATTAAATGTGAGACATGTGGAAGCGATAGAATTTATGAATGTGAAGGACAATTTGGCCATTTGAAGGTTCCAATACTAGTATATCATTCTATATTTATTGATCAAGGTTTGTGCCTTCAGATCTAAGGTTGGTGCCTCAAGGAGATTGGTGTATCTTGTGGGTTGGTGCCCATAAAATTGAACAAGGAGATTGGTGTCTCCTGTGGGTTGGTGCCCATAAAATTGAACAAGAATTTTGGTGTCTCCTATGGGTTGGTTCCCATGAACTTGCATAAGGAGATTTGTGTCTCCTGTGGGTTGGTTCCGACGAACTTGCATAAGGATATTGGTGTATCCTGTGGGTTGGTGCCCATGAACTTGTATAAGGAGATTGGTGTCTCCTATGGGTTGGTGCCCATAAAATTTATTGAAGAAATAAAAGAAACCTTTTATCATGGTTTTCTCCCGAAAGGGTGTTTCCACGTAAAACTCTTGTCTCTTATGTGTATGGATTTTGTGCATTGATTTATTATTGCATTCATATTATTGCAGTTATTGTTTGGAAAGAAAAGTTTTATCTTATACTGTTCACCCTCTCTCAGTATAAGTGTGTGTTTATTCAATGAGCAATGATGTGAGACTTCATATTTATGTAATATGTGTGGTTTATTTTGTAAAATAGAAAAAATAAAGAGTTGGTTCTTCTGTGAGTTTGATGGGAGCAAAGGTCAAGAGTTATATAATGTGAAGAGTCTCATATATCTATATATTGAAGATAAATCCATTTAATATGTAACTCGAGAAAGCTTTTCATTTATGCATTGCTTTAGTAGTTTTGATAAAGCTTTCAATGTATTTTATTGTTCATTATTTGGCTTTGATATATATGCATGATTATTGAATTATTGTATGATCTTGAAAATTATTTAAACCGTGAGCATAGTATAATTTTTCTAACAATTGTATAGAATACTTGCAACACAGGTCCTACATGGGTGATGATGGGTATGGCATATCAAGGATGTTATGGATATATATCATACATAATTAATTATGAATTTATCTTGAGGAACATATACATGAGTTACCTATTAAATTCATGTAGAATAAAATGAGATGGTTGTATGAAAATATATGACTAAAATATATGTCTAGAATTCATACATTTAGGATATATTCAATATGTGTTAATATGCACCACATTGTGATAATATGTACATAGATTAGCACATATACAAGGATGTTTTCTAACATCCTAGTGTCCTGTATATGATCTCCTTATTGAATGATTGATTAATTGGATAGAAAATAGAACCAAAAGAGAATTCTAGGTTAGAAATTCCTTGGTTTGGGTGTTAAATCACTTTGATTATGATCTTCATCCTCCTCTAATTATTTATAGGTAAATATAAATAAATATCAATAACATTTGGTGGATCATGGAAATGTTTCACATAGGTTTCCATCTGTTGATAGGAAACACTTTTTGAGGTCACCAAGAGGGTAGTCTAAGTCAAGGTTGACTATCAAAAAATGTAAATCTAGCTAGAGAGGAAATTTAAAATCTTACTAGGTATCCCTTACCATCATGTTTGTAATCTATAAAGTGTTGCCTTACTAAAGTGAATAGTCTAATGTGAATATGAGTACTTCAAGGACTTAAATGAATTATATGTATGGTTGACTAGGAAATCAACAATTGTATGTGGATAGACTCTTGTAACTTATTGTATATATTTCAATAAATTGACCTCCATATATTGAGCACTAGTATGGTAAATAAAAATAAATGCAATATTACTAAATATTGTACTTTTAAAAAAATTAATAGAGTTTAAAATCATGGCTATGTATTGATTACAATATTACTCTTCAATAATGTAAATTATTGCTTGCTTTTATGTTATGAATCTAATTGAGTTAGATATTAAATACATTAAGGAAAATGATTTTAGTATTCAAAGACAATAAATATGATTAATTTATATATGTTATGGCTATAATATTTTTCCAACCCTATTTTTAATGCATTATAGTCCTTAATGATAGGCCAAATGTCGTTTGTATTAACTGGGCTCTTTTATCCAAGAATATGAGAGCATCTATTGTGTTAATTTGTAATACAATATTATTCACTTTCCAAAGTGGATATGCACATGTGATTTACTATTTATTTCTATGTATGTAAAAAAGAAAATAAATCGAGAGATGAGGAGCAGTGGAGGAAGCGGAGGAAGCGAAGGAGGAGCAAAAATGGCAGGCAAGAATTTTGAACCAATGGAAGGAGAAGATCCAGAGGTAGGGCATAATGTTGTAGCTAGAAAGGAAAAGGATTCCCTATCAGCTCAGTTCAAAAAGGCTAAAGGTATAGATCCTCCAGATAAACCCTCAGACAAAGGGTCCCATTGGGGTTTGAGAGCTGGCAACAAGGGCCCAACCTTTTTGGAAATGTTGAAAGGGAAAAATAAGGAGCTAGTCAGTGAACTACCACCCCTAATACCAAACAATAATAGGTTAACTATGCCAGTGGATATTATGGAAATATTCTTGGATATGGAGGCATCATCCTTAGTTGGCAAGTTTTTGGGAGGAAGGCCGGACATTGAGACTATTCGCTCATGGGCCGCGACAAAGTGGAAAACTTGATGCAGGAGCATCCAGAGACGGTAAAACAACCTTGCATCTTACAAGTTTCTTTTCTAAGTTATTTGCATTTTGATCGATTTACTTCAGTGTTGAGTAAGGTTCTGTGGGGCAATTCTTGGTTGGAAGAAGTTTTAAGGCAAAAGGGAGAGGGGTCACGAAATCGCGACCCCAAAAGTTGCAGTGTATTGTTTGGCGGGTTTCGTCGCGATATCACGACGTCGCGATATCGCGACGTCGCGATATTGCTACCGTTTTGCAAAGCAGCGGGGAGGAGTGTAAGTTGTCGCGATATCGCGACGTCGTGAACCGCAATACCACACGCGACGCGACGTCACGATATCGCGACGGTCTTCAAAAAAAATGTGAAAGGAGAAGAGGGGGTCGCGAAATCGTGACTTGTCACGATTTCGTGACCCCAAAGAGCTCGACATAGAGGAGGCGCTTTCGATCACGATTTCATGACCTGTCACGATATCACGGCCAACCAAAGGCCGACACGTGGCGCAAAAATGGACAGCCACGAAAGTTGAAGAAAATAAAGAGCAGGGTAAGGCCCGAAAGGGGAATGGTGGACGGTCGAGCAAGGCCGGATTTAACACGTGGATAGCCACGTGTAGCTTGAAAATTATGAAGGACACGTGTTTGAAATATTTTACATCCAGGAGGCATGGCAAATTTTGCACGTGGGAGAATACGTGTATCCAAGTGAAGATGGAGGCCACGTATCATTGAATTTAAATTTGTAGCCGCGTGCATTAAAGGGAGAGAACCATCTTTCGGATGCGTTTTACGAAAAACAACTGTAACAGGGCATGGCCGGTATGGAGGAGACGATAGTACAGGGTACGACGGCGGTTGCAGGTCGAGGAAGACCATGAATGCGAGCAGCAGTGCAGATCGGGCGGTGGCCCATTTATGATCAAGAATTTTGAAGCTTCGACAAGGGGGGAAATTTGAATTGGGAATTTTTGTTAGGTGGTGGCATTGATTGCCGGGAGGATCGGAGGCCTCGATAAAAAAAAAAAACCCAAAATTTTGTAGGGAGAGAGAAGGGGAGGGGGACCGGAGAACAGGGGAGTGGTACAGTGGAAGAACAGAGCCGAACTCGGCCATTGTAAAGCCTGCGGGCTGTTTCATTCAAGCCTGTAATTTTTTTTTTTTTTTAATTTTTAATGAAAAGGCAAGTTTCTTGAAGTGTTGGTTCCCGGTGCCCCGTCAGTGGTATCAGAGCAGGAGTTCCTGAGCGTACAACAGACCACCGAAGGAGAGAGGCAGTTGTACCAGGACGTGTGGGAGGGTTTGAGTTTGGGTGAAGATGCCTCCGAGAAGAAACCCGATGGGTGGAAGAGGCATGGCAGCGAAAGATTTTCGGGCATTGCAGCGGCAAGTCCAGGCCCTGCAAGAAGAGCTACGCAGAGGACGTGAGCCGAGAAGGGATGCAGACAGTGAGGATGAAGTGGAAGAGGAGAATGAGTTTGAAGAAGAGGAAGAAGATGTAGATCCGGCCCAGGCCAGATTGTACAAGGCCATATCCCAGATCGGGAAGAGGCCGAAGTTAGAAGTTCCTACGTATTTCGGGAACTTGAACCCAGAGGAGTTGATAGACTGGGTGAATGATTTAGAAGAATATTTTGAATACGAAGAGGTTGAAGACCCTAACCGGGTCAGATTTGCTAAGACCCGACTGAAGGGTCATGCTAGCATATGGTGGAAGGGGGTACAGTTGGAGAGGAACCGAAGAGGAAAAGAGCGGATAACCAGGTGGGATAGAATGGTGGAGAAATTAAAAAGATAGTTCATCCCCGTTGACTATGAACTGGACCTGTTACGAAAAATGCAAAGCTTGAGGCAGATGAACAGAACAGTTCAAGAATATACGGAGGAATTTTACAAAATCTCCATCAGAACCGGGCATTTGGAAGCAAGCAAGGAAAAAGTGGCCCGTTACATTAATGGGTTGAGGCCCAGTGTTCAGGAGGAGTTGAGTTTGGTTCGGGTAAGCACCATTGAAGATGCTTACCAATTTGCTTTAAAGGTTGAAGAAAAGTTGAACAGAAGGTTTGACAGCAAGCAAAAAGTGAAAGGACCGGGAGGAAAGAATGGTGGAAAGAAAGAAGGAAAGGAAGAGAAGAAGGAAGAAGAGAGCAGCAACCGGGATCAGAAGGGAGAGGAAGACCCAACATCGCAAGTTCAGAATGATAACTACCCGAGAGGAAGAGGTAGGTCTGGACGCGGAAATGAAAGGGGAGTGTTCCGAGGAACATGTTTCCACTGCGAAGAAGAAGGACACCGGGCATTTGAGTGCCCACAACATCGGGAAAGAACAAATAAGAAGCAAGTGGGTCCTGCCAGAGCAGTTGTGGCAGTTGAAGATGCTGACTCAGAGCATTCTGAAGAAGCTGAAAAGGGAGAAGCCATGATTGTGAGAAGGACCATCGTTGGTGGAGGAAGACAAGTCTGAGCAAAGGAGAAGCCTGTTCCGCACCCGATGCAAAAGTGCGGGCAAAGTCTGTAATGTGATTATAGACAATGGGAGTACCGACAACTTGGTTTCTGAGGAGATGGTTACTAAGTTGCAGTTGGAAAGGAGGAGGCACCCGCATCCATACCGGATTGCGTGGTTGCGGAAGGACCACAGAGCTTGGGTCCGGGAACAGTGTTTAGTCACGTTCCAGATTGGGAGATACCGGGATGAAGTCCTGTGTGATGTATTCCCCATGGATGCATGCCATTTGTTGTTGGGCAGGCCATGGCAGTTTGATCGGAGTGCGGTGCATGATGGCCGTGCAAATACTTATTCCTTGGTGAAAAATGGAATGCGGCACAAGTTGAAGCCATTGCAGACCGAAGATGAGAAGGTGTGCAGTAATGCCAGAATTTGTCTGGTAGAGGGCAGAAAATTTTCTTGCCAAGAAGCGGGATTTGAACAGGTTACAGAAGCAGGTAAATGTCGGAAGATGTTGCCGAAAGCGGTGACTAGACAACACCGAAGTGAAGATCACTTCTCTATCTACCCCGGGTGTCTGATGCAGGAGCATCCGGAGACGGTAAAACAACCTTGCATCTTACAAGTTTCTTTTCTAAGTTATTTGCATTTTGATCGATTTACTTCAGTGTTGAGTAAGGTTCTGTGGGGCAATTCTTGGTTGGAAGAAGTTTTAAGGCAAAAGGGAGAGGGGTCACGAAATCGTGACATGTCACGATTCACGTGACCCCAAAAGTTGCAGTGTATTGTTTGGCGGGTTTCGTCGCGATATCGCGACGTCGCGATATCGCGACCATTTTGCAAAGCAGCGGGGAGGAGTGTAAGTTGTCGCGATATCGCGACGGTCTTCAAAACAAAGGCGGAAGGAGAAGAGGGGGTCACGAAATCGTGACTTGTCACGATTTCGCGACCCCAAAGAGCTCGACGTAGAGGAGGCGCTTCCGGTCGCGATATCACGACAGGTCACGATTTCGTGACCTGTCACGATATCGCGGCCAACCAAAGGCCGACACGTGGCGCAAAAATGGACAGCCACGGAAGTTGAAGAAAATAAAGAGCAGGGTAAGGCCCGAAAGGGGAATGGTGGACGGTCGAGCAAGGCCGGATTTAACACGTGGATAGCCACGTGTAGCTTGAAAATTATGAAGGACACGTGTTTGAAATATTTTACATCCGAGGAGGAGGCATGGCAAATTTTGCACGCGGGAGAATACGTGTATCCAAGTGAAGATGGAGGCCACGTATCATTGAATTTAAATTTGCAGCCGCGTGCATTAAAGGGAGAGAACCATCTTTCGGATGCGTTTTACGAAAAACAACTGTAACAGGGCATGGTCGGTATGGAGGAGACGGCAGTACAGGGTACGGCGGTGGTTGCAGGTTGAGGAAGACCATGAATGCGAGCAGCAGTGCAGATCGGGCGGTGGCCCATTTATGATCGAGAATTTTGAAGCTTCGACAAGGGGGGAAATTTGAATTGGGAATTTCTGTTAGGTGGTGGCATTGATTGCCGGGAGGATCGGAGGCCTCGATAAAAAAAAAAAACCCGAAATTTTGGAGGGAGAGAGAAGGGGAGGGGGACCGGAGAATAGGGGAGTGGTACAGTGGAAGAACAGAGCCGAACTCGGCCATTGTAAAGCCTACGGGCTGTTTCATTCAAGCCTGTAAATTTTTTTTTTTTTTAATTTTTAATGAAAAGGCAAGTTTCTTGAAGTGTTGGTTTCCGGTGCCCCGTCAAAACTTCAGGAAGCTTAGAAATCTTAGCCATGTCAAGAGGTTTTTTTATGATAAGACTCAACAACAAATATGATGCAGAGTGCATCTTGACAGGAGGACCCTGGTTTCTAGGAAGGCGTAGCCTCTTTCTGAGGAAGTGGGGGAGGATTTCAACCCTGAGAAGCAAAAAATTAATATAGCACCCATTTGGTTCCACTTACCAAACCTCCTAGCCCAATTATTTAATGAGTACTGGCTTAGTGGCATAGCAAATAAGATAGGAGAGCTTGTTGCTATAGACCATTCAACCCAGGCAAGGACTAGACTGACGCATGCCAGGATGTGTGTAAATGCAAACTTGGATTTTGATATACCTTCTCAGGTGGAAATAGCATATGGATATTTTCTAAGGATTCAGCCTGTGGAGTATGAGAAAAAGCCATAATTTTGTAGCATGTGCAAAACCCAGGGCCACCTTCAATCCCAATGTCTGACAATAACTGCAAACAAGGAAGCCACAAGCGAAGGTTTTCTAGGGAAAGCTAATGGGAGAGGTATATCAAAGTTTCAAGGACCGCGTATTAACTTGGAAGGATACAGAAAAGTTAAGAATAACCAGGCTGATCAAGCTAACACAGAACTGGCAAAAATCCAGGAGAAAGGAAAGAAACATAATGAGGGAGGCAAAAATCATAAGGTATGTAATAAAGATCCCAGCTTGAACATGTTTGATATCCTAGCAAATCTAGAAGTTGAAAAATAAAATAGTAAGGATGATACCATCAGTGTCAAGTTTCCTAAAACCCTAGACTCCCCATCCAAATTGGGACCATCCATAGTTATGACAAAAAGCCCCAAAATCTATGCTCAAAATGAAGAAAAATTGCTAGGTCATTTCAGTTTAAACATGGAAAAATAGAGTCAAGAGTTGAAGTTGTGGAAACAAGAGGCAGGAACGTAGGTCCTAATTCGGTAGTGGAGAAAATTATCCCTTATAATACGAGCCCAACGGTAAAAGGTTCCTTGAAGGAAAGCCCCCTGTTTAGGAACCAGATAGGAGAGGTGAACCGAAACAAGGCTGAGGATGAAGAGGGAATTGAAAATCCCCAAAACGAGGAAGAAGGTTCAAGCCCTAGACTATTACAGTATATGCCCCCTCATTTCAGTTCAAAATAGACTAGAAGCACCACCAAGTCTCCGATAGATTATGGAAGTGAAAGAAAGAAAGGGAGAATATCTATAGCAGAGCACTATAGAATGAGAATCAATGAAGAAATTGCAAACAGAAAGCAAAGAACATTGTTAAAGAAAGCTATTCCTGGCCAGGATAATAGCAAAATTCAAAAACCCCCTTTGGCTCAGGGAAGGGGGCAGGGAAAAAATATCAAATAGTCTAAATGAAGGTTCTCTCATGTAATGTGAGAGGCCTAAACAGACCACCAAAACAAAGGTTGGTGAAGTCTATAAGGAAGGATTGGAATCCTACTATCATTTTTATTCAAGAAACCAAAATAGATGCGGCACAATCAACACTTATAGCTAGAAGGATTTGGAAGCAAGGGTAAATGGCCTTTCAATAGGCAAGAGGAGCATCTGGGGGCCTCATGATCTTATGGGATCCTATTAAAATAGAAGGAAGTATTATTCAGGTAAATGAAAGAGTCTTAAGCATATTGTTTCATGATTTTGATACTAATAAGAATTAGATTATGTCAAATGTTTATGCCCCCACCTCTGTCCAAGGGCGGTCTGAACTATGGGAGTTTTTGGGGCATTTAAGCCAAGATTTTAAAGACATTCCTTAGGTGATTGGGTGAGATTTCAATACCTCCATTTACCCATCTGATAAGAAGGGAGGATCTGGGTTACCCTCAAGGAGCATGGAGGACTTCAATGAATTCATTAACAAAAATGAATTGATGGATGTAAGACTAAAAGGAGCCAAATTTACATGGAGTAACAAGAGGATATGAAGTCAGCTAATTCAAGAAATGTTGGATAGGTTTTTTTTATCCAAGGAAGCTACAACAATGTTTGGTGATTCAGTGTTACAAGCCCTTCCTAAATGTGCTTCAGACCATAATCTTATTCTATGGGAGGCATTTCAGGCTAACTCCTTTAAAAATCCATTCATATTTTTGTCAATGTGGGTTAAACATACGGACTTCAAGAAACGAATAGAGGAATGGTGGTAGTAGCCTATCCAAGGAAGTGCTTCCTTCAAACTATCTCAAAAGCTTAAGATGGTGAAAAAAAACCTTAGAATATGGAATAAAGAAGTCTTTGGAAATATTTTTGAGAATAAGAGAGCAGTGGGGGAAAAATTGAGAATAATAGAAAGCAAAATCCAAAATGGAACCTATGATGAGGTGACAAGGACTGAAGAGAAGGAAACCCTTTGTGAGTTTTATAATATTGTAGCTTGTGAGGAGATGTATTGGAGGCAGAAATCAAGGGCATTATGGCTAAAGGAATGGGACTCTAATTCAAAGTTTTTCCATGTTACCACATTGAGCAATATAAGCAACAATAATATTAGAATTTTAACTAAGGTGGATGGATCCTCAAATCAAAACATTCAGGAGATCAAGGACGAGGCTGTTAATTTTTTTAGTTAATTATTGGGTGAAGAATGGGCCTGTAATGCCCAAGAAAATGACTTTCTCCTTCAATTCATTCCACAACTCATTGATGAAATGATTAATGAGTCTCTTACACCAATTTTTTTAGATGAAGAGATAAAGGAGGCTTTGTTTAACATGGATCCTGACAAAGCTCCTGGGCCGGATGGGTTTTCACCGTGGTTTTTCCAAGTTTGTTGGGATATTGTTGGAGCAGAAGTTATTGATGTAATCAAAGAGTTCCAAAGTTAAAATCATATTCCAAGAGGTTTCAATTCAAATTTCATTTCTTTGATCCCTAAAGGCCCCAACCCCAAGACTATGGCTGACTTTAGGCCGGTTAGCCTATGTAATATATCCTATAAAATTCTGTCCAAAGTTTTAGCCAACCATTTGAAGAAAGTTCTACCGGTTATCATTGATCCAAGTCAAGGAAGTTCTATACAAGGAAGATCAATCTTAGATGGAGTTATTACTATTCATGAGGCTCTTCCGCTCAGACCAAAAAAGCAGTCATGGCTTTAAAGTTAGACATGAACAAAGCTTATGACAGGATAAATTGGGAATTCCTAAAGGCAGTTTTATTAAAATTTGGCTTCAACATGAAATGGGTCAAGTTAATAAGAGAGTGTATTTCTAAGCCTTATTTTTTAGTTTTGGTTAATGGGTCTACTGCAGGTTTTTTTCAAAGCAAATGTGGTCTAAGACAAGGAGATCCCATAAGTCCTATGTTGTTCATCATTGTAGCTGAGGCCTTGGGAAGAACCATTAAGGCAACAACGATAGCTGGACTCATATCAAGTATCAAGGCCACGTCGCTAACTACCCCGGTGACACATCAACAATTTTTTGATGATACATTGCTACTGAATTTTGCTTCTGTGGTTGAAGCAAGAAGGATTAAAAATATTCTCATAATGTATGAAGAAGCGGCTGGATAGAAAGTGAATTTTTATAAGAGCAAACTTTATTTCATCAATACCCCCATTCCTAGGCAAAACAACATAGCAAGGATCATGGAATGTCATATTGCATCCCTTCCCACCTCCTATTTAGGTCTTTCCCTGTTTATGGGGAAACCTGAAGGATCAATGTGGAACATAGTTCTGGAGAGGATCCAAAAAAATCTAGCAGGTTGGAAAGGGCATTTGTTATCTCAATCAGTCAAAGTAGTTTTAAATATGGCTTCACTTTAAAGTATACCTGTTTACTTCATATCAGTGTTAAGAGCTCCCAGCAAGGTGTATCACAAAATTGAGCAGCTTCAAAAAAAATTTCTTTGGTCAGGGACTGAGGATAAGAAAAGGATTCATTTAGTATGTTGGAACAAGGTTTGCAAACCTAAAGCTAATGGGGTGTTAGGATTGAGGAGATTTGCTCATATCAATATAACTCTATTAGCCAAACAAGTGTGGCGGTTATTGACTAAGGTCGATAATGAATGGACTACCATAGTTAGGAGGAAATACCTCCAAGGTGTGAACTTCCTTAATGACAACTTAGCAAGTAGGGGGTCTACTTTTTGGAAGGCAATCCTCATGAGCAGGGATCTTTTCAAGAAAGGTCTTAGATGGATTCTAGGAAATGGGCAAACAATAGACTTTTGGAAGGACCGATGGGTGAGAGCTGAGGAGTTATCCCAGAATCATCGTTTGGCTATGATTCAAGAGCATATGGAGCAGCATATTGGGAAGAAGGTTGCAAATTATATGTGGCAGGATATAAATATCAATAGGTGGAAACACATCAGAGTACAAGGTTTTGAAGCAGAGTCTGAAGAACTTTATAACATTTTAAATCAGCAAATTATTCCTTCTGGAGAGGATGAAAATCACATTGTTTGGGCTAAGACTGAAAGTGGTGACTTCACAGTTAAGTCTACCTATAATTTTCTTCTCAATGTGGAAGGTCAACAATTTCAACCGAGTTTGGTTTGGATCAAAGGCTTAATTCCTAAAATATCATTTTTTTCATGGCTAGTGATTCAAGGAAAAATCCTCACTATGGACAATATGTTATCCAAAGGTATGGTTATTTCTAACCGTTGCTACATGTGCAGGGCAGGATGGGAGACAACCCAACACTTGTTTCTAGAGTGTTCGATAGCGGAGTCCATCTTGGATGAACTTTTCCAAGCCTTTAGGATCTCATGGGTTAAGCCTACTCTTATATCCAAAGTGTTCCATCAATGGCCTCAACCCTTTGTTAGCCTAAAACTTAAGTACCTATGGAAAATCTATTGGCATCATTTTCTCTGGCATATTTGGCTAGAAAGGAACCATAGAACCTTTAAGGATACCATTCACAACCCAAAAACCATCCTAAATAGGATTATTGTCTTTGTGAAAAACCTGAGAACCTTAGTGGATGAGAACCACTCAATTCCTCCCCAAGAAAAACAATTAGCTCGGGCCTTAGGTATTGAGGACAAACCTTTCATTCCTTTGCCCAATCCCAAAAATGGGATTTCTTGGGAGCCACCCCCCCAGGGTTGGTTTAAACTAAATTTTTATGGTGCATCCAAGGAGAACTCGGGAAGAGCTGGAGCTGGAGGAATAATCAAGGATCATCAAGGAAATATGGTCAAGGCCTTCGCTGAACCATTGGGAATCAAAACTAATAATGAAGCAGAAGCTAGAGCCCTTTGGAGAGGGTTGCAAGTAGCCCAAGCAACTCAAGGTAACTTGATTATTAAAGGTGATTCGATGAACATCATCAACCTGTTAACCAATGGCAAAAAACCTCCATGGAGAATCGAGGGAGTCATCCATGAAGTGAGGATCCTTTTTGCGGCAAGACAGAACATGAGGGCTCGTCACGTGTACCGTGAGGCCAATAGGTCAGCTAACAAATTAGCCAACATAGGTTTTGATGTTGGTAGTTTGATGACATGGACACAAGGTGTGCCACGTGAAGTGGAAAACATTATTAGTCATGAAAATAAACCTACCCGTTAAGGATAAAGATGAATGGGTGTTCTTTCCCCATGGAGCTAGTAATAACTATGGGGTTTCCATATAAAGCATACTAAATTGGAAATGAAGGTAACAGGGTGTAAGCCTTGGAGGATTCCATCAGAGAATAGGAAATGGGCAAGCAACAGGTTTCACAAGTGCAAAGTTCCAAACTTCAATTTCATGTCAATGTAAGTAATGTTTACAGTTATGTTTAGGTATGGGTGTGCCTTGTTAGTAAGGGGTTGTAGGGGATTCAAAACAAGTTCTGGTAAGAGTTTCAAGGATGACTAGGATCTACAATCTCAACAGAAGGCTAGATATTGTAATAGGTTTTGGGTTAACCTGCAAAACCCGGTAATTAATGAAGACTTTTATTTACCATAAAAAATAAAAAATAAATAAATGATTTCAATAACATACCATTGATTGTATATTTTCAAGTGATAATTTTAGAGAAAAACCTAAACTTTGAGGCTGTCATGGTTTCTAAAGAGAAGTTATATAAATAAAAGGTCAAACCTACTCTATTTAAGACCCACTTTGATCATGATAGCTCTTTACATATTTATAGTGTTATTGGTTAAGCCTTATGCTTATATTTTGTCACAAAAGAACTTTTTAATATGACTACTGAATTAATAATTTTTCTTTTGCTACATTTAGGTTAAATTTGAAATGATTTGAGGAAGGAAACCTTTTGAATTGATATCTAAGACTAGTATAAGCATTATATGGATTCATTCCAATAAATATATATAGAGGATTTTAGTTGTTTTCGTTCATGGATAGAATATGCATGATTATGTTACAATGCCATGTTGTATATCCTTGCAAATTAAAATAATTATGGGTTTACATAAATGAGAAACAAAATATGTTTATTACTCATATTTGTCCATTTGAATTACCAATATGTTTTCCCATGTGAAAGCCACTTCCATAGAAGAGAATAAATTCTAACAATGAATGTTTGTTTCATCCTTCAATTCTAGTGTAGGAATGAATGAGGATTTTAAGATGATACCACCTTAGATAATCAAATTTACCCTTAAATCGATCTTGATAGGGGTCTTGTTAGCCAATAGTTACTTGGGTTTCTTTGTAAGCCTATATCACCTCATTCATAAAAAGGTAGAATAGGTACTATGGCAATAAAAAAGAGTCAATTGAAATTATTCCATAAAGAGATAATAGTATTGAGTTGCAATATATTTAAAATTAAACACCTAATACCCGCATGATATGAGTACTCAAGAGACCAACAATATAATTTCGTAGGAGTTAATAAATGAATTTACCCATAGGGAATTTGTTCTCGAGAGGCATATATAACTACTCTCTCATAAGTAATCAATTATATTTGATAAAAGAATAATAAGATCAACCCTGCTTCATGAAGAAGCATGATTACTAGTCCTATAGGAATAAATAGTGGTGGGATTTTGCCTAGGAATTGGATGAATATCTAGAGTTCAATACAGAGGCTATAAACTTACCTGACTATATTAAGGTCTTAAATATAATGGATGATTTATTATAGGATGGTATTTATTAATATGTAAATTAGTTCTTGATAATTATACTTGTGTGTGCTTGTGGTTGTATGAGGATTGGAGTTAGCTAGGAAATTATAAATAATTTAAGAAAATAACTACTTTTTTGACCTGATGAAAGGGGTTGTGACATTGTCCATAAATCTCCCAAGTATCATACGAGAGAATAGTCATGGTTGCTTCTTTATACAGAATTTTACATGCTATATAGCCTCTACCTTAAACCCTTATGCATTACACTATCAACCTATTAACTACTCAATTTTAGAAATCAAGCTCTAGAGTAGCACTCCTCCCAAAAGTAATCAAACATTTATAGCATTTCGTTATATGAGCAAGTACTTCATTAGGAAATTTATACTTTAGGATTTTACATTTATCCTTAGGAATCTAATAAAAAAATTTATCATCTTGCTCTTAATTTTAGCTTCTTCCTTTTTTGTTGATGGGCTTACCTAGTTTAATTTCCTCTTGCCTCAAATAGATCCGAATTGCAATATAAAGAATGATAAAAAAATGTAACCTCTAGAATAACCCAACTCCATTGAAAAGTTTAGTAGTGCTTCAAATATAATTTATTAGGAATACATAATAGGACAAATTAGTAAATCCATAATAGCCAAGAAAATGGAAGATGTGATACTGGAAGAAAATAATTTTTTCATGTTATTGCTAGCAATCCCAAGGAATAATGATCACTTATATAATAAGCCCTAGTGTCCATGTAAA
Source organism: Wollemia nobilis (assembly GCA_028583015.1). NCBI lineage: Eukaryota > Viridiplantae > Streptophyta > Pinopsida > Araucariales > Araucariaceae > Wollemia > Wollemia nobilis. The sequence goes on from JAQPPZ010016890.1 coordinate 4,710,206, forward strand.
GTAGAATACCCTATAATATTGGCTCCTCTATAATTTCTTGGTTAGGAATCCCTATAAGGATTCTCTATAAAAGCATATTAACATATGAAATAAATATTTTTCCATTTGGCTAGTTGATGAGTAATGATGTGCACTCACATGATCCCTCTTTCTCCTAGCTAGGATTGCATTTTATTTATTAGCATAGTTATTTATTTTATTGCTATTAATGTATTCCATGTGAGAATAGTATTCCATGTACATCTTTATCTTCCTAGGTGTAGTTCTAAATGGATGAATAATATTAGTCATAGTTATCTTTAGTTGCTAGTTTTCTAAGTTTACTTGGATGCTATCTTGACAAATCACCTTTATTTGGAATCTATTGAGATATGGTGGATGGTGGTTGTTTGAATTTTGGGCATCCTCTTGCCTTTATATTTCATGCATTGGAATAATACTTCAGTTGTATTGCAATCCTTTTTATTGGTATTAGATCACCTTTCTTTGAAATTTGTTGAGATATGGTGGATGGTGGTTATTTGAATTTTGGACATCCTCTTGCCTTTATATTTCATGCATTGGAATAAGACTTCAATTGTGTTTCAATACTTTTTATTGATATTAGAGCAACAAGGTTTTGGAGACTTAGGTTATTGCCATATCTACATTGTTTAATGTTTCATGCACTAATTTTATTTTTTGTTCATATTTGTTTTCATTAGTTGATGCTTGAGTGAAGTGGCCAATTAGAATCTTGTAGATTTGGTTTTGCCTTCCAAAATCTAGTCATGTGTCGAATGGATCTTGGCATCTGCTAAAATTAGAGGTATCTCAATTTGTCAACAATAGGCTTTTAAAATTTTCATAATCTTATATACATGATTTTATGTTAATTTTGGAAAATTTGAAGTGTTGGGGGTAGTTTTTATAAGTTTGAATTTAAGCTAAGGTTCAACCTTAGTTAATTTGGGCAATATATATATATTTAAAAAAATAATTACCCACCAATAGGTGGTCGATGCTTGACACTTATAGGTGGTTGGATGACCATAAATGAACTACAATAGGTGCAACAGTCTATCATGCGCTATAACTACTTCATGATACTGCTTCATGATAGACTATTTTTGTTCTACATGATGATAAATGTTATCACATATACGATAATCCTTATCACCTAGCAACAAATTTCCTTGTCACTGCCAATTATAGGAACCACATTGCCTATTGATGATGTGTCGAGATAGCCACTAGCCATTAGATTTTGGCAATGTTTAGGGAATGAGGTCCCATAAACCACCTTTTAATTACATTGTAGTTTGACCTTTATTCATCATAGCTATTCGAGCCTACACACATCACCTGCGTCAAACACATCGCCTATCAAGCATACCAAAATTGTGACAGGCACTACCACCTATGATAGGTGTTACAATTCTTGTGATAGGTGCTACAAAACCTATGTTAGGTGTGTGTACCCCAAGCATACACACAACCTAACTATGTATTAGAAGTATGTGTCTGACATGAGGCCGATTCTGGCCTAGCTCCAATCAAAAAGTGCACATACAAGATATTTTTTAATTTTGATGACACATACCCCTAATTTTGGTTTTTGCCACAAGAAAAGTGAAGTGGCATCTTCCAAAGTAGGGAAACCTTATTTTAGCTAATTATTTAATAATATTTTATTTTTCCTTTTTAATTATTGATTTAAAAATAATTAAAATTAATTAATTTTAACACTCAATTGATTAATTAATTTATTTTATTGATTAAATTTAGTTTAAAATTAATAATTTAAAGGAGTTAGATTATTATTTGAATTAACTATTTACAAGAATTATTACAAAAAATATTTTAAGATATTTTCTTCCAATACCATCCAAATTTCAAGTTTGTGAAGAAGATTTGTTAACTTGCATTCTTTTAGGTTGAAATCAAGTTTTTGTGCTTGTACTTTATCTAGGAGCTATCTCATTTTAAGGGAAATACTTGTAATCAAGATCCTCAAATAATTGTAATGGTTCCTATAATGGAGTACTTCATGGTGGATGACATCAACGTGCCATTAAGGAGTTTCCACATGGCCTTTCTGAACCATATATGGTCGATGAAGGACATCAACATACTCGAGTACCTATTTTTATCGATCAAGCTATCGATTGATAATGTTAGGTATGGTTCTTACACCCACCATAAGAACCAAGGTCTCCATATCTTGTTGTACTTGCACATGATGTAGAAGGAGGCTAACAAAATGACCCTCATGGTCATTGGAATCTAGGATGTCAAGATCCTTGCAACATCGGTCCTCGGTGATGATTTGGAGAGTGACTCTAATGTAGAAACTAAAGGTAAAGCTACTTCAAATTGCAACCCATCTCTAAGAAAAGTGGGTTTTGTTTGCAATTTTTCTAGAAGGGGAGCTTCAGGAACTAAGATAAAAAATATGGATACTGACTAGTTGGATTCAACTCCTGAGATGTCCCTGGTCAAATACAAAAGAATAAAAGAAAAAGGTATTTCCAAATGGATGCACTCCTTAGATGTTGATAAAACCCCTAAGAAGAATGAACCCTAGGCATACATGGTTGAAATCCTAAATTTGACCTCTTCCATTCTTCTCTAGTCTAGGAAAATTATTACCACCATGAACGACAACAATCCTCCGAGAATTAAGATTGATATCACCACTGAAACTTTTGAGTAAGAGAATTACAAATATTAAGGTGGAAGCCCACGATTGGGCTTTAACTAGTTTTTCCCATTGCCTACTAGATATTTTCTAGTTTTAGATCATCTTTATGGGTTACATTCCCTATTTTATGGATGTCTACATCTTTTGGATTCTATCATATTTTTTTTGGGAGGTTCTCCCTGTTTTGTAAGTTGGTCTGCTGAAACCATCCCTGACATGCCTATGTGTAGGTATGTTCTATTTATATTTCTTTTTTGGTGGGTTTCTACAGCTGTCCTTGGTATTTGGTGCAAGGATGACTTCCTTTTGTTCTCTGGTGGGGTTTACACCATTTTTTACTTATAAGCTGTAAAATGTTTAGGGTCCTTTCAAAACCCTCTTACCTATAAAAAAAGGTCCTCAAATTTATCTTGTTTTGTGTTTTTTTCTTCCCTTGCTCCTGGATTATACCCATTTTCAAATGGCCTCAAATTTGGCTTCCCAAATTGTCGATTTGGACCAAATTGTAAGTAAACTTGTAGATAATATTAATGGCATAAGTGTACAATATGTACCCCTTGATGTCAATATTTACAATAATGACCAATGATCAAGGGATAAGTGTGAGATCGCATTGTATGATGGATCAAGGAATTTGGAAACATTGAATAGCTATATCTTAGACATGGAAACATGGTTTTCCTATTTCCAAACTCTTTATGAAGATAACATTCCATTTGCAAAGCTTAAGCTTTCAGACTTAGCCAAAGTTTTGGTGGAAAGAAAATAAGGTCAAGATGTAATAACCACTTAGTACAATTTTTTTAAGCCACTCAAGAAAAATTTCTACCCCTCAAATTATGAACAAGAAATGATTATTAAGAAGTTTCATTTTGTACAAGGAGATAACATGTCTGTTTAGGACTATATCTTTCATCAACAGGTTTCACATCCTTCTTGGTATGACATATGAAGTAGAGATTCTTATTATCAAATTCAAGAGTGGGTTTTTGGAGTGTCTATATCAAAATATAATGCATATTCCTTTGGCAATATTGGACCTTGCTTTCAACAATGCAAAACTTGTGAAAATAAGTTTTTGGTACAATAAAGGGTGTTTCATCCTCCTTCATATTTTTGAGGTTCATCCAAGGGGATAAGTTCTCAAAATAATATTTGTCGACCAAAGAAGACTTCGTCTTTCTCTTCTTCTCCATATACTTCTAATCCCTCTTCTTCTCCTTCACATTCAAAGAAATTTTGTAATTATTTTAAGAAGAAGGCACATGAGAAGTTTGAAGTTGAAGAATAAAAGCTTAATAGTAAAGTCTCAAGTGGAGGACCAAGTGCAAAGTCCTATTGAGGCTATAGGAGAAGATAAAAAATAAATTAAATTTAGAGGTAAACTTATTCGAGTTATATTAATGCACCAAAATTCATCCGTGAGAACTTGTGATTCCTTGTTTATCACTCAAGCACATTTTACTCAAGTTTTTTTTTTTAGCTTGTTTTATCAAAAATGGCTTGCAAAAAAACTTATTTACGAGTTCCACAGTCTACAATCTACATTTGTTTATGAAGACTCATCCTCATCCTTACTCTTTGTGATGGAAGGATAGTGGTACAAGCTTCAATATTACTCACACTTGCATTATGAGTTTTGCATTTGGTTCCAAATTCATTGATAGGGTCACTTGTGACGTGATGCCTATGGACTTCTATGGAATTTTTCTTGGTCAATATTACCAATATGATAGGAAAATAGTATATGATGCCTATCACAAAATATACACACTATAGCAAAATTATAAGGTATATCTCATAAGATGCATCAAACAAATACATAATTTGGTTTTATGTTACAAGAAAGTAACAAAGGTAATTAAGAAAGCATGCAAAGTTGTACTTGTATTCATTCATCCATAATACACTTATGATTCTAGTTCACCACATCATTGGAATGCTAATTTAGATAAATTATTGAAAAAATACTCATATTTTTTAGGATCCAAAGTCACTTCCTCTAGTATGTACTATTAATCATAGCATTGATATCATCCTTGCTGATTCACTTCCTAATGCACCCATTATAGACAATCTATTTTGCAAAATAAAGAGATTAAAAGGTAAATATCATATTTTTTGTCTAAGGGTTTCATTAAACTAAGCACTTCTCCTTGTGCATCACCAATATTTTTGGTTCTTAAAAAGGATGGTACTTAGAGGTTGTGTATAGATTTTAGTGCTTTGAACAAGATTTTTATCAAGAATAGATATCCACTTCCCTGCATAGATGATCTCTCAGATCAACTTCAAGGTGTAATTTTTTTTTTCTAAAATATATCTTAAGAGTGAGTATTACCAAGTGTATATATAAGTAGAAGATACATGGAATATGAATTTTAAGACCAAAATGGGTCTTTTTGAGTGGTTGGTCATGCCCTTTGGTCTTACCAATGCTCCTATGACTTTCATGAAGTTGATGAATGAGTTTTTTGTGATGTTCTTGACAAATTTTTAATCATATATCTTGATGATATATTTATATTATCATCTGCTTGGGAGTAACACCTTGAGCATAGTAAGCAAGTTCTTAATACCCTTCACAAGAATCAATTATATGCCAACCTCACCAAGTGCTCTTTTGGTCAAACTTCCATATCTTACCTTGGTTTTGTGATTAGTGAGCATGGAATTCAGGTAGATCCTACTAAAACAGAAGTCCTACATAAGTGGCCTCCTTCTACTACTCTCACAGAGTTGATTTGTTTTCTAGGGCTTACAAATTTCTATTGCAATTTCACCCCCCATTATTCCACTATTGTAGCTTTGTTGCACTACTTAACCAAGACCAAGGTTTCCTTTCAATGTGGAAAGAAATAGAAAGTTACCTTTGATATTTTGAAAAAGAAACTTTGTACAACACCTATTTTTGCTTTACCTAATCTCTCTTAACATTTTTGTTAGTCTCACAATGGAACTGAGAGGGGGGGGTGAATCAGTGCAGCTAATTAAAAACTTAAATCTTCACCTCTTAATTCAGAACTAATGAATGCTTAAAACCAGATCAACAAATGTAAGAAGATAGCAACACATAACACAAGATTTAATGAGGTTCACTAGTTTTGGCTACTCCTCAAAAATAGACTGCTTGGACACCCATCCAAATCTAGCCTTTGCAAAGCACCAACTTTACAAATAATTTACCAGCACCCACTGGAAGGAGCACCAACCCCTAATTTATTTGCACCAACAGAAAGGAGTACCAACCCATGATTTATCTACACCAACAGAAAGGAGCACCAACCCCTGATTTACCAGCACCAACTAGAAGGAGCACCAACCCCTGATTCCAAGCACCAACTTGGATTTCTATTTTGAATCTAGATTGACATAAATATACCTTCACTTATACAAGACCCTTACTGGTCTATTGCTCATCCAACCTCTCTTTCAATTTAGGAAACACATTCCTTATGTGCACTTCCTACTGCACTCTCTCAGTCACTCTTTCTCAGATGCTCTCCCTCAGCCTCATTTCTCTCTTTGGCTTTTCTCATGTATCTCTCCCCACATAGAGCTCAACCTAACGGTTCACTCTTACCACTCTGCTTACTACGATCTGACAGCATTCTCTGCATTCTGACAACCTTATCTATGCTCTGATAGCCTTCTCTATGCATTTTGGCACTCTATCATTCTTATCTTCTCACTTTTCAATTCTGAGCTACCTTTTCACTTCTGCACGCAACTGCCCTCGTAGCACATTTACTCTTTTCGATGACACTCTTTTCAATTTTGAGCCTTACATTTTCTTCTGCATGCAACTACCCTTTTATAACAATATTTTCATCTTGAAACCCTAAGTCTTCTGTAACTGCCATTAACCCGCATGCAGCCTATTCATAGCTACTCCTATGAGTAACTCCTTTTTGACACACTATTCTTATACGCAACCTATTAATGGATTTGTCTCTTGTTTCGGACTGACAGTATAACCGTTGCTCGATGGTTTCACTGCAACACGTGCCCTGTAACTACCATTCTTCCTTTAATGCTTTGTTCTTATTTTAGATTGCAAAATTATATTCTGTAACTGCCCCCTGTAACTGCAGTTCTGACTCCAGTTAACTGTTCTTATTCTACCTGCATGATTTTCTTTCTGCAACTGTAGTTTTGACTCTAGTTAACTCTTCTTATTTTGGCTACATGAAATCTTTCTATAACTGCCTCTGTTACTATCGTACTATCTATAGTTCACTGTTACATTTCTTTGTTTTGGCTGAGTTCTTCTTCTTCCATCTTGCCAATGCGACCTGTCGCGAATCGTGACATTTCTGTCTCTTTGAACTCTTCTCGCCTTTTACCCATGAAAACATGACATGTCATGAAATCGTGACACCTTTTGCTTTCGTACACTCTTCTCTACAAGCACCAGCGAAAACATGACATGTCGCAAAATCGTGACACTTTTCGCTTCCTTCTACTTTTCTCGGCATGCACCCATGAAATCATGACATGTCACAAAATCATGACACCTTTCACCTTTGAGCTCTTCCTCCTTGAATTTGTTGTGAAATCGTGATGCTTCTGCTTCCATGCTCTTTCATTTTTTTTCTATTGTGAAATCATGACACTTCATCCTTCGGAGTCTTCCTCTCTGTTGTTGTCACGATATTGCAACATTTCTATCTTCGTACATTTTCTCTCCTCTCTTAGTCATGAAAATGCGACATGTCGCGATATCGCGACATCTTTTCTCCTTAGCTCTTCTCTTCTCTTCAGGTCACAAAAATACAACATGTTGCGATATCGCGACACTTTTTCTCTCGAGCTCTTCCTCTTGCAATATGTCATGAAATCATGACACTTTTTATCTTGCCTTCTCTCTCCTGCAATATGTCGTGAAATCGTGACACTTTTTCTCCTTAGCGCTTTTCTTCTCATCGGATCATGAAAACCCAACATGTCACGAAATTGTGACACTTTTTCTCCTTAGTGCTTTTCATCTCATCGGATCATGAAAATCTGACATGTCGTGAAATTGTGACACTTTTTCTCCTTAGTGCTTCCTCTTGCAAATTGTTGCAAAATCGCGACACTTTTCCTTGCAAGCTCTTTCTCTCAGACATGTCACGAAATTGTGACACATTTTCATCCGTACTGCCTCTCTTGCAGATTGTCGCGAAATCATGACACTTTTCTTTGCGAGCTCCTTCTCCCCGAACATGTCATGAAATCATGATAGTTTTCTTCGCTTGCGCCAATTCTCCAAACATGTCACGAAATCGTGACAGTTTTCTTTGCTTGCGCCATTTCTCCAAACATGTCGCAAAATCGTGACAGTTTTCTTTTCCTGTGCCTTCTCTCCAAACATGTCACAAAATCATGACAGTTTTTCTACTTGCCTTCTTCTCTGCCAACATGTCACGAAATCGCGATAGTTTTTCCACTTGGCTTCTTTGCCTCCAACATGTCACGAAATCGCGACAGTTTTTCTACTTGCCTTCTTCTCTGCCAACATGTCACAAAATCGTGACAGTTTTTCTACTTGGCTTCTTTGTTTCCAACTTGTCATGAAATCATGACAGTTTTGCCAGTATTTTCTCTCTCCTCCGATATGTCGCGATATCGCGACATTTTTGCCAACATTTTCTCTCCTCCGATATGTCGCGATATCGCGAAAAAAAACATGTCGTGATATCATGATAGTTTTCTTACTTGTCTTTTTCTTTGATTTTTTGAATCTGGGCCACTTCTGTCTTCTTGGAAATTTACTGTACATGTTCTGACTGACCTCTGAACTCCTGTCCACTACATCATCAATTGATCTATTTGTCTGTGTTGACAATAATGACAATACTGTGGCTGCACCTTGCTCATCAATGAACTCCTGTCCATTATACTTTGGCTGCACCTTGCTCATCAATGAACTCCTGTTCATTGCACTTTGGCTGCACCTTGCTCATCAATGAACTCCTGTCCATAGCATCAACTGATCAACCTGACTGTGTTGACAACAATGACAATACTTTGGTTGCACCTTGCTCATCAATTTTGATATTGAGGTAGATGATTCTCAAGTTCTTTAGGTGTTATCCTCAAATAAAATGGTCATCTAATAGATTATCATTCTAAAATATTTTTTGTTGCTAAGTTGAACTATTTGATATATGATAAGGAGTTGTATACCTTAGTTAAAGTAATTAAGTACTGGAGACACTACCTCTTAGGTAAAGAAATAAATTTTTGCATATATCATATGCCCCTCAAATTTCTTAAATCCTAAAACAAAATTGAAGAAGCTTGACATATGAAGTGAGACTCTTATCTCCAATAATTCTATTTGGTCATCAAGTACAATAAGGGGAAGATTAATTTAGTGGTAGATTTTTTGAGTAGAACTCCTACCGCTCATGCCTTGATAGTTATGACTACTTCACATTTATGTTTTCAATATTGGCCATCTCAGTATTGTCATGATCTTGGTTTTGGGAGGATATTTTAAAAGTGTGTCATCCTATTTTTAATTTTTATCCTTTCCATGTTTTTCATATCAAGGATGGATTGTTGTACAAATTAGATAAGGTTTGTTTTCCTCATGAGACTAGAGTGTCTCTTCTTAAGGAAGATCATTTTACACTCTATGGAAGTCACTTTGGTAAACACAAGAGACTCCATCATTTGTATAAATTCTTCTATTGGCCACATATACAAAGTGATGTTTTGAGGTTTATGAAATAATGTATTTTTTATTTCCGATCTAAGTCTACTAATAGGAAATTTGTCTTAGGCATTCCTTTGCCTATTCCTTCTCATCCTTGGGAAAGCACTTCCATGGACTTAGTTAGCAATTTTCCCATGACAATGTGACAACATCATTATGTCTTTGTTTTTATTGATAGATTTAGTAATATGGCTAAGTTTATTCTTTAATGCAAGACTTTTTCTACACTAGACTTAGCCCAATTTTTCTTTGACTACATATGCCAATACTTTGGTCTTCCCATCAATATTATGTCTGATTGTAATTCAAGATTTATGCGTCATTTTTGGAACTCTTTGTAGAATATTCTAGGTGTTTCTTGTAAATTTTCCACTGCCTATCATCCTTAGTCCAATGGGCATACTGAAGTGGTAAACCATACCCTTGTGAAAATATTAAAAATCTATCATCATTTGTCATCATCCAAGTGGGACTTTAGTCTCACCCATATTGAGCATGCATACAATAGGGCCATTTATTCTTCTACAAGGCATTCTCCATCTGAGGTTTGTTTGGGTTTTTAGCCATTGAATCCTTATGATTTACCTTTGTGTTTGCCTTCTCCTATCACCACTCATGTTTAGGAGGAGCAATATAAGGCTCACTAATTCATTCATCATTTATAAAATATTCAATCTAATGTGATTCAAATTTTGTAAAAGATGCAATAATAGTAGAAATAGGCCATGTATAGACTTTTAATTCCTCCTCATTTTTAGGTTGGTGACAAGGTTTGGTTGCACTTACACAAAAGGTATTTTTTTAAAGAAGGCACATAGAAAAATTGAACCTCTTTGCTATGGGCCTTAAACTATTATTCAAAAAGTGTCCGAGAATGCTTTTTACCTTGATATTCCTACACACCTTGGGATACATGATATCATCAATGTAGATCATTCGAAGTTGTACCATAATTCTATATTGGAGACTAAACCTACCATAAGTCATCATATTGATGTGGTTCCTAATTCTCAATCATCATTGACTTTTTATTAGGTTTATGACATCAAGACTCATCAAAAATTTTAGGGATCTTCCACTTATATTATGGCTCAGTATGGGAAATTTTTGCATTAGGTTCAATGGATTTTGTTGGAGTATATTAAATTATTTGGTACATGCTAATGTACCACCTTGGGTACATAACTAGAGTAGGAGTTTACCTTAGAGTAAGGTTTGAGTAGTTACCATACAATGTAATAAATTCATAAGTTTTAGAAGGTGCAATGATGTAAATGTGCATGTAGTCCACATGTACATGTGTCATAGGTTTGGTAGATGAAATCTAAGGGACTTATCTCCCTATATATGTCTTTGAGGTAGAAGATAAAAATAGAGGAGAAGGAATAGAAGATACAATATTGACTAGTTGCATTAGTAGTTAGAGTGAGTACAATGTAGTTCCTTCATGAATTTATGGAGTGTTCATGTCCTCCATTATATTACATTGTACTATTTTCATGAGCTTTCATTAATGGCATATTTTTTAGTTATTATAGAAGTTTCTCTTATAATTTTGCTACATATTACAGTGCCATTATCATATAGTTATCATGTCTTGCTCATTTTACATATTGCGGTTGCATTTCCTTTAATATGTATCATCAAAAGATAACCATAGTATTAGAGCACACAATATATTGATAGGAAATAGGGAGATCCACAAGAGATATTGAGAGGAGATAGGAAATATTATTTTCAAAATTTCTAGAAATATATTTGGCTAGAGTCTTTCCACAGAGTTGTAGAATATCTTGTGAATACTAGGATTGAACATTGATTCCACTAGATTGACAAATCAACTACTAAATATTTGTTATCTCAAGATTTATAATTTATTCCATTATAGTTTCTAATATTTTGTTGCAGAAAAAGGATATTCAAAGAAATTTGAGAAGCTTCCTACAATAGCTAGGAAGAATATCTTCTTTGGAATCAAATTAGTACCTGAAGCAACAAATAAAAGATTGAATATTTGGAGGCCTAAGAAAAATGTTCCATTGTAGTATTTGTATATTGAAGACTCCATATATGAATATTGAGAAGAAATAAGGAGGACAAATAAGCCACATTGAAGACTACAGATCAAGAAGGAGGTCTAAGAAAGAAGATCCAATCGAAGGAAGAAGAGACTCAAGGAAAAGAGTCCCAAAGAATATTAGAGATTAGATATATCCAGTGAAGATTGAATATTGTAGATTGTAGAGTGAGAGAAGGATAAAAAAAACTCAATAAGTTCAAGAGACCCATAGGAGGTCCCATTGAATAACTTCTATATTTGAAAAATTGAAGATAGATAAGGACTAGCAAAATTCCTACTACATATTTCAAAAGCAACAGATTTTAGAGATCTAAGAAACAGATCTCATTACAAAAATTCCATAGTTGAAGATTGAATATATCAAGACAAGGTCTCGTTGAATTTTTGAGAATACTAGGGAATCTATAGAAATCCAAAGACATTAGAGAAGAGGTCTCAAGGAGAAGACTAGGAAAGCCTTATTGAAGGATTTAGATAAGGCCATTGAAGGATTCAAAGAAGTCCATTGAAGTTTTTAGGAGAAATAATTGGAGAAGATAGCTAGAAAGGATAAGTTCTTGATAGAATAGAATTTGGGATAATTATCACCATTCGAAGAAAATCCCAAAAGGAGAAGGATTTGGCAAGGAGTTTACCAAATTTTAGAGGAGAATAATGAAGACCTCAAGACATTCATATTCTTGATAAGAAGGCCACTAGATAGGCCAAGTTCAAAGTCAAAATTTGACAAGGATGTTGAAGGAGAAAGGAGTTAGAAGAAGCCACAAAATCTAAGAGATTTGGAGATTGCCATTGAAGGCTATTTCGGAGAAAGGAGATTGTTGGTTTTACAACAAAAAGTTGAAGGTTTCTAGAAGGAAAGTTTTAGCTGCAATTTGGAGGAAGTTTCCTACCAAATTTGGAGATTCAAGGACAACATTTTGGAGGAGAAATTAGTTGCATTAGAATATGAAAAGTTCAAAGTTACGGGAAGAAATTTGAGCAACATCACTAGGTACTAATTTTTAGAGTTCAATGGAGTATCGTGAAGGAGATTTGAAGTCACCAAACTACATTTTTTGGGAAGCAAGTTAGAGGATTTTTAAAGCTGAAAATTGGTTATTTAAAGAGCTTTTTTGGACTGCAAGGAAGAGTTGTGAATTGATCAAGCACATGACAATATTTAGGTGATACAAATCACCAAGAAATACATCATCTACAGAGGTTAAAAAGGTAAGCAACTTTGGTGTAAAAGGTTCATTATTTGAACACTTATATTAAATTTATTATTAAGTTTCATTAAGCACCACATTAGAGTTTAAAGTTTCAAGGAGAAAGTTTCAAGTTTAAAGTCTTCAATGAAGTGCAGAAGATAGTTTCTACAAGGGTTAAAATGTACACATAAGAAATAGGAGTTAGATATATTTTGAAAGAGAATAATATCAACATCTTACCTTCTATTGAAAGAAAAGAAGACATTATTCTAAAGTGAATTTTAAATACACTTTAATGCTAAATACAAATTATCTCCAAGAGTTATTAAAGTGCATTAAGTATTTAGCAAAGGAAGAAATATTAGTGCACAAGTAGGGTTGAGTTAGAGTGTCAAAAGACACCATTAAGCACAGGTGAACAACAACAAATCTTGGTGAAGAGAAGCCACCAAAAAGGAGTATTATAACCACCAAGGAATAGGGAAGAAGTCACCATATTCAAGCAAGGAATTAAGCTACATAAAGAGACTAAAAGAGTCTCAAAAGTCAAGGTGCAACTAAGGTAATCTATCTTAGTTTATTGTTGATTTATTTCAGGTTTTAATAAGCATCGTATTAGTCTTCTACAAAGCACAAAAGGAGACAAATATTGAGTGTCTTAAGACACCAACATAGTGCAATATTATAGTCAATAAGTGGTAGTATTTATCAAGGTTAAAGCACAATCTATAGTGCTAAGGAGATAGAGCCATATAAAGGGCTCAATACCATCCTCTTCAAGGTGTCAAAAGATACCATATTTGGTGCCATAGTCCCATGAATGCAGTGCCATAGTAAAGACACCTATCATAGAAAAAGGAACCTACAACAAGAAGAAGACTAAGTAAGACAACTCAACATCAATAGCAAGGATAGCATAAAGCAATAATAGTGCAAGTTGCATAACATAATACAAGTGGCAAAGATAAGGTGCAAAGGAGGATAACTTCAAATATTGCCTAAAAGAACACCGATAGGAGTTTGGATAAAGACCACCATGAAGAAAGTATTGAAATTCCATTGAAAGAACTAACTTTATTGGAGAGAAGCCACCTTGGTTGGAAGAGGAGCCACTAGACATTAAAAATCAAGAAAGTACACTGTAAAGGAATAAAAAAATCTTGCAAAGGAGTTGGAGGTGCATTAAGGTGATAAGGACGTTGAAGGGTTTGGTTGCATGCAAAAAAAATATCCTCCACTTGACATATCAATAAAAGAAACATTGTTCCACTTGGCACAAAGGAAGTAGAGCATCTATGTATTCTTAATTAACATAATGTCTATGCAAAGGATCCAAAGAGTGCCTAGGTTGAAGTAACACTCTAGTTAAGCCAAAGAGCACCTAGGTTGGAGTAATACTTCTCATTAATCATAATTTCAACACTCAAGGATTATTACTAGTCTTGCACCACATAAATTAATACCTCTAAAAGGTAGTAACTTCCCTGCACCACCTAACAAGAAGGCATACATTCTAAGGCAATGTAAGTGCCACTTGGCATACATTTCAAAGGAGGACAAGAGGTATTAATAGCCCCACATAGGAAGAGCATGCATATCTAGAATAGATAGGTCAAAGTGCATTGAAGGAGGAGAAGACTATCATAAGGCACCCATTGAATGTAGAGCATTCAATGCTCATTGTCATACATTGAAGACCAGAAAATACAACACCCAAAGCTTGGATAAAGGAGTCAAAATAGAAGCCAATCATCTCACAACATACAACATTACAAGGAAGGTATAATTTTACATGATTTATTATTTGTTTTCTTTAAGTGCAAGGAGTTATAAGGTGCATTATATAGGGTTGAGTTTTGTAGACACCAAAATCTAGCCACTTGTCGTCCATCCAGGTCTTCTCACAATTTTTACCCATTATTTACATATATTTATGTATATTTGTTTAATATATATTTAAATATTAATATTTTATATTATATTTTATATATTTAATAAATGTATATATATATATATATATATATATATATATATATGTGTGTGTGTGTGTGTGTGTTTGTATAAATTAATCGTATCCATCCATCTTGTTCTAATCCTATCCATTCATCCACCTTAATCCATGCCACCTGCCCAAATTTAATCTCCACCCACCATCATGTTTTAATCTCGATTGCACAAATTGTGTCATTGAAACCCTAATGTAGCACCCTAAAATTGGCACAGTAAAATTGGAATAATTACATTCACCTTAGTAAATAAATTTAAATTCAAATTTAACCTCCCAAACCGCCCGTTAACCGCCGAGAAACCCGTTTCCTCTTTTTCCGTGCCATTTTTAGCAGCTTGTTTTGACCGCTTGACGATATCGTCTCCGATCGTACGATATCGCCCTGCATTTGACGATTTCGTCCGGACTAGAACGTCCAGACGATTTTGTCGCAAAACTGAATTTGCATAGTTGGAATCCATTCCAACGGGTCTCCAATCCGGGCAGAAGCGTGTCTGCGCCGTTGGGACCCTTCCCCCGTTGGAGATCTCCCAAATTGGGATGATCTCCAACCTCCCAACAACTATCCTATGCCTATTTAACTCTAAAACTTTTCCTTCCCCAACCCCTGGCTGAATTTTTATGTAAATCAACTCCCTATGCGCTAAAACACTTCAAATTTGCTCTTGCACTAGTCCTATATTAATTTTATTGTAGGTACACCACTGGTTTTCAGCCGGAGCCAGCATCTATCGCAGCCGACGAACCTGTCAAGATCGGAGGCGATCTCATCAAATTCGAGACGATCTCGTTCTGATGCGAGACGATTTCGATTGCAGCACACATCGAGGCAATCAGTGCTTGGAGTTTGCTCTTCTTTCTCTTTTCTCTGTCATTTTATGCTATAAATTAGATTGTCTATTCAGTTTTTATACTATATTGCATCTGGAGTTCACCCATTTTGTATAGTTTGCATATTAAGATCATATTCTCGCTATCTGAACACATTGATTTGCATTTACTTTTGTTCTTGTATATTGTTCAATACTCATATTACTTTTTCATATAGTTTGCCCCTGTTTACAAAATAGAATTTCTTGTATTTCGCATCTCGTTTGTCTGTTTTGCAGGTCTCTCGATGAATTCGTCTGACGAATTCGTCGATTGCGACGATCCTGTCGCTTTAGACGATTTTATCAAATTGAAGGCGATCCCGTTGAATTGCGGACGATCCAGATCGCTACAAGTAATCAGAAACTTCATCGACTTCCGGATCGGTAATCTTCATTGGCCTCCTGCAAATTCTCTCGTTTCGCTTTCTTTTCGTTTGTCGTATTCATTTAAATTGCATTTTCATGTAGTTTAAGTTAGAATCATTCGGCCAAACCTAGGATGAATGTTTAAAAATAAAACGAACTCATCAAAACTCATTCCCAAAACCTAGGCGTGGAAACCGCCGTCAAATGTTTCCTGGTGAACCCACCATCCGTCGAAAAATCACCAAAATGCACCTCCCTTGAGAGGCGGGACCTTCGCAAAGTCCTCTCGTCCGAGGTACCGCACCATCCTTTTCCCATCCTCCTTCCGGGTGCGGATCCAATAGCCTGAAGGTAGGGATGCAAAAAATTTGGAGCGATACATTTTGGTGAACCCGACGTGAAATGCATCATAACCTTTTGAAAACAAAAGCAAAAGCAAACAAAAAAAAAAAAAAATTAGAACAACTAAAACTTAGATGCATTTTAAAACATTTAAGGTTCAAAATCATGTTTAGATGGTAGCTCCTAAAAAGAGGTTAGCAGTTACTATAAACGTAGTAAACCAATTAGCAGCCATAGAAGTTAATTCTGTCCTTAGTATCCCCGAAACAAGTAGAAATCAATCCTTGTGGGACGAGCTTATCAGAAGACTTAGTATCATTTCATCTAGGTCCACACAACTTAAACAGATTAAGAGGCTAGTCTTGGATAGAATCCTGGATCCTCATCAATTAGTGTTCTATCATGAACTTCAGAGAGCTTGCCATAGGTGGTTAGCCTATAGGAGAGCTTTAGTATCTTCATAGTTGTTCAGCTTCGAGGAATACCTCGAGAATGCAGACATTGTACACCGATTCCTAGGCCTTGTAGAGGACCAAGAAGTTGTTCTCACAGATAGGGAAAGATGGAATAGAGTTCCGCGAGCTGTGCTATATCGAGAGTATTGCCATGAGCTTTACTTTTATCAACCAGCATCTGAAACAGACAATATCACCATAGCCCTTTTCATCAAATTCTTAAAAGAAAACTTTCAATTTGAAGAAGAACATTTCATGACCCCTGAACAACTTGAACCTATTAATGATATCCATAAGTTATTCATAGAAGATTAGTTCATCTACTTTCAGCCTTATTATTATTGTGTGCATTTATTGTTTCATTTGCTGTCTTTATTATATTGTTTCAAAGAAAAACTAAAAAACTAAAAAAAAAAAAAAATCAAAGAACATAGTAAAAAACTTAAACATTTCATTTACAATATTGCATTAGGTATATATAAATATATACCTTTTAATTTGTTGCATATATATATATATATATATAATATATATATATATATTTGCTGAAATCAAAACTTAGCACCATGACTAAACTTAGGAATGGTAAAGAAATTTTAGGAGAAGGAGAAGATTGGCTACAAAATACAACTGAAAACCCAAATGTCCTTCTTGGAGATACAAATCCGGAAGGTGAAACTCTAGGACAATCAGATGAAGACTTAGGTGAAGATAAGGAACAAGAAGGAAGTGTTAAAGAATCTTCATCCCCTAGAATAGCTCCAAATGGAGGCATCACTTTTGACAACGCAGAACATTTTCAAAAATTTCTTAATCAACATATCGACGTCCTTAATGTGGCAGTCCGTATTGATAAAGGGGAAATTAGTGATGCTCAAGCAGCCTTAGAACGGGCGCTTGATATGCAAACTAATCCCTTGTCTTTCATTGATCAAGAAAGTGATAAGGGTGGACCATCTAATGCGAATATGGTCACTATAGCCCAAGCCATGACCAAACAACAGGTCACCCAACCTCCTAAGCAACCTCTTACTCAACCTAAAATCACTCCCGCACAAAAGAAAATTCCCTTCACTACTTCCTTCCTCCAAACTATTGAGCAAAATGCTTTAAATAGACAAAAATCTAAAACAAAGCCAAATACAAACTTTCAACAATCTACAATACAACA
Source organism: Wollemia nobilis (assembly GCA_028583015.1). NCBI lineage: Eukaryota > Viridiplantae > Streptophyta > Pinopsida > Araucariales > Araucariaceae > Wollemia > Wollemia nobilis. The sequence continues at coordinate 4,728,082 of JAQPPZ010016890.1, forward strand.
CAATCCAACTTCAAAACTCCTCCATAATATTTTTCCTACCAATGTTTTACACAATAGTAACATGGCATCTAATCTGCATGTTCCTCCATCCTACGCCCATAACACTTATGGCAATGCCCCACCGAATCAATATGGGGGGCAAACTAGTAGTTTGGAAGCTATGGTGAAACAATTGGCTTCACGTATGGACCGGATAGATCCCTACCGTCCCTCGTACAATTATCGAGAGATTTGTAGCCAACCATTGGATCCCATAGTGGTAGCTCAACCATACCCTAAACATTTTCCCATGCCCGTCCCGCCTATCTATAAAGGAACCGAAGATCCCATAGAACATCTTCGCATGTTTAGGATAGCATGTCACGACATATCGCATGACGACTTGCTATTACTAAAAATGTTCCCCAAAAGTTTAGGTGGAATGGCGTTAGAGTGGTATTATCAATTGCCCACTCATTCCTTAAGAAACTTTGAAGAAACAAACTGAGTCATTTGTTCATCAATTTAGTGCCTACATCGAGAGGCATGTAACTATTAAAGACCTATACAATTTAAAACAAGATAAAGACGAATGTTTTGCTGATTTCTTAGCAAGATGGAGACAATTGATAGGAAAACTGCACTTTGTGCTACCCTATAGGGAAATGTTAGACATTTTCATTAACAATTTACAAGAACAACTTTCTTATGAGCTATCAACAACTACTTTGACTACCTTCGATCAAGCTATAGACTTAGCTCGAAGAGTAGAAGATGCCCTCATTAGGAGAGGCCAACTTAGAAAGAAGGATGATGAGAAAACATCTAGAAATCAATATAAAAACAAACAAAGTTGTCGGTGATGGAGTCACCGACAGTAGAAATGTTGCTAATGTCAATGCAACAAAAACAACAAAAAAATTCATCTTGAAACCTCCCCGATAAGCCTCCTCGAGAGTTCACTAGATTAAACCAACCTTTATCAACTATTTTACCTCAACTTCTTGAAAGAGGTTTAATCCAACCGCCGCCTATCCGGGAACCCGACCCAAGCATACCCGGATATAGAGCCGATTTGCACCGTGATTTTCATAGAGGTCCCGGACATTCTACCAACGCTTGTAAGAGATTGAAACATAAAATACAATATTTGATTGACAATAATGAAATGGAAGTGCAAGCCTTCCAACCTAAACAAAACCCTCCTAATAATACTCAAAAGACTGCTCCCCAAAATCAAAATCGAATGCCAATCAAACTTTAGACATATTTCAACACCCTTTACCAAGACATGGTAAAGAGGTAGCTAATCAAATTGAACATCATAATGTTCCCCCTCCTACCCGATATGTAGGAACCATTAGCGGGCAATTACCTGTTCAGGACTCTCACACATTCGACACAACCTTATCCCTGGTTACAACCAGGCCCTTACATAATTTTCAAACTTCTGATTCTAGCGATATAGAGTCAGATAGTGAAAGTGAAGTAGACACCATTCAATCGAATAGTTCTGAAAACGAATCAGATCCTATTCAACCTATCACAGATGCTAATGTTCCAGAAGAACCATTTCCCATAAGAGTCACTACTCGACCTTCTTCTAATGAAGTCCTTCCTTATGAACAAGCCATAAACTCTCAACCGAGACCGTTTCAACGTCGTCACTATAACATTGTAGGTACCATCGGAGTCGTCACCCGACAACAAGCTCAAAATCCCCAACAAGAACCAAACCAGAACGATGGACCAGCTCCATTTGTTCTGAAAAATCCTAATAAAGGAAATAATGCTCCTATTGTTCAACCTAAACCCCCTTACAGACATTAATGAACAGATTGTCTAATACCACCGCCTGAATCTCCCTTTTAGATTTATTAAGATCCTCTCCCACCCATAGGGATGAATTGATGCTTACTTTGAGCCAGATGATGGTACCTCAAAACATCCAACCTGAAGCTATGGCCAATACTATCATCACGCGAGAGATTGATTGTATTGACTTTCGGGATAAAGATATCCCACAACACAGCTTTACACAAGGATAATCCCTTGTATATTACAGACTTTAATTGGGGATGTAGTCATCAAACGAGTCCCGATTGATAATGGCTCATCTCTAAACATCTCGCACCTTTGACTTCTACCAACGATTTGGTTTTAGAAGTGATGAAATGAAGAAGACTGATATTATTATCAAAGCCTTTAATGACGAAACACAAGAAACGTGTGGAGTCATTACCCTCCCATTGCAAGTTGGTCCTAGAACCCTTGAGACAACTGTGTTTATTGTACATTGCCCAGCATCGTACAATATACTTTTGGGTCGCCCTTGGATTAACGCCATGCGAGCAGTCCCATCAACTTTACACCAATGTGTTAAGTTTGAGTTTAAAAATCAGCTTGGTCACTATTCATGGTGACCCTAGACCTTTTGATATGTGTGCATTGGCAGAACCAGCTTGGAGTGCAATTTTGCCCTCGCTTCGTCATCCACATATCCTAGTTCTTCTTCATCTAAAACTCGTGAAATATAAACCCATCACTTCATCTATTCCTCCTCCATTAACTTCATCTTCCCATATAGATCAACCACCTTCTAAACAAATTACCGTAGAACTTCAAAAAGCTCTTAAAACTACAACCAATTCTTCAAGTTCTAATCCCATAAATTCAAAACCTATAGACACATCTATCATACCTTCCACATCTCAAGACATAGGTAATAAGCCTTCTACATCTTATGCCCTTTCTGATGATCTTTTACCAAATTTATCTACAACCTTAATATCAGAAAAAATGAATGCTTTCATGCAAGATTCAAACCTTTTAAATCAATTGCCGCCATCTCCTCGTACTTTGGGCCTCCCACAACCTATGGGAAGTACTTACCAAGTCGGGAGTTGCGCCTTCATTTACAAAGGATATGACCGGGGGAAGAATCCCTCATAATATCAAAACCCATCATGATGGATATGCTCGGTGCTATTTTACCAACGATTATATTAAAGCTAAACCCATGATGCTTAAAATGGGATATAAAGGGAAAGGCTTAGGACCTTTCCAAAATGGCATGAAAGAACCTTTCGAGGTAGAACCATGGCCCGCCCGATGTGGTGTGGGCCTATTACCTAGTAAGGGTCAACCTTTTCCTTTTGAGGATGATGATCATCTCATATGCTATCAAGACTATTTGGATAGACATGTTGATTTGCCTCTTAAAAATCCGTCATTTTCATGCAACATGCTATCCATAGCATACCCCGAAATGATTGTCGACCCCGATGAAGAGTTGGAAGGAGATATCTTCCATGATGTCTCCGTTGAAGAGATGTTGTACAACGGGTTTTATTTTGATGGTTCTATACCAACCATAGCTCAACTTGAGGCCACTGACCCTCGTAACGAATTATCTAAATTAACTTTACAAGAATTACAAGAGTTGGGCGTTTCACCCGCCCCACCTAATTTTGAAAGAGATCTACACATGGAGGTAGAAAATGTCATTAAAATTAATATTGGAACTGAGGACAACCCTCACATAATCAACATTGGAGCAGAACTAAGTCAAGAAAAACAAAAACAATACATAGCATTTCTTAAAGAGTATGAAGATGTCTTCGCTTGGACATATGAAGATATGCCAGGTCTAGACCCTTCTGTAGTCATGCACCATCTAGTGGTCCATCCGGATGCTAAACCCGTTAAACAAAAACTTAGAAAAATGCATCCCAAAGTGGCTCTGCTAGTCAAAGGGGAGTTAGAAAAACTCTCGAATGTTATCTTCATACAAGCTATTGATTATGCTGAATGGATCTCCAATGTAGTTCCAACCACCAAGAAAGAAGCCACCAAAGTTAGGGTTTGCACAGATTTCAGAGATATTAACGCTGCATGCCCTAAAGACGACTTTCCTCTTCCAAATATGGATCAAATTATTGACTTCACTGCTGGGAGTGGGATGATGTCCTTAATGGACGGATTCTCCGGCTATAATCAGATCAGGATAGCTCCTGAAGACCAGGCGAAAATAGCCTTTATTACCCCCCCGGGGTACCTTTTGCTGGAAAGTGATGCCATTTGGCTTAAAGAACGCCGGTGCAACTTATCAACGGGCTATGACCTACATTTTTCATGATATGATGCATGATATCCTACATGATTATGTAGATGATATTATAGCGCGCTCTCTTATTGAAGATCATCATTTAGACGATTTAAGAAAAGTTTTTAATCGATTACGAGAATATCTCATTCGATTAAATCCAACAAAATGTATATTCGGAGTTAAATCCGGCAAGTTATTAGGGGTTTTAGTTTCTTTACGTGGTATCGAAATTGACCCTCTCAAAATTGCGGCTATCACTGATATGCCCGCACCCACTAATATATTTGAATTACGAAGTTTACAAGGTAAACTTCAAGCTATCCGTCGCTTCATTGATAAGTCAGCGGACAAAACTGGTCCCTTTCTTAAACTCCTTAAGAAGGATGTCCCCTTTAATTGGGACACGAAATGTAGAGAAGCTTTTGAACTTCTCAAGCAATATCTCCTTAACCCTCCGATGCTTTCACCGCCTAAATCTGATCGCCCATTTCTTCTATATATTTTTGCTTCGTATTCTCGCCTTAGGAGCTATGTTAGCTCAGCTTGATGATGAAAAACGAGAACGTGCTAATTATTACATTAGCCGCACCTTCATCAGTTATGAAACCCGCTATACAGCGTTAGAGAAGTTATGTCTAGCAGTCGTGTTTGCTACGCAAAAATTATGACATTACATGCTTAGCCAAAAAACGTATGTCATTGCCAAATATGATCCTTTAAGATATCTCATGAGTCGACCTTATTTATCGGGTCGCACAGCCAAGTGGGTTCTTGCTCTAAGCGAGTTTGATCTCACCTTCATAGGACAAAAGTCTCGTTAAGGGTCAAATCATAGCAGATCAATTAGTCGCTGCACCCTTAGAGTCTACTCATCCCCTCATTATCGAGTTTCCCGATGAATGCCTTCAATTAGAGGCAGACCTTGTTGAACAATGGTCCTTATACTTTGATGGAGCCCGATGCATGAGTGGGGTCAAAGGTGCGGGTATTATTTTAATATCTCCGCAAAAACATCTTATTCCTCTCGTCCTTCAAACTAACCTTTGCTTGCACCAACAATACTCGCTGAGTATGAAGCTCTAATCCTTGGATTACGAGCCGCTTTAGCGCTTAAAATTAAAAACCTCTTAGTTTTTGGGGATTCCCAATTGGTTATAAACCAAATTAATGAAGTTTATCAGACCAGAGATGATAAACTTCGCCCATATAAGGCCTATGTTTTACAACTAATGGCCTTGTTTGATCAAGTTACCTTGGAAGCCATTCCTCGAACTAGCAACCGTGCAGCTGATGCTATGGCCGCCGCTGCATCTCTCTTACCCTTGGAGTTAGACGACGAATATGCTACTATCATCATTCGTCGACTCCAGGAACCCGCTTCACATAAGTCATGCTTAGAGCCTTTGGATGTGTTTCTAATCAAGGAAACTACTCCTGAACTCTGGTATACAGACATATTTGATTTCCTCCAAAATGGGACTTTCCTTGCTAATTCTAATCGCAACCAGCGTCGGTTATTACGTCGACGAGCAAGTCGATTTGTAATCATTGGCAATACTTTATATAGGAGATCTTTTGAAGGTATCCTATTAAGATGTCTAAATTTAGAAGAGTCTAAATCAGCCTTGAGTGAAGCCCACGATGGATCTTGTGGAGGACACTTTAGTGGTAGCGTCATTGCTAAAAAATATCCTTCGGATAGGATATTTTTGGCCTACCATGGAAATGGATGCACATGAATATGTGCGCCATTGCGACAAGTGTCAAAAACATGCCGACCTTGTCCATGCGCCCGCACAAGAGCTCGCAGGCTATTTCTTCTCCTTGGCCCTTTTCTAAATGGGGCTTGGATATTATTGGTAAAATTAATCCCGTGTCTTCTCGATGGACATAAGTTCATCATAACCGCCACCGAGTATTTCACGAAGTGGGTTGAAGCTATGCCTTTAGCTTCCCGCACCGGTTCACAGTGTCTCTAAATTCATTTTTAATCAAATCATCTCGCAGGTTCGAAATTCCCGCAAATCTCATCTCTCGACAATGGAACTCCGTTCAAAAATAAAGATGTTAAAAAATTATGTCAAAAATATAAGATTCAACATCGCTGGTCTACTCCCTATTATCCTCGTGGTAATGGTCAAGCAAAAGCTTCTAACAAAACTCTAATCAAAATTCTCAAAAGACTAGTCAATAAAACTGGCCGTGACTGGCATATTCAATTATATCCAGCCTTGTGGGCTTATCGAACTAGTGTTCGAACCCCCACGGGCACTTCACCATTTGTTTTGGTATATGGTGCCGAAGCAGTTTTTCCATTTGAATTGGAAGTTCCTTCTTTGGCTCTGCTACTTCAAGACACCGAAGTAGGAGATGAATATCGCGCCGGCGCACTCGACCGCTGGAACTCCTAGATGAAAAATGCATCAATGCTTTAGAGCATCTCCGTGCATACCAAAACAAGCTTAAAAGAGCATATAATAAGAAAGTTCGTCATCGATCCTTTGAGATTGGCGACCTTGTTCTAAAAGAAAATCAAAAAAATACAAATGCAACCAAAGAACTTAAAGGTAAATTTGAGCCCAACTGGCTCGGACCGTACATCATTACCGCAAAATTTGAATCAGAGCATATAAATTATCTACCTTAGATGGTAAAGAACTTAAAGAACCCATGAATATTTTACATCTCAAACGTTATTATGCATAAATTTGGTCATTTCATCCATGTATATATTTGTTCAAAATCATTATCGTGTATTTCTTTCAATTTATTCAAAAACCTCAAAAACATTCATAAAATCTTCAAAAATCTTCAAAAAATATTTATTGCATTTATTTAAAGCACTTGTAAAGTTCCTTTTGCTCCAAAACAAAAATCAACATAAAAATCCAAAAACAGCTATATGCTTGACTCTTTCAAAACCAAAACAATATACGGAATAAAGAGAGAGTCAACATTCTCAAAAATTTCTCAAAATCATTATTTTCTTACAATTATTGCAATTCTATGTTTCAACTTATTTTGGATAAAACTAGCATTTATTTGGCATCCCTCACTTGCACACTCACACAATAAATATCTTGATTTTATCTGGCATGATTACTAATCTCTCTTATATCAAAGTTCACAAAATTCAATTAAATAAAGTTTGAGCATAGAGAATTGATCTTGTTATTTACTTAAACCAAGCACATCTTTTCACAATAAAATGATTATATTTGTAATTTCCATGTTTTGCTACATAGTAGAACCGATTTCTTGAGTGAAAAGTTTCCCTTGCTATCCTATCATGCACATGGTCTAGAATCTTTGAGAATTGGCAAAAGGACAAGCTCACCCCTACCCATAATAAAAATCCCTTGCTCTACAGCTAATCTGAGCAAGTATCCCTAGAAAAAAGAAAAAGGAAAGGAAAAATTCAAGAAAAAGAGAAAAGAAAAATGTTATGTCAGCAATGTTCCAAGCATTATCAAGCAAAAGAAATACAAAAAGAAAAATAAGCAAAGTTCAAAAGAAAGCAAGAAAAGCAATAAAATCCCTTTCCCTACCCTTTGAAAAGAAAAGAAGGGTGAATGAGCTTGAATCCCTGGAATTCTCAATTATTCGAAACTCGTGAGGTAAGCCCCATAACAAGTGGTTTGTGCCCAACCCCGCTTGGCCTTGGGTAACTCCTAGCGTGGCGATATGTCCGTCACATTAGCGACCTTCTTTTGTACAGACCTATGTCTCGCTTATGGATTAGCTAGCTCTTGATAATCCGATCTACATAGTAGCCTAGTATGGTTATATGCATCTACATCATGGTTAATGAACACTTATTTGGTTTCTTCAAATCACTTGTATCATAGTATCTTGCTCAAAACTGGTAAATGAACAATGCAATTGCACACACATTTGTATTTGAGAGATTTTGTCTATCATTATGATAAATCAAGATTGGCAATGAATTCACTTATGCACATGGGATTCCTTATAAATCTAACTTTTTGTCTTCAAAATACTTTGAAATATTATTTTTGCAAACTTGTTTGGAATAAACCAAGTACAATTATTTACCACAAAGATAACTATATAATAGAAAAAATCAAAAATTTCAATCAAAACATATCATATATATCTTATCGACTTTCGCGACGATGGCATAGTTCCAAAACCAAAATGGGAATTTTATGCTTAGCGCAAGTCCTCATTATCATATTTTCTCGTTCATCAAAAATTAATCATGCAATAAAACTATCCTTTCTTTGATCTTCGCGATGATGGTATAAGTCTATACCTACATATTCTATGCCTAGCGCAAACCATTGTAACAATTTTATTTCCTGATTTATCAAAGATCATACAAAACATATGACTTCATTTTACACAAATTATGCTTTTGCAAAAGCAAATACATTTTTACTATGTTATGTCATTATGTCACCTTTGCATTTTGCAATGATGGTATAATTCTTAAGGAATTATTCACAAATTTTATCACACTTAAGAATTTATGCCTAGCAAAAATCATTTCACAATATTTCATGCATAATATTTTTATGGAAATCTGAAAGCAAACCATCATCATCATCATTTGCATCATCACAACAAAGTCTTAAGACAATCTCTTAAGCACTCTTTTCTTTTAACAATATTTCTATCCTGGGACTAGCTTGACGACCGAGTGAGCAGACGACTCCATGAAATGGTCTATAATAGCGACAATGTCCTTTGAAATTATTGTTAGAAATCTCTTTTTATTTTTATCACATTTCATTACAACCAATCAATTTGTTACATCAGATTATTTCATTTAAAATATTTAAAGCATGACATCCAAGTTATAATATTTTCCAAAACGACATAATTACATGAATCATCAATAAAATCATTACATCAATCAACTCAATCAATCAATCAAACATAAAAAGCATCATAAGCATCACATAAGACAAGTCATATGATCAAAAATATCTCATCTATATATATCAACGGAATATATACATCATCAACACTGGATTGGTATGCCACAATCTGTACCTCGGCATACTCAATCCTCTATCAATACAAGTATAATACAATATCAGTGGCAGTATCCCGCCCTCTAGCCTCGAGAGCCTCTAGAGCTCTCGACCTCATCTCCTCCCCCACCCTACGGAGGACGAGGTGGTCCCATCGTAGTATGTGTGGTACTGCGAGTCCTCGTCGTCGACCGGGATGAGCTCCTCGTCGACCCTGTCCTGATAGGATCTGCTATGGCAGGTGGCACCTGTATCCTCTGGCCCTCTGGCACCGCCTGGTAGTATAGCGCCTGATAGAATGCGGTCTGAGAAACCGACCGCATCAGCTCCTTGAGTTCTCACCCCTCCGCCTCGTGCCCCGAGACGAGCATTCTCATCTCGTAGCTGCGACACCTCAGCCTGGTGCTGTGCAGCTGCATCCTGTAACGTCTACACCTGAGCTCGCAGACGATCTCTCTCTGCCCGAAGAGTAGCCATCTCGCTACTCTCGCCAATGTCCACCTCTCCCCTCTCCATCCGCAGCCAGCAGACTCGCCTGATGTGAGCCAGCTCCTATGCGTCCTCTGCCCACCCTGGATGTTGCCTCCACGACCTCCAGGTGATCTGGTCTGGGACCAAGTCATCCAGTAGTCTCCGGGACACCGGCAGGTCGATCCGTCACTGTGCCCCTCTCTGGAGCCACCAGTAGAAGACTCGGGGCCTCTCCTCGTCAACCCCTATCAGTGGAAGCCCTACCGGCCTCCGCACCGCAATGTGCTCCCAACACCAAACCTGTAGGAGCAATGTCATGACTAGACATCGCCCACCCTTGTACACGACCCCGTAAAGGATCTTGTACAACCGGCATAGAACAAAGCTACCCCAAGAAAATCTATAGCCATGGTCACGCATGTCGTAGATCACATCTGCCAGCATCCATGGTACCCTGCATCCGCTCTGGTGGCACAGCAGAAGTCCACCAACCACCCCAGCCAAAACTCGTGTCAGTGTAGATGCCCCAAGCATCTGGCGCAGTGCCTCGATGTTCACTCCGCCCTTCTCCAGGGCGAAGCTCGGGTCACCGCAGAGTCGTCCCATCGCGTGGCCCTGATTGGCCGTAGGTGTGATCATCCTCCCTTGTATAGGGATTCTAAGAATCCTCCATACATCCTCTAGTGTGGGAGTCATCTCCCCTGTTGGTAATCGAAAGCATAAAGAGCCTGGGTACCACCTCTCTGCTAGGGCCGTCGGTAGCCCCATGTCAAGTAGAAACCTGCGGCATCTCCCGCCACATGCCGCAAGCCGGCTCGTGCCAGCGAGATCTCGCTCGCTCGGGTGAGAGCGGCCAAGTCGTCTCTCATCCTGCCGTATTTCCACTCTCTGCTCTTTAGTAATCCTCTCTGCAAGCATAAACAATCAAAACAACAAACAATCATTAATAACAATTTTAGCAATCAATAATGCCACTTAAAGATCAAATTTTTGCAATTGATGATATCGCCCACTATTGGCCGATATCGTCTAAAATTTGAGCAAAATCGTCTCCGATTTTGCGTGTCGAAATCGTCTCTAATTTGACGAAATCGTCCCTTTTTTGTCGATTTCACCCTTGGGCGAAATTGATGAACTTGAGACGATTTCGTCGAACTAGGGACGATTTCGTCCGGACGATGTCGATGGCCAAAAACGGTCGTGATGCTCAAAATTCATCCTAAAATTCATTTACAAAGCATGTAAATTCAAATTAAATCAATCTAAACTAAGTTTAAACCCCTATCCGTAGACCGCGGTGGACCTCTGCAGATCTGTGCGCTGTCTCTACCATTTTTGCTCCAGAGCTCTAAAAACAATAAAATGAACAGTAACAATGAATTAGGGTTTTACCCTATTTTTCTTAATTTTATTCAAAATAATTCACAAATAATTTTTGCTTTTCCACGTTTTTACCTCAAACGTTCGATTTGGGTAAAAACACGGAGGGGGAACCATAGTAAGATGTCGTACGATTCGACCAAGAATCGTCGCCTAAAAATGGGAATAATTTTTTGCTTTCTCGTAGATCGAGAAGAACTCATCTTTAATGCATTTTCTTCGGAAAATTCGCTAAAGAGGGGGAAAAATGTAGCACCCTAAAATTGGCGCAGTAAAATTGGAATAATTACATTCACCTTAGTAAATAAATTTAAATTCAAATTTAACCTCCCAAACCGCCCGTTAACCGTCGAGAAACCCGTTTCCTCTTTTTCGTGCCATTTTTAGCAGTTGTTTTGACCGTTTGACGATATCGTCTCCGATCAGACGATATTGCCCCAGATTTGATGATTTCTTCTGGACTAGAACGTCCAGACGATTTTGTCGCAAAACTAAATTTGCATAGTTGGAATCCGTTCCAACGGGTCTCCAATCCGGGCAGAAGCGTGTCTGCGCCATTGGGACCCTTTCCCCGTTGGAGATCTCCCAAATTGGGATGATCTCAAACCTCCCAACAACTATCCTATGCCTATTTAACTCTAAAACTTTTCCTTCCCCAACCCCTGGCTGAATTTTTATGTAAATCAACTCCCTATGCGCTAAAACACTTCAAATTTGCTCTTGCACTAGTCCTATATTAATTTTATTGCAGGTACACCACTGGTTTTTAGCCGGAGCCAGCATCTATCGCAGCCGACGAACCTGTCAAGATCGGAGGCGATCTCATCAAATTCGGGACGATCTCATTCTGATGCGAGACGATTTTGACTGCAGCACACATCGAGGCAATCAGTGCCTGGAGTTTGCTTTTCTTTCTCTTTTCTCTGTCATTTTATGCTATAAATTAGATTGTCTATTCAGTTTTTATACTATATTGCATCTGGAGTTCACCCATTTTGTCTAGTTTGCATATTAAGATCATATTCTGCTATCTAAACACAGTGATTTGCATTTACTTTTGTTCTTGTATATTGTTCAATACTCATATTACTTTTTCATATAGTTTGCCCCTGTTTACAAAATAGAATTTCTTGTATTTCGCATTTGTTTGCTGTTTTGCAGGTCTCTGATGAATTCGTCTGACGAATTCATCAGATTGCAGATGATCCTATTAGTTTAGACGATTTTATCAAATTGAAGGCGATCCTGTTGAATTGTAGATGATCCAGACTGCTACAAGTAATCAAAAACTTCATCAGACTTTCGGATCAGGTAATCTTCATTGGCCTCCTACAAATTCTCTATTTCTGCTTTCTTTTTTGTTTGTTGTATTCATTTAAATTGCATTTTCATGTAGTTTAAGTTAGAATCATTTGGCCAAACCTAGGATGAATGTTTAAAAATAAAACGAACTCATCAAAACTCATTCCCAAAACCTAGGCATGGAAACTTCCACCAAATGTTTCCTGGTGAACCCACCATCCATCGAAAAATCACCAAAATACACCTCCCTTGAGAGGCGGGACCTTCGTGAAGTCCTCTCGTCCGAGGTACCGCACCATCCTTTTCCCATCCTCCTTCCGGGTTCGAGCGATACACCTAACATGCCCTAGGGAATATTATAAATAGGATTCAATTTGATGGCTCAATCCCTAAGTTTTTCCTAAGTTTTTTGAGCCCTAAGAAATCCCTGACCTTAGCTTTCAAAATTCCCCTTTCACATCCCTCACCTTCGCCTCCACATCCACTGTCGTAACCCTTGCATGAAGCTGATATTATTCTATAGATATTACCTCAACTCCCTAATTCCTTGTTGCTACCTCTGAGTGCCCTTCTACTACTCCTGGGTGCCTCTTGGTACTTTTCATCATCTTCGAGCACCCATGAGTGTTTCTTGTTATTTTTGAGTACCCATGGGTATTTCAAACCCTAGTTTTGTAGACCAGTGAACCCTCAAGTGTCACTAGGGCATTTGTGTATCAGTTTTCCTACAACAATGACAATGATAGATCAGAAAGAAATAATATTATAAGGTAAATCTTCCATTATTGTATTGATTTCATTATTTCCACATTTTCTTGCAGAACTGTTATTTTATAACTAGGATTTTTATTGATTTCTGAGGGTCTCACATAGTGGAGCCCTCACAGTTGCTACTAACCCTATTTTTTCATTTTTTATGTGTATATCTAGAGATATACAGGCATTTGGTAGCTTCTTAAGCTGAAGTGGTCCAATCAATGGTTAGTTGAAGCCCACTCACCTCTGTTGGGAGCAAGAACAAGCTTTGAAGACACCACAAGCACTATTGGATAGGGTTTTAGAGAACCTTAGAATATTGTATTTATTGTATCAAAATAAATAGTGTAAACCCCTATTTTGAGGTTTATTTGATTGTATTGAGATCCACCGGTGATACTAATATAAAATCTACTTCTTTGTGCAATCTCTTGTAACACTGTTTGTTCATTTTCTAGTATATATATGGTGTTTCATTTTTATCTTCAAAAATGGTAATCATGGTGGGACCCCCTAAAGTTTTCTTAATTTAATTTATATTGTGATCTAACTTGTTTTTTGTTTTATCTTGCAGGTTTTTAGAATCACAGATCACACGATTTTCATAGAATTTGGATTTCTGGAACAACGTAGAACTTGCAGAAGGTACATAGATGCCTTTCGGTGCTCGTGGGATATTCAAGAAATGACCAGGGTTATTTCTAAAATGTAGAGTGGAATTTTTAGAGAGAAGGAATAAAATTTAGGCTTCTCTGTAAACTTGCCTTGAAACCCTAATTTTTGTTTTACACTTTTTTATCTTTTACATTTTTTTGTTTTCTTTCAGATATTGGATTAAAAGGAACATAATAATATATCTATTAGAAGCAATCATTCTAGTGTGCATTTAGGCATAAAAGTAGTTGTTGCATATAGTTGCATTTACGCAACATATTTACATTTAAAAAGAATTCATGCTTTATGGTGTGTTGCATCTTTTGTCTGCATATGAAATATTAAAAGCTTAAAGTAGTGTGCATTCTAGGGCTAGAAATTTATATTTTTATTAATATAAGTAGGAAAAACATTTAAAATAACAAAATTACCCTCACATTTGGTGATTCAAGGTAGAGGAAGAGATGAACACCCCACTATTCAGAGAGGGATTTAAGTGGTGTACTCTACTTCCTATGGGAAAATTGGTATTTTGATGTTGGATTATGATTTAGATTGATGAAAGAAGTCATTTTCTGATATTGTATGTGAAATATGTAAAACACAACACTACAAACAATGCTTTGAACAAAATAGAATACAAGATAACACAAGTTTATACAATAGTATAAATTATTTATTTACGGGGGGAACCTGAAAACTCCATTGTTACAAGCTTGGATCCTTGAATCCTTTTTGATACAATGATACAACAATTTAGGGTTCTCCAAAACCCTAAGAAGCAAGGTTGTGGTGTCTTCAATCACATCTTGATCCCAACAAGGTTGAGTGGGCTTTTTGGATATCCAAGGTTGGGCCACTCTAGATGTTGATGTAATGCTCCTGATTTGCACATAATGACATAGAAAGTAGTTAGTAGTATATGAGAGGGATCCACAACGTGAGGCCCTCTATAAGCAATAATAAAAAATACTAAGTGCTATAAATAAAATGGACATAAATAGAAACACATGTAATGAAATAAATAAATTTAGGGTTGATCTATTTTACCTTCTCATTGTCTTTTGATGCATGATGTTAGATCCAAGTCACTTATGCAATGATGCCCTAGTGTCACCCGAAGGCTAGGGGTGGTTAATGAATGGGAGTGTAAAATGCCTATGAGTACTTGGTGATTGCAATAAATACTTGTGGGCACCTGGGGCTGATGGGGAGGCACCCATGGGCACCTGGACGTCGATGGGAAATTTTGTAGAAGAATATCGGGTGATGCAGGTTGTGGTAGCAGATATGGTGAGCGAGGGAGGTGAAATATGATGAATGTAATGGGGTTAGGGAACAAAAGGCTTGATATAAAACTCCAGAACTTAAGGAACTCAGGGAACTTGAATCAGGAATCAGGAACTCAAGGCATCAAAAATCTAGGAATCTAGTCGTTGAGCCATCAAAATGGCTCTTATTTATAATCTAACCTAGGGCATGCTAGGATTTCAATGACACTAATCGTGTGGTTGAGATTAAAGCACATCCAAGGGTAGATAATAAATCTAGGGTGTGGCACAGATTGATGTAAATGGGTGGTCGATATTAAATGAAATTGGATGGCTGGGATTAATTCACTTAAATAAATACATATTTATTAAATATATATTAAAATATAATATAAATTATTATATTTAAATATATATAAAATAAATATATATAAATAAATGTGAATAATGATCAAAAATTGCAGGAAATAGGAATGGTGGACAAATTGGCTATGTTTTGGTGGTGGAAATGGCAGGAAGGCTTGGATGGAAGGCAAATGGCTAGGATTTGGTGTCTAAAGTTGCTCCTTTTTGTACTATGTTGCATGAAACACAATGCAGTGCAAAAATACGAGACACCTATTTTGGCCAGGTGCAGAAGCGAATTATTTCTCTTGTTGGAATACGAGCTTGAAGATAAAAGAATAAAATAATTCTGAGTTTTACATATCTTACCCCCTCAATTGACGAATAATATTATAGATGAATCTCATGAACCAATTGAAAATTTTGTGCACAATGGAATGATGGATGATGTGATACTATTTTTGCCCCAATTGTGGGAAGGGGGTTGGTGAGAAATGTGATATGATGTGTCTATTTTTGCCCCAATAGATGAAGGGTTTTGTGCAAATGTGGATGCCATGATCATGTAAGATGTATCCCGTTGTGGGAAAATCAAAACCAAATGTGGTTACCCCAAATTTGGGGTGATTCCATTATTTGGAATAAATTTCACCGTATGGCATCATTGATATGCAAGTATGAAGATGCAGAAGAAAAAAATAAGTCATCATCGGAGGGCTTGCTAGTGACTATAGAATAATTCCTCTCAAATAGAACCAATCATCCTAGCTAGTGCCTATATCTGTGATGACTGTCAAGGATATTGAGAATGATATGATTTTATTTTGTCCATGTGTTAAGCCCCATGAACTAGGCCATCAATGATAGATGTTGAGCAAGATTAATCTTTATCAAAGGTTTCACTTGGAATATGAGGAACCAAATTTGATTGTTCTTTTTAAACTAGGAGATAGTGGATGATGAAGATGGCCAAGTGTCCTTATGGTGATTCATTCATCTTACCGAATTGCATGGACACAAATTGTTGCAATTGCCAAGGAGATAGAATAGACCACTAGATACGAGGTTCACTTGAATTTGTACATGAACTTGGCAAATGTTGAATATAAATGCAATTATTGATAGATTTGATGGTGACATGGAGATGTGATGATGAGAAATGTATTGATGGATGCAATATGGAGTGATTTTGTGGAGGTAAGCTACCTTTTTGAATATATGGATTCAAGTGACTGAGTATGTTTTTGCCCCAATAGATGAAAGGGGTTTTTGACATGTGTATGATGCAATAATTATGAAAAATGCAATGATTGTGTCTGTTTTTGCCCTAACAGATGAAAGTAATTTTTGACATGAGAGATCACAATGTAATGATTGTGTCTATTCTTTGCCCCAAAATATGAAGATATTTTTTGATGAAAGTGTCCTTATGGTGATTTATCCATCCTACCAGATTGCATGGATAACCAATCACTACAACCACCAAGTTAACAGGATAAACCACTAAATACAAGGTTCACTTGTACTTGTGTTTGTTCTTTTCCCTAACAGATGAAGGGTTTTTGAAATGGGAAAAAATGTGATGAATGTGTTTGTTCTTTACCCCAACATATGAAGGGCATTTGAAATTATTTAAATGCAATGAAATGATTGTGTCTGTTCTTGCCCTAACAGATGAAGGTATTTTTGAAATGGGAAAATGTGATGCTTGTGTCTGTTTTTGCCCTAATATATGAAGGGATTTTTTAAATGGGAAAATGAAATGATAGTGTCTTTTATTTGACCTAATATATGAAGGGTTTTTTGATGATGTAAGTGTCCTTATGGTGATCTACCCATCCTACCAGATTGCATGGATAACTAGTCGCTGCAACTATGCGACTAGGATAAATTACTAGATATAATTTGTACTTGTACTTGTGTCTATTATATGCCCTAATAGATGAGGGGTTTTTAAAATGGGAAAAAATGAATCAAATTCCATGTTTTTAGATGATGGATAAGACTAGGAAACTCTATGTTTTTAGCTGAAGAGTAAGGCTAGGAAACTATGTGTTTTTAGCCGATGGGTAAGGCTAGGAAACTATGTGTTTTTAGACGATGGGTAAGGCTAGGAAAATTCCTATTTATAGTCGATGGGTAAGGCTAGGAAACTTCACATTTTTAGACAATGACTAAGGCTCGAAAATTCTATGTTTTTAGCCGATGGGTAAGGCTAGGAAACTCTATGTTTTTGAGTTGACGAGTGAGGCTAGGAAATTGAGTGAATGTTAAGATGTAATTGATGCATTCTATTTTTGCCCTAACAAAAAAAGGGTATTTTTGAAATGGGAGAATGAATGCAAGGCAAAGGGTGCAACCTTTGACAAAAGAACACAATATTTTGAACCTAGCAATTGATGTGGATGATGCGAGGGATGAATTTTGAACTTAGTAATTTATGTGGATGATGATGTGATGTGATTGAATTGTTTGTTGAATTGGTGGGGAAGGTGTGATACCTTTAGCACCCTCAAGTTGTGTGCTTGTTTGCTTTAATTAGGGGAAATGTGTGAAACCTTGAGCACCCCCAAGTTGTGATGATGTTCGCACTTTCTAGCGATATTTGCATATGTGATTATATATATATATATATACATGGATTTTACTTTTGTGTGAATGCTTTTATGTGTGAATGCATGTTTTCTATTGATGATGAATGCATATGATATGTTATGAATAATTAATGCAAGGTGGAATGTAGGATGATTAAAGCAAGTGTTCTAATGATCATTTGTGGTTTATGATCTTGCTTGGTCATGTTTAGCATTGTTGTTTAATCAGGGGCACCAAACTTGGTGGCTTTTGGTGGATAATGGCTCATGAAATGACATGGATGTTGACATGGAAGAAGATATGGATGTTGATATGGAAGAAGTTACCTATTTTGTAGAGACTCAAACATCCTAGTGGTATCAAATAAACTCACTAAAATTGCCTAATACCTCTAGGACCAAATGTGTGTGCAGTGAATTCATTTACCGAATCAAGAGCATGGTAATAACCCGAGACAATCAAGAACCAGTGTGTGTGCAAGTGAGTTCATTAACTCATCTTGAGTAAATTGGGTAAACCTATTATGGATGAAACCAAGAAGCTAGCTTGTCCGTATGAGCGGTCAGAGGTCTCTTTTAAAGAGACATGTCACCACGCATGAGCATACTCCACTACCAATCAAGCATCTATAGCTCCGGTGGAGGCTAACTCCATAGTCCATGACTTTTTGTTTTTTGATCTCTTAAGTTTTGGGGATGACTACCTAACCATCTGATTGGAAATGTAGTACGATCCTTACAACCCAATTGATCAGTGGTGTGTGATGAAAAATATTTAGAGTTTTTGTTAGGGATTTATCCCTACTATTTCTTTTATTTTTAGAATTTTGATAGTGGTGAGAACCACTATTTTTATGGACTATGTTGCATGATGGGACTAGCAAGGATGACCCCTTTTCACTTCAAGGTTCATACCAAGTATGGTGTTATCCCTCTTTGACACAAGATGTTTTTAAGATGTGAAATTTGTGTTTGGTTCAAGAATATTTTTGGAATCAGTTCCAAAACTCAAGATTTTCTTAGTGTATATGTGCAATGGTCCTAAAAGAACTCGACATGTATTTTGGAGGTTTCTTAAAACACTAGGAGTTTCTGAGTGACCAAAAACACCTAGGACTTTGTGAATGTGGAGTTTGCGTGAATGGCAATTTGACTTGGTGGAATTGTGTGGATGACATTGTGAAGGTACCCCTTATTAAGGCAACATGACTTTTATTGGACCAATTAAGACCTTGAATAAATGATCCCTATATGAAATGTGGAATGTGGATGTGAATGCAGTGTATGACATGCAATTTTGTGAAATGTGGAATGCAATATGAAATGTAGGTGAATGCATTGTTTTTGGAATGTAGATGCAAGTGAAATGCAATATTATGAATGAAATGTATGCAAATGTTTTTGTGTATTAGCCATGTATATATATACATATGTAAATCACAGTAAGCATGGAACGCTTTCAAGTGTATGATGTTCAGTGGCTCGGGTTTTTCTACTCCCCCTAGCTTGGTAAGCTTATGACCAAAGGGATTAGGACCTTTGGGGCCTTTTGAAATTTGATATGTGACCAAAGGGATTAAGTACCTTTGGGGCCTTTTAGAATTTGGATGTGACCAAAGGATTAAGTACCTTTGGGGATTTTTGAAATTTGGATGTGACCAAAGGGATTAAGTACCTTTGGGTACCTTTTGAAATTAGAAGCGACAAAAAAATTTTTAAAATTGAGATGTGACCAAAGGGATTAAGTACCTTTGGGGATTTTTGAAATTTTGATGTGACCAAAGGGATTAAGTACCTTTGGGGCTTTTTGAAATTGATATGTGACCAAAGGGATTAGGACATTTGGGGCTTTTTAAAATTTTAAATGTGACCAAAGGGAATAATTAACTTTGGGGCTTTTTAAATTTGAGATGTGACCAAAGGGATTAGGACCTTTGGGGCTTTTTGAAATTTGATATGTGACCAAAGGGATTAAGAAACCTTTGGGGATTTTTTGAAATTGAGATGTGACCAAAGGGATTAGGA
The DNA here is from genome assembly GCA_028583015.1 of Wollemia nobilis. Classification (NCBI taxonomy): domain Eukaryota; kingdom Viridiplantae; phylum Streptophyta; class Pinopsida; order Araucariales; family Araucariaceae; genus Wollemia; species Wollemia nobilis. Next base: position 4,747,967 of record JAQPPZ010016890.1, read on the forward strand.
ACCTTTGGGGATTTTTGAAATTTGAGATGTGACCAAAGGGATTAAGAACCTTTGGGGATTTTTAAAATTTGAGATGTGACCAAAGGGATTAAGAACCTTTGGAGCATTTTATTTTTATTTTTTTGTGAGGAAGGTGTGATACCTTAAGCATCCTCAATTTTCTTGATGGTTGATGATGTGAGTGATTGGGAGGATGTGATATCCTGAGAATCCCCAGTATGCTTGATGATTGAATTGGTACCAATGTCTTGATTAGATGGGTTGGATTGATCATTTGTGGAAAAGACTTTTAGATCAATAAGATCTTGGACAACATCTTTAAATACATGGTAGTTGTTGATGTCATGGCCCGCTTGTTGATGATAAGGACAATACAAGTGCTCCTTAAAGTGTTTGCCTCATTTGGTTGGGTCTCTTGGTTTGATTTCTGGAAGTGAAATCTCTTGTGCTTCATAAAGCCTTCAAAAAATGGTCAAATAAGATTTTGAAAGCATCGTGTATTCTCAATAGGGCTTTGTAGGATGCTTGGTGCATTTATCCAATTATGTTGGAATTTGAAATTTTGGTACAGGTATCGAAACCTAAGATGTGGATTGTGAAATTGGATGTTTCAACTATTGTGGTTGCTGACACTGATGATGACTCAACTGTAACTCAATGTTAGTGAGTCGAGTTAAAATTTATTGTAACATTTTAGTGTGTTGATAATCTGATTGTAAGCCTTGGTTGGCTTGTTGAGTGAATTGAGAGGTGGTGAATGGATTGATGAATGGATGAGATTGAGTGTGTTGTTGGAGGTGTGATGAATTGGGGGACATGGAATGAATTTGATGATGATGAGGTTGGTGAAGAAATTATTGTGAATGAAGAAAAGGATATGATGTGTGAGGACTATGGATGGGTGGACTCATAGGAATGGAATGGGTTGATGGAGGTATGGGAATGGAAACCATAGAATATAGTGGTACCCAAGATGGGCTTTGGGTAATGGGTTGAGTGGAAATTAGTTGGGGCATAGGGTTCACTTGAACTTGCTATTGAGTTGTCTATCGCTTCTTGAGAAATTTGTTCAAATGTTCCCATGCTTCAATAATTTCCATATCATCAATGGAGGGCATGGAGGAATATGGAACAGATGATGTGGATGGGGGACAAGTGGCAATGGAAATTGCAACTTGATTGGATGAAATGGGTGCTTGTGAAGCAACATTGACTTGTGCTTCATACCAAGGGAGGGTCGAGGGCTGGGGTGAGATAATTTCCTATTGTAAAGAAGGATCATGTCTAGGTGAGTTGGGGATAGACTCTAAGACATAATTAGAAGACTTCATGAAAGCTTCTACTTTATCTATGTCTATATGGGTGATGTGATTGCTAAATGTAGGAGAAGTGGACTCCTCTTAGGGTATGGCCATATGGAAGGTTGTGGATGGCAAAGAATGTGAGGGACCTATAGATAAATCTTCCTATGTCACATTCAAGGTATCTACCACTGAAGTGGTGGGGAAGGTGGATGAAGGCTCCATTAAGTTTTCTTGACTTATTGCTTTCTTTTGATTTCTAGTTAATACCATAAGAAAAATAAATCAAGATACAGATTAAAATACCAAATGTAACACAAAATTGGAATGCTTTGAGGAAATAAATGCTAAGTCTCAACCAATGTGGCTTACCTCATTCATTAATTATCTCCTTTTAATGTGTATTCATTTTATGTGTCAATTTTGTGTGTTTTGATTTTCTAATATTTCTTAATGAAACAAAGGTGAAAAACTATGGCTAAGGTAGGACAACGAGATTCTTGTTGGTGATGAAATCCAAAAAGTTTGCTCAGGGGTATTCCTAGGGTGTCTAAGGGCAGATATTGGTGGATGGAGATGAATGCCACCATCACCAAATCTCAAGCAATGGTTGGTGATGAAATCCAACCACTACTATTTTGAATGTGATGTGTGTGAATTATTTTTAAGGTTTTATGTTTTCTATTGTATACAAACAATGTTAAAAATAATTAATTTCATAAACCTAAATTAGAAGCCAACAAAATATTGCCAAGTTCTCCAAAGGGCGTGAAGTACACCGCTTAAGACCCCCTATCTAAATAACAATCGGAGGGTTCGTCCACCCCTCTACCTGGAATCACCCAACTGGCAGGGATACTTTTGGAAATCTAATATTGTTCCAACTTAGATAGACAAAATAAAATATCTTTAACCCTAAGATGCAACACTAAATTATGCAAGTTTTAATTCAAATGTAGACAAAATGCAGTAGTTTGCATCCAGAAAACAAAAACCCTAATCTGAATGTGTAAATGAATGCAGATCTAAAAATGCAAAACTAATATGCATTCATTTTCTAGATTTCTTAATGATGATTCATTTTATTGCTTTAAATCTAAAAAATATAGAATATACCCAAAATACGTAAGACAAAAAGCTAGGGTTTTAAGCAGTCGACTTACTGAAAAGCCTACGTTTTTGCTCCTAACTCTTCGTAAACACCTCTAGGAACTTTTGAATGCTGTTGAGATACCCGTGGGTGCTTCTAGATGGCTTGAAACACCTCTAGGAATTTATGTATTACCTTTGAATGCTGTTGGATGCTTTGCACAACTTATACAAACTTTTGTAGACTTCAGAAACCCTAGATCCAATAAAATCTATGAAATCTATGCTTCTGAAAAACCTGCAAGATGATAGAAAATAGAAAATGAATTAGTAAAATAGATCATAAATAGGAACCCTTAGGGGGTCCCACCATGATCGCCATTTGAAAGATGCAAAATGCAACACTACAAACAATGCTTTGAACAAAATAAAATGCAAGATAACACAAGTTTGCACAATAGAATAAATTATTTATTGATGGGGGGAGCCTAGAAACTCCATTGTTACAAGCTTGGATCCTTGAATCCTTTTTGATACAATGATACAACAATTTAGGGTTCTCTGAAACCCTAAGAAGCAAGGTTGTGGTGTCTTCAATCACGTCTTGATCCCAACAAGGTTGAGTGGGCTTTTTAGATATCCAAGGTTGGGCCACTCTAGATGCTGATGTAATGCTCCTGATCTACACACAATGACACAAAAAATAGTTAGTAGTATATGAGAGGGCTCCATAGCATGAGGCCCTCTATAAGCAATAATAAAAATACTAAGTGCTATAAATAAAATGGATAGAAATAGAAACACATGCAATGAAATAAATAAATTTAGGGTTGATTTGTTTTACCTTCTCATTGTCTTCTGATGCATGATGTCTGATGTAGGTGGTTGGTGTAGCGATGCCCTAGCATCACCCGAAGGCTAGGGGGACTTCAGGAATGGGAGCGTAAAATACCCGCATGGGCACCTGGCGACTACACAAAATTTCCCGTGGGCACCTGGGGCTGATGGGGAGGCACCTGTGGGTGCCTGGTGGTTGATGGGGAATTTTGCAAAAGTAGATCGGGTGAGGATGCAGGTTGCGGTGGTGGATATGGTGAGCAAGGGAGGTGAAATGTGATGAATGGAATGGGGTTAGGGCACCAAAGGCTTGATATAAAACTCAAGCACTTAGGGAACTCAGGGAACTTAGAATCAAGAATTACGAACTTAGGGCATCAAAAATCTAGGAATCTAGCCGTTGAGCCATCAAAATGGCTCCTAATTTATAATCTAACCTAGGGCATGCTAGGGTTTCAACGACACTAATCATGTGGTTGAGATTAAAGCACATCCAAGGGTAGATAATAAATCTAGGGTGTGGCATGGATTGATGTAAATGGATGGATGAGATTAAATGAAATTGGATGGCTAGGATTAATTCACTTAAATAAATATATATTTATTAAATATATATTAAAATATAATATAAAATATTATATTTAAATATATAAAATAAATATATATAAATAAATGTGAATAATGATCAAAAATGGAGGGAAATAGGAATGGTGGGCAAATTGGCTATGATTTGGTGGTGGAAATGGTGGGAAGGCAAATATGGAAGGCAAATGGCTAGGATTTGGTGTCTATAGTATGGGCACAATAGAAAACTAAACTTTTTAAAAGGAATCACACACTGCATATGGCACTTTTAATAGTAATGGTTGAATTTCATCATCAATCATTGCTTGAGATCTGGTGATGATGGGTTTCATATCCATCCACCAATCTCTGCCCCTAGACACCATAGGTTACCCCCAAGCAAACTTGCTAGATTTCATCACCAATAAGAATATCATTGCCCATTCCTAGCCATAGTATTCATCCATTGTAATTTCATATTAGTGCATTCAAACACACAAAATCAAAATAAAAAAATGAAAATTTTTATTAAAAGAAGATAATTAATGAATGAGGTAAGACACAGTTGTTTTATACACATAGCATTGATTGTATTCATTTTATTTCTATGAATTTCCATTTTTGTTTTTCATTTACGATACATTTTACGTTTGGTTTAGTAGCTTATAGTCTTAACAAGAAATAAAAAAAATTATTTAAACCAAAATAATACATCTATGGAATATTTGTCTTCATTTCTGCCACTTTCATGGTAAATCTCGTCAGCGTGGTTCAAAAAATTTGTATAGATTTATCTACGAGCCCATCACATTTTGTGCAAGCTACTTATGTCTCGCACAGATACACATCCACATATATTCCACAAAATGAATCATCTTCACCTATAATTGACCACACCATCACCCACATAGACATGGCCAAAGTAGAGGCTTTCTAAAAATTGGCTAATTATATCTTGTAGCCCATCCATAATGTCCCGAATCAATATCCTTATTTACAGTAGGAACTTGTTCCTTCCCAACCATCCAACTTCACCTAGGAATACACTAACCCTCTTTTTGAGGCATCAGTTGTACCTTCATCCCATGTCTCCATTCCCCAACCATCTTGTGTTCCTAGCACTTCATATGTATCCACCTATACCAACTTATTGTATGAAGCACAAATTAATGTTGCTTCACAAGTACCCATTTGATTCAATCAATTTACAATTCCTATTTCCACTTGTCCCCTATCCACATATTATATTCCATATTCATCAATGCCTTCCAATGATGATATGGAAATTCATGAAGCATGGGAACATTTGAACAAAATGCTTAAGAAGCGAAATAATGCTCAATAGTATTTTCAAGTGAACCCTAGGCTTCAGCCAATTTCCACTCAACCCACCTTCATCACACAAATTCCATCATGGATACCATAATATTCAGTGGTTTCCATCCCTACACCTCCATCGACCCATACCCATTCCATTCCCATAGGCCAACCTAGCCATAGTCCTCATGCATTGTCCTATTTTAAACAGTCACCATCATTTCTCAATCAATCCACTTTGCCTATCCATCATCATCTTGTTACTCCACAAAACCTTTCCACACCTTCACAGAATCATCAAGTGATTCAATATTTTCACATTCTAGGGGAAGACCCTAGAATCAAGGCTATGCAACAACATATTGATAATTTGATACAACATACTCCTGGTTACAATAATCAAAAGATAACCTTATGTCAATTAATCAATCAACCAATTCAACCTTCGGTACCATCATCTCCATATTTGGTAGACTTCACAATACCAAGTTTTTACAAGTTCAAAGGGAATGAGGACCCAAAAGAGAATGTGAGCACATTCATGCATTCATTCTTCAGAATTCAAAATGATAATGCTCTCATTCTTTACACATTTCCTCAAATATTGGGGGAGACACCATAGAGTGGTATAACCAATTACCTAATCATAGTATTTATACATTTGAACAACTGGTTGGCCAATTATTTGAACAATTTGTCCTTAATGTAAGAAATAAAATCTCATTATATTATATCTATAATTAATATAGCATTATTATGAGTCTATCTATGATTTTGGCAACCGTTTGAGGGCCATCATAACAAAAATGTCATTCACCCTACCAATGGAAGAGTTAATTCAGATATTCACTAAGAGCTACCTAAAACCTATTTATTGGATGCTTCAATTGCAAACATAACACTCATTTGAGGAAGTTGTTGCCCAAGATAGTTTCATAGAACAGATAAAAATCCAAGAAGGCATACTTAAACCAAGAAAGAAGTAATGGCAAAACAAGGGCCAATACAAAAGCAATTATTTTGGCAAAACCAAATCAACAAAGGCCAATCTGACCAATCAAGCCAATCATGTCAATCAAGTTGTCATGAGAAAATTGGTAATGGCTCAACAACAACCAATGCAACAATCACTGCAACAAATTGCCTATCATGCAATGCCCTCAGTAAACCAATCTATGCAAAACACAATGTAAACTATGGAGAATCACCAACATTGATAATTTATTCAAAAAAATTGTCAATACATCCCTCTATATAAATATTATACCTCCATATTTCAAAGTTTGTATGACACCAATAGACTTTCTTTACCTAAGGTCAAACCAGATGATCCCATCAGATATGGTAAAAACTATAGGGAAAATTTGTTTTACCCTTATCATAGAAAAATGGGCATGAAATAAATAACTTTCATGTATTTAAATATAAAGTACAAGACCTCATTGACTTGTGGACCATCAATATTGACAACCTCCTAGCTCAACAAAACCAAAATATCGATATCTTCCAATCACCATTTCCTCATCATGAGGAGGTGCAATCCACAATGGGAAGGTCTAACATCAAGACCCCTCCCAATCAAGTTAAATGTGTTCAATAGTACTAAGGTTTTATAGGTGTCATTCATGTGGTAACTCAAGGTCAACAACAAAAAAACAATCAACAAGATGCATGACAACAACCCTTTCAATAGCCCATGAATTCACAAGAAAGGGATTCTCAACTTGTTCCATCACCACCCATCCAAATTTCCCCAAATATTGCTCCACCAATCCACATTCTCAACCATTCTAACCCATCAAGTCATCCCATTAACCACCCCCAAAGGCCAATCATTTCTCTGAGTAGCTAGTTAACCATGAGTTTAAAAATAGTTTCATCAAAATTGTCTATTTATGACCTAATTCAAAAATCTCCCTAACATCGTGAGGTATTAATGGATATTCTAAAATCCATAGAACTTCAATATCAAGATTACAATACCTTTAATAACTTTATAGGGAGTATTCAGACATGCATGGAGTCTTCCATCACGTTTTATGACTTTGAGATTAAACCAATCTCATTAGAATCGGTGGAACCTCCATTGCATATAATGGCTAAAATTGATAGGAAGCCATTTAAATGAGTCTTAATTGATATTGAATCCATTAATATCATCACCACATATGCCCTCCACCATCTCAATATTTCTCCATATCACATAACCAAATACACCTTCACAATGAAAGTATTTAACAATGTTCTATGCTCTACAATTGGTACTATTGTTTTACCCATTGAATTAGGGGTAAAAATGTTACATACCTTTTTCCACATCTTAGAAGAATACATGGCATACAATGTACTCCTTGGAAGACCTTGGATGAGGGAAATGAGATGTGTCCCTTCCATATTACATCAATGTCTGAAATATTTACACAAAGGGCAAGTACATTGTATACCAATAAATGTTAAACTATTTAAGTATTACAAATTCATATCAAATCCTTATGAATATATGATTCCTTCTATGCATATTTTCCTCACATCATCCACCACATCATCAATCACTCCATCCAATAATTCATCAAAAACTCTCATTCTTGAGGAGCTTCCCATCACCAATTCCAACCAAGCATCCACTTATACACCTTCATTATCATCACAATTGAATACATGTATATGTGGTTGAACCCAATCCATGGCATCCACATCATCATCCCCTTCATTGGTCGTAATAATTTATTCACAACCAAATCCATCTCCATCAGAAAATGTTTCACAAGTCAAATTATCAAAATCTGAGATACCCACATATTCCTCATCGTTTGAGCCATTAGCCAAACATTAGCCTTTCATTTCCACTTCATCCTCATAATACCAGGTTGAGGTCCACCTCACCAACCTTGGTATTGGTGAATATGTGGTCCAAGATATCACAATCACACCGCTTAATATGTCAACTACCAATGATTTCAATCACCCACATGATCCACATTTATCTATAGGAGTGGTATACAATATGGGTTTGGTGCCTAATAGAATAAATTTTGTGTATGGGGGGACAAAATATTTGTCTAATCCTAATCCCCCAGAAGAACCCAAACAACCATCACCTATAAATATACAACAAATGACAGATTTTCCATCCTGCTATTTACATAGACATAATTGACAAAGACAAGGATTAGACCGATATGAACAGAGAGTTCCTTAGCTTATTGATGTCCCATATCAAGAAGTGCACAACCATTTAGGTCTTGGTTATCACCCACTTCCAACCATCTATTCTTTTGAACAAGACTTCCAAAGGCTTAATCTAAATTCAGAAGAAGAAGACCTCCACCCGATGAATCTGATGACGAGATGTATGAATAATTCAACCTCATGTTAATAGATTCTAATGAATCTAATGAGGAATCGAGCCCATAATTCCCCACACCAAACAAAATGATTTTTATCTCAGAATTTTCCCCATCCATGACCCTATATTTCGCTTGCTTCTTCCACAAGAGTGAGCTAAACCTACTAGTGAACCATCACCTCCATCTCATTAATCCATCTCATCAGCCAAAATTTAACATATGTATATAATGCAAAAAAAAGAGAGAGAACATTAAATAAACAAAAACATTGTGTTTCATGTATATAGAATTTAGTTAAGTACATTTATTTGTGTTGCTTGCTGCTTTCCAAGTTTACCAAGGTTCTAGCATTGATTCTTAGGCTTTATCCATCTCATTTATTTCACCTCCTCCATTTTTCCTTAATTCAACATGAATTCTACTGACTTGTTCACCCCACTCCATAATCCATACAATTTGGCAAAGCCAATTCCTATTGACATGAGTCTTATTGATATGGATTGGATTTCCTCGCTACCATATTTTTATAAATTTGTCCTATCCAAGGAATTGTTAATGGCTTCATCCAATTACATTCCTCCTTCACCTTCACCTTCACCTTCGAATCTCAAGGTTTTTTAGGTAGAAATAGATGAGGATAAGTCAAGAGATTTTTATGACATCTTAGATGACATTCATTTAATCCTAACTTCCCATCAACTTGAGGAGGGTTCTCACATGTCCTTTGAAGATACTATCGATTTAAACCTTAGTTTAGATGTAGACAATTACCAAATTGTCAAGCTTGGCAAAATTTTATCCAAATATGAACAAGAGTAATTAATTGATCTCCTCAAGAGGAAGAAGGAAATTTTTGCATGGTCCTATAAAGACATATCTGGTCTTGACACTAATTTGGTTCTACACAAGCTCACCTTACACCTTGATGCTAATCCAATCAAACAAAAACTTAGAAGGATGCATCCTACCATTGCCCTCTTGGTCAAAGAAGAGCTCCAAAATTTATTAAATGTGGGTTTTATTGTACCCATTGATTATCCTAAGTGGATATCAAACATGGTACCCATTCTTAAGCCTAACGGGGCGATATAAATTTGCAATAATTTTTTAGATCTAAAAAAGCGTGTCCTAAGGATGATTTTCCTCTCCCAAATATTGATTCTCTTGTTGACACTTGTGCTGGAAATGAAATGCTTTATATCATGAACAATTTTTCAAGATACAACCAAATTCGAATAAATCCTAATGACCAACACAAAAAAACATTCACTACACCTTGGGAAAGTTTTTCATACAAGGTGATGCACTTTGGCCTTAAAAATATAGGTGCCACTTATCAACGTGCCATGACATACATTTTCCATGACTATATGCATAAGATTATCAAAGATTATATGGATGATCTCTTGGAAAAATCCAAAACTTGACATGAGCACATTGGTGTATTGGAAAAAGTATTTGATTGAATTCTAGAGCATAATGTAAGGTTGAACCCCAGGAAATGTGTCTTTGGTGTTACCTCTGGAAAACTACTAGGGTTCATTGTCTCCAAAAGAGGCATTGAGATGGATCCAAACAAAGTCAAGGCTATCATGGAGATGCCTCACCCAACAAATTTAAATGAATTGCATAGTTTTCAAGGAATGATCCAATTGATCCATCATTTCATTGTGCAACTTTCTAAAAAATGCAAGCCATTCAATCACCTGCTACAAAAGGGGGTGCCATTTTCTTGGATAGATGAGTTCCAAAAATTCTTTTATGACATTAAGAAATACTTAGCTTCTCCACTAGTCTTAGCTCCTCCTCATCGAGGGTCCCTTTTTATCTTTATGTCTTAGCAACAAACTTTGGATTAGGGACAATGCTTGCACAAAATAATGAAGAAAATCAAGAGCAAGTTGTCTAATACATTAGTAAAACATTGGTAAGTAATGAAACTTGATACACTTATGTATAAAAATTGTGCTTAGCAGTGGTTTTTTTCCACTAAGAATATCAAATATTATATGCTTAGTCACACAACATATGTCATAGCTAGATAAAAATAACACTTACAATAATACCCGCACCACTAATTGGATAATGCTTCTTACTAAATTTGACCTTGAGTTCATTAGCCAAAAATCCATTAAATATCAGGTCATAGTCGATCAACTTGTGAAAGCTCCACTACCTAGTGATCATCCCTTGATTATTGAGCTCCCAGATGATTCAGCATTCACTATCACAGAACAAGAAGAAGATGTCATTCCATAGGAAGATGTTGATATCACACTATTATTTTATGGATCTAAGTACGAGAAAGGTCAAGCTGCTAGATTCGTATACGCCCCAAGGGGTACCTATCCCCTTATCATTCAAACTAGAATTCCAATGCACAAACAAAACTGTAGAGTATGAAGCCTTAATCTTAGGCCTTCAATTAGCTATAGCTATGGGTATAAATCATATCATGATATTTTGTGATTATCAACTTGTTATCAAGTAAATTAATGGAGAATACAAATGTAAAGAAACTACCATTAAATTTTTTCATGAAGTAGCAATGAAATTACTCTCTACATTCAAATGGTGTGAAATCAATAATTTACCACGTTTGAATAATATATTTGTAGATGTGATGGTCTCTCTTGGATCATTGATTCCAAAAGACTCCTTATGAGAGGTACAACCTCTAATTATCACAACAATCTCTAAATCTATAATTATCCATGTTGAATCTAAGGATGAAAATGATGTTTGTTTTATCTAGTCGGATCCATATGAGCCTTGGTAAAGCCAAATAGGAGCCTTTCTCAATTTTGGAACACTCCCATATGACATGTCTCGAACTTCTAAATGTACTTTCAAGAAAAAATCAACTCATTATATTCTCTTGGGGGACGTGTTGTATAAATGTGGTTATGATGGAATTCTCATTCGATGTGTCAAGGCTATTGAGGCATAAAGAGCCATAGCCAAAGCTCATGATGGTACTTTTTGAGGTCATTATAGTGGGATGGCCATAAAAAAGTTTATTCTATGCATGGGTTATTATTATCCCACCATGGAATGATGCTATTGCACTTATGTCAAGCATTGTAAGAAATATCAAGAGCACGCTAATTTAACTCATGTACCATCACAAGCATTATAGCCTATTCAAAGCCTTTGTCTCTTTTTGCAATGGGGTCTAGATCTACTTGGTAAACTATTGCCTCCTTCCTTGGGATAATATACATTCATAATCATAGCCACTGAATACTTCACAAAGTGAGTTGAGGCAATTCCTTTAACCAATACGATAGGACCTAGAATTGTGGAATTTTTCCTTCATCATATAATTTATCATTTTGGTATTCCCTCAAAAATCATCTTTGACAATGGTAAGTCTTTCAAGAAAAAGGATGTTCGAGCACTTTGTGAGAAATATAACATCCAACATAGTTTCTCAACTCCTTATTACCCACAAGCAAATGGATAAGCTAAGGCTACCAACAAGACCTTAATTGCTATTCTCAAGAAACTGGTTAACAAAAATCATAGAGATTGACATACTAAAATTCCCTTCACATTATGGGCTTATAGAACAAGCATCCACATGCCTACTATGGAAACACAATTTTCATTGGTCTATGGAGCCGAAGCATTCATACCTCTTGAGCTTGAGATCCCCTCATTGCAAATTTTATTGCAAGAATTCATAGATGATGATATTGCTATACAAACACGTCTTGACCAACTCATACTTCTTGATGAAATACAAGTCAATGATTTAGAGCATTTAAAAGTTTATCAAGACTGTCTAAAGCATGCTTACAATGCCAAAGTTCATCTATGTGAATTCAAAGTAGGAGATATTGTTCTTAAAGAGAATCAAAAAAACACCAATGCATTTCCGCATATTTGTGATAAATTTACGACTAATTGGTTGGGCCCATACATTATCACTCAAAAAGTGGGTAAAGGTACTTATAGGTTTGCTAGTTTAGAGGGAGAGGAAGAACTCAAACCACTTAATGTTATACACTCGAGAGCATTGTATGCTTAATGAGATTTATATCCATGTATATATACATGGGTAATACACAAAAATATTGCATTTCATTTGCACACATTTCATTTAACAACAATTGCATTCATACACTACATTTCACAAATTGCATTTCATACATTCCATACACATTTTAAATTTCATATTAGGGATAATTTATTCAGTTCAAGTTACTAATTGGTCTGATAAATTCTCGTTGCCTTAATCAGGGGCACCTTCACAACATCATCACACCATCCCATAAAGCTAAAGTATCTTTTGCAAAACCACATGCCCATAATTCCTAGGTGTTTTCGATCACTCATCCATGCCTAGTGTTTTAAAAAACCTCCAAATATAGGTCAATTTATTTTTAGGAACATTACAAATCTTCACTAAGAAAATCTTGAGTTATGGGAATTGACTCTAAAATATTCTTGAACCAAACACAAATCACACATCTTAAAAATCATCTTGTGTCAAAGAGGGATAACACCATACCTGGTTTGAACCTTGAAGTGAAAATAGTAGTCCTTGCTTGTCCCATCATGCAACACAATCCACAAAAATAGTGGCTTTCACCATTATCACAATTTCAAAAATAAAATAAAGAGGAGGGTAAAACCCCTAAAAAATCTAAATCTTTTACACACCACTGATCATTGGGTTGTAAGGATCATACTACATTTCTAGTCATCCAGTTAGGTAGTCATTTCTAAAACATGAGAGATCAAAATTCTTGGACTATGGATCTAGTCTCCACCAAAGCTATAGACGCTTGATTGGTAGTGGAGTACGCTCATGTGTGGTGACATGTCTCTTTTAAAGAGACCTATGATCGCACATAAGGATGAGCTAGCTTCTTGGTCTCATCCATTAAACGTTTCACCCAATTTACTCAAGATGGGTTAATGAACTCACTTGCACACACATTGGTTCTTGATTATCTCAAGTCATTACCATGATCATGATTCAGTAAATGAATTCACTACACACACATTTGGTCGTAGGGGAATTAGGCAGTATTTAGTGGGATTGTTTGATACCACTAGTATGTTTGAGTCTCTAAAAAATAGTGAGTTTTCCATATCAACATCCATATATTTTTCCATATCAACATCCATATATTCTTCCATGGTAACATCCATGTCATTTCATGAGTCCTTTCACCCCACCTACCACCAAGTTTGGTACCCCCAATTAAACAACAATGCTAAAACATGGCAAAAAAAAATCTAAATTATGAATGATCATTAGAACATTTGCATTCCATAATTTGTATTTATCATACATTACCACTTGCATTAATCATCCATACACAAATGCATCCACACAAAAACATTCACACAAAAGCATAAAACAAAAGTAAAAGCCTTGTATATATATATCATATACAATTAGTGCCCAAAGGCTACATACAATGGAGCACCAAGGATCATATACAAAAAGTGCATCTAAGCACTAGATAAACCCTCCAAGAGGACCCTTGTGACTTAGAAGAAGCCCTAGACCTAGAGCTGTGCCTAGACTCACTATGCCTAGCAAACTCATACAAATAAGGAAGGTGGATCTGGAAGTAGAATATGATGCTCCATCAACCTATCCTCCAATGACTTGATATAACTATACCAAGACCGAAGGCATGCTATGTCAAGATTATTATGATGCTCTCTTTCTAGTAGCTCTTCCTGGAGCCTCGTGATCCTCTCCTATTGATCTTCCACCTTCGCATCCTGATCTACCACTAGCTACTCTGACCTCACCCAATTATCATCACTCCAACTTGGAGGCCCATCTAGAGTCTTCTCTACATCATCCCTATATCTGCCATCCCCTCCACACCCTATCCTACCTTACCACATCCTTAGACCTCCTCCTTTGACTATAAAATTGAAGGTACCACTGAAACTTAGGAGCATCACCAGTATCCTTGGCCTCATTGCCATCACCACCCCCATCCACTACCAGAATATGTTCCCATGGTGGATGAGTCATGAACCATGCATTATACTCCTTTATAGTCCCTGCATCATCCACATCAGGGAGATATATCTCCTCATCATCCTCAAGTGTCTTCCTCCATGTATTAGCACATGGTAACTTGTTGGCATTTTTGCCACATTGTTTTGATTGTTGCTTATTCTGTGTTTTTCTACGAGTTTTGGTGCCAAAACAGCTAAGTCCGAAGACTGTCGCGATATCGCGACGAAAAGCAGCATGGAGAGCGTGGCTTCAAAACTATCGTGATATCGCGACATGTCGCGCTATCGCGGGTGTTTAGAGGAGAGAGAAGCCAAAGTCGGAGAATGTCGCGATATCGCGACGTGTTCCAAAATCACGGTCAAAGTGGTCAACGGAGGCAGAGCAGTAAAATTGTCGCGATTTCGCGACATGTCGCATTTTCATGACTTGCGATGGCCATAGAGCAGAGTGATAGAAAAGGTCACGAAATCGTGACATAATTGAGCAAAGGGTAATGGCAATGAAACTCGTCGCGATATCGCGACAGAAAAGTGAACACGGAGGCAGAATGTAAAAACGTCGTGATATCGCGACATGTCACGTTATCGTGGTCAAGTTAAAGAAAAAGCATAAGGCATGGAAGACGTCGCGATTTCGTGACATTTTTGGAGATGAGGCCAAGCAAGAAGAAGACGTCGCGATATCACGACAAACAACAACAACAATAGAGAAATCAAGGAAACGTCGCGATTTCGTGACATATTGTGGAGAAAAGGCTAAATAGAGAAGGATGTCGCGATTTCGCGACATGTCTTGTTTTCGCGATGTGAAAGCGCGGAAAGAACAAAATGGTACGGAATGTCATGATTTCATGACATGTTCCATTTTCGTTTCTTGTAAGAGGATGAAGGGCATAGAAAGTAGAAGATGTCACGATTTCGTGACATGTCACATTTTTGCGACGAGGAGCAAAGAGAAGACCAAGCGAGAGAAAGATGTAGTGAAATCGTGACTTGTCACATTTTCACAGTTTGAAACAGCGAAAGGATAACATGGGAAAAAATGTCACGAAATCGTGACAGGTCATAGTTTCCGAGAGCAAAGCAGGGAAGGAGCAGAATAGTATGGAACGTCACGATTTCGTGACGCGTCGCGTTTTCACGACCTAAGGTGACGAAGGAGAACAAAGAGCCAAATACGTCATGATTTCATGACATGTTTGGTTTTCGTGACCCAAAGTGGCAAAAGCGTACGGATAGAGAATACGTCATGATTTCGTGACATGTCACGTTTTCGCGACCCGTCACAATTTCGTGCCAGAAAGCAGTTCAACGGCCCGATGAAGTATTGCGATTTCCAAGGATTAAAAGCTCTCCAGAATTTAATGTTTTGTTGCTTTCCAATGCGTGCAAGATAGAAGAACGTGCTCAGGCCTGTAGCTTTCGAAGCCACCAGAATTGAAGACGCCTCCATTATTTAAAGCTTCTGTTCGTGATTTTCTAACGGTCCAAGCATGCTCCGAGAACGACCATTTAATGAAGACGATCGGTTCCTTGTTTCATTCAATTTCTGGTTTCTCCGAGGCTGGTTTAAGGGGATCATTTCCTTATTTTTGTTGCACATTTTGTGGATCTCGAGGAAGTTCGTTTCATGTTTTAAATGCTACAAAGAGGCAAGACCTCTATAAATATCAATGTATATCTCAGAAAGAGGCATCGAGAGAGAGACTTTTGCTGAAAAACTTTTCAAGTTCTTTGCATGAATGAAAGATATTTGGCCACTGGTTTTGCAAGCAACTTTCTATGTGTTTTTCCTTCTATCTTATGCATTCCTCATTTACGCTCGTATTTCTTATCTGTTGCTAAATTTGAATTCTGTATCTGAGTTTAAATATTGCTGGTGAGGAAGTGAGTTCTGGAATGCGATTCTGAAGGTTATCTGTGCAAGGTTGTAAGTAAATTACGTCGCTATCTTTTGTTATATGTTGTTAGTGTGCTTGAGGTTATCTACTGCTAATCTTTCCAAGATCTGATAAATTTGGCCTGTGGCTATATTTCCCATTTCTTTCTGCATATTTCCAATTCCTTTCCTGTAACTCTAGTCTTCAAGAATATAAAATTTAGTAAGGGAACCAGCCCTCTCTGGAGATTGGTCTGGGAGACATTTCTTTCTCCCAGCCTTTCAATGTTGGTCGGGTCTAGGGTGCATTTATCTTAAAATCCTTTCCTGTGGCAGATTCGTGACCAACAGTTTTTGGCACGCCCGGTGGGATAGACTGTTTCTGTCTCAGAAAGATCCCATAGTATTGAGGGTTTAATGTTCGCCTTCATGCCGTATAGTTAGAACATTTGGTGACTCTGCAGTACCCAAAAATCTCTGAACGTGGATACAGTGAAAGCTGTACTTCATGATCACGAGATCAAAGTCCAAAAAAGTTGAAAATCTTGTTGAGTTTTTTGAACTTGACAGCACAAAAAAAGGTGAACACTCTAGGTTGGTTTCCCCATCGCTTGCATCATCTGCCATATCTACACAAATCCCTGGTATTGTTACTAGTTTTCCATCTTCTCAGTCACATACACTAGTCCCAATGGCCCAGTATCCTCAACCCAGGAAGTTCTCGACATGGAATGGTTCGGGAGCTTTGAACTTATTGGCTCAAAATCCAGTCCCTCAAGCTGCTTTGAAAGCTTTGTCGACCTATGATGGTACTGGTAAGACTGCTTATGAGCATATTAATGATGTAGCTTCTTTGGCGGCCATTCATGACATAACCGATGAAGATGTGATGATAAAGTTGTTGGTGTTATCCCTGAGAGGTAAATTGTTGTATTGGTACCGATCGTTGCAACCAGGCACCATTACATCATGGGATCAATTAGGAGAATTGTTAGTCAAAAATTTTCATGAACAAGCTGATCCATACTCTTTATTGCATCAATTTAATGTAATTCAAAGGCACCCGTAGGAAGAGATAGCTGACTTCAATGTCAGATTTACCAGAAGCTGGCAGAGAATTCCTGATGGTCTTCGACCTGCTGATGAGCTAGCTGCATTTTACTACCTCAGAGCGTTTAACACAGACATCGGTTGGGCTGTCCGGAAGTCCAACGTGACTACATTTCCAGAGCTGTTCGAACAAGCGTTAAAGGCGAAAGTTGATTTGATTGCTATAGGTAGGCTTCCTCCAAAGGTAACAATGCCTATCATACCTGATCTTCCTAAGTATTTGTACTCTGGTTCGCTTTCACAGCCCATGCCTTCCATGTATCCTACCCCATCATGGAGCTCAAGTGCACCTCAGATCGCACCCATTCCAGTTCCTCAGCTCCCTACTTCAACAAATCCCTAGTTGCCTGCACCCAACATTCTGCCATTCCTCGCTTCCACTTCATTCCCGGCATTATCGATGCCACCAACACCTTTGCCCTTACCAGCACCTCCTGCGCCTATAAATCCTGATCCTTATACGACACTCTTGCAAGAGGTAAAATCTGCCAATTCTGCTATAAGAGCAATGGGCAATAAGATCACACTTATTGAAAGGAAGCAGGCTGAGCGAGATTTCCAGCCCAGGAGATTTCAGCCTCCGTCGATTACTAGAGAACAAGCTGCTTCAACAAGCAAAGCACCCGAGAAGAACCTGACTGTTTTGGCAAATGAAGATGCAGTCCTTGCAGAAAGAACATATTGGTGTTCAACATGTAATGATCCACATGGCGAAGACACTTGCATGGTTCATTTGAATTATGTGCAGACATTGGCCGCTAGCTCTTTGGGAGGGCAAGTCAACATGATCTCTGAGGTAGGTCATAGCTTAATGGTTCCATCTGAAGAACAAGTTTTAGTTCTCACGAGGACTGGAAAGAAGCCTGTTACAGTAGATCCTGCTGAGCTAGAGCCATTAAAAGTGCCAGCTGATTTGAAGAAACAAGTGAAAACTCCTGTGTCAGTATCAAAGCTAGATGCGCCTATTTTACCAAAAGATCCTGTTCCACATAGAGTACAAGAAAAAGCCATAGCTACATAGGCAAGATCGGAAGCAGAGGAACAAGCAAGAGAAAAGCTGAAGTACCCATCATTGACTAAAAGGTTGAGAGTAGAAGCCACTCAGCAGTATCGGAGCAGATATGACCCCCCCATTGAAAAGAAGGAATCTGCTATGGCTGCATACAACATTGTCGAAGAATTGAAGAAGATCCCAGCTAAGGTTAGTCTTTATGATGCATTACAATTGCCTGGACAGGTAGATTTATTGCAAGAATCCTTGAAATCTGTAAAAGATAGTGAGAAGAATCCAACCCAGACAATTTATGCTCAAGCGTTAACCACTTCAACCACTGGAAAGAATAGACCACCCCCATTTTATCTGTCACTTCGAATGGAGGGTTGGATCGTGCATAACTGCATGATTGATTTCGGTGCCGCTACAACTGTCATGCCAAAGGCAGTTTGCGAAGTTATGGGTATGGAATACACACGAAGTAGCCCTGGAGTCTTGCAGTTGGATGGTACTCCTATGAAAATAGTAGGTGTAATCAAGGATGTCCCGATTCTTTTACACAGTATGCCTCAGATTACAGTCATTCAGGAGATAGTTGTGGTCGATCTAGAACCGTATTTCAGTATGTGCTTATCAAGAGAATTTACTGCTAAGTTGGGAGGCTACCTTTCACTGGATTATTCTCACTTGGAGATCCCTTTTAAAGGAAAGAGAATCCGAATTCATAATGAAAAACCTTCCTCTTTTCATATTGAAAGGTTGGATGAAGCAGGAAAGACCATGCAGTCTATCAACATGCTAACCGAAGAGTTAGAAGGTTCTGATTTGATGAATGAGGTTTTGGATGAGCTTCAGTTGGAAGATGAGTTTTCAATGCTTGATTTCAATGCTATGCTGGAGACCGAAATCGGTTGTTATTCTATCACAAAGCCCGAGGATGGCACAATGCAGGTATTCCTTAACCAAGATGATCAGAGCTCTGTCCCCGATCAATTATGGAAGTTGTATTTTGATGGGGCAAGATGCAAAAATGGTGCAGGAGCAGGTATTGTTCTAATTTCTCCCTCTGGCTTACAAAGAACATATTCATACCGTCTCACTTGGAATTGTACTAACAATGCTGTCGAGTACGAAGCATTATGCCTAGGCTTGAAAAAGGCAAGAAAATTGGGAATTGAACAGTTGCAAATTTTTGGTGATTCTGAGTTGATTGTAAACCAAGTAACAAACAGGTGTATTTCCAAGCAGCATTATCTCAAAGCATATCGCAACCAAGTGTGGGACCTGTTTGAGTCTTTCACAGCTCTGAATATTCAAGCCATTTCATGAGAGCTGAATAAGCATGCTGATCTTCTAGCATCTCTTGGAGCAAATTTTTCTCCCATTGAGCAGGTAGTAAAGAAACCAAAAATAGTAAGAATGGTGTACAGGCCTAGCGTTCCAGACAAAGACACTTTCTGGCAAGTCTTCGAGAGCGATGAGCAAATCGTTAACTTTTTGATTCAAGAAGCTGCCACTATCAAAGGAAGAACCTTGGAGCACGAAGAAACCGATGGTCTGATTCAGTTGTGGAATAATCATATTTCGAAAGGTCTTATCACTCTAGAAAGTTTGTTTGATCAGCATGATCGGTCCAAGAAACATCGGATTGAGATCGACAAGAAAGAGTATATGGAGCTGCAGCTGGAACCCAATAAGGTCATTAAGATTGGGACTGATTCTACTCCTAATGAACTGCAAGAGATCAGGCAACTGTGTCAAGAATTTTTTGATATCGTGGCCTGGAGTTACGAGGATCTGAGGGGATATGACAAACAGATTATTCAGCATACTATTGAGTTGGAAGAAGGAGTCAAACCCTTCAGGCAAAAGCAGTGACCAGTGAACCCAAAGATTGAGACTCTTATGAGGGCCGAACTTGTGAAAATGTTGCAGGCCAAGATTATATATCCGGTTAAGCACTCGACTTGGGTCGCTAATCTGGTTTCGGTTCGAAAGAAAAATGGAGACATACGACTGTGTGTAGATTTTTGAAATCTGAACCGTGCATCTCTGAAAGATCACTATCCCTTGCCTCGCATTGATCAGATACTTCATGTTGTTGTTGGGGCTCAGCGTTTCTCATCGCTAGACGGTTTCTCTGGATATAACCAGATTTGGGTTAGGGATGAGGACCAAGTACAAGACCGCATTCACAACCAAGTGGGGCACTTTTGCTTATCAGCGCATGCCTTTCGGATTGTCCAATGTCGGGGCCACATTCCAGAGAGCCATGGACATTGCATTCGAGGAGCTTTTGAACAAGATTATTGTCATTTATCTTGATGATATGACTGTCTTTTCACATAAACGGGAAGATCACCTGTTCTCATCTGAGGCAAATCTTTGGAAAATGTAGAGAGTTTGGTATTTCCATTAATCCAAAGAAGTCAGTTTTTGCAGTGAAGGAAGGGAAACTCTTGGGGCATGTCATTTCAGAAGATGGTTTGGCAATTGACTCATCTCGAGTCGAAGCATTGAAGAAACTGTCGCTCCCTGCCAATAAGAAAGAGCTGCAGTCTTTCTTCGGACAGATTAATTTTATCAGGAAGTTCATTTCTGACTTTGCCCAGGTCGTCAAGCCCATGACTGAGTTGTTGAAGAAGGACGCAGAATTTAAGTGGACGACTCAGAGGAAGGAGGCATTCCAAGAAATTAAGGACAGAATAGCACAGGCTCCTGTATTAATTAATCCTGATTATTCGAAAGATTTCATTTTGTATGCAGTTGGAGAAGATGAGAGCTATGTCGCAGTACTCACACAGAAAGGAGATGATGGGAATGAAAGGCCCATTGCTTTCCTTAGTCAGGTTATCTTACCTCATGAGGCAAGATATAATTTCATTGAAAAGCAGGTATATGTTGTTATGAAGTCTCTTAAGAAATTCAAGCACTTCATATCTCAGAGTAGGACAGTCATCTATGTTATACATCCCGATGTAAGGAATTTCATCATTCAGGGTGAGATGGGTGATAAACGCGTTGGTTGGGTCACCAAAATTCAAGAATTTGATGTTGAGATTCATCCGACCAAGCTGGTGCGGGGTAAGGCCTTATGCCAACACTTAGCAAAGACTATAGCATCTAGGATAGTTGATTTTCAAGCAGATGATCTTGCTGGAGATAAGAATCTGGTGAACCTCTCAGTACAAGGACAAGATTGGGTTGATGACCTGATTAACTATTTCACAACTGGTAGATGCCCTTCACAGTTAAATGCCTCACAACGGAGAAGGTTTCGCCTGCAAGCTCTCAGGTATGCGTTGCTGCCCGAAGGATTGTTTTTCAAGAATATTGATGGCGTTCTTTTAAGGTGTGTCAAGGAATCAGAGAAGGCTAGACTCCTGGAGGAGTTTCATTCTGGCATATCAGGAGGACACTATGCAGGTAGACCAATGGCTTTAAAAATTATTCGGGCTGGTTACTATTGGCCAACTTTGTTCACAGATGCTTTCAGGATTGCCCAAGCATGTGACAGATGTCAGAGGTATACAGGAAGGGTTAGAAATGCATCATTGCCCCTGCATCCAATTCAGGTTGAAGCACCTTTTCAGCAGTGGGGACTGGACTTTATTGGGATCATTGATCCGAATTCTTCAGCTGGACACAAGTATATCTTGACAGCTATAGATTATTTCACGAGATGGTCTGAGGCTATTCCAACCAGGGTTGCAAATCAAGATGTGGTGATCTCTTTCATTGAAGGGCTAATCACACGTTTTGGCATTCCTGATGCTATTATCACAGATAACGGAACTCCATTCATTGGAGCTGAGCTAGCGGAATTTGCAAACAAGTATGGTGTTTTCCTGAAGACATCCTCTAACTATTACCCTCGGGGGAATGGCTTGGCAGAGTCCACAAACAAGAACTTGCTACGGATTTTGAAGAGATCCTTGGGGGATAACAAGAGATCATGGCACCTTCTATTGAATCAAGCCTTATGGGCAGATAGGATTTCAATCAAGAAGTCTATCAAGACTTCACCATATGCCCTGGTATATGGAAAAGAGGCAAGGTTGCCTGTTCATCTAGAATTGCCAGTATTGCAGCAATTGTAGGGATTTCAGGATGATGAAGCAGATATGGATTCCATGGATATGCGGTTGGCTCAGTTGTTGCAGTTGGAAGAGCAACGTTCTTTGGCCTATGAGGAGTTTGCTAAGCATACAAAGGTTATTTCAAAATGGTTCCATAAAAATTCCACTGATCATCCACTCAAGGTGGGTGATTTGGTCCTGAAATGGAATGAAAGGAAAGCCAAGCCAGGAATGCACAAGAAGTTTGATGCTCTATGGGAGGGTCCATTCCGCATTGTCAGTGTCGGTGCAACAAATTCGTTTCATCTGGAAGATTTGGATGGCAGCCCACTTCCTATTTCAGTGAATGAATTTCATCTGAAAGCCTACACTCCATGAAGTATGAGTCCAGTATTACCTTGTACAGTTATTTTGCTTTTGTAAAAAAAAAAAAGGTATTGTGAATTTCCTCTGTGAATCGTCAACTCCGGCTCTTTTTGTATGCGAGCCCGTAGGTACGTTTATTTCTTTCTTTTTTCTTCTTCCTTCCCAACAGATAGTGGCTTTTGTTAATTTCTTCCTTCCACTCCCTTCTTTTCATTCCCTTCCTCGCTCATTCCTTCTTCTACCGTTCGTAATCAAGCCACTACTGTTGTTTCTACTCCCCCTCTCTGATGTTCCTGTTTCTTCTTTTCCTTTTCTTCTAATCCATTGTCATTTCAGCATTTATTCGTAGTTTCCACCGCTTTCACCATCCCATCCACTTCCATTCCATTATTCATTTTTCCTCCATCCCCGCAGCTGGTAACACAGTAGCTCCCTCTTCAGTTGTTGTATCTACCGCTTTCACTCTTTCATTTTCATCATTCCACCATTTAATTCCCATTCCATAGTCCTCACTCCGCTCATTTCATTCATTCTCATTTTTGCAACCCTAGTGCTTTCATCACTACCATGGAGATCCTTTTACAGCACCTGGTGAACTAGGCCAAATGCAGATCTACTTGAGTTTTTTGTAAGTCAGCAAGAGTTGTTGCAGCAGTCAGCAGAGATGTTCCCCATCAGTCAGCATTCTGTTCCTCCAGTTTTCTTGACTCTGTTGCCCAATGGATTCAGGCCTGGGATTCGTGCATACAGTAGAACTGTATACCCCGCGAGCCGCCAAGAATGTTGGCATTTTTGCCACATTGTTTTGATTGTTGCTTATTCTATGTTTTCTCTACGAGTTTTGGTGCCAAAACAGCTAAGTCCGAAGACTGTCGCGATATCGCGACCAAAAGCAGCATGGAGAGCATGGCTTCAAAACTGTCGCGATATCGCGACATGTCGCGCTATCGCGGGTTTTTAGAGGAGAGAGAAGCCAAAGTCGGAGAATGTCACGATATCGCGACGTGTTCCAAAATCATGGTCAAAGTGGTCAACGGAGGCAGAGCAGTAAAATTGTCACGATTTCGTGACATGTCGCATTTTCACGACTTGCGATGGCCATAGAGCAGAGTGATAGAAAAGGTCACGAAATCATGACATAATTGAGCAAAGGGTAATGGCAATGAAACTCGTCATGATATCACGACAGAAAAGTGAACACGGAGGCAGAATGTAAAAAACGTCGCGATATCGCGACATGTCGCGTTATCGCGATCAAGTTGAAGAAAAAGCATAAGGCATGGAAGACGTCTGATTTCCTGACATTTTTGAAGATGAATCCAAGAAGAGAACATGCGATAGAAGAGAAGTAAAAAACGTCACGATTTCGTGACATATTGTGGAGAAAAGGCTAAATAGAGAAGGATGTCACGATTTCGTGACATGTCTTGTTTTCGTGTGAAAGCGCGGAGAGAAACAAAATGGTATGGAATTCTGATTTCATGACATGTTCCAGTTTCAGTATAAAGAAGATGAAGGTCAAGGAAGAGAAAACTGTCACGATTTCATGACATGTCGCATTTTCAGACGAGGAGCAAGATGAAACCAAGGAGAGAAAGATGTAGCGAAATCATGACTTGTCACGTTTTTGCGGTTCAAAACAGCGAAAGGACAACATGAGAAAAAATGTCACGAAATCATGACAGGTCATAGTTTCATGGGAGCAGAGCAGGGAAGGAGCAGAATAGTATGGAACGTCGCGATTTCGTGACGCGTCGTGTTTTCGCGACCTAAGGTGACGAAGGAGAACAAAGAGCCAAATACGTCACGATTTCGTGACATGGTTGGTTTTCGTGACCCAAAGTGGCAAAAGCGTATGGATAGAGAATACGTCATGATTTCGCGACATGTCACATTTTCGCGACCCGTCACAATTTCGTGCCAGAAAGCAGTTCAACGGCCCGATGAAGTATTGCGATTTCCAAGGATTAAAAGCTCTCCAAAATTTAATGTTTTGCTGCTTTCCAATGCGTGCAAGATAGAAGAACGTGCTCAGGCCTGTAGCTTTTGAAGCCACCAAAATTGAAGATGCCTCCATTATTTAAAGCTTCTGTTCGTGATTTTCTAACGGTCCAAGCATGCTCCGAGAATGACCATTTAATGAAGACGACCGGTTCCTTGTTTCATTCAATTTTTGGTTTCTCCGAGGCTGGTTTAAGGGGATCATTTCCTTATTTCTGTTGCACATTTTGTGGATCTCGAGGAAGTTCGTTTCATGTTTTAAATGCTACAAAGAGGCAAGACCTCTATAAATATCAATGTATATCTCAGAAAGAGGCATCGAGAGAGAGACTTTTGCTGAAAAACTTTTCAAGTTCTTTGCATGAATGAAAGATATTTGGCCACTGGTTTTGCAAGCAACTTTCTGTGTGTTTTTCCTTCTATCTTATGCATTCCTCATTTACGCTCGTATTTCTTATCTGCTGCTAAATTTGAATTCTACGTCTGAGTTTAAATATTGCTAGTGAGGAAGTGAGTTCTGGAATGCGATTCTGAAGGTTATCTGTGCAAGGTTGTAAGTAAATTACGTCGTTATCTTTTGTTATATGTTGTTAGTGTGCTTGAGGTTATCTGTTGCTAATCTTTCCAAGATCTAATAAATTCGGCCTGTGGCTATATTTCCCATTTCTTTCTGCATATTTCCAATTCCTTTCCTGTAACTCTAGTCTTCAAGAATATAAAATTTAGTAAGGGAACCAGCCCTCTCTGGAGATTGGTCCGGGAGACATTTCTTTCTCTCGACCTTTCAATGTTGGCCGGGTCTAGGGTGCATTTATTTTAAAATCCTTTCCTGTGGCAGATTCGTGACCAACATAACCCTATCTCATCTTGATACCTTCTATAAAAAAATGGCTCATCAAAAACCCTCTACCTTAGACCGAATTGATGAAGCACTTGTAAGAACTGGATATAATCAACCTCACTTTGATACCTCCCAAAAACCCACCTAGCATACCTAACCCATTGTAGTTGCTCTTCATCTCTTGTCCAACAAGCACCCCACCATGGTCTCCATATCACTTGGGTGGATGTTAATCCAATCCATAAATCCTTGTACCATTGACTCGTCCACACAGGATAACTCAAATTTACCTCCTCTACCACTATCCATATCCTAGCATAGGGCTGATACCTATCCCAACCTACCACTGGTAGACCATATGGTTGAGCCATGCTGAAATGCTCCCATCCCTAGTACTACAATAACAAACTGCATCCCAATCCCTTCCTCCCCTACCTTCTCACCTTATAAATCTCTTGGTACACTTTCACCAAAAAGGTAGAAGCCCATGCATACACCTATGGTGTAGTGATCATATCACTCACCAACCCTATGAGGTTCCAAGGGAACCTATAGTTGGTACTATTTAAGACCACGATGTTGGCCAACATGAGCATTACCAAAGCTGGTAGGGAATCCAATGTCTTGTCCACATACATGGAAAATATGAAATACCCCCACATATCACCGCCACACTCTGCCAAATATCACAAAATATCTTCTTCATATTTGTTTCCCATTCATGTGTAACCTAGACATGAATCTCTTCAATCGGTAGATTGAGGATGTGATATACATCCTCAAGTGTGAGGGTAATATTTTTAGTGGGGAGCTCCCCCTATCTATAACCCACATATCTACAAAAATTGAGAGGTACTCCTCATTCACCCTCACAACATTTATCTATGCTACCTC
Organism: Wollemia nobilis; assembly: GCA_028583015.1. Taxonomy (NCBI): domain Eukaryota; kingdom Viridiplantae; phylum Streptophyta; class Pinopsida; order Araucariales; family Araucariaceae; genus Wollemia; species Wollemia nobilis. Next base: position 4,774,583 of record JAQPPZ010016890.1, read on the forward strand.
CGCTAGCCCCACAACCTTCAACCAATAGCCCCACAACCTTCAACAAATCCCAATCATCACTCCGTAATATTTTTATTATCCTAGGTATGAGAGGCAAGAACCGATGTTGAGCCTCTAAAATCCTAAGAGGTAGAACAACATAAAAAATTTGTTGTTAATACATGTCCATAATTAAAAAAAAAAAACTTACACAAAGTTAAAAGGATCTTCAAAGAGGGACTTACCTTGGCAAATCATACTTCCACTTCAGCCATGCCTTTCATTGCCATAGCTTCTGCACCCACCTCTAGCCACCACACTCCAATCTACTCCACTCCACCCAATTATCCCAAACACAACTTCACAATTTCACAAACACAATAATAAGACCCATTTTTACCCTATAGGCTATTTATAGCTATTTTATGCACCTTGAAATGCCCATGGGCATTTTCTAGTGCATTGAAGTACATTGTGACATTTGGGGAGCATCCAAACACTGGTGGACATTTACGCATGTAGTAAGCACCACCCGGTGTTTGGCATAAAAAAATGACAAAAATACAATATCAATGCAAAATATTGGCTTACCCCAACCAAACAACTCCAAATTGCATCCATGAACCCATTTCATCATATTATCAGGTTTTGTGAAGGTCCAAACCAATTTGGACACATAATTTTATTTTATGCCCAAAATGTGCAAAAATCACTTATCAAATTCCAAAGTGCTCCAAAACGGTCCAATTTTTTACAAAATGACCATAATCATCATTCTCATCATCAATGATTCTTTTTCAAATCATTTCCAATCATTAATCATAACATTTGCATTTTTGCCAAGTTAAAACAAAAATTCAAGTGAACCTCATATCTAGTGGTCTATTCTATCTACTTGGTGATTGCAATGATGGTTTTCCATGCAATTCAGTAAGATGAGTAAACCACCATAAGGAAACTTGGACATATTCATCATCCAATATCTCTGTGTTTGAAAATAAAATCAATTTTGGAACCTCATATTTAGAGTGAGACTATGCCAAGACCAATTTGCATAAAAAAGTGTCATTGATGGCCTAGTTTGTGGGTCTTTAAACATGGACAAAATCACATTTCATCATTTCCCATTTCCTTGATAGTCATCATGGTGACTGGCCTTAGCTAGGGTGATTAGTTATGACCATAGGAATTACTTGATATTCACTAGTTGGCCCTTCGAAGTTGACTCTTTTTATTTTGCATCTTCATCTTTGCCTATCAATGATGCCAGAAGGCACATTCTTCAACAACATCGAATCACCCAAAATTTTGGGTAACTACATTTGGTTTTGACTCTCCACAATGGGATACATCTTACATGATCATGGCATCTACACTTGGCAAAAACCCATTTTCTCTATTAGGGCAAAAACAAAACCAATCACTTGCATATTTCAACAACCCCCCTTCCACTGTTGGGGCAAAAATGGAACCATTTTTACATAATTCATTTTACATTTACAATTTCACCATTCATCCATACAATAATTTGCACTCATTTTTCAATTGGCTCATGATATTCATCTGCAAACTCATTCACCAATTGAGGGGGTAAGCTACATAATCAAAATTATTTTATCTCCAAGCTCATGTCCACATCTCAACAATACTGCTTCACCATCAAGTAAAAGTACGTATCTTGTGTTTTTGCACCACATTATGTTTTACACAATGCAATATAAAAGGGGCATTTGTAGACACCAAAATATATCCACTTGTCATCCATCCAGGTCTTCCCACCATTTTTGACCATTATTTACATATATTTTTTTAATATATATTTAAATATTAATATTTTATATTATATTATATATTTAATAAATATATATATATATATAAATGTATATGTATATATTTAAATTAATCTCAACCATCCATCTTGTTCTAATCCTAGCCATTCATCCACATTAATCCATGCCACCTGCCTAGATTTAATCTCAACCCTTCATCATGTTTTAATCTTGATTGCATAAATTATGTCGTTGAAACCCTAATATGCCCTAGGGAAGATTATAAATAGGAGTCATTTTGATGGCTCAATCCCTAAGTTTTTCCTAAGTTTTTTGAGCCCTAAGCAATCTAAGCAATCCACGACCTTAGCTTTCATAAGTCTCCTTTCGCATCCCTTGCCTTCACCTCCATATCTGCTACTGCAACCCTTGCCTAAAGTGGATTTGCTTCTGTAGACCTTGCCTCAACTCCTAAACACCTCGTTGCTACCTTCGAGTACCCCTCTACTACTCCTAAGCACCTCTATGTTCTTTCCATCATCCTCGAGTACCCACGGGTGTTTCCTACTATTGTCGAGTACCCATGAAAGTTTCAAACCCTAAAACTGTAGATCAGTGAACCCTCAGATGTCACTAGGGCATCTATGTACTAGTTTTACTACAATAATGACAATATAAATCAGAAATCAACAAGTTTACATGGTAATCTTCCATTATTGTATTGATTTCATTATTTCCACATTTTCTTGTAGAACTGTTATTTGATAACTAGGTTTTTTATTGATTTTTTAGGGTCTCACATAGTGGAGCCCTCATAGTTCCTACTAACCCTCTTTTGTCATTTTTTGTGTATAAATTTGGAGATATATAGGAATTTGGTAGCTACTTAAGCTAGAGTGGTCCAATCAATGGATAGATGAAACCCACTCACCTCTATTGAGAGCAAGAATGATCTTTGAAGACACCACAAGAATTGTTGGCTAGGGTTTTAGAGAACCCTGGCATACTGTATTTATTATATCAAAATAAACTATGTAAACCCCTATTTTGGGGTATATTTGATTGTATTGAGATCCACCAATGATAATAATATAAAATCTACTTCTTTGTGCAATCTCTTGTATCATTGTTTGTTCATTTTCTAGTATATATCTGGTGTTTCATTTTTGTCTTCACTAGTTTATTTATTATTGCATTGGAGATATAAGCAAATACCAACCTTAGTGAATTAGAAAAAAAACCAAAAAAAGGAGTTTATAAGTTATATTTTAAAAGTGCATTAGTTACCCAGGTGTTGGAGAGGAGGGAAATCCTCCAAGGGAGGTCCCAGGTTCAAATCTCCACCATACCAAAAAGTTGAATTGGGTATCCAAAATCCAATTGATAATGTTGGTGCGGGCAGGTCCGGGTGCGACTCCCAGGTGAATTTGATGGTGTAGAACCCCCTATTCATGGTATCTCAGACCAAGGCGGCCCCGCAAGGGGTTTTCGCTTAAAAAAAAAAGTGCATTAGTTGGAATACAAATATCATAATATTTGAAAATAATTAAAATTGGAGATATAAGGTTTTCTACCTTGGAAATATTAAAAAATTATTATTTTTAAAATATTATCATTTTCTAAAATTCCAAATTAGGGATATATAAGGAGTACTACATCAAACTTTAGATTATTGGAATTTAGAAAATTGAACCATTGAAAATTAAGGATAAAGGAAGCAAAATCATTGATTGCTTTATAGTTTGGAATTTATTGCTTATACTTGTCTCATATACAAATTAAAGGGCCAAAATGAATCCAACCATAGAGTCTTGAAGATAAAGAACTTCATCAAATTGAAAAGTGCATATTTCTATAGGGAGAAATAAGGTGAAATAGGAGTTGATCATTATATTATATTCAAAACATTAGGGAATCAACTCAAAAGAAAATCTAATAGATGCCAAGCACTTTATCAAGACCATATCATACTCTAATAACTTAGGATTCTACAAAACCTAATATTTGAAAAGGTTTTATCAAGTTTGATCATAAACTCAAAACTAGGGAGTCATAATGTAGACAACTTCAAAGGTTTTTGAAATACAAAAATTCTATCAAAATTGTTCTTTTGTAAACAAGGAAGATTACTTAAAAAATGGAAAGGCTTATTAAATATACAAGTCTCAAGGAATCAAAATGGTTCAAAGACATACTTGATTCTAGAATTGATAATAAGGAAAGTGCAAGAGAAGAACCAATATGGTTTAGAAATACTTTTAAGAATTCACAAATCAATAGTTTGGAAAAAGTAAATTCTTCAGAAATATCTTCCAATGATGACAACTATACTAATGAAGATATTGAGAACCATATTCAAAAGGTAGAAAAGAATACTCATCAAAAATATATCCTACAAATTTATGAAAGAAGTAAATATGAAATAGCTTCAATTGTACATAGATGGTTTAACTATTTCATAAAGAAATTATATGGAATTTATTCTCCTAAAAACAAAGAAATTGGGATATCTTCATTATGCACTTATTGCAACAAATTTGATCATGAGAAATAAAACTATTGGAGCTTCCATCCATGTCGATATTATGGAGAAAAATCTCATTCATATTTCTTCTATTACTATAAATACAAGTACTATAAAATATTTGAAGAGAGATTGATATTCAAATTAGATTGTTCATTTCAAGTTCTTATTTTAGAAACATCCACTAACAATGAATTCAAGGTTGAAACTTTTGAAGAACAGGGACACAAGTCATTCAGAAATCTAAAGGAGAGAAAATGGAGCAACTCTGATCCACTTATGACTTACAATATTAAGAAATATATAGTTCATCAAATATACTTGGAAGACTTCAAGAACAAAGATTCTACCAAACACTTTGAAATACGGAAAAATAGTGAAATGAAGAAAACAAGAAAAGACAACATGAATATTGAAGCAAAATAAGAAAGACCAATTCAAACTAAAGAGTACTTGAAATATTAAGATCCATATTGAATAATAAAGTCTTAGATACCCAAATAATGTAATATAGGGGGGTGTTGAAGTATATTAAATTATTTTGTACATGCTAATGTGCCACCTTGAGCACATAACTAGAGTAGGAGTTTACCTTAGAGTAAGGTTTGATTAGTTACTTCATGCAATGTGATAAATGCATAAGTGTTAGAATGTACAATGATGTAAATATGCATGTAGTCTACATGTACATGAATCATTGGTTTGGTAGATGAAAAGCCAAGGTACTTATCTCCCTATATATATGCCTTTGAGGTAGAAGAGAAAAAGAGAGGAGAGGGAACATAAGATATAATAGTGACTAGTTTCCTGTTGCATTAGTAGTTAGAGTGAGTACAATGTAGTTCCTTCATGTATTTATGGAGTGTTCATGTCCTCAATTATATTACATTGTACTATTTTGTGAGATTTCATTAATGGTATATTTTTGAGTTATTGCAGAAGTCTCTCTTATAATTTTCTTGCATATTATAGTGCCATTATAATATAGTTATCATTTCTTTCTCATTTTACATCTTGTGTTTGCATTTCCTTTAATATATATCATAAAAAGCTAATAGATTTCTTCTCATTAGATGTATAAGACTTTCCTTCTCTTGTAAAAGAATTGGAGTCCAATGCTTCTATTATGAGGAAGCATGATGAGGATGATGTGCACTCACATGACCCCTCTTTATCCTAGCTAGGATTGCATTTTATTTATTAGCATAGTTATTTCTTTTCTTGCTAATAATGTATTCCATGTGAGAATAGTATTCCACATGCATCTTTAGCTGCCTAGGTGTAGTTCTAAATGGATGGATAATATTAGTCATAGTTATAATTAGTTGCTAGTTTTATAAGCTTACTTGGATGCTCTCTTGGCAAATCACATTTTTTTTGCCTACATTGAGATATGGTGGATGGTGGTTATTTGTCTCTTTGGTGTCCTCTTGCCTTTATATATCTTGCATTGGAATAAGACTTCAGTTGGATTTCAATAATTTTCACTAGGGAATAGATAAATACTTTCTTTAGATGTAACATCAATGGGGGTACAACAAGGGAAAGATATTTATTAATTATAATCACAATGTTTGCACTAGATCCAATCCTATCTACTTGGAGTTCACTCATTGCATCATTATTTCCCATCATAGAACCTCCATGGACCACCTATTCTATATAGGACACTTTCCCCTAAGGAAATAATTCCTAAAGAATCCTCTTATCTAAAGTAATGAAGTTAATTTAAAACTTCAAGAAAGTGCTTACATGAAGAGGAATGTTGATATTAAATCTTACCCAACTCTAATATTAGGAAGTTAAATTCTACCAACTACTGTTAATTTAACCTAGCTTATCTTCTAGTTGTAACTACTAATATTCTTAAAATATATCTGCTTTAATTACTATTCTAAATATCTACTTTGTAAAATATTTTAGCTCCTCTAGACTATTTTCATTCTTCTTGTAAATTATGTTCATTCTTCTCGATCATTTTACATTATCCTTGGACTAAAGAATCATGATTTTCTAAATAAGTTCAAAATTTTAGGGTAAAGCATGAGTTTTTGAAAGGGACCTTGGTCCTCTTATACCATAATTTGAACTTGGGTTTCTTAGATGAAAACCCAAAGAAATACAACTATGATATCCCTCATAGGATAAAATTTTAGTATAAATCTTAGGTTTTTGAAAGGGTTCATAGTCACTTTGTACAAGGGTTTGAATTTGGGTATCATAGATGAAAACCCAAAGATATACCACTATGGAATCCCTCATGGGTCCTTTAAAAATTTTAGGTTAAAACATGTGTTTCCAAAAGGGTCCTGGTCCCTTGTATAGTGGTTTGGACTTGGGTCTCTTGGATGAGAACCCAAAGACATACCACTATGGTATTTCTATAAGGAAATTTTAGGGTAAAGCATGGGTTTTTGAAATGGGCCCTAGTCCCCTTGTATTGCGGTTTGAACTTGGATCTCTTGGATGCAAATCTAATGAAATACCACTACAATATCCATCATAGGACCTTTTTTAAAAATTTAAGGATAAAACATGGGTTTTGAAAGGGTTCTAGTCCCCTTATACAAGGGTTTGAACTTGGGTCTCCTAGATGAAAACCCAAAGATATATCACTATGGTATCTCTCATATAACTTAAATTTTAGGGTAAAGCATGGGTTTTGAAAGGGTCCTAGTCCCCTTATATTGGGGTTTAAAATTGGGTATCCTAGATGAAAACCTAAAGACATACGACTACAATATCCCTCACAGGATCAAAATTTTAGGGTAAAGCATGATTTTTGAAAGGGTTTTATCCCTTGCATTAAGGTTTGAACTTGGGTCTTATAGATTAAAACCCAAAGACATAATACTATGGTATCCCTCATGAAATTTAAGGGTATATTACTAACATATAGAGGAAGCTTCCCATAAAATTTCATCTCATTTGGAGTAACATAAATATATGTAAATGTGCATTAATTTTGAACATACCTCGAGACACGTTTACCTCCAAAAATCTTGCTATAGGTCACTAAATAGGTAAGCATATTTGTTTACATCACTTTTAGTCATTCGAAGCATTGCACTTATCAAATTAGATCAATATTTTGTCTTTATATCTATTATTATGAGAGGTCTAATTGATATAGGCATCCAATTATTTGTTATGCTTTTTGTAGGGTTACATAGGTTTTAAGGACCATCATAGCTAGCAGTAGCATACACCTAATAAGCCTACTCCCTCTTGAGGATATCATAGAAGAGTATTGTGGCGTTGCAAAGACACTCAGTTCTAGGGTCCCTCCTCTTGTAGGTCCTCTTTTACAACCCTTGGGGAGAATTGTAAAAAAGATATCATCATTTCACATTGTAACACTTTTACATATTATCAATGAAATGCGATACATTTTTTGTTAATTTATTTTGGTTATCACAATGTATATTCTTGTTGTTGGTTTACTAGCTAAATAAAAACTTTTGTGTTCTTTATATGTTGTAGACATTACAAAATTTGTGTAGGAGTTTCCAAAATCCTTGAAACACATCTCAAGCTGACCCTGCAATTCATCCTTTTGTGATTTTTACACAATAGTTTCAAATTTTCCTTCCTAGAAATAAACATTTTCAAATTTAAATCACTTTGAATTTTTTGCCTCCAAAATTAGTAGGTACAATTCCAAATTATAAAATTTTTGACACCCAGTCCTGAGACCACCATAGAACAACCTAAAAATCCACCTTTTTAGGAAAACATACAAATAGGTATGTTTTTTTATAGAATGTATGGATAGGTACATTTTTAAATTCGACACTTGAAATGGATCCTATAAGGTTTTAGAACACATCCACATGCTAGAAATAATAGGTAGGCATACAAAAATTATAATTTATTTAGTTTTCTTTCTTGCTTTTACCTATTTTTAAAATTGAACAGTAGCTGCTAAGTTTACTTTCAAAACACGTCAAAATTGTTTGGTCATTTTTAAAAATTGTTAAATTTATTTTAAAAAGGCACCAAAATTGCTTGGTCATTTTCAAAGTAGTTATATTTGCTTAAAAATTGTTCAATTCACTTATTTTCTTTAAAAAATGCACCAAGACACACTTTGGTCAAAATTTCTTTGTTTTTTTAGCATAGCTTTTCTTTAAAAGGGCAATTTATTTTGAATATCACATTTGAAAATATTGTTTTCCTTGTATTTTGCTATAGCTTAGTTTCATTTTCACATTTAAATTTATAAAAATAATAAAACACAAAAACAAACACACACATGTAAGTTAACAACATTTGTTTGCATTGGAATTTATTACCAACTACCAAATAGAGATCAATGACATTGGCTTCCACTAGCGAGCATTGACTCACCACCCTAGATGCCATAGTATCCCTTGTGAGTGTTATTTTGTACTTCATCATAAGAAAATCCTCTAATATTGATATTACCTTAGGATAGTTTGGGATAGTTATCCCTACTCATAGGTCTTCACATAATCAATGAGTGTGTAGCTATCGTTATTGACTAATATCGATTGAGGGTGAAACAAAAGCCTAGGTAGGCTGGTAGAAGGTCTCAGACATTGCCACATCTTGCATAAGAGGAATTTTATACCCCCTTATAATAACCCTAAGCATTTCCCCATCATAGGAATCCCTTAACTTGTTTTCGTATCACCACTCCTTGCATACCTTTAGGTATAGTCGAAAGGGTGTGCATCAATGTACCCTTGTAGACCTCATTCACATACCTCATGTTTGTAGCGATATTTTCATCTCAAAACACACAAAATACAAAAAAAAATAATCAAGCAAAGGATTCAACATCAATCAACATCATAAATAAATTGATAAAAACACTTCAAACACATCATCCACACACTTGTTTGTTATTTGCTATTTGCTGGATTAATTGAAACACTTTTGCTACAAAAACTACCAAAACATAGAAACTAGAAGTAAGGTTATATTTGATCCAAATTTTCCCTATTAAGTATTCTTCAAAATTTCCAAAACCACCACCATTAGATCATTCTTGAAAACATCTTTCCAACAGTATAAGTTTTTCCCAAGTCTAACATCGTTTGGTCCCCCAAATTGCAAAAAAATATAAGGGGGTCACATAATTTAAATTGTACAGATAGGTACATTTTCTCATAAAATGTATGGATAGGTGCATTTTTCCTAAAAACACTTCAAAAAAATAAAACTAGGCTTGGGACTACTCAAGTAACTAAAATATTTGGGTTTCCCCCTCATATAATCTGCCTGTAACCCATTTTTCTCTATCATGGTTCTTACATGGAACCAAGTTCTTGAGCAAGAGTGCATTACCACAAAGAATTCTGAAGTGAAACCCCTTCTTAAACACCAAGGAGGAGTATCCCTACCATTACTGTAACATCTACCTACATCTCCCATAGACCAACATCATAATATTACCCCCTCAAGTCCTACCCTTCATCATTCACAAGTAGGATCACATCAAGGCTTCTTGGACTCTCTCTACATTCCCAATTGAAACACATATCTACTTGCATAACTCCAAATAGAATCTCTTATCATCTAAAAAATTGAGGTGCTAGTCTTGACCAACCTTCATGTCACCCTACTCGTATGTCATTCCCCTTTCTACTAGACAAGTATCAGCCTCACAAAATCTACTTTTCCAACCAACTTCATCATCATCATATGAATGGTATACAAAACAAGTGCACAATCATATGACAATGCAATAAGGGTACACTCAAGTACCCCAACAACAAATGTATAATTAAGTGCCAACTCAATAAGGGTACACTCAGGTACCCCAACCATAACATGGGTACACTCAGGTGCCTCCATAAAAACAAGTGCACATTTAGGTGCCAAGTCAACAAGGGTAAAACCAAATACCCCAAAAACAAGTGCACATTTAGGTGACAACACAACAAGGGTACACACAGGTGCCCTAAAAAAAACTAGTGTATATTTAGGTGTCGACACAATAAGGGTACACTCAGGTGCCCCAACAACAACTAGTGCATATTCAGGTGCCAAACCAATAGAGATAAAACCAAGTTTCACCCCAATAAGGGTACATCCAATCACCACAACAAGAATGCAGGACTCAGGTGCCTTACCAAGAAGTGTAGGCCCAAGTACCATATCAAGTGCACAACTAGATACCCCTTAAATCATACCCTCTTTTTGCCAATCAAATGCAACACCAAATACCCTAAGAGGGATTGAATTATATTCCACCCCAAGCCCCCTACATCCAATTCAATCCCATGCACTCCACCCAAATCAATGGATTCCATAATAATAGTGCTAGCCTTCCCCTTCACCTTTCCCATATTTGTATCCCTACCCATATTAATCAACCCCTTCCCCTCTAGTCATCTACGTCAACCTTATCCCAACAACCTCAATTCATCCCTCAGTTGACATACAAAATATTGTAGAGTACCTCAACCATCTCAAGCTATAGATGAACAACTATAGGTGTCAAACATATATCCATAACCTAACCATGAGGGACTCTATAGTATCTCCACCTACCCAACCTCATATAAAATATCAACATCCTCATTGTTTGCTTCATACTAAAATATTGATGTCTGAACCATTGGCTAATGTCTTCCAAAAGTTGCATAATGTAGGTAAAATCATATTTCTTGAAACTAGGCCATATGATCCTAACAAACTAAACCAAAAGGATACAATGAGCATCAATCCTATGTTTACCATCAATAACTATGGCATGATACTAATGATTGTCATACCTTCAAATGACTAGTCCACAATATGACTAACAAGAGGAAATGCACTTTGATAATCCCATATCATCTCCCAATAAAAATTGGGACATATCTAACAATTCATTACCCTAACAAAGGGTGCCATAGTCAAAATCCAAGGTGTTACCAAGATGTTCATCATACCAATCTGGTGCCTAGAAATCCACAACCTTAGAGATAATATCTCCCAATAACATAGTATTTATTTAGCTTCACTCCAATTATTAGTCATTATTTTCTTGACTTTGCTCTAAAATATTTCTCCAAATTTCCCATATTCTCTCTCTCTCTCTCTCTCTCTCTCTCTCTCTCTCTCTCTCTCTCTCTCTCTCTCTCTTTCATAAGTTCTATCTCATTATTGTACGATCATGCATAAGTGGCTACATACCTATGATTGATTATTTAACTCTTCTTTCTCTTTTTCTCTCTCCTATTTCACTATCATTTTTGCATCTGCTTTGAATCAATATCATGACTATGGGAGTTCCATCCTTTGTCAAACCATTTTTATTTTCTAGAGTAGTTATAACTCTCTTCAATCAATTTTGCATCTAGAAGTGTTAAGCCTCCCTTCTCATCCACTCATGTCAATACCATAAAATATTTTAGTCAATAAATCAACTGCTAAGTTCAAAAGGTTGCACCCTTTACCTTATTTTCAATCATAAATCAACTGCTAGTTTAAAAATATTGCATCCTTTTGTCAAAGGTTGTGCCCTTTGCCTTGCATTCACATTTCAAAATAATCAACTACCAAATTCAAAGGGTTGCACCCTTTACCTCAATTTCATAAAACAATCAAATTCAATTTCAACTCAAATACCCCAAAGGCATAAAACCCCTTTGGTTAAAATTCAATTTCAATTTCAAATCTCCAAAGGCACCAAATCCTTAGGATAAGATTTTATTTCAAAAATAATTTACTTTTCATGCCTTCAACATTGTCTTTAGGATAAAATTTTATTTCAAAAGCAATTTAATTTTCATGCCCTGAGCATTGTCCTTAGGATAAATTTTTATTTCAAAAGCAATTTACTTTTCATACTCATGAGCATTTTCCTTAGGAAAATGTTTCATTTTAAAAGCAATTTACTTTTCATGCCCCTGAGCATTGTCCTTAGGATAAAATTTCATTTCAAAAGCAATTTACTTTTCATGCCCCTAAGCATTGTCCTTAGGATAAAATTTCATTTCACAAGAAATTTACTTTTCATGCCCCTGAGTATTGTCCTTAGGATAAAATAATTTCATAAGAAATTCACTTTTCATACCCTTGAGCATTGTCCTTAGGATAAAATTTTAATTCAAAAGCAATTTACTTTTCATGCCCCTAAGCATTGTCCTTGGGTTAAAATATTATTTCTAAAGCAATTTTCTTTTCATGCCCTAAGCATTGAGGTCCCTCCCTCAAAAAAAAAAAAAAAACAACAAAAATACCAAAAACAACAACAAAAATCACAAACACAATCAAATCCAACTACCAATGATGCATTTGGCACTTCATTTTTCCTCTGCTTCTATCTACATATTACTTCTTCTCCCTCCAAATAACTCCACTTAGGATCTATGTCATTGTTGTATGGTTATGTTTCGAGTGACTACGTACCTGTGATAAACTCCCATATTTACATCCCCTCCAAGAAATAATTTACTTTGCATATCCTAAGCATAGAGGTCACTCCCTATAAGAGGCAATTCCCATTGCTCACCTTTAGTAGAGACTCATTTCAAAGGGGTCAAAATTTCAAATTCAAACACAACTCCAAGGCACCAATTATAATTGTTTAAATTCCATTTCAAAGGCCTCAAATTGCTTTTATCATATTCAAATTCATGATTAGGGGGGTGCCAATACTCCTTCTCACATAATCAATCTAATGATTTGGAGTGCCAATACCTCTCCTCATCATATTAGCTCAAATCCTTCTACTAGATCAAGGCTTGCACATTCTTGTAAATTCTAAATAAAAAACAACAAAAATACAAAAACAAAATTAACAACACAATCAAAATCGTCCATCAATAACATATCTTGCATCTCATTTTCCTTTGTTTCCATCAGTATTTTACTTCTTCCTCCTCCAAATATCTTCCACTTGGATCTATTTCACTATTGTATGGCCACATTTCAAGCAAATACATACCTTTTATAAGCTTCCATCCTCCTATTTCTTCACATCTCTTTCTTCTCTTCTTTTCAGTGTTGTATAGTCACACTTTGAGCCGCTACATACATTTGATAGATTCATTTTTTATTTTCTCTTCATATTTTTTTTCTCTTTCTCCAAACCTTCTTTTTAATCCACTTCATTCATTTTATCTTATTCTCTCATTAATTCTCTTCCTCCAATACACATTTACACTTATCATCAATAAATCATGTTGATACCACCAAAAATTTGAAATCACCTCACTCATTACATCAATGTATACATCACCTCATATAACTTCTACTATATTATGGATCACTTTTTGGAGATGTAGGTACACATTCATCAATATTCATTGGTTAATTTAATCAATGATAAGTCTATTGCACATGATCCTGGACATAGACATTGGATTGTCATGCATATCACTGGTATTGGCATGGTTGCATCATTGTGTCCATTCACTTGCACATAGGCATATCTTGTTTCATACAACACCATATGGTAGTTATCACAACTATCATGATGTCATGTTCAAATATTATGCATAGGTTACTTGGTAATAGAATTATTTTCTATTAGTCAACCATTTTAGTTGATCCCATCAACCTTTATCAAACATCATTGGATTCTAATGCTATTTTAGACTTCCCTTGGCTGACTAGAGTTCTCTCATGAACCAAACACATGTCAAACACTAAATAAATTTTGAGTCTAGGAAATACAACACCTTGTGTAGTCTCATGATAAATCAAATGGCTTCCTCTACTCATCCTATCATTCACATAATTCGAGTTTAACAATCTATCCTAAGGACAAGTTTTTAAGATACAAAAAAAAGAGAAGAAAGTAAAGATAAAAGGGCACTACAAAAAAATAAAATACAAAAGTGCACTACCAAACAATTCTTCCTTGGTAACCTCAAGTATTTTTAGATGATTCCACCATGGCTATAGATGCTCGTCTGATAGTAGAACAACATTAATAGATCATGAGACCGATATCTATTAGGGCTATAGATGTTTGCTTGGAAATTGAGTAGGTCCTTTGAGTGTGATATATATATCATATTAGAGACCTTCATTTGTATAGATCATTACATGCTCATATATGAGCTTGATACAATGGCTACAACTACAATAGGTTAGTCCAACCTTGCTCAATGGATAAATTAATATCATCGCACACACATTGGTTCATTATAGGCTCAACCTTAGTTAGGATGGTCTAGATTTCAATAAAATATAACTTGACTAGTAGATGGTTTTGATGATTAAACTTAGATATTTGACTCTCTAGAATTTCCATTTTACCATCTAAAAAAACTTAGCAAATGGAACAAACACACATCATGTCTAGTTGCATAACTAGTCCATCATCAGGATCAACATGCATTATCCTTAGGTCAATCATCTAAACATCATTGTAAGCACCTACATATGGTCATAATTATATCAAAATTTATCATACACATTGCATGTTTGCCCATATCATTATTTTTTTTCATATGCTAAATGCGATTTTCAATTTATTATTGATTACTTTTGTTGTACATAATTGCACAAATCAAATACACATCCAAAAATATTTGATTACACATGCACATTAGAAGTTTCAAAACATGTTTTACACAACAATGCAATTTCATTCATAACATCCACAACCTTAAATGAATGAAAAATACTACATTATACCCATATTAAATCAAATACATCCCATCATTACCATAATCAAAGGTACACAACACAATGAATCATCATGTATACATCATCTTCATCTCATAAAAATAATACTACAAAATTGTGGTACATTTGCCACACAAAAAATATTGCTACAATACATACATCATTCAGAGCTTCTAATCCATTGGAATCTATCCACTCCCCTCCTATCCACCATATTTTTAGATGCTACAAGTTAAACCACTTTGCATCAACCATCATCAATTCGCCCTCATACATCGACCTTCTAACTAACCAAGACAAATCTCCCTTTCAAGAACCCAAAATTGAGCATTCATTGCTTCCAAAAGTAGGGTCATATTTGAGCCAAAATTTTCCCTACCAAATCTTCTCCAAATTTTCCAAAACCACCTCCATTAGATTAGGCTTAAAAAGATATTTACAATGATATAATTTTTGCCTACTTCTGACATCATTTGGTCCCCTAAACTATAGAAAAATTATAATGGGGTGCATTTCAAGAAAACATACGGATAAGTACTTTTTTAAAATGTACCCATCCATATGTTTTCTAATTTTTTATGCCAAAACCCTTCAAATTACAAATTTCCACCTTTCTTGGTTCCTGTGTGATCCTACAATGATATTTTTATCAAGTGACTCATCATTGATTATAAATTATTCACCCATAAACTCATCGTTTGAGGGGGTAGACATCACATATCACTAAAGCCACCTTGTGCATATAAATATTAAAACACTCAATATTGGAATTTTTGTTTGTCAAACAACCTTTGCCTAAGATTATCACAAGCCCTTCTTTGTTGAAGTAAACAAAAGGATAATTTCTCATCTCAAAAAAATTATAATTCAAACAAATATTTGGTATGCTATGTGTCAGTAGTTGTAGGTTTACTTAGGTGTGTAGTAATTCACTAGGTCCAGCATATAACCCACTAAATAAATCATGAGTATACCTACACATACTCACACTTTCACTTTGATAAGATGATCAAAGTGATGTGAGGACACCTATATATGGCTGGATGATTTACCAAATCAAACCAAGCTCATCAAGCTTATCAAAGGTAATTTTTCAAAGACATTCACCCCTCTCAAAATTTGGGTATCTTACATTGATAATGAAGTGAGATGATCTTGCATGTCCTCCCTCAAACAATTATGAGGTACATCAAAGTCCATAATCATTCATAATCAATCACACCCCAACCACAATTTTTTGTTTCTTTACCACTATTTTGAATTCATTGCTTCTAAAAGTAGGATCATATGTGATCCAAATTTTATTCTATAAAATCTTCTCTAAATTTTTTAGAACCACCACCATTGTATTGGACTCAAAAAGATCTTTCCAACGGTATAATTTGTCTTATTCTAACATCGTTTGGTCCCCCAAACTCTAGAAAAATTGCAATGGGGTGCATTTCAAGAAAACATATAGATAGGTACATTTTTCTGAATGTGCCCATCCATACATTTTCTAAATTTTCACTACCAAACCCTCTCACATCCTAAATTCCACCTTTCTTGGGCCTTGTGTGATCTCCCAATAACATTTTGTCAAGCAATTTTCCATTGTTTGTAAATTCTTCACCCAAAAAATCATCACTTAAGGGGTTAGATATCACAAATTAAAAGTTGTATTACACATTATCAACACTCAAACACTCAATTTTGTATGTGTGTTAATTCAAAAACCTTTTCTTAAGACTATCACAATCCTTCACTTGTTGGGGCAAGTAAAATGTAAAAACTCAATCCATTAAAACTTGGTAAACTCGATGCTAATATCTCTAGGTTACTCGCATAATATCTTTATTGAGGTGGCAAAATGTCCACTTACAATTGACCAAAGAATCATGAGAACACCCACATATAGCTTGACAACTTATTAAGTCAATCAAGGTTAACATAATCTATCAAAAACAAAGTTTCAAGGACATGCACCCTTCCACAATTGAGGAATCATATATTGATCATGACCCAAGACAATATTACATCTCCCTCCCTAAAAAATCATCACTAACCATGATCAATTCTCCTCAACTCACACTCCACCATAAATCAACCATCAATCTAGCATCATATATTTTTGTACTACATCGTGTTCTCGCACAATGCAGTACAAAAAGGGGTAAATGTAGACACCCAAAAATATCACACTCAACCTTGTGCAACAAAAATTAATGATCAATAAAAAAAACATTCAAAAATAATTTTAATTACTCTAAACCCTAGGTAAACCTACCCCATCCAACCCAAACCCCACTCACACCCCTCTATGTGCTTCTCTAAGCACCTAACCATCCTATATATCATAAATTCCTACTCTCCCTATAAAGAATTTAAAATGGAATTAAGGTAAAATGTGTTTTCCCTCTTCCCTAAGCTCTAGGTGGGCATGACACACTCCTGCCCTCTTTATACACTTAGTAGAGGAGGTATATCCCATCACATACCTAATTAAGAATACCTTCTCTCTCGTTTTTTATCAGTTCATGGATATGTTGATTTTTTTGGCTCTCAAACCAATGATATACTTTTGGTACTTACCACACATTAGAATCCACTTTCATAAAAGTTAAAAAATAAAGGGGAATCATACAAAAAAATGACCATTAGTTTGAATCATGAGGATGTTCTTCTCTCCACATTAGGATAACATGTTAGTAGCTAGCATGCCACATAATCTAGAATATAGTTGATAGGGATATGTCACCATATGACCATTTGTTAGTGAGCACATATCAACAAAAAGGAATAAGTGGAATACAAGGCAAAAATGACAAACACCACCTTTTACCCCAAAAGACCAACTAGGGTAATAATGTGTATTAACAAGCACATGATTGACGAATATGATGTTGTGATCAAAATATCACACTCATTGTTCCACCTACAAAATAATGGTGTCTATCATTGGTGACATGTGTGAGATAGTTATTGTAGGCTCTTCATAGAGCCAAAATACAAGACATGCATTTTTTTAAAAATTTTGCCCTATATTTACACATTCCTACATTTTTTTGAGTTCACTATGTTTTTTTGAGTTATTTTAACAAAATATTGCAATCCCTATGAAAATCATATATTATATAGAATCTCATTTCTAAATGGCACAATGGGAAGATAAAAAATTAGATCCAGAAAACAGTTTTGAACTCTACCAACACCTGGATTTGGTAGACATATATAACAACATTGGATGAATATAGTTTTTCCACATGTTTGATGGGCATGATAAGAAAGTGGTAGAAGAATTTACCATGAAATTGAATAAGAGAGTAGTAAAACTTAGAGGAATTGAGATTAAGATCATAATAGAAATAATTAGTAGAAATAAGTTATTCTCATCATTCAAAGGATAAGAGAACCTAGACCCTATTTATTAAATGACTTGAAATCTATAATAAGTAATCAATCACTCTAGTATAAAGTAATATTGGAATGATGTGGTTCTTTGGGTCTTTAAGTATATAACATGTGATGGCCAATTTGCAATAGTCTTTAGGCTATACTTAAAAATCTTGACAAACCTTAGGTATGGGATTTTAAAACGTGAACTCTACATTAGTTTACCTTTCTATATTCATACAACCCTAAATGCCATGGAAAAGAAAAATCTGAGGGAAAGGACCTATTTAACACCATGGCTTGATAAAACTAATCTATAAATATTATTTTATGCAATTTGAAAATGATGAGAAAAATGGAAGGAATTCCTTAGTCAGAGACCATAGGAGAACTAGGGAAAATGAATATCTAGGGCATCATGAAGGTTACCCTATAGTTATAGGCCCTAGAAGTAGAAGAAAAGAGCTAACCCCATGATCCTAGATAGCCAAAATATAACTGGAAGGACAAATCTAGTAACTGATATATCTAAGGATGGAAACAAGAGGAAGACAATAAGTTCTATGGCTTTAGAAAAATAAGGGATAGACAACTAGAGGAATCTGATACCCAAAGCTTCTAGAGATGGTTATATAATATAAATAAGGCTAATTTTTTAAAGCAATAATGAAGATAATATACGAGAGTTTCAAATTGAGTCTCAACAACCCTTGCCCAACAATGAAGAAGAGGGAGAACCACATGTTTGTATGCTACTAAAATGGAAGATGCAAGGCAAGACGGGTTATTAGAGAAATATAACAAACATTATATAGGGGAAACTATATAAGTTACAAATAATTTTTGTAAATTAGACATGTTAAATGCTAAGGAACTGAGAAGAAATCAATAGAAAGAATTATATTTAGACAAAAATTCATTGAAGGAAAAGGATGAATCCATTACACAACTTTGGTAAGAATTGGCTAAGTTAAAATTGCAAAATGCCCAATTGAATTAATAGATGCATAACATTATGAATAATTTGGAATATGAGGTAATGCATATTGAATATATTGATATAGAAGCTACCACCAGTCTGTAGGATTTGGACACCAAGTCAATAGAAATGGAGGATTTTAACACTTTAGCATGAGAACAACCTAGTGTAGCATCAATACATGTTCCCATAGCTCTAGAACAAAGGATATCAACAATAATCTTCATATAAGAGGAAATAATTTAATACATAGAATAATAAACTTAGAAAGAATGCATACATCTAGAGAATCAAACACCTTAAGCTAATATGAATTACCAAGAAGTAAAGACTAAGCATTTAGAAATTCTAGGGCTAGTAGTTATGATCCCTCTTGACATGGTTATAGTTGAAAATAGTGTAGTAGTTGAGAGGTGGATGAAAAGATACATATATCTTGAGTAGAGGTTGGAGACTCTAAATAATTTATAGGATACAAATGAGATGATAAAAAGAGGACTGACTAATATCTAATAGAAATTTAAAAAAGCCTATCACATTGCTAAGAAGTTGTTGGAATATAGAAAACAAATAAGCAACTTTGGAGGATTGTTAGTCTGATATAGCTCATTAAGATGAGCAACTTTTGCTTTGTGAATCTTACCTATCTGAGGTCCAGTCGTATGATTTTTAGTAATGTGCACTATAGTTGGCCGTAAAGTGTGTGACAAAATGTTTGCATCCTGATTCTCCAGAACGCGTAATTGGTTCCGTCAAACAATGGTGCTTTGTTTGATAAAAATCCTTCACCACCTGCCATTACGTACTAATCCAAGATCAACAACCCTAGCTGATTTAGCCTAAAAAGGGAAACTGGCTCTGATACCAATTGTTAGTCTCACAATGACACTGAGAGGGGGGGTGAATCAGTGTGGCTCTTTAAAACTTAAAAACTTCAACTCTTAAAGCCAAAACAATGAAATCTTAAAACCACATAAAGCAAATACAACAAGAGAGCATCACACAACACAAGATGTAACGAGGTTCACCAGTTTTGGCTACTCCTCAAAAATGACTGCTTGGACTACCATCCAAATCCAGCCTTTGCAAAGCAACAACTTTACAATCAATTTTACCAGCACCAACTGGAAGGAGCACCAACCCCTGATTTATCTGCACCAATAGAAAGGAGCACCAACCCCTAATTTATCTGCACCAATAGAAAGGAGCACCAACCCCTAATTTATCTGCACCAACAAAAAGGAGCACCAACCCCTAATTTATCTGCACCAATAGAAAGGAGCACCAACCCCTAATTTATCTGCACCAACAGAAAGGAGCACCAACCCCTAATTTATCTGCACCAACAGAAAGGAGCACCAACCCCTAATTCCAAGCACCAACTTGGACTGCAATTTTGAAACTATATTTTTGACATAAAGATGCCTTCACTTATACAAGACCCTGACTGGTCTATTGCTAACCCAACCTCTCTCGCTATTCACCAAAACACCACACACACTTGCGGCTCTGCTTACTTTTACTGCCCTCTTACAGACCCCTTAGCTACGCTTATTTACTACACTCTTACGGCTCTCACGGCTCTGCTTAACGCTCTCTTACGACACTCTTCCAGCCCTCTTTTTGTAGCACTTTCACACTTTCATAGCAACACTTTTCCTCTCTGCAGCAGCAATTTAATTCTCCACGTAGACCTCCTTTTATAACAGAATTCTGATTCTATTTTTAGCTTCCATATTTTCACATGCAGCTTATTAATAGAAAATTCTATATTCAACTTCCTTTATCTCACAGTATTCTTTCATGCATCCTATAAATAGTTACGGTTCTTTGTTTGGTCTTCGACTGATGACTTTCAGTTTAACCGTCGCTCGATGCATTCACTCCGTAACTGACCTTGTAACTGTCGTTCTGACTCCAATTCACTATTCTTATTTTAGCTGCATGATTTTTCTCTATAAATGCACTTGTAACTGTTGTATAACTTCAGTTAACTCTTCTTATTTTAGCTGCATGTATTTCTTCTGCAACTGCCCCTATAACTATCATGGAACTTCAGTTAACTATCACATATCTTATTTCAGTTGGGTTCTCTTCTTGCTCGTGCCAACGTGACCTGTCACGAAATCGTGACACTTCTACCTCTTTGTTCTCTTCTTGGCTTTCACCCACGAAAACACAACATGTCGCGATATCGTGACACTTTCGCCTTCTTGCTACTCTTCTCAGCTTCAACCAGCGAAAACACATGTCACGATATCGCGACACTTTCGCCTCCTTGCTACTCTTCTCGGCTTCAACCAACGAAAACACAACATGTCGCGATATCATGACACTTTCACCTCCTTGCTACTCTTCTCGGCTTCAACCAGCGAAAACACAACATGTCACGATATCGCGACACTTTCGCCTTCTTACTTTCTCTCTCCTCCTTTAGTCACGAAAATGTGACATGTCGCGATATCGCGACACTTTCTCTCCTTTGCTCTTTCTCTTGCCTTCGGGTCACGAAAACCCGACATGTCGCGATATCGTGACACTTTTTCTCCTTAGCTCTTTCTCTTGCCTTCGGGTCACGAAAACCCGACATGTCGTGATATCGTGACACTTTTTCTCCTTAGCGCTTTCTCTTGCCTTCGGGTCACAAAAACCCGACATGTCACGATATCGCGACACTTTTTCTCCTTAGCGCTTTCTCTTGCCTTCGGGTCATGAAAACCCGACATGTCGCGATATCGTGACACTTTTTCTCTCGGACTCTCTCTCCTGCAATATGTCATGAAATCGTGACACTTTTTCTTTCGGACTCTCTCTCCTGCAACATGTCACGAAATCGTGACACTTTTTCTTTCGAACTCTCTCTCCTACAACATGTCAAGTTAAACAATTTTCCTTTCTTAACATGTCAAATCGTGACACTTTTTCTCTCAAACTCTCTCTCCTGCAACATGTCACAAAATCGTGACACTTTTTCTTTTGGACTCTCTCTCCTACAACATGTCACAAAATCATGACACTTTTTCTTTCGGACTCTCTCTCCTACAACATGTGAAATCGTGACACTTTTTCATCCATACAACCTTCCTTGCAATATGTCAAAATCGTGACACTTTTTGTCCGTACAACCTTCCTTGCAATATGTCACAAAATCGTGACACTTTTTCTACTTGCATTTCTCTCTTCCAACATGTCACGAAATCATGATAGTTTTGCTTGCTTGCACTGTTTCTCCAAACATGTCATGAAATCGTGACAGTTTTGCTTGCTTGCGCTTTCTCTCCGAACATGTCACGAAATCGTGACACTTTTTCTTCCTTGCATTTTCTCTTCGCTTCGGACCGTGAAAATGCAACATGTCACGAAATCGTGACACCTTTTTCTCTCTCCTCTTTCTCTTTGCTTTGGCCCACGAAAATGAAACATGTCGCGAAATCACGACACCTTTTTCTCTCTCCTCTTTCTCTTTGCTTTGGCCCACGAAAATGAAACATGTCGCGAAATCGCGACACCTTTTTCTCTCTCCTCTTTTTCTTCAAACATGTCGCGATATCGCGACAGTTTTTCTTTCTTGCCAACATGTCGCGATATCGCGACAGTTTTCTTCCTTGTGATTTTCTTTTGATTTTTAGCATATGGGCCACTTCTATCTTTTGGAAAACCACTGCTCTGAAGAACCTCTTAACTCCTGTCCACTGCATCAACCGATCTGTCTGACTGTGTTGACAACAATGACAATATTGTTTTTGCACCTTGCTCAACAATCTCCCCCTTTGGAATTGTTGGCAACACACATGCAAGTTCCTGTAATACTTCTCCCCCTTTGACAATAATACCAAAGGGCTACTGCAGACTCCCCCTAAGTCCATGCACATCATTCTCAGGCACACGTTATGACAGTTAGCAAAAATTACAAATATGAGCAAAAAGATAATCAAATATATAAATGCTCCCCTTGAGAATGTGGTCCCTCACTCAGATCTATCTTCAACTGTGTTGGCTACTGGATCTCTATCCATTGAGACTTTGTCCTTTGTACCCTGTCAATAGGCTCACATAGAATCTATCCAATCTTATAGAATCATAAAGAGAATTGTTAGAGACTCAATATGTTCTATACTTAATGCTCAATCAATATATCAACTAAATCTCATAGAAGCATAAAGAGAATTGTTAGAGACTCAATATGTTCTATACTCAAATCCCAATCTCAACACAACTCAACCAATCACTTTTTACATTTTCAACTTGGTCTATGTTTTCTACAGTCACCGTTGGTCACACCTTACTTTCAACTGTTCGACTCAGGAGACAACATTTTGTCACACACTTCACGGCCAACTATAGTGCACCTTACTCAAACTCATACGACTGGACCTCGGATAGGTAAGATTCACAAAGCAAAGTTGCTCATCTTGATGAGCTAAATCAGACTTCAATATTTTCAACACAGCGTCATAATAGATCTGATAATCTTCCCGTCAATGTGAAGTTCAAATACACACTACTTTTATCGAAACACATATATGCGGCTCGGGCAACATTCTTTCACTAACCACACTATCTGAACTGTTATAATCCTTAACTTTGGATAGTGGCAGTAAGAACCATCAATAGTACAACAATGACATATAGCAATATTACCAATAAAGACAACTCTTAATTTAATCACCACCCTTCACTGCACTACCACAAACAACTACATGAACTGAAAACACACTTTGACAGCTATATAACAACTCCCCGACTACTTTTCTTTCATCCTCAGATAACTACACAAATACATAGGAGCATTAAAATAAAACTTTAACATTGCTCCCCCTGAGGATGTGCTACCTGGAGCTTCTTAGTGCAATAGAGGAGTAATCTCCTTCTATCCAAGGAGACACGATTTCCTCTCTTCTTTCTTTCTCTAGTCTTTCTTGAACTTAGGCTGAAGGTTTTCACCTGCATCCCCATTTTGAACCTTTTCGTGAACCTGAACATTTCTCTTGGGTGGTTGTCTCTTGTACATCCTTGATGGATGATTCTTTTCCTTTCTTTGATGCACATGATTTCTTCCCTGTCTGTGTTGCATTCTTTGCGTCTGATGAAATCTACTGTCTTGCCTTAGATTTGGACAAGACCTTGCTATGTGCCCATGACCATTACATTTAAAACATTGCACATGATGTTCAACCGGAATAACAGATGTATTTCTACCAGCATAACTCTTTGATCTATTATTCTATCCACAATAAATTGCCTTGTGACCATAATGGTTGCATCTAAAACAATTGCCATTAAAAGCATTATTATGAATAAAGTGAGAGTGATAGAACCTCTTTTGTTGTGGTTGTTTTGCTGTAGATCTCCTTTGAGATTTTCTTCTTTTTGAGGATTCAGCTTCAGGCTCTTCTTGCTTTGATCCTTCAGCAGTGGACTTCTTCTTCTCTACAGATTTAGAAGATGAAGGTTGTTCAGCTTCATATCCAAGACCAAGCTTGCTCATGGGGCTTCTTTGTTGCCTTATCATTTTATCTAGCAGCTCTGTGCTCTTCTCAAATTTGAGATTTGTATTGGCCTCTTCTAGTTGTTTCCTCAATAACACAATCTCCTCTTCTTGTTTGCAGCAAACAATCTCTTTCTCATTGATCTGTGACTTCAAGGCTTCTTCTATTTTCTTGGCTTTGTGAATTTGTAAGAAGAGATCTTCAATATCACCCTCATATTCTTCCAAATTTTTGGACAGTATTTTGTTCTTTTTCCTTTCTAAACCCAACTCTTCAAGTGCAGAGATCAACTCACCTTCTAGATCTACTTCAGCCTCAGAGTCTTCACCACATACTTCAGAGTTCACTTCTTCTTCCTTTTTTGATTCTACTTCTTCAAATGCCATGAACAGAGCTTCACCTATTTCCTCTTCAGAATCCTCACCGGAGTTGTCTTCTATTGAACTGGCATTCCTGGAGATGAAACTTTTCTTCTTGAAGTTACCTTTTCTGAAATTCATTTTCTTCTTCCAGTCACTTCGTTCTTGGTGCGATCCTTCATTACTTTCGTCCTTCTCATTAAGTGGACAATTAGTCGCAAAGTGCCCAATGCCTCCACAGCTGAAACATTTAAATGGTAGCTTTCCTCTGTATTTTCCTTTTCCCAATTTTAGTTTTCGAACAAAGTTTGCTTCCATTTCATCTGATGTCTCTTCTTCCTCGGACTCTTGTTTTGCGTTTTTATTTTTAAGGACTTTAAAAGCCGCTTCTCTGTCTGTGGGTTTGGATTTTCCTATCCTCATCTCATATGCAGTCAAAGAACCATGCATCTCATCCATACTAAAAGAATTTAGATCCTTAGCTTCTTCTATAGCTAAAACTTTAGAATCAAATCTTTTGGGAAGGGATCTTAATACCTTTTTCATGATGACAGAGTCTCCGATATCCTCACCGAGTCCTCTGATCGCATTAATGATTCCATTAACTCTCAGCATATATGCCTCAATGTTTTCATCATCATTCATCTTCAATGCTTCGAACTGAGCTCGATGTGTCTGTAACTTGGCCTCCTTGATCTTATCGTCTCCTTCATGAATACTCCTCAGTTTGTCCCATATTTCTTTTGTCATTTTGTAGCTCATGATCTTTACTAGTTCACTGTCTGCTAATCCGCACATGATAGCATTCTTTGCTTTAGAGTTATTCTCAAACAGCTTCTTACCGGCAACATCGGTTGGAGGAGTGGTGGGGATTGTGTATCCACTATTTACTGAATCCCAAATGTCATATCCCAAAGCACAGAGATATGTCTGCATCCTGATTCTCTAGAATGCGTAATTGGTTCCGTCAAACAATGGTGCTTTGTTTGATGAGAATCCTTCACCACCTGCCATTGCGTACTAATCCAAGATCAACCCTAGCTGATTTAGCCTAAAAAGGGAAACTGGCTCTGATACCAATTGTTAGTCTCACAATGACACTGAGAGGGGGGGTGAATCAGTGTGGCTCTTTAAAACTTAAAAACTTCAACTCTTAAAGCCAAAACAATGAAAGCTTAAAACCACATAAAGCAAATACAACAAGAGAGCATCACACAACACAAGATGTAACGAGGTTCACCAGTTTTGGCTACTCCTCAAAAATGACTGCTTGGACTACCATCCAAATCTAGCCTTTGCAAAGCAACAACTTTACAATCAATTTTACCAGCACCAACTGGAAGGAGCACCAACCCCTGATTTATCTGCACCAACAGAAAGGAGCACCAACCCCTAATTTATCTGCACCAATAGAAAGGAGCACCAACCCCTAATTTATCTGCACCAACATAAAGGAGCACCAACCCCTAATTCCAAGCACCAACTTGGACTGCAATTTTGAAACTATAATTTTGACATAAAGATGCCTTCACTTATACAAGACCCTGACTGGTCTATTGCTAACCCAACATCTCTCGCTATTCACCAAAACACCACACACACTTACGGCTCTACTTACTACACTTTTACTGCCCTCTTATAGACCCCTTTGTGCTTCTTTACTGCACTCTTACGACTCTCACGACTCTGCTTAACGCTCTCTTACGACACTCTTCCAACCCTCTTTTTGCAGCACTTTCACACTTTCACAGCAACACTTTTCCTCTCTGCAACAGCAATTTAATTCTCCACATAGACCTCCTTTTATAACAGAATTCTGATTCTATTTTTAGCTTCCATATTTTCACATGCAACTTATTAATAGAAAATTCTATATTCAACTTCCTTTATCTCACAGTATTCTTTCATGCATCCTATAAATAGTTACGGTTCTTTGTTTGGTCTTCGACTGATGACTTTCAGTTTAACCATCGCTAGATGCATTCACTTCGTAACTGACCTTGTAACTGTCATTTTGACTCTAGTTCACTATTCTTATTTTAGCTACATGATTTTTCTCTATAAATGCACTTGTAACTGTTGTATAACTTTAGTTAACTCTTCTTATTTTAGCTGCATGTATTTCTTCTACAACTGCCCCTGTAACTATCATGGAACTTCAGTTAACTATCACATATCTTATTTCGGCTGGGTTCTCTTCTTGCTCGCGCCAACGTGACCTGTCGTGAAATCGTGACACTTCTGCCTCTTTGTTCTCTTCTCGGCTTTCACCCATGAAAACACATGTCGCGATATCGTGACACTTTCGCCTTCTTGCTACTCTTCTCGGCTTCAACCAGCGAAAACACAACATGTCACGATATCGCGACACTTTCGCCTCCTTGCTACTCTTCTCGGCTTCAACCACGAAAACACATGTCATGATATCATGACACTTTCGCCTCCTTGCTACTCTTCTCGGCTTCAACCCGCAAAAACAACATGTCACGATATCACGACACTTTCGCCTCCTTGCTACTCTTCTCGGCTTCAACCAAAAACACATGTCGCGATATCGTGACACTTTCACCTTCTTACTTTCTCTCTCCTCCTTTAGTCACGAAAATGTGACATGTCGCGATATCGCGACACTTTCTCTCCTTTGCTCTTTCTCTTGCCTTCGGGTCACGAAAACCCGACATGTCACGATATCACGACACTTTTTCTCCTTAGCGCTTTCTCTTGCCTTCGGGTCGCGAAAACCCGACATGTCATGATATCGTGACACTTTTTCTCCTTAGCGCTTTCTCTTGCCTTCGGGTCACGAAAACCCGACATGTCGTGATATCGTGACACTTTTTCTCCTTAGCGCTTTCTCTTGCCTTCGGGTCACGAAAACCTGACATGTCCCGATATCGCGACACTTTTTCTCTTGGACTCTCTCTCCTGCAATATGTCGCGAAATCGTGACACTTTTTCTTTCGGACTCTCTCTCCTGCAACATGTCACGAAATCGTGACACTTTTTCTTTTGGACTCTCTCTCCTGCAACATGTCACGAAATCGTGACACTTTTTCTTTCGGACTCTCTCTCCTGCAACATGTCACGAAATCGTGACACTTTTTCGTCCGTACAACCTTCCTTGCAATATGTCATGAAATCGTGACACTTTTTTGTCCGTACAACCTTCCTTGCAATATGTCGCGAAATCGCGACACTTTTTCTACTTGCCTTTCTCTCTTCCAACATGTCACGAAATCGTGATAGTTTTGCTTGCTTGCACTGTTTCTCCGAACATGTCATGAAATCATGACAGTTTTGCTTGCTTGCGCTTTCTCTTCGAACATGTCACGAAATCGTGACACTTTTTCTTCCTTGCATTTTCTCTTCGCTTCGGACTACGAAAATGCAACATGTCACGAAATCGTGACACCTTTTTCTCTCTCCTCTTTTGCTTTGCTTTGGCTCGCAAAAATGAAACATGTCGCGAAATCGTGACACCTTTTTCTCTCTCCTCTTTCTCTTTGCTTTGGCCCGCGAAAATGAAACATGTCGCGAAATCGCGACACCTTTTTCTCTCTCCTATTTTTCTTCAAACATGTCGTGATATCGCGACAGTTTTTCTTTCTTGCCAACATGTCACGAAATCGTGACACCTTTTTCTCTCTCCTCTTTTTCTTCAAACATGTCGCGATATCGTGACAGTTTTCTTTCTTGCCAACATGTCGCGATATCGCGACAGTTTTCTTCCTTGTGATTTTCTTTTGATTTTTAGCATATGGGCCACTTCTATCTTTTGGAAAACCACTGCTCTAAAGAACCTCTTAACTCCTATCCACTGCATCAACCGATCTGTCTGACTGTGTTGACAACAATGACAATACTATTTTTGCACCTTGCTCAACAAACAAATAAGGCTATACAAATTGTTTTTAAGGGAATAGTATTTAAGATGGCATCATAAGACTTAGTTTGAGGTTGACCTATGAGTAATCCTCAATTGAGAAATTTTTGGCAACTTACTTTGATAGCCCCATGGAATAGAAAAATATTCTATATGAATTTTATGTGCATAGGTATACATTGGCTAAGGAAGTTACTTTTCATTCTAACATGTATATTGGAGGTGTTTATTTAAGGGATTTTGCATCTACTATTTGGAACTAGGTCCACATGGAAGACATGTTAGTGGAGTATAAGGAAAGATAATTGAAGATTGGATTAGCAATTTGGTTTAAGCATATAAGGGTAGTAAGGCTTACCTACCTGCATTATAATCTAATCAGTCACGAGCACATCATAATGAGGCTCATTTTACATACTACATAAAATATTTTTGGAGGTGCATAGACATACTACATAAAATATTGTAGGAGGTGCATAGAATTGATTGATAAACCAAAGAATATAGAGCCTATCTCTTTCAAAAATATGGATTGGTCCCAAAAGAAGACCATCAAAATAATCAATGTCATCTAGTCCCTTAAACATAATTGGATAGGGTAAAAATATACTATGATTAAGAGTAATCCATCACCATCATAGTAGTATATGGTTGATCCACTGCCTCAATAGATTGCAATTGATTTATCACTATTGTAGCTACCTATGGTTGATCTATCACCTCAATAGCCTATGGTTAATCCATCACCACCTTAGCATCCCATGGTTGATCCATTACCCCAATAGCCTATGATTTATCTACCACCATTTAATCATCCCATGATTGATCTATCACTACTGTAGCTACCTATGGTTGATATGTTGCCTCAAAAACCTATGGTTAATATATCATAGTAGCCTATGGTTGATCCATTGATGCCTCAATTGCTTGTGGTTGATCCATTACCTCAGTAGCTTGTGGTTGATCTACTCCCATAGCAATAGCCTATGGTTGATATACTACCATCACAATAGCCTATGGTTGATCTAACACTACCTCAATAGCCTATGGGTTATTCCATACCACTATCACCATAGCATCTTAATATTGATATGCTAAAACCACCATTGCAATAATTTTTTATTGATCCATCATCATCATCACCTAAATAAATTTTGGTTCATCTACCACCATCACCACCTTATCAACCTATGGTTCATATACCACCACCACCACCACCTTAGAAGCTTATGGTTCATCTACCGCTACCATTTCCTCAATAGCCTATGGTTGATCCATTGCCTTAGTAGCCTACGGTTGATCTATTATCATTGTTTCCTCAATAACAAATCAAATTGCAATAATGTTGTAATTACCAAAGTTTCATGATTGGAATGATTCTTAATAATGGAATTTGACTTAGGGAAGGATTAAAAGTTTTGGGATCGGAATGAGGAGAGGAATTTTCATCCTCATGGTGAAGTTGAAGATTTTTATAATTTTATTGGAGAAGTCCCTACCAAAGGATAGATTCAGATCTGAAGGGTATTTGGATAAATAGAAGTAGGTTCATTCTCATGTTTTTGATCATGGAGCTATACTATGGTTGGATGTTGTTAGAGGAAATAAAAAAATGCCAAATAAGAATTTTAATCTAGTAATGGAGAAAGAGAAACTGATTATATTGAATGAATTGGATTAAATGGGTGTGACACAAGGTGATCTATGTTTAACTAGAAAATTTTTAGGTGCTAGACCTGATTTGGATTCAATTCAAAAATGGGCCCATGCTAAATGGAAACCATTGGGGTTTATGGAGATCATGGCCCTTCCTAATAACTTATTTCTAGTTAAATTGAATTACACTAAGGATATGGATCACATTTTGCAAAAGGGTCCTTGTTTTTTTGTAGAAGGAGTTTATTTCTAAAGCATTGGACTCTAAATTTTGATCCTTATAGCCAAAACATCCTATAGGCTCTAGTTTGGGTTAGATTACTTGGACTTCCTTTGCATTTGTGGTAGGAGGATATTTTTGAAGGGATTGCAAAGGAATTTAAAAAAATTATAGTGATTTATTGGGCCACTACTATGATATCTATCCTAATCTATAAAATATTTTGTTTTAGTATCAATTTAGAGAAACATCAGCCAAATATTTTAAAAATTATCTCCAAATTTGGCAAGTGGTTGTAAGTCATTGAATTTGAGAATTTTCCTATCAAGTGTAATGTGTGTTTTAAATTTGGTCATGTTGGAATTTTTTTCTCTAATTATCTTGGGTATACACAATATAAGTACATATAGAAAAATGAAAATGTAGGTGAAATGATGAAATATGATCTTAGGAAGCAAGGATCGGATGACAGAGACCAAATGAATTCCTAAAAGGAATATGGTGGATTAGCTATTGCTTTGTTTGAAGAGGGTGAGATTGTGGACAATCATACTAAGGTATACCCTTCAAATTCTATTCCAAGTATTTCTATAACTAAAAATCCTACCAAAAATCTATTTGATTCATTGGAAAACCTAAATGAGAAAAAGGAGAAAACTGTAAATGAGAAAAAAAAAAAAGGATGAAAAGATCGATGAAGTGCTAGAAAAAGAGCTTATAACACCTAAGGTTAACAAGGAAGGAAAAGGAAATATGAAACCTCATGGATCTAGACAAAAGAGATTATTACTAAAGGGGAATAAAATTCTAATTGCACCTAGAATAAAAAGGAATAGTAAGAAGACTAAAATTATAGTGGGAGAATCTAAACCACCTGACAAATCTTTAAATAAGGAGGTTTTATAAAGATAAACAACTATGGATGTTCTAAATGGAGCACAAATTATTCTTAATATAAGTGCGAAGAAGCAACCTGCTAGATCTAAAAAATGAAGGTCATTTCTTGGAATGTGAGAGGTCTCAATACCCCTTCAAAGCATCATCTGGTGTATCTAGCAGATTATTACATTTTCTAATATTTTATTCTAGGATGGTTAGGATAATTGTTAAATGGAGAATCTATAGGGTGTAGACCTAAATTTTATGAATCAATCTAAGGATGGGGATTAGAATATTTTGAATGCCATGGTGTAGGAAGAGGTTTATGTTAAGGAGCCTAGGGTTTTTGAAGGTGATACTGAAATATTTATTGTTGTGACTAGTTTAGGTACCAATCTAATGTTCTTGGATGATTGAGCCTCCTTAGTATGATGTAGTACCAGATAATTCAGTTGGATCGTTGATCAAATTTAGGAGTTTGTAATGGATACCAAAATCAAGTTTATCACCTTGGACAAGAAGGAAGAACACATGGATATGATTGCATGCATGCTCAAAGGAAAACACTCAAAATGAATGTTTTATATCATATTGGGTTGGTCAATATGGTGTTTAGTCTATTTGGTTTTGTTAATGGTGTTCAATTTATTGCATCAATGTTTTTCTATAGTCTTGGTCTCAGTTTGTTTAGTGGTGTTGGTGTTATATTTGTGTCTAAGTTTGTAATAGATCATCTTATATAGTTAAGGATATATGGGATAGTTCATGTAGTTTAATATGGGTTGTATCCTTGAATAGGAGGACCTATGTATTGTTCTATTTTACATTAAAATCAAGGAATATATGTTGTGTGACAATTTAAAATGGTTAGGGCCCTTTCAAAAATTCATTCTTCCAACCTTATAAAAAACACAAGTAGATAGGGCTAAAATTTAGACCAACAAATATTATATTACCTATTCCTTGGTTTGGCTATGGTGCACGACCTTAAAGGAATATTAAGATGATGGATGGAAAAAATTAGGGAGAATAAGGGCTACCATCCTAACCTGAAAAAATACCTAGACTATGAAGAAATGGATATAAGTACTCAAATAGAGGAAAGTTATGAATTAAGATATGCATTAGATTAATTTGGGGGTGATGATGTCTTAGAAAACCTCATTTTATGTAGGGAGGTAATACCTTCTAACCCCTTAATGTATTGGGAAAGAATGTTTAACTATGGACTAAGACGTAATTTATGCTAATATTCTATCTAGACATGGTGAATATAGGATTTATATGAATTTAGGATCAATTTTGGATTAGGATAATGTTTTTTGGTTTGCATTGCTTATTTTTAGTATGGTACCTATTGTCACCTTTGATTGTCCTTGCCTAGGGTAATCATGCCTCGTGTTAGAGTGACAAAACAGGATGCATCCAGAAGCATGGGGTTCAAATCAATCAAGGACCTCTAGAAGTTTTTACAAGGTTGGATCCTTGTTAAGATGTGATCTTCAAGGTGTTAGTTTCTATACAAAGGGAAAGGGGTGCAAGAAAATAAAAAACTCCACAAATAAAAGAAAAATAGGTAATGTGCCAAGATATCTACTAAGATATTATTGCAAAAGTAGACCTAAATGCTATGTGCTAATTATGAACACTTCTTCTCCTTGACATAGTGAAGTGCAATCAAAATATATCAGTTATATGCATATAGGAGTAGGCATGTCCCACAGGAGAGACAAGCTAGTAAGTGACTCAGTCCAAAAATAGACTTAGGCACCTCACACACAAACACTTAACAAATTTTATATTGAGGTAAAATATCATAAACACATACACATACACAACAATGGGTCTACAAGAAAAGGACAAAATATAGACACAAGATCATATGTATATATAATGCATGCCAATGTTTACAAAGATTA
Organism: Wollemia nobilis; assembly: GCA_028583015.1. Lineage (NCBI taxonomy): Eukaryota > Viridiplantae > Streptophyta > Pinopsida > Araucariales > Araucariaceae > Wollemia > Wollemia nobilis. Next base: position 4,808,207 of record JAQPPZ010016890.1, read on the forward strand.
TGCAAGAAGTAGGGGTTCATATTATCCACAAGTTGCTTAAGAACCAAAACTATTTTTACAAATAGCAATGAAAAGAAAGCCTAAAAATACATAGAATTGCAAACTTGCTAATCCTTTACAAAGATAACTCTACTCCTATTTATATATTTACAAGGGAGGATTTTCCCTCCAACATTATTTGTAATTAGATTTGACAATCCCATCTACTTTTTCTTGGTATTTTTATCATTGAAGAATGTACTAATCTCATCATAATTATTGATCAAAACATGATTGTCAGAGCCATACTTCTTCTTGAATGAATGCCTATGAAAATAATTGAGGTCATCTTTAGGTAGGTGGTATTCATCTCTTCAATTGAGAAATTAATTCAACTCATCTACTTTTGTCACTTGACTTAATTCAAGAATTCATGTTCAATTGGTCTTTCTTTATTTCTTGCAGATTGATCAAGATTTTTCTCCATTGTGCTTTATTATTGATCTCAAAACCTCTAATATTGTGATTTATCTCAAATGTGTGATCCTTTGGCATTCTTTTGGTTTTTTGTCAAGACTTCCACTAAATGAACTTTTTTTCAAGTCCTCATTGTTGGGAGTTCTCTGAGCTTGTTCTTCATGGGCTAGACAATGCTTCAATCATTAGTTATCAAGGGTTTTTCTTAGTCATGAGTAGGTAGTGGTGAATTACTACAATTTTGGTGGCTCATAAGGGCCTTCTAACCTACTTGAAGGAGAACTCAAAATAGCCTTTATCCTTGGGGTCAAATTCAAAAATTCCTCTAAGATTATTTATTGACATAGAATCTGATGCAAGAGCATCCAGTGGCAGCACAGCAATCTTGCATCATCAAAAAAAAAAAAACAAAATAAAAGAAACAAGAAAAATGTTCTAAGTGTTGAAAGGTGTCGCGATATCACGACATAAAAGTTGTTGCAATATCGTGACAAACTAAGAACAACGGTGGGCGCAAACTCAAGTGTCGTGATATCATGACATAAAAGTTGTCGCGATATCACGACAAACTCAAAACAACGACGGGCACAAACTCAAGTGTCACGATATCGCGACATAAATGTTGTTGTGATATCGTGACGACTTAGAACAAAGGCAAGAGCTAAATGCAGATGTCGCGATATCGCGACATAAAATATGTCGCGATATCGTAATGAACTTTGAACACAAGGGAGAGCAAACGAAAGTGTCATGATATCATGACACCTGGAAAAAGAAGGTTGAAGGACAAAAAAGTGTCGCGATATCACGACACATTGGCAAAAGAGAACAAAAGGCAAAAAAGTGTCATGATATCGCGACATGTCGCATTTTCGCGACCCGACTAGGAAAGAGAAGGCAGGTTGAAGAGATGTCGCGATATTGCGACATGCTACTTTTTTGCAAATAGTTGCAGAACAACATTTGATAGTTCTAGAAGTCGTTAAGGTAGTTCCAGGGAACTGTTGCAGCAGTTACAGGGACAGTTACGAATGACGGTTGCAGCAAGAACCTATGATTATAAAAAGATATTATTTTGAAAGATTGCGCAGGCTGGAGAGACGAAAGACTGTGGCTTCTTTTGGCATTTTTTGTACTATGTAAATCTTCCATGGTTCCAAATTGTAATCTTTCCATGCTTTTGAATAAAAATTGAGTATTTTTCTTTGTATTAAAATTTGGCTCCCTATCAAGTGGAATCAGAGCGAGAAGATTCCAAGTGTGTAAGTAGAGTGTCGAACGTGAGGCAGCTTGCACCAGGATCTAGGGTTAAGGGTTCTAAAAAAAAAAGTGAAGAAGAATGCCATCGCAAAGAAATCATGGTGCTGGAAGGAACGTGGTTCCTGAAGGAGACATTCGAGCATTGCAGAGGCAAGTGCAGGCCCTACAGGAAGAATTGCGTAAAGGAGTAGAGCCAAGAGAAGACCAGAGCGATGATGAAGCTTGCGGAGTTGATGACCCGTCTGAAGAAGAATAAGAAGTGATGAGTTCTGCAGAAGCTCAAATGATTAAAGCCATTTCTCAAATTGGGAAAAGGTCGAAGATTGATGTATCCACATATTCTGGAAATTTAAATCCAGAAGAATTGATTGACTGGATTAATGATATGGAGGAATATTTCAAATATGAGGAGGTTGAAGATCCAAATCGAATAAAATTTGCAAGAACAAAGTTGAAAGGCCATGCTGGCATATGGTGGAAAGGAGTGCAGGTGGAATGCAATTATAGAGGAAAATAAAAGATCACAAGGTGGGATCGAATGGTTGAAAAAATGAAACGACAATTTATTTCGACAGATTACGAATTAGATCTATTGCAAAAAATGCAGAGTTTGCGATAGTCCAGTAAGTCTGTTAAAGAATATACAGAGAATTTTTTTTAAATTTTCATCAGAACTGGCCATACAGAAGCAAATAAAGAAAGAGTAGCCTGTTACATTAATGGGTTAAGAACTAGCATACAAGAAGAATTAAGTTTGGTTCGAATGAGCACCATTGAAGATGCTTACCAGTTTGCTCTGAAAGTGGAAGAGAAACTTAACCGTAGATTTGATAGTAAACAAAGAGGAAGAGTTCGTGGTGGAAGAATTGGTGGCAGAACCAGTGGAGGTAAATATGACGGTGCATAAAAGACTGGTGAAACAAGCAATCACCAGGAATAGGAGTAGAATTCATATCATCCCTGTAATCAGAACAATGATTATCAAAGGGGAAGAGGTAGAGGTGGATGCAGATATGGAAGAGGAAGATTTCATGGAACCTATTTCAATTGTGAGGAAGAGGGGCATTGATCATATGAGTCAAACTTGCTCTAATCAACCCCTTTCGCAACAACTCATGAACTTATCGGTTCAACTCTTCATTCTCTATAGGAGACATTCTATGGGCGACTTTATTGGGTAAGCTAGATCCTAGCATTAAGTCAATCTGATGACTAATCTTCCTCATTGGCGATAAACCCTTAGGCACATTATCTGATATAATATCAAGAAATTCTACTAATAGATGTTCAACTTCTGTTGGAATGTCTGTAGTATCTTCTCTCTTTATAGTAGGAATTAATGCATAACACATTGAATCCCTCTTTAGACCATCCAAATTTTTTTGCCATCTACTAAACAAATTCTAGCATTATTCCATACCTTTTCCTCAACCTCCTTCAATGGCTTCAGTTTGTGGCGTACTGCATCTTTTATCAAGGAATAGGTATTTGCATGCCCAACATGCGTTGCACGTCTGTCAAATTGCCATGGTCTTCCCAGCAACAAATGGCAAGCATCCATCGGTAAAATATCACATAGGACCTCATCTTGGTATCTTCCAATTTGAAACTTGACCAAGCATTGTTCACTGACCAATGCTCTATGGTCCTTCTGCAACCACGCAATCCGGTATGGATGTGGGTGTTGTCTTCTTTTTAGCTTTAACTTAGTTACCATTTCCTCAGAAACCAAATTATCTGTGCTACCATTATCAATAATAATATTATAGATTTTACCTGAACATTTGCACCTCGTGCGAAATAGGCTTTTTTGCTAGTCTGGTTCCCTCTCTTTGTTCAACAAGGTTCTCCTTGTGATCATCACTTCTCCTCGCTTTGCTTCTTTAGAGTGCTCAGATTCAACAGCATCCTCAAAAACCGCAGCTCTGGAATTACCTTTAGGCCTTCTGTTCGGTGTTTCTTGGTGTTTGGGACACTCATATGATCGATGCCTCTCTTCCTTGCAATTAAAATAGGTTCCAAGAAATCTTCCTCTTCCATATTTGCATCCACCTCTACCTCTTCCCCTTTGATAATCATTGTTTTGATTACGGGGACGGTATGCATTCTCCTCCTTCTATTCCTGGTGATTGCTTGTTTCACCAGTCTTCTATGGGCCATCATATTTACCTCCACTGGTTCTGCCACCAGTTCTTCCACCATGACCTCTTCCTCTCTGTTTACTGTCAAATCTATGGTTCAGTTTCTCTTCCACTTTCAGAGCAAACTGGTAAGCATCTTCAATGGTGCTCATTCGAACCAAAATCAATTCTTCTTGTATGCTGGTTCTTAACCCATTAATGTAATGGGCTACTCTCTCTTTATTTGCTTCTGTATGGCCGGTTCTGATGGAAATTTTAAAAAATTCCTCTGTATATTCTTTAACAGACTTGTTGTACTGTCACAAACTTTGCATTTTTTGCAATAGATCTAATTCATAATCTGTTAGAATAAACTATCGTTTCAGTTTTTCAACCATTCGATCCCACCTGGTGATCTTTTCTTTTCCTCTACGATTGTGTTCCAGCTGCACTCCTTTCCACCATATGCCAGCATGGCCTTTCAACTTTGTTCTTGCAAATTTTATTTGATTTGGATCTTCAACCTCCTCATATTCGAAATATTCCTCCATATCGTTAATCCAGTCAATCAATTCTTCTAGATTTAAATTTCTAGAATATGTGGATACGTCAATCTTCGACCTTTTCCCAATTTGAGAAATGGCTTTAATCATTCAAGATTTTGTAGAACTCATCACTTCTTCTTCTTCAGACAGGTCATCAACTCCACAAGCTTCATCATCGCTCTGGTCTTCTCCTCTTGGCTCTACTCCTCTACGTAATTATTTCTGCAGGGCCTGCACTTGCCTTTGCAATGCTCGAAAGTCTCCTTCGGAAACCACATTCCTTCCAGCACCATGATTTCTTTGCGGTGGCATTCTTCTTCACTTTTTTTTTTCAGAACCCTTAACCCCAGATCCTGGTGCAAGCTGCCTCATGTTTGGCGCTCTACTTACACACTCAGAATCTTCTTGCTCTGATACCACTTGATGGGGAGCCAAATTTTAATACAAAAAAAAAGACTCAATTTTTATTCAGAAGCATGGAAAGATTACAATTCGAAACCATGGAAGATTTACATAGTACAGAAAATGCCAAAAGAAGCCGTAGTCTTTCATCTCTCTAGCCTGCACAATCCTTCGAAATAATCTCTTTTTATAATCATAGGTTCTTGCTACAACCGCCATTCGTAACTGTCCTTGTAACTACTGCAACGGTTCCCTGGAACTGCCTTAAAGACTTATGGAACTGTCAAATGTCATTCTGCAACTGTCCACAAAAAAGTAGCATGTCACGATATCGTGACATCTCTTCAACCAGCCTTCTCTTTCCTAGCTAGGTCACGAAAACGTGACATGTCACGATATCACGACACTTTTTTTCCTTTTTTTCTCTTTTGCCAATGTGTCGTGATATCGTGACACTTTTTTGTCCTTCGACCTTCTTTGTCCAGGTGTCGCGATATCGCGACACTTTCATTTGCTCTCCCTTACGTTCAAAGTTTGTCGTGATATCACGACATCTCTTATGTCGTGATATCATGACATTTGCATTTAGCTCTTGCCTTTGTTCTGAGTCGTCACGATATCACGATAACCTTTATGTCACGATATCATGACACTTAAGTTTGCACCCGCCATTGTTCTAAGTTTGTCATGATATAGCAACAAATTTTATGTTGCGATATTGCGACACTTGAGTTTGCGCTCGTCGTTGTTCTGAGTTTGTCACGATATCGTGACAAATTTTATGTCATGATATCATGACACCTTTCAACACTTAGAACATTTTTCTTGTTTCTTTTGTTTTGTTTTTTTTTTTCGGTGATGCAATATTGTTGTGCTGCCACTAGATGCTCCTGCATCAGAGAGCAAACGAAAGTGTCACGATATCGCGACACCTAGACAAAGAAGGTCGAAGGACGAAAAAGTGTCGTGATATCGCGACACATTGGGAAAAGAGACCAAAAGGCAGAAAAGTGTCACGATATCATGACATGTCGCCTTTTCGCGACCCGACTAGGAAAGAGAAGGCAGGTTGAAGAGATGTCGCGATATCGCGACATGCTACTTTTTCGTGGATAGTTGCAGAATGACATTTGACAGTTCCAGAAGTCATTAAGGCAGTTCTAGGGAACCATTGCAGCGGTTACAGGGACAGTTATAAACGGTGGTTGTAGCAAGAACCTATGATTATAAAAAGAGATTATTTCGAAGGATTGCACAGGCTAGAGAGACAAAGACTATGACTTCTTTTGGCATTTTTCTATACTATGTAAATCTTCCATGGTTCAGAATTGTAATCTTTCCATGCTTCTAAATAAAAATTGAGTCTTTTTCTTTGTGTTAAAATTTGGCTCCCCATCAAGTGGTATCAGAGCGAGAAGATTCTGAGTGTGTAAGAAGAGCGCCGAACGTGAGGCAACTTGCACCAGGATCTGGGGTTAAGGGTTCTGAGAAAAGTGAAGAAGAATGCCGCCGCAAAGAAATCGTGGTGCTGGAAGGAACGTGGTTCTTGAAGGAGACTTTCGAGCATTGCAGAGGCAAGTGCAGGCCTTGTAGGAAGAATTGCGAAGAGGAGTAGAGCCAAGAGGAGAAGACCAGAGCGATGATGAAGCTTGCGGAGTTGATGACCCATCAGAAGAAGAAGAAGAAGCGATGAGTTCTGTGGAAGCTCGAATGATTAAAGCCATTTCTCAAATTGGGAAAAGGCCGAAGATTGACGTATCCACATATTCTAGAAATTTAAATCCAGAAGAGTTGATTGACTGGATTAACGATATGGAGGAATATTTTGAATATGAGGAGGTTGAAGATCCAAATCGAATAAAATTTGCAAGAACAAAGTTGAAAGGCCATGCTGGCATATGGTGGAAAGGAGTGCAACTGGAACGAAATCATAGAGGAAAAGAAAATATCACCAGGTGGGATCGAATGGTTGAAAAACTGAAATGGTAGTTTATTCTGGCAGATTACGAATTAGATCTACTGAGAAAAATGTAGAGTTTGCGACAGTCCAGCAAGTCTGTTAAAGAATATACAGAGGATTTTTTTAAAATTTCCATCAGAACCGGCCATACAGAAGCAAATAAAGAGAGAGTAGCCCGTTACATTAATGGGTTGAGAACCAACATACAAGAAGAATTGAGTTTGGTTCGAATGAGCACCATTGAAGATGCTTACCAGTTTGCTCTGAAAGTGGAAGAGAAACTGAACCGTAGATTTGACAGTAAACAGAGAGGAAGAGGTCGTGGTGGAAGAACTGGTGGCAGAACCAGTGGAGGTAAATATGATGGCCCATAGAAGACTGGTGAAACAAGCAATCACCAGGAATAGAAGGAGGAGAATGCATACCGTCCCCGTAATCAGAACAATGATTATCAAAGGGGAAGAGGTAGAGGTGGATGCGGATATGGAAGAGGAAGATTTCGTGGAACCTACTTCAATTGCGGGGAAGAGGGGCATCGATCATATGAGTGTCCCCAACACCAAGAAGCACCGAATAGAAGGCTTGAAGCAAATGCTCGAGCTACGGTTGTTGAGGATGGTGTTGAATCTAAGCACTCTGAAGAAGCAGAGCAAGGAGAAGTGATGATCACAAGGAGAACCTTGTTGAACGAAGAGAGGGAACCAGACCAGCGAAAAAGCCTGTTCCGCACGAGGTGCAAATGTTCAGGTAAAATCTATAATATTATTATTGATAATGGTAGTACAGATAATTTGGTTTCTGAGGAAATGGTAACTAAGTTAAAGCTAGAAAGAAGACAACACCCGCATCCATACCGGATTGCGTGGTTGCAGAAGGACCATAGAGCATTGGTCAGTGAACAATGCTTGGTCAAGTTTCAAATTGGAAGATACCAGGATGAGGTCCTGTGTGATATTTTGCCGATGGATGCTTGCCATTTGTTGTTGGGAAGACCATGGCAATTTGATAGACGTGCAGCGCATGATGGGCATGCAAATACCTATTCCCTGACAAAAGACGGAGTACGCCACAAACTAAAGCCATTGAAGGAGGTTGAGGAAAAGGTATGCAATAATGCTAGAATTTGTTTAGTAGATGGCAAAAATTTTTTGGATGGTCTAAAGAGGGATTCAATGTGTTATGCATTAATTCCTACTGTAAAGAGAGAAGATACTACTGACATTCCAGAGAGAAGTTGAACATCTATTAGCAGAATTTCTTGATATTATATCAGACAATGTGCCTGAGGGTTTACCGCCAATGAGGAAGATTAGTCATCAGATTGACTTAATGCCAGGATCTAGCTTACCCAATAAGGCCGCCCATAGAATGTCTCCTGTAGAGAATGAAGAGTTGAACCGACAGGTTCATGAGTTGTTGTGGAAGGGGTTGATTAGAGCAAGTTTGAGCCCTTGTGCAGTACCTATTGTACTAGCACCAAAGAAGGGTGGAGAATGGAGAATGTGCACTGATTCAAGGGCCATTAACAAGATTACCATTAAGTATCGATTTCCATTACCTAGAATGGATGATATAATGGATTGTTTGAGTGGAGCTAAATACTTCACTAAGATTGATTTAAAGAGTGGATATCATCAGATACGTGTTCGAGAGGGTGACGAGTGGAAGACAACCTTCAAAACCAAAGAGGGTTTGTATGAGTGGTTAGTTATGCCATTTGGATTAACTAATGCACCCAGTACATTCATGAGGCTGATGAATGAGGTATTGCGAGACTTCCTGGAAAAGTTCGTGATAGTTTATCTGGATGATATTCTAATTTTTAGTAAAACATTGGATGAGCATTTGATGCATGTTCGGACAGTTTTTGAAAAGCTGCGAGAGGAGCAGTTGTTGATAAATTTGAAGAAGTGCAGTTTTGTACAGAAAGAGTTGATATACCTGGGATTTGTCATCTCAGAGGAGGGTCTGAAAATGGATCCTGAGAAGGTGAAGGCTATCATTGAATGGCCTACCCCAAGGAATGTAACAGAGGTAAGATCATTTCATGGTCTTGCAAGTTTCTATAGAAAGTTTATTAGAGACTTTAGCAAGATTTGTGCACCCCTAACAAAAACTATGAGAGGGGATAAGAGAGAATTTAAGTGGACTGCCAAGGCAGGTACCGATATGGACATATTGAAGAAGAAAGTGATAGGACAACCCATTCTGGCACTTCCAGATTTTAATAAAGTGTTTCAGGTTGACTGTGATGCCAGTGGCGAGTGCCATTGGAGCTGTATTGAGCCAAGAAGGTAAACCTGTTGCATACTTTAGTGAAAAATTAAATGATGCTAGAAAGAAATACTCTATTTATGATCAAGAATTCTATGCTATCATTCAGGCTCTTAAGAAATGGAGACATTATTTGCTAACCAAAGAGTTTGTTTTATATATTGACCATCAAGCTTTGCAGTATATAAATAGTCAAGGTAAACTTAACCAACGACATTTGAAGTGGGTTGAATTCCTGCAGAGTTATACCTTTGTCCTGAAGCATAGAAGTGGCAAATCTAATAGAGTTGCAGATGCCTTGAGTAGAAGGCATAATTTGTTGATAGAAATGAGAGTGCAAGTTGTTGGGTTTGATGAACTCAAGAGTTTATACCCAGCGGATCCAGATTTCGCAGAGGCATGGACGGCATGTTTGTCTCCTACTACTGTGGATCGCACTAAGTGGTTGGATTTTATGATCCAAGATGGGATGCTATTTTGGAAGAACCAGTTGTGCATTCCACGAAGTTCCATGAGGGAAAATTTGATCAAAGAGAAACATAGCGGAGGACTAGCAGGGCATTTTGGTCGAGATAAGACCATTGCTCTTGTTAGTGAGAATTACCATTGGCCGCAGTTGCAACCGGATGTGACCAAATTTGTGTAGGGTTGCAGAGTGTGTCAAATGGCGAAAGGAGTCAGCCAGAATACAAGAATGTACCAGCCATTGCCTGTACCAGAGAGACCATGGGAGGACATCAGTATGGATTTTGTTCTTGGTCTGCCAAGGACACAACATGGAAATGATGCCATTTTTGTTGTTGTTGACAGGTTTTCAAAGATGGCCCATTTTATTCCATGCCAGAAGACAAGTGATGTTGTTCATATTGCAGGCTTGTTTTTCAAGGAGGTAGTACGACTTCATGGTCTACCCCAAAGCATTGTCTCGGACAGAGATACCAAATTTGTGGGTTATTTTTGGTGAACTTTGTGGAAGAAGCTAAAAATAGAATTGAAATTCAGTTTTGCGTACCACCTACAGACTGATGGACAGACCGAAGTAGTCAACAGAAGTTTGGGTAATCTTCTACGATGTCTGGTAGGAGATAAACCCAAGGGATGGGATCTGATTTTACCACAGGCAGAGTTTGCTTACAATAATTTTGTCAATCGTAGTACTGGTAAATCCCCATTCCAGATAGTGCATGGGAACAACCCGAGAAATGCTTTTGAGTTGAGGCCGATGGATAAAGGAGAAAAGCGCAGTGCTGAAGCTGAAGACTTTGCAGCACACATGAAGAATTTACATGAAGAGGTCCAGTAGCATATCAGTAAAATGAATGCTACGTACAAAGCCAGAGCAGATCAGAAGTGACATTTCAAGGAATTCCAGATAGGAGATGAAGTCATGGTTCACTTGTGCAAGGAACGTTTTCCTACCAAAACCTATAATAAGCTGAAGATGAAGAGGTTTGGACCATGCCGGATCATAGGTAAACGAGATTCAGGAAATGCCTATGAAGTAGATCTACCAAGTGAGCTGAATATTTCACCTATTTTCAATATTTCAGACTTGGTCGAATATCATGAAGGAAGTTGCAACGAGCCACCCAGTCCGGATATGTGGAACATTCCAGCATCCACTCTAGACAAAGAAGAAATTGAAGACATACTCGACACTCGCCAAGGCAGAAGTACCCAAAACAGGCAATATTCGGAGTATTTGGTCAAGTGGAAGGGCCGACCTATCGAAGATGCCACGTGGTTGTCCAAATCAGAGGTTGATCACTTGGGTTTTCCTCTGACCATCTAGAAGTGAGGATCACTTCTTAATCTACCCTGGGTGTCTGATGCAGGAGCATCCAGTGGCAGCACAACAATCTTGCATCACCAAAAAAAAAAAAAACAAAAGAAACAAGAAAAATGTTCTAAGTGTTGAAAGGTGTCGCGATATCATGACATAAAAGTTGTCACGATATCGCGACAAACTCAGAACAACAATGGGCGCAAACTCAAGTGTCACGATATCATGACATAAAAGTTGTCGCGATATCGCGACAACCTCAGAACAAAGATGAGAGCAAAACTCAAGTGTCACGATATCGTGACATAAAGGTTGTCGCGATATCATGACACCTCCAAACAAAGGCGAAAGCAAAACTCAAGTGTCACGATATCATGACACCTCCAAACAAAGGCGAGAGCAAAACTCAAGTGTCACGATATCGTGACATAAAGGTTGTCATGATATCATGACAAACTTAGAACAAAGGCAAGAGCTAAATGCAGATGTCGTGATATCACGACAAACTTTGAATGCAAGGGAGAGCAAACGAAAGTGTCGCGATATCGCGACACCTAGACAAAGAAGGTCGAAGGACAAAAAAGTGTCGTGATATCGCGACACATTGGCAAAAGAGAAAAAAGGGAAAAAAAGTGTCGTGATATCGCGACATGTCATGTTTTCGTGACCCGGCTAGGAAAGAGAAGGCGGGTTAAAAAGATGTCACGATATCGCGACATGCTACTTTTTCGTGGACCATTACAGAATGACATTTGGCAGTTCCAGAAGTCGTTAAGGCAGTTTCAGGGGACCGTTGTAGCGGTTATAGGGACGATTACGAACGGCGATTGCAGCAAGAACCTGTGATTATAAAAAGAGATTATTTCGAAGGATTGCGGAGGTTGGAGAGACGAAGACTGCGGCTTCTTTTGGCATTTTTTGTACTATGTAAATCTTCCATGGTTCAAAATTGTAATCTTTCCATGCTTCTGAATAAAAATTGAGTCTTTTTCTTTGTGTTAAAATTTGGCTCCCCATCAAGTGGTATCAGAGCGAGAAGATTCTGAGTGTGTAAGTAGAGCGCCGAACGTGAGGCAGCTTGCACTAGGATCTGGGGTTAAGGGTTCTAAAAAAAAAAGTGAAGAAGAATGCCGCCGCGAAGAAATCGTGGTGCTGGAAGGAACGTGGTTCCTGAAGGAGACTTCCGAGCATTGCAGAGGCAAGTGCAGGCCCTACAAGAAGAATTGCGTAGAGGAGTAGAGCCAAGAGGAGAAGACCAGAGTGATGATGAAGCTTGCGGAGTTGATGACCCATCAGAAGAAGAAGAAGAAGCGATGAGTTCTGCAGAAGCTCGAATGATTAAAGCCATTTCTCAAATTGGGAAAAGGCCGAAGATTGACGTATCCACATATTCTGGAAATTTAAATCCAGAAGAGTTGATTGACTGGATTAACGATATGGAGGAATATTTTGAATATGAGAGAGGTTGAAGATCCAAATCGAATAAAATTTGCAAGAACAAAGTTGAAAGGCCATGCTGGCATATGGTGGAAAGGAGTGCAGCTGGAACGAAATCGTAGAGGAAAAGAAAATATCACCAGGTGGGATCGAATGGTTGAAAAACTAAAACGGTAGTTTATTCCGGTAGATTACGAATTAGATCTGTTACGAAAAATGTAGAGTTTGCGATAGTCCAGCAAGTCTGTTAAAGAATATATAGAGGAATTTTTTAAAATTTCCATTAGAACCGACCATACAGAAGCAAATAAAGAGAGAGTAGCCCGTTACATTAATGGGTTGAGAACCAACGTACAAGAAGAATTGAGTTTGGTTCGAATGAGCACCATTGAAGATGCTTACCAGTTTGCTCTGAAAGTGGAAGAGAAACTGAACCGTAGATTTGATAGTAAACAGAGAGGAAGAGGTCGTGGTGGAAGAACTAGTGGTAGAACCAGTGGAGGTAAATATGACGACCCGTAGAAGACTGGTGAAACAAGCAATCACCAGGAACAGAAGGAGGAGAATGCATACCGTCCCCGTAATCAGAACAATGATTATCAAAGGGGAAGAGGTAGAGGTGGACGTGGATATGGAAGAGGAAGATTTTGTGGAACCTACTTCAATTGCAGGGAAGAGGGGCATCGATCATATGAGTGTCCCCAACACCAAGAAGCACCGAATAGAAGGCCTGAAGCAAATGCTCGAGCTACGGTTGTTGAGGATGGTGTTGAATCTGAGCACTCTGAAGAAGCAGAGCGAGGAGAAGTGATGATCACAAGGAGAACCTTGTTGAACGAAGAGAGGGAACCAGACCAGCGAAAAATCCTGTTTCGCACGAGGTGCAAATGTTCAGGTAAAATCTGTAATATTATTATTGATAATGGTAGTACAGATAATTTGGTTTCTAAGGAAATGGTAACTAAGTTAAAGCTAGAAAGAAGACAGCACCCGCATCCATACCGGATTGCGTGGTTGCAGAAGGACCATAGAGCATTGGTCAGTGAACAATGCTTGGTCAAGTTTCAAATTGGAAGATACCAGGATGAGGTCCTGTGTGATATTTTGCCGATGGATGCTTGCCATTTGTTGCTGGGAAGACCATGGCAATTTGATAGACGTGCAGCGCATGATGGGCATGCAAATACCTATTCCCTGACAAAATACGGAGTACGCCACAAACTGAAGCCATTGAAGGAGGTTGAGGAAAAGGTATGCAATAATGCTAGAATTTGTTTAGTAGATGGCAAAAATTTTTTGGATGGTCTAAAGAGGGATTCAATGTGTTATGCATTAATTCCTACTGTAAAGAGAGAAGATACTACAGACATTCCAAGAGAAGTTGAACATCTCGTTAGCAGAATTTCTTGATATTATATCAGACAATGTGCCCGAGGGTTTACCGCCAATGAGGAAGATTAGTCATCAGATTGACTTAATGCCAGGATCTAGCTTACCCAATAAGGCCGCCCATAGAATGTCTCCTGTAGAGAATGAAGAGTTGAACCGACAAGTTCATGAGTTGTTGCGGAAGGGGTTGATTAGAGCAAGTTTGAGTCCTTGTGCAGTACCTGCTATACTAGCACCGAAGAAGGGTGGAGAATGGAGAATGTGCACTGATTCAAGGGCCATTAACAAGATTACCATTAAGTATCGATTTCCATTACCTAGAATGGACGATATAATGGACTGTTTGAGTGGAGCTAAATACTTCACTAAGATTGATTTAAAGAGTGGATATCATCAGATACGTGTTCGAGAGGGTGACGAGTGGAAGACAGCCTTCAAAACCAAAGAGGGTTTGTATGAGTGGTTAGTTATGCCATTTGGATTAACTAATGCACCCAGTACATTCATGAGGCTGATGAATGAGGTATTGCGAGACTTCCTGGAAAAGTTCGTGATAGTTTATCTGGATGATATTCTAATTTTTAGTAAAACATTGGACGAGCATTTGTTGCATGTTCGGACATTTTTTGAAAAGCTGCGAGAGGAGCAGTTGTTGATAAATTTGAAGAAGTGCAATTTTGTACAGAAAGAGTTGATATACCTGGGATTTGTCATCTCAGAGGAGGGTCTGAAAATGGATCCTGAAAAGGTGAAGGCTATCATTGAATGGCCTGCCCCAAGGAATGTAACAGAGGTAAGATCATTTCATGGTCTTGCAAGTTTCTATAGAAAGTTTATTAGAGACTTTAGCAGGATTTGTGCACCCCTAACAGAAACTATGAGAGGGGATAAGAGAGAATTTAAGTGGACTGCCAAGGCAGGTACCAAGTATGGACATATTGAAGAAGAAAGTGATAGAACAGCCCATTCTGGCACTTCCAGATTTTAATAAAGTGTTTCAAGTTGACTGTGATGCCAGTGGCAATGCCATTGGAGCTGTATTGAGCCAAGAAGGTAAACCTATTGCATACTTTAGTGAAAAATTAAATGATGCTAGAAAGAAATACTCTGTTTATGATCAAGAATTCTATGCTATCATTCAGGCTCTTAAGAAATGGAGACATTATTTGCTAACCAAAGAGTTTGTTTTATATACTGACCATCAAGCTTTGCAATATATAAATAGTCAAGGTAAACTTAACCAGCGACATTTGAAGTGGGTTGAATTCCTGTAGAGTTATACCTTTGTCCTGAAGCATAGAAGTGGCAAATCTAATAGAGTTGCAGATGCCTTGAGTAGAAGGCATAATTTGTTGATAGAAATGAGAGTGCAAGTTGTTGGGTTTGATGAACTCAAGAGTTTATACCCAGCAGATCCAGATTTTGTAGAGGCATGGATGGCATGTTTGTCTCCTACTACTGTGGATCGCACTAAGTGGTTGGATTTTATGATCCAAGATGGGATGCTGTTTCGGAAGAACCAGTTGTGCATTCCTAGAAGTTCCATGAGGGAAAATTTGATCAAAGAGAAACATAGCGGAGGACTAGCAGGGCATTTTGGTCGAGATAAGACCATTGCTCTTGTTAGTGAGAATTACCATTGGCCGCAGTTGCAGTCGGATGTGACCAAATTTGTGCAGGGTTGTAGAGTGTGCCAGATGGCGAAAGGAGTCAGCCAGAATACAGGAATGTACCAGCCATTGCCTGTACCAGAGAGACCATGGGAGGACATCAGTATGGATTTTGTTCTTGGTCTGCCAAGGACACAACGCGGAAATGATGCCATTTTTGTTGTTGTTGACAGGTTTTCAAAGATGGCCCATTTTATTCCATGCCAGAAGACAAGTGATGTTGTTCATATTGCAGGCTTGTTTTTCAAGGAGGTAGTACGACTTCATGGTCTACCCCAAAGCATTGTCTCGGACAGAGATACCAAATTTGTGGGTTATTTCTAGCGAACTTTGTGGAAGAAGCTGAAAATAGAATTGAAATTCAGTTCTGCGTACCACCCGTAGACTGATGGACAGACCGAAGTAGTCAACGAAGTTTGGGTAATCTTCTACGATGTCTGGTAGGAGATAAACCCAAGGGATGGGATCTGATTTTACCATAGGCAGAGTTTGCTTACAATAATTCTGTCAATCGCAGTACTGGTAAATCCCCATTCCAGATAGTGCATGGGAACAACCCGAGAAACGCTTCTGAGTTGAGGCCGATGGATAAAGGAGAAAAGCGCAGTGTTGAAGCTGAAGACTTTGTAGCACACATGAAGAATTTACATGAAGAGGTCCAACAACATATCAGTAAAATGAATGCTACGTACAAAGCCAGAGCAGATCAGAAGCGGCGTTTCAAGGAATTCCAGATAGGAGATGAAGTCATGGTTCATTTGTGCAAGGAACGTTTTCCTAGCAAAACCTACAATAAGCTGAAGATGAAGAGGTTTGGACCATGCCGGATCATAGGTAAACGAGATTCAGGAAATGCCTATGAAGTAGATCTACCAAGTGAGCTGAATATTTCACCTATTTTCAATATTTTAGACTTGGTCGAATATCATGAAGGAAGTTGCAGCGAGCCACCCAGTCCGGATCTATGGAACATTCCAGCATCCACTCCAGAAAAAGAAGAAATCGAAGACATACTCGACACTCGCGAAGGCAGAAGTACCCAAAACAGGCAATATTCGGAGTATTTGGTCAAGTGGAAGGGCCGACCTATCGAAGATGCAACATGGTTGTCCAAATCAGAGGTTGATCGCCTAGGTTTTCCTCTGACCATCCAGAAGTGAAGATCACTTCTCAATCTACCTCGGGTGTCTGATGCAGGAGCATCCAGTGGCAGCACAACAATCTTGCATCACCAAAAAAAAAAAAAACAAAAGAAACAAGAAAAATGTTCTAAGTGTTGAAATGTGTCGCGATATCATGACATAAAAGTTGTCGCGATATCGTGACAAACTCAGAACAATGGCGAGCGCAAACTCAAGTGTCGCGATATCGCGACATAAAAGTTGTCGCGATATCACGACACCTCAGAACAACGGCGGGCAAAACTCAAGTGTCACGATATCGCGACATAAAGGTTGTCGCGATATCACGACACCTCAGAACAAAAGCAAGAGCTAAATGCAGATGTTGCAATATAGCGACATAAAAGATGTCACGATATCGTGACAAACTTTGAATGCAAGAGAGAGCAAACGAAAGTGTCACGATATCGCGACACCTGGACAAAGAAGGTCGAAGGACAAAAAGTGTCGCGATATCACGACACATTGGTAAAAGAGAGCAAAAGGCAGAAAAGTGTCGCGATATCGTGACATGTCACGTTTTCATGACCCGGCTAGGAAAGAGAAGGCGGGTTAAAAAGATGTCATGATATCGCGACATGTTACTTTTTTGCGGACCATTACAGAATGACATTTGATAGTTCCAGAAGTCGTTAAGGTAGTTCCAGGGGACCGTTGTAGCAGTTATAGGGATAGTTACGAACGACGGTTGCAGCAAGAACCTGTCATTATAAAAAGAGATTTTTCGAAGGATTGGAGGTTGGAGAGAAAAGATAGATTTTTTTGCATTTTTCTATATTGTAAATCTTCCATGGTTGAAATTGTAATCTTTCCATGCTTTTGAATAAAAATTGAGTCTTTTTCTTTGTGTTAAAATTTGGCTCCCCATCAAGTGACTACAATTCAGAACCATGGAATATTAAAAATGCCATTCTTTCGTCTCTCCACTCGCAATCCTTTGAAATAATTTTTTTATAATCATAGGTTCTTCGCAACCGTGAAAATCCCAATCGCTACAACGGTTCCAGGAATGCCTTAACGACTTTGAACTATCAAATGTCATTAAGTCCGAAAAGTAGCATGTCGTGATATCGCGACATCTCTTCAACCTGACTTCTATTTCCTAGTCGGGTCACGAAAATGCGACATGTCACGATATCGTGACACTTTTCTACCTTTTGTTCTCTTTTGCCAATGTGTCGTGATATCGTGATACTTTTTTGTCCTTCGACCTTCTTTTTCCAGGTGTCACGATATCGTGACACTTTCGTTTGCTCTCCCTTGCGTTCAAATTTCATCGTGATATCGTGACATCTGCATTTAGCTCTTGCATTTGTTCTGAGTCGTCGCAATATTGCAACAACCTTTATGTCACGATATCGTGACAAATTTTATATCGCGATATCATGACACTTGAGTTTGCGCCCGTTGTTGTTCTGAGTTTGTCACGATATCGCGACAACTTTTATGTCGCGATATCGCGACACATTTCAACACTTAGAATATTTTTCTTATTTATTTTGTTTTGTTTTTTTTTTTGATGCAAGATTGTTGTGCTACCACTGGATGCTCTTGCATTAGACACCTGGGGTAGATTGAGAAGTGATCCTCACTTCTGGATGGTCAGAGGAAAACCCAGGCGATCAACCTCTGATTTGGACAACCACGTTGCATCTTCGATAGGTCGGCCCTTCCACTTGACCAAATACTCCGAATATTGCCTGTTTCGGGTACTTCTGCCTTCGCGAGTGTCAAGTATGTCTTCAATTTCTTCTTTGTCTAGAGTGGATGCTGGAATGTTCCACAGATCCGGACTGGGTGGTTCGCTACAACTTCCTTCATGATATTCGACCAAGTCTGAAATATTGAAAATAGGTGAAATATTCAGCTCACTTGGTAGATCTACTTCATAGGCATTTCTTGAATCTCGTTTACCTATGATCCGGCATGGTCCAAACCTCTTCATCTTCAACTTATTGTAGGTTTTGGTAGGAAAACGTTCCTTGCGCAAATGAACCATGACTTCATCTCCTATTTGGAATTCCTTGAAATGCCGCTTCTGATCTACTCTGGCTTTGTACGTAGCATTCATTTTACTGATATGTTGTTGGACCTCTTCATGTAAATGCTTCATGTGTGTTGCAAAGTCTTCAGCTTCAGCACTATGCTTGTTGCCCTTATCCTATCGGCCTCAACTCAAAAGCGTTTCTCGGGTTGTTCCCATGCACTATCTGGAATGGGGATTTACCAGTACTACGATTGACAGAATTATTGTAAGCAAACTCTGCTTGTGGTAAAATTAGATCCCATCCCTTGGGTTTATCTCCTACCAGACATCGTAGAAGATTACCCAAACTTATGTTGACTACTTTGGTATGTCCATCAGTTTGGGTGGTACTTAAAACTGAATTTCAATTCTGTTTTCAGCTTCTTCCACAGATTTTGCTAGAAATAACCCACAAATTTGGTATCTCTATCGGAGACAATGCTTTGGGGTAGACCATGAAGTCGTACTACCTCCTTGAAAAACAAGCCTGTAATATGAACATCACTTGTCTTCTGACATGGAATAAAATGGGCCATCTTTGAAAACCTGTCAACAACAACAAAAATGGCATCATTTCCACGTTGTGTCCTTGGCAGACCAAGAACAAAATCCATACTGATGTCCTCCCATGGTCTCTCTGGTACAGGCAATGGCTGGTACATTCTTGTATTCTGGCTGACTCCTTTTGCCATCTGGCACACTCTGCAACCCTACACAAATTTGGTCACATCCGGCTGCAACTGTGGCCAATGGTAATTCTCACTAACGAGAGCAATGGTCTTATCTCGACCAAAATGCCTTGCTAGTCCTCCGCTATGTTTCTCTTTGATCAAATTTTCCCTCATGGAACTTCTAGGAATGCACAACTGGTTCTTTCAAAATAGCATCCCATCTTGGATCATAAAATCCAACCACTTAGTGCGATCCACAGTAGTAGGAGACAAACATGCCGTCCATGCCTCTGCGAAATCTGGATCCGCTAGGTATAAACTCTTGAGTTCATCAAACCCAACAACTTGCACTCTCATTTCTATCAACAAATTATGCCTTCTACTCAAGGCATCTGCAACTCTATTAGATTTTCCACTTCTATGCTTCAGGACAAAGGTATAACTCTATAGGAATTCAACCCACTTCAAATTTTGTTGGTTAATTTTTCCTTGACTATTTATATAATGCAAATCTTGATGGTCAGTATATAAAACAAACTCTTTGGTTAGCAAATAATGTCTCCATTTCTTAAGAGCTTGAATGATAGCATAGAATTCTTGATCATAAACAGAGTATTTCTTTCTAGCATCATTTAACTTTTCACTAAAGTATGCAACAAGTTTACCTTCTTGGCTCAATACATCTCCAATGGCACTGCCACTGGCATCACAGTCAACCTGAAACACTTTATTAAAATCTAGAAGTGCTAGAATGGGTTGTTCTATCACTTTCTTCTTCAATATGTCCATACTGGTACCTGCCTTGGTAGTCCACTTAAATTCTCTCTTATCCCCTCTCATAGTTTCTGTTAGGGGTGCACAAATACTGCTAAAGTCTCTAATAAACTTTCTATAGAAACTTGCAAGACCATGAAATGATCTTACCTCTATTACATTCCTTGGGGCAGGCCATTCAATGATAGCCTTCACCTTTTCAGGATCCATTTTTAGACCCTCATCTGAGATGACAAATCCTAGGTATATCAACTCTTTCTATACAAAACTGCACTTCTTCAAATTTATCAACAACTGCTCCTCTCGTAGCTTTTCAAAAACTGTCCGAACATGCAACAAATGCTCGTCCAATGTTTTACTAAAAATTAGAATATCATCCAGATAAACTATCACGAAATTTTCCAGGAAGTCTCGCAATACCTCATTCATTAGCCTCATGAATGTACTGGGTGCATTAGTTAATCCAAATGGCATAACTAACCACTCATACAAACCCTCTTTGGTTTTGAAGGTTGTCTTCCACTCGTCACCCTCTCAAACACGTATCTGATGATATCCACTCTTTAAATCAATCTTAGTGAAGTATTTAGCTCCACTCAAACAATCCATTATATCGTCCATTCTAGGTAATGGAAATCGATACTTAATGGTAATCTTGTTAATGGCCCTTGAATCAATGCACATTCTCCATTCTCCACCCTTCTTCGGTGCTAGTACAGCAAGTACTACACAAGGACTCAAACTTGCTCTAATCAACCCCTTCCGCAACAACTCATGAACTTGTCGGTTCAACTCTTCATTCTCTATAGGAGACATTCTATGGGTGGCCTTATTGGGTAAGCTAGATCCTGGCATTAAGTCAATCTGATGACTAATCTTCCTCATTGGCGGTAAACCCTCAAGCACATTGTCTGATATAATATTAGGAAATTCTGCTAACAGATGTTCAACTTCTGTTGGAATGTCAGTAGTATCTTCTCTCTTTACAGTAGGAATTAATGCATAACACATTGAATCCCTCTTTAGACCATCCAAAAATTTTCTGCCATCTACTAAACAAATTCTAGCATTATTGCATACCTTTTCCTCAACCTCCTTCAATGGCTTCAGTTTGTGGTGTACTCCATATTTTGTCAGGGAATAGGTATTTGCATGCCCATCATGCGTTGCACGTCTGTCAAATTGCCATGGTCTTCCTAGCAACAAATGGCAAGCATCCATTGGCAAAATATCACACAGGACCTCATCCTGGTATCTTCCAATTTGAAACTTGACCAAGCATTGTTCACTGACCAATGCTCTATGGTCCTTCTGCAACCACGCAATCCGGTATGGATGCGGGTGTTGTCTTATTTCCAGATTTAACTTAGTTACCATTTCCTTAGAAACCAAATTATCTGTACTACCATTATCAATAATAATATTATAGATTTTACCTGAACATTTGCACCTCGTGTGGAACAGGATTTTTTGCTGGTCTGGTTCCCTCTCTTCATTCAACAAGGTTCTCCTTGTGATCATCACTTCTCCTCGCTCTGCTTCTTCAGAGTGCTCAGATTCAACACCATCCTCAACAACCGTAGCTCTGGCATTACCTTTAGGCCTTCTATTCGGTGTTTCTTGGTGTTTGGGACACTCATATGATCGATGCCCCTCTTCCCCGCAATTGAAACAGGTTCCATGAAATCTTCCTCTTCCATATCCGTGTCCACCTCTACCTCTTCCCCTTTGATAATCATTGTTATGATTACGGGGATGGTATGCATTCTCCTCCTTCTATTCCTGGTGATTGCTTGTTTCACTAGTCTTCTACGGGCCGTCATATTTACCTCCACTAGTTTTGCCACTAGTTCTTCCACCACGACCTCTTCCTCTCTATTTACTGTCAAATCTATGGTTCAGTTTCTCTTCCACTTTCAGAGCAAACTGGTAAGCATCTTCAATGGTGCTCATTTGAACCAAACTCAATTCTTCTTGTACGTTGGTTCTTAACCCATTAATGTAACGGGCTACTCTCTCTTTATTTGCTTTTGTATGGCCGGTTCTGATGGAAATTTTAAAAAATTCCTCTGTATATTCTTTAACAGACTTGTTGGACTGTCGCAAACTCTGTATTTTTTGCAATAGATCTAATTCGTAATCTGCTAGAATAAACTGCCCTTTCAATTTTTCAACCATTCGATCCCACCTGGCGATCTTTTCTTTTCCTCTACGATTGCGTTCCAGCTACACTCCTTTCCACCATATGCCAGCATGGCCTTTCAACTTTTTTCTTGCAAATTTTATTCGATTTGGATCTTCAACCTCCTCATATTCGAAATATTCCTCCATATCGTTAATCCAGTCAATCAATTCTTCTGGATTTAAATTTCTAGAATATGTGGATACGTCAATCTTCGGCCTTTTCCCAATTTGAGAAATGGCTTTAATCATTCGAGCTTCTGCAGAACTCATCGCTTCTTCTTCTTCTTTAGATGGGTCATCAACTCTGCAAGCTTCATCATCGCTCTGGTCTTCTCCTCTTGGCTCTACTCCTCTACGCAATTCTTCCTACAGGGCCTGCACTTGCCTCTGCAATGCTCGGAAGTCTCCTTCAGGAACCACGTTCCTTCCAGCACCACGATTTCTTCGCGACGGCATTCTTCTTCACTTTTTTTTCAAAACCCTTAACCCCAGATCCTGGTGCAATATGCCTCACGTTCGGCGCTCTACTTACACACTAAGAATATTCTCGCTTTGATACCACTTGATGGGGAGCCAAATTTTAATACAAAGAAAAAGTCTCAATTTTTATTCATAAGCATGGAAATATTACAATTCGAAACCATGGAAGATTTACACAGTACAAAAAATGCCAAAAGAAGTCATAGTCTATCATCTCTCCAGCCTGCGTAATCCTTTGAAATAATATATTTTTATAATCACAGGTTCTTTCTGCAACCGCCATTCGTAACTATCCTTGTAACTGTTGCAACGGTTCCTTGTAACTACCTTAACAACTTCTAGAACTATCAAATGTCGTTCTGCAACCATCTACGAAAAAGTAGCATGTCGCAATATCGTGACATCTCTTCAACCTGTCTTCTCTTTCCTAGACGGGTCACGAAAACGCGACATGTCACGATATCGTGACACTTTTCTGCCTTTTGTTCTCTTTTGCCAATGTGTCGTGATATCGCGACACTTTTTTGTCCTTTGACCTTCTTTGTCTAGGTGTCGTGATATCGCAACACTTTCGTTTGCTCTCCCTTGCATTCAAATTTTGTCACGATATCGCGACATCTTTTATGTTGTGATATCGTGACATCTACATTTAGCTCTTGCCTTTGTTTTGAGTCGTCGCGATATCGCGACAACCTTTATGTCACGATATCGTGACACTTGAGTTTTCGCCCGTCATTGTTCTGAGTTTGTCGCGATATCGTGACACTTGAGTTTGCACCCTATTTTGTTCTTAGTTTGTCACGATATCGCGACAACTTTTATGTCACGATATCGTGACACCTTTCAACACTTAGAACATTTTTTTTGTTTCTTTTGTTTTGTTTTTTTTGTTTGGTGATGCAATATTGTTGTGCTGCCACTGGATGCTCCTGCATCAGAAGTTCGTCATGATATCGCAACATATTTTATGTCATGATATCGTGACATCTGCATTTAACTCTTGCTTTTGTTCTGAGTCGTCGCGATATCGTGACAACCTTTATGTCACGATATCGCGACACTTGAGTTTGTGCCCATTGTTGTTTTGAGTTTGTCGTGATATCGTGACAACTTTTATGTCGTGATATCGTGACACTTGAGTTTGCGCTTGCCGTTGTTCTGAGTTTGTCACGATATCATGACAACTTTTAGGTTGCGATATCGCGACACCTTTCAACACTTAGAACATTTTTCTTGTTTCTTTTGTTTTGTTTTTTTTTTGGTGATGCAAGATTGTTGTGCTGCCACTAGATGCTCCTGCATCAGACACCCGGGGTAGATTGAGAAGTGATCTTCACTTATGGATGGGCAGAGGAAAACCCAAGAGATCAACCTCTGATTTGGACAACCACGTGGCATCTTCGACAGGTCGACCCTTCCACTTGACCAAATACTCTGAATATTACCTATTTTTGGTACTTCTGCCTTCGTGAGTGTCGAGTATGTCTTCACTTTCATCTTTTTCTGGAGTGGATGCTAGAATGTTCCATAGATCCGGACTGGGTGGTTCGCTGCAACTTCCTTCATGATATTCGACCAAGTCTAAAATATTGAAAATAGGTGAAATATTCAGCTCACTTGGTAGATCTACTTCATAGGCATTTCCTGAATCTCGTTTACCTATGATCCGACATGGTCCAAACCTCTTCATCTTTAGCTTATTGTAGGTTTTGGTAGGAAAACATTCCTTGCACAAATGAACCATGACTTCATCTCCTATCTAGAATTCCTTGAAATGTCGCTTTTGATCTGCTTTGGTTTTGTACGTAGCATTCATTTTACTGATATGCTATTGGACCTCTTCATGTAAATGCTTCATGTGTGCTACAAAGTCTTTAGCTTCAGCACTGTGCTTGTCACCCTTATCCATCGGCCTCAACTCAAAAGCGTTTCTCGGGTTGTTCCCATGCACTATCTAGAATGGGGATTTACCAGTACTACGATTGATAGAATTATTATAAGCAAACTTTTCCTATGGTAAAATTAGATCCCATCCATTGGGTTTATCTCCTACCAGACATCATAGAATATTACCCAAACTTCTATTGACTACTTCGGTCTATCCATCAGTTTGTAGGTGGTATGCAGAACTGAATTTCAATTCTATTTTTAGCTTCTTTCACAAATTTTGCTAGAGATAACCCAAAAATTTGGTATCTCTATCTGAGATAATGCTTTGGGGTAGACCATCAAGTCATACTACCTCCTTGAAAAACAAGCCTACAATATGAACATCATCACTTGTCTTCTGGCATGGAATAAAATGGTCCATCTTTGAAAACCTATCAACAACAACAAAAATGGCATCATTTCCACATTGTGTCCTTGGTAAACCAAGAACAAAATCCATACTAATGTCCTCCCATGGTCTCTCTGGTACAGGAAATGGTTGGTACATTCTTGTATTCTGGCTGACTCCTTTCACCATCTGACACACTCTGCAACCCTACACAAATTTGGTCACATCCGGTTGCAACTGTGGCCAATGGTAATTCTCACTAATGAGAGCAATGGTCTTATCTCGACCAAAATGCCCTGCTAGTCCTTCGCTATGTTTCTCTTTGATCAAATTTTCCCTCATGGAACTTCTAGGAATGCACAACTGGTTCTTTCAAAATAGCATCCCATCTTGGATCATAAAATCCAACCACTTAGTGCGATCCATAGTAGTAGGAGACAAACATGCCATCCATGCCTCTGTGAAATTTGGATCCGTTAGGTATAAACACTTGAGTTCATCAAACACAACAACTTGCACTCTCATTTCTATCAACAAATTATGCCTTCTACTCAAGGCATCTGCAACTCTATTAGATTTTCTACTTCTATGCTTCAGGACAAAGGTATAACTCTATAGGAATTCAACCCACTTCAAATGCCGCTGGTTAAGTTTACCTTGACTATTTATATACTGAAAAGCTTGATAGTCAGTATATAAAACAAACTCTTTGGTTAGCAAATAATGTCTCCATTTCTTAAGAGCCTGAATGATAGCATAGAATTCTTGATCATAAACAGAGTATTTCTTTCTAGCATCATTTAACTTTTCACTAAAGTATTCAACAGGTTTACCTTCTTGGCTCAATACAGCTCCAATGACACTGCCACTGGCATCACAGTCAACCTGAAACACTTTATTAAAATATGGAAGTGCCAGAATGGGTTGTTCTGTCACTTTCTTCTTCAATATGTCCATACTAGTACCTGCCTTGGCAGTCCACTTAAATTCTCTCTTATCCCCTCTCATAGTTTTTGTTAGGGGTGCACAAATACTGCTAAATTCTATAATAAAATTTCTATAGAAACTTGCAAGACCATGAAATGATCTTACCTCTGTTACATTCCTTGGAGCAGGCCATTCAATTATAGCCTTCACCTTTTCAGGATCCATTTTCAAACCCTCCTCTAAGATGACAAATCCTAGGTATATCAAATATTTTTGTACAAAACTGCACTTCTTCAAATTTATCAACAACTGCTCCTCTCGCAGCTTTTCAAAAACTGTCCGAACATGCAACAAATGCTCGTCCAATGTTTTACTAAAAATTAGAATATCATCCAGATAAACTATCACAAACTTTTCTAGTAAGTCTTGCAATACCTCATTCATCAGCCTCATGTACTGGGTGCATTAGTTAATCCAAATGGTATAACTAACCACTCATACAAACCCTCTTTGGTTTTGAAGGTTGTATTCCACTCGTCACCCTCTCGAACATGTATCTGATGATATCCACTCTTTAAATCAATCTTAGTGAAGTATTTAGCTCCACTCAAATAGTCCATTATATCATCCATTCTAGGTAATGAAAATTGATACTTAATGGTAATCTTGTTAATGGCCCTTGAATCAGTGCATATTCTCCATTCTCCACCCTTCTTCGATGCTAGTACAGTAGGTATTGCACAAGGACTCAAACTTGCTCTAATCAACCCCTTTCGCAATAACTCATGAACTTGTCGGTTCAACTCTTCATTCTCTACAAGAGACATTCTATGGGTGGCCTTATTGGGTAAGCTAGATCCTAGCATTAAGTCAATCTGATGACTAATCTTCCTCATTGGCGGTAAACCCTCAGGCACATTGTCTGATATAATATCAAGAAATTCTACTAACAGATGTTCAACTTCTGCTGGAATGTCAGTAGTATCTTCTCTCTTTATAGTAGGAATTAATGCATAACACATTGAATCCCTCTTTAGACCATCCAAAATTTTTTTGCCATCTACTAAACAAATTCTAGCATTATTGCATATATTTTCCTCAACCTCCTTTAATGGCTTCAGTTTGTGGCATACTCCGTCTTTTGTCAGGGAATAGGTATTTGCATGCCCATCATGCATTGCACGTCTATCAAATTGCCATGGTCTTCCTAGCAACAAATGGCAAGCATCCATCGGCAAAATATCACACAGGACCTCATCCTAGTATCTTCCAATTTGAAACTTGACCAAGCATTGTTCACTAACCAATGCTCTATGGTCCTTCTGCAACCACGCAATCCGGTATGGATGCGGGTGCTGTCTTCTTTCTAGCTTTAACTTAGTTACCATTTCCTCAGAAACCAAATTATCTGTACTACCATTATCAATAATAATATTACAGATTTTACCTAAACATTTGCACCTCGTGTGGAACAAGATTTTTTGCTGGTTTGGTTCCCTCTCTTCATTCAACAAGGTTCTCCTTGTGATCATCACTTCTCCTCACTCTGCTTCTTCAGAGTGCTCAGATTCAACACCATCCTCAACAACCGTAGCTCTAGAATTACATTTAGGCCTTCTGTTCGGTGTTTCTTGGTGTTTGGGACACTCATATGATCGATGCCCCTCTTCCCCGCAATTGAAATAGGTTCCATGAAATCTTCCTCTTCCATATCCACATCCACCTCTACCTCTTCCCCTTTGATAATCATTGTTTTGATTACGAGGACGGTATGCATTCTCCTCCTTATGTTCTTGGTGATTGCTTGTTTCACCAGTATTCTGTGGGCCATCATATTTACCTCCACTAGTTTTGCCACCAGTTCTTCCACCACGACCTCTTCCTATCTATTTACTTTCAAATCTATGGTTTAGTTTCTCTTCCACTTTTAGAGCAAACTGGTAAGCATATTCAATAGTGCTCATTCGAACCAAACTCAATTATTCTTGTACGCTGGTTCTTAACCCATTAATGTAACGGGCTACTCTCTCTTTATTTGCTTCTGTATTGCCTATTTTGATGGAAATTTTAAAAAATTCCTCTGTATATTATTTAACAGACTTGCTGGACTATCGCAAACTCTACATTTTTTGCAATAGATCTAATTTGTAATCTGCCAGAATAAACTATCATTTCAGTTTTTCAACCATTTGATCCCACCTGGTGATATTTTATTTTCCTCTACGATTGCGTTCTAGCTGCACTCCTTTCCACCATATGCCAGCATGGCCTTTCAACTTTGTTCTTGCAAATTTTATTCGATTTGGATCTTCAACCTCCTCATATTTGAAATATTCCTCCATATCGTTAATCCAGTCAATCAATTCTTCTGGATTTAAATTTTCAAAATATGTGGATATGTCAATCTTTGGCCTTTTCCTAATTTGAGAAATGGCTTTAATCATTCGAGCTTCTATAGAACTCATCACTTCTTCTTCTTCTTCAAATGGGTCATCAACTTCACAAGCTTCATCATCACTCTGGTCTTCTCCTCTTGGCTCTACTCCTCTATGCAATTCTTCCTGCAGGGCCTACACTTGCCTCTGTAATGCTCAGAAGTCTCCTTCAGGAACCACATTCCTTTCAGCACCATAATTTCTTTGCAGCGTCATTCTTATTCACTTTTTTTTTTCAGAACCCTTAACCCTAGATCCTGGTGCAAGATGCCTCATGTTCGGCGCTCTACTTACACACTCAAAATCTTCTCGCTCTGATACCACTTGATGGAGAGCCAAATTTTAACACAAAGAAAAAGACTCAATTTTTATTCAGAAGCATGGAAAGATTACAAATTAAAACCATGGAATATTTACACAATACAAAAAATGTCAAAATAAGTCGCAGTATTTTGTCTCTCCAGCCTGCGCAATCCTTCGAAATAATCTCTTTTTATAATCACAGGTTCTTGCTACAATCACCGTTCATAACTATCCTTGTAAATGCTACAACGGTTCCCTGGAACTGCCTTAATGACTTCTGGAATTGTCAAATGTCGTTCTGCAACTGTCCATGAAAAATTAGCATGTCGCGATATCGCGACATCTCTTCAACCTACCTTCTCTTTCCTAGCTGGGTCATGAAAACAGGATATGTCACGATATCATGACACTTTTCTGCCCTTTGTTCTCTTTTGCCAATGTGTCGTGATATCGCGACACTTTTTTGTCCTTCGACCTTTTTTGTCCAGGTGTCGCGATATCGTGACACTTTCGTTTGCTCTCCCTTGCGTTCAAATTTCATCGCGATATCATGACATCTTTTATGTCGTGATATCACGACATCTGCATTTAGCTCTTGCATTTGTTCTGAGTCATTGTGATATCACGAAAACCTTTATGTCACGATATCGCAACACTTGAGTTTGTGCCTGTCGTTGTTCTGAGTTTGTCACGATATCACGACACTTGAGTTTGTGCCCGTCGTTGTTCTAAGTTTGTCACGATATTGCGACAAATTTTATGTCATGATATCATGATACCTTTCAACATTTAGAACATTTTTCTTGTTTCTTTTGTTTTTTTTTTTTTTTTGGTGATGTAAGATTATTGTGCTGCCACTAGATGCTCCTGCATCAGAAGTTTGTCGCGATATCGCGACATCTTTTATGTCGTGATATCATGACATCTGCATTTAGCTCTTGCATTTGTTCTGAGTCATCACAATATCGTGACAACTTTTATGTCATGATATCATGACACTTGAGTTTGCACCCGCTGTTGTTCTGAGTTTGTCGCGATATCGTGACAACTTTTATGTCGTGATGTCACGACACTTGAGTTTGCGTCTGCCGTTGTTCTGAGTTTTTCACGATATCGCGACAACTTTTATGTTGCGATATCGTGACACCTTTCAACACTTAGAACATTTTTCTTGTTTCTTTTGTTTTGTTTATTTTTTTTGGTGATGCAATATTGTTGTGCTACCACTGGATGCTCCTGCATCAAACACCCGAGGTTGATTGAGAAGTGATCTTCACTTCTGTATGGGTAGAGGAAAACTCAAGCAATCAACCTCTGATTTGGATAACCACATGGCATATTTGACAGGTCTGCCCTTCCACTTGACCAAATACTCTGAATATTTCCTATTTCGGGTACTTCTACCTTTGTGAGTGTTGAGTATGTCTTCAATTTCTTCTTTGTCTGGAGTGGATGCTGGAATGTTCCATAGATCCAGACTGGGTGGTTCGCTGCAACTTCCTTCATGATATTTGACCAAGTCTGAAATATTGAAAATAGGTGAAATATTCAAATCACTTTGTAGATCTACTTCATAGGCATTTCTTGAATCTCGTTTACCTATGATTCATCATGGTCCAAACCTCTTCATCTTCAACTTATTGTAAGTTTTGGTAGGAAAACGTTCCTTGAGAAAATGAACTATGACTTCATCTCCTATCTGGAATTCCTTGAAATGTTGCTTCTAATCTGCTCTGGTTTTGTACGTAGCATTCATTTTACTGATATGCTACTAGACCTCTTCATGTAAATGTTTCATGTGTGCTATAAAGTCTTCAGCTTTAGCACTGTGCTTGTCACCCTTATCCATCGGCCTCAACTCAGAAGCGTTTCTCGGGCTATTCCCATACACTATCTGGAATGGGGATTTACTAGTACTACGAATGACAGAATTATTATAAGCAAACTATGCCTATGGTAAAATTAGATCCCATCCCTTGGGTTTATCTCCTACTAGACATCGTAGAATATTACCCAAACTTCTATTGACTACTTTGGTCTATCCATCAGTCTGCAGGTGGTACGTAGAACTGAATTTCAATTCTGTTTTTAGCTTCTTCCACAAAGTTCACCAAAAATAACTCACAAATTTGGTATCTCTGTTTGAGACAATGCTTTGGGGTAAACCATGAAGTCGTACTACCTCCTAAACTTTCTATAGAAACTTTCTATAGAAACTTGCTAAAGTCTCTACTAAACTTGCTAAAGTTTCTGTCAAGGGTGCACAAATACTGCTAAAGTCTCTAATAAACTTTCTATAGAAACTTGCAAGACCATGAAATTATCTTACCTCTGTTACATTCCTTGGAGCAGGCCATTCAATGATAGCCTTCACCTTTTCAGGATCCATTTTTAGACCCTCCTCTAAGATGACAAATCCCAGGTATATCAACTCTTTCTGTACAAAACTGCACTTCTTCAAATTTATCAACAACTGCTCCTCTCGCAGCTTTTCAAAAACTGTTCGAACATGCAACAAATGCTCATCCAATGTTTTACTAAAAATTAGAATATCATCCACATAAGCTATCATGAAATTTTCTAGGAAGTCTCACAATACCTCATTCATCAGCCTCATGAATGTACTGGGTGCATTAGTTAATCCAAATGGCATAACTAACCACTCATACAAACCCTCTTTGGTTTTGAAGGTTGTCTTCCACTCGTCACCCTCTCGAACACGTATCTGATGATATCCACTCTTTAAATCAATCTTAGTGAAGTATTTAGCTCCACTCAAACAGTCCATTATATCATCCATTCTAGGTAATGGAAATCGATACTTAATGGTAATATTGTTAATGGCCCTTGAATCAGTGCACATTCTCCATTATCCATCCTTCTTCGGTGCTAGTACAGCAGGTACTGCACAAGGACTCAAACTTGCTCTAATCAACCCCTTTCGCAACAACTCATGAACTTTTCGGTTCAACTCTTCATTCTCTACAGGAGACATTCCATGGGCAGCCTTATTGGGTAAGCTAGATCCTGGCATTAAGTCAAATTGATGACTAATCTTCCTCATTGGTGGTAAACCCTCAGGCACATTGTCTGATATAATATCAAGAAATTCTACTAACAAATGTTCAACTTCTGCTAGAATGTCTGTAGTATCTTCTCTCTTTACAGTAGGAATTAATGCATAACACATTGAATCCCTCTTTAGACCATCCAAAAAAAATTTGCCATATACTAAAAAAATTCTAGCATTATTGCATACCTTTTCCTTAACCTCCTTCAATGGCTTCAGTTTGTGGCGTACTACGTCTTTTGTCAGGGAATAGGTATTTGCATGCCCATCATGCGTTGCACGTCTATCAAATTGCCATGGTCTTCCTAGCAACAAATGGCAAGCATCCATCGACAAAATATCACATAGGACCTCATCCTGGTATCTTCCAATTTGAAACTTGACCAAGCATTGTTCACTGACCAATGCTCTATGGTCCTTCTGCAACCACGCAATCCGGTATGGATGCGGGTGCTGTCTTCTTTCCAGCTTTAACTTAGTTACCATTTCGTCAAAAACCAAATTATTTGTACTACCATTATCAATAATAATATTATAGATTTTACCTGAAAATTTGCACCTCGTGTGGAACAGGATTTTTTGCTGGTCTGGTTCCCTCTCTTCGTTCAACAAGGTTCTCCTTGTGATCATCACTTCTCCTTGCTCTGCTTCTTCAGAGTGCTCAAATTCAACACCATCCTCAACAACCGCAGCTCTAGCATTACCTTTAGGCCTTCTGTTTGGTGTTTCTTGGTGTTTGGGACACTCATATGATCGATGTCCCTCTTCACTGCAATTGAAATAGGTTTCACAAAATATTCTTCTTCCATATCCGCGTCCACCTCTACCTCTTCCCCTTTGATAATCATTGTTCTGATTATGGGGATGGTATGCATTCTCCTCCTTCTATTCCTAGTGATTGCTTGCTTCACCAGTCTTCTGCAGGCCATCATATTTACCTCCACTGGTTCTGCCACTAGTTCTTCCACCATGACCTCTTCCTCTCTGTTTACTGTCAAATCTATGGTTCAGTTTCTCTTCCACTTTTAGAGCAAACTGGTAAGCATCTTCAATGGTGCTCATTCAAACCAAACTCAATTCTTCTTGTACGCTGGTTCTTAACCCATTAATGTAACTGGCTACTCTCTCTTTATTTGCTTTTGTATTGCTAGTTCTGATGGAAATTTTAAAAAATTCCTCTATATATTCTTTAACAGACTTGCTGGACTATCGCAAACTCTGCATTTTTTGCAATAGATCTAATTTGTAATCTGCCAAAATAAACTACCGTTTTAGTTTTTCAACCATTCGATCCCACCTGGTGATATTTTCTTTTCCTCTACGATTGTGTTCCATCTGCACTCCTTTCCACCATATGCCAGCATGGCCTTTCAACTTTGTTCTTGTAAATTTTATTCGATTTGGATCTTCAACCTCCTCATATTCAAAATATTCCTCCATATTGTTAATCCAGTCAATCAATTCTTCTGGATTTAAATTTCTAGAATATGTGGGTACGTCAATCTTCGGCCTTTTCCTAATTTGAGAAATGGATTTAATCATTCGAGCTTTTGTAGAACTCATCGCTTCTTCTTCTTCTTCAGATGGGTCATCAACTCCGCAAGCTTCATCATCTCTTTGGTCTTCTCCTCTTGGCTCTACTCCTCTACGCAATTCTTCCTGTAGGGCCTGCACTTGCCTCTGCAATGCTTAGAAGTCTCCTTCAAGAACCACGTTCCTTTCAACACCATGATTTCTTCACAGCGGCATTCTTCGTCACTTTTTTTTTTTTTCAAAACCCTTAACCCCAGATCCTGGTGTAAGCTGCCTCACGTTCGGCGCTTTACTTATACACTCATAATCTTCTCGCTTTGATACCACTTGATGGGGAGCCAAATTTTAATACAAAGAAAAAGACTCAATTTTTATTCAAAAGCATGGAAATATTACAATTCTGAACCATGGAAGATTTACACAGTATAGAAAATACCAAAAGAAGCCACAGTATTTCGTCTCTCCAACCTGTGCAATCCTTTGAAATAATCTCTTTTTATAATCACAGGTTCTTGTTGCAACCATCATTCGTAACTATCCCTATAACTGCTGCAACAGTTCCCTAGAACTGCCTTAACAACTTCTGGAACTGTCAAATGTCGTTCTGCAACTGTCCGCAAAAAAGTAGCATGTCACGATATCGCGACATCTCTTCAAACTGCCTTCTCTTTCCTAGCTGGGTCGCGAAAACGTGACATGTCATGATATCGTGACACTTTTCTACCTTTTGTTCTCTTTTTCCAATGTGTCATGATATCACAACACTTTTTTGTCCTTTGACCTTCTTTGTCCAGGTGTCGCGATATCGTGACACTTTCATTTGCTCTCCCTTGTGTTCAAAGTTTGTCGCGATATCTCGACATCTTTTATGTCGCGATATTGTGACATTTGCATTTAGCTCTTGCCTTTGTTCTGAGTCATCGTGATATCACGACAACCTTTATGTCACAATATCGTGACACTTGAGTTTGCACCTGCCGTTGTTCTGAGTTTGTCGATATCGCGAAAACTTTTATGTCGTGACACTTGAGTTTGTGCCCGTCGTTGTTCTGAGTTTGTCAAGATATCGCAACAACTTTTATGTGGTGATATCGCGACACCTTTCAACACTTAGAACATTTTTCTTGTTTCTTTTGTTTTGTTTTTTTTTTGGTGATGCAGGATTGCTGTGCTGCCACTGGATGCTCCTGCATCAGAAGTTCATCGCGATATCGTGACATCTTTTATGTTGCGATATCATGACATTTGCATTTAGCTCTTGCCTTTGTTCTGAGTCATCATGATATCATGACAACCTTTATGTCACGATATCGTGACACTTGAGTTTGCACCCGCCATTGTTCTGAGTTTGTCGTGATATCGTGACAACTTTTATGTCACGATATCGTGACACTTGAGTTTGCACCCGCTATTGTTCTGAGTTTGTTGCGATATCACGACAACTTTTATGTCATGATATCGCGACACCTTTTAACACTTAGAACATTTTTCTTGTTTCTTTTGTTTTGTTTTTTTTTTCGATGATGCAAGAGCTGTGCTGCCACTAGATGCTGTTGCATCAGACACCCAGGGTATATTGAGAAGTGATATTCACTTCTGGACAGGCAGAGGAAAACCTAGGCAATCAACCTCTGATTTGGACAACCACGTGGCATCTTCGACAAGTCGGCCCTTCCACTTGACCAAACTCTAAATATTGCCTTTTTTTGGTACTTCTGCCTTCGCGAGTGTCAAGTATGTCTTCAATTTCTTCTTTTTCTAGAGTGGATGCTAGAATTTTCCACAGATCCGGACTAGGTGGTTCGCTATAAATTCCTTCATGATATTCGACCAAGTTTGAAATATTGAAAATAGGTGAAATATTCAGCTCACTTGGTAGATCTACTTCATAGGCATTTCCTGAATCTTGTTTACCTATGATCCGGCATGGTCCAAACCTCTTCATCTTCAACTTATTGTAGGTTTTGGTAGGAAAATGTTCCTTGCACAAATGAACCATGACTTCATCTCCTATCTAGAATTCCTTGAAACACCGCTTCTGATATGCTCTGGTTTTGTACATAGCATTCATTTTACTGATATGCTACTAGACCTCTTCATGTAAATGCTTCATGTGTGCTACAAAGTCTTCAGCTTCAGCATTGCGCTTGTTTCCCTTATCCATCAGCCTCAACTCAGAAGCGTTTCTCAGGCTATTCCCATGCACTATATAGAATGGGGATTTACCAGTACTGCGATTGACAAAATTATTGTAAGCAAACTCTGCCTATGATAAAATTAGATCCCATCCCTTGGGTTTATCTCCTACCATACATCATAGAAGATTACCAAAACTTCTGTTGACTACTTCAGTTTGTCCATCAGTCTACGGGTGGTACGTAGAACTGAATTTCAATTCTATTTTCAGCTTCTTCCACAAAGTTTGCCAGAAGTAACCCACAAATTTGGTAGCTTTGTCCGAGATAATGCTTTGGGGTAGACCATGAAGTCGTACTACCTCCTTGAAAAACAAGCCTGCAATATGAACAACATCACTTGTCTTCTGGCATGGAATAAAATGGGCCATCTTTGAAAACCTGTCAACAACAACAAAAATGACATCATTTCTGCATTGTGTCCTTGGCATACTAAGAACAAAATCCATACTGATGTCCTCCCATGGTCTCTCTAGTATAGGAAATGGCTGGTACATTCCTATATTTTGGTTGAATCCTTTCACCATCTGGCACACTCTGCAACCCTACACAAATTTGGTCACATTCGATTTCAACTGCGACCAATGATAATTCTCACTAACGAGAGCAATGGTCTTATCTCGACCAAAATGCCCTGCTAGTCCTCCACTATGTTTCTCTTTGATCAAATTTTTCCTCATGGAACTTCTAGGAATGCACAACTGGTTTTTCCGAAATAGCATCCCATCTTGGATCATAAAATCCAACCACTTAGTGTGATCCACAGTAGTAGGATACAAACATGTCGTCCATGCCTATGCAAAATCTAGATCTGCTAGTTATAAACTCTTGAGTTCATCAAACCCAACAACTTGCACTCTCATTTCTATCAACAAATTATGCCTTCTACTCAAGGCATATGCAACTCTATTATATTTGTCGCTTCTATGCTTCAGGACAAAGGTATAACTTTGCAAAAATTCAACCCACTTCAAATGTCGCTGGTTAAGTTTACCTTGACTATTTATATACTGCAAAGCTTGATGGTCAGTATATAAAACAAACTCTTTGGTTAGCAAATAATGTCTCCATTTCTTAAGAGACTGAATGATAGCATAGAATTCTTGATCATAAACAGAGTATTTCTTTCTAGCATCATTTAACTTTTCACTAAAGTATACAACAGGTTTACCTTCTTGGCTCAATACAGCTCCAATGGCATCGCCACCGGCATCACGATCAACCTAAAACACTTTATTAAAATCTAGAAGTGCCAAAATGGGCTGTTCTATCACTTTCTTCTTCAATATGTCCATACTGGTACCTGCCTTGGCAGTCCACTTAAATTCTCTCTTATCCCCTCTCATAGTTTTTGTTAGGGGTGCACAAATACTACTAAAGTCTCTAATAAACTTTCTATAGAAACTTGCAAGACCATGAAATGATCTTACCTCTATTACATTCCTTGGAGCAGGCCATTCAATGATAGCCTTCACCTTTTCAGGATCCATTTTCAGACCCTCCTCTAAGATGACAAATCCCAGGTATATCAACTCTTTCTATACAAAACTGCACTTCTTCAAATTTATCAACTGCTCCTCTCGCAGCTTTTCAAAAACTGTCCGAACATGCAACAAATGCTCGTCCAATTATTTACTAAAAATTAGAATATCATCCAGATAAACTATCACAAAATTTTCTAGGAAGTCTTGCAATACCTCATTCATCAGCTTCATGAATGTACTGGGTGCATTAGTTAATCCAAATGGCATAACTAACCACTCATACAAACCCTCTTTTGTTTTGAAGGTTGTCTTTCACTCGTCACCCTCTCAAACACGTATCTGATGATATCCACTCTTTAAATCAATCTTAGTGAAGTATTTAGCTCCACTCAAACAGTCCATTATATCGTCCATTCTAGGTAATGTAAATCGATACTTAATGATAATCTTGTTAATGGCCCTTGAATCAGTGCACATTCTCCATTCTCCACCCTTCTTCGGTGCTAGTACAGCAGGTACTGCACAAGGACTCAAACTTGCTCTAATCAACCCCTTTCGCAACAACTCATGAACTTGTCGGTTCAACTCTTCATTCTCTACAGGATACATTCTATGGGTGGCCTTATTGGGTAAGCTAGATCTTGGCATTAAGTCAATCTGATGACTAATCTTCCTCATTGGCGGTAAACCCTCAGGCACATTGTCTGATATAATATTAGGAAATTCTACTAACAGATGTTCAACTTCTGCTGGAATTTCTGTAGTGTCTTCTCTCTTTACATTAGGAATTAATGCATAACATATGAATCCCTCTTTAGACCATCCAAAAATTTCCTGCCATCTACTAAAAAAATTCTAGCATTATTGCATACCTTTTCCTCAACCTCCCTCAATGGCTTCAGTTTGTGGCGTACTCCGTCTTTTGTTAGGGAATAGGTATTTGCATGCCCATCATGCATTGCACGTCTATAAAATTTCCATGGTCTTCCCAACAACAAATGGCAAGCATCCATCGACAAAATATCACACAGGACCTCATCCTAGTATCTTCCAATTTGAAACTTGACCAAGCATTGTTCATTGACCAATGCTCTATGGTCCTTCTGCAACCACGTAATCTGGTATGGATGCGGGTGCTGTCTTCTTTCCAACTTTAACTTAGTTACCATTTCCTCAGAAACCAAATTATTTATACTACCATTATCAATAATAATATTATAGATTTTACCTGAACATTTGCACCTCGTGTAGAAAAAGATTTTTCGCTGGTCTGGTTCCCTCTCTTCGTTCAACAAGGTTCTCCTTATGATCATCACTTCTCCTCGCTCTACTTCTTTAGAGTGCTTAGATTCAACACCATCCTCAACAACCGCAACTTTGGCATTACCTTCAGGCCTTCTGTTCGGTGTTTCTTGGTGTTTGGGACACTCATATGATCGATGCCCCTCTTCCCCACAATTGAGACAGGTTCCATGAAATCTTCCTCTTCCATATCTGCGTCCACCTCTACCTCTTCCCCTTTGATAATCATTGTTCTGATTACGGGGACGATATGCATTCTCCTCCTTCTGTTCCTGGTGATTGCTTGTTTCACCAGTCTTCTGCGGGTTGTCATATTTACCTCCACTAGTTCTACCACCAGTTCTTCCACCATGACCTCTTCCTCTTTGTTTACTGTCAAATCTATGGTTCAGTTTCTCTTCCACTTTTAGAGAAAATTTGTAAGCATCTTCAATGGTGCTCATTCAAACCAAACTCAATTCTTCTTGTATGTTGGTTCTTAACCCATTAATGTAACGGGCTACTCTCTCTTTATTTGCTTCTGTATGGCCGATTCTGATGGAAATTTTAAAAAATTCCTCTGTATATTCTTTAACAGACTTGCTAGACTGTCGCAAACTTTGCATTTTTTGCAACAGATCTAATTCATAATCTGCCGGAATAAACTGTCGTTTCAATTTTTCAACCATTCGATCCCACCTGGTGATCTTTTTTTTTCCTCTACGATTGTGTTCCAGCTGCACTTCTTTCTACCATATTCACGAGAGGAATGTAGCTTATTGCTTCTCAAAAGCAAAAATATTGAGGTCTTCACCCAAAAATTAGGCTAGTACCTTTAGTAGTGGATTATTTTGGTATTTTTTCTAAAGAAAAGTCATCATGTAAGAAAATATATACTTCAACGAGTGGAAAATAGACTAAGACCCTCACCAAGTCTTATCCCTACTCCTTGTTATGCTTTTGGAACCAATAATGTGTCATTGGGGTCCCTGCCTAAGATAATCATACCTCATGTTAGAGTGAACTAGTGGGAAATAGCTGAGAGCATGAGGTTTGGCTCAATTGAGGGCCTCTAGGAGTTTTTACAAGGTTGTATCCTTGTTAATTTGTGATCTCCAAAGTTCTAGTTTCTCTATAAATGGAAAGGGGTGCGAGAAAATAAAAAAAATCAACAAAAAAAATTAAAGAGGTAATAAACCAAGAGATCCACTAATATCTTCTTGTAAAAATAGGTCTAAATATCATGTGCCAGTGGTGAATACTTCCTCTCCTTGACATTATGAAGTGCAATCAAAATCTACTAGTTATATTGCATATATGAGTAGGTAGGTCTTGTAGAAGAGCCAAGATGGTAAGTGACTCAGTATAAAAATAGATGTAGGCCCCTATCACACACATACACTTAGAAAATTTGATATTCAAGTAAAATATCACAAAAACATACACATACACAACAACGAGTCTATAGAAAAAGGTTAAAAAATAGACATAGGCTCCCATTTTGTAACATGACACTATTTCATGTTAACAAAACATAAACCAGGATCATAATATTATGCATTGAAATATAAATAAACACATTAAGATCACACATGAAAGATAGACACAAGATATTGACACAAATGTATATCACAAAAGAGAGATTTCACTTTATTATGCTTCCATATTCATGATATGATACAATAATGGAGAGTTATCTCCAATATAATACAATACATGACTTTTCAGTCCTCAAACTATTGCTCTCCTCTAAAAATATGGGAAATGCAACCTTTCACATTCTTTTCATTAAGACAAGATCTCAACATGCCACATGTTAATGTGACTCTTCATACTCCTCTCTCTTTTGACACATTGCACTTTCACAAAGTGACACATACATTAGACCAAATAATGTAATACTCACAACACCCCCCTTTAGTACATTATTTGGTATTTTTTTTACAATTTTTGATGATTACACATTTCCCATTCATCAAAATTGTCTTCATTCTCTATGTGCCACTATCTCTATATCTTAGCAACTTTTGATCATACTTGGTTTCCTTTTGAAGAAACCATACAACATTCCTTTTAGCTTATCCCAAGCATTCATATCAATCCATCCACAATTCATTTTTAATCTACATTATTTTCTTTATTTTTGTAGATAAAACATGTGTGAATGGTTATGTCCTCCACAAAATTTACAAGAATAGAGATTCCAACATTTCTCTATCCTATGACCATATTTACCACAATGCTCACATATGTTTTCTATCACCAATTTGCTCACTTTTTTTGTTACAACTTCTTTGCTTGAATCATTTTGATTCACCTGTCCTGTGTACCCAAGACCTTAATATTTTTGTATTACTATTGGTACAAATGGTTCTTTCATGCCTTGTTCATGCTTTCCCAAACCTTTCTATTTGTAGCCCATTTTTTGTAGCAATTTGGAACCAATTCCCTTAGTGTGCTTCTCAAAATTGCCAAAACCATCATTACATTACTCAACACAAATTTGAGCATCACTATTTCTGTCATCATTTGAGTCTATGTCCTCATCAATTACAATGGCATAGTCTCTCTCTGAACAATCACGAACCATGTGCAAGTCAATTTTATTTGAAGAGGGATCACAACATGCATCTATTTCCTGCTCATAAAGATCATTAGTATCACAACATTCATCCACTATCATGGGATTCAAATCATTAGTGTCATAAAATTTATCCACTATTACGGGCTTCAAATCATTAGTTTCACAAATAACGTCCTTCATCAATGGCTTGTTTCCTTGTTCTTTGATTTTGGAAACAGTAAGAGTTATAACCTCCTTATATATTATCTTCAATAAGCAAGTAGGTATGGTGACAAACTTTTCATGACTTTCATTTGCATCATTAATGAATCCTTGTATGCATTATTGTTGTAAAACAAATTCTCCTTTTTGTACTTCTTCAAGAATGGGACTTAATTATTTTATCACTTTATTTGAAACAACTTTTTCGTCTTCCTTAGCTTTTTGACAATTTTTTTGTAACAAAATTTGTTTCTTGTTTTTTGGCATTTTTTCTTGTTCTTTCCCCCTTTTATTTTATTTTTCCTTTGAGGTAGAAAACCTTTTACCTCCAAAAATTAAAACAATTCAAGAAAAAAACTTAATTTCCTTTTTTTTTCTCAACCTTTGAAGTGGAAAACCTTTTATCTCCCTACTTTAAAAAAAATATTTCAATTTTAAAAAACTTATTTTTTAAAATTTTAAAATTTCAATTTAAATAAAAATTAAAGCCTTATACTTTCTTTTTTTATTTCATTCCTCCCTTATTTACTTTATTCCAAATCCCTTATATCTCCAATTTTCAACCTTAGGAATGAAAGATTAATTTAAAAACTTTTGAAGCCCTAATTTTTTACCTCCACCATTTTCCAATGTGCAATGTTTTACTATCCTCCAATGAGTAGAGTAACGTTCACCTGCTCATGGCTTCCATACATTTCGGGCCTCCATGTCCTTCCTATTTGACCACTGATAATGACCTCTTGTACTGGAGATTCTTATATCTCTATCATTTCAACCCGAGCCAAAATATTCATAATGCAGGGTTCAAAAGTGTTTCACTACGCTTCCACTATGCATGTTTATTGGTGCTAGCTGTGCATAATAGCAGATGTGTAACGAGTCCAAAATGGTGGTAGGTATATCCTATATGGTTCAAATTCACATTTATTACTCTTAGATTTCTCAAACTACATGCCCGAACTGACAGGGGAACAACTCTCCTATAAATGATTGATTGTGTGCACTAGGCCATTCAATGACTCTACGACTCTTAATGATGTTATAGTTTTTCCCTAAATACGTTGAAGAAACCTGGTTACACCTATTTCCTTAAATGTGGTGCTCTAATTGGTGATTCCTCTACAACCATTGCTATTACCTGGACTATAAAACCATACTGCACCAATTATTTTTTAAAAAGAAAATGAATCTCCACGTGAAATCAATGACCGTCCAATTTATGGTGAGATGGAAATCCAAAGTATATTCAACTTCCATGTGTCTATGGATGGGTATGAATTGAGTGCAAGCTAGGCTCTGAATTTCTACACCTGGGCATGAGCTCTTTTCTTCCTCATTGATCCACTAAAACCTACAATAATTTTTTTCTTCATAGGGTTCTTTTCTATCTGCACATCTCTCCTCATACGCGTTGTAGTTGGATGATAATAGTTTAAGCATCAGATATTAACTCTTAGAATACAAACATCACTTTGTATTTTTTCAATGAAACCTAAATCTGATGTCCTTTCTTTCCTTCGATGGTTTCTCAAATGGCCCTTTGACGTTCTCCTTCGGATAGTGCTCCTCCTTGGCACTTGGGCTCCAAAAGCAATGACAAGCTCTTCTCGATGTGAACATGAACTTCCTATGATTTGAATGCATCTAGTAAATCGAAAACAACCTTTGGTTGGGAAAAAATTCATTCTCTTGTAGGCTTCCAATGATTCTTCTTCCTCATTGATGGGGTAGACCATTCTCTGATGTCTCAATAGGTAGCTATTGTTGAAACAATCTTGTACACATACAAGGTCTATTCCTGCTCGCTTCACAAATTTTGCACTTCCATATCCTCACTAACTTTTATTGTCCATAAACACTTAAATTTTGTAGCTATTCTTCTTTAGAACATATTATCCAAAAAATTACTCAAACTTGCTACAAAGCTTTCTAAACTCATAGCTCTCTTCCTTAAATATGTTCTAAAAACCCTTCAACTTCTGCCCAAGAATTTGTAGCTATCTTCATTTTTTTCTAGTTTCCTTTCTCTACTTTCAACCTCTTTTTCAGTTTTCAAATATATTTTTTTTCCTACTTCTGTTGCACCACTATCTCATAGAAATATCCTTACCTTCAATACCTCAAATGGGCATGTCATTGGATGGCGATGATTGTCCCAAAAACTCTATTCACTCAAACTCTCCATGGCTCTCTAGTTTTCTGGTTTTCTCCATAGCTTTCTCAACCTTGGTTTCTCCATAGCTCTCTCAACCTCACTCTGATACCATGTTGGAACATGACACTATTTCATGTTAACAAAATAATAAACCAAGATCATAATATTATGCATTGAAACATAACTAAACACATTAAGATCACACATGAAAGATAAACACAAGATATTGACACAAATGTATATCACAAAAGAGATATTTATTTTATTATGCTTCCATATTCATGATATGATACAGAAATGGAGAGTTATCTCCAATATAATACAATACATGAATTTTTATTCTTCAAACTATTGCTCTCCTCTAAAAATCCAAGAAATGCAACCTTTCACATTCTTGTTGAAGAGACAAAAATGCAACACCAAATAATATGAAATAGAAAGTAGAACTCAAAGAACACAAAATTGCACAATGAAATATCTTATATTAATGGGAGAGCCTAAAAACTCCATTGTTACAATGTGGATCTTTGAACCCTTTTTGATACAGATTTACAATGGTTAGGGTTCTCTAAAACCCTAACAAATAAGGTTGGTGGTGTCTTCAGGCACATCCTTGCTCCCAATAGAATTGAGTGGGCTTCTTGATATCCAATGCTAGGCCACTCTAGATTAAACAAATATCCAATGCTGATGTAGCACCTTCAGATTTGCACACA
Source organism: Wollemia nobilis (assembly GCA_028583015.1). Lineage (NCBI taxonomy): Eukaryota > Viridiplantae > Streptophyta > Pinopsida > Araucariales > Araucariaceae > Wollemia > Wollemia nobilis. Next base: position 4,851,981 of record JAQPPZ010016890.1, read on the forward strand.
ATAACACAAAAAATAGATTAGTAATACCTGTGAGGGCTCCACAATGTGAGGTCCTCTATAAGCAATAGTCAAACCCTAACTATCAGTTGCAAATGAAGTGAACAAAAATAAAAGTGCATATAAAAATAAAAAATAATGGATTTACCTTATGTACTTGATGTCTTATGATCTGTGATATTTATTTTAGTGAATTGGTGTAGCGATGCCCTAGCATCACCCAAAGGCCAAGGGATATTCAAAATACTTACATAAAATACTTGTGGATGCTCTGTGACTATAGAAAACACCCATGGGTGCTTGGGACTAAGAGGGAGGCACCCAAAGGCACTTGGTGGTAAGGGGAAGCACCCAAAGGTACTTGGTGGTGATAGAAATCACCTGAAGGCATTTGATAGCCGAGGGAAGAGTCTGCAGAAGTAAATCCAGTGAGGGCAGATGAATGGAAATGATTGCAAGGATTACGATGAGCAAATATGGAGGCAAAAGTACTCAGGTACTCATAGGGATTCAAGATGAAACTTAGGGAATTTGAGAACCTACGCAAAAGACTCAAGGACTCCAAAAAATTAGGGTTTGATCCATCAAAATGACTCCTATTTATAATCCAACCTAGGGCATGCTAGGGTTTCAATGACACTAATTGTGTGGCTGAGATAAAAGCACATTGGAGGGTGGATATTAAATCTAGGGTGTGGCATGGATTGATGTAAATGGATGGATAGGATTAAATGAAATCAAATGGCTAGGATTAATTCACTTATATAAATATATATAAAATATTAATATTAAATATATATATATATATATATATAATAAATATATATAAATATATGTAAATAAAGGGGGGAAAATAGTAGGAAAGCATGGATGGAGAACAAATGGCTAGGTTTTGGTGTCTACAAATGCTCCTTTTTGTACTACATTATGTGAAACACAATGAAGTGCAAAAATACGAGACACCTATTTTTTCCAGGTGCAAAAGCAACTTCTCTTGGGATGTGGAACACGAGCTTGAAGACAAAAGAATAAAATAATTTGAATTTTGTGTAGCTTACCCCCTCAATTGGCAATGAGTTTACGGATGAATCTCATGAGCCAATTAAAAAATCTGTGCAAATTAAAGATGCAAATGTGATACCATTTTTACCCCAATGGTAGGAAGAGGATTGTTGAAAAAGGTGATATGATGCGTCTATTTTGGTCCCAATAGATGAAGGATTTTGTGAAGATGTGTGATGGAAAATGTGTCTATTTTTACCCCAACAGATGAAGGGATTTTTACCAATTGTAGATGTCATGATCATGTAAGGTGTATCCCATTGTTGGAAAGTAAAACAAAATGTGGTTACCCCAAATTTGGGGTGATTCGATGTTGTTGAAGAATGTGCCTTTCGGCATCATTGATATGCAAAGATGAAAAATACAAAGAAAAAGTAGTTAAATTTAGAGGGCCAACTAGTGACTATCAGATAATTCCTATGATCAGAACCAATAAACCTAGCTAAAGCTAGTTTCCATGATGACTATAAAGGAAATGTGTAATTATGAAGTCTGATAATGTCCATATTTTAAGCCTCATGAACTAGACCATCAATGACAACTTTTCTTCAAATTATTCTTGGCAATGTTTCACTCAAAATGTGAAGTACCAAATATGATTTTAATTTTGAACAATGAGATATGGAATGATAAAAATGACCAAGTTTCCTTATGGTAGGCTCTTCTTCTTACTAAATTGCATGGACACAAATCGTTGCAATTGCCAAGTATATAGAAAAACCCACTAGATACAAGGTTTGCTTGAATATTGTTTGACTTGGTAAATGTGCAAATGATACTATGGAATTATGTGATAATATTGTATGAATGATGATATCGATGATTATGGTTATTTTATGAATATTTGGACCATTTTGGAGTACTTTTGTAACTTGTTAGATGAATTTGCAATTTGTGGTTACAAATGAAAAATATGCATCCAGATCAGTTGGAATCTTCAAAAAACCTAATAAAATAATGGAATAGATGTACATGGATGCAATATGAAAATATTTGGTGGGGATAAACCATTGTATTATGAAAAATTGATCTTTTATGCAATTTGATGCCAAACACCCATTGGCACATTTTTGGCCTGTAGAAATTCTTGTCGGTTTTTGGGAATTCTACAAATGTCCATGGATGCTTCAATGCACCAGGAAACACCTATGGGCATATCAAGGTTCCTGAAGTAGCTATAGATAGCTGATAGGATGAGAAACCAAGCTCATTTGTGTGTTTGAGGGTTTTTGAAGCTGCATCTAGGATAGAGGAGTGAAGTGAGGTAAAGTGATTTGAGCACACAAGTTATGGTAGTGGAGGGAGTGGATGTGGAGGTAACTCCCCTTTTTTTTATTGTGTAAAATTTTGTGTTTTTTGTTTTGTAAAATTATTGAAAAATATTTTGTGTTGTGTTGTAACTTAGAATTTTGGAGGCTTGGCATCGGTTCTTGCTGTACATTCTTGGGATGAGGAAGGTGGTGTCATATGAGGAGTGGGAGTTGTTGGAGGATTTTTTGCTAGTGTAGGTAGCCTATATTGATGTGGTAGGGAGCAACCCTATGCTAGGAGATGGGTTGTGGTTGAGGAGGTACAGTCGAGTCAGACAGTATAGATGAGCCAGTGGTACTAGGAGTTATGGGTTAGATTGACATCCTCCCAAGTGATATGGATGTCATGGTGGGCTTGTAGGTGGATCGGGGATGGAGAGCACTTATGATGAGTGTGGCAGGCTCATTGGATGGTTGGGTGATATCAGAGTGAGATTGAGTATATTTAGTTCTCATGAGTACTCCGATGGTTCAAGCTGAGGTAGGATTTCCCAGATGAGCCAATGCACTATAGGAGATATGGGGAGGAGACAAGGCTACCATGTGGGGAGCCATGGAGGGTGGCCTATGAGGATGATGAGGAGGTGGACCTCCTAGATGTGGATGATGTGAGGACTACCACAAAGTATGAGGTATGTTTCACTGCATAGACAACATGGGCACCACCTCGAGGGGTAGCTAATGAGGGTGGTTGTACAACTAAGGATGATTGTAAGGGGACTAGGGATGAGGGGACCCAAGAGGCCCCCAAGTGGTAGAAACTCCTTCAATAAGAAAATTGAAGGAGGACCAAGAGTGGGGGAAACTGTGGATATGGAGAGGATGTGGAGGAGGCTCTGGATGTAAATCAAGATCGAAGTGAGGAGGAATGGGTGTGGTTGGAGAAGTAGATGGCAGATTGGAATGTGAGGATCACGAGGCTCCAAGAAGAGCTAGTAGAGAGGGTGAGTCAACATAATGTTGATGTAGCAAGTCTTCACTATTAGTATAGATATATCGAGGTGTTAGAGGATAGGTTGATGGAACATCATATTCCACTTCCAAATCCTCTAACCTAATCTGTATCCAAGGGTACTTGGCATAGTGAGTCTAGGCATAGCTCTAGGTCTAGGGCTCCTATTAGCTCTAGGTGGTTTTAAAAAATGGTAATTTGACTTGATGGAATTGTGTGGATGAAATTGTGAAGGTGCCCCTGATTAAGGTAACATGACTTTTGTTGGACCAATTAAAACCTTGAACTGAATAAATTATCTCTAATATGATATGTGAAATATGGATGTGAATGCAATGTATGACATGCAATTTTGTGACATGCAATATGAAATGTGAGCGAGTGCATTAATTTTGGATTTTAAATGCAATGTTATGAGTGAAATATATGCAAATATTTTTGTGTATTAACCATGTATATAGACATATATAGAAATAAAATCATGCATAGAAGAGGACCCCCAGATGAGGAAGAGCTAAGATCGGTCTTGAAAATTGATACAAATGTGTATCACCCCATTATGCTTGCAAATGGGTAGCATGTTTGAGAGCCACTTGGGATAGTCTATGATGTCATATAACTATTTTGGATTATATTCATATAATTCTTCCTACAAAACCTTGAGATATGAAGATGAGGGTGAAGGAAAAGGTGGAGGGGATGGAGGAACGTAGTTGATTGAAGCCCTTAACAATTCTTCAGACAAGACAAACTTGAAAAAGGATGGAAGCAAAGAAATAACATCCATATCAATAAGGCTTATGTCAATTGGAATTTGCTTAGCTGAGTCGTATGGATTACAGAGTGGGGTAAATAAATCAACAAAATTCATGTTAACTAGATGATATATACATGCAATGCAAAAATATATATATATATTTTTGTTGATATTTGATTTTTCATTTTTTTTTGGTTTTTGTTTTGTTTTTGGTAGTGGTGAAAACCACTATTTTTTTTTTTATGTACATATGTTACAAGTTGGCTTATAAAATGGTTTAATGGAAGGGAGGTGGTGGTTCACCAATAGGATCAGCTCATTCTTGTGGAAGAAGAAAGAAAAATATGGGCTCATGGATGGGGAACATGTTGAGATAAAACTCATCTTGTTTGGTATGGAGAATTATAGGATCTGATTCTTCTTCAGATTCATCCAAAATTATCGATATAAGTTTGAAATCTTCATGGATTTCATCATCAAAATCATCGGGATGGAGAGCTTCTTCTCCTAAATTGAGATTAAGCCTTTGGAAGGTTTGTTCAAGAGAAGATGTGGTGGAAATTGGATGGAAACCTAGACCTTAATGGTTGTGCACCTCTTTATATGGAACATCAATAGGTTTATGCCCTCCCTGTTCATGCAATCTTAGACCATGACCTTGCCAATTGACTGTGTGAAAATGTCAAGATGGAAATCCTGACATGTTTGGAATGTTGGCAAGTGCTGGTTATTTAGGTTCTTCTAGGGGTTTTGGAGTTGATGAAGAATCATTCCCCTCATATACAAAATTTATGTTATTTGGAGTTGAACCCATGTTATATACTACTCCTATGGCCAAAGGTGGGTCACGTGGGTGACCAAAATCCTTAGCCTTAGGTATGGTGAGGTTCGTGATGATGATGTCTTGGACCACGTATTCACCAATACCAATATTAGTGAGATCGACCTCAACTTGGGATGACATGGAAGGACTCTGGTCAGATGATGACTCGAGAAGCAATGAAGATTGGGATGTTTCACAATCTGTTAACTCGACTTGTGAAAAATTAGATGATGGCAATTTATTGGCTTGAGGAGGTTGCTAAATGAATGATGATAATGAAGTGGATGGCAATGACGTTGATGATGTGGACTGATTATAACCACATGTGCATGTATTCAATTATGAATATGATGGGGGTGTGGAAGTTTGATGTGGATTAGTGACAGGGAGATCCTCAGGAATTGGAGTTTTTGATGATGAAATTGGTGAAGTGGTAGATGGATTGGATGATGGTGAAAGGAAAATGTGAGTGGAAGGAAGCATGGACTCATAATAATTTGAAATAAAATTGCAATACTTAAACGGCTCGACATTCGTTGGTATGCAATGTACTCATCCCTCATGAACGTATTCCAAACATTGGTGTAGTATTGAAGGGACACATCTCATTTCCCTCATCCAAGGTCTTATAAGGAGAATATTGTATGCCATGGATCCTTCCAAGATGTTAAACATGGTGTGCAACATTTTGACCCCTACTTCAATGGGCAAAACAATAGTACCAACAATGGAACACAAAGCATCATTTAATTATTTTAAGATGAATGATGACTTGGTGATATGGGATGGAGGAAGGTTAAGATGATGAAGGGTGAATGTTGTGATGATATTGATGGAGGAAATAATATCAATTAGGGCTCTTTTAAAAGGCTTCTTGTCAATTAGAGCCATGATATGCAATGGATGGTCTACTAATTTTGATGATATTGGCTTAATCTCAAAGTCATAGAAAGTGATGGAAGGCTCCATGCATGTTTGGATGCTCCCTAAAAAGTTATTAAAGGAATTAGGATCTTGAGATTGTAGTTTAATTTATTTTAGAATATCCATTAATGCCTCACGATGTGGGGGATATTGTTGAATTAACTCATAAATTGACAATTTTAGGGAATCCATCTTTAGGCTTGTAGTTAACTGGCTACTCAATGAGATGATTGGTCATTGTGGATGATTGATGGGTGGAATTGGAGGAATTGATTGGATAGGGATATGGATGGGTGATGAAGGATTAGGTAAAACTTGAATAGTTTGTGATGTAGGAGGTTGTGACAAAATTAATGTCATGCCCATTTTGCCTATGATAAGGATAAAATAGGTTTTCCCAATAATGTTTACTACGTTTGGCAGGATCATAAAGTTTGATTTTGAGCAACGCAATATTTTTTATGTCATATAACCTTCAAAAAAGGAAGTATATGACTCGGCTAAGAGTGTGTATTGCTGATTTTGTTAGACATACTGTCATCGGGGATGATTTTCCATAGTTGGAACAATGCTTTGCATGACTTGTGTTGTTGAGGGTACCACATGATAAGCAATTTATTGTGGTATTTGTTACACTGGTTGTTGTTGAACCATTACCAACTGGCTCATGACCACTTGATTAACTTGATTGGGCTGATTTGCTAGGGTAGCCTATGTTGATTTTAGTTGGCCAAAATAGTTGCTTTTATATTGGCCTTTATTTTTCCATTTTTTCTTATTAGGTTTAAGTATGCCTGTAGCACCCTAAAATTGGCGCAGTTAAACCATCAGTAAAAAGATCAAAAATTTGAATTTTAACCCCGAAACCGCCCGTTAACCGCTCACCTCATTTTTCGTGCCATTTTTAGAATTTGTTTTGACCGTTGGACGATATCGTCGCCGATCTGACGATATCATCCCAGATCGGATGAATTCATCTGGGACAGAACGTCCAGACGATTTCATCCCAAAACCAAATTTTTATAATTAGCTTCTGTTTCAACAACCTCTCCAACTCGGGCAGAAGCGTGTCTGCATGGTTGGAGATTCCTACGTTGGAGATCTCCCAGATTGGGATGATCCCCAACCTCCTAACCTCCCCCTAATCCTATATAAACTTGGGATTTTCCTAGTTTATCCCCCTGGCTGATCATTTCCCTGCAACTCTAGTTTTGTGCTGTATTAGAACATCCTCGCCCGCATCATTTGCATTTGTATTTTTAGGTTTTATTGCAGGATTTTACTGTGTTTCAATCGGAGGAAGCTCGGATCATCGCAGGTGATCCAACATGATTTCGGATGATCCTGACGAGATCGACGATGATCTCGTACGATTACAGATGATTTTGACTATAGTTCAGATTGGGGGCAACCAGAGCCCTGAGTTTGCATTTTCTACCTTTCTCTCTTATTTAATTATGCATTAGATCGATTTATTTCTATTCTGCATCCTGGAGTTCACCTCATTTAGCATATTTGCATGATAAAATTTAAAATAAGTTATTAAAGTAGTGCATCCCATTTTGATTTGTTATCTAGATTTATTATTTAAGCATCTATACTATTATTTCTATCATTTTGCATCATTCTTGCAATTGCATTTTTGGTTTTTGGTGTCTATTTCCATGATTGCAGGTTTTTGACGAATTCATCTGACGAATTCATCAGGTCATCGATGATCTTGTCTGATCTCAGATGATCGCCTATGATTTGGGATGATTCTATACAATTACAGATGATCCTATCATATCCGAGATGATCTGGACTCCTACAAGCTTCAGAATCTTCATCAGACATCAGGAATCAGGTGTATTCCTTTCCATTTCACATAGTCTCTGTATTTAAGATTCATTCATGTTTGTTGTCTTCATATAAACCCAAAATTTCATATAGAATAGCTTAGATTCATTTTGGCCAACCTAGGAATATGAATGATTGAATATAAAATGAACACATCAAACCCATTCTCAACCTAGGCATGAAAACTGCCACTCAAAGTTTCCTGGTGAACCCCACCATCCATCAAAAATTCACCCTTATACCCCTCCCCCGAGAGGCGCGACCTTCAAAGGGCCTCTCCGTCCGAGGTATTGTCCCATCCTTCTCGCATCCCCCTTCCAGGGCACGGATCCTTTAGCCCGAAGGTAAGGGTGCAAAAAATTTGGGCGATACATTTTTGGTGAACCCGACGTGAAACTAAAACACCTTTTGAAAACAATCCAAAAAAAAAAAAACACATTATTAAGAACATCTAGAATCATTAGAAAACTGTTAAATTTGCATATCATATTTAGATGGTAGATTATAATAGAAGACGAGTTGTCACCATAAATGTTGAAAATCAATTAACGGCCATAGAGATTACTTATGTGCTTAGAGTACCTCAAACAAATAGAGTCCAACCTTTGTGGGATGAACTTGATAGGAGATTGGGTATTATTGAATCTAGATCTACAGAACTTAGGCAAATTAAGAGGTTTGTCCTAGATAGAATCCTGGATCCCGATCAGGTGACTTTGTACCATGAACTTCAGAGAGCTTGCCATAGGTGGTTAGCGAGATAAAAGAGCACTTGTGTCTTCAGAATTGTACACCTTTGAGGAATACCTTGAGAACGCTAGTTGTAGTACATAAGTTTCTATCTCGTATAGAGGATCAAGAAGTCGTTCTTACGGATAGAAAAATATGGAATAGAGTTCCTAGAGCTGTGTTGTATCGAGAGTATTGCCATGAACTTTATTTTTACAAGTCGAAGTCTGAAGTAGATCATATTACCATAGCACACTTTGTCAAGTTCTTGAAAAACCACTTCCAATTTGAAGAGGAGCATTTCATGACTCCTGATGAACTTGATCCTATCAACGATATCCATAAACTATTTATAGAAAACTAAGTCATTCTTTTTACTATTGTTATTTCTTGCAACTAGCATGTTGTTTGTTATTTTTATACTTGTGAAATAATAATACAAAACAAAAATAAAACAAAACAAAAAAACAAACATTTCCTTTTAAGTATTATAGTAGGTATATAGTTAAAATATATACCTCTCAACCCTATCGCATATATATATAAGTATATATATTTTCTAAAACCTAAGTTTAGCACAATGCCTAGACTTAGGAATGGAAAACAAACCGAAGAAGAAGAAGATTGGTTAGGAAGACCATTAATTGACCAAAATGTCCCTCCTGAGGACCAAGTTCAGGAAGAAGAAATCCTAGACCAGCAAGAAGAAGAGCTTGTTGTAGCAAATGAACAAGAAGAAATTATTAGAGAGGAAGGATCCTCATCCCCTAAAATGTCTCCGGGAGGAGCTATCACTTTTGAAAACATGGAACAATTTTGGAAGTTCATTAATACAAATATTGGTGTTTTTAATAGAGCAGTCCATATGGACAAGGATCGAATTAGTGACACTCAAGCAACTCTAGAAGACGTATTTCACACATGCACTAATCCCTTGTCCTTTATTGAACAAGAGAGTGATCAAGCTGGACCATCCAATTTGGATATAGTAGCTATGATCCGGAACATGCAACAACAACAGGTTACCCAACCACCTAAAGTGCCTGTTAACAAGCCTAGGGTCATTCCCGCACAAAAGAAACCATCATTTACTGCTCTATTTCGCCAAGCTATTGAGCAACATACCTCAAATCAACAAAAACCCAAAACAAAACCAAACACCAATTACCAACAATTCGGGATACAACATAATACTATTACAAATCCCCTTCATAATACTCTTCCTACCAACACTTTGCATAATAGCAATATAGCATCTAATCCTTATGCCACACCATCATACACTCATAAATCCCATACCTATGTCCCACCGAACCAATATGGTGGACAAACTAGTAATCTTGAAACCATGGTGAAATAGTTAGTTTCCCGCATGGACCAGATAGATCCCTACCGACCCTCGTACAATTATCGAGAGATGTGTAGTCAGCCTTTAGATCCTATAGTTGTAGCACAGTCATATCCTAAACATTTTCCTATGCCTGTCCTTCCCATATATAAAGGAACGGAAGATCCCATAGAGCATCTTCGTATGTTTAGGATAGCATGTCATGATATATCACATGATGACTTGTTATTACTAAAAATGTTCCCGAAAATCTTGGGAGGAATGGCATTAGAGTGGTATTATCAATTACCCACTAATTCTTTGAGGAATTTTGAAGAGACTGCCGAGTCTTTTGTTCATCAATTTAGTGCCTATATCGAAAGACATGTGACCATTAAAGATTTGTATAACTTAAAACAAGACAAAGATGAATGCTTTGCTGATTTCCTAGCTAGGTGGAGACAATTGATAGGAAAATTGCACTTTGTGTTACCTTATAGGGAGATGTTGGACATCTTTATTAATAATTTGCAAGAGCAACTATCTTACGAATTATCAATTGCTACCTTGACCACCTTCGATCAGGCTATAGACTTAGCCCGAAGAGTGGAAGATGCTCTCATTAGGAGAGGTCAGCTTAAAAAGAAAGACGATGAGAAAACATCCAGAAATCAATATAAGAATAAACAAGTTGTGGGTGATGGAGTCACTGATAGCAGAAATATTGCTAATGTTAATGTTGCAAAGACAATGGAGAAGTTTGTACTGAAACCTCCTGATAGACCTCCTCGAGAATTTACTAGGTTAAATCAACCTTTATCAACTATTCTACCACAATTATTAGAACGAGGCTTGATTCAATTACCAAATATCCAGGAACCTGATCCAACTATACCCGGATACAGAGCAGATTTACATTGTGACTTCCATAGAGGACCTGGACACACTACCAACTCTTGTAAAATATTAAAACATAAAATACAGGACTTGATTGATAACAATGAGATGGAGGTACAAGCCTTTCAACCTAAGCAAAATCCTCCTAATAACACTCAACAGAACATCACACAAAACCAGAATCAGAACGCCAATCAGTCATTAGACATCTTTCAACATCCTTTACCAAAACATGGTAAGGAGGTGGCTAATCAAATTGAACATCATAATGTTCCTCCTCCTGCCCGATATGTAGGAACTATTAGTGGGCATTTACCTATTCATGATCTGGAAACCTTTGACACAACTTTATCCATGGTTACAACCAGGCCTCTATATAATATGCAGATACCTGATCTTAGTGATACAGAATATGAGACTGAGAGTGATATGGAAATCACATCAAATCAATCGAATAGCTCTGAAGATGAATCGGATCCTATTCACCCTATCACAAGTCATATGGTTCCAGAAGAACCATTTCCAAGAAGAGTCACTACTAGACCATCATCCCATCAATTACTTTCTAATGAGTTAGCTATAAACGCTAGACCAAGACCCATTCATCATCCGTAGAATAATATTGTGGGTACCATCGGAGTTGTTACTAGACAACAGGCTCAAAATTCTCAACAAGATCAAATTCAGAATGGTGGATCAACTCCATTTGTTTTGAAGGTTCCTAATAAAGGGAATCATGCACCTAATGTTCAACCTAAACCTCCTTATAATATTAATGAACAATTATCAAATATTACAGCTAGAATTTCCCTTTTGGACCTTTTAAGATCTTCTCCCACACATAGAGATGAATTAATGCTCACATTAAGCCAGATGATGGTACCACAAGACATTCACCCTCAAGACATGGCCAATACTATAATAACTCGTGAAGTTGATTGTATTGACTTTCGGGATAGAGACATACCGCAACATAGTTTACATAAAGATAACCCCTTATATATTACCGCCTTAATTGGAGATGTAGCAGTCAAACGAGTTTTGATTGATAATGGTTCATCTTTAAATATTTGCACTTTTGACTTCTACCAAATATTTGGGTTTAGAAGTGATGAAATGAAAAGAACTGATATGATTATAAAAGCTTTCAATGATGAAACACAAGAAACGTGTGGAGTTATTACCATTCCATTGCAGGTTGGTCCAAGAACCTTGGATACGACTGTGTTTATTGTACATTGCCCTGCATCGTACAATATACTCTTGGGTCACCCTTGGATCAACGCGATGCGAGCTGTTCCCTCAACTTTACATCAATGTGTTAAATTCGAATTTAAGAATCAGTTGGTTACCATTCATGGTGATCCAAGACCCTTTGATATGTGTGCTTTGGCAGAACCCATTGGAGTTCAATTTTACCCCGCACTGTCATCCACACATCCTAATTCTCATTATCCATCTAAACGTGTGAAACTCACACCCACAATGTCATCTACTTCTTCTCCATCAGATGCACCTTCACATATAGCTCAACCATCTTCTGAACAAACCGCATTAGGACCTAAGAAAGATCCTAATCCCACAACCAATGTCTCTTGTTCTACTCCTATAACTTCTATACCTATAATAGACCCATCTATTGACACCTCTACACCGTCTACATCTACCAAAGTCATATTTTCTGCATCAGAAGATGTAGGAAATGTTCCTTCTACCTCTTATGCTCTTACTGACGAGCTCTTACCCGATCTATCTAAAATCCTTATATCAGAAGAAACGAATGCTTCTATGCAAGATTCCCTTGTTTTAAATAATTTGCCACCATCTCCTCATACCTTGGGCCTCCCACAGCCTATGGGAAGTATTTACCAAGTCGGGAGTTGTGCCTTTATTTATAAGGGATATGACTAGGGTAGAATACCCAGAAACATCAGAACTCATTATGATGGATATGCTCGATGTTATTTTACTAATGAGTATACTAAAGCCAAACCTATAATGCTTAAATTGGGATATAAAGGGAAAGGTTTGGGACCTTTCCAGAATGGTATGAAAGAACCTTTTGAGGTAGAGCCATGGCCCGCCCGATGTGGTGTGGGCCTATTTTCTAGTAAGGGTCAGCCATTCGAGGATGATGACCATCTTATAAGTTACCAAGATTATTTAGATGAACGTGATGTTTTGCATTTAACGAATAAGCCATTCACATGTAATATGCTATCTATAGCTTATCCTGAGATGATCGCTGAATCCGACGATGAGTTGGAAGGAGATATCTTCCATGATGTCTCCATTGAGGAATTATTACATAATGGATTTTATTTTGATGGCTCTATACCTACTATAGCCCAGCTTGAGGCCATGACTCCTCAAGATGAATTATCCAAGCTAACCTTGGAAGAATTACAGGAATTGGGCGTCTCACCCGCCCCACCTAATTTTGAGAGAGATCTACACATGGAAGTAGAAAATGTCATAAAAATTAACATTGGAACCGAGGATAACCCTCACATAATCAACATCGGATCAGAATTGAGTCAAGAAAAATAGGATAAATACATTGCATTTCTTAAAGAATATGAAGATGTCTTTGCTTGGACATATGAAGATATGCCAGGTTTAGACCCTTATGTAGTTATGCATCACCTAGTAGTCCATCCGGATGCTAAACCTGTTAAACAAAAACTTAGAAAAATGCATCCTAAAGTGGCCTTACTGGTCAAAGGAGAGTTAGAAAAACTCCTGAATGTTATTTTTATACAAGCCATTGATTATGCTGAATGGATCTCGAATGTAGTTCCAGTAACTAAGAAAGAAGCTACTAAGGTTAGGGTTTGTACAGACTTTAGAGATATTAATGTTGCATGCCCTAAAGATGATTTTCCCCTTCCCAACATGGATCAGATCATTGATTTTACTGCTGGGAGTGGAATGATATCCTTAATGGATGGATTTTCTGGTTATAATCAGATCGGGATAGCTCCTGAAGATCAGGCTAAAACAACCTTTATTACCCCTTGGGGGACCTTTTGTTGGAAAGTGATGCCATTCGGTTTAAAGAATGCAGGTGCAACCTATCAACGAGCCATGACTTATATCTTTCATGATATGATGCATGATATACTACATGATTATGTAGATGACATTATAGCTCGTTCTATTGAAGAAGATGACCATTTAGATGACTTGAGAAAAGTATTTAATCGGTTAAGGGAATATCTTATCCGATTGAATCCAGCCAAATGTATATTCGGAGTTAAGTCCGATAAATTATTGGGGGTTATAGTTTCTTTACGTGGCATCAAAATTGACCCTCTCAAGATTGTGGCTATCACTGATATGCCCGCACCCACAAATATATCTGAATTACGGAGTCTACAAGGTAAGCTTCAAGCCATCCGTCGCTTCATCGATAAGCTGGCGGATAAAACTGGACCCTTTCTTAAGCTTCTTAAGAAGGATGTCTCTTTCCATTGGGACAATGAATGTCAGGAAGCATTTGAACTCCTCAAACAATATCTTCTTAACCCACCTGTACTTTCACCACCTAGACCGGATCGCCCATTTATCTTGTATATTTTTGCTTTAGATTTTGCTTTAGGAGCTATGTTAGCTCAACTTGATGATGAGAAGAAAGAGCATGCTAATTATTACATTAGCAGAACATTAATTAGTTATGAAACCTGCTACACAACATTAGAGAAGTTATGTCTAGCAGTCATATTTTCTACATAGAAATTATGCCATTATATGCTCAGTCAAAAAACATACGTTATTGCTAAATCCGATCCCTTACGGTATCTCATGAGTCGACCTTATTTATCTGGTCGCACAACAAAGTGGGTTCTTGTGCTAAGCGAGTTTGAACTCATGTTTATAGGACAGAAGTCTGTTAAGGGTCAAATCATAGCAGATCAATTAGTTGTTGCACCCTTAGCATCCACCCATCCCCTCGTCATTGAGTTTCCTGACGAATGCCTTAAATTAGAGGTAGATCATTCAGAGCAATGGTCCTTATACTTTGATGGAGCCCGATGCATGAGTGGGGCTGGTGCAGGTATTATTTTGATATCTCCATAGAAACACCTCATACCTCTATCCTTTAAATTAACGTTTGCCTGTACTAATAACACTGCTGAATATGAGGCTCTAATCCTTGGATTACGAGCTGCCATGGCACTGAAAATTAAAAATCTATTAGTTTTTGGTGATTCTCAACTTGTTATAAATCAAATTAATGATGTTTATCAGACCAGAGATGATAAATTGTGCCCATATAAAGCATATGTATTACAATTAATATCTTTATTTGATCAAGTTACCTTGGAAGCTATTCCTCGAACTAGCAATCATGCGGTTGATGCTATGGTCGTAGCTGCATCTCTTTTACCCTTGGAGTTAGATGACGAATATGCTACCATCATTATTCATCGACTCCAGGAACCCGCTTCAATTAAATCATGCTTGGAACCTTTGGACGTGTTTCTAATCAATGAAACTACTCCTAAACTTTGGTACACTGATATCCTCAATTTTTTGCAAAATGGGACCTTCCCTGAAGGTTTTAATAGAAACCAGCATCGGTTATTGCGTAGACGAGCAAGTCGCTTCATCATAATTGGCAATACCTTATATAGGAGATCTTTTGAAGGTATCCTACTGAGATGTTTGAATCTAGAAGAGTCTAGATCAGCTTTGAGTGAAGCCCATGATGGATCTTGTGGGGGACACTTTAGTGGTAACGCCATTGCTAAGAAGCTCCTTAGGATAGGATATTTTTGGCCTACCATGGAGAATGATGCACATGATTACGTGTGCCATTGCGACAAGTGCCAGAAACATGCTGACCTTGTCCATGCGCTTGCACAAGAACTGTAGGCTATTTCATCTCCTTGGCCCTTTTCAAAATGGGGCTTAGACATTATTGGAAAAATCAATCCTGTGTCATCTGATGGACACAAATTCATCATAACCGCCATCGAGTATTTTACGAAGTGGGTTGAAGCTATGCCCTTAGCTTCTTGCACTAGAACTCAAGTTTCCAAATTTATTTTTAATCAAATTATTTGTAGGTTCGGAATTCTTGCAAATCTCATCTCGGATAATGGAACTTGTTTCAAAAATAAATATGTAAAGAAACTATGTCAAAAATATAAAATTCAACATCGTTGGTCCACTCCCTATTATCCTCAGGGTAATGGCCAAGCAGAAGCATCTAATAAAACATTAATTAAAATCCTCAAAATACTGGTCAATAAATCTGGCCGAGATTGGCACATTCAATTATATCCTGCTTTGTGGGCTTATCGAACTAGCGTTCGTACTCCCACGGGCACTTCACCTTTTGTTTTGGTTTATGGCGCTGAAGCTGTTTTTCCCTTTGAATTAGAAGTTCCTTCTTTGGCTCTGCTACTTCAAGATACTGAAGTAGGAGATGAATATCGTGTTTGGCAGATTTAGTCAATTGGAACTCCTAGATGAGAAGCGCATCAATGCTTTGGAGCATCTTCGAGCCTACCAGAACAAGCTCAAACGAGCATATCTTAAGAAAGTTCATCACCGATCCTTTGAGATCGATGACCTCGTCTTAAAAGAAAATCAAAAAAATACTAATGCAACTAAAGACCTTAAAGGTAAATTTGAACCTAACTGGCTTGGGCCATATATCATCACTGCTAAATTTGGATCGGGAGCATACAGATTAGCTACCTTAGATGGTAAAGATCTTAAAGAACCTATGAACATTATGCATCTTAAGCGCTATTACGCATAATTCTGGTAATTTCATCACTGTATATATTGTACATCTTGTCTCATTCTTAGTAAATTCATATAAAAATTTCAAAAATAGTCATATTATGTATTCTCTCAATTCATAAATCAAAATCAAAATATAAAAAAATCAAAATCATCAAAATCTTCAAAAACATCTTTTATTTCTTGCACCTGTCAATTCTTGAAGTATTGCAGTTATATTTTCAGTTGTTTTGGATAAATTAGCATTTATTTGGAATCCCTCACTTTCACACTCACATGAATAAATATCTTGATCTTATTTGGTATGATTATTAATCTCTCTTATATCAAAGTCCACAGTTGAATTAAATAAAGTTTTGAGCATAGAGAACTGATCTTGTTATTTACTTGAACCAAGTATACCTTTTCACATTAAAATGATTTCATTGCAAATTCCAAAATGATGCTACATAGTAGAAGTGGTCTCTTGAGCGAAAAGTTTCCCCTGCTATCCTATCATGCACATGGTCTAGAATCTTTGAGAATTGACAAAAGGACAAGCTCACCCCTGCCTAGAATAAAAATCCCTTGCTCTACGACCAATCCGAGCAAGTATCCCTAGTATAGGAAGAAAAAGAAAAAGAAAATCAAGAAAAAAATCATGAGAAAAAGAAGCATTATTTCAGTAGCATTTTGTACCATCTCAACAATATTTCAGCATTATCTCAGTATCAAGCAAAAATACAAAAAAAAAAGAGAAGAAAAGAAAAGAAAAAGCAAAAAGCAATAAATCCCTTCCCCTACCCTTTGAAAAGAAAAGAAGGGTGAATGAGCTTGAATCCCTGGAATTCTCAATTATTCAAAAACTGTGAGGTAAGCCCCATAACAGGTGGTTTGTGCCCAACCCGCTTGGCCTTGGGTAACTCCTAGCGTGGTGATATGTCTGTTACATTAGCGACCTTCTTTTGTACAGACCTATGTCTGCTCATGGATCAGCTAGCTCTTGATGACCCGACTTACATAGTAGTTTGGTACGGTTATATGCATATAAATCATGGTCAATGAACACTCATTTGGTTAATTCAAATTACTTGTATCAAATTATCTTGCTCAAAATTGGTAAATGAACAATACAATTGCACACACATTTGTATTTGAGAGATTTTGTATCATTATGATAAATCAAGATCGGCAATGAACTCACATATGCACATGGGGTTCCTTATAAATCTAAATTTTGTCTTTGAGATAATTTAAAATATTTATGCAAATCTTCTAGAATAATTTGATTTTATTACTTGAGAATATTGGTTTAGCATAAAAACAATTAAATACCTTTCTTTTCAAAATCCAAAATTTCTTTCAAAACATGTTCAAAAATCTAGCAATAAAGTCACATTTATATATTTTTGACTTTCGCAACGATGGTATAGTTCCTAAACCTAAATTGGAATTTTATGCCTAGTGCAAGTCCTCATCTTATATTTTCTATTTATCTCAAACTCAAAAATCAACTATGCAATAAAACTATTATATCAATTTCTTCTTTGGATTTCGTGATGATGGTATAAGTCTATACCTAAAATTCTATGCCTAGCGCAAGCCATCATTATAATTTTATTTCCCATTTATTTAATCCATAAAAGCATATGGCTTAAATCATTATGTTACACAATTGTGCTTTAAAAAGAACGAAAACCTTTTCTATTTCATTTCATTATGTCAACATTCAGTTTTGCGACGATGGTATAATTCCTAGGCAATTGTTCAAATTTCTATCACACTTAGGAATTTTATGCCTAGCAAAAATCATATTTTTAATATTTCATGCATAATATTTTCATGGACATCTGAAAACAAATCATCACCATCATCATTTTTTCATCATCACATCACAAAAGTCTTAAGAAAGTCTCTTAAGCACCCTTTTACTTTTAGCAATATTTCTCTACTGGGATTAGCTTAATGACCTAGCGAGCGGTGACTCCATGAAATGGTCATGTAACAGCGACAATGTCCTTTGAAATTATTGTTAGAAGTCACTTTATTTTTTTCATCAAATCACACCACAACAACCAATTTGTTTACATCAGATTATTTCATTTAAATTTTATGGCATGACATAAAAATTATAATATTTCCAACGACATAATTACATGAATAATCAATCAACAATTAAAATATTAAAGCATCATAAAACATATGCACAAGTCATATCACAAAAAGAATATATATATCAAGAAATATATGTACATCATATCAAAATGGATTGGTATGCCACAATCTATACCCTGGCATACTCAATCCTCTCAAAACTATACAATCTATAGTCAATATGTAGCTAGTCTCGAGAAGCCCTCGAGCTCTCAGCCTCATCTCCTCTCCCGCCCTGAGGTGGAGGAGGTGGTCCCATCATAGTCTGTCCTATGTCATGGGTCCTCGATGTCGATCGTGAGGATGTCCTCGATGACCCCATCCTGACCGGCTCTGTAATGCCGACTGGTAGCTGTAACCTCTAGCCCTCTAGAACCAGCTGGAAGTATACTCCCTGATAGAACATGGTCTGAGCAATAGCCCATGCCAACTCCCGCATGCTCGCCCCTCCGCTCTGAGCCCTGAGTCGTGTAGCCTCATCCTGCAGCATCTACACCTGAGCTCGTAGGTGGGCATTCTCCGCTCGAAGAGCCACCATCTCACTGCTCTCCCCCACCTCGATACCCTTGCCCTTATCGGGCGATGGTGGCCTCTCCCTCTACTGAGAAGGGAGTCCCTCCTCCCTCCTCTCTGGCTATTGTGGTCTCTCCGAAGCCTGTGGCACTCTCTATGTCTCTCCTGAGGAGGTCATCATTGATCCCTCCCTCCATGACTCCTCATTGCATCGATGGTAGCCTGGCACCGCCTCCCCATCCATTGCACAATAGCATGCATCGGACCCTATGCCCTCATCATCCGAGGAGGGTGGATGCCTGCATACCAAGCATCATATCCATCTACCACCCCAGCATCATCCCCATCCACTGGCTGAATGGGGGCATCATCAACATCTTGACTCTAGAACCACTGCATGTCTAGAGCCTGCTCAGTGTAGTATTATCCCGGATAGTCCGAGAGTACTCATAATCCCTAAGAGAAGGGATCCCCTATTGTAGACCGAACTACCTCAAAACTTGGTCATAGCGATGGAGCTCTACCTCTCCCCACTCCATCCTCAACCAGAAGACTCACCTGATGTGAGCCAACTCCTATCCATCCTCTCCCCACCCTGGATGCTCTCTCCATGGCCTCCAGGTGATCTGATCTAGGATGAGGTCATCTAGCAACCTTCGAGACATCGATAGATCTATCCACCATTATGACCCTCTCTAGAGCCACCAATAGAAAACTTAAGGTCTCTCTCGATCAACCCCTATCAGTGGAAGCCCTACCAGCCTCCGTACCGCAATGTGCTCCCAACACCAAACTTGTAGTAGCGATGTCAGTACCAGACATTGACCTCCCTTGTATACGACCCCGTAGAGGATCCTATACAAGTGGCATAGTACAAAACTACCCCAAGAAAACCTGTAACCATGGTCTCTCATGTCGTAGACCACATCTGAGAGGAGCCACGATAACCTGCATCCACTCTGGTGGCATAGAAGTAGGCCACCCACCACCCCTACCAAAACTTAGGTCAATCGAGATGCCCCAGGCATCTGCCTCAATGCCTCGATGTTCACTCCGCCCTTCTCTAGGGTGAAGCTCGGATCCACGCACAGTCGCATCATAGCATGGCCTTGATTGGCCGAAGGAGTCATAAATCACCCATGTATGGGGATCCTCAAGATCCTCCATACATCCTCTAGAGTGGGAGCCATCTCCCCTATCGATAGCCAAAAGTAGGATGATCCCGGATACCATCTCTCTGCTAGGGCCGTCAGTAGCCCCATGTCCATAGGAATTTGTGGCATCTCTGCCACATGCTGTAATCCAACCTCCGCTAGCTTGTCTCGCTCGGCCTGATCGAGCATGGCTACATCATCTCTGAGCCTCCCGTATTTCCATTCTCGACTCTTTAGTAATCCCCTCTACAAAATAAACAATAAAAAAACAAAAATCATTAGTACATAATCATTAAAATCGATTAAAATTAATTTCATCTCATAAAAAAAATGATATCGCCCATTATTGGACGATATCGTACCAAATTTAGCAAAATCGTCCTTAATAGGATGAAATCGTCTCCGATTCGTCAATTTGGGAATCGCCCCTTATTGGACGAGATCGCCCCTATTTCTTCGATTTCGTCCTCAGACGAAATCGGTGATCTAGGGACGATTTCGGCAGAATTGGGACGATTTCATCCCGACGTCGTCGACGGCCTAAAAATGGCCGCGATGCCCAAAAACAATTAAAATTCAACTAAAAAATTAAACAAATCAAGCTAAAAACATAATGTATCAGGTTTAGATCCTTACCCGCAACCCGCATCGGACCTCTGTCGATCTGTGTGTTGTTTCCACCATTTCGCCTATAGAGCTCTGAAACAGTGAAAGTGAACAGTAAAAATGAATTAGGGTTTTACCCTATTTTTCCTATTTTTATTTAAAAACAACATTTTTTTTAATTTTGCTTTTCCGCGTCTTTACCTCAAACGTTCGATTTGGGTAAAAACTCGGAGGGGGCACCATAGCAAGCAGTTGTACGATTCGACCTAGAATCGTCGTCTAAAAAATTGAATAATTTTTTGCTTTCTCGTAAAGCATGAAGAACTCGTCTTTAACGCATTTTCTTCAGAAAATTCGCTAAAGAGGGGGCAAAATGTAGCACCCTAAAATTGGCACAGTTAAACCATCAGTAAAAAGATCAAAAATTTGAATTTTAACCCCCGAAACCGCCCGTTAACCGCTCACCTCATTTTTCATGCCATTTTTAGAATTTGTTTTGACCGTTGGACGATATCGTCGCCGATCTGACGATATCATCCCAGATCGGACGAATTCATCTGGGACAGAACGTCCAGACGATTTCATCCCAAAACCAAATTTTTATAATTAGCTTCTGTTTCAACAACCTCTCCAACTCGGGCAGAAGCGTGTCTGCGCGGTTGGAGATTCCTACGTTGGAGATCTCCCAGATTGGGATGATCCCCAACCTCCTAACCTCCCCCTAATCCTATATAAACTTGGGATTTTCCTAGTTTATCCCCTCTGATCATTTCCCTGCAACTCTATTTTCTTATTGTATTAGAACATCCTCGCCCGCATCATTTGCATTTGTATTTTTAGGTTTTATTGCAGGATTTTATTGTGTTTCAGTCGGAGGAAGCTCGGATCGTCGTAGGTGATCCAACACGATTTTGGATGATCCTGACGAGATCGGCGATGATCTCGTACGATTGTAGATGATTTCGACTGTAGTTCAGATTGGGGGCAACCAGAGCCCTGAGTTTGCATTTTCTACCTTTCTCTCTTATTTAATTATGCATTAGATCGATTTATTTCTGTTCTGCATCCTGGAGTTCACCTCATTTAGCATATTTGCATGATAAAATTTAAAATAAGTTATTAAAGTAGTGCATCCCATTTGATTTGCTATCTGGATTTATTATTTAAGCATCTATACTATTATTTCTATCATTTTGCATCATTCTTGCAATTGCATTTTTGGTTTTTGGTGTCTGTTTCCATGATTGCAGGTTTTTGACGAATTCTGATGAATTCGTCAGGTCATCGATGATCTTGTCTGATCTCAGATGATCACCTATGATTTGGGATGATTCTGTACAATTACAGATGATCCTGTCATATCCGGGATGATCTGGACTCCTACAAGCTTCAGAATCTTCATCAGACATCAGGAATCAGGTGTATTCCTTTCCATTTCACATAGTCTCTGTATTTAAGATTCATTCATGTTTGTTGTCTGCATATAAACCCAAAATTTCATATAGAATAGCTTAGATTCATTTTGGCCAACCTAGGAATATGAATGATTGAATATAAAATGAACACATCAAACCCATTCTCAACCTAGGCATGGAAATCGCCACTCAAAGTTTCCTGGTGAACCCCACCATCCATCAAAAATTCACCCTTATACCCCTCCCCCGAGAGGCGCGACCTTCAAAGGGCCTCTCCATCCGAGGTATTGTCCCATCCTTCTCGCATCCCCCTTCCAGGGCATGGATCCTTTAGCCCGAAGGTAAGGGTGCAAAAAATTTGGGCGATACAATGCCTTATTTGATTTTGATCTCCTCAATGACACTAGCCTAAGCTAAATATTCTTTAAATGATCGATATGTTTGTAGTTGAAGAATCTAAGAGATAGGTTTTAGACAACTCTTGGTGAATAATTTTATTAGCTCATCCATTGGCAAGGTGAATGACAACTTAGTGATGACAACTCTCCAAAGGTTTTCAAAATTGTAGATAGATTCATCATCATGTTATCTTAAAGCATAGACATTAGATATTGAAATTTTCTTTTTAACATTTAGAATGAAATGTTCAAATAATTTATCATTAAATTGCTCAAAAGTATAAATACTATGGTTGGGTAATTTATTATACCATTCTATGGCATCTCCTCCTAATTTTTGAGGAAAATTTCAAAGAATGAGAACATTTTCACTTTAAATTCTAAAATAGGCATGTACACACATGCTCACATGTTCTTTGGGATCCTTAGTTCCCTTGAATTTGTCAAACTTAGGCATTGTAAAATATACCAAATATGGTGGTGATGGTACCGAAGGATGAATGGGTTGATCGATCAATTGGCGTAAGGTTGGTTTCTGGTTTTTCAAACTAGGAGTAAATTGTATCAATTGATCTATCTATTTTTGCATGGCCTTAGTTTAAGGGTCTTCCTCAGGAATGTGAAATCCCTAAATTACCTGATGATTTTGAGGTTGGGCAGAAAAATGTTGTAAAGTGACTAAATGATGCTGAGATTGGTAATGATGGCTAGGTGAATTTGATGGAAATTGATGAATGGGAGACTGATGATAAAAATATAGAGAATTATGAAATGAGGTTGATGTATGAGGGTTATGTCTAGGCTGGAAAATGGGAATAGGATGGGTAGTGGCATGTCTTGGTGGAGGAATAGAGATAGAAACCACAAAATAATATGGTACCCATGATGGACCCTGGTTAACAAGGACAATCTAAGTAGAGTTTGGTAAAGGCTTAGGGTTCACTTGTACTTACTGTTGAGCATTTTGACGCTATCTAAGAATTTTGTTCAATAATTCTCATGCCTCATTAATATCTCTATCAGAAGCTAAGGGTATGGAAGTAGATGGTATGGAATATGTGGCTTGGGGGCAAGTTACACTAGGTATGGTAACTTGTGAGGCTAAAAATTGTGAAGTATAATTTACATGTGCTTCATACAAGGGGTTGGTGTATGTGGGGGTTTATGAAGTTATAGGAGCACAAGAGGGTTGGGGAATGGACGTATGGGTGGAAGGTGCAACTGATGCCTTGAAAAGAGGGTTGGTGTACACCTGGGTAAAGTTGGATGGTGGTTGGAAATAAACAAGCTCCTGCTATAAAGTAGAATCCTATCTAGGTGAGGTGGGGACTGACTCTAAGGTATAGTTAGAATATTTCATGAGATATTCTACTCGTGCCATGTATATATGGGTAATATGATGGTCAATGGTTGGTGAGTTTGATTCTTCTTGGGGCATAGCCATATGAAAGGTTGTGGATGGCAAGTAATGTGAGGGACCTACAAATAAATTTACCTATATTACATTCAGAGAATCTACCACATAAGTGGTGGGGAAGGTGGATGAATATTCCATTGGATTATCTAGATTTAATGCTTTCTTTTGTTTTCAAGTTAAGACCATAAAGAAAATAAATAAAAATATAGATTATGCAATAAAAATAAAACATAAAATTTAAATTTCATAATAAAAACAAACAACCAATGCTAGTTTTGTTTAACACGTGTCTTATCTTGTCCATTGATTATCTCCTTTTAATGTGAGTTCATTTCCTTAGGTTTCAATCTTGTGTGTTTCAAATGTGCTAATATGAATTAATCCAAAGAAAGGTAAAAACTATGGCTAAGCTAGGGCAACAAGATTCTTGCTGGTGATGAAATCCATAAAGTTTGCTCGGGGGTGACCTAGGGTTTCTAAGGGCAGAGATTGGTGGATGGAGATGAAATCCACCATCACCAAATCTCAAACAATGGTTGGTGATGAAATCCAGCCACTACTATTAAATGTGAATCATGCAGTATATGGTTCTTTTTAAAATTTCTGATTTTCTATTGTGTTCATACAATTTTAGAAATATAACCACCTTCAAAGGTCTAAATTAGAAGCCTCTATTCACAATATCAATTTTTCCAAAGGATATAGAGTACACCACTTAAAACCCACTCTAAATATTTGGGTTTTTCATCTATTCCACCATATGGAATCACCCAAATATGGGGGTACTCTTGGTATATGAACAATGTTCCTACTTAGACCTACAAAAAAAAGGAATCCCTAACCCTATAATGTAAACTAATTATGCAAATCTCAATTCACATGAAATCAAAATGCAATATTTTTCTTCACATAACAGAAAATAGAAACTTCAAAATAGAAAGTGTGTATGGATGCAAATGATTAATATAAAACCTAAGATGCAAGCTAGTATGAATGTTCTTTTCTAGATTAATTAATGAAGTTATTTTTATTTTAAAACTTAAAAAAGACATAAATTGCCCAAAATACGTAAACAGAAAAGCTAGGATTTTGGTTGTAGACTTACAAAATAGCCTACGCTTCTAATCCAACTCTTTGTAAAATGTCCTAGGGTATTTCCAAAATACACTTGGGCATTTATGGATAGTCCTCGAGTGCCACTGGGTGTTTTGTGCACATTTTGGAACTTCCAGAAACCATAGATCTAGAAAAATATGCGAAATATATGCTTCTAAAAATCCTACAAGATGATAACAAAAACAAATAAATCAGTAAGGAAAATCATAAAAATAAACCCTTAGGGGGTCCCACCATGATCGCCATTTGAAGAGACAAAAATGCAACACCAAATAATATGAAATATAAAGTAGAACTCAAAGAAGAGAGAATTGCATAATGAATGATCTTATATTAATGGGGGGAGCCTAAAAACTCCATTGTTATAATGAGGATCTTTGAATCCTTTTTATATATATTTACAATGGTTAGGTTTCTCCAAAACCCTAACAAATAAGGTTGGTGGTGTCTTCAGGCATGTCCTTACTCCCAATAGAATTGAGTGGGCTTCTTGTTATCCAATGTCGGGCCACTCCAGATTAAACAACTATCCAATGCTGATAAAGCACCTTCATATCTGCACAAAATAACACAACATATTAGTAATACCTATGAGGGCTCCACAATGTGAGGCCCTCTATAAGCAATAGTAAAACCCTAACTATCTACTGCAAATGAAGTGAACAAAAATAAAAGTACATATAAAAATAAAAACAATGGATTTACCTTACATACTTGCTATCTTCTGATCTATGAGATTTGTTGCAATGAATTGGTGTAGCGATGCCCTAACATTTTTGGAAGGCTAGGGGGTCCTCAAAATACTTACATAAAAAACCCACGAGCGCTCGATGGTTGCAAAAAATTCCCGTGGGTGCTCAAGACTGAGAGGGAGGCATCTAGATGTGTTTGGTTGTGAGGGGGAAGCACCCAAAGGTGCTCGATAGTGATAGAAAGTGCTTAGAGGCATTCGAAAGCTGAGGGAAGAGTCCACCGAAGCAAATCTAGTGAGGGTGGATGAATGGCAATAGTTGCGAGGGTTACGATGAGCAAAGATGGAGGTAAAAGTACTCAAATACTCCTAGGTATTCAAGATGAAACTTAGAGAATTTGAGAACTTTAGCAAAAGACTCAAGACTTCAAAAAATCAGGGGTTGAGCCATTAAAATGGCTTCTATTTATAATCCAACCTAGGGTATGCTAGGGTTTCAATGATACTAATTGTGTGGCTGAGATAAAAGCACATCGAAGGGTGGATATTAAATCTAGAGTGTGGCATGGATTGATGTAAATAGATGGATAGGATTAAATGAAATCATATGGTTGGGATTAATTCACTTATATAAATATATATTTATTAAATATATAAAATATTAATATTAAATATATATAAAATAAATATATATAAATATATGTAAATAAAGGGCGTAAAATAGCGGGAAAGCATGGATGAAGGACAAATGGCTAGGTTTTGGTGTCTACACTTGTCATTAATATAAGCTCTCAACATGCCACATGTTAATGTGACTCTTCATACTCCTCTCACTTTTAACACATTGCACTTTCACAAAGTGACACATACATTAGACCAAATAATGTAATACTCAAAACATCCCATGTATATATATTATGTAGGCATAATTTTACAAAGATTATGTCAAAACTGGAGGTTCAAGATTTCTCCCAAGTTGCTCAATAACCATAGCTATTTTCACAAAGAGAAATAAAATGAAATCCTACAAATACATAGAATTGCAAACTTCTTGATCCTTTACAAAGCTAACACTATTCCTATTTATAGATTTACAAGGAAGGATTTTACCTCTAGAATTGTCTACAATTATATTTGACAATCCCATCTATTTTTCCTTGGGATTCTGATCATTGAATGTGTAGACATGAAAAAATGATCCACTTTAGTGGGAAATCTTCCTTGGGCCCTCTAGGAGACCCCTTATAATTTCCTAGGGAAAGGGTTAGGCTTCCCATACCCTTTTTTGCCTTTTTTCCCTCCCTATGTGAAATTGCGCTAACCCTTGATGGGCCATGATTTTGCATAGGTGAAATCATGGTCGACCTTGACGAGGCATGATTTTACCTTTTAGGATTTTTCTCTAAAAAAACCCTAATCCTTTAGAGTTGATGTGTTTTACGTCGGTCCTCATCGGTTTTACCATCCATCTCACCTTCAAATCTGCTATATAAGGAGGGTTTTAATTCATTTCTTAAGCATGACAATAATTAATTATCATGACATATCATGATTATTATTGCAAAATATTTTTGTTCACTACTTTATTTGCACTCTTCTTCCTCTC
Source organism: Wollemia nobilis (assembly GCA_028583015.1). NCBI lineage: Eukaryota > Viridiplantae > Streptophyta > Pinopsida > Araucariales > Araucariaceae > Wollemia > Wollemia nobilis. Next base: position 4,879,404 of record JAQPPZ010016890.1, read on the forward strand.
TCACAAGTAAGCTAACTTTGAAGTGTAAATTTTGATTTGTTCTCTACTGCATTGGATTGTTGATTTCTATTGCTCACTTTGGTGGATTTGTGTTGAAGCCCTAAGGAGAGATCAACTAATTTGGGAGGTCTCAACCCTTCTGCTTGCTTCCTCACACTCTACCAAGTGAATTCACTTTGTTACATGGATATTTTAGTTCACTGCATCTAATATTTATTATTTTGCATTGATATGAGATGTTTCACCTCACTTTTGTGATATCATTCCTAGGTCTCTATAGGGCATGATTTCATCAGTGTGTTATCATGATCACCTGTTATAGGGTGTGATTTCACCTGAGCTATACCTAGGGGAAATTTGCTATTCTAGACTTCATACTTACATTCTATGCTGAACATAGAGCATAGTGTCATATTCTGTTATGTGTTTCTGTCATTTTATTTTGCTATATCTTGATATGCTTGATTTCTTCCAAAGGTCAATTTTTGCTTCTATTTTAAAAGTTCAGCTAAAAAGACCTAGGGGGCTTGAATACTATGCCTTCAAGCACTATTGTACAATGGCCTAAGTAGCCCACCTAATGTTGATTATATTTTCCAAGTTTTTGCCAAGTTATCTTGCAGGAACAAGAATTGTTGATATCGCAGGACAAAGGATAAATCACTGGATAAGCTAAGTGTTCCATTTAATATATATATTTTTTTTGGTAAATAAAATTCTTCATTAATTATCGGGTTTTGCAGGTTAACCCAAAACCTATTACAATATCCAGCCTTCTACTGAGATTGTAGATCCTAGTCATCCTTGAAACTTTCTTACCAGAAATTGTGTTGAATCCCCTATAACACCTTACTAAAAAAGCACACCCATACCTAAACATAACTGTAAACATTACTTACATTGACAAGAATTGAAGTTTGGAACTTTGCACTTATGAAACCTATTGCTTGCCCATTTCCTATTCTCTGTCAGAATCTTCCAAGGCTTACACCCTGTTACCTTCATTTCTAATTTGGTATGATTTAGAGGGAAACCCCATAGTTATTACCAGCTCCATGGGGAAAGAACACCCATTCATATTTCTCCTTAACGAGTAGGTTTCTTTTCATGACTAATAATGTTTTCCACTTCATGTGGCACACCTTGTGTCCATGTCACTAAACTACCAACATCAACACCTATGTTGGCTAATTTTTTAGCTGACCTGTTGGCCTCATGGTACACGTGATGAGCCCTCCTATTCTGTCTTGCCACAAAAAGGATCCTAACTTCATGGATGACTCCCTCGATTCTCCATGGAGGTTTTTTGCCATTGGTTAACAGGTTGATGATGTTCATAGAATTACCTTCAATCATCAAGTTACCTTGAGTTGCTTGGGCTACTTGCAACCCTCTCCAAAGGGCTCTAGATTCTGCTTCGTTATTAGTTCTGATTCCCAATGGTTCAGCGAAGGACTTGACGAGATTTCCTTGATGATCCTTGATTATTCCTCCAGCTCCAGCTCTTCTCGGGTTCTCCTTGGCTGCACCATCAAAATTTAGTTTAAAACAACCCTGGGGGGGTGGCTCCCAAAAAATCCCATTTCTAGGATTGGGCAAAGGAATGGAAGGTTTGTCCTCAATACCCAAGGCTTGAGCTAGTTGTTTTTCTTGGGGTATAACTGAGTGGTTCTCATCCACTAAGGTGCTAAGGTTTTCTTTCGTAAAGACAATAATCATTTTGAGGATGGTTTTTATGTTGTGAATGGTATCCTTAAAGGCTCTATGGTTCCTTTCTAGCCAAATCTGCCAGAGAAAATGATGCCAACAGATTTTCCATAGGTACTTAAGTTTTAGGCTAACAAAGGGTTGAGGCCATTGATGGAACACTTTAGATATAAGAGCAGGCTTAACCCATGAGATCCTAAAGGCTTGGAAAAGTTCATCTAGGATGGACTCCGCTACCGGACACTCCAAAAACAAGTTTTGGGTAGTCTCCCATCCTGCCCTGCACATGTAGCAACGGTTAGCAATAACCATACCTTTGGATAACATATTGTCCATAGTGAGGATTTTTCCTTGAATCACCAACCATGAAAAAACTGATATTTTAGGAATTAAGCCTTTGATCCAAACCAAACTCGATTGAAATTGTTGACCTTCCACATTGAGAAGCAAATTATAGGCAGACTTAACCGTGAAGTCACCACTTTCGATCTCATCCCAAACAATGTGATCTTCATCCTCTCCAGAGGGAATAATTTTATGAGTTAAAATGTTATAAAGCTCTTCAGACTCCGCTTCAAAACCCTATACTCTGATGTGTTTCCACCTATTGATATTTATATCCTACCACATATAATTTGCAACCTTCTTCCCAATATGCTACTCCATATGCTCTTGAATCCTAGCCAAACGAGGATTCTGGGATAACTCCTCAGCTCTCACCCATCGATCCTTCCAAAAGTCTATTGTTTACCCATTTCCTAGAATCCATCTAAGACCTTTCTTGACAAGATCCCTGCTCGTGAGGATTGCCTTCCAAAAATCAGACCCCTTGCTTGCTAAGTTGTCATTAAGGAAGTTCACACCTTGGAGGTATTTCCTCCTAACTATGGCAGTCCATTCATTATCGACCTTAGTCAATAATCGCCATGCTTGTTTGGCTAATAGAGTTGTATTGAGATGAGCAACTCTCCTCAATCCTAACCCCCCATCAGCTTTAGGTTTGCAAACCTTGTTCCAACCTACTAAATGGATCCTTTTCTTATCCCCAGTCCTTGACTAGAGAATTTTTTTTTGAAGCTGCTCAATTTTGTGATACACCTTGCTGAGAGCTCTGAAGACTGATAGGAAGTAAATGGGTATACTTTGAAGTGAAGCCATAGTTAAAACTGCTTTGCCTTCTTGAGATAACAGATGTCCTTTCCAACCTGCTAGCATTTTTTGGATCCTCTCTAGAATTATGTTCCACATTGATCCTTCAGGTTTCTCCGTAAATAGGGGAAGACCTAAATAGGAGGTGGGAAGGGATGCAATATGACATTCCATGATCCTTGCTATGCTATTTTGTCTAGGAATGGGGGTATTGATGAAATAAAGTTTGCTCTTATCAATTATATTTAGGTTGTTTTTTGAGTGCCTTATATTTCTATTGTAAAACCTAGATCTGATTTAAAAGAAATATATTTAATTATTTTCTAGGCATTTGAAAGATAAACAACATATAGTGCACTTAGGGTTAATTTTGTTTGTGCATTTTATCTTGAGCCCTTTCTTAAAAGTTTTATGTCTTAAAACCCTATGGTTAGAAAAGCATTCAAATAAAGAATAATTCTAGGGTTAACTCTTGTACTCTTGCATTATGTATTTTGCATTTGCTTTTATATTTTACAGTATAGATCTAGAAGGGCCAAATCTAGGTGATTATCTTGAATCAAATACATAAACCATTCCTAAAATTCCCGTGGACTTGGAGTGAGTCCTTAAAGCTATTTTTTGTGAACCCTTCCCCCCCTTTAGAACTGAGTGTAGAGAACAATATACCCCTATGGTTCACCTCAAGGCGTTATCTCTTTGTGGATCCATCCTTGAGAATTGTACATAGCATGGCAGTTTATCCCCTCTACATATTTGGTGAACCTGATATGAACACCTCCTTTATTTTTAAAAATCTTAAGAAATATCACTAATTCTTTTTGTGTGATTGAGAAAATCCATAATAACATCTTTAAAAATGTTTTCTTGTGTTTTTGTTGTTAGTATTCTCTTCTATCCTTTTGCCTCTTCTAATGGCTCCTCTCCTTAGAAGTCAGTAAAAGTGCCTTGAATCTGATTATGTTCCTCTAAAATATGATCATATTTATAGCAAAGATACTAACATAGATCCAGAAGAACAAGATAACATGGAAACTAATATGAGTTTTGATCCTTATGAAGTACCTAATTGGGTTTGTCTTTTCATAATTTGAACACATTTGGGGCTTTATGAAAGCTAATAGGGATAAGATATTGGAGGGTATGGAGTGAGAAGATCATCTCAAAAAAGGTGAAACTTCTATGCCTCCTCCAATAAGCTCCCCTATGCTTGATAAAAATAACCCCTTTCCTAAATCAATGTATCTTAATAATTTAAGAAACCAGAAAATTGATACTACTAATACAACCACCAACATTGAAAGGAATCTACAAGTCCCTCCAATTAATAGTGTCACTCAAAATTATTATCAATTTCCTCCTCAATCTTATAATCTCAACACTTTTGTTTCTATTCCACTAAATTTTAGTTGTCCATTTTTATAAGGCACCACATATAACAATAGTATCAATGCATCCAACTTGATTAAAGCATTGGTTCCTCAACACACATATATTACCCCTTTAAGGAATTTGGGAACAATGCATAATAATCCAGAGGTGCAGAATTTAACAAATATGGTAAAGCAATTGGTTTCAAAATTTGAAATGATTCAACCTTCAAGATTCACTTATAGTTATAAGGGAATGTGTAATCAGTCATTGGATCCTATTGTTGCTGCTAGAACTTATCCTAAGCATTTTACTATGCTATTTTGCCTATTTATAAAGGTACAGAAGATCCAATAGAGCATTTAAGAATATTTAGAACAACTTGACATGATATCATTTATGATGATATATTGTTACTAAAAATATTTCCTAAGATTCTTGGTGGCATGGCATTAGAATGGTACTATCGGTTGCCTAATTATTCCTTGAAGAATTTTGAAGAAACAGTGAAATTGTTTGTTGAATAGTTTGGTGCATATATTGAAAAGGAAGTAACAATGAAATATGTTTATAATTTGAAACAATTTTTTTTTTTTTTTGAATTTACATGGTGGAATCGGTAGCCGCCACGAATCCGAGCAGGTTGTCCAGATTTTTATTGCCACCATAGTATTTTGTGTTGTCCGCCCCAGAAGCCACCACACAGATCTTCGTACAGTACGACCCTATAACCACCATGCCATAATCATTTTAAACCTTTTACACCACTGAAAGCACTAGGAAAGGGACAAGCGTTCAGTCCGACGAGGCCCGAGATTTGAACCTTGGACCTCCGCCCCCTTATGGGGTTTGGATGAACCAATTGGTCTACACCTCGGACCTAATTTGAAACAAATTAAAGAGGAAAGTTTTTTAGATTTATTGGCTTATTGGAGAAGTTTAGTTGGATGTTTAAGATATACTTTACCTCCAAAATATATGCTTGAGATATTTATTGGTAATTTACAAGAGCAGTTATCCTATGCATTAGAAACTACTACTATCACATTTTTTGATCAAGCAATTGATTTAGCAAGAAAAGTGGAACATGCCCTTATCATAAGATGCCAACTCAAAGTCAAAGAAGAGAAACCTGTTAAGTCTTACCATAAGAATAAACACATAGGAGGTGATAGTGGAATGGATAATAGGTATGTTAACAATGTTACTAACAACATACATAATATAGTGCTTCAAAAACCTCCACAAAGGAATTTTACAGGACTTAACATGTCTATGGAAGCAATTTAAAAAAAAAATTAGAATCCAATGCAATTGAATTACCTCCTATAAGACAACCAGATACTATAACTCATTGGAATAAAGCAGGACAACATTGTGCATATCATAGAGTGGAAGGATATTGGATAAATTATTGTAAAAAATTGAGACATGTGGTTCAAGATTTGATTGATGCAGGGCGTATTGATTTGGAAAATTCTCAATCAACAAATAATCAAGTTCCTATTCAAAAAAATCCAACTACACAATCAAGATATAGGAATATTCAAAGATCCATTGTCAAAACATAATAAAAAAATAGAAAATCAAGTGGCTCATCATAATGAGCCTCCTCCTTATGGTAATATGGTTGGCATGGTTGGGATAACTACAAGAAGATAAGATCAAACTTAGCATCCTTAGTAAGGATAAGATTTTGTATTACATCCCAGTTTATTTTTGAAGAATAACCAAAGAAAAGGTTGAGACACAAGGAGTCCACCTTTAGTGTTGAAACCATAGCCCAAGGCTTCATTTGATCTCCATAAATAGTTATCTAATACTCCAGCAAAGATATTAGTTTTAGATATTTTTCAAACTTCTCCCAACCATAGATATGCTTTGATGGAATTTATGAATCAACAATAGATTCCCTTAGATATTTCTCCTAATTCTATAATTGATGTCGCAGGTTCTTTTGGGATACATCACCTCTCATTCTCAGATGATGATAAACCTTCCCCAAAATTACACAAAGATTATTCACTTTACATCATTGCACTTATTGGGGATACCTTTATTAAAATAATTTTTATTGATAATGGTTCTTCCCTCAATTTGTGTACATATCAATTCTTTCAAAATTTTGGATTAAAAGAGGAAGATTTAACAAAATTCGACATCATTATAAAATATTTCAACAATGATTCCCAAGAGGCCTGTGGTGTCATATCTCTTCCTCTCAAGGTTGGGATTAAAATATTAGAAATTATGTGGTACATTGTCCTGCATCTTTAAATCTTATTCTTGGATGTCCTTGGATTCATGCAATGAAGGATGTCCCTTCTACTCTTCATCAATGCTTAAAGTTTAAATTTAAGAATCAAGTTATCACCCATCTGGGTGACCCTCGACCATTTTATTTTTGTTCAAATATAGAGTGATACCAATATAATTTTAATATGTGTCCTTCTATTTATTCAATGGTTTCTTCAAGTTCCTCATATCAGATGTCAAAATATTTTTAAAATTTTAAAATGAGTGAGGAACATATCTTAAATTTCTCATCTTAGGATCATGATAATCAGTTTCTTCAAGAACCTCTTATGGATATCACCAAGCTACCACCGTAACCAAGAACCATGGGTTTGCCCCATAATATAGGTGATGTTGTACACATTGACATGTGTACCTTTATCTTCACAGGGACTACCTTTGAAGAAAATATACGTGGTAACAAACCCTCTCCCATTGAGCATTCTTTTGCTCAATGTTACCTTTCTAATGATTAACCACTTCTTAAACAAATCCTATCGAGTATGGTAGATAAAGGTTTTGGAACACAACAAAATAGCATTCAAGAGCCTTCGGATGTAGAGATCTATCCTGGAAGATGTGGCATAGGTTTTATACCTAGTAAATACCAACATTTACCCTTTGACAATGATGATCATATTATGACTTATGTTGAGTGTATGGATTATCAAAAGTTAGGAGTGGATGATGAGGATGATGGTTCCCCTTATTATTTTAATGTCTTGTTCTATAATATAATTGGTTATGTATGTTCTAAAAATAAGTTTTTTGTTTTAAAATAAGATCATGACGTGTTGTCTTATAATGATCTTTATGTTAAAAAGAATGGTCTTGTTTGAAAATGTAATTATTATCATGCCATGGCTGTCAAAGCTAGAGCTATAAAGGAGCTTCTCTATGATTTTAATTATCAATATGAATTGTTTTTTAGATATTCCTTTGATAAAAAAATCCATAGTACGCTTGTTTCTTATCCAAGAAAGGTGACACACTTAGGTTTTGTGTCGACTATTATCCTATTTGATTAAAATAAATAAATAAATAAATAAAATAAAAATAATAATAATCACATCAATTCAATTAAAAATCATTTAGCTATGCATTTGCATTCTTTGTTGCATTGGTCTGCTTGTTCAAACTGCATTGTTGCTTATCATCTTCTACATTGCTTGCCTAACATTTATAACAACCTGCATGTTTGAATGTCATATTTTGCATGATTTCTTGTTCATGACTTCTTGATCATATATATTTTCGAGGATCTCATGAAAATGGCATGTGATTATACCTAGATAGATCATAGCTCACATGAATTACACTTTCACTAGGTTTCTGATGGCTAGCAAGATCTCCCCCTAGGGATTTTTCTTTGATCTTCTTTCTTGCTTCTCTTTGTTTCTTTAGTTATATTTTTCCTTGATCTTAGAAGTATTGATTTATCATATTTATTGGGTCAAGAATGATAGTTTTTCCTGGTCACCTATCTGTTGGTTCCAAAAAAATTCTTCATTTTTTTCATTTGCTTTGACAAGGTATGTGTACTTCAATCCTCTTGGACCTATCCTCCTGGAGAAGATCCACCTATCTTTGCAAAGTTTCCACCTGTTCTCATAGCATCTCTACCTCCCTCCTTTAGGTCTCCTCATCATAAGGTCTATCCTTGATCAGCTACCATTAATGTGGAGGCTTCTCTTGATCCTCTACATAGTGGTACCTTTGCCTCTATGGGGGAAAATCTAGATTCCCCTACCTCCTTGGTCCTTGTAGCACTGATTTCCCTTATCACCAACTTAATTCAAACTTGTTCTTATCTTTGTATCAAAGTGTTTAGGCCCTATTGTGCCCTCTCTATGGCCCTATGTGTTTCCTCTCAAAATTCTCATTGCATGCTTGGGTCCATCACCTGGTGCCTTTGTATTGGCACTAGTAGGGATACCCTCTAGGACATGACTCCTATATATCACCACCTATAGTCAAAGGCCACTCCTATGTTATCAAACCTCAGATCCATGTAAGGAGGATTATCCAAGTCCTTCTCTACCCACCTAGCCAAGTCTGGCTCATCCCTAATCCCTACTAGGTCTTGGTAGAATCTTCAATACCAGTAATCCTACAGGTCTGGGATTCCTTTTAAGATCCTGAACTACCTTAGGACTCAATCAAAATAAAATATCTTTGGATCCCCTCTATCTATGGTTAGCCATATGATCCTCCTAATCCTAGCTAGCTCTATCTTATCCTCAGTCCATCCTAGGTGTAGATTCCAGGACCACCATACAATATTGACCTTGTTCATTTCATCTATTACTCACCTCACTAGTGGCAGCTTCCCAGCGTATGTCCATCTCTATGTTATTGGTCACTTTGGGCTAGGCAATGGTCCTAGTAGTACATCTAATATTTGCATAGCTATGTGCTCCTAAATCTATACCTAGAGCGAAGTCGTACACACTATCCCTATATATCGCTTATACACAATATTGTACAACATCTTGTACAAGCGAACCAACACATATGGACCCCATACAAATCAAACACTCTAGTATTACATATCTGCTCCTACACCTACCATAGTCCATGGCATATATCACCTATTCATGTGGCATATTTGTAATCCTACCACCACCCTATAGAGCATGATCATCAATGGGTCCGCCCCATATCGTCCCACTAGGTCATATACGACTATGGTGCTCTCCCATACTCGATGGATCCAACATCCTGAGAATGGTTATAATGTCACTGGCCACCATCGCACTCTATAAATTTCCATCCCCATGAAGGGGATGTGCAAGATGCACCACACATCCTCCCATGTGACCGTTATCTCTCCCGTGGGTAACCGAAATGTAGACGACTCTGGATACCATATCTCTACTAGAACCATAACTAGTGCCCTATCTGCCTCAACCTAAGGCATCCTAGCTAGATGGTCTTGTCCTACCGCCACTAGTGTATCTCTCTCCACCTGCTCTAGTACCTTTAGATCCACCTCTAAGGAGCCTGCTCACCACTAGTAGCTCTCGAGTACTCTAAGATGCATTCAGAAAGATAACAAAATTTCCATCAGTTTCATAAATTAATTAATTAATAAATAAATTAAATTAAACAAATTTATGTTTATTTTTAAAATCAAAATTTTGTATTTCTATGCTATGACTTGCTTGCTTCTTTCTTCCTTCTCTTGTTTTTCTTCTTCTCCTTGTTTCTTTTTCCTTCTTTTCCTCTTTTTTTTTTTCTCTCAGCAAAATCACACCTAGTTTTCCAGGACCGGAATTTCATCGAGATGGAATCGTGCCCTGTCCTTCACGAGGTGTGATTTTGTGAAATTGCACTTTGTTCTTATCATCGAGAATAATTTCATAGCTACTACCCAGGGCTAAATCATGGTTAGACTGTGAAATCGTGCCTAGGTCATACGCAGCAACACCGCCCAAAAAACATGAAAATTTTGAAAATAGTAGGAAGTTTTTTGATCCTACCTCAACCCACTCCACCTTTGGGTCGACCTCGCCCCTCGTGATTATCGATGATGCACTGGTAGTGCCATATCCAATTTTTCCCCAAAGCTCTTTTTCCTCTTTTGCATGATAAAAATGAATTAGGGTTTTACCCATTTTTCACTTTTATCTATCTCTTTCACTTGTCTCCTTTTTTATTTTTTGTCTCTTCTTCTTCTGAGTTTATCTTTTCAAGTTTTCATGAGGTATGTGTCCTACATCATGGAACTCGAGGGGGCACCCTAGCCTAAGAGGTATTAAAGTCCCTAATATCTTGATTTGCATGAAAAATAAGAAAGTGTTTGGAATAACACTATTTTTGCACCACCATTTTCTTCTAAACTAGCCACCCTATTTTTGCTTATCATTTTTTATCTTTGAGTGTTTACATCTTTTCTTTGACACATTTATTAGGCCATAAATGCGTCAAAGAGGGGGTAAAATGTGGACACAAAAAATTGACCCACTTTAGTGGGTAATCTTCCTTGAACCCTTTGAGAGACCCCTATACTTGCCTAGGATAAGGGTTTGGCTTCTCCCCCATATTTTTCCTTTTTACCTCTCTACACAAAATCGCATTGGCCCATGATGGGGCATGATTTTACATAGGGTAAAATCACTGTCGGCCTTGATGGGGCATGATTTCACCTTTCAGGGTTTCTTCTAAAGAAACCATAATTCTTTAGAGTTGGTAATTTTTACAACGGCCCTACTCGGTTTCTCATTCATTTCACCTTCAAATTTGCTATATAAATAGAGTTTGAATTCATTTCTAGAGCACGACGATGAATGATAACAACATATCACAATTATTATTTGCAAGTGTTTTTAGTGCTCACGAATTTTTCTACATCCTTCTTCTTCTCCCGCAAGCAAGCTAACTCTAGATTGAGAAGATTGATTTATTCTCTACTGCATTGGATTGCTGATTGTTGTTGCTTGCTTTAGTGGATTTGTGTTGGAGCCCTAAGGAGACATAAACTATTCGAGAGGTCTTAACCCTTATGCTTGCTTCTTTACTCTCTACCAAGTGAATTCACTCTATTATGCATATTTTAATTCATTGTACATAACACTTATTGTTTCGTATTGATCTGAGGTGTTTTAACTCACTTTTGAGAAATCACACTTAGGTCTCTACGAGGTGCAATTTTACTGCTGCAATATCATGATCGGGTGTTATAGGGAATGATTTTTCTTGAGCTATACCTGGGATAAGCTAATATTCTATATTTCATACCTACATCATAGGTTGCATATAGGGCATAGTGTTGCATTATGTTCTATGACTCTATCATTTTATTATGCTATATTTTGATATGCTTGATTTCTTCCAGAGGTCAACTTTCACTTTTATTTTCAAAGGTCAACTAAAAGGACCTAGAGGGATTGACAGTTGTGCCTCCAAGTACTATTGTACATTAGCCTAAGTAGACCTCCTAAAGCTGATTATATTTTCCAAGTGTTTACCAAGTTATCTTGTAGGAACATAAATTATTGATATCATTAGACAAGGGATAAAAGCAAGGATTAATCACTAGATAAGCTAAGTTTTTCAATTAATATTTAGGTTATTTTTTGAGTGTCTTCTATTTCTATTGTAAAACCCTAGATCTAATTTTATAGAAATACATTTAATTTATTTCTAGGCATTTGAAAGATAAACATCATATAGTGTGCACTTAGGGTTAATACTATTTATGCATATTCTCTTGAACCCTTGCTTAAATATTTTCTATTTGAAAACCTAGGGTTAGAAAGCATTCAAAGAAAGAATCATACTAGGGTTAGTTCTTGTCTTATTGCATTCTATATTTTTACATTGTCCTTTATCTTTCATAGCATAGATATAGAAATACCAAACATAGGTGATTGTGTTGAATCGAATACATCAAACATTCCTAATGCTGAGCTATCTTTCTTTGAGAACTCCAAGATTTATAAAAATTATAGCAAAGGTTTATTTTGTGAACACCTTTCCCATCCTTTGTAGCAAATTATTGTTCCTGTAATACAATATCTTTCCTGTGATTATCTAGATTATCAATTATGTTGTATTCACGTTGCCTATGTGAACCATTTCCATGAAGCCAAAGCCATGAACATCCCTGCTGCTATTTTTTGGTCCATCGATTACACCATTACGTCTACCCACAAAAAGGAGGATGTCCTTCCCAGTCACCAGGGTCTTTTCAAAGTCATTTATCGTTACCTCCTCCTTAATTTCCCTAGTGGCAACATCCCTAAGTCTGAGTCTGGAGAAGATAACTCTTCCTCTACTCCTAGCCCCCAACATTCTAATCCAAAAAAAATGAAAATAAAAAATGATACGCCTCACTCTGTTGCTAGGAAGAAAATCAAAGTTGAAACAACCCCTGTTAGAAGCTCTAAACGACTGAAGCTTAAGGAAGTAGCTGAAACCCCACCGTCCATCATTGGAAAAACTCCTAAAGCCCAGTCTACTTTGCTTGATCTTGTTGAAAAGTTCCTCCATAAATTAGTTATCCATGCTACTACTACATCAATCATTCATCTTGAGGCGGTTTACATCACCATTGGTAAGGCCATTGCTAGCCTTAAGGAATAGAGGCATAATCTTAGCCTTTTCTTCTTCTATGAAAGTTTTAAGGTTCCTCTATGGTTTTTGTTGTTGAACCCCTTTCGATGTCAAAGGGGGTGCTAATGAAGACAATGTAGTTGAAATTGCTCAAGATGCCTACCTGGAAAATTTGAAGGAAACTTCAAAGGACAAAGAAACCCTGAAGGAGGAAGCGAAGGACAATGTTTTGGAAATTGATGTTCACAACCTCCTGCAACCCGATGCCCTTCCTTGACGATGTTCTTGGCTTGTTTTTGTTTTTGCTCTCGGATGCATTACTCTTCCTTTGGTCTTTTGGTGTGCATGATGTTCTATTCCATCTCACATTTGTGTTTCTATTTTTGGTGGTGATCCTTTTTGTTCCTTTTTGTCAAAGGATTATAATGGCTTTTAGATTTTCTGGCCTTTCTGTTCTTAGTCTTTTAGTTTTACTGGGTTTGTTCTGTTTAAGGAGACTTTTTTTTATCTCTTTTGCATTCCTCTTGGTTACTTGATGTAAAATGAGATAGGGTGCCTTTCAAATGCCATTTTTGAAATAATACAAATTAATTTACCAAAAAAAATAATACATCAAATATTCCTAAAATTTTTGTGGACTTGGAGTGAGTCCTTAAAGTTATTCTTGGTGAACCCTTCCACCCCTTTAGCATCGAGAGTAGAGAAAAACATACCCCCATGGTTCACCTCAAGGATTTATCTCTTTGTGGATCCAACCTTGATAATTGTATGTAGTAGGGTAGTTTTCCCTCTCTATATAATGATATACTTCTCTAATCATAATGACTGATCAACACATGACCATAAAAGCCATACTTCTTGAATGAATATATGGTATGATAACTGAGGTTATCTTTGGGTAGATTATCTTCATATCTTCAATAAAGGAAGTAATTAATTCAACTCATTGAAGAACACAAGATTATACTAAGAGGGGGGTGAACAGTATAATATAAAATTTTATTTTTCTTTCCCAAAAAATATTATCTGATGTTATCAATTGCAATACCAATAGAAATAACAAAGAAATGCACAAATCATCACACACATGAGAGACACATATTTAACATGGTTCACCCAATGTGTTGAGCAAGGTGCAACAATAGTATTGTCATTGTTGTCAACATAGTCATACAGATCGGTTGATGTAGTGGACAGGAGATCAGTGATGCAGTGGACAGGAGTTAAGAGGTTCTTCAGAGTATGTACAATGGTTTTCCAAAAGATAGAAGTGGCCCATATACTAAAAATCAAAAGAAAATCACAAGGAAGAAAATTGTCATGATATCGCGACATGTTGAGCAAGAAAGAAAAACTATCGTGATATCGCGACATGTTGAGAAGAAAGAAAAACTATCGTGATATCGCGACATGTTGAGAAGAAAGAAAAACTGTCACGATATCGCGACATGTTGAGAGAGAAAGCAAAAGAAAATCGTCGCGATATCATGACATGTTTGGAGAGAAAGCGCAAGCAAGCAAAACTATCATGATTTCATGACATGTTCGGAGAGAAAGCGCAAGCAAGCAAAACTGTCACGATTTCGTGACATGTTCGGAGAGAAAGCGCAAGCAAGCAAAACTGTCACAATTTCATGACATGTTCGGAGAGAAAGTGCAAGCAAGCAAAACTGTCACGATTTCATGACATGTTCGGAGAGAAAGCGCAAGCAAGCAAAACTGTCGCGATTTCGTGACATATTGGAAGAGAAAGTCAAGTAGAAAACTGTCATGATTTCATGACATTTTGGAAGAGAGAAAGGCAAGTAGAAAAAGTGTCATGATTTCATGACATATTGCAGGAGAGAGAGGCAAGTAGAAAAAGTGTCACGATTTCATGACATATTGCAAGAGAGATTGTATGAAAGAAAAAGTGTCACGATTTCGTGACATATTGTAGGAGAGAGAGTCCGAAAGAAAAAGTGTCATGATTTCATGACATATTGCAAGAGAGATTGTACGAAAGAAAAAGTGTCGCGATTTCATGACATGTTTTATGAGAAGGCAATAGAAAGAGTCCAGGAGAAAAAGTGTCGCGATATCGTGACATGTCGGGTTTTCGCGACCCGAAGGCAAGAGAGAGAGTCTAGGAGAAAAAGTGTCGTGATATCATGACATGTCGGGTTTTCACGACCCGAAGGCAAGAGAGAGAGTCAAGGAGAAAAAGTGTCACGATATCGTGACATGTCGGGTTTTCATGACCTAAAGGCAAGAGAGAGAGTAAAGGAGAAAAAGTGTCACGATATCGTGACATGTCAGGTTTTCACGACCCGAAGTCAAGAAGAGAGTAAAGGAGAGAAAGTGTCACGATATCATGACATGTCGGGTTTTCATGAACCGAAGGCCGAGAAGAGGACAAAGAGGCAAAAGTGTCACGATATCATGACATGTGTTTTTGCTGGTACAAGCCAAGAAGAGTAGCAAGGAGGCGAAAGTGTCACGATATCGTGACATGTGTTTTCACGAGTACAAGCAAAGAAGAGTAGCAAGGAGGCAAAAGTGTCGCGATATCATGACATGTTGTGTTTTCGCGGGTACAAGCAAACAAGAGAAGCAAGGAGGTGAAAGTGTCACGATATCGCGACATGTGTTTTCATGGGCGAAATCCGAGAAGAGGACAAAGAGGCAGAAGTGTCACGATTTCGTGATAGGTCACTTTGGCATGAGCGAAGAAGAGAACCCAGTCAAAATAAGATATGTGATAGTTAACTGAAGTTATACGACAGTTACAGGTGTAGTTGTAGAAGAAAATCATGCAAATAAAATAAGAAGAGTTAACTGAAGTCAGTACGTCAGTTATAGGTGTAGTTACAGAGAAAAATCATGCAACTAAAATAAGAAGATGACAAAGCTCATTCTGAATTATAGTGAAAACGCATGCATGCACAAAAAGGAGAATACGAACAGTCATGACCAAGAAGACGAACAGTCATGGTAAAGGTATATGTGTCAATTCGTTGCATGTAACGTGTTTAACGAAATGCCTACTCTATATATACAAAAGGAGTTACATATAGAAGGCGTTACAATTGACAAGTGGCATATGAGAAATGAAAGAAGGAGTTACAACTAAAGTTACAAAGAGACAATATGGTTATAAAAGGAGCGTTGCTTGGAGAATTTTAGTTGGCTGATTTGATCTTGCGAAGTGCACGAGAGGAGCGCAAGAGGAGTGCAAGAGGAGAGCGAGAGGCGAGTGAGAAGGGTGTGCTACGTGAGAGAGGTTGAGTTAGCAATAGACCAGTCAGGGTCTTGTAAAAGTGAAGGCATTTTTATGTCAATCTTCTAGTTCAAAAAAGAAGTCCAAGTTGGTGCTTGGATCAGGGGTTGGTGCTCCTTTCTATTGGTGCAGATAAATCAGGGGTTGGTGCTCCTTTTTGTTGGTGCAGATAAATCAGGGGTTGGTGCTCCTTCCAGTTGGTGCTGGTAAATCAGGGGTTGGTGCTCCTTTCTATTGGTGTAGATAAATCAGGGGTTGGTGCTCCTTCCAGTTGGTGCTGGTAAATCAGGGGTTGGTGCTCCTTTATGTTGGTGTAGATAAATCAGGGGTTGGTGCTCCTTCCAGTTGGTGCTGGTAAATTGATTGTAAAATTGTTATTTTGCAAAGGCTGGATTTGGATGGGAGTCCAAGCAGTCATTTTTGAGGAGTAGCCAAAACTGGTGAACCTCGTTACATCTTGTGTTGTGTGATGCTCTCTTGTTATATTTGCTTTATGTGGTTTTAAGCTTTCATTGTTTTGGCTTTAAGAGTTGAAGTTTTTAAGTTTTAAAGAGCCACACTGATTCACCCCCCTCTCAGTGTCATTGTGAGACTAACAATTGGTATCAGAGCCAGCTTCCCTTGTCAGGCTAAATCAGCTAGGGTTGATCTTGGATTAGTATGCAATGGGTAAGAAGAATAGATCCTCCTCCAATAAGGCATCTCAGTCAGTTTTAGTTCCTGTGGAAGAGAAAATTGAACTAGAAAAGGTTGAAGGAGTGGATTCTGAAGTATGTGATGAAAATCTTGAGCTTGAAGTAGATCTAGAAGGTGAGTTGATCGCTGCACTTGAAGAATTGAATATAGAAAGGAAAAAGAACAAAAGATTGTCCAAGAAGTTGGAAGAATATGGGGATGATATTGAAGATCTCTTCTTACAAATTCATAAAGCCAAGAAAATAGAAGAAGCCTTGAAGTCACACCTGGATGATAAAGGTGATGTATGTAGCAAACGTGAAGAGGAATCTAACAAAGTTTTTAATGATCTAAAGCTGCAAGTAGAAGAGTCCAAGAGGATTGAAGAAACTCTCAGGTCACAGATCAATAAGAAAGAGATTGTTTGCTGCAAACAAGAAGAGGAGATTGTTTTATTGAGGAAACAACTAGAAGAGTCCAATACAAATCTCAAATTTGAGAAGAGCACAGAGTTGCTAGATAAAATGTTAAGGCAACAAAGAAGTCCCATGTGTAAGCTCGGTCTTGGATGTGAAGCTGAACAACCTTCATCTTCTAAATCTGCAGAGAAGAAGAAGTCCACTGCTGAAGGATCAAAGCAAGAAAATCTTGAAGCTGAACCTTCAAAAGGAAGAAAATCTCAACGGAGATCTACAGCAAAGCAACCACAACAAAAGAGGTTCTATCACTCTCACTCTATTCATAATAATGCTTTTAATGGCTATTGTTTTAGATGCAACCATTATGGTCACAAGGCAATTTATTGTGGATTGAATAATAGATCAAAGAGTTATGCTGGTAGAAATACATCTGTTGAACACCATGTGCAATGTTTTAAATGTAATGGTCATGGGCACATAGCAAAGTTTTGTCCCAGAACTTTCGTATCTAATCTAAGGCAAGACAAGTAGATTTCATCGGACACAAAGAATGCAACACGGACAGGGGAAGAAATCATGTGCATCAGAGAAAGGAAAATAATCATCCATCAAGGATGCACAAGAGACAACCACCCAGTAGAAATGGTTTTTCACCTTTGATGGTTTATGCAGTAGAATGTTATAACTGTCATAATTTTGGGCACACTGCAAGAAATTGTCGAAGTACATTTGCATCTAATCAATTTCAAGGAAGAAAATTTCAACCAAATGGAATGAGACAAAATAGAAGATTTCTCAGAAAACATGCAAAAGCTACTGAAAAAGAAAAGTCAAAACAAGAGCCCAAAACTGTAATCAAACCAGAGTGGAGAAAGAAAGAAGAGAGGAAATCGTGTCTCCTTGGACTGAAGGAGATTACTCCTCTATTGCACTAAGCAGCTCCAGGTAGCACATCCTCAGGGGGAGCAATGTTAAAGTTCTATTTTAATGCTCCTATGTATGTGTGTGGTTATCTGAGGATGAAAGGAAAGTAGTCGGGGAGTTGTCGTATAGTTGTCAAAATGTGTTTCAGTTCATGTAGATGTTTGTGGAGATAGTGTCAAACTGATGTGTTTCAGTAGAACAACATGGTGAACAACTAGGTTTTCGATGCAGCAGCTGATAGGCGTTATCTGAGATAGAACATGCAGCACAGATCATTTGGTATAAGAGAGCATCAATTTTCTCTAAAGAAGTAGCCATGATCAAAGAGATGCCAGAGTCAAAGCAAACAGTGGCACTAGCACCCAGTTGGTCAAGAGTACCAAGTGGCACATGCAAGGCAGAGAAGTTGAGAAAATAGCGCCCAGGTGGTGAAGCGCCAAGGAGGACAAGATGCCTATGCACCTAAGAAATTCTTGCATTATTTGAGAAATGTGAGATATTGCCCGAGGATTCCCTTGATCACAGTGAGGAGAAATGCTCCTAGGAATCGCGTAAATAATGTTCGCCTAAGATATTGAGTAGCCCTGACATATGCCCTAGCAAGAAGCAGAATACCGAGAGTTGATGACTACGCGTAGATTGAGGTTGCAACGCTAGATATAACGGTCCACTGTCAATACCTACGTAGACGATGAAAACATTCATGGCAGCCGTTAGAAACCAGAGACATTGAGCTGCACAACGGATGCGAGGCAAAGTCGTTAGTCACGGAGGAGGTGGCAGTCAAGAGGCTAAAGAAAATTGTGGAGATTGCCGATGTTAAAGTTGATGAAGGTAGGGAACGAGTTATAAGCATAGTGGTTGAAGCCCATTGGTTGTGAAAGAACTTGAGTTAGAAAAGAACTGGATTTGATTTGAGATTGCCATTCATTGTTGAGTTCATTTTGAGTACTACTTGAGCATGATTGATTGAGCCTTTGAGAAGGCCTTTGGGAAATATTTGAGGACAGTGTTGGGACAGATTTCTAGAGCAGATTTGGGCAAGTTCTTGGTGAGCTTACTAAATTCAATGGTGTTTAACAAGTTCTATGTGAGCTTGTTAAGCAGGTTCTATGTGAGCCTATTGAAAGAGTACAGAGGATAGAGTCTCAATGGATAGAGATCCAGCAGCCAACACAGTTGAAGATAGATCTGAGTGAGGGACCACATTCTCAGGGGGAGCATTTATATATTTAATTATCTTTTTGCTCATGTTTGTAATTTTTGCTAACTGTAATAATTTGTGCCTGAGAATGATGTGCATGGACTCAGGGGGAGTCTATAGCAGCCCTTTGGTATTATTGTCAAAGGGGGAGAAGAATTATAGGAAATTGCATGTGTGTTGCCAACAATTCCAAAGGGGGAGATTGTTGAGCAAGGTGCAGGAACAGTATTGTCATTGTTGTCAACACAGTCAGACAGATCGGTTGATGCAGTGGACAGGAGTTCAGTGATGTAGTGGATAGGAGTTAAGAGGTTCTTCAGAGTATGTACAATGGTTTTCCAAAAGATAGAAGTGGCCCATATACTAAAAATCAAAAGAAAATCACAAGGAAGAAAACTATCGCGATATCACGACATGTTGAGCAAGAAAGAAAAACTATCGCGATATCGCGACATGTTGGAAAGAAAGAAAAACTATCGCGATATCGCGACATGTTGAGAAGAAAGAAAAACTATCACGATATCACAACATGTTGGAAGAAAAAAACTCGCGATATCTGACATGTTCGAAAGAAACAAAAGAAAACTATCACGATATCATGACATGTTTGGAGAGAAAGAAGCAAGAAAAACTATCACGATTTCGTGACATGTTCGGAGAGAAAGCGCAAGCAAGCAAAACTATCACGATTTCGTGACATGTTCGGAGAGAAAGCGCAAGCAAGCAAAACTATCATGATTTCATGACATGTTCGGAGAGAAAGCGCAAGCAAGCAAAACTGTCACGATTTTGTGACATGTTCGAAGAGAGAAAGGCAAGTAGAAAAAGTGTCATGATTTCATGACATGTTTGGAGAGAAAGGCAAGAAGAAAAAGTGTCACGATTTCATGACATATTGCAAGAGAGAGAGGCAAGGAGAAAAAGTGTCACGATTTCGTGACATATTGCAGGAGAGAGAGGCAAGTAGAAAAAGTGTCACGATTTCACGACATATTGCAAGAGAGATTGTACAGAAGAAAAAGTGTCACGATTTCATGACATATTATAGGAGAGAGAGTCCGAAAGAAAAAGTGTCACGATTTCATGACATATTGCAAGAGAGATAGTACGAAAGAAAAAGTGTCACGATTTCGTGACATGTTGCAAGAGAAAGAGATAAGGAGAAAAAGTGTCACGATATCATGACATGTCAGGTTTTTGCAACCCAAAGGCAAGAGAGAGAGTCCAGGAGAAAAAGTGTCACGATATCGTGACATGTCGGGTTTTCATGACCCAAAGGCAAGAGAGAGAGTCTAGGAGAAAAAGTGTCACGATATCGCGACATGTCAGGTTTTCATGACCCGAAGGCAAGAGAGAGATTCAAGGAGAAAAAGTGTCGTGATATCATGACATGTCGTTTTGTGACCCGAAGTCAAGAGAAAGAGCAAAGGAGAAAAAGTGTCGCAATATCGCGACATGTCAGGTTTTCGCGAACCGAAGGCCGAGAAGAGGATAAAGAGGTGAAAGTGTCACGATATCGTGACATGTTGTGTTTTCACTGGTACAATCCAAGAAGAGTAGCAAGGAGGCGAAAGTGTCATGATATCGTGACATGTTGTGTTTTTGCTGGTACAAGCCAAGAAGAGTAGCAAGGAGGCGAAAGTGTCGCGATATCGTGACATGTTGTGTTTTCGTGGGTACAAGCCAAGAAGAGTAGCAAGGAGGTGAAAGTGTCATGATATCGTGACATGTTGTGTTTTCATGAGCGAAAGCCGAGAAGAGGACAAAGAGGCAGAAGTGTCATGATTTCGTGACAAGTCACTTTGGTATGAGCTAAGAAGAGAACCCAACCAAAATAAGATATGTGACAGTTAACTGAAGTTATACGACGATTACAGGTGCAATTGTAGAAGAAAATCATGCAGATAAAATAAGAAGAGTTAACTGAAGTCAGTACGTTAGTTACAGTGCATTAAAAAAAAAAATCTTCATAGTTATAGTGAAAACACATGCATGCACAAAAAAGAAAGCGAACAGTCACTAAGGAGAATACGAACAGTCATGACCAAGAAGACGAACAGTCATGGTAAAGGTATATGTGTCAATTCGTTGCATGTAACGTGTTTAACGAAATGCCTACTCTATATATACAAAAGGAGTTACATATAGAAGGCGTTACAATTGACAAGTGGCATATGAGAAATGAAAGGAGTTACAACTAAAGTTACAAAGAGACAATATGGTTATAAAAGGAGCATTGCTTGGAGAATTTCAGTTGGCTAATTTGATCTTACAAAGTACGCAAGAGGAGCACAAGAGGAGAGCGAGAGGTGAGCGAGAAGGGTGTTTTGGTGAATAGCGAGAGAGGTTGAGTAAGCAATAGACCAGTCAGGGTCTTGTAAAAGTGAAGGCATTTTTATGTCAATCTTCTAGTTTAGAAAAGAAGTCCAAGTTGGTGCTTGGATCAGGGGTTGGTGCTCCTTTCTGTTGGTGTAGATAAATCAAGGGTTGGTGCTCCTTTTTGTTGGTGCAGATAAATTAGGGGTTGGTGCTCCTTCTAGTTGGTGCTGGTAAATCAGGGGTTGGTGCTCCTTTCTATTGGTGCAGATAAATCAGGGGTTGGTGCTCCTTCCAGTTGGTGCTGATAAATTAGGGGTTGGTGCTCCTTTCTATTGGTGTAGATAAATAAGGGGTTGGTGCTCCTTCCAGTTGGTGCTGGTAAATTGATTGTAAAGTTGATATTTTGCAAAGGCTGGATTTGGATGGGAGTCCAAGAAGTCATTTTTGAGGAGTAGCCAAAACTGGTGAACCTCATTACATCTTGTGTTGTGTGATGCTCTCTTGTTATATTTGCTTTATGTGGTTTTAAGCTTTCATTGTTTTGGCTTTAAGAGTTGAAGTTTTTAAGTTTTAAAGAGCCACACTGATTCACCCCCCCTCTCAGTGTCATTGTGAGACTAACACAATGTGGGTTATGTCTATAGAGAAAACATTTCTTATAAATTTTATCAATAGATTTCTTAGGAATCCATTCCCTATTACAATTTTTATGGACCTCTGTCTAAAGGAAACACCAATACCCTATGCTCAAATTCATGGACCTCTATCCATAGGAGACATTTGTCCCAACTACTCTGATTTGTGGATCTCTATATACATGAGAACTCTATCTCATTTGTGCTGGTTCATGGAACTCTATCCATATGATACACCTCTCCTCTCTACTTTGGTTCATGGAAATCTATCCACAGGATAACTCTATCCTCTTTCTGGTCTAGTTCATGGAACTCTATCCACTGGATACTCCTCTCCTTTTCTCTAGTTCATGGAACTCTATCCACTAGGGACTCCTCTCCTTAGCTCTAGTTCATGGAAATCTATCCACATGAGACTCCTATCCTCTCTACTCTAGTAACTTCCAAAGTTGGTACACACCTCTACTTTGAATCTGCTCCAAGCCTACTCATGAGGCTTACTCAGGTCTACTCACAAATCTATCCAAAACCTATTTCAAGTCTTCTTACAAATCTACTCTCAAAACTATCCCAAATATACACACATTACATGCACAAATCTATCTTCAAATATTCTTCAAGTATTCTCACAATAATTTCTCAAATCTACCTCAAACCTACTTCAAGTCTTCTAACAATACTTGCTCAAATCTACCTCAAACCTGCTTCAAGTCTTATAAAAATACTTGCTCAAATTTACCTCAAACCTACTTCAAGTCTTCTCACAAGACTTGCTCCAATCTGCATCCTGTTTCAAGTCTTCTCAAAAGACTTACTCAAATCTACCTTAAACCTACTTCAAGTCTTCTCACAAGACTTACTAAAATCTACCTTAAAACTATTTCAATTCTTCTCACAATAATTGCTCAAATCTACCTCAAATAACTTTGCTCTACTCTGCTCTAATACATGCTCATCCACATTCAATGTCACTCAAACAAATGCTCAAAAGCTTCACAAATTTATTCAAACAATGAAGCACAATGTGTTCACATACTCTAACACAAGTGTTTCCAATTTCTTTCAACAAGGATGCACAATTTGTTTCACAAAATCTAGCTCAAATATTTCCAAAAATGCATATGTAATCCTTTTTTCTCCACCTTATGATTTAGAAATATTCGCTCAACCAAATACCTTAGAGAAGGAATAATGTCAACATACCTCTTAACTTGCTTTGATGAAAATATGCCCTCCAAAACCTGTCCCAAAATAATTTCCTCTTCAAAGTGCCACTTCAAAATTGATTAGTAGATTTCTCTTTCAAACCATCAACATTAACTTTCTTCTCAAAAATATGTGCTCAATGAAATCTGAAAATGATGTTCATTGACTCTTATTTTGTTCTCAAATAATAGGACATTAACAATCATCAAAACCCCTCAAACTTAATTTTCACCATACAAAAATTTCAACCAAAAATCAAACCATAATAACACCTTATAACTCCTACTTGACAATGCAATAATTATCCCCTTTGAATTTTCTCTTTATGCTCTTTGCAAAATAAAACTTTATAAAACACCTTTATAATTTCTATTTGCAAAATAGAAAGATTTTATAACATATCCTTATAACTCCTAATTTGCACACAAAACTTTATTAACTCACACCCTTATGACTCCCTAAAATACAAACAAAAACATTATTTAAAATTAATCCCCTTACCACTTCTGCTGCTGAAGGGAGTCAAACGTGAAATCTCACAGATCCCATGATCTAGCATGAGCGAGAGTGCCAGCTAGGATGTCCCACCCTTTGGAATCAAAAGTGTGCAATAACAATTTTATCAATCTTTTATTCCACCCAAATGTAGTTTAGAAATCAACTGCCACTGTGACTCAAACCTGACACCTCTCAACATCAGCATCTTGAGTAGGGTTTGCCTGCCACCTGGGCTAGTTGCCCAATTAGAATCATGCACGTTTTGCCTCCTATCTTGAGGTTCATGCATCGTCCACCTTGCTTTAAAACTTGCGTGCCCTCATTACTCCTCACTGCCTTTGCATTAAAATTTGTGTGTTGTCCTCACGAATGAATGAATGACCCTTTTCCTTCATCTTGTCAACCTTGCAAATGATTTTTATTTTCCTCCTTATATATGCAATTTGAAGCTTGGGAAGACATCGGCTCTCTTGCCACCATTTGAATTTTAAATTTTGGTGCCATTTAAAATTCAAATTTATTTTATTATAATATTTAAACTTTGATTTAAAATATTATAATTTATTTTTTAATGTTTTGTCCTTTGCTATTGAAAACTTTTTTCACCCTTGCAATAAATAAATATTTTTCAATGGAACCTTGTCTACCTTGTATTTTTCTTGCTAACATAACCATAGAGAACCTTGTATTTTTCTTGCAGACATGACCATGGAGAACCTTGTCTTTTTTCTTGCAAACATAACTTATGGAGAACCTTTTTAACCAAATAGCACCTTGTCCTTTTCTCACACACAACCATGAAGAATGCTTTTACCTTGCCAATTATTGTACCTTGGAAGATATTTGCCTTGTACTTTAATATTTCAACCTTGAAGATAATTTTCATCCATTTCACCTTTGACATCAATGACAACCAATATACTCAATAATTCCAAAAATCCACACTTATCACTTGACTTGACTTAGGCATTCATGTCCACTTGGTTTTTTAGCATTTCTTGCATATTGATCAAGATTTTTCTCCATAACGTTGTATTATTGATCACAAAACCTTTGATATCAAGATTTATCTTGAAGGCAGACTCCTTTGGTGCAGTTTTGGTTGTCTGTCAAGAATTTTTTGAATGAAATTTTATACAATTCTCAATTTTTAGAAGTTATTTGAGCTTATTCTTCATGGGCTAGACAAAATTCCAATCATTGGTTATCGAGGTTTTACCTTAGTCACAAGTGGGTAGTGGTGAACCACTATAGTAACAATGTTGTACCATAAGTCAAATGGAAGAAGAGCATGTTAATAGATATTTAGATTAGTTCTATATCTAATGTGTAATTCTAGCACCATAGTGCCAAATTTGTACAGAGTACCAAATTTCATTAGGAGCACTAAATTTCATCCCATATGGTTTCCAAAGAATGATGTATTTTTCATTGGTGTTGGAATGAGAAAGCAATTTTGATAAGTTATTTAGTGGTAGGATACTAGTTCTAGATGAGAGTAAACCATGATAAATGAAAGAGAAATTAAGGATAAAATTTGGAACAACTGATCAATTTTGGAGTTTCTACTAGAAGCCAACAAATAACTCCAAAATATTAGTCAATATAATTGGTAGAATGTAGGTTGGTGATAGTAGCACCACAAAATATTTTTTAATAATATATCCCAACATAGTTTGTATGGGATCATGATCAACCCTTAATTTATCTAGGGGACTGTAAGATTTCACAAGATATTCCCAATGCCCTATTCAATGGAAGAACATCTTTTCCAAATAGGAATTGCATAATTATAGGATAGAGTTAACTCAATAACACTTTGTATTTTATTAGGACTACATGAATGCACATAATGTATAGAATAATACTATAGCAATATCTAGAAAGACATAGATAAGAAAGAGTATTCTAGAGACTTGTATACTGATTGGAAAACCAATTGGCTCCTAAATGAATAGTGATTCTAGGTTCCCCCTTTGCCACATTAGTGCTAGTTGAGTTTATGTTATGTGTTAGTTTTGGATCCTTGGATTTACAACAAATAATAGTGATCAAGGAGTTACAACAAAGTTTTATCTACCTCCAATTCCATAGATTAGATTTAGCAAGGAGGTTAGAATAGAAGCCATGGGGTTAGTATTCTAGCTCAACACACCCCATATCCATAGTGGAAAAATCCAAGATAGAACAAGGAATCCTATCTTTGAAAAAATAAACAGCATTTAGTTAGAAGTGATTTTATTCCCAATAAATGTGGAGATCCATTCTTCCTAATTTAGTTTCATGTTATAATAGGTTATTTTGTTCTCTCACCCATGAAAAGTAAAACCTTTTAATGTTATATTGGTATGCATGTGTGTGCATGTGTGTATAATATGGGGAGAGCATGAGATACTTTTAACATTTAGTATTTCTTTGTAAAAAACTGCAAGTGTAGTCCTTTTCCATATCAATAATATATATTTTCACTTTCTATCTTAATTTGTATCATTTTAAATAAAGTAATACTGGGTTAATTTTTAATTTCCACCAGGTTGAGGAGCAAAGGCCCACTCCAATGACATGGTGGTGAGTTTTACATAGTTGCTTTCACAATTACTAGGTATGCTCTAGTTAGTTTTATTTCATTTTTTATTATTAAATGTATTGTTGTTTAATAATTGATTCATTATTTTCTCGAGATAATTTAGTGCAACTAGTAGGCTAGATTTTCATTTACACAAATGTGCTATTTTTTATTTATGCAAGTGTGTTATTTCCAATTTATGAAAGTATGTATTTTATTGATTTAGTTATTTCCTCTCATAAGAACCCGCTAGAAGCCTCAATACTTAAAACACACAATTGCTCCTTAGCGCATAAAGCTATTGGATACCACTCTAGGATTGAAAATTTTAAGTGTGATAGTTAATGATGTTTGTTAATTAGAACAATCTATTTATTCCTTAATAATATTTTTTAATGGCCTTATTCATACTCTAAATATTCCATGATACCATTTTCATCATCTCTTTTTATTTTTATTAGTGGTATTAACCCTACTTCTTGTTAACACCTATGATATTTGTTTTTCATTTCCCAAATTGATAACTTTTCATTCTTGCTTTGAGAGTTTTCCTATTCTTTTTTCATTCCCACCAACACTGTCACCTTCATAAAAATCTTCTATTTTTTCATCTTGTTCATAGTGATATTTATCTTAAAATAATATATGCCATCCTAGAGAATCTAAAATACAAGGAATAGCCTCATAAACAATTTCTTCTTTATGTTTCACCAAAAATCCTAAAGTACAAGGATGATCCTCTATAGTAATTACTCTATTATTTTACTCTAAAAACCCTTAATTTATGTGGATATCCTCTATATGTATTTCATTACTATGTTGGTCTTTAAATCCTAAAGCTCAAGGAATATATTATGTACTATTCATTTTACTACAAGGAGAGGATTTTAAACTACTTAAGGAAAATAAACATGATTTATTTAGATTAATATTGACCTATTTTGTTACCTTTGATTTAAAATTTTCCTCCTCATATTCTATTATATCTTTAAATCCTTTTGAATTTAAACCTACACATTATACTTCCTTGTACCTTGTGTTATATTTTCTTCTAATGGTTGAGTTGAGTAAATTGTAATAGCATTCACCTTTGATGATGTAGAGGAGTTTTATATACAAATTTATTAGAAGTATAAAATCCTTGAGTTGATCCTAATTTTATATTATTGTTTTATACTAAACTTTTTCTCATGCCCAAAATTTTCCATTTCTTTCTCCATCATTTTTACTTTGCAATATCTTGATATGTGTTGAGTCTCATAACATATGTGACAACATAATGCAATGTTTTCATAATCTATTTGTTGATCCCATTCTATTGATTCATATTTAATACTAGTAGACTATATTAAAGGTTTTAAAATATTCATGACAAAATATATATATATACTATATATATATATATATATATATATATATATATATATATATATAGCATGTATTTTCTCCTTAGTAGTTGGTGCCTTTTGGATGAACTCCCCTTAGGTAGTTCTAATATTTTTCAAAACCTCCATATTGATAAGTTAATATTGGAGTCCAAAAAAACTAATCCACATAAGAAGTATTTGAATAGTCTCTATCTCCAAAGAAAAATTATCAATCCATGGTCTTACAAATATTACACCTATCCTCCTAAACCATTGGAAACCATCCATTATTTTATCATTGATTTATAAATCAAAAAATATGGCAAGGAAAATTCCTTTTGGAAGAAAGTCAAAGTAGTTTGAGTTTAGTCCCTGCTACCACTTGATCCAAATTTGAATCTCCAAAAATCCTAACCAACATCCATGGAACTTGCATATTAACCCTCTAATTTTAAGAACCACATGGCATGATCAATCATCTCATCCTTAATAATCACTTTTGGTGTAATATCTACTATCTAGATAAAATTTGCACAAACTTAATATTTCTCGTGTTCCCAACTATGGCATCCATACTTCCAACTAGAACATTTGTACTTCTAGTTAGAACTTTAAAAAATGACTTTCCAACCATGCTAGCTTGATTTTCTTCATAAGAATCCTATATTATTTGAATTTCCTCTAAGATATAGAGTAAGAAAAAATGACATTCCCTCCTTGTTCGCACTTTTCTTCCTATTTTCCCTTGCTTATTTCTCACACTTGTAACACACTCTTGCTTTTAAAAATAAGAAAAAAAATTCATTGCTACTAGTTTACACTCCCTCTTGGCTATTTTAACCACTTTATTATTGGCATATTAATAAAACATGTCATTATTTATTAGTAATTATTTATTTATTATTTATAGTACTAATACAATTATCATGCAATTCTAAAATAACAAGGATTTGGAGGGCAATGGATAGATATTATAAAATAGAAAAAAATAAGCATCTATGTCTAGAAGAGAAAACTAGGGCATCAGTTGGGTAGCCGAAGAGATTTTTGGTTACTATGGACTTGAAGACAAGATTGCTACCCCAGGAGGGCCCAATGGGGACACCTCTAGATCCTCTTTTAGAGAGACATAGTTATTTTGCAGATTTTTTAAAGGATAAATCTCCATTAGAGACTAAAGAAGCACAAAAATTGCATTAAAAATGCTCTTTACGACTGCTAGAAATAGATCAACATCTCAATGAGTTAATGGATGCTTTCCACAATCATAATCAAGGCCAAATATTTTCATTGAGCAAAGGATGGTCGAAGAAACAATTTTATATAGAGCCAATCATGATTTGATCTGTAAATTCATGGGTATTCACCCTACCCTAATTTTTTGCATTCTTGGGTCCAACAAAACTGGGAGCCTCTTGGTGAGTATTCTTTGTGGTTTATTAGCAATGGATATTTTATTGTTAGTTTTTCTTCACTTGCCGATAGAAATAGGGCTTTCAAATTAGAAAAGAGGAATCATGGTCCGACAGGATTATTTGTTCAACCCTGGAGAGTGGGATTTGATCCTCGAATTGAACCCACTACTATCCTAGTTTGGATCCATTTGTATGCACTTCCAATGGATTTTTGGAGTGAGCAGGTATTGGAAATTATTGGTAATTCCCTTGGAAGACATTTGGGTGTTTCCAAAGACACAATGGAAGGAAACATAGTTGTTTATGCAATATTATGTGTGGAAATGGATCTTAGCCAGCCTTTTCCAATAGAGGTGGAACTCAAACTTGCAGGACTATCTTGGATTCAACAATTGGATTATGAGGCATTGCCCTTCAGATGCAGAGTTTACCACAAATATGGGCATTTGGCCCGATCTTGCCCAAATAATATGAACATAAAAATGGAGGCTCCTATGGGAATGTCAAATATTCCTAAGGAGGGTAAGTCAACAATCAATAAAGAAACAACCAATATTTCTCAGGGCAAAGAAGCACAGGGAGATGGTTTTGAACAACCCAAAAGAAGGAGAAGGCAAAAGAAAAAATATGGTAAAGAGCAAACCCAACTCAAGCCCTCCAATAGGTATGAGATATTTAAGACACTAATGGACCAAGAAGAAGAAAAATTCATGGAAGGAGTGGATGGGAATAATAAAAACAATAACAGCCATGTTCAAGCCCCTCTTTCACCTCCTCCCATCATAGAGCAGGTAATTGAGTGTAGTGAGTTACCACAATCAGAGAGTGTAGGGGCATTGATAGTGCATAACCAAGAGCAACTAATAATTAAGGATGTCATCATGGGCATAGAAGAAAAGAATAGAGAAAGGCCAACTCTAGGGATAACTCAGGTGGAAAAGAGATAAAAAATAACAACTCTCAAGGAGTGGGTAGAAAATCAAATAAGGAATTGATAGCAGTTCAAGGAGATAAACTGATCATTGGAGGATCGGTGAGGCCAATAGATTTTTACTACTCTCAAGGTAACCAATGATTATACAATCATGGAATGTTAGGGGTTTAAATAGTAGAACCCATCAATATGTTGTTTGAAGACTCTTAGAAAAATGTAAAACATATTTTTTGCTTATCCAAGAGACAAAAATATCGTTGGATCTTATGTGTAAAATAGTAAATAGACTTTGGAGGGGTGTTGGTCATATGGAAGTGGCTGCCCAAGGGGCCTTAGGGGGGATAGTTACTTTTTGGAACTCTCTTGAATGGACTACAATAGAACATATAGCTTGGAGGGGTGTCCTCACATCACATTTTAGGAACAATGTCACAACTGAACATGTTTTAATCATAAATTTTTATGGGGCTCAAAACCTAGATGGTCAGATGCATCAATGGAAAGTTGTGCATAACATGAGAGTCTCAAGGGAAGAGTTAGACTGGATTATTGCTAGGGATTTTAATGCTAAATTATCCTCTAGAGATCAGGAAGGGGGAACCCCAATTTTGGACCCAGGGGATCGACTTATGATTTCCCAAGTCTAGGCATTACACTTGGTGGATATTAAATGCCCTGGAACCAACTATACTTGGACTAATAAGAGGAGGGAGCCACATAGCAGGAAGGTGAAGTTAGATCATTTTTTGGTTTTAGAGGAGGCATTTGTAAAATGGAATATAAAATTTCAGATTTTGGAGGGTCCAGTTTTAGATCACTTTCCCATTTTGTTGGAAGGGGGATCAAGACAGTGCAACATCACAAACCATTTAAATTTGAAAACTTTTGGTTACAAAAAGAGGAACTTCAAAAGAAAATTCCACAGTGGTGGGAAGAAGGCCGCCCAACATATGGGACAACAATGTTTAGATTCCACAAACAACTTCATTATGTCAAAGATCAACTGAAACAATGGAGGTGAGCTAACAAGACAGACTTCCAGGTCCAAAGAGCTCCATTGGTGGCCAGATGGGATGAGGTTCAAAAACACTTTAGGGAAGGAACAATTATAGAGCAACTCAAAGAAGAGGATGATGCATTGCATAAAGCGGTTGAGGACATTGACAACCAAGAGGAGACCTACTAGAAACAGAGAGCAAGAACCACTTGGTTATTAGAAGGTGATAAAAATACCAAATTTTTCCATTGGGTTTCTTATGCTAGGAGATAGACGAACAACATGGAAGCTCTTCAATATGAGAACAGACACTCTTTTGATACAATTCTAGGTATGCATTTCCATTCAATGGATTATTTTTCTAAACTATTTAAGGAAAGTATGGTGCAAGATGAAGAGGCTCAAAAAGAAGTTCTTGTTGTCATACCCTCTATTATCTCTGAAGAAGAAAATTAGGCCCTACTTAAACCCATTGATAGAGAGGAACTGAAGAATGTAGTCTTTGGAATGAGCATCGAAAAAACACTAGGTCCAGATGGCTTTCCAATTGAGTTTTTTTAGGCCTTCTGGGACAACTTGGAGGAGGATGTAATGGTTGTTATAGAGGAGTCCAAAGGTAGTAAAATAATTCTTAAAGCATTAAATCATACTTTCATTGCCTTAATTCCAAAAGGGGAGGAGGGGGTGCATATTTCAGATTATAGACCTATTGCCTTATGCAATGTCATATATAAAATAATCACAAAGGTAATGGTTGAGTGGCTAAAACCTCTTCTACATAGCATTATCTCCTCGGAGCAAGGGGGTTTTGTAGAGGGTAGGTAGATCTTGGATGGTGTGGTTCTAGCTCAAGAGGCAATCCATTCAATGCAAACATCTGGTAATAGAGGAATGTTCATAAAATTGGATATGTCAAAGGCTTATGATAGGGTGGAGTGGAGCTTCTTGTCAAATATGATGGCAGCCTTTGGTTTCTCTCAGGATTGGATAGAATGGGTCATGAGCTATGTTTCTACTCTGACATACTCAGTGTTAATCAAGGGTCTTCCCTCACAACCATTTGGAGCTACTCGAGGCCTTCATCAAGGAGATCCTTGTTCCCCTATATTTTTCTCATATTGGCTGAAGGCTTGGGTAGACTCATCTTGAGGAGAAGACAACAAGGTTTGCTAATAGGTATCAAGGTGGGTGAGGAAGTTTTGACTCACCTACAGTTTGTGGATGACACAGGATTGGTGGGAGTGGCCAACTTCAGGGAAGCAAGAATGATTAGAGATACACTTAATGTCTACCTTAGGGCTACAAACCAAGTCATCAATGATAAAAAATCCAAAGTGGTCTTTTTCAATCTTGATCAAAGGCTTCAAGATAAAATTTTAGAGATCTTGGGATTCACAAGGACTTCTCTCCTAGTGGTATACTTGGGGGTCCCTTTGCATTTTAAAAAACTAAAAATAGATATCTGGAGGAATATTTTGGATTGTATCAAGGAAAGAATTAATCATTGGTCTCACAAATGGTTAAGCTATGGGGGTAGATTAAATTTTTTACAGTCAGTCATTCAGGCCATGCCAATTTATAAATTTTCTATCCTTGTTGCCCCACATACCATATGGAAAGAGTTGGACAAGATGGCTAGAAAATTTTTATGGGAAGGAGTAAAAGGAGAGAGGAAATGGGCCTTAGTAGGTTGGGAGAAAGTAAGCCAACCCAAGGTAAAAGGAGGTTTGGGACTGAGAAGATCAAAGTTAAATAATAAAGCTTTGGCTGGAAAGCTTTACTGGAGGTGGATTTCCCAACCAACTTCTTTATTCAGTAGAATTTTAACTAGTAAATATTTGGGACAGGTAAACCCAAATGAGGTGGGTCATTTCCCTTTGGATGGTAATGGATCCTTAGTGTGGCAGGCTCTTAAGTTAGGATCTCAGGTAGTGAAAGATGGATTATTTTGGAAAGTGGGGAGAGGGGAGAAGGCACGATTTTGGATAGATTCATGGGATCAATACCCACCTATCATTGTTGAATTCCCTGAACTACAACCAATAAAAATAGCCATGGAAACCAGGGTTTGGGTCCAAATTGAAAGTTATTTCAACACTAGTCAATTGGGGGATTATAAGTTTAAGCAGTTTAAGAAGTTGGATGAGTGGCCAATTTCAATCCCTCCGGATTTGACACCCATCATGACTAAAATCTTGGCAGAAATATTTCTCATAGGTAGAGATGAGGAGGATGAATTAGCTTGGGGCTATGGGAGCCTTGGTGTCTACATAATGAAGGATGGATATGATAAGATCCTTCCAGAGCCTCCTCCTCATGCATATCAAGTTGAGGATTGGAGAAATATTTGGCAGTCCAAGGGTTGGCCGAAAGTAAACTTTTTTGCCTGGTAGTTCATGCATAATGGAATTCTTACTTTTGATAATCTCATATGTAGGGGAATAATTGGTCCATATCAATGTGTTTTATGCTACAAGAGTGAGGAAATAGCTGATCACTTGATGTTTGAGTGCCCATTCACGTGCCAGATCTGGGAGAGATGGTTTTTATATTATAAAATTTGAGTTAATGGTGATTTGAATCAGATTAATATTTGGGAAATATGGAAGAGGGGTAGATTTAAATATAAAGCTCTTTGTATTGGTTGGGATCTTGGATTAAACTTCATTTGGTGGCAAGTGTGGTTGGAGAGAAATGGCAAAATTTTTAGAGAAACATTTTCATCTTTAGATGGAGTTTGGTAGGTCATTTGGAGCAAAGTCACAGAAACTGTGGCAGTGTATGCTAAAGAGGAAACTCAGGTTGTTATAGGGACAATGGAGAAGGAATTTGAAGTGCAAGAGGGGTAGGATAGAGCTAGTTGGAAACCACCCCTAGAAGGTTGGATTAAAATTAATACTGATGGAGTTGCAAAAGGTAATCCGGGTAGAGCTAGAATTGGAGTGGTTTGCAGAATCATGTTGGAACAATGCTCTATTGGGAACTGCAAGGCTTGGGAAGGGCCACAAACAATGAAGTGGAAGCCTTAGCTATCAAATCTACTTCTATTTGGGAAGTAAAACAAGGTTATAGGAGGATAATCCTAGAATCAGATTCTCAAATAATGGTTGGAGCTCTAGATTGC
The DNA here is from genome assembly GCA_028583015.1 of Wollemia nobilis. NCBI lineage: Eukaryota > Viridiplantae > Streptophyta > Pinopsida > Araucariales > Araucariaceae > Wollemia > Wollemia nobilis. The sequence continues at coordinate 4,913,525 of JAQPPZ010016890.1, forward strand.
ATGAGGAACTTTGCTTTGAAGACATGGAGGTTGAGGATTCTTGTCACTCAAATTAAGGAATTGTGGAGGGAATTAGATGATGTGATTCCAGTTTATGTGAGTAGAGATCTAAATAAAGTGGTAGACTTCCTGGCTAATATGGGCACTAAGAAGGAGGTAGGGGTTCAATGGCACAATGACATGGCTATTGAGGATGAGATGATTAGGCAGGTTGGTGAGCAAATCCAGTGTTTAGCTAATTTGGACAACCATTCCAGAAATATGGTTTAGGATATTTGTGCTCCAATGTAGATCTTATTTTATAGTTGTAAACAGGTGAACAACCATTGTAGAAATATGGTTTAAGATATTTGGCTCCAATGCAAATCTTCTTTTACTATTGTAAACATGTGTTCTCTTTGGCTAAGGCTGGGAGAAGTCTCATCCCAACTTGTAAATGATCTTTGTTTTAATACAAGTTTTTTCAAATTATTTTTCAAAAAAAAATAACAAGGCTTTGAGAAGGCATAAGAGGAAGATCAAGATCACATAAATTGTTAGTAGAGAGTGACAAGGATCAAGACCCATCTAATAAGGCACCCTGTTGCATCTCTTCTTGTGTATGCAAGCCCACATCTTCCTCTTAATAATAAATTAGGCTTTTAGTTTCTATATTGTAGGTGCAATGATAATATTTTGTAGATTAATGGTATGGATAAGGTAATCCTTGTTGTAACATAGACTTGTTTGATGATATATATTTATATTCCCTTTCCTCTTATAAAGGAATCTAATTATGAATTTCCTAATGAATTGACCATGTCATAATATAAAAATTTAAACATTTATAGCTTAGATCATAATTTACATGTGGATGAAGCAAAAGATGATATCATGTATAGAAAAGAAAAGTAATCGTAAAATTTTAACTAATAGGTTTTAATTTATCATTTTGAAATATTTTCAATATTATCTATTATTGCTAGTTTTTTAATGGTTTTTGAGATAGAAAATAAATTTAGTAGATAAAGATTGTATTGAATATATTTTCACATGTAAAAACTTCTCTTTCCTTCCAAAATATATTGTGCCTTGTTGGACCCTTAAAAATCCAACGTAATATACCCCTAGGATTTTAACATCAAAGTGTCCCATGGGTTTGTTAATAAGATTTCCCTCTTGGATTTCATTTGGTCATTAGGGATTCCATTTTTGTTTGGTGTTTTAATACATTTTTTATAAGGGCATTAGTCTTTTTTTTTTCAAGTCTAATTCACTACATCATCCATCTAGTCTATTTGTTCAATTTTCTTTATTTCAACATTCATTTCCTAGTCTTATTAATATAGAGTCTTATGTTATTAAATATCAAGGTAGTTTAATTTCATTTAATTCATTACAAGTTCCCAGCCCAATCGATCTGATTATTCCCCTATTTCTCTAATGCCCATATTTTTCCATCAAGAATTATTGCTCAATAAAAATATCCCAATCTTAATCAATTTCATATAATTCTTTGATTCAAAAGTCTAATTTATCTCATCCAGTGCCCTTATCCATTAAATATCATGCACCTTACCCCATATCCTATGGATCGCATCATTATGTGAATCCATAATATTCTTGATTCATCCAAAAGTTGCCTTCTTTAAAACATAAGTCAAAAGTCTCCTTGTGCTACCAATGGCCTGTTGACAGTGGATCGAGGAATGCACGCTGAGTGTGAGAAGGGTAAAGCTAAGCCGAGAGCTAGCTATTGTAAATCCTGTGGGCTTTTATTTTGATGTATATTTTCAATAGATTTTAATGAAAAAGTAGGGTTTGGAAGAAGCGTGTTTTTCGGGTCCCCGTCACCTGTGCCAACCCATGTGTCTTCAATCAATATGAGACATAAGAGATTATTCACACCATATTTCCATTGACTTGTTAAATGAGGTATCCTTGCTTATATATCTTCTAGATTCCATTGAAACCTATAGTTTGTAATCACCTACCTTAAATCGATAAATCTCAACCATTAAATTTCTATTAAAGGTCTCCTATTTCATATTCTTCATTAAATAAAAATGAATGATCCACCTTCATCCTCATTTCATTAATTGATCCTGGCCACTAATTCATTCCTACATTTAAAATTCTAAGGTTTTCTTTGATTAAAAATGGATGCTCCGCATTCATCTAGTTGTAAAAACATTAATGGCTTGCATGCATTCAAGATCTTAATGTCTTATTAATCATGATCACCAAAAATCCATTCATTCTTATCATGTACATGATTCAGGAGGAAATCCATGGCTCACATCAATCTGCAAGGAGATCTATGATACATGGAGTTGAAATTGAAGCCTCTTTAATATCAAGTATTTCACAGATTGATCAACATATCATAATACATCTATGGCTCACATTTTTCCAATGCCATATGATGGTCAGTCCACATTCATTAGAAAATAAAGAAAAAATACTACTTTTAGAGTTGTCAGAAGATGTGTGGCCTGCATAGCCCTATTTTCAAAAGATCAACAGTGCATATTGACTAGTAAAAAATGATAAAATTGTTTCACCTCTAATAAGGAGAAAATATGGCCCACATTGCTCAACAAAAAATGCATATTAAGCCTTGTATAAATGGACAATCTACATTACTTCATAAAAAACCAAATCAATGACTCTGATTAGTCCATTCAATCTAGCCAATTATTGTTCCAGTAGGTATTTGAAAAGTTAAACAGATGAACCATAATTCTCTTGAAGAAAATCCATGATCCAAATTGCATGAAAAAAAGACATATAATTGGCTAAATCAAAAGATAAATTTATGATTTGATTTTCCAATTGAGTGAAATCTACGACCATGATTTATCAATAGATTAGAAAATACAAAAACAAGCCAATTGGTCTGATAAATGTGGAAAAGCTAAAATAACAATCAATGGACCGTGCTCATCTTAGGATTATGATCAATGGTTAGTATTAATTAAAGACCTTTGGCTAAAGATTAATCATCCCAAAAGTTAATCAATGGTTTGTGGTTATCCAAGTATTTCAATCAATGACTAAGATTAAATAAAATTATCATAAGCCAAGAAGATAATTAAAATTTGGAGCTATGGTATATAAGGAAATCAATGATTTGAATAAAGCCTTGAAGTACAATGGATAACAAGGATTCAACAAAAAATTAAAGCTTATGACAGGTCAACTTAGAGGACTTCAAAAAATTGAGATCCAAAGCCTAAGGAATATGACATAGACATGATTGATATGAGTAAAAGACATGATTAGATAGATAATTCTTTTGAGCACATGGAAAACCATGATTTTATTTTTATAAAATATATCTGATAGTTAATATTAAGAGATGGATGACTGAGTTACTTTATCATCATTTTTAAAGGTCAATATTGAAACCTAAGTAGCCATGAATAGGTAGAATCTGTAAGAAAACATTTTGTTTAAGAATGAACAAATGTATCATAATTTCTTGTACAATTGCATTGTATTTTTTTTTGAAGGTTATTATAGAAAATACTTTGCAACATAGTCAGACTGGTAAGTATAGCAAAAATTGGTAGAACAAAGATCACATATCATCCTACACTTAGTATGGTGACATATACATAGAAGGTAGATCAAAAAGAGGAAGCTTAGTTGGTAGGAAAAAGGAAGTGAATTGACAGTTCACATAAAGCCAATTTTTTGAGAAAATAACTTCATCAAAAAGGTATGATTTTGTGATAATTAAAGAAGTATAGACTAGTGAACCATCACACAGTGCTCAATATTTATAAGTTTTATCATTATTTCATAATCACAAGAATGCATCTCTCAAATGAAGATGAGCCTCAAAGCACAACCAAATATTCATATGGTAGAAAATTATCTACTAAGGAGGTTTTTTCTATATTATTTAAAGAAGATAAAGTAGTGCAAAAATGTTGTACTTTGGCCTATGAGTGCCTAGGATATCTACTCAAGGCATCTTGCCTAGATTGAAAACAACTATTAGCTGTAGTGAAGTATACTCATGGGGATACAATTTTGTGGGGTTGTATCATATTTGAGATATCTTTTTTCACTATATCCCCTTTCTTTTCTTCATATTCTTCTTATTATAATATCACTTCTACTATTCACCCAATATTTTTCCCACATAATATTTCTCCACAAAATAATTTTCTCAAAAATTATTTTCCATAAAAAATATCAAATCCTTTTGTACACCTTATAATCTCCAAACTCACAATATTTAACTCAATAATTTCACCATAACAAAACACTTAACAATTTCCCTTACACACCTTATAATCTCCAAACTCACAATATCTAACTCAACAAATTCATTAAAACAACATGCTTAGCAAACTCCCTTATACACCTTATAATATCCACACCTTATAAATTTCAATCACCAAAAATCAAAATAAAATATTTTAATTTTTCTTTACCTTATAACTCCCCCAAGCACTCACGACAATCTTAAAACAATTTAATTTTCAACACCTTGGGAAATAAAATCGAATGGCATACCTTTAGTTTTTTCTACCTATAAAAAGCTAACATTAGTGGAGTCAACCATGTGATATTTGCACTCCAAACACCCTAGATCTAAGATAGTCCACCAAGTGGGTTGTGTGCCCACATGAGACACACGATGCATGCATTCCCAAAAATATGCCTCATGAAAACACCGAACAAGTTAAACGAAGGCCTCTTCCTCAAATACATCAATCACATGGATCAAACCATGATCTCCTCCATGAAAGCCGTAACACTCTCTCAACTATCACTTGTGCTATCACTGTTATTGGGATGTCAAACCACTATGCGGCCTTTGTTGCCTTGTTTCCCTCCAAGCACTTTTAAAATGTGAATTATCTTCTTCTTAGATGAAACACTCAATATCTATTTTCTCGCATTCGAAGGTGTGTTAGATAACTTTGGGAAATAGAAATCATTTCCTATATAAATGCACATTATATTTTGATTTGTCACGTTGGCCCATTTTTTAATTTAAAAATTTGAATTCAATTTCTAAATATTAAATTTAAAACCTTTGCCTCCAATATTAATTTAAACTAAAAATTTAATCAAAGATTAAAATATTTTAATTTAAATTAAACCTTTTGAAAATTGCTCATGGGTCTTTTCAATTTGAAATTCATTTTCTTCACCTTGTTATTTGGCCCAAAATATTATAATAATAGAATATTATTATTTAATTTTAACTTGCTTCTCCTTCATCAGGTCTTCATCCTTTGGGCTCTTTTTAGGCATATAATATTAAAAAAATATTATATCCTATTCCTTCCAAGACCTTCTTGCTTTTTGAAAAACCACTTGATGTCCTTAATGACGGAGAAATTAAACCAATATTCTTTTGACATAAATGACAACAAAACTACTCAAAATTTCCAACAATATCCGCCTTTGTCATTGATGGCAACCCCTTTATTTTTACCATTCCTTTTTATTTTCTCAAAAGCTGCTTTCCTTGAGAAACTGCTCCTCCTGACTAAATGCTCTGCTTTCCATGAGAAATTGCTCCCCTTAACTCAAATCTCTCCCCCTTTGTCATCAATGGCAAAGGGTCACCTTTGGGGCTTGAGGCTAAGAATGAGACTTTTAGTTTTAGCTCCTCCTCCACCTCCTATTGAGGTGGTTAATTCTGGGGTGGGAGTAGAACTACTCCCAAATTCTCTTGAAGGTACTCAAAAGTCTCTTTTGGAAGTGGCTTAGTGAAAATATCTACAATCTGCTCCTTTGTAGTAACATATTCCAACCTGGCCTAATTTTCTATCACATGTTCTCTCAAAAAGTGATACTTGATCGGAATGTGCTTTGTCCTAGAGTGCATCACTGGATTCTTTGAAATATTTATAGTACTTGTATTATCACACAATATGGGAATAGGATGATCATGTTTTATTTTGAAATCCTCTAGAGTTCACTTTATCCATAATACTTGTGTACAACTAGCAACTGTTGCAATATACTCTGCCTCTATTGTGGATAGGGATACTGATGCATATTTATTACTTAGCCAATAGACTAAACAATCTCCAAGAAAGAATTCTCCACCACTTGTACTTTTTCTATCATCAATACTACCAGCCCAATCTGCATCTATATATGTTGTGAGAGTAAAACTATCACTTTTGGGATACCAGAGCCCAAAATCCATAGTCCTTTTTAAATACCTAAGAATCATTTTTACTGCTGCTACATGTGTTTCCTTGGGTGCTTCCTAAAACCTTGCCACTAATCCCACTACCTCCATGATATCTAGTCTTGTAGCTATGACATATAGTAAGTTGCCAATCATAGATCTGTATAATTTCTGATTTACCTCTAGAGATTCATCATCTTTACTCAAATTACATCTTGTAACCATAGGAGTGCTTACTGGCTTGCAATATTCTAACTTGAATTTCTTTCGCATCTCTTTTATATACTTGGTTTGTGAAAAGAACACTCATTTCTTTGATTGTGAAATCTGAAGTCCAAGAAAGAAGTACAACTCACCAAGCATAGACATCTCAAATTCATTATGCATGCTCTTTGCAAATTTCTAACACATCTCGAACATATAACCAATATAGTAAAATACATATTGGAATATAAATGTAAAGTAAAAAACTAATAATTTCCATACAATATTTAAATTTGAAAAAATAATATTGAATACATACATGGATTTATGCAATGTTTGTTAATTATTTTATTGAATTTGTTGTACCCATTACCTCTATTCATATATACTAAAATTTAAGGATGGTAGATACTCTATTCAATACCAAAAAAAATACAAAATAATATTTTTTATAATATATAATATCTAAGTTTTATATAAATGAATACATTCAAGTAAAAATATAAATTAACAAAATTATTATTGCTTACAAACTTATAGATGGTTGTGTCTAAATTCATTATTCCAATTAAGGAGAAACTTTATTCCTTTTGTCAAACATAGCCTAGATGATACTTTGATGGATACTATATTCATCAATTATTCTTTTTATACATCCTTTCTCCCATTGATCACACAACTACTTCCAAGCCTCATCACCATAGTCATTTGGCTCATATTATATTACTAGTCACTTGATAGTGTTCAAAATGTATTTGACAATTAAAGTATAATTATTTTTTGAATAGGTTGAAATTTTGGGGGCACATCAAGGGCCACCCTCCCCATGAATTAAACTTGGATCTTTTCTAGGAGAGACAAATTACCATTGCAATGTTCCTATTGGGACTATAAAAAAATATTAATTTTTTTTATCTATCATCCACTTACTACTATGAACCTTAGAATATCGTATATTGACAAAACAACTTCCAAAACATGATAGATTAGTAGACCACTTCCAAAATAGAAACTTAAAAAAAATTGTAGCTACCACCCAATCATAACAAAAACAATAGTCTATAACCATTGGGGTTGTTATGGAGTTCATAGTTGATGGGTATTTTGATTGTTTTTCTTCTATAGCATAGGTTCTTCCTCCTTCAAAGTGGTAAGATTTGAGAATGAATTTTTGCACTTCAAGCTCCTAAGGTAATATCTAGTTGTAACACATTCTGTATGATCTTCATTTTTAGAAAATTGTTTGTCACCAATTGTTTCATAATTAGCTTCAAGAATACTATTTGAGGTGCTAATATTTTCCATGGAACTGACTAGATGGTCTTTAGTAACCATTTGAGTTTTATAATGATATGATATAAATTCTCCTTTCAATATTGAGTCTTTTGTTGCTTGCTTGATTCATGTTGGATAATTGGCATAGTTGGAGGATGAGCTTCTTCTTTGTGAACTAGGACATTTGAAGGTTTAGGATCATTTGCATGTAAGGCCTTCTCCTCCACTAATTAGGAATTAGAGTATGATCAGATTATTGAGCATCTCTTATTTAGGTGGCAATATTGTTGACAGTCATAACATATTAGGGAGAAGTTTTCATAGTCAATATTTTGGATCCATTCCTCTTTTCTTGAGGATATAGAGATGGATTGAGGTAAAGGAACTAAAATATTCATTCAAATAACCAATCTTGCTTTACTCATATTAATTTTACTGGATACATTTTCCTCTATTTGGGTATCCATATACTGGAATGCACCAACAACATTACCAATTTTGGCAAATATATTCTCTCCTCAAAACTCCATAGGGAGAGCATATAGATTCACCCATAATAGGAATCCATTTACTTCTTCTATAAGGGGGTTGAGATCAGGAGTCCAAGGTCTTATATAGACACCCCTTTGTCCAAAAAACCAATTGTATCTATAATATATTACCCTATATCTATCAACTAAATAAAAAAAGGAAAAAAAAAATTTTGGGTAGCAGAGTTACTTGGAATTTATTGGACCACAAAATTTTAATGTATCCTTTGAGCTCCTTTAGGCCTAGTATTTTTCCCTTGATTTTGTAGATAAATATTTGGGCTTCATGATCAATTAGATCCAACCCAAAATCATCCTCTAAAATCTTGATAAAGGGTAGAGGTTCATCAAAAAGCTCCACTTCCAAATCCAAATATCCCTAAGAGATATTTCTTCTGATCAAAGAGGCTTTCTCATAGACTAAAGATCAACTAATATCCTCCTACAAACAAACCTCTTTCTGAAATGCTTGACTGCACCTAGGGTTTGCACCCCTTTCACTCTTTTCCATCCTCATATCCTCTTGAGTATAGCAAGTGGGCTATAAACAACCCTCTTCCTGCAATGCTTGACTACACCTAGGGTTTGCATCCCTTTCATTATGTTCCATCCTCATGTCCTCTTGAGTATAGTGAGTGGGTTGTGAACAACCCTCTTCTTGCAATGCTTGACTGCACCTAGGTTTTGCATCCCTTTCACTTCATTCCATCCTCATGTCCTCCTAAGTATAGCGAGTCGGTTACGAAAACCCTCTTCCTACAAATTTTGACTACACCTAGGGTTTTCACCCCTTCAGCTCTATTCCAACCTCATGTCCTCATAAGTACATAAATTAAATTATAATTATTAAGATAATGCTAAAAATTAGTTTTAAATAAAATAAACAGTGTAATTTTTAAAACATTATTGAAAATTAAAATTGATATAATAATTTAAATTCTATATATAATACTTATGTAAAAATTACATTCTATTGTATACACATTGAGCATACATTTATGTGAATGAGTTTTAAAATTTTAATTATTATTGAGTTCTTCCTTAATTTTTTTGTATATGCATGTTGGAGAAAAAAATTGTGTCCCTTAGAAATTGTCACATCATAGAATTTTTTTAATCCAATTAGCACTGTGGACTCTAGTAGATCCACCTCTTTAACTCAAGAAATAATTATACAATGACTTTTGACAAATTGAGTTAGGTAAGGAAACCCTAAATGGATCTTATACTATAATTCAATTGTGCTCAACCAAATAACAAGAGAAATGTAAAATATTAATTATTTGACCAATATCTATAAAACCCATTAATTAAAACCCTATTAATAGATTGGTGCCTACCCATTGTGCAATTGTAGCAAAGCTTTAAATAGTTAAATGAGATAGAAAGAAAGGGAAAGAAAAATTGGGTTAATTATATCCATTCAAATGATGTAACAGACATGATTAATTTTCTAGTGATAGAATCTCCATTTACACATTCAAATAATGTAATATCTAAATGTGGAACAAATACACAATTGAAACAAAGAAATGCCCAAAGGAAGATGTAATATTTGTATTAATATCAAAAAATATTTATAATTAGAGTTTGGTAAAATGACCCATATCTCTTTAAATAGATAAAAATATATTTCTCTATTCAAATGATGTAACAGATAACTTCATATCTTAATTCTAAAAGTACTAACAAAGAGCCTCCTATATTTCACTCTAGCCACTAGAAATGATCTTAACAAGTTGGGTACTTCCTTAGAAAGACATGCACAATTAAGAGGGAGAATACGGGATCGATATAAGAGAAAAGACATAAAATAAAATACATCTAATAGGACAAGTACAACCTAGTATACCTCTAGAAAAAATTGGCTATGCAAAACTTGATCCTTTCTTTAGCTGATGTAGCATATATTTATAGTCTAAATTTACCCTGTTTTGTTGCAACTAGCTCCATTTGGTCCCTCCACCTGCACCACCAATATTGTTCTTGGTTTAAACTAAATTAGAATTGTCATGAATATCTCTTCTATAATTTTACACTTGTATACCTTCTAATTGTTAGATTTTCTAGTAGGTTATAGCTATGCTAAATCTAGACCTTATATCTTATACCTCTAGTGTTGTATCTTTTTTTACTAGTGGGCTATTAGCTCAATTTTTGCTTTTGTGATACTTTAGTAGTTTCACAGTCCTTATTATTTTATAACTTTTAAAATATCACTTTATTATATTTGCAGCATGATAAAAATTGGGACTTTATGTTTGGCGTCTCTATGATAGCCTTATTTTAAATTTAGCAATTTAGGAGGGGAGAGAGAATGAAGTGCAACGTGAAGGGAATATGGGGATCGTATAAAGTGGAAGATAGTTATTGATGAAGAGATATAAAAACAAAAATGAGGTAAGAATATGGTGAAGAGAAAGAGTGGAAGAAGAGGAAAAGAAACAATCTTGAGATAGGTTGTGGTAACCTAACCCTAGTGTTGGCAAAAGGAAATTTGATTGTGGTTAATATAGATTTTGAAGACATGTCTCCATAAAAATGAAAGGTATGGGCACATCTTACTTGTGAGTAAAATATTGTTGTATTGAATATTGTGAATACTAATTTGGAGTGAAAAGGATTGTTTGATAAGCATTGTTGAGTTTGGTTTTGAGATATCCAATATTGATTGATGAAGGTTTTTCTTGAATAAAGTTTGATGATAGAAACCTTGTTTGATAAGCATAGTTGGAAATATTGAGTGAGCCTTCATATGCATGATTAGGGTTTGTGAAATATCATGAGTATCATTGTTATGTGAAGTTTATTTGATAAGCATTGTTGAATAATTTTCATTGAGTATTTGGTTGAGTTGAGATAAACAAGCTTTTGAGAGAGCTTGTGAGCAGATTTGAGTAAGTCCTAGAGAGGACTTAAAGATAGATTTGAGTAAGCTTTTGTGGAATATTACAATGAAAATTTTAGGTAAGTCTTTTAGAAGACATGTGAGAAAATTTGATTGATTTGTTCAAACCTTAAGTTAATGTTTGGGGCAGATCTAGCAGAGTTGATTTATGATTGAGTCAAGATTTGTGTTAAGGCTTGAGGATAGATTTGAAGACATAATTTGGTGCATATTTAAGGATAATTTTGTGCCATACTAGAAAAAGAGGTTGAGAAAATTTGTGCTAGATCGAAGGATTGTGTTTAGTACAAATCAAAGACAAATATTGAGCAGATTTATGTAGAGTAGAGGATAGTGTTCAGTATAGATCTAAGATAGAGATATAATAAGAGCAGGCTTTGGAGGTGACATAACAAAGGATTGTAGAATCTAGTGGATAGAGATATATTAGCTAGGGCAATGAGGATAGAGGTATTTTGAGTGGGGATAGGGGTCTTCAATGGAGAGAGATCCACAAGCCAGTGCAGTGGAGGTATTAGTATTCTAGGGGATCACCAGCCAGATCAAGGGAGAAGGAGTTCTCCTATGGATATATATCCATGAACTTGATTAGGGGATTAGTGTCTCCTTTGGATAGAGGTTCATAAATATTGTAATAGGGAATAATTCCCAAGAAATTTGTTGAGAAAATTTAAGTGAAATATTTTCTCTGTGGACGTAGCCCACATTGGGTGAACCACATTAAATCATGTCTCTCATGTGTGTGATGTTTTATGTAATTATTGTTGCTTTATTACTATTGATATTATCATATGGATTGAGAAGTAAAAATTTTTATCTTATACTATTCACCTGATGAGGATTGATGTTTGATCACTCATATGACCCCTCTTTATTTCCTATCTAGGTTTGCATAGTTTATTTCTTGCAATTTAATATTGTAAGTGAGTCTTATTCTCACATAGAATCCTTGTGCATTAGTTGGCAAGATAGTTGTCACTAATAAGTATTAGTTAGGAAGAGTGAACTCAAAGTTAGCTTAAGCACATGTTTGTAGCTAACTTCTTATCTTCTTGTTGGCTAAGATGTTATGTGCATTTTCTTATGCACTATTATAGCCTTTGGTTATATTGTTATGTAATTTGGGACCAATCCATGATTTTGTGGAATTGGTTAAGTATTTTGGGCCTTTCGAGCCTATAAATATAGCTTATGAAATATAGAACACTAGTTGGATTTTCAACCTTCTCATTGGTATCAGAGCCTAGTTCATGTTTGCACTAGGGCTTGTGAAGTTGAGAGGGAAGGAGATAAATTTGTTATGAGAAATTATTTCTCATTGAGGACTCGGTTTAAGCTCAAAGGATGCTTGAAAACCATTCGCAGAAGGAAATTCCTTCGGTGACAAACTCCTCATTCCAACTTTTTGCTTATGCTCAAGAAGTATAGGAAAAGCTTACCTCAGAGTTCTTCCTACTATGATCCTTGGAAGGGAATGGATCATAGTTATGGTCCAATTAGGATTAGGAAGCCATTTAACCCTATTACCCCCCCCATTTTTTAGTATTGAAGAGCTCAAAGTGTCTTCCCAATACCAGGTTGTGTGTCGACTTGGGTTTGGTTGCCTTTAAAACGCTGATCATGTGTCGATCGAATCTTGAAAGGAGTGCTACTGTGAAGGCGTTGTTGGTTTGATGGAAATTTGCACCTTTGTTTTGAAATTTTGAGGTAATTTTGCCTTAACATTTCATGTTTTTATTGTAAAATTGAATTTTAAATTTTAAATAACCTTTAAAAGTTATTTAATTTTATTTAAAATTTATTAATAATTAATATATGTAAAATATTATTATATATATATATATATATATATATATTAATTATTTTTATTTTGTAAAAGAAAAAAAATTGGAGATCTACCGAATTAACTAGCAGTCGGTCGCAAGGGCATTTTTGGCCGGTGCTCGGTAGATCGTAGGGGTTTTTTGACAGCACACAAGCCTACTTCATGCTCTATAGAATGTCGAGCGTAGCCCACTATGCCGCACCCCTATCGGCATGTCCTGCAGTGCTACATGACTATAGCTTGCACATGCAGAAAAGTGTTGCATGCACTGCAGCCTGCACATGCAACAAAATTTGCATGCGCTGTAGGCTGTAGGTGCAGCTTATGTTGCATGCACTATAGCTCAGCAAGTGTTGTCAGCTGCAGGTGCAGCCCGTACTGCATAACTATAGACCTTGCATGGGTTGTAGGTTGTAGGTGCAGCCAACGTTGTACGCTCATTGTGCGTGCCCAATCATAGGCTGCAACTTTTGCACAGGGTTGACCTATGTTGGAGACAAATGTTTCAACCTATGTTCTTTTTGGTGACTGTGCAACTCAGGTGACAGGAGGTTACCCAGTTGGAACCTAGAAATTTACAATTAAAAATTGCATTGTCTTCCATCATGATTAGTTCTTTTACCTGAAATAATCATCATTACTTTTAGGAAGTGTGCAGTTGAAGTTACGAAAATCCATGCAACAAACATTTTGCATGAGAAACTGCATTTTGCTTCTGAAGTTCAAGTTGGCATTTCGACAAAACCAAGGGTAATTAATTTTAATTTTATAATTTTTACTTTATCTAAGGTTTAAATTTGCATGTAATTTTTATTTATTTATTAATTTATTTTTAAATAGCTTAATTAAATTAATTAATATTTTGATTAATTAAAATTTAATTTTTAATTAAGTTATTTTTAAATTAATAAATTATAAAAATTTAAACCTTAGGTTAGTTTAAAATTTTAAAATTTTAAGCAAATTTTTCATTCTGATCTGCAATTCTTCCAGCTCCAGCCTCATAAAAATTGTGAAGAATTATTTTGTTCATATTTTTAAGATTACAAGCAGCAGATTTTTGCTTATTTAGCCTTAGGAGTATTTTTCAATTAAGGGCACAACATTGTAACAGGGTACCCCAAATTTTTACCCTGATTTTAAGTGCTTTACCCTTTTACTCCTGGCTTATACCCGGTTCCAAATGGCTTCAGATTTGGCTGCCCAGATGGCAGAATTAGCACATGTTGTAAGTATACTTGTAGAGAAGGTGAATGATACTACACTGAGTCAAGTGGTAAGTAGCCTTGCTGACAAGGTTAGCGACATTAGCATTCAAAATGCAGTTGATGTTAAAATCTACAACAATGATCCTCGATCCAAAGCAAGGTGTGAAGTGCCATTGTATGATGGCTCAAGAAACCCGGACATCTTGAATAGTTGGCTTCTTGACATGGAGTCCTGGTTTTCTTACACTCATACCTCGGATGAGGACAAGGTTCCCTTCGCCAAGCTCAAGCTTTTAGGTTTGGCTAAAGTGTTAGTGGAACGCAAAGGGGGACATGATGAAATTACCACTTGGGATAACCTTGTAAAATCTCTTAAGCAAAATTTTTATCCCTCTAATTATCAAAAGGAGTTGGTAATTAAGTGGTTTAGATTTCGTCAAGGAACTAATATGACTGTGCAGGATTATATCTTCCAATTCAACAGGTACAAAATTCTTTTGAATGTGGAGGATGATGTCAAAACTTTGATTCTCAAATTTCAAAGTGGCTTATTAGAGCATTTGTATAGGGAAATCATGTTTTTTAACATGGAAACATTGGATTCAGCTTTCAACCAAGCGCAACTTGTTGAGGACAAGTTCAAAGCGCACTCACAGGGATTCCATGCTCCTACTACTCAAGTGGTTGCTAGCTCATCAAAAGGGAATAATTCTTTCTCTCAAAAGAAGAACTTTACCCAAAAGAAGAATTTTTCTTCTCCTTCTCCTTCCTCTCCTTCTCCTTCATATTCTTCTCCTTCTTCTTCTTCCAAAAACTTCTTCCAAAATTTTTTGTAACTATTGTAAGAAAAAGGGCCATGAAAAGTCTGATTGTTTTAAAATTAAGAAGAGAAGTTTGGTTGTAACTACTCAAGCGGAGGATGCCTTGAAAGGTCCCCTTGAGTCAGTAGGAGAAAGTAGAGTATACACGAAATTACGAGGTAAACTCAATGATGTTACCTTAGTAAATGTTAGTTCATCAGGGAGCGCTCGGGATGCTTTGTTCATCACTCGAGCTCATTTGCTCCATAACTTTGCAACATATTGTATAGTGGATAATGGCTCGCAGAAAAATCTAATTGCGAGGTCCATTGTCGAGAGATTGAAGTTACCCATGGAGCCTCATCCTCAACCTTACTCTTTGGGTTGGAAGGATAGTGGAAGAGGCTCAGAAATCACTCACACTTGCACATTAAAATTTGCACTTGGACCACAGTTCATAGATCAAGTCACTTGTGATGTGACTCCTATGGATTGTTGTGGGATTTTGCTTGGGCAACCATTTCAGTATGATAGGAAAGTTGTTTATGATGCTTTTAAAAGAACCTACACATTTCAAAAGTATGGTAAGGTATTTCTCATAAAAAGCACCAACACTCCTAACATGGTTTTAAATTCCAAGCAAGCAAAAAAGGCAATTAAAAAAGGTGGTGAGGTTGCTCTAATTTTCATTCGCTCTCAACACACTTCTACATCAGATTCCATTCCACATCGACATTCTTCAATGGATAAAATATTGCAAAGTTACTCACACATATTTCAGGAGCCCAAGTCTCTTCCTCCAATTCGCACAATTAATCATAGCATTGAAATCATTCCTGGATCTTCACTACCTAATGCACCCATGTATAGACAATCTATTTTGCAAAATGAAGAAATTAAAAGGCAAATAGAAGATTTGTTGTCTAAGGGTTTCATTAAGGAAAGTACTTCTCCTTGTGCCTCACCTATTTTGTTGGTTCTTAAAAAATATGGCACTTGGAGATTGTGTATTGATTTTCGTGCTTTGAACAGAATTTCTATAAAGAATAGATATCCACTACCTCGCATTGATGATTTATTAGATCAGCTCCAAGGAGCCAAGTTATTTTCTAAAATAGATCTCAAAAGTGGTTATCATCAAGTGTGTATCCAAGTAGAGGATACATGGAAGATGACTTTTAAGATGAATATGGGCCTTTTTGAGTGGTTGGTCATGCCTTTTGGTCTTACTAATGCTCCTGCAACCTTCATGAGGTTGATGAATGATGTATTTCGTGATGTACTTGACAAATTTGTAATCATATATCTTGATGATATATTAATATTCTCAAACACTTGGGAAGAACATCTTAGGCATATCCATCATACACTTGATATCCTTCAAAAGAATCAATTATATGCCAACCTTTCCAAGTGTTCCTTTGGCAACACTTCCATTTCCTACCTTGGTTTTGTGATTAGTGAAAGTGGAATTCAGGTAGATCCCACTAAAGTTGATGTCTTACTTAAGTGGTCCCCTCCTTCTACTCTAACCGAGTTAAGGAGTTTCCTAGGACTTGCAAATTTCTATCGCAAGTTCATTCCTCAATATTCCACTATTGCAGCTCCATTGCACTATCTCACTAAGTCTAAAGTTCCATTTCAATGGGGGAAGAACCAAGATGTTACCTTTGAGAAATTAAAAAAGAAACTTTGTACAACACCTGTGCTATCCTTACCTGACCTCTCTCAACATTTTGAGATTGAAATGGATGCATCTCAAGTTGCTCTAGGTGTTGTGCTCAAACAGAATGGTCATCCAGTTGCTTATCATTCAAAAAAATTTTATGCTGCCAAGTTGAACTATTCCACATATGACAAGGAGTTGTATGCATTAGTTCAAGCTATAAAGTACTGGAGACACTATATTTTGGGAAAATAAACTGTAGTACACATTGATCATATGCCTCTCAAGTTCCTACAATCCCAAAGTAAAATTGAAGAGTCAAGACATATGAAGTGGGCCTCTTACCTCCAACAATTTCACTTGGTAATCAAGTACAAAAAGGGGAAGAGTAATACTGTTGTTGATTGTTTGAGTAGGCCTCCTACCACTCTTGCCTTAATAGTAATGTCTACTTCACACTTGGGATTTCAGACTTGGCCAAATCAATATTCTCAGGATCCTGATTTTGGAAAAATATTTGAGCAAGTAAGTAAGCCTTCTTCTTCCAATTTGCATCCTTTCCAAGATTTTTACATCAAGGATGGACTACTTTACAAATTGGACAAGGTTTGTGTTCCTTGTGAGCCAAGAGTGTCACTTCTTAAGGAAGCTCATTCTACACTTTATGGTGGTCACTTTGGGAAACACAAAATGCTTCATCACTTGCAAATATTTTTCTACTGGCCAAGAATGCAGAGGGATGTGTTAAGGTTTCTCAAATAGTGTGCAGTTTGTTGTCACTCAAAACCAGCTAACAAGAAGTTTGGCTTAGGCATTCCTTTGCCCATTCCTTCACGTCCTTGGGAAAGCATTTCCATGGATTTAGTTAGTGGTTTTCCCATGACAGTGCGACAACATGATTGTGTGTTTGTGGTTGTTGATAGATTCAGTAAGATGGCTAAGTTTATTCCATGCCGCAAGACAAGTTCTACACCAGACTTAGCCCAATTATTCTTTGATAGCATTTGGTGATCCTTTGGTCTACCTACCAACATTATATCGGATCGTGATTCATGCTTTGTGGGTCACTTTTGGCGTTCCTTGTGGAAAATTTTGGGAGTTTCCCTTAACTTTTCCACCGCCTACCATCCACAATCCGATGGGTAGACTGAAGTGGTGAACCGTACACTTGTGCAGAGTCTACGCATCTATCATCATGCTTCACCAGCAAAGTGGGACTTGAGTCTCACTCATATTGAGCATGCTTACAATAGGGCACTACATTCTTCTACAGGTCACTCTCCTTTTGAGGTTTGTTTGGGATTTCAGCCTTTGGCACCTTATGAGTTACCTTTGTCCTTGCCTTCTCCTATCACTTCTCATATTTAGAAGGAGCAAGACAAGGCACACTCATTTATTCAGCACTTGCACAATCTTCAATCAAAGGTGATTGAGATTTTGCAAAAGACACAGCAACAACAGAAATAGGCCATGGATCGACATCGAATTCCTCATCCATTTCAGGTTGGTGATAGAGTATGGTTGCACCTCGACAAGCGATGTTTTTTGATAAGACTCATAGCAAAATCAAACCGATTCGCTATGGGCCTTATACTATCCTTCAATAGGTGTTCGAGAATGCTTTTCACCTTGATCTTCCCACACACTTGGGGATTCATGATGTCATCAATGTAGATCTTTTGAAGTTGTATCATGACTCTACATTGGAGACCACACCAGCTATCAGTCATCCTGTGGACGTGGTTCTTGATTCTCAGTTACCATTGGATTCAGATCAGATCTATGACACGAAGACTCGACAGACTCACCAGGGGTCTACCACCTCTTATCTTGTGGCTCGACGAGGATAGCTACCGCATCAAGCTCGTTGGATTTCTTTTCATCAGATGTCCCATGACTTTCCTACTCTTCTGAAAGCATTGGAGTCCAATGCTTCTATTGTGGGGAGGCATGATGAGGATTGATGTTTGATCACTCATATGACCCCTCTTTATTTCCTAGCTAGGTTTGCATAGTTTATTTCTTGCAATTTAATATTGTAAGTGAGTCTTATTCTCACATACACTTCTTGTGCATTAGTTGGCAAGATAGTTGTCACTTATGAGTATTAGTTAGGAAGAGTGAACTCAAATATAGCTTAAGCACATATTTCTAGCTAACTTCTTATCTTCTTGTTGGCTAAGATGTTACATGCAATTTCTTATGCCACTATTCTAGCCTTTGGTTAGTATGGTTATGTATTTTGGGACCAATCCATGATTTTGTGGAATTGGTTAAGTATTTTGGGCCTTTCAAGCCTATAAATACAACTTATGAAATATAGAACACTAGTTGGATTTTCAACCTTCTCATCACCCCCCTCTTAGTATAAACACATTTTCTTCAATTGGTATCAAAGAAGGTCTCTTTGTGAAAAGACTAAAAACTTAGAGAAGGATCCATCAGAAACACATATGACTTCAAAAAATGAAGAACAAACCATGTTTGATATAAAATAGGAATTCTTCACTACTCTTACGAATTTGGAAAGGATTATAAAGAAGAACTCAAGATTGAAGGAACAAATTCAAGAAGATGAGGAAGCAAAAATGGAACTTCTATAGAGTTTCATAAAAATCAAGATAGGTAGAAGAAGGAAATAAAATTGAACATGATATGTCAGATCTATTAAGAGCAAGGGAAATAGAGTGTGAAATATTATAAGTAGAAATTGTATCTCTAAGGCATGAAGTTGAAAAGACCAATCTTAGACAAGATATAAAGTTAGGCAAACAAAAAGAGGAATCCAACTTTCAAGAATAAGAGACATCAAACAGATAGAAACTCGCTACTCATACTCTGAAAGGAAAATATATCAGGAAAGAATAAAGAAAAAAAGAACCATGGATGAGATTTAATCACAAAAGGAGAAACACTCAACCACATTATCAAAGGCATCCAAACAGGTTACATAATTTCTTCCATGGCTATTGCTTTTCTTGTAACAAATATGGTTATAGAGTTTTACACTACATTGGTTATGTGAAAAATGATGTCAATAGAAATTTCAACTCTTTTGCACCTCTTATGAATAATGATATCATATGTTAAAAATGCAATAATTCTGGGCACAAGGCTAGATGGTGCAAAATGGTACTTCCTGAGTCTAGTAAAAGGAATACAACTTCAACAACTAGGAAAGATAAAAATGAATATGAAAAGGCTAGATCACTATTAGTTCAAATAGATCTTCATGCTCAGGATAAAGAAGAACAATTTTTTCTTGATAGTTGTTGCTCTAGACACATGACAAGAGACAAAGACAAATTTCTTGTACTCAAAGAAACTAATAGAGGATTAGTAAGTTTTTGTGATAATGGATCAACAAAAATTGGTGGAAAAGGAACTCTGAGTTTAGATAATGGGAAAACAAAAACAGAAAATATACTATATGTCAAAGGGTTAAGACACAATCTGCTAAGTGTAAGCCAACTTTGTGATCAAGGTCATATGGTTATATTTCACCCAAATAGATGTGAGATAAGAAAGTCAAAAACTAGAAAATTCATTGCAAATGCAAGTAGAACTCCAAAAAACCTCTATATGCTTAGTGAGATTAAAGGGGAAAAGTATTTTCTATCACAAGAAGATGAGAGTTGGTTGTGGCATAGAATAATGGGTCATTTGAATTTTGACAATATAGTCAACATAAGCAATAAACAAGTTGTCATAGATTTACCCAAGATAAAAAGGCCACAAAACACAATCTGTGCACCTTGTCATCATGGAAAACAAACTAGAACAAGTTTAAAATCAAAGGGATATATGTCATCTGAGCCATTGAAAACTAATGCATACTGATCTATGAGGTCCTACTAGAACACAAAGTATTCAAGGTGAAAGTTACTTCATATTGTTCATAGATGATTACTCCGAAATGATATCATCAAAATAAACAACCATAATTAGTAGGTCATTCCCTTCATTTTTGATGTATAAGTTACTATCCACTATTCCTTTCCTGAAAACCTATTTCTGTAGGTACTTATCCAATATTGAATACCAAGCTCTAGGAGCTTGCTTTAGTCCATAAAGTTTTTTTTTCAATCTGCATACATATTCTGGTTTGTCAGTAAGTTGAAACCTTCTAGCTGCTCAATGTAGACCTCTTCTTTTAAAACACCATTTAGAAAGGTTGATTTAACATCCATATGATATAATTTGAAGTTTTTGAAGCTTGAAAATGCTAAGAACATTCTAATAGCTTCAAGTCGTGCAACTAGAGAAAATGTCTCATAAAATTCAATTCCCTCTACATGTGCATAACCTTTGCACACTAATATTTCTTTATTTATGATCACCTGACCATATTCATTTAACTTGTTTCTGAATACCCATTTAGTGCCAATCATATATTTTTCTTTTGCTCGTGGAACAAGTTCCCAAGTCTTGATTTTCTCTATCTGATCTAATTTATCATCTATTGCCTTAATATAGAACTTATATTCACTTGCCTCATTGATGTCTTTTGGCTCAATTTTAGATAACAAGGAAAATTTTGCTTGTTGAGATGGTGTTATTATCCTTCTCCTTGTATGTCTCTCATTTGGATTCCCAATGATTAGCTCTTTTGTATGATGTTTATGTACATACATAGATGGATTCTTAGGAAGAAGTATTTGTGTTTCTTCCTCTTCTTCATTTGATTCCTCATAAAACTCTTCTTGACAACTTCCATCTTCTTGATACATAATTTGCTAAACTGGTTCTCTTGAATCTATATTTTCATCAACTATTACATTTATAATTTCTACAATAGTACATGTCCTTTTTTTATAGCATCTATAAGCTTTACTCTTAGTAGAATAACAAATAAAAATTCCCTCATCACATCTTTGGTCAAACTTGCCCAAGTTTTGCTCTTCCCGTCTTATGTAACACTTGCTTCCAAAAACCTTGAAGTGTTTTACAATGGTCGGTCTTCCTTTCCAAATCTCATATGGAGTATTGTGATGGTTTACCCTCATTTGATTCCTAGTTATTATATATACTTTTTTTTTGAATTCTTCCCTCCAAAATCCATCTAAAATATTGGACTCATTTAACATAGCTCTAGCCATATTCTCAATAGTCCTATTTTTCCTTTCAACTACTCTATTTTGTTGAGTTATTGTAGCTGGGTATTATCTCTTGATTCCATGTTGTTCATAGAAATATACAAATTCATTTGAGGTAAAATCTCCTCCTCTGTCAGATCTCAAACACTTAATTCTTTTATCGGTTTCATTTTTGACCCGTTCTTTAAATACTTTGAATTTATCAAATGCTTCCAACTTATCTTTTAGGAAAGCTACCCAAGTCATTCTGGAGTAATCATCTATGAACAATATGAACTAAATTTCACCTTGAATACTTTGTGTTATGATGGTGCCACATAAATCAGTATGTATTAGTTTTAATGGCTCAAATGACATATATCCCTTTGATTTGAAACTTGTTCTAGTTTATTTTCCATGTTGACAAGGTGCATAGATTATGTTTTGTGGCCTTTTTATCTTGGGTAAATCTCTGATAGCCTATTTATTGCTTATGTTGACTATATTATCAAAATTCAAATGACCCATTCTTCTATGCCACAACCAAATCTCATCTTCTTGTGATAGAAAATACTTTTCCCCTTTAATCTCACTAAGCATATAGAGGTTGTTTTGAGTTCTACTTGCATTTGCAATGACTTTTCCAATTTTTGAATTTCCTATCTCACATATATCTGGGTGAAATGTAACTATATGACCTTGATTACAAATTTGGCTTACACTTAGCATATTGTGTCTTAACCCTTTGACATATAGTACATTTTTTGTTCTTGTTTTTCTGTTATCTAAACTTAGAGTTCATTTTCCACCAATTTTTGCTGATCCATTATCACCAAAACTTACTAATCCTCTATTAGTTTCTTTGAGTACAAGAAATTTGTCTTTGTCTCCTATCATGTGTCTAGAGAAAACACTATCAAGAAACCATTGTTCTTCTTTATCCTGAGCATGAAGAGTTGTTTGAACTAACATTGATCTAGCATTTTCATTTTACTTTTTCTCTTTCCTAGTTGTTGAAGTTGTATTCCTTTTACTAGACTCAAGAAGTACCATTTTTGCACCATCTATCCTTGTGCCCAAAATTATTGCATTTGTAACATATGATATCATTATTCATAAGAGGTGCAAAAGAGTTGAAATTTCTATTGACATTATTTTTCACATAACCAATGCAATGTACAACTCTATGACCATATTTGTTACAAGAAAAGCAATAGCCATGGAAGAAATTATGTAGCCTATTTGGATGCCTTTGAGAATGTGGTTGAGTGCTTCTCATTTTGTGATTAACTCTCATCCATGGTTATTTGTTGCTTTCTTCTTTCCTGATATCTTTTCCTTTTGGGGTATGAGTAGCGAGCTTCTCTCTGTTTGATGTCTCTAATTATTGAAGTTGGATTTCTCTTTCTGTTTGCCTAACTTCATATCTTGTTGAAGCTTAGTATTTTCAACTTCATGCCTTACAGATACAATTTTTTCTTTCAATATTTCACACTTTGTTTCCCTTGACCTTAATAGATCTGTCATATCCTATTCAATTTTCTTTCCTTCTTCTACCTTTATCTTGAGTTCTGTGAAACTCTGTAGAAGTTCCATTTTTCTTCCTCATCTTCTTGAATTTTTTCCTTCAATATTGAGTTCTTCTTTCTATTCCTTTCCAAATTCCTGATAGTAGTGAAGAATACCTCTTTTATATCAAACATGGTTTCTTCAATTTTTGAAGTCATGTGTGTTTCTGATGGATCCTTCTCTAAGATGTTAGTATTTTCATGGAGAGACCTACTTTGATACCAATTGAAGAAATAACAATCCATATGATAATATAAACAGTAATAAAATAACAAATTTCTACTTCTCAATCCAAATGATAATATAAACAGTAATAAAATAACAATCATTACATAAATTATCACACACATGAGAAATATGATTTAACATGGTTCACCCAATGTGGGCTATGTCCACAGAGAAAATATTTCACTTAAATTTTCACAAAAAAATTCTTGGGAATCCTTACCTATTAGAATGTTTATGGACCTCTATCCAAAGGAGACACAAATCCCCTAATCAAGTTCATGGATCTCTATCCATAGAAGAAATCCTTCTCCCTTGTTCTGACTGGTGATCCTCTAGAATACTACTACCTCCAATGCACTGGCTTGTGGATCTCTCTCCATTGAAGACCCCTATCCTCACTCAGAAGACCTCTATCCTCACTGCCCTAGCTAATGGATCTCTATCCACTAGAGACTACTATCCTCTACTCTATCACCTACAAAGCTTGTTTGTATTCTATCTTTGTCTTAGATCTATACTAAACACTATCCTCTACCCTGCACAAATCTTCTCAATATCTGTCTCTTATCTATACTAAACACATTCCTTTGATCTAGCACAAATCTGCTCAATCTCTATCTCTGGTCTAGCACAAACTTATTCTCAAATCTGCACCAAACTCTATCTTCAAATCTATCCTTAGGCCTTAACACAAAGCTTGAATCAATCACAAATCAACTCTGCTATATCTGCCCCAAACCTTAACTCAAGGTTTGAACAAATCAATCAACTATGTGCATAAGTCTTCTCAAATACTTGTCTCAAATATGCATTGTAAGCTTCCATAAAATCTTACTCAAATCTATCCTTAAGTCCTCTCTAGGACTTACTCAAATTTGCTCACAAGCTCTCTCAAAAGCTTGTTTATCTCAACTCAATCAAATACTCAATGAAAATTATTCAATAATTCTTATCAAACAAACTTCACATAAAAATGATACTCATGATCTTTCACAAACCCTAATCATGCATATGAAGGCTCACTCAATATTTCCAACAATGCTTATCAAACAAGGTTTCTATCATCAACCTTTATTCCAGAAAAACCTTCATCAATCAATATTGGATATCTCAAAACCAAACTCAAAAATGCTTATCAAACAATCCTTTTCACTCCAACTTAACATTCATAATATCCAATCCAACAATATTTAACTCATAAGGAATATGTACCCATACCTTTTATTTTTATGGAGATATGTCTTCAAAACCTGTCTTAACCACAATCCAATTTCCTTTTGCCAACACTAGGGGTAGGTTACCACAACCTATCTCAAGATATCCATAAAATATTTTCTCAAAAATTATTTTCCATACAAAATATCAAATCCTTTTGTACACCTTATAATCTCCAAACTCACAATATTTAACTCAATAATTTCACCATAATAAAACACTTAACAATTTCCCTTGCACACCTTATAATATCCAACCTCACAATATATAACTCAACAATTTCATTAAAACAACATGCATAGCAAACTCCCTTATACATCTTATAATATCCACACCTTATAAATTTCAATCACGAAAAATCAAAATAAAATATTTTAATTTTTCTTTACCGTATAACTCCCCCAAGCACTCATGACAATCTTAAAATAATTTAATTTTTAACACCTTGCGAAATAAAATTGAATGGCATACCTTTAGTTTATTCTACCCATAAAAAGCTGACTTCGATGGATTCAACCATGTGATATTCGCACTCCCAACACCCTAGCTCCAATCTAGGCCACCAAGTGGGCTGCGTGCCCACATGAGACACAATTCACGTTGTCCCAAAAATTCACCTCATGAAAACACCAAACAAACGAAGGCCTCTTCCTCCAAAACATTTATCACGTAGATCGAACCACGATCTCCTCCATGCAATCCTTAACACTCCCAACTTATGCTTGCGCTACCACCATCGGTGGGATGTCAAACCACTATGTGGCCTTTGTTGCCTCATTTTCCTCCAAGCACTTTTAAAATGTGAATTATCTTCTTCTTAGATGCAACGCTCGATATCTCTTTTCTCACATTTGAAGGTGTGTTAGACAAATTTGGGAAATGGAAATCATTTCCTATATAAATGCACATTGTCTTTTGATTTCTCACGCTAGCCCATTTTTGAATTTAAAAATTTGAATTTTGTTTTTAAATATTAAATTTAAAACCTTTGCCTCCAATATTAATTTAAATTAAACCTTTTGAAAATTGCTCATGGGTCTTTTCAATTTGAACTTTTTTTTTCTTCACCTTGTTATTTGGCCCGAAATATTATAATAATAGAATATTATTATTTAATTCAAACTTGCTTCTCCTTCCTCGAGTCTTCATCCTTTAGGCCCTTTTTAGGCATATAATATTTAAAATAAATTCTATATCCTATTCCTTTCCAAGACCTTATTGATTTTGTAAAAACCACTTGATGTCCTTAATGACGGAAAAATTAAACCAATATTCTTTTGACATCAATGACAACAAAACTACTCAAAATTTCCAACATATTTTTCTCTTTATATCTATGAACAATATAATCCTATAAATTATAATAAAGTATAATAATTACGTTTCATTTAAATTTATTATATTTTTCATGTTTTTACACCATTGTAGCATTTATGCTCTAAAAGGTGTGGCTAGGTACTAGACCAATACTATTGTAGTGTTTTTAACAAATGCTACACTAGTGCTATATCAATACTAAGTTGATAAAAAAAGTAACCATATCACCATATTATAGTTGTTTCATCATTGAAAATAATTTTGTAAGAAAGCCAAAAACTATTATTTATAGTATTAATTATTGATGTATTAGAATGACAAATATGACTTGGTATATACAACAATTTACTAATCTAATATTTTTGAAAAAATGTATTGACCGAAATTAGGTGTAGTCATTAATTGGGATTCAATTGATAAAATTTAAGTGTAAAATTAGACTTCATGAAAACCATGAAATCCATCTATAGGGTCAATTTGGAAAAATCTTAAAAAACATGATTGTACTATTTTTTAATAGTCCAATATAGTAAAGTGGCATAGTAGATGAAACAATCCTTATTAGAGTAGTGTAATTTCTAAATAGGTGGCGTAGTCACTAAATTTATTGAAATTAATTAAATAAAGTGGTCTTGAGTATGATTGGACCCATATTAGACGCTCTAATTGACCTAAGGGCCTACTAAATGGACTAATGATGATCCTAATCTTCATTGGTTGTATTTTAAGTATAGGAACAATTTATGGATATAATGGTTATATGTCCCCTTGTACTACAATATGATTAGAAGATATAACTTTTTATTCATTCAACCAATGGATAGGTATGTACCCCTTCTATTCTTTTTATTGTACTAAAATTTATGGAAAAATGGTTCAACATATTAAAACTAAAATACAAAAAGTAAATATAATTGTTAAGATATATCATTGATACAATGGCTCATTTAGTATTTCATGAATAATATGTAGATACAATCCATTATTACCTATATAAATCTATAATAAACATTCATGAAAATTACTAACATGAATAAAAGTGAAAAACCACAATCATCTTTCATTTATAGTTAAAAATGTGAGAATAGAAATACACATAGTCTAAGAGTAAATGACCTTGCACAATCGATAAATGCAATGAAAAAGTTCATTCAACTTCTATTATGATTAAAATAATTTAGTGTTTATATTACCAAAAATATCCTTTATAAATGAGGCTTAGATTATAATTATAGTTAAAATATATTATCTAAGCCTTAATTACTTGGAAGAGATCCTATCTCCTAAACATTAGCATTAAAATAGTACATGATATCCTATTCTACATTTTGATGGAAAATGATTGTATTTCCATTCTAATTTGGCTCTAGATCATCTTTTCCATTCAATTTACGAGTAATTTTTTTCTTCCATATCCATTTAACAAAACATTTATTTTTCATAAGCCCCATGTAACCTCAAGTTATGCCTAGTCATGATTCATGCCCACATGCTTTGAATGAGTGAAAAAGGAACTTTTGCCAATTTTCTATATTTTGTACCCTTTTTGAGTGAGTCAGATACTATTATACTAAGTGAATAGGTTTATTATTAGTAGATTGACATCATACAAATCAAGCTACTTGAGACTTGGAAAAATTATTGTTCGTAGGTCCTTGTTCTGCTATTATGGAAATTTATTCATATCATAAATTTTGATTAGTTGATATTTCCTTCTATATGTAAGGAATACGTCACTCTAGATTATTCTATTTTCTTGGTCAATCAACTTCAATGACATCATGCTCACATAATCCTATAGAAAATCAATAAACTAGATATTGTTTTCAAACCCTTATTTTTCTCTTTATTAATTAACTCCTCTTATGAGTTAACCATCATTAGCATGAGGTGTGTTCCTTAGTAGATAAATTAGCCATGGATGGATTTATTATGACTATATCAAACACCTATACTTGTATATTTTTATGGTTTTCCATTTTGGTAGAAAAATGGTCAAAATATAGTGAATCAATTAGAAATGAACAAGATTACAATGCACTCTCCAATGAGATCCTTGAAGGTAATGTTCATAGGTCTTTGGAAAGTAGTTCATATGTTTATTAAGACAAATGACATACACTTGTATGTAAAAATTCCCTATTTTTTGGTGAGTGAAATATTAATCCTATCTTTGGGGTCTACCATTACTTGATTATATCCTAGGTAATTATCTATGAGAGACATCTTCTGATAGCGATTCACCATTTGTAGAACTTCATCCATGGAAGGGAGAGGATAATTATCCTTCTTAGATACCTTGTTGATATTTATAGAGTCTACAAAAATTATATTTCTACTTTCTTCTTGTGCACTGGTACCAAATTTACAACCTAAACCAAAAGTCTTATAGAAAAAATTATAACAATATTTTTTGCACTTCCTTGAGAATGAGAGGCTCTAGTAGTGGGTTCACAAGTATTTTCATTTGGTAGAAATCCTTTGTATCTAGTTTAAGATGGATGTTATGGGTAATTATTTATGTATCATAGACCTTCAATATTTATAACTTCAAGCTATGACATCTCCATAATCTTTTAGAATTTGAGATATTTATTCTTTATCCTTATTAGTATAGGTCTTTCCTAGGAATAAATTATGTGGATTGTCAACATCTCCTAGGTTGTATGCTTTGAATGGTCTCTTTCTAAATGAATCATTCTAATTTTTGTGAACTTGATAATCCATATCAAATAGATATTCCAAAGAAATTATATATTTAGGAAGAGTGTTTGTGTTTAAAATCACTACAAATTCATCTAGCTTTGCATAGTCTCTATACTCTTCATCAATTATCTATGTTTTAAATATGCTAAAAATTATAATAAAATTAGTTATATGTTGATCATCTTCAAATAATTGAAATTTCTTGATATTATTCAATATAGAGGGGGTAGTGACCAACTATTTAGAAAACCACTTTATCCTAGAATGAGGATTTGGTTCTAGGATGCTTGTTGCTACTACCAATTAATTCATAATATTATTCTTTTTGTGTGGAATGGATCGGATGTTGAAAGCATCAACGTCTTTGTCACAACAATAATACTAATTTTGTACATGTTTGATCATCAACTTTGATTCTCTAGGGACTTGTATGTACTTAAATATCTTCTTATCATAAGTTGTAATCTATGAACCAAAGCTTCATATTCAACAACATTACATGACAATAAAATTATAGTCAATAGGTATCAATATAGGTGTTGTGACTCCTTCACAACGACCCCAAAATTTGGGGACCCACTTGAAATTTGAAAGTTGATGCCAAAGTATTACCTCCGTTTGAAATTTGAAAGTTGATGTCAAAGTATTGCCTGCATTTATGGTTCATGTTGTCACCTTTGGAATATCAAGAATATTCATTTCTATGTGACTTGTATTATGGCAAATTGCACTGTCAAATTTCATCTTATGATCTGAAGTTTTTGATTAGTGCTTGTTTGATTATTTTGTCATTAATAATTAAAAGAGTTCTTGTTGATTATTAATGTTAAAATTGTTATGTTAGAAGTTTAATGTTATTGTGGTTTCATTGTTTTGTGTTAAGTTTTTATGGTTTAGTTAATCATATTAAATTTTGTGTTAAAATTTGTTTTAGTTTAATGTTGTCTTCTTATGTTTAGGTAGTTTATAAATTTAAGCACTTTTGTATTTTGTTTATGTGCATGTTGATTTCTTTGATTGTATGGTTTATATATTGTCAAGATATTTGTTTAAGTTATTTTGTAAAGTAGAATTTTTATTTTATTTTATGTTTTGTTTGTTGTATTTGTCTTATTTAGTTTAATATATTTGTTGTGTGTGTTATAAAAGATTGCATTTTTTAATAGTTATCCTTTGTTTTCTTTTGTTTTACCTATTAAGGTTTTATTTTTTTAATATACTTGGTAGGTGGAATGCAATTTTCAGAGGTGGGTCATAGCCTTTAGATGTGAGTCCCACTACCATAGGTGGTATGCAATTTTTTGATGCGGGTCTCACTACTTCAACTTCAACATGATTTTGGAAACATGGCTCACATATTTTAAGTCATACGCAATGGTGGAAGAGCTTATCACCAAAATTTGTCATTATCAAAGAGATGTAATTATTTCATATTGGATTATTATCATCGTGTTTCGAAGAATATCATCACATGCAATAGGGTTTCAAATCCAAAAAAAAATTGGATGGTGTTGTCATAAATATTGGAAGGGCCTATCATCGTCATCACATGTTGGGATCACAGTGGTGAGATATTCAGATATAACATTTTATAGGACGTCATCATAGGAATAATTAAGTGAATGAAGAGTGGGTTATTTCCATAGATTTTCTGAGTTTTGTTAGCATAGCGAAGGTGAGGTTCACAAAATATGGGATGATATTGTTGTCACAATATATGTGGAACATGGATGCGATAGGGTTTAAAATACGGATGATAGTTGTTGCACAAGGATTTTCAGAGATTGTAGACATGACATACAACTAGACCTATATGGAGACAACATGGATATGATGAATGGGTTCATTGATTTTGCCAAAGATATGCTTGGAAGTGCACAAAAATGCAAGGTTATCAACATGATGACAATACATTTTAAGAACAAGTGAATAATGCAGATGAATCATAGGGAATATCACACCACTTGGAGGACCCAAATATATAATGTTTGTATGACATTATAGATGGTAGTTGAACCCATTTTCAATGGTATTATGATTGCATGAGGAGAGAGATTCAAATGTAGAAGGGCTCGATGTGAATAGGGAGTGTCACTATGTGTTGTTGAGCAACCAGAGCGAGTATAGTATGCTATAATTAATGATGTCCATGATAATGAATTGTATGGATATTGATAGGGAATATACGACGAATGTTGTTCTGGGTCCAATATTTTAAAGGATAAGATTGAAAGATATATATAGGAGGCTGCAAATTCTATATGGAAGGAGTTTCAATGAAATATAACAAGAAAATACCTAATCATAATAATATTATTTTTTTAATTCAAAGTCACAAAGATATACAATTTTCATATTATTATGATTAAAGTAAATGAAGGTATTCTTGCTATATATTATAAAGCGAATATTTTATTGATAGAAGGGTTTTGAAGAGTTCATTGTAAAACTAATAGAACAAAACTGAATGAATCATATTACAAATTATGCAAATTATAAATAGAGGATGAAGAGCCAAGAAGATGGGGTCAGATCTTTGGTGTAGGTGAAAGAGGAAAATTTGGAGAAGCCAAAGCAAAATTTGAAGAAAGCTACAGTGGATGTGAAAGACACAGAAAGAGCAGGAGAATTATTGTAAGATCATTTAATTATGTTATATCATCTTGGATTCAGATATGTGCAAGAATGTATTCGAATGTTGAAAGGGTGATTAAATATAATTATTATTTTTAACTAAATTCCATTGAAGATTGCCCTTATTTATTATTTTACTGTATGCATTTGGTAAACAATAGATTTGGTTTAGTATATATTTGTTCTATCATACTGTAGAAGTTAATCCGAGATGAGATTTAGGTTCTGAACTTTAATATTTTACAATTTATTTCTTTTCATATTAAAAATTTCATATACGTAACCTGGTTAAATTTTTATATAGTTAAACTATACAAACTAGGTTATGAATAAAAGTTTTGTCCAAACATCAAATAAATTTATTTTTTGAATTAATAAGTTAAATAAAGATAGATGATTATTCTAATTCCAACCTTAATATCATAAGGTTGAGATATTGGAAATTGATATCATTTCATAGAATTTCAAATTTGGACTTTATTCTAATATCGTTTTATTCATTTTAAAAGTTCAAATTTTATATTGAAAATTATATTTACTTTTAAAATATTTAATTTCATAAATATTTTAAAAAGTAAATATTGTCGGAAAACCTGATTTATAAACTTATTTTATCATAAAATCAAAAGTTTATAAATTAGTTTTATATTGAGCCCTATGCTTTATCATTAATAAGGTTTTAATACCTTATAAATCGGGTAAGACATTATTACATTTGTTCACCTCTTTGATATTTTCAGATATAATTTCATGAGTGGTTTGAACAAATAATTTATTTTTTCAAATATACCTTTGAAATTTAATTATAAATAAATTGTTATATTTAAAGGTTTATGAATTTCATCAATTTTGATTTGGTTAAAGTTGATTGAAATTTGATTAAAATGCTAGTTTTTATGTATTTTCAAATTCATTCAAAAGCATTTTAATTAAGACATTGTATTGGGATCATAAGATAAATTTGCATACTTAAACCTAAATCATAAAGCAAATTTACTTCATCATTTAGATAATCAAGTTGGTAATGAAAGGCATGTTAAACATGATAAATTGGAAATCATTTACTTAATTCCTAGGCCCCTTGTAAACAGTACTTGCAAGCCATTAATATTATTCAAGCACTTATTTACGCACATATGTATGAAACATTAAAACATTAAGTGAGAACCTTGGAGAAGTTTAGGTTTTTTGCAAGAGAGGAATTTGAATCCTAGTTGTCGAGTGGTTTTTGTAGCCTGACAAAATCACACCTCAATAAATTGGTGCTAGAAGGAGGACCTGAAAGGTAAATATTTTATTTTCATTTGAAGCCTTTCAAACCTTATTTAAAAAAAAAATGGTTATGATTCATTTTTTGTAAATTTTTCATACATAGCCTTGCGTATTAAAACAGGTTCAATGGCAGAAAATGATTTACCCTATTTTAAGCATGATGGGACAATTACAATTGAAGAACATATTCAGCCGTATAAAAAAATTATGTTTCGTTTTAAAATTATGTAGGAAGATGTTTTCTGTAGAATTTTTCCATACACATTGGGTGAAGTTTCTAAAGATTGGTTTATCAATTTACCTGCAGGTTCTATCGCTTCTTGGAATCAACTAGAAACAACATTTCTTGAATATTTTGGAACATTGGTTGACACGAATTTGTTATCAAATCAATTTTCCTCTATCTTTAAACAACCTAATGAATCCATGAGTCAATTTAATGATAGGTCTCATAGGTTGTATATTGAAATAGAGATACACTTTATCATTTTAGAAGAAGTCATTCAAATATACGTGGAAGCTTTAGATCCTTTTACTGTTAAGTGTTTATAAAATTTTCTTAAAGATCTATGCTTATCTCATGCTTATGGTGGGGAAATATTTGTAGAACAATGTTTTACTTCAATATTAATTGATGTGGGTAGATTATCATTACTTAACCCTAAGGTTTCAAATCAATTATCACCTATGAGTCATGATACACATTTTTCGACACCATTGAATGAAATTGAATGTCCTAGTTTTTCAACCACTTTTGATTTTGTACAAGAGGAAGTTCAAGTTTCAAATCCAATATCCATAAATGAGGATTATATTAATCAATTTTATCCGACTATAGAAATGCATGAATCTTCAGATATTGGAGGATTTTTAGATCTAAATAGCTTTGAAACATATGATAGAATAGAATCTTTCATAGAGTTGAATGAAATAATTAAAGCTCCAGAATTGAAATATTTTAGAGGTAATTTTATTATGACTGATCATAAAATTTTATTACTTGAGGAAGATAAGTTTTTCATTGAAGATATTGTTTTTGAAAGTGATGAAGGTAAACTTGAAAAGCATTCGATTGTTGAATTTACAGAGTGCGAAGAAGTGGTTGAACATTACTCTCTAATTTTAGAGGATGATTATTGTTGGTAGAATAAATGGGAGGATTTTGCTTCTCTTTCTAATGAAGTACTTGCTTCACCTGAAATGTAGGACAAGTTACAAAAGTTAATCCTACAACTTAAAAGAAACAGTGATCAAGCACAGGGACAAATGCATCAAGATGCATATCTTGATAATTATATAAATCACTCATGAGACAAAAATCAAAGATACTAAAAGTGATATTATTTTAGACAATGGAGAAGTCTTAGAGTGGACTAGTTTTAAAACACATGATAAATCAAGACCTTCCATAATTTTGGATGAGATCATTGAAAATGATGATCAAAATTTTTAGTATTCTCAAAATAATGATCAAGAAGAAATGAAAGAAAGGGTGCAATATCATCAAATTTTTTAGGAATATGATTATTATAATGGTTGGGGAATATATGAGGAATTATTTTTTTCTAATTATCCTACTGATGAATTTTCCATTTCACTTGATATGCAGGATGTTGAAACCTTTATCTTGCATGAAGATTTGGTAATTTCTATCCAATTGGAAGATGACATGTCAATTTTAGAAGTAGAGAGGGTTCCAACATTTGAACATTTTGAACATGAGTTTGTAGAACATTCTTATACAATATAAAGGAAATAAATGGTAAAGGTTTCGTATGATTCATCTGATTTAGATGAAGAAGAGGTAAATTCTTTTCTTTCATTCTCGAATATTGAATATTTGAGTGAAAAATTTCATGATTGTATTGAATATTCAAATGAAGAAACTTTATGTATGGCTAATAAATAATTAGAATTTACTATTCATCCTAAAGAAACTATTGCTTTGTTTAATCAATAAGATTTATGGTTTGAAAAATATGGACATATTCTTGATTGGATGCCTAATTTTGATGCTTATGAAAAATAGGTTATTGATGAAAGAATATGAAATGATGGTGGTGATGATAGAGATCATAAATAAAAAGAAAAGACTATAATGGCTCATCAAGTAGGGGTAAATGAAAGTGTACAAAAGGTAGAATTTTATCTTTTGTATTCAAACATCCAAGAATCAGGTAAAAGTTTGTATAGTCATTTATTGGATTTAGATGTTGTTTATAATAAAATGCCATTGGAGGTTGATCAAGAATTAAAGTGGATTTATTTTCCCACTACAAATAAGTTTGCATTGCTAAATGAAAAAGAAGACATGCTTGAATCATTGAACCTAGTTCAACAACAGTTAACAATTCAATCTAGGATACAAAACTATAAAGATTCTTATTTTGTAAATATCCTAGATTCTTGTAAATTGTTACATGAATATCATTGGCCTTAACATAGATGATGATTTTTCTTTAAAATTTTCAGAATTTGATTCTTATTTGAAATAAATCTTATATGCTTGTGAAAATGAGCTTTTGGGTCAAAGTGATGAATCAAGGTTTGAAATTCCCATCATGTTGAATAAGCATAAGATTGTGGAATTTTGTTGTGCATGTTTGTCTACATATTACTTGTTTTTGTGAAAAGTTTTGGATGTGTTGGTTGTTATCTTGCAATAAATTATCTTTTGCAAAATTTTGGAGTTTTGTGATGGTGTTTGTTTTTGAGAAATTTCTCAGTGAGGTTTTCTTGATTAAGGTTGTTGTTACCGAGATATTGGTTATTTTATGGTTTGGTGTGGTATTCAATCCTAGGCTATATAGGATGAAATTGCCTATTTTGAAAACTTGTAAAACCTAGAGAAAAAGAAAAAGGAGATGTTAGTTTATGTCTTCATGAATGTGAACTAAGATAAGGAAATGTGAAACATTGGAATTGTATTACAAAAGCTCCATGAGTATCACAAACACATTAAAGAATATATTTTGAAATTATGGATGCATGAAGTTGTCGGTTTTGCAAATTAGGATGAAATATTTTATATACTCTTTTAGCCTTACCTGATATCTAACCTAGGTGGCAGGTGGATTTTTTACAAAGTACCATTCTGCAAGATAAAAATGAGAGACATATATAAAAAAAGAGAAAGAAAAAAAATGAAATGAGAGATAAAAGTGAGAAATAAAAAAATAATGAAAGAGTTGGAAATAAAGTCAAATCTATTACCAAGAACTAAATAACCTTCATCGGAGCTATAGACGCTCTGTTGGCAGTGAAGCAATATTTATAATAAAG
This sequence comes from Wollemia nobilis, assembly GCA_028583015.1. Taxonomy (NCBI): domain Eukaryota; kingdom Viridiplantae; phylum Streptophyta; class Pinopsida; order Araucariales; family Araucariaceae; genus Wollemia; species Wollemia nobilis. The sequence continues at coordinate 4,949,387 of JAQPPZ010016890.1, forward strand.
GAAACACATCCACTTAATATTTGGGAGTTTCAGATAATCTCTATTAGAGCTATAGACACTTGGCTGGTAGTAGAGAAAGATCTGAAGAGAATTAGGTGGAGGTTTTCCATCAAAGAGAGATTGTTCATAGCCTAAAATTTGAAACTGACAATGGAATTTCGAATGATTTCAGAAGATAAGGAATGAATCACTTTGCACACACTAAGCTGATGCTGAATGATTCTTGTGGTTAATGTCAAATTGATATATTCTCATTCTCTAGATACCTACTGATGCTTATAATTCTAATATTTGGGTTTTGGTTTGTTTTCAGAGTTTGGTTTTTAAATCCAAAATGTCTGGGGATATTTTCCAGAAGAGTCACCAATGTTGTGATGCCTTCACAATGATCCCAAAATTTGGGGACCCACATAAAATTTGAAAGTTGATGCAAAAGTATTAGCTCCATTTGAAATTTGAAATTTGATGTCACTGCATTTATGGTTCATGTTGTCACCTTTGGAATATCAAGAATATTCATCTTTATGTGACTTGTCTTATGGAAAATTGCACTGTCAAATTTCATCTTATAATTTGAAGTTTTTGAGTAGTGCTTGTTTGATTACTTTGTCATTAATAATTAAAAGAATTATTTTTTATTATTAGTGTTAAAATTGTTATGTTAGAAGTTTAATGTTATTGTGGTTTCATTGTTTTGTGTTAAGTTGTTATGGTTTAGTTAATCATATTAAATGTTGTGTTAAAATTTGTTTTAGTTTAATGTTGTCTTCTTATGTTTAGGTAGTTTATAAAGCTAAGCACTTTTGTTATTTGTTTATGTGCATGTTGATTTCTTTGATTGTATGGTTTATATTTTGTCAAGATATTTGTTTAAGTTATTTTTTAAAGTAGAATTTTCATTTTATTTTATGTTTTTTTTGTTGTATTTGTCTTATTTAGTTTAATGTCTTTTTGGTGTGTGTAATAAAATATTGCAATTTTTTAATAGTTATCCTTTGTTTTATTTTTTTTTACTTATTAAGGTTTTATTTTTTGAATATACTTGGCATGTGGAACGTAATTTTTAGATAGCCTTCAGATGCGGGTCCCAATACCATAGGTGGTATGCAGTTTTCAGATGCGGGTCTCACTACTTCAGCTTGAACGTGATTTTGGAAACATGGCTCATATATTTTATGTCATACACAATGGTGGAAGAGCTTATCGCTGGAAGTTGTCATTATCAAAGATATGTAATTATTTCATACTAGATTATTATCGTCATGTTTCGAATAATATCATCACTTGCAATAGGGTTTCAAATCCAAAATAAAATTGGATGGTTTTATCGTAAATATTGGAAGGGCCTATCATCATCATCATGCATTGGGATCATAGTGGTGATATCTTCAAAGATAGAATTTTCCAGGACGTCATCGTAGGAAGAATTAAGTGAATTAAGAGTGGGTTATTTCCATAGATTTTTCAAGTTTTGTTAGCACAACAAAGGCGAGGCTCACAAAATATGGGGTGATACTATTGTCACAATATATGTGGAACATGGATGTGATGGGGTTTAAAATGCGGATGATAGTTGTTGCACAGGGATTGTCAGATCGTAAAATTCACATGTAGAAGATTGTAGATGTGGCATATGGGTAGACCTTGATGGAGATAACATGGACACGATGAATGGCTTCATTGATTTTTCCAAAGTTACGCTCGAAAGTGCACAATGATGAAGGGTTATAAACATGATGACAATGCAATCTAAGAAAAAATGAATAATGTAGATGAATCACATGGAATATCGCATTTCTTGGAGGACCCAAATATATAATGTTTGTATGGCATTACATATGGTAGTTGAACCTATTTTCATTGGTATTATAATTGCAGGAGGAGAGAGCTTCAAATGCAGAAGGGCTTGACATGAATAGGCAGTGTCGCTGTGTGTTGTTGAGCAGCCAAAGTGAGTATAATATGTTGTAATTAATAATGTCCATGATAATGAATTATATGGATATTTACAGGGAATGCTTAGAGTTCAAGGTAATATGGATACCAAATTTCATTTGATGTGATGAATGTTGTTCTGGCTCCAATGTTTTAAAGAATAAGATTGAAATATTTATATAGGGGGCTGCAAATTCTATATGGAAGGAGCTTCAATGAAATATAACAAGAAAATACCTAATCATAATAATATGATGGTTTTAATTCAAAGTCACAAAGATATATGATTTTTATATTATTAAGATTAAAGTAAATGAAGGTATTCTCACCATGTATTATAAAGCGAATATTTTATTGATAGAAGGGTTTTGAAGAGTTCATTGTAAAACTGATGTAATAGAACCGAATGAATTATATATTGAATTATGCAAATTATAAATAGAGGATGAATATCCAAGAAGATGGATCGGATCTTTGGTGCAGGTGAAAGAGGAAAATTTGGAGAAGCCAAAGCAAAATTTGAATAAAGCTACAGTGGATGTGAAAGACACAGAGAGAGCAGGAGCATTATTGTAAGATCATTTAATTATGTTATATCATCTTGGATTCGGATATGTGCAAGACTGTATTCGAATGTTGAAATGATGATTTAATATAATTATTATTTTTAACTAAATTCCATTGAAGATTGCCCTTATTTATTGTTTTACTGTATGCATTTGGTAAACAATAGATTTGGTTTAGTATATCTTTGTTCTGTCATACTGTAGAAGTTAATCCGAGATGAGATTTAGGTTCTGAACTTTAATCTTTTACAATTTATTTCTTTTCATATTAAAAATTTCATATACGTAAATATAGTTAAACTATACAAACTAGGTTATGAATAAATTTGTTGTTCAAACATTAAATTAATTAATGTTTTGAATTAATAAGTTTAATAAAGATAGATGATTATTCTAATTCCAACCTTAATCTCATAAGGTTGAGATATTGGAAATTGATATCGTTTCAAAAAATTTAAATTTGGACTTTATTCTAATATTGTTTTATTCATTTTAAAAGTTCAAATTTTATATTGAAAATTATATTTACTTTTAAAATATTTAATTTCATAATTTTAAAAAGTAAATATTGCAGGAAAATCTGATTTATAAACTTATTTTATCATAAAATAAAATTTTTATAAATTAGTTTTATATTGAGCCCTATGCTTTATCATTAATAAGGTTTTAATACCTTATAAATCGGGCAAGACATTATTACATTTGTTCACCTCTTTGATATTTTTAGATATAATTTCATGAGTGGTTTGAACAAATAATTTCTTTTATCAAATAGACCTTTGAAATTGAATTATAAATAAATTGTTATATTTAAAGGTTTATGAATTTCATCAATTTTGATTTGGTTAAAGTTGATTGAAATTTGATTAAAATGCTAGTTTTCTGTATTTTCAAATTCATTCAAAAGCATTTTAATTAAGACATTGTATTGAGATCATAAGATAAATTTTCATACTTAAACCTAAATCATAGAGCAAATTTACTTCATCATTTAGATAATCAAGTTGGTAATGAAAGGTATGTTAAACATGATAAACTGTAAATCATTTACTTAATTCCCAGGCCCCTTGTTAACAGTACTTGCAAGCCATTGATTCTATTCAAGCACTTATTTACACACATATGTATGGCACATTAAAACATTAAGTCAGAACCTTGGAGAAGTTTAGTTTCTTTGCAAGAGAGGAATTTAAATCCTAGTTGTCGAGTGGTTTTTATAGCCTGACAAAATCACACCTCAACAATTTAATTCTGGAGTTGATTAATTTAATTCCAATATCACCATAATATTTTAATTTTGTAACCAATCCTCAATTTTTCTTATCTTAGTCTATAGGGAAAGCATTGTAGGAGCATCATTTTTGGGTTTGGTTTTAACTTGTATTGTGTAAAATACTAATTCTATCTTGGCATACATGACCTTATTGATGTTGTTGTACTTAGTAATAAAATCCTTCATCTTGGGATCCCTTTCTATTCAAATATGATTGGCTAATCCATGATAGGAAAGCCACATATGTGAAAAATTAGTTACCATATATTTATTTAGTGTTCTTAACCAATCGTGACTAAGCTACATCTTGTATGCATAAGGGATATTCACCACCTAAATATCAATGTACTACCATATCCTAGGTTCAAAAGCTAGCTATATATGGATTTGATTAGTCCCAACCATGTTTATTTCTATCTTGTCCAACTTAATTACCTTATTTTTTGATGGATTAAGTATTAGTCATAATATTTGAAAATTAAAATAGGTTATCACAATGCCAAAAGCACCTAAATTCATAAGAAAACTATGTAAGTTCTTATCAACAATCTTGATAGCCATAAGGAAAGGATGAGAGAGCACTTATTTTTTGTATATGTCTACTTGGGTATTAGTAACATTCTTAGTCTCCCTTTTATTTTTATTATAGATAATTTTAAGAAATAAATATTTCTAGTTAGCCAACTAAGTTACATTAAATAGAGAGATGTTTGCCTTAGTTTTTTTTATTATCTTCAATAAAATTATACCCAAAATAAATTGCTCTAGGGATTTATTTATTTGTGGTGGTGGCATATTAATTTTGGTTATGTAGGGACTATGGTGCCCTTAGGTAGGACTAAGTTCTTATTGGACCACTCATTAGGTGGGATAGAGGTATTATTAAGGGGTGTGAAAGAAGTTAGTGGTGTTTTTCCTTTTCTCTAAAGAGTATAGGTGTTACCTCTTTGAAACTATAAATAAGCCAACACTTCTTCTTCTAGACATTCTTTAAGTTCATCTTCATCTAATATTGAGAGTTCAAATGTATCTAAAACTAGATTAGTCCCTAGGTTTTGGTTAGTTTAATTCCTATAGTCCTTATTTGTGAGCACTAACTCCATATTTACACTTCTTTCTAGACACTGTCTAAAACCAATATAAAATTTGAATAATTAGTTTCACCATGTTGAGCTATGAAATGGATCCTACACCAATTATGTAGCATAAGATATTTGAAATTTACTAAAGTTCTTGAGTTATTATTATATTAATTCTAATTTCTGGTAGGATTCAAGACTCGTCCATTATTTGGTCAGGTTTCAATTAATGATTAGTTATTCAAAAATTAAAGTTTCTATTTTGATTTTTGTTTTTATATTGGTTTTGAGGAACTTATATTTGCAAGTTAAACATATCATTGATCAATTTCTAAACCATCCTTTGTATATTATCCAATTTGAGATTCAAGGTATAAGGTTGATTTTATCTTGGTTGAACTATTATACTATTTATAGATGTGTATATGTTTAGGAATGAGGATAAGAATTGTTCATTATTTGCTATAATTGCATGATTAAGAACATTGTGTGTAGTTACTTGGCTATCCAATAATGTAGGAATGATCTATTGATTACTTGTATTAAGCATCATTTTATTTAATGGCATAGTATTAAAAGGTTGGTTTTTATTAGGATACATGACACCTAGTATAGGGTTAAAAATTGGTGTATGTTGTGTAAGGGCTTGATTGATCAATGGTATCTAGTTATAAGCTCTTGGTTGCCTTAGTGAGGGTAATTGACCTAAACCAAGACCTTGAGATATTAATTATCGTTCAATGGTCATAACCTCACTATATGTCAATCACAAAGATGTGCTTGTAGGAGCTCTTTTTACAAACATGGAATTTAATGGGTCCAAGGCTTTAAGATACATTTAGATGGTTGCTTGATCTATAAGTGTGTAATGTGCTACCAATGTGGTGTATATTTTGTGGAACCTTATGTTAAATAATATCATGGGTTTGTTAGATTCTCTATGAATAGATGTAAATTTATGGTACATCACAATAGGATCAATGGTTAGTCTAAAGTGACCAATACATGTAGCCTCTAATTAAGACCATGAAGTAATTGAGCCAGATGATAGAGTGATATACTAGTCACATGCAAATTTTCTAATGTGTTGGGAAACACACTACAAAAAACATCCTCAAATTAAATTTATAACTGGATTAAGGCATCTTTTTATTCCTAAATATGTTCTTTACCTAACCTTGTTCCATCATGTCTATACTTAGGGAGGTATCTTTCAACATTCTTAGGTATGTTATGAGCAAGTCCTAGTATATTCAAGGAACTAATTCCTACTATCCATGGAGCTAAAGCTACCATTGGTTGACCTTGGAGAATGGTTAAATGATTAACAAAAGGAATAATAGCTCTAGAAGAACTATTGTAGATTGAGTAGGTCTATGTCTAAGTCTGATTTTGATAGCTCTGGGTTTTCTATACTAGGGAAGATTAAGAAGTTCAAATTCACCTTCACCTAACTTAGACATATATATAATTATCATTGGTTTTAGTTTGATAGTTAATATTTTTGAAATGGACAATATACCTAGAAATTTCTAACCCTTAGTGTTTGGACCCTCTTTCTACAACTAGTTCTATTGAGCATACAAATGACACAATTCAACTTAGATGGCATTGATCCAACCTATTGTTGAGGTCAAAAGGTAAGAAAACTTACATGGAATAGATCCTATTCTCTCTTGTAAAGGAATTTGTTTTCCCTAAGGTTTATGTGTGACCAAGTCTTGGTTGGCTTAAATAAACTCAAAGGTCAATGATGGTTGTTCCTTCAAGGGGCCTATTATTATGGATATAAGAGATAAATATTTTAAGCATAAAATCCAAATATTTAACATGTAACTAAATGATAATTTGTTGCTTTTATATTATAAGCATGCATAAACTAGTAATGATAACTTACAAGAAAATAAATTTAACTCTGTAAACTAGGAAGGAAGATTTAATATTATAATATAGAAGCTAATATAATTCTAATATAAATAGATTTCAAAAGATTAAGGTAAGAGCAATAAAATAAATAAAACCTCTACTATCCTAAATTCAATTATAATTTGGTAAAGTAATAAGTCTGATTCAAAACCAACCCTAGACCAATCAATATTCACATAATTTAAAGCCTAAAATGGTACAATATTCAAAGGGAAAATAAAATATGAAGTAAACTAAATGCAACCACCATTAGCATGCACAAATTGAACACAAAAATTTGAAGTCTCTTAATTATCAAATATATATCATAAAGTACATAGAAGTTTACATTCCTCTCACTTTGATGAATTGGAAGAAAATAACTCTAAAAAACTAGGGCCTCCCTTTTGTCTTTTTCCCCCCTTGAGGTTTTTTATTTATAAAATTCTTAGCTTCTCTTATGCAACATCATTTTATAATGTTTTGATTTTTCTCTACCCATGCAACAATGTTTTACAATATTTAATTTTTGCTTCACTCATGTAGCAACATTTTATAATATTTAATTACTACTCCAATTATGTAGTAGTGTTTTACAATATTTAATTGTTGCTCCACTCATGCAACAATATTTTATAATATTTAATTGTTGCTACCTTTCCCCAAATAGGGCATACTAAATTTAAGATTTTGTTCTCCAACCAATTCATGATGCAATCTCCTTGGGATTACCTTGATCATACCTCATTAAACTCCAATCCCTTTGAAATCTAGGATTACTTAAATTTGGCTGGTATTTAGTGTTTTAACCCTTGATCTATAAATAACAATAGGTAAAATAGGTATCAGTTCTATCAAATTTTGGAATTTTTGCACTCCACATTCTCCTTCTCGATTCACTTTTCAACTAATCTAACCTTTGTCATAATCTCTTCAAGTAGTTATGCTTATTACAAACAATTTACCCATGTTAAAATTCATAGTTATAATATGAATTCAATAAGAGCATTATATTTTTTGTTAAAAAATTTAATTAAAAATATAAAATAAAAATCTCAATTCAAAAATTTGAATTAAAGATCTAAATAAAAAAATCTTTTAGAAAATTTAAATAAAAAATTTGAATTAAAAATATGTGTCCCAACCCTCAAAATTTTTAATTAAGATTTTTAATTTAGTTTTGAAGGTGCTACACTAAATATTTTTGACCAATATGAATTTAGGAAATTGATAAATTGTGTTTATGTGAAAAAAAGAAAAAAATGGGAACCAATGTTTTTCAAACAATAGACTACCATGCACAAACTAACTAGAGAAAGACTAGGTCAGGACTAAGCAAAAAAAAATTAAACCAAAGGAATAAAAATAAAAAGTGGGTCCCTAATCCATGTAAATTGGGGTGTCTTGTGCAAGCAACAATAAGAAGATTGAGAATCTATTCCATAGATTCAATCAAGGGTGATTTCTATATTATGTATATTAGCTTGTGTGATGTATGTATTTCTTTATTGTATTTTTTTGCTATTGGTTGTGGTTATTGATAATAGCTTTTGTATTCCTATATACAATTTTAATTGTGTATAAAATGTTATGGACTACATGCTACTTGTCCTATGGTTATGTGTCTAATACCTTTTGTAAGATTTATCTCAAGCTATATTTAATGTCAATCTGAGGCATGTAGGTAGGGCTTTGTGGGTGGAAAGGTGGCATAAGCCCTTCCCCATGGTGGTTTCTCATAGGAGTCTATAATTGGCAATATAATGTAGATTCAAGGCAAGATCTAGAGTTTGTGTGGAAATAAGTGCTTATTTATTTAAGATGTATAATATCAAATTCTCATCATGAATGATAGGGAAATGTATTACATAATATTTTAAAAATATTATTTTATTTCTATATTACAATATCCACTACTTATGACAACAAATAAGCTTAGATATGAATGTATGTTGATAGTAGGGATCATTGTGCTCTTGAATGTAATATTTTGTGTTATAAGGAAGTAAAGGGAACAATTAAAATTTAATAATCCTTTTTCTTCCTCCTCTCAGGTATTCTTTGTATTTGTGCACTCTATATTTTGTACTTCTTTATCCCTAAAATAAAAATCATAAAGTAGTTAGTAGCTTATATTATTTTCAAAATCAAAGGAAACAAATTAAATGGGTTTTTAATAAATTATTTTTAATTTCTTGTAAATAGAATAAAATTATTTAAAATACCTCAAAAATTTGATTTTGATGTTATACATTTCAAGAATAGCTTTAGGAAAAATCTACAATCAATAAGGTAGGTAGATCTATATTTTTGGTGAATAGAGAACCTATAGGAATAGAAAAAGGAGAGAAACCATACATTATATTATATTTAAAAAATCAAATAAAAAAGAAAAATAAATTTGACATCACCTAATGAGAAAAATAGTTGACTAGAAATCATAGTTGCATACCAAGAAAACCAGGAGAGAGAAAGAGAGTTATATGGAAACTCTAGAGAAGCTAAAAATATATAATATGAGTAGACTTAATCAATAAGAAAGGTACAAATTACATAAAGCAAAAAAAAACTGCATATAAAAAAATATAAAAATATATACATGACCAAGGATATAAGATTATTAAAATAATATAAGGGAGACATATCTAAAAAATATATAATAAATAAATAAAACTAAACAATTTTAAGGGGTTGGGGTGAATTAGGGCATCGATATGCCAACCTCATGCATGCCCTACAAGGGAACATAAGGCATGATCTTGGTGGCACTACCTATGCACTAAATAATAGCATAGGAAATCCACATAATATACCCATACATTCCTTTAAGGGGTGTTGTATAAATTGGCCTAGCACTTTACATGTGCTTCTCAAAGGGCTCACTATAGGTGCTAGTCATACAACCTACACACACATTGTAACTAAGGGATAGCACGAAGGCTACACATGTCCCATTATGGGGAGGCATAGCACCATAGCACATAGGACTTATGCACAAGTACCTTGAATGGGGATGATCGTAAGACAATATCCAAGTGCATGTGTGTTCCAACACAACCATATCCTAAACTCCCTTTGGGAGTAGAGAAGAGGGTGGGTGTAGTGTATGTTGCATGGACTTCAAGATTATATATATGAGATATTAATGATAAAATATTTGAGAGAAAATTTATAAAGCGTGGAGGAGAATTTTATACATAAGATAAATATAAATATTAGTTTATAATAAAATTAATGGAAAAATATATTTAGAGTTTATATGCTCATAGTTAGATATATATAAAATACTAATAGTATAAAAATTGATTAGGAGGAGAATATTGCTTGCTTGGTATTCATTGACCAGAAAAAGGTATTTTAAATTTTGTAATATTTTTGCTAAGAACAAGCTTCTTGCTTGGTATTGGAAACAATTTATGTGAATTCATGATGATGATGATGTATTAATATTATAGAGGTAGGGGGATTTAAAGGTTGTAAAAATAATTTTTTTAGTTGTGTTTTGAGTGTCCTAGGTGGCCATCACATCATTGTGGGAGAACTATCAAATATCAAGCTAAATAATAAAGGGCAGAGCATTGATTTTCCTATCTCATATGATAAAATAAATTTTTTTTATCCCCCATAACCAAATGTTTTTTAACCCTTCTCTTTTGTCATTTTTAATTTTCTAAAATCATTCTCTTTAATTCTTTTATGTGACTTCATTGATGGTTGAGTTTATTCATTCCACTAAGTTATTTCCATCAAAAATTCAAGGAGGCATAGGTAAGCAATGTAGCAATCAATTAAGTCATCTTACAAAAATATAATAAAAAAAAAAGCTAAAAGTCAAGAAACAAATCATATTTATCTTCTATAGTAGGTGTTAGGGAATTAACTATGTTATTTTTGATATATTTATCATTCTATGAATATATCAAAATGAGGAAAATCTAGACACCAAAAAATAATTCAATCAAACTTGAATGCAACACAATTAATCCTATGTTATCTAAGGAATCACCAAATATTATTAAATATCCAAACAAGAAACCAAGTCAGATTGACAATAATGAGCTTCATCATCTCTTATAAAATGTGTTATCTTAGATAAAATGGTACTATTTCACTATAGTTCACACTAGAATTTGAATTTTAAATTCTCTTAGTTGGCACCACGTCAACCTACCATTCTATCAAGCAAAGTGTTTTTTTATATTAGTGTTATTTTGTCAATGGCATAGTAGTGCTTTCACCTAGGAACACTATTGTATAAAATGAAAAGAAAAAAAAAATAATTGGTCAACTAACAATGATTTTTTTCCCCTTAATATGCCAATTTATCCCTTCCATAATTACATACACACAAGCCAAAATTTGATTCTTGGAAACTCTATTGCTACCCTCAACTAATTTCTAAATTCATCAACCTACCATTTTATAAAAAATAATCCATTCATATAGGAAATATTCTAATTTATCAAATTTAGAAACTTATCTATCCTTGATTCTCCAATAATTTTAGAAATTCAGGTCTCCATACTTTGAATTAAAAACACAATAGTGAATTAAAAACACAATAGTGAATCTTTGTCAAAATCACACATAATATTTCATTGATAAAACTTTGTTAGGGTTTACAACCAATTTGCATTGTGAAATGCTATTGAATTGGTGTTATAATTTAAATAATATCACAAAGGTCTTATGAAAAAATAATTTTAAACATATCTACCTCGAATGAGGATCTAAAAGTTGTGTCCTTTGTTATTTGATTAATTTTATAGCATTTAAAATTTATCTTAAATTTAGTTTTTGTCATAGTTTATTTTTATTTTATCCAATTTTCTTTACATTAAACATAAAACTTCCATGCATGTAATTTTAGATAGATCGTATTGCATTTTGAATCTACTTTGTAGGTTATAATTGTAGGCATAAAAAATTGGCCCACCCAAATGAGTCAATTTTCCTTAGAATACTTTGGGAGACCATCAAGCTTTCTAGGTTCAAGTGTGGTCCCTTTTCTCTTGCTTTTATATTTTTTTTTCGTAACCTTGTCCGAATTTGTGCCTGGTAAGTTATGGGGTGCGAATTCAATAAATTTAGGGTTTTCATGGATAAAACCTAAATTTTAGACCAAATTTTTTAATTGTCAGCTTAGTCAAGGTCAAATATTTTTTTTGCCTGCCTTTTTCCCTCCAATTATCTCTAAGTATAGGATTGGATTCCCCTTTTGCAAAAAAAAATAAAAGAAAGAGAAGCAACATAAGTGACCAATTGAAATATTCATGCAATATTAAGTGTCTTCTTATGCAATCTTCTTCTGATGCTTTTGGTGTTCATGTGGTGCTCTGCTATTGGTGTATTCCTTGTGATCTTGAAAGTGGAGAGAGCCTTGATGACAACTTGTATTCTTGAGGGAGGGAAGATTTTCTACCTTTTCTCTTGCTTCTTCCATGAGATCACCAAGTTATTTCTTTGTATTCATTAGTTTTCATTTTTATCTTAGTTCTAATTTTATTACATATTATCTCTATTTTTGGGTTTTAAAACCCTCTTGTGTGAATTTGCACCCCATCTTCTATAGGGTATGGATTTGGTAAAAGCCTTGATTTTTCCTGTTAGGCACTCTACATCCATTTTGGCACTATGACTAAATCTATACTTAGTATCCTACAATATACAGATTTAGTCTAGTTGATTTTTGGTATGATTATTTGTCCCAAAACCCTAGGGCTTCATTTTGCATACCCTTCACATTCTATTTAGTCTTTGCTTATGTTCTGATTTTTAATTTAATTATTCTATTTTCTTGTATTTTATACTAGATTAGCTTTGGGGTAATTATTTGTTCCTAAACCCTAATTTTAAAATTGCATTATTGATCAAGCTTTTGCATCCATTTTGTTTGTATTTCATTTTCTATTTCATGTTTGCGAGTGAAGATCAAGCAACACAAACAAATGATACATAGGTGTTATTCTTTTGTTCCTATAAGAGAACCAAACATCTCATTACTTTCCTCCCATAATGAGGATACCAAAATAAAAATCCCTTTTAAAATTTCAAAAATTCCCTCAAATACCCTGTTTTCCCCTTTTCCCGCCTAAAACCATCTATTTCAAATTTGAATTTTGGGGGCAACTTGCCAAGGTCACAACTTCGCGCTCATTGACCCGATTGACTATTACAACATATTTTTGGAAAGGGCACAAAATGAACTAAGCGGGGGTAGGCCTTGGCGCTAGCCGAAAATCCTCAAATTCAACCTCTAAGACCTTCAAAAATCTCCTGCAAGTTAAACTATTTTTACTAGTTTTACAAAATTAAACAATTACAAAAAAAATTTGGGTGATGCAAGATTACTCTTACACCACTGGATGCTTCTACATCACTTGCATATTTCATTGTGTTTTTTCCAAAGGTAAAATCTCATTTTTATTACAAACAATCAACTAAAATGACCTAGGGGGCTTGACTATTGTGTCTCCAAGCTTAGTATTATAGTGGCCTAAGTAGCCCCCAAACACTGATCATATTTTTTAGAGTTCTTGTGAAAGTCATTTTTCAAGATTAAAAGCTATTTGGATATTCTGGATGCAATACAAATCTTGGATCAAACACCAAAATCAGATAAGTTCCCTTGATAAAGCTTCTAGGTTGTGTGTTTCTTGCTTTTACTATTATTGTTCACACCTAGGTTATAAATAAATAAAGAGGAAAAATATCTAATTGCTTTCTAGGCATTTGAAATAGTAAGAGCATATAGTGTGCATCTAGGGTTTAGCCTTGTTTGTGCATTTTATTTGTGCCCTTGCTTAAAAGAGAAAAGTAATTTTATTTCTTATAGCCTAGGGTTAGGTATCATTGAATCTAAGAATCATACTAGGATTAGACATTGCTTTCTTGCATATTGTGTGTTTTTGCATCTTTCTTTCATTTTGCATAGTTTAGTTTAGAGATGCCAAACATTGGTGATTGCTTAATTGACACATCAAAAATATCCACCTCAAACTTGGAGCAAGTCCTAAAATTATTCCTGATGAATCCATTCCTTTGTGTCTCTAAGTGTAGAGAACATAACACCCCCTTGTGGTTCACTGTGGCTCCTAGTAGATCCAACCAAGAATCGTACGTGGTAGGGTAGTTTTCCCCATATACATATTTGGTGAACCCAATGTGAAAACATGTCTTAGTTGACAAGATAAGAAGCCTCTTCCTTTTTGTTTTTATTATTGAAATATTTTAAATAAGACCACTAATTCTATTTTTTTAGATCATAAAATATTTTAAAATATCTTAAGTACCTCCTTGTGTGTCTTTCCTTAGTTTTTTCAACTATCCTTTTGCTTCTCCTAATGACTCCATTCCTTAGGAGTTAGTGAAGGTGTCTATAATCTAATCAAATTTCTCAATAATATGACCAAGTTGATAGAGAGAATCCTAAATTTGATATAGAAGAGCAAGAACATGTTGAAACTAATACTAACTATGATACCTTTGAGGGGCCTAATGGAGGCTTCACATTCACAACAATTGATCATTTATGGAGTTTCATAAAACACCACAGGGAGAATTTGATTACAGTTATGAATGAGGAAGCCTAACTCAAAAGAGGTGAGGTACTTCCTCCTCCTATCATCTCTCCTAGGAATATTTACATCATGATAATCCTTCACATAAACCAACATATTATACTACTATAAGCACCAACGTTTGAAGGGTTTTGCAAGTCCCTCCAACTAGTAGTGCATATCAATATTATGTTTAATTTCCTCCACATTCATGCTTTTGTTCCACCAAATTTCAATTATCCTCTCTAGCAAGATACAACATATCTTAACCCATACTATAATAGTGTTAATTCCTCCAATATAATCCAAGTTCTCTTTCAATAGCCTGCCTATACCCTTCCCTTAGGGAACCTAAGGACATTGCATAACAACGATCCTAAAATGCAAAGTTTAACTAATGTGGTGAAAAAATTGGTTTTGAGAGTGGACATGATTCAGTCACCTAGTTTCACCTACAACTATAGAGAAATATGCAATCAACACTTAGACCCTATCATTACCTCTAGGCCCTACCCTAAGCATTTTCCAATGTCGATTTTTCTTATCTAGAATGGAATGAAAGATCCAATTGAGCATTTAAGAATGTTTAGGATAACATGTCATGATATCATAAATGATGACATATTGTTACTAAATATGTTCCCTAAGAACCTTGGTGGTATGGCATTAGAGTGGTATTATCAACTACCAAATTATTCCATGAGAAACTTTGAAGAGATAGCGAAAATGTTTACTCAACAATTCAGTGCTTATGTTGAAAAGAACATGACTATGAAAGATATCTATATGTTGAAATAAACTAAAGATGAAATTTTTTCAGAATTTATTTCTCGTTGGAGGAGTCTATTTGAACGTTTGAGATATATTTTACCTCAAGACATTCTTGAGATATTTATTGTAAATTTAAAAGAACATATATCTTATGAATTGGAAACCACAACTATCACATATTTCGATCAAGCTATAGACCTAGCAAGAAGGGTAGAACAAGCCATTATCAAGAGAGGTCAGCTTAAGATAAAAAAGGATAGGACCACTAAAATGTAGTATAAGAACAAGCATGTAGTTGGTTATAGGGTAACAGATAATACATGCAAGGGTATTCCTACCCTTGTTTTGCCAAGCAATAATCCACTATCTAAATCCAAGCAATAATCCACTATCTGAATCCAATCAATTAATAATTAACCAACAAAACCACGAGTAATAGAATATCAAATTGAATACCACAGACCAAAAAAATATGGAATCAATATGGAAATAAATGAAATATATTTAATTCAATCTGCAAATTAAGGAGGGCTGGTCCTCACCACTTGGAGGGCTTAGTCCTCTACAATTGCACAAATGAATAATTAGAGATAAAATATGATTTCAAATTAAATCAAGAACCTATGTTAATAATAAATTTAATCAAAAATCCTTGGAAACCTAACATAGCCGACTAGCTATGTTAGGTATGTAACATGATTAATAGTGTGGTTAACACCCTACAAAATATGGTGCTTTTCCAACCTCAAAAACCCCCATCAAGAAATTTCACAAGACTCAACATACCTATGAATGTGGTCTTACAATAGCTTTTTGAAGCTAATATGATTGAGTTACCTCCCATGAGGTAACCTAAACCACAACTAATTGGTATAATACTTTACAACATTATGAGTATCATAGAATGGAGGGGCATATGCCAAACTCATGTAAGAGGTAGAAACATGTGGTTCAAAACCTAATTAATGAAGGGCACCTTGTTATAGAAGGTTCTCAACTCAATCCTCCAACAAGCAATCAATATCCTACTCAACAAACATCCATAACTAATAAATACATGGGGATCCTCCAAGATACCTTCCCTAAGCATGGTTAGCCAAAAACTAATCAAGTATCATATCACAATATGCCACCTCCCTACGATAACATGGTTAGTATGATAGCAATAACTATAAGGCAACAAGCACAAAATCAACTAACTCAACATTCTTAGTAGAATATGAGTTCTTCATCCAACCCACCTTGAAAAACCACCATAGTTTTGAAGAATACCCAAAAAATGAGCACAATATTATAAAACCTACCTTTAGTGTTGAAGCCTCAACCTAAATTCTCCTTTGAAATTCAACAACAATTATCTATTACCCTAGCTAAGAACTCCTTCTTAGAACTTTTGCAAACTTCTCCTATTCATAGGGAATCCTTGTTGAAACTTCTAAGATAATAATATGTTCCTCAAGACATTTTCCCTAGTGCATAGCTGATGTTGTAGGTTCTCTTGGGATCCATAACATCATATTTTTAGATGATAATATGCCTTCCTAAGACAAATGAGGGGACTCCTCCCTCTACATCACTACATTTATTAGGGAACTTTTTGTCAAGAGGATTTTGATTGATAATGGTTCTTCCCTCAATTTATGCACTTATCCATTCTTCCAAAAGTTTAGATTAAAATAAAAAGGCTTAACTAAATATGAAATCATCATAAAAGCTTTCAATAGTGAGTCCCAAGAGGCTTGCGATGTTATATCTCTCCCGCTTAGAGTCATATCTATGATCTTAGTTACCTTGTTCTATGTGGTGTCTTTCCCCACATTTTTTAATTTTTTTCTTGGGCATCCTTGGATTCATGCGATGAGGGAGGTCCCTTATACTTTTCATCAATGTTTGAAATTCAAATTTGAAAAATCAACTTGTCACCATTTTGGGTGACTCTCACCCATTTTAATACTGTTCATTGAGTAGGCTCAATCAAATCTCAATTTGTGTCCTTTAGTTTCCTCATCCTACATAACCAAGCAACTTAAAAATTTAAAAGTGAGTGAGGAAATTCTCATCAATGTTTCATCATGGGATCAAGTTAATCTATTTATTCAAGAACCTCTTCTAGATCTTACCAAGCTACCACCTTCACCAAGGATTATGGGTTTACCTCATACGAAGGGCGACATTGTACAAATTTTCACGTGTACCTTTATATTTGTAGGTATGTCCCTTGAAGAAAAGATATGTGGTAGTTACATTTGTCCCATAGAGCATTCTTTTACCCATTGTTACATATCCGATGATTACCTAATTCCTAAGAAAATTCTATCTAGAATGGAATATGTAGGTAAAGGTTCAGAGCCACAATAGAAGGGTATTCAAGAGCCCTTAAATATCGATATTTTGCCTAGGAGATGTGGCATAGGCTACATTCTTAATAAAAACCAACCTTTAACCTTTGATAATGATGATCATCTTATTACTTATGCTGAACATTTAGATCATCAAAGCTTGGAGTGGAGTGATGAGGATGAGGGACCCCCTTATCCCTTAGATATTTTGTTTTACAATATGGTAACCATTGGGCATCTTGAGTCTAGTGTGACCCCAAATAAGTATGCTAAAATGAATACTCCTTGTGACACAACACATAAGGATATCTCCCAAAATATCTTCTCCTTTGATGTGTCTATCCCTTGTGTTTTGCACCAGGTCTTCTTGTTCTCAAGGGAACTCTATTCCTCTATCTCACAAAGACCTTGCAAAGTTGGAAATAACTCCCCCTTTTGTTAAAAAGGATGGCATAGTCAAATTTTGCACTAAATTTTTTGCAGCATCTCCCAGAGAGTGTACTGTGGGTGATCCCCTTGATGATGAGAATCATGAAGATATCCTCCATCATATACCTTTCTTTGATAGGTCATATCCTTGCACCACCATCATGTTTGTTAAAATAGGTGGCACACTCAGAATTTGTGCTGACTTTAAGACCCAATGAATGTAATTTAATTTAAAAAAAATAGAAAATAAAATTATAAATATAAATATAAAATATAATGATAAAATTATATAAATAATCATAAAATATAAAATATTGTGCATGATTTTATGTTTTTCATCTAGTTTAGATCACGTATTGCATTCAACTTGCTTGATTCATACTGCATGACTACATGTCATATTTTGCATGTTTGCTTGACATTCTATTCCACTTGTATTTTGCTTGTCATATCAATTGCATTATTGCTTGTGCGTACCTACATGACTTCTTGATCATATAGATTATTGGGGATTTCACGACAATGGCAAGTGATAACACCTAGTTACATTTCACTCACATTAGGAATTTGATGCCTAGAAAGTCTCCAACTTAGGGCCCATTTCTATGCATTTTTTCTTATCTCATATTCTCTTCTTTCTTCTTCTATTGTATCCCTTGACCTTAAAAGTTTTCATTGCTTCTATCTCTCCAAGTCAAGGGATACAATTTATTTTTCTAGTATGTCCTTATTCTTTGCATATTTTTCTTTATTCTCTTTATCAAGATAAGGATATACGTTCTTCATCCATTTGCTCTCTTATTATAACACAAGCACACACTCACATCTTGTTGCACTCAGGTTTGCTTTGTCCACACACTTGCTTGCACACACCACATCCCTATCAGGTAGTACTCACTTTAGCAAATCAATCACATACACTCCACAGAGTATAGTAATTAGTGCCCCAATCCTCTATCGCCATAATAGACCATCAATATGGAATCCAATCTTGTAGATCTCATATTATGAATTCTCCATAAATCTCTCTACTATCACTTGAAGCATAGTTATATCAGTAGAACTTTATCTACCTCTACCTAAGGTATTTTTGCTAAGTGTAGAAGCCCCACTATCCCTAGTGTGCATCTCTCTACTGACATGAGTCTCTATAGTGCCTCATTAAGAGTACTCAGCCACCATTCCTTGCTCTCAAGAACATCATACTTGTAATAAAAATAAAATAAAATTTTCATTAATTTTTCACCACATGATCATAAAAACTTCAACATGCAAGCATCAAATTAAAATATCACATTCAATTCACCTTCTTCTCTTCTTTTTCTTTATTTTATCCCTTATTTTTTTACTTTCTTCTTCATCGAATCCATGTCTTGGATTCTCTAGGGCATAGATTCATGAATTCATACCCTATATAGCATGGGATATGGATTCAATCATTACCAAGACCAACTAAATCCGTAGGTGGCCATCATATCTGCACTTGGGTCCCACACAATGACTTCACACAAAAAATAAAAAAATTATCTAAAAAAAATTAAAATTCAAGCTAAATCAACCTAAAATCTAGATGCAAGATGGGATTATATCTCTTACCTATGCTTTTTCTACTATTGCACTAACTTTACCCCTTGTAATTTTCGTTTAGTTTGTGGGAAGTGTCTTTTCACTATTTTCTCCAAATCTCTCTTTCAATTTCTCATAAGGTGAATATGAATTAGGGTATTCACACCTTTTTGCTTTTTATTCCTCAATTTAACTTTTATCTCTCCTCTTTATTCCTTTTGCACATTTTTCCTTGTTTGCCACTCTTTCTCTTCTTCTACATCTACCATTTTGAGTTTAATTATGAATTTTGCATTCCTCCCAAAACTTGAGGGGTCACCCTAGCTTGAGAGGAATTAATGTCCCTAATGCCTTAATTTTGCATGTAAATATTAAAAGTGTCTATAATAACACTATTTTTTGCACCACCCATTTCTTCTAAATTGGCCATTCCTTTTCTCTTTTTTTTACCATATTTTTCACCCATAGGTGTCTACATCTTTTTTTGACACATTTATTAGGCCATAAATGCATCAAAGAGGGGGCAAAATGTAGACATGGAAAATTGAACTACCCAAATGAGTCATTTTTCTTTATAATCATTTTGAAATCCATTAAGATTTCTAGGGTCAGGTTTAGCCCCTTTTATCATGCTTTTGTCTTATTTTTCTTAACCTTGATCAAATCTGCACTCAATAAATTATGGGGTGCTGATTCAAAAAATTTAGGATTTTCGTGGATAAATTGACCTTTTGAAGTGTCAACTCAGTGAGGTTAAATATTTGTTTTTCCCACCTTTTGCCCTCCAATTATTCTATAAGTATAGGATTAGATTCCCTTTTGCAAAAAAAATAAAGAGAAGCAACATAAGTTATCAATTAAAATATTCACACAATCTTAAGTGTCTTTTTATGCAATCTTCTTCTGGTGCTTTTGGTGTTCCTACTGTGCTCTTTTTTATGTGTGTTTCTTATGATATTGCAAGTGGAGAGAGCCTTGATTATAACTTATATTCTTGAGGGAGGGAAGGTCTTATATATTTGCTCCTACTTCTTCCACGAGATCACTAGGTTGTTTATTTGTATTCATTAGTTTGCATTTTTATCTTAGTTCCAATTTTGTTGCATTTTATCTCTATTTTTGGGTTTATAAACCCTCTTGTGTGAATTCATACCCCATATTCTATAGGGCATAGATTTATTGAAAGCCTTAATTTTATCCTTTGAGCACTATGTGTCTTTTTTAGCATCGTTTTTGAATCTACGCTCAATATCCTACAGGGTGCAGATTCAATGTAGTTGAGTTTTGGGGTGATTGTTCATCCTAAAATCCTAGGGTTTCATTTTGCATGCCCTTCACTAGCTATTTAGTTTCTACTTGTGTTCTATTTTTTATTTTAATAATTCTGTTTCACTTGCATTTCATATTAGATTATCTTGGGGGCAATTATTTATTCCTAAACCCTAAGTTTCAAAATTGCATTATTGATCAAGCTTTTGTATCCATTTTGTTACTTTTTGTTTCATGCTTGCATATTTTACTATGTTTTTTCTAAAGGTTAAAGCTCCTTTTTGTTATGAATTATTAACTTAAATTACCTAGGGGGCTTGATTGTTGTGCCTCAAAGCTCAGTCTTATAGCAATATTGTTAGTGTTGGAATTATATTGAATATTTTCCATGTTATTCAAGAGGGATTAACTCTGAAAGGTACTGGATGTTAACTCTGAAAGATATTGGTAATTTGGAGGTCTTATTTCTTAGCCACACTAGGACCCACTCTAAGAAGGGGGGGTGTATGGGGCTTCCCCCCTATTATTTTTGCCATGGGAGGTCCAAGGAGGCTCCCATTGGTGGGGGATCGGGGGCAACACCCCCAAAGCCAAAAATAGATGTATTTTTCCCATTGTTAATATGGACCATTTATTATTAGGTCACAAATTGGGTGGTAGAATTTAGGTTGGCGGTTTTGCCCTAAATTGTAAAATTTGTGCATGTGTGTTTGTTATTTATATCACACTTGCATGAGGGTTTGATACAACAAGACATAAGGAGAATATTATTGTATTGGAGATGGTCAAGTTAATGCAATAATAAGATAATATTATGCTGGTTTTTTCCTGGTTGAGGATTTCTAGGATAAATATTATGTAATATGTGAATCTTCTATCTTCTTCTTTTGATTCTACAATTACTGCTTTTCTAGTTTTAGTTTATTGGGGCTCTTTATTTCTCTTCATTTGGTATCAGATCTAGGTTTTAGCTTTGTTCAAGGAGTAAGGGTTTCAACCCTATGATAAATTAATTCTTGAGTGGGAGTTGTACATGAAAGGATACATACAAAGGAGAAATATGGGAAGCACACAAATAGATATTGAGAAAATAATGGATAGAATTTTGAGTTGTGGAAACTCAAGATGGAGGATCTATTGGTTGATAGAGATCAGTGGATTGTGGTCTTAGGAACAAAACCAACATCGATGACAAATGAGGATTGGCTAAAAATTGATAGGAAGATAAGAATATCTATCAAATTGTGTTTATCTAACTCGATATTGTTGAATATATCTATAGAGACCATGAAAAATCTATTATGGGAGAAGCTGGGAATATTGTATCAGACAAATTCACTGGTAAATAAACTCTTTCTCCAAAAGAAGTTGTATTCACTTTGGATGAATGATGGTGACTTTGTGGCTAAAAATCTAAATTCTTTTAACATTGTGGTAAGTCAACTAACCTCTATAGAAGTAAAAATTGATGAAGAGGAAAAATGTATTACTTTATTTTATTCATTACCTGATTCATAGGATAACCTAGTTATGGCTATCACCAATACTACATCTACATTGAAATTAGAGGATATAGTAGGAAATTTGTTGTCTAAGGAGATGAGACAAAAATATTCTAAGGATTATCATCAAAAGGATGCCTTGGTTGTGAGAGGCCATTATCAAGAAAGAAGCAAAAATAAATCAGGAGAAAAAAATCAAAATCTAGGGATAAATATGTTGCCCCAGAAAAGAGGAAATGTTGGAATTGTGGTAAATTAGGGTATTATAAAAGATACTATAGATATAAAAAGGCTGATAATAATTGATCATATGATGAAGGAACTTCTAACAAAAATAATACCACAAATGAATATTCAAGGGACTTATTCTTGGTTGTAGCTTGCTCAAGTGAATGCCATGACTCATGGTTGATTAAATCAGGTGCTTATTTTCATATGAATCCTCGTATGAAGGGATTCGATGAATATGAAAAAATAGATGAAGGTAAAGTCTTATTGGGAGAAAATTCGACTTATAAAATAATAGGTCGAAGAAGATTCAAGCTAAGTTAAAAATATGGAAGAATTAAAACTCTTCCTAGTGTGTTGCATATTTCATATTTGGCAAAGAATTTGATATCTGTGAGTAATATGAATGATGCAGGTGTGAATGTGGTATTCAATAAGGATAGCTGCAATATGGTTCATGGATATTTGGTGTTGGCAAGGGGAGTTCACATAGGAAATTTGTTCAAAATTAAGGCTAGCACTATAAGTATTAATTGCAATAACTCTTTAGTGGTACAGGAAAATAATACGACTAAAATGGCTTCGAGTATTCCTACAGAGAAGACAATGTTGTGGCATCAACGCATGGGGAACATTGGTGAGAAAGGACTTCAAACATTAAAAATGAAAGGTATGGCTGAAGGAATTTTTGATTGCCCATTAAATTTTGATTTTTGTGAGCACTGTGTTTATGGAAAACAAACTAGAGTCAAGTTTTCAAGTAGTTCTACAAGGTCTGAAGGAAGTTTACATCTAGTTCACAGTGATATTTTTGAATCTAAAAAAATACCATAATTAGGTAAATCTATTTATTTTGTTACATTTATAGATGACTTCTCAAGAAATACATGGGTATATTTTCTATGAAAAAAATCTGAGGTTTTTAATAAATTTAAAGAGTTTAAGGCTCTTGTAAAAAATTAGATAGAGAAAAAGATAAAGGTTTTGAGAAGTGATAATGGTGGTGAGTATTGCTCTAATGAATTTGAGCAATTTTGCAAGGACTATGGAATAGAAAGGTAGAGAATGAATCTGTATACTCCACAATAGAATGGGATTGTAGAATGGATGAATAGAACATTGATGGATAAGGCTAGAAGTATGCTAAGTAGTGCAGGGTTAAAAAAGAAGTTCTAGGTAGAAACTATGTTAACAGCTTGTTATCTCATCAATAGATCTCCTACCTCAAATCTGGTGGACAAGACTCCATAGGAAGTATGGACTGGTAAGAAACCCTCTATCAGACATATAAGAGTTTTTGGTTGTTATGCTTATATGTATGTACCAAAATAGAAAAGGACTAAGCTAGAATATAAATATGTTATAGTACTAGTGTTAAAATATATAAGTTGTTGAACCAAGAAACACATAAGGTTGTTTATAGTCATAATGTGATATTTAAAGAAACAAAAAGGGTTTTAAAATAGGAAATGCAACCAAGAAAAGAACCAGAAATAGTGCATGTAAAATTGGAATAGGAGGAAGAACCAGTGGTAGAACCTAAATTATAGAGAGAGTCTGAAGAGGAATATTTAGAGGAAGAAGGTGAGGAGGAAGTTGAAGATGCAGAACCTAGAACTCCAATTTTTAGGAGATAAGATCGAGAGAGAAGACTTCCAGACAGGTATAGTCCTTCAAATTTTTATTCTGCATTTAATTTATAAGTTATTAATGAAGAACCCAGGATTGTAAAAGATGCACTTCAGTCAAGTTATAATAAGTCTTGGAAAAAGGCTATGAAAGAAGAAATGGAGTCCTTGTATACAAATAAGACATAAGACTTGGTGAAATTACATCCTGGCAGAAAACCTATTGGTTATAAGTGGTTATTCAAGAAGAAGTACAATGTAGAAGTAAATTTGGAGAAGTACAAGGCTCGCTTGGTATCAAAAGGATTTTCTTAGGTTGATGGAATTGACTTTGATGATATTTTTCTCCTGTGGCTAAACTAACTTCAATCAAATTATGTTGGCTATTTATGTTGCTTTTGATTTTGAAATAGAATAGATGGATGTAAAGATAGCTTTTCTACATGGTGAACTTGATGAAGATATATATATCACAACAAGAATTCTTTAAGTTAAAAGGTAAGGAAGACTTTGTATGCAAGTTGAAGAAGTCTCTTTATGGGTTGAAGCAGTCTCCAAGGATGTGGAACCAAAAATTTGATAGGTTTGTCTTGAAACTTGGGCTTGGAAAAAGCAAAGTAGATCCATGTGTATATTTCAAAAAGGAAGGTGAAAATTTTGTTATCATTGTATTGTATGTGGATGACATGCTATTAATTGGTAACAATAAGGATATGATAAAGTTACTAAAATCTCTGTTATCTTCTAAATTTGAAATGAAGGATTTGGGTGCTACAAAATTTATTTTGGGTATGGAAATAATAAGAGATCATGAAAATAGAAATTTATGGTTAAATCAAAGGAAATATGTTGATTTGATACTACAAAAGTTTAGAATGCATGATTGTAAACTAGTATGTACTCCATATATGATTGGTCAAAAGTTATCTATTGAACAATGTCCCAAACAAGATGAGAAAATAGAAGAAATGCACCATGTTCGTTATGCTAGTGTTGTGGGTAGTTTGATGTATGCAATGGTCTATACTAGACCTGATATTGCACATGTAGTGGGAGTAGTTAGCAGATATATGTCAAATATAGGAAAGAAACATTGGACTGTTGTGAAGAGGATCTTTAGATACTTGTGTGGAACTACAGATTATGCTATCTATTATGGAGGAAATTTTAAAGGTAATGATATTGTAAATCTACAAGGGTTTGTGGATGTTGACTGGGCTAGAGATCTTGATAAGAGAAGATCCACAAGTGCTTATGTATTTAGGTTGTTTGGAGGGGCAGTAAGTTGGATGAGTAAAAAGTAATCAGTTGTTGTTTTATCTACTACAGAAGTAGATTACATTGTAGTAACTCATGCATATAAAAAAGCAGTGTGGATACAAATATTGTGTTCAATAGTTGGTCTTAAATAGAAGGCTATGAGAATTAGTAGTGATAGTCAAACTGCAATATTTTTGGCCAATAATATTGGTGTCCATGATCAGTAAAAACATATTGATATCAAATACCATTTTGTGAGAGAGATGATTGAAGAGAACCACGTGATATTGGATAAAGTTAATACAAAAAATAATACTGCTAATTCATTAACAAAGGTTGTACCTACTCAAAAAATTTCTTGGTGTAGGAGATATATGGGTATGGTTGCCCTTGAAAATTGATAATGGTAATTATTATCCCCTATGGAAAATATTCAACAAGTGGGAGAATGTTAGAATTATGTTGAATACTTTTTATGTTATTCAATGGGGGTTAACTCTGAAAGGTACTGAATATAAACTCTAAAAGGTATTGAATATCAACTCTAAAAGGTACTAGTAATTCAAAGGTATTTTTTCTTAGCCGCACTAGGACCCACTCTAAGAAGGGGGGTGTATGGGGGGCTTTACCCCCTACTACTATCCCTCCCTGGTGGGGGATTGGGGGAAGTGCCATCAAAGCCAAAAAAAAATATTTTTCCTATTGTTAATCTGGACCATTTATTATTAGATCATAGATTGGGTGGTAAAATTTAGGTTTGTGGTTTTGCTCTAAATTGTAAAATCCATGCATGTGTGTTTGTTATTTATATCACACTTGCATGAGGGTTTGAGATAGTGAGACAGAAGGAGAATATTATTGTATTGGATATGATCAATTTAATGTAATAATAAGATAATATTGTGCTGGTTTTTACTTGGTTGAGGGTTTCTAGGATAAATATTGTGTAATGTGTGAATATGCTATCTTCTTCCTTTGATCCTGCAATTACTATTTTTCTAGTTTTAGTTTATTGGGGCTCGTTATTTCTCTTTAGTTAGAGTATATTACATTATTTTTTCCATGTCTTAGATTATTATTTACTTTGTGTTGTAAGAAATGCACAAGGGTGCATAATATTTAATAATGTAAATGTGCACATTTGTCCATGTGTACATGAGTCCATAGAATAGGAATTTGAATAGTATAGAAGTAGGAAGGCCAAGAGTGCTTCCTTCACACGGAATATGAAGAGTCACATTACATTATATATACATGGTAATGTGGAGATGTAAGGGGACACGATTGTAATAACATTACTTGGTTCCTTAAATGCTATGGTTCCATTTTTGTGACCCTTTCTTTATGGCATATTTATACTTATAAAATATTTCCATTAACATATACATTAGTTTGATACTTTAATTTAATTTTTGTAAGTATGATTATCTTAAATAATAAGTCTCAAAAGCTAACAGTGGTATCATATGCACAATGGACCACCATTGCTATAGTCAAATTGAACCTTACTACATCTTTACAAAATGGACCTACCACTGTGTGTCACTACATACAAATGCCACCACAAGGAATTCTTTGAACTATGAAGGATATTATCTCTAGAATGAGAAACCATATAATATTGGTGGAGAAATTCCAAGAACAAATTTAGAATAAAAGGATATTTCAGGTCTTGAAGTTAGACCTTGATATTGCAAAGATTGAGGAGAATAAGAGACCCACGAAAGAGGTCTTATTGAAGGAATTGGTAAATTGAAGAAGACTGCAAATTGTAGTTTGGCTAGAGTCTTTCCACAATATTGTGAGGACTAGGACTGGATTTACAATTTTATCATTGCAAATACTAATAGAAAAATATGGAAATATATATATATATATATTTAGGGTATGAATGATAGGAAAATACAAGAAGCAAAGAAACTAAATAGAATATTGTAGGTATATTTTCTAAAATCAAGATAGACTAGAGGATTATCCAATTTGGAAATGTAAGAAATATGGGAAGTACTCTGTAAAATCTAGGTACTTTCTCTTGGAAGATGTAGGATCGTGATGGTTACCAGTACGCAAAATCTAGCTAAAACATTTAACTCCAAAAGTGGCCTTCTTCTCTTGGCTTGCATTTCAAAATAAAATTCTCACAATGGACAATTTTCTTAAGAGAGGTCTACATATTCCTAATAGATGTCCATTATATAAAATGGATTGGGAGGAGGTATGATATTTTTTTTTTGGATGTTCATTTTCAAATGAGGTGTTTAACAACATCCTTGAAAAATCTTGTACAACATTGATCTTGCCAAATTATATTATTGATTTTTACTCAAGTTGGGAATAACCTTTTAGGAGCAAAATATTGAGTACTTTATGGAACTTTTGTTTTCATCACTTTATGTGAGGTATTTGGAAAGAAAAAAATAATAGAATTTTTAAAGGGTGCAAGAGAGATGTGATGTCTATAGTAATCAAGATATACAATGCTATGAAGGAGAACATTTTGATAATCAATTTCAAGGAATCATGGGAAGATGGTGGTGAAAATTTTATTGCAAATAGTTAGGGGTTGGATTCTTGCAGTTTTCAACCATTAATTTCTTTCAAGATTAAAATACTTCAAATTAAATCATTTTGGTTAAAATGGGAGCCTCCATCACAGGGTTGGTTAAAATTAAATTTTGATGGTGCTTCAAAATGGAATCTAGTTATAGAAAGTGTTGGTTTGTAATGAAAGAGGAGAAGTGATATTATTACATGCTGAGAATATCAGAATTTAATCGAATCATTTTGTTGAAACTAGAGCTTTGTTCCTAGGAATTAGGCTAATTGATAGAATTGGAGTTAAAAATATCATCATAGAGGGAGATTCATTAAACATTATCAACCTAATTAAGGGTAATCAAGATTCAATTTGGGACATAAATGATATGATCTAGAATGTTAGACTATAATTTAGGAATTTGGAAAATGTGCAAATTGTACATATCTACCGAGAAGGAAACACGACTACAAATTGGGTAGCCAATTGGGGAATTTAGAAGGAAGGATATGTAATCTTGAAAGATAATTTTCCACAAGAAATTTTGGAAATTAGAAATAATGAATTTCAAAATGTAGTTATTTGATATAATGATTATGAAAAGGGATTCACAAATGTAGGCCAGTAGAAAATGTAAAAGAAACAATTGTTAAGCATTTGTGTCAGTGTTGTGTTTCTATTGTTAAGTTTTTGACTAAATTGGCTTTCTATAGTATAATCTAATATAGATTATGTGGGATGTATTTTTAAATTGGTTAGTCACTTTATGTCAGATATTGGGCTTTGTATTAGAGTATCATGTTTTTAAATGAAAATGTAAAAGGGTTGGGACCCTTTCAAAACTCCTTCCTCAAACATAATTAAAAAAAGGTGATTGCAAGGCTTTTATGTTTCCTCTACACTCAAGGGTTTAGGTGATATAAGGGTTCACCAAGAGTGGTTTTAGGACTTACTCCAAGTTTGGGATGGAGTTTTTGATATATTTAGTGAACAAACACCTAAGTTTGGTCTTTCTAAGATCTAAGCTACAAGGAATTAAGGAACAATGCAAGACAAATAATGATGCAATCAAACAAGAAGCTATCCCTAGAATGATTCTTTATTTCACTGAAGACTATATTAGTTTTTGATGGTCTATATTTAAGGAAATGCAACCACAAGATGTAAAATAAGTAAGCAATGATAACTATATGATAATGGCAATATAAATTGTAGGAAAAATATATGAGAAAATTTTGCAATAGCTTATAAAATAGTCATTAAAATCTCACAAAAATAGTACAATGTAATATGATGGAGGACATGAACACTCCAAAATTTATGAATGATCTACATTGTACTCACTATACTTACTCTATCTAACTAGCCTCTATCTAGCATCAAGCTTCTACCTCTAGCATGTAGCTTCACTCTCTCAAAGGCCTATATGTAGGGAAATATGTCCCTTGGCCTTTCATCTACATAGGACTCTTCATATACCTAACCTATGACTCATGTACATGTGGACTACATGCACATTTTAACACTTGTGCATTTATTACAATGCATGAATTAATTACTCAAACCTTAATCTAAGACAAACTCCTAATCTAAATATGTATCCAAGGTGGTACATTGTCATGTACCAAATAATGTAATATATTCCAACAGACTAAACCTAGTTTTTAGGAAAGTAAATTCTTTTCAAGTAAAGGATGCACAAATAGGATTAGCCTAGATGTAAACTATATGCTTATATTCTTTGATGCCTATAAAATAAAACTAAATTTCTTCTTTTTCTTATGATCAAAATCTAGAGTATAAATAAATATAAGATGAACAAAAACACACAAAAAACAACCTATAAGATATATTAGAGCACTTACTTGATCCAGTGGATGATCCTAGCCAAATTTGTGCCCTGTAAATCAATGATCGTAAATTTGGTTAGACCTAAAAAATATCTTCAAAAATTTAAAAATTTTGATTAGTGTTTGGAGTTCTGCTTAGGTTGTTATGTGACTAAGCTTGGAGGCACAGTAGTCAAGTTCCCTTGATCCTTTTAGTTGACTATTCAAAAATGAAAATGATTGTTGACCTTTGGGAACAAGAAAAACAAGTTACAACAACATGAAACAATGAAAATAGAGTGCATTAAAAATGAATTTAATGGAAAACAAGATGCAAATGAGAACCAAGGGTCTGTAAGAAAAAAATCCTCCCAAGCTATTTGTAACCAAATTTGCACCCTATAATTAACAAGCGTGAATT
Source organism: Wollemia nobilis (assembly GCA_028583015.1). Lineage (NCBI taxonomy): Eukaryota > Viridiplantae > Streptophyta > Pinopsida > Araucariales > Araucariaceae > Wollemia > Wollemia nobilis. The sequence continues at coordinate 4,979,482 of JAQPPZ010016890.1, forward strand.
TGGAAACAAAGGAGAAAATTAAATTCTTACCTCATAAGCGAGGGGTAAAAATTCATGAAATATAACTTAGAGCAATCTATAAATATGAATTGCAATGAATTACTAAGAATTAATGATGAAAATAACTAAATAAGACACAAAAAAACTAATGTGTATGGAGGAAGCAAGAGAAAAGGTAATATCCAAGATGGAATACCTCTCCTTATTCTCTAGAAGACAAATGATAGGAGCAATCTATCATAGAGGCTTCTCCACTTGCTCATTCACAACAATAAATCACAAGAATCACACAATAAAACAAAGCACATAGAGCATTCCAAGAACATTCAAATCTTGAGAGCGTCAAGAACATAAGATCAATCTAGAGGAAAAGGGGAGTCAAATACTCTTATTTATAGGGGATTTGGAGGGGGAAAAAGGTAGGAAAACCAAAAAAAAAACTTGGCCAAGAATCAACGTCACAAAGGTTAGCCGAAAACTTGGATTTTTGGAGAGAAAAATCCATTTTTTTTAATTCATACCCCATATTGGGATGACTATGAATTTGGCAAGGATAGGAGAAAGAGCAAGAAAAATGATGGGAAATAATCCTAAACTTGCACTTATAAAATTTGAGGGACTTCTTAGGAATCTAAGGGAAAAATAACTCACTTTTATGGGCCAATTTTCCATGTCTATACCCTTATATACTAAACCTCCCTATATATCTATCAATACATGGGGAGAGATGGTATGTGAGAGAAAATTTGGTACATGGAAGAATATAAATAACTACAAGCATAAATAAGAACATGAAATTATATTAATAAATGGATGGTATATAATATCTCCTTATGAATCACACTAACTCATTGAGATATAGCCCTTAGTTAACATAAGTATGCATGAGATCCTATATAAGTGGTTGATGGCTTGGGATCACTATAAACCTAATATGACTTAAAGGTTTATACATTTTGTTAATAAAGGGATTGATAAAACCCTTAGTATAGTTAGTAGTTGGTTTCTTCTTAATTTATTTGTTTATATTATCTAATCTAAACATAATGCAATAATTTTGGAGCATAATGTAGATGTTTTTTTGATAACATTTTGGCTCTAGCTTCAAGATCTCTTATTAAATATATATATATTAAATTGGTTATATGGGATTTAAATGGGTCCTATCCACATTACATCATCATCACATAGTGTTATTAAACAAAATTGTCTATTATGCATGTATCTCTTGGCAAGATTTAAATATAGATGTACCTTATTTAGTTTGATGGGGTATGTTTGTGCATTTTCATTTCAGCCAAACTAAATAAACTAATTGCATAGAATTTAAATAAATAAAATATAATTCTGGAAATGAAATCCTAAAAATAAAATGCAAGAAATAAAACACACACCTAAACTAATTAAAGCAATAAATAAAGTAATAAACTAATCTACAAAAAATAAATAACATAAAGGAAACAAGGGAGGACTACTACAATGAGTGGGCCCAAGCTCCTATAGATAGTCTGCCCAGCTAGCTGCGTAGAGCTTGCTTAGATAAGAGGAATTACACTCCTAATAAATTTGAAAAGAAATAAAATAGAATAATGTTTCCATAAAATTTTCCTTCTTCTCTCAGGGAAGACCTGTGCATTTATACAATGCACATCCTTCCTCTATTACAAATTTAGGCAAGTCTATTTCAGACTTGCAGTTACAATAGATATGCAATGAATATTGCCTCCGTTCAATTATAATAATCATATATTAATTAAAATAGTCATGCACTAATTTTACTGTCTTGCAGGATAAATCAGGCATGTTTTGTTTTATCATAACAGAATATGTCTGGTAGAAAATAATGGATGTGTTATTCTATTTTAATAATATTGCATAAAATAGAATATTTTCGACATTGATTGTTGGAAAAATCATTTCTCTTGGTTCATCCGTGAGAATGAAAGAATAATGCTCACGTTACAAAGGTATCCAGCCAATAAAATAATAGAAGTGTTCATTCTATTTTAATAATAGTAAATAAAATAAAATATCTCCTTTTTGTCTTCACGTGCAACCTCCTCCTTAGCCCATTGGTCAACCAATCAAAGTTGGCTTGGTCAATATTGCAAAGTATGGAGGCGTGGAGGCACCTTCTTCATGAGGAAGGTGCCTACTCCTACTAGGTGCCTTCCTTGAGGAGGAAGGTGCCTACTTCTGTTGGGCACCTTCCTTGAAGAGGAAGGCGCCTACTTCTACTGGGCGCCTTCCTTGAAGAGGAAGGCACCTACTTCTTTTAGGAACCTTCCTTGAAGAGGAAGGCACCTGCTCTCATGTCTTAGTCTCTGAAAGTAGAAGTATGCCAGGTCCAAGTGGATGTAGACTGGAAAACACCATATTAGTAGCAAAACCTGCATTTATACACAATTCCCACTAAAAACACAAATCAAGCATAATATCAAATTTTCTATCAATTATATGCATAAGTTATATAAAAATGCATCTCACATGCTAATTAAACCAGTAATGACGCCCCTTAATAGTGTATAAAAATGTACATTTTTGGGACTCATCATCCCCCATGCCTAACATGTGCCACGCCCTCATGGCACCAAAAGCTGAAGTTATACCTCTTGTAGGATGACCATTTTTTTTTTAAATGGCCTTCAGTAGTTCTGTTTTTTCTTTGTTGGCCCTGTTATTGAGCACTGCTGTGTTTTTCTTCCATTGACTACTGTGTTTTTTTTTTCATTGAGTGTTGCTATAGCATTGCACGTAGATTTAGAATTTTATTTTACTCCATTTATGCAAGTCAAAGCAGATTGCAAATCCACTCTATTTTTTTTCTTCTTTAAATTAGTAGATTGCAATCCTCTCACATTCCTTTGTAATTTGATGCAGATTGCTTTTTCGCAATACAATAGCACCATAAGTGATGTCAGCCACTTTTTTTCTTTGGATTGTGGATTTGGGCCTCCTCTTGTCTTGAACTCAGCAAAAATCAGTCCGCATTGCTCCTTTTATTAAATATCCCGGATTGTGACTTCGTTGTTCCACCAATCAATTCACCATCCGAATCTTTTCACGATGCACAAATGAAACAAGGTCAACTCTACTCACATGAATGCCATAACTTTTTCTATTTTTTTTTTCTATTTCGAGGTAGTAATATTTTTCATTCGAGGCATGTCATACGTTGGAACTTCGATCGAAGATTTTGATAAGAAGAATTTAAGTGAGCATCTACTGATGTTTAGCATGGATATTATTTTTAATATAACCGTACACATAATTAACAAAAAAATCAGTATATATACCTGGGTGAATTTCATAGAACCTGGTGTATATGATGCATGTGATGTGAGATGTCTTCATGTTGGTGCTCCTGGAAATTTTCTTTCTTTTTTTATTTATTTATTTATTTATTTATTTATTTTTTTGGCTACCTTCTTCCTCACACCATTAATCGTTGTTGTTATTCCTTCTTCTATCGGTGTGGATTTAACAACTTCAGCATCACAACCATAATTTACCATTTTTTATTCTTCCCCGCTTAAATTGGTGATGCCCTTATCGCCAGCAACAGTTCCCTCTGTGCAACAGTTCTGAAGCCCTCCAAACGTTAGGTCCCACACTGAACAACAGGTACCCTCATCCAAGGGAGAAGAAAATTGCTTATTGGTGTCTTCCTCTAGGTGGAAAAAGGCACTGTTGTATTGGACTGATTGTAGGCACTCTCTTCCTAGTGGGAAGTAAGTGCCTTTTTTGCTTCACCACACTCCTAATTGTAGGGCACAAAATGTCACATATGTTAGGCCTAGTTTAAGCCTGCTCCACCTACAGATCATGCTCATGGTTGTGTCCTATAAAACTACATACAAAAACTGGAAAACAAGAATCATTCCTGTGCCTGAGTCCCTAGCTCTTAGGATACCTTCAGATTGTATTCAGAGGGCATGATTACCTGCACACATGAAAGTAGGAAAATAGGAGTCATGACTCCGTGCCTATTAGGCCCTGGCTCTTAGGATGTCTGTAGCTTGCATTCAATTCATGATTTCCTGCAAAGCAATAACAAAGAATTTTTTATTCTAAACAGGACACGTTCTATGCATTTTTTTTCATTGGGAGAATCGCATAATATATATATATATATATATTATCAAGGCACCTCTATTGTATGCCATCAAGGTGCCTCATCACTTATTCCTCTCTTTTTTTTCCCTTATGCCATCGAACCATCCAAGTGCTGGAAATGGATCAAGGCACCCTAGATGTCAAGGCGCATGCTTGCTGTAGAAGGTACATGCTTACTGTGGAAGGCACCTTCAATGTATGGTACCTTCTTGATGCGGAAGGCACCTCCAATGTATGAAACCTTCCTAATGCGGAAGGCACCTCCAATGTATGGCACGTTCCTGATGCGAAAGGTGCCTCCAATGTATGGCGCCTTCTTCATGTGGAAGGAACCTCCATTGTATGGCACCTTCTTCATGCAAAAGGTGCCTTATTTATGATCAATGCATCTTTCACTTCATTTTTTTTTTCACGTATCCTCCCCCTTTTTTTTCTCTCATTTTTTTCTCCTTTTTTTTTCCTTTTTATTTCTCTCTTTTTTTTTTCTTTCTCTTCTTTTTTTTCCTTTTTTTTAATGAATGATTGAACATTCGTCCAAGCTACTGGTATGGTATGGGGTCTCCCCCATCACGATTTCTGATCCACTCTCACAAATGTGAGGCGATTTTTGATGGAGCTCGTTGATCATTACTTGAACATTGTCATTGTAATCTACTTTGTATGTTGTGTAGCATCTTTGACTCCGCTCATCACTTACTCAGGTTGTAATAGTCACACATCTTGTAGCAAAATTTTCCCAAAGTTTCATAATCACCTTAGACTATAAGCTTTTCGCTTGATCAAGGTTACTTAGCCTGCCTTCAGGTGCTAATGTTTCCAAGGTAAAACTCTGCTAGCTTTCACCTGCTAGATTGGATGCTACACGATCAGGTACACAAGATAGTTCATATAGTGTTAATACGAACTCCACATATAAATCTCAATTCACGAAATCTTCACAGAAACCTCCTTATTTTTCTGCATCGCACTTCATTTTTTTTTGCAAAACATAAAAGAACAATCGAAACTAAAAGCATTAAAATAAAATTCTAACTAATTTTTTTTTCATTATATACATAATTTTTTTTTTTTTTTTATCTTCTGATTACTTCCAGGCTCCTCCCTTGCTTTATTTAGTGACTGGTTGGAGATTTCTCATTTCCCTTTTGGACCAACTTGGTCTTAGGGAAATAGGATACTTTCTTCCAACAAGTAACAAAAATCAAGATTCTATATTCTTTCTCTCCCCTGCTTTATTTAGCTACCAGTTGGAGATTTCTCATTTCCCTTCTGGACCAAGATGGTCCTCGAGAAAGAGGATACTCTCTTCCAAAAAGTAGCAAAATAAAACTCTATTCTTTTTTATCTACTCTTAAATTGGAGCATTTTTCAATAGAAGATATTTTTTTCTTTTTCATGAACATTGTAAATAGTGTTCATTGTGCTGTTGGTGGCAATAATGAATGTGGGGTCTCCCCCATGCCTACATCAGAACTAGTCTTCTAAAAAATCATCAATTTCATTGTCAACTAGTTTAATGTGTTGTAGCATGAGAAGAGCAATTTCCCCCTTTGACCTAAAAACCAAAAAATTTCAACATAATGGCAAAAATGTGCAGGATGGAAAACGACTATCTGCGGGTTGGTAACTTGGAGAAAACATGGCATAACAATATTTAAAAAACACATGCTAGTTTCTGATTCACCAGGTCGCTTTAAGCACAAGTGAAGAGTATACTTCATAACAAGATGTTCTTTTTAAAAATTTTGCTCTGTCATTTTTCCTGCTATTAATTTCATCATTAAAAAAACATTTACCAATACATTGCAAAAATTTCAAGCCTGTAAAAATTTTTATCGTTAAAACTAGGCATAATTTTCCAATGGTTTCTATGTAAAAACACTTCCCTAAAGATTTTCAACTATCATACCTGGGTTGTGCTATTTCGTTGATTTCTTGAAACCATTGAAAATATGATGGAAATCCTTCAATGCCAAATTTTTCTAATTTTTTTCAACAACACATTTTATTCCTACTTCTACACTTAATTTGGTACATCAAGTTCATTCCCACGTTTACTTGAGAAGCTAATAAAATGCAAACAATTGCCTATGGGATTTGGCTCTAACTGTGCCGACAACTATTATTTGGCCTTATAAAAAGGTCCTTTGTGGACTTACACTTCTCAGGTAAAATATCTATAGGTAATTTTAAATAGGATTTTTATCTGACCTGTAAATCAGAACACTACAATTTAGACACTCCCCAGCAATGGCGCCAAAATGGTGAGTAGAAATTATGTTCAGGAAAACATTCATTTCTCTTCCATAAATTATCAATCCAACAAGTCTGTAAACTTATGAGTGTCACACACAGTATATGCATGCAGTTTTGGAGAACAAATCTGGATGTACCTTATTTATTTTGGTGGGGGATGTTTGTGTATTTTTATTTTAGCCAAACTAAATAAACTAAGTGTGAAGAATTTAATAAAATAAAATACAAGGCTGAAAATAAAATGCAAGAAATAAAACACACACCTAAACTAATTAAAGCAATAAATAAAGCAATAAACTAATCTACAAAAAATAAAGAACAAAAAGGAAACAGGGGAGGACTACTGCAGGGAGTGGGCCCAAGATCTCGCAGATAGTCCGCCCAACTAGATGCGTAGAGCTTCCTCGGATAAGATGAATTAAACTCTTAATAAATTTGACAAGAAATAAAATAGAATAATTTCTCCATAAAATTTTCCTCCTCTCAGGGAAGACTTGTGCATTTATACAATGCACAACCTTCTTCTATTACAAATTTAGGCAAGTCTATTTCAGACTTGCAGTTACAATAGATATGCAATGAATATTGCATCTGTTCAATTATAACAATCATATATTAATTAAAATAGTCACACACTAATTTTACTGTCTTGTAAGATAAATCAAACATGTTCTGTTTTATCATAGCAGAATATGTCTGGTAGAAAATAATGGATGCGTTATTCTATTTTAATAATATTTCATAAAATAAAGTTGACATGCATCGTGCTTAGCATTTTCCTTTTTGTTTTCGTATCCTCGTGCTTTCAGTGGCGATCACAGTGTATGATGTAATAATTCCTAGCATCCAGACTACGCCGGAGTGCGAGGGTTTTTGGATCTAGGGAAAAACTAGGGCATCAGTTGGGTAGGTAAAGATATTTCTGGTTACTGTGGATTTGAAGACAAGATTGCTGCCCCAGGAGGGTCCAATGGGGACACCTTAGGATCCTCTTCTAGAAAGACAGTTCTTTTGCAGATTTTTTAAAGGATAAATCTCCATCAAATACTGAAGAAGCACAAAAAAATGCATTAAAAATGCTCTTTACAACTGCTAGAAATAGATCAACATCTCAACGAGTTAATGGATGCTTGCCACAGTCAAAATCAAGGCCAAATATTTTCATTGAGAAAAGGATGTTTGAAGAAATAGTTTTATATAGACCAATCATGATTTGATCTGTAAATTCATGGGTATTTGCCCTACCCTGAATTTTTTGCATTCTTGGGTCCGGCAAAACTGGGAGCCTCTTGGTGAGTATTCTTTATGGTTTATTAGCAATGGATATTTTATTTTTAGTTTTTCTTCACTGGATGATAGAAATAGGGCTTTCGAATCAAAAAAGAGGAATCATGGTCCGAAAAGATTATTTGTTCAACCCTGGAGAGTGGGATTTGATCCTCGAATTGAACCCACTGTTGTCTCGATTTGGATCCATTTGTATGCACTTCCAATGGATTTTTGGAGTGAGAAGGTATTTGAAATTATCGATAATTCCCTTGGAAGACATTTGGGTGTTTCCAAAGACACAATAGAAGGAAACACAATTTTTTATGCAAGATTATGTGTGGAAATGGATCTTAGCCAACCTCTATCGGTAGAGGTGGAACTTGAACTTGCAGGATTATCTTGGATTCAACAGTTGGATTATGAGGCATTGCACTTCAGATGCAAAATTTGCCACAAATATGGGCGTTTGGCCCGATCTTTCCCAAATAATATGAACATAAAAATGGAGGCTCCTCTAGGAATGTCAAATCTTCCTAAGGAGGGTAAGTCAACAATAAACAAAGAACCAACCAATATTTCTCAGGGTGAAGAAGCACAGAGAGATGGTTTTGAACAGCCCAAAAGAAGGAGAAGGCAAAAGAAAAAAGATGGTAAAGATCAAACCCAACTCAAGCCCTCTAATAGGCATGAGATATTTAAGACACTAATGGACCAAGAAGAACAATTCATGGAAGGATTTTATGGGAATAATGAAAATAATAACATCCATGTTCAAGCTCATATTTCATCTCCCCATGTCATAGAGCAGGTAATTGAGTACAGTGAGTTACCACAGTCAGAGAGTGCAGGGGCATTGATAGTGCATAACCAAGAGTAGCCAATAATTAAGGATTTCAGCATGGGAATAGCAGAAAAGAATAGAGAAAGGCCAACTTTAGGGATAACTCAAGTGGAAAAGAGAAAAAAATAGCAACTCTCAAGGAGTGGGTAGAAAATCAAATAAGGAATTGATAGCAGTTCAAGGAGACAAACTGGTCACTGGAAGATCGATGAGGCCAATAGATTCTTACTGCTCTCAAGGTAACCAATGATTATACAATCATGGAAAGTTAGGGGTTTAAACAGTAGAACCCATCAATATGTTGTTTGAAGAATCTTAGAAAAATGTAAAACAAATTTTTTGCTTATCCAGGAGACAAAAATGTCGTTAGATCTTATATGTAAAACAGTTAACATAATTTGGAGGGGTGCTGGTCATATGGAAGTGGCTGCCCAAGGTGCCTCAAGGGGGATAGTTACTCTTTGGAACTCTATTGGATGGACTACAATAGAAAATATAGCTTGAAGGGGTGTTCTCACATCACATTTTAGAAATAATATCATAGATGAACATGTTTTAATCACAAATTTTTATGGGTCTCAAAACCTAGATGGTCAGATGCATCAATGGAAAGCTGTGCATAACATGAGAGTCTCAAGGGAAGATTTAGACTGGATTATTTCTGGGGATTTTAATGCTAAATTATCCTCTAGAGATCAGGAAGGGGGAACCTCAATTTTGGACCCAAGGGATCGACTTATGATTGCCCAAGTCCAGGCATTACACTTGGTGGATATTAAATGCCCTGGAACCAACTATACTTGGACTAATAAGAGGAGGGAGCCACAACAAGAAGGTGAAGTTAGACCATTTTTTGGTTTCAGAGGAGGCATTTGTAAAATGGAATATAAAATTTCAAATTTTGGAAGGTCTAGTTTCAGATCACTTTCCCATTTTTTTGGAAAGAGGGATCAAGACAGTGTAGCATCACAAACCATTTAAATTTGAAAACTTTTGGTTACAAAAAGAAGAACTTCGAAATAAAATTCCATAATGGTGGGAAGAAGATCACCCAGCATATGGGACATCAATGTTTAGATTCCAAAAACAACTTCATTATGTCAAAGTTCAACTGAAACAATGGAGGCGAGCTAACAAGACAGACTTCCAGGTCCAAAGAGCTCCATTGGTGGCCAGATGGGATGAGGTTCAAAAACACTTTAGGGACGGAACAATTACAGAGCAGCTCAAAGAAGAGGATGATGCATTGCGTAAAGCGGTTGAGGACATTGAAAACCAAGAGGAGACCTACTGGAAATAGAGAGCAAGAACCACTTGGTTATTAGAAGGTGATAAAAATACCAATTTTTTCCATCGGACTACTTGTTCTAGGAGACAAATGAATAACATGGAATCTCTTCAAGATGAGAACGAACACTCCTTTGATACACTTCCAGGTATGCATTTCCATTTAATGGATTATTTTTCTAAACTATTTAAGGAAAGTATGGTGCAAGATGAAGAGGCTCAAAAAGATGTTATTGTTGTCATACCCTCTATTATATCTGAAGAAGAAAATCAGACCCTACTTAAACCCATTGATAGAGAGGAACTAAAGAATGTAGTCTTTGGAATGAGCATTGGAAAAACTCTAGGTCTAGATGGCTTTCCAATTGAGTTTTTTCAGGCCTTTTGGGATAACTTGGAGGAGGATTTAATGGCTGTTATAGAGGAGTACAAAGGTAGTAAAAGAATGCTTAAAGCATTAAATCATACTTTCATTACCTTAATTCCAAAAGGGGAGGAGGGGGTACATATTTCAGATTATAGACCTATTGCATTATGCAATGTCATATATAAAATAATCACAAAGGTAATGTCTGAGCGGCTAAAACCTCTTCTACATAACATTATCTCCTCAAAGCAAGGGGGTTTTGTAGAGGGTAGGTAGATCTTGGATGGTATGGTTCTAGCTTAGGAGGCAATTCATTCAATGCAAACATTTGGTAATAGAGGAATGTTCATAAAATTAGATATGTCAAAGGCTTATGATAGGGTGGAGTGGAGCTTCTTGTCAAAGATGATGGCAGCCTTTGGTTTCTCTTAGGATTGGATAGAATGGGTCATGAGTTGTGTTTCTACTCCGACATACTCAATGTTAATCAAGGGTCTTCCCTCGCAACCGTTTGGAGCTACTCGAGGCCTTCATCAAGGAGATCCTTTATCTCCCTATATTTTTCTCATATTGGCTGAAGGATTGGGTAGAATTATCTTGAGTAGAAGACAACAAGGTTTGCTAACAGGTATCAAGGTGGGTGAGGAAGTTTTGAATCACCTACAGTTTGTGGATGACACAGGATTGGTGGGAGTGTCCAACTTCAGGGAAGCAAGAATGATTAGAGATACACTTAATGTCTACCTTAGGGCTACAAACCAAGTCATCAATGATAAAAAATCCAAAGTGGTATTTTTAAATCTTGATCAAAGGCTTCAGGACCGAGTTTTAGAGATCTTGGGATTCACAAGGACTTATCTCCCAGTGGTATACTTTGGGGTCCCTTTGTATTTTAAAAAACTAAAAATAGATATATGGAGGAATATTTTGGATTGTATAAAGGATAGAATTAATCATTGGTCTCACAAATGGTTAATCTATGGGGGTAGATTAACTTTTTTACATTCGGTCATTCAGGCCATGCCAATTTATAAATTTTCTATCCTTGCTGCCCCACATACTATATGGAAATATTTGGACAAGATGGCTTATGGGGAGTAAAAGGAGAGAGGAAATGGGCCTTAGTAGGTTGGGACAAAGTAAGCCAGCCCAAGTTAAAATGAGGTTTGGGACTGAGAAGATCAAAGTTAAATAATAAAGCTTTGGCTGGAAAGCTTTACTGGAGGTGGATTTCCTAACCAACTTCTTTATTCAGTAGAATATTAACTAATAAATATTTGGGAAATGTAAACTCAAATGAGGTGGGTTGTTTTCCTTTGGATGGTAATGGATCCTTAGTGTGGCAGGCTCTCAAGTTAGGATTTCAAGTAGTAAAAGATAGATTATTTTGGAAAGTGGGGAGAGGGGAGAAGGCACGATTTTGGATAGATTCTTGGGATCAATACCCACCTATCATTGTTGAATTCCCTGAATTACAACCAATAAAAATAACCATAGAAAACAAGGGATGGGTCAAAATTGAAAGTTATTTCAACACTAGTCAGTTGGGGGATTATAAGTTTAAGTAGTTTAAGAAGTTGGATGAGTGGCCAATTTCAATCCCTCCGGATTTGACACCCATCATGAATAAAATATTGGCAGAAATATTTCTCACAGGTAGAGACGAGGAGGATGAATTAGCTTGGGGCTATGGGAGCCTTGGTGTCTACACAGTGAATTATAGATAAGATAATATCCTTCCAGAGCCTCCTCCTCATACATATCAGGTTGAGGATTGGAGAAAGATTTGGCAGTCCAAGGGTTGGTCGAAAGTAAACTTTTTTGCCTGGCAGTTCATGCATAATGGAATTCTTACTTCTGATAATCTCAGATGTAAGGGAATCATTGGTCCATATCAATGTGTTTTATGCTACAATATTGAGGAAACAGATGATCACTTGATGTTTGAGTGCCTATTCATACGCCAAATTTGGGAGAGATGGTTTTTATATTATAAAATTCAAGTTAATGGTGATTTGAATCGAATTAATATTTGGGAAAGATGGAAGAGGGGTAGATTTAAATATAAAGATATTTGTATTGGTTGGGAGCTTGGATTAAACTTTATTTTGTGGCAAGTGTGGTTGGAGAGAAATGCTAGAATTTTTAGAGAAACTTTTTCTTCTTTAGATGGAGTTTGGCAGGTCATTTGGAGCAAAGTCACAGAAACTGTGGCAGTCTATGCTAAAGAGGAAACTCAGGTTGTTATTGGGGCAATGGAAAAGGAATTTGAAGTGCAAGAGGAATAGGACAGAGCTAGTTGGAAACCACCTCTAGAAGGTTGGATTAAAATTAATACTAATGGAGCTACAAAAGGCAATCCGAGTAGAGCTGGAATTGGAGTGGTTTGTCAGAATCATGTTGGAACAGTGCTCTATTCGGAACTGCAAGGATTGGTAAGATCCACAAACAATGAAGTAGAAGTCTTAGCTATCAAATTTGCTTCTATTTGGGCAGTAAAACAAGGCCACAGGAGGATAATACTAGAATCAAATTCTCAAATAATGGTTGGAGCTCTAGATTGCATGAGGAACTTTGCTTTGAAAACATGGAGGTTGAGGATTCTTGTCACTCAAATTAAGGAATTATGGAGGGAATTAGATGATGTGATTCTAGTTTATGTGAGTAGAGATCTAAATAAAGTGGCAGACTTCTTGGATAAGATGGGTGCTGAGAAGGAGGTAGGGGTTCAGTGGCACAGTGACATGGCTATTGAGGATGAGGCGATTAGGTAGGGTGTTGAAAGGTCCCTGAACCTTGTACAAAGTAGTTGTGGGCATCCAAAGATGGAGGCAAAGGAGAAGAACGATGGTAGCAGACTGAGACAACCTAAAAATAGCAGGGGCCACCTAAGGTAAAGGCGCCCAGAGGAACCAACTAGAAGAACTACCATTTTTTGCATGTTTTCCAAGAAGACCGAAGAGGCCCATGAGCTAAAGATCAAAGAAAAAGCAAATCACCATAAGGAGAAAGGTGTCATGATTTCATGACATGTTGCATTTTTGTGATCCAAAGCAAAGGGAGAAAGCAATGAGGAAAAAGTGTCATGATATCATGACATGTTGCAACGTTGTGGCCAAAGGAGGAAAAGGTGTCACGATATCGCGACAAGATGCATCGTCATGGCCGAAGGAGAGAAAGTGTCACGATATCGTGACATGTTGCAACGTCACTGCTAGAAGAGAAGAAGTGTCACAATATCGTGACATGTTGCATCATCATGGCCAAAGGAGGAAATGTGTCATGATATCACGACATGTTGCATCGTCGAGGCCAAAGGAGAAAAGGTGTCGTGATATTGCGACATGTTGCATCGTCACAGCCAAAGGAGAAAAAGTGTCATGATATCATGACATGTTGCATCATCACGGCCAAAAGATAAAAAGTGTCATGATATCATGACATGTTGCATCATCATGACCAAAAGAGAAAAAGTGTCACGATATCGTGACATGTTGCATCGTCGCAGCCAAGAGAGAAAAAGTGTCGCGATATCGCGACATGTTGCATCATCACGGCCAAAGGAGAAAAATGTCATGATATCATGACAAGTTGCATCATCACTGCTAAAGGAGAAAAAGTGTCACGATATCGTGACATGTTGCATCGTCACGGCCAAAAGAGAAAAAGTATCACGATGTCGCAACATGTTGCATCATCACAGCCAAAATAGAAAAAGTGTCGCGATATCGTGACATGTTGCATCGTCACGGCCAAAGGAGAAAAATGTCATGATATCACGAAATGTTGCATCATCATGGCTAAAGGAGAAAAAGTGTCACGATATCACGACATGTTGCATCATCACGGCCAAAAGAGAAAAAGTGTCATGATATCGCAACATGTTGCATCGTCACAGCCAAAAGAGAAAAAGTGTCGCGATATCACGACATGTTGCATCGTTGTGGCCAAAGGAGGAAAAGGTGTCATGATATCATGACATGTTGCAATGTCATGGCCAAAGGAGAAAAAGTGTCATGATATCGTGACATGTTTCTTTGCCGTGCCCAATGGAGGAAAAAGTGTCGTGATATCGCGACATGTTGCATTGTCGTGGCCAAAGAGAAAAGTGTCGCGATATCATGACATGTTGCATCATTGTGGCCAAAAGAAAAAAAGTGTCACGATATCGTGACATGTTGCTTCATCGCAGCCAAAGGAGGAAAAAGTGTCACGATATCACGACATGTTGCAACGTCATGACCAAAAGAGGAAAAAGTGTCGCGATATCGTGACATGTTGCATTTTCGTGGCCAAAAGAGAAAAGTGTCGTGATATCGCGACATGTTGCATTTTCATGGCCAAAGGAGAAGAAGGAAAAAGTGTCATGATATCGCGACAAGTTGCATCAACAGACCAAACCGATCCCCCTGGCAACATCTCACATGGTGCAAACTTTGAAACTTGTAGGATCGTGCCTTAGGCCAATGGTTTAAGAGATTTGCCTCTAATGCAAATCTTATTTTCCTGTTGTAAACATGTGTTCTCTATGACTAAGGCTGGGAAAAGTCTCATCCCAACTTGTAAATGATATTTGTTTTAATACAAGTTTTTTCAAATTATTAAAAAAAATATATATTTCATAAAAAGGTTCGAGGTGTAGACCAATTGGTTCATCCAAACACCATAAGGGGGGCAGAGGTCCAAGGTTCAAATCTCGGGCCTCGTCGGACTGAACGCTTGTCCCTTTATTGGTGCTTTTAGCAGCGTAAAAGGTTTAAAATGATTGTGGCATGGTGGTTATAGGGGCGGACTACACAAAGATCTGTATGGCAGCTTCTGGGGTGAACATCACAGAATACTGTGGCGGCCATAAAGTTAGATAGCCTACCCGGATTCATGGTGGCTACCGATTCCACCATGTAAATACAAAAAAAAAAATAATAATAATATTTCATAAAATAGAATATCTCCCACATTGATCGTTGGAAAAATTGTTGCTCTTGGTTCATCTGTGAACATGAAAGAATAATGCTTATGTTAAAAATGTATCCCACAAATCAAATAATAAAAGTGTTCATTCTATTTTAATAATAGTAAATAAAATAAAATATCTCCTTTTTGTCTTCATGTGCAACCTCCTCCTTAGCCCATTGGTCAATCGTTCAAAGCTGGCTTGGTCAATCTTGCAAATTATGGAGGTGTGGAAGCATTTTCTTCATGAGTAAGATGCCTACTTTTGTTGGGCGCCTTCATTATAAGGAAGGCGCATACTCCTACTGGGCACCTTCCTTGAGGAGGAAGGTGCCTACTTCTGCTGGGTGTTTTCCTTGAAGAGGAAGGCACCTACTTCTGTTGGGCACATTCCTTGAAGAGGAAGGCACTTGATCTCATGCCTTAGTCTCTGAAAGTAGAAGTATGCCAGTTCCAAGTGGATGTAGACTAGAAAACACCATATTAGTAGCAAAACCTGCATTTATACACAATTTCCACTAAAAACACCAATCAAACATAATACCATTTTTTCTATCAATTATATGCATAAGTTATATTATTATTATTTTTAAAGCAAAAAACCCCTTGTGGGGCTGCCTTGGTCTGAGAGACCATGAACAGGGGGTTATACACCATCAAAGTCACCCGAGAGTCGCACCCAGCCCTGCTCACACTAACATTATCAATTGGATTTTGGGTACCCAATTCAGCTTTTTGGTAGGGTGGAGATTCGAACCTGGGACCTCCCTTGGAGGATTGCCCTCTCCTCTCCAACTCACCTACAACACCCGGGTGGGAATTTTTTTTTTTTTTGGATAAGATACTATAACATTAATACCAGGTTTTACAGGTTGACCCAAAACCTTTTACAAAAAATCATCCCAGGGCTGTTGATGAACATGTCCTTACTAAGGATCCTATATATGTAAAATCTACATGCCGCTAAAGCCATTACATCCAGTAAGGCACATAATCTATTATAAAAAAGAAACTTCCCATACAAAATTTTGGATATACCCTGAGAAAACACACCTGCATCATAATTACAAAAAAAGAAACAGACACGGATCCCTTCCTTGAAACAGTGGAGAAACAAAAAGCTGCAGACACACATAGAAAAGTACTGAAAAAAACTCCCACAAGATTTGTATTGACAGTTACTCTTAATAATTATTTGGTAATTGCTTTCTTCCATATATGATATGCTTTGGGACCACATCCTTTCTTGGTCAATCAGCCTTGGAGAAGTGAACCTACTGGCTAGATTTATGGCGGTGGCTATCTGGTGGTCCACGTGGCTCTAGTTCGAAGTCTTATATTATTCTTTCTTTCCCGCCCTATGATTATCAACCAACCTCAAATTACTAAGACAACTAGAAGCCATGTTATTTGACATGTGACTGTCCCCATTAGTCTTTGTGGTATTTCCAAGCAGCATCCACCAAGACTAACAACTCGGATAATTTTTATTGTGAGTCCATTTCAAAAAAGAGACGGGAATACTCATAGCCTTTGAACTTACAGTGCCTTCCTTGTTGGTAAATTCGACTATAATTCTTGGCATTATTATTGAATAAGCTCCTCTACTTCACTCGGGACACCGTGTTCCCATTTGAAATTTTTTTCACCATCGACACCCAAATTGGCCAGCTTATCAACAACTTTGTTAGCTTCTTGAAAGACATGTTGGGATTTTCTATCCTGTCTTCCTTGGAAAAGGATCCTAGCCTCTTCAACAATTGTTTTAATCCTCAAAGGAGGTGTTTTCCAATTATTAAGGAGATTTATAACATGCATAGAGTCTCCTTCTATGATCAAATTGTCTTCTAAGTCTTGAGTCATTTGAAGGCCTCTCCACATAGCTCTAGCTTTAGCTTCGTTGTTCGTCCTTGTTCCCAAATATTCAAAAAATGTAAGCATCATATTCCCATTATGATCTTGCATAATGCCACCAGTGCCTGCTCTACCAGGATTTTCCTTAGCCACTCCATCAAAATTAAGCTTAAACCAATCCGTAGGAGGTGGGGACCACTTAACATTGGCTCTAGAGTTGACTACCCTAGGCATAGACTCATCTAAGAAGGTTAAGCTTAAATATTGAGCAATCGTGATCTCATGTAGAGGAGGTTTACGGATATCAAAAGGGATAAGGTTCACATTCTTGTTGGCAAAGGATAGGATCCTGGCAATGATATTTTTATGATCATGGATAGACTCATTAAAGACTCTATGGTTCCTTTCTAACCACACCTTCCAAAGATAGTGATTGAGATAAATTTTCCACATGTATCTAAGTCTTTGGCTTGAAAAGGGGCAATGCTACTAGACAAACAAATCAAGTACAATGGCAGTTTTAACCCAAGAAATATTGAAGGTCTAAAAAACTCCACTTAGGACAGTCAAGAAAAAAGGCACTCAAGGAAAATGTGATAAATGGTCTCCCAATTAGCCCTACACAGATAACAACGATTAGTGATACAAATACCTTTACGCATCATATTATCAATGGTTAGAATTCTTCCTTGGATAAATAGCCATGAAAAGACTGCAATTTTTGGAATTAAATTTTTAATCCAAACTAAGTCCTTTTGGAGGACAAAATCCTTGTCATCAAGCAGAAGCTTGTAAGCTGATTTAACAGTGAACTTCTCATTTTTCATAGGATCCCAGGTCACTTGATCTTCCTTGGGTCTCATGGGAATAAACTATTTCCCGATGATGTTACAAAGATCATTTGATTCCGCTTGAAATCCTTGAATCCTTATTTGTTTCCACTTCATTCTGCCTCTATCCTCAACCATATAATCAAAGACTTTTCTGCCAATGAGTTCTTTCGTGATATCTCTGATTTAGGCTGAGTTAGAATATTACATCAATGGTTAATCCTTAGCCCACATGTCATTCCAGTAATTTGTCCTCTCACCATTACCTAAAACCCATATTAAATATTTTTTGATGATTTCCTTACAATTGAGAATTGATTTCCAAAAAGTAGAACCTCTGATTGGAACTGAGTCACTTAGAATTTTGAAGATAATTTCATTTTATGATAGTTGTCCATTCATTTTCTTCACCAAAAATGAGGCACCATGCTTGCTTAGCTAGTAAATCTAAATTCATATGAGTAATTCTCCTCAGACCTAATCCCCCATTTTCCCTGGGTCTGCACACTTTGGTCCATCCTACAAGGTGTATCCTTTTTTTATCCTCTGATCCAGTCCATAAAAATTCTTTTTGGAGTTTTTCAATTTTCTGGAAAACTTCACAGGATCTTTGAAAATAGAGATGAAATAGACTAGAATGCTCTAAAGAGAGGCCTTAGTGAGGGTCAACTTTCCTACTTGAGATAGAAGATGACCTTTCCATCTAGCAAGTTTTTTTTGAATTCTTTCAATAATCCTGTACCACATTGACTCTCTCGGAGAACCAATGAAAAGAGGGAGACCAAGATACAAAGTGGGTAGGTTTGCTATATCACACCCTAAAATTTTTACAATCCTTCCTTGCCTCTGAATGGGGGTGTTCAATAAATATAACTTGCTTTTACTAAAATTAACTTTCTGACCAACAACATCCTCGTAGAGTTGTAGGATGTATTTAATTCTTTTGGCCTCAACCATCAACGCCTTAGTCAATAGAAGGGTATCATCGATGAATTATTGGTGAGAAACAACCCTAGTGAGAGATGTTGCCTTGATTTATCATATTAGCCTTGAACTGCAAGCATTTTTTATGGTTCTTCCTAAATATTTTGCCACAATGATGAATAACATGGGGCTGATAGGGTCCCCCTACCTAATTCCTCTATGAATTTTAAAGTAACCAACAGTTGTTCCATTAACCAAAATTGAGAATCATGCTTTATAAATGAATTATTTGATCAAATTAACCCATTGGTGGTGAAAACCAAACTTAAGGAGGACAACAATCAGAAAGTCCCAATTTAGCCTGTCAAATGTTTTGTTCATATCAAGCTTGAGGGTAAAAATAGACCTATTAGTCTTATGAGCAGAGTGCAGAGCTTCATGAACTATGATAAATCCATCCAATATTGACATTCCTTGGATAGAGCTTACCTGGAATAGATCTATGATGTGGGGTAGAACATCTCTCATTCTATTTGCAATGGCTTTAGTTAGGATCTTGTAAGAAACATTGCACAGACTGGTTGGCCTGAAGTCAGCCATAGATTTAGGGGTTTGCTTCTTAGGAATTAGAGAAATAAAAGTAGAGTTGAGACCTTTTGGGATATGATTGCTTGCTTGGAATTCTATGACAGCAAAAATTACATCCTCACTTATGATGTCCCAAAAATCTTGATAGAAACAAGGGGAAAAGCCATCGGGTCCCGGGGCTTTGTTTGGCTCCATGCTAAACAAGGCTTCCTTAATTTTCTCATCAGAAAAGGGAGCTAGAAGCTTAAGGTTTATATCGTCATTTATTATTCTAGGAATGTATTGTAAGAGAATATATTTGGCCTCCTCATTGCACTGCGATTATTGATCAAGGATAGAATTGAAATAAGTTATTGCCTCCTTTCTGATTTTTGTTAAGTCCTGAGTAATAGAACCATATGCTTTTTTTAAAAAAATTATCTTGTTATTGCTTCTGTTTCTAAGCGTGGTGATGTGAAAAAACTTAGAATTTGAATCTCCATATTTCAACCAAAGAGCCCTTGATTTTTACCTCCAATATATTTCCTCACAAGCCAAAATGTTATGAAACTTTGCTAGTTTTGTCTGTTCCTCCTGCATAGTAGTTTCATCAGCATCACCATGTTGAATCCTCTGATAAATTATCTTCAAAATTTTAACAACCTATTTTTTAATTTCAAAGATGTTCCCAAATGCCTCTTTTTTCTAATTTTGAAGCTTTTCCTTAACAAACTTTAATTTACCAGCAAGTTTAAAAGCTGCACTACCCCTGATAGGCTGTTGCCACCACTGAATTAATTTATCTCTGAAACTAGAATGTTTGATCCACATAGATTGAAATATGAAAGGTTTCTTGAAGGACAGATATTTAGGGATATCCAAAATATGGGATTATGATTAGAGGTAATTTTAGGAAGGGCTTGCAAGGTAGAATCATCGAACAGAGTTGTAGCCTCCTTTGATAGAAAAAACCTGTCAAGCCTTTCTTGAATGAGATGACACCCTATTCTCTAATTACTCTAGGTATAATTTGCTCCTATAATTTTTACATCCATAAACATGTTGGAGTTCACAAAGTCATTGAACTTATCCATGCTCCTGATAGGTGGTTCATTTCCACCCATTTTGTCTGAAGGGTAAAGAGGAGTGTTAAAATCCCTAGCTAGAATCCAAGGGATATTATGAAAGATTTAACTCAGATTGCCTAAGTACTCCCATAGTAGAGCTCTCCCTTTAATTGAATTTGGGGCATAAA